>CM077669.1:394685206-395935206 GCA_039707655.1 Elymus sibiricus | reverse complement strand
GGAATAGACGAGGTTGCTACTTTGTGGACCCTAACGGGTGGAGCCCTTCGGGGACTCTCACGAACTACCCTCCGTGGGTTGATGTCCCCATCAGCATGGACGTACGATAGCACCACCTATCGAAACCACGGGAAAAATCTTCTTGTCATCAATTGCGTTTGATTCTCCTCTTCCTACCTTTACTTTCATGTGCATGTCTTTACTTTCCGCTGGTATACTCTTAGACTTGCATGTGTAGGGTGTACTTGACTTGCTACAATTGCTAAAACTTGCCAACATTTAAAATTGGGAAAATGCTAGATTTTTATTTGGTTAAGTAGTCTAATCACCCCCCTCTAGACATACTTTGGATCCTACAAGTGGTATCAGAGCTTTGATCTCCATTGGATTGGTTTCAAAACCTAGGAGAGTATGGCGTCTAGTGAGGGAAGTTATCATCGTAGAGGTTCATATTTTGATGGTACAAACTTTGATAGTTGGAAGCATAAAATGAAAATGCATATTCTTGGTCATAACCCCGCCGTATGGGTTGTTGTTCATGTTGGATTGCAAGGTGAATTCTTTGGTGATGCAAAGGAAATTTGGGATACTTTGGTTGATATGCACGAAGGTACCGAACCTGTCAAGGAATCTAAGTTGGATGTGCTACAAAGTCAACTTGACAAGTTCAAGATGAAGGATGGTGAAGGAGTCACGGAAATGTACTCTAGGCTTGCTCTTATCACCAATGAGATTGCCGACTTAGGAAGTGAAGAGATGACCGAAAAATTCATCATTAAGAAGATCCTTAGAGCCTTGGATGGAAAGTACGATACCGTGTGCACATTGATCCAAATGATGCCAAACTACAAAGATCTCAAGCCTACGGAAGTCAATGGAAGGATTGTTGCTCATGGGATGTCACTCAAGAACAAAGAAGAACTTCACACCAAGTCAAGCGGTGCATACAAAGCTACAAGTGACACTCCCGCTACTTCAAGTGACAACCTTGTTGCCAATGAAGAGATAAGCCTCATGGTCAAGAAATTCAACAAGTTCTACAAGAGTAGAGGCAAAGAAAGAAGCTTCAATTCAAGATATGAAGAGAAGCGTTCCTCTAGTTGTGACCGGAATTGTTACAATTGTGGAAGGCCCGGACACTATTCCAATGAGTGCACGGCCCCCCACAAAAAGAGAGAAGAGTCACCTAGAAGACGAAGCTCAAGAGATGAATCGCCTCGTAGAGAGAGAGAAGGAGTAGAGGAGATTGCTATGAACGAAGACCCTCCCGGAGAAGCAAGGACTCGGAGAAGAAGGACAAGAACACCAAGAGACACACAAGAAGAAGACATCAAGCTCATGTTGGTGAATGGGTTTCTGGCTCCGAATTCGACAACCAATCCGAGAGAAGCTACCACTCCAACTCCGACTATAGTCAAGATGAAGGTGTTGCCGGATTAGCACTCGTAACCTCCAACTCCTATGACATATTTGATTCACCAAATGAAGGAAGTGGAATTTCTTCATGGCTAAAGGCCCCAAGGTATCACACCCCAAATATATTGACTTCAATAGTGATGAGGATGATCTATTAGAAGATGATGACTTGCTCTTTGATAAAACTAGTGATGTTAGTCAAAATGAACTTGATGATAATCATGCTAATAAAGATAAGTCGAATGATGATGATAAGAAGGAGATTGAGCATCTAACTAAAGAACTAAACACTCTTAAGTTAGATCATGAATCTACTCTAGAAGATCATAGGGAGCTCTTAAGAACTCATGAGAAGCTATGCTTCGAGAAGCTAAATTTAGAGCAAGAGCATGAGTTTCTTAAAGCTACCAATGATGATCTTCGAAAGAAGAGTTCTTCTTATCTTGCCAATCGATTACTCTTGTCCACATTTGTTCCACAAGTTAAGTCTAAGCAAACTAGTATCAAAGGCAAGAAAGGTTCTTCATCTAGTAGCAACAATACTAATGTTAAATCCAATAATGTTGCTTCTAGTAGCTCTATTGGTTCCACTAATGATTATCTTAGCCAAGTTACACTTGAGCAAGAAAATGATTTATTGAAAGGGATGGTAGAGAAAGGTGTCTACAAAAGTCTTGCCGGATGTAAGCAATTTGAGGAGATTGTATGCAAGCATGGAGGATATCGGAAGAACCAAGGCATTGGCTACTTCAACGCCAATGGAGTTGAATGGGAAGAAGGTCAATACCCCAAGCCGAAGTTTGTTCCTCAAAGGGAGAAGTATGATCATACTATACCCAAGGGAACAAACGATCAAGATGACATTCCACCACAAGACCACAAGCTCAAGGGCAAGGACAAGCTTCAAGAAGAGATTGACACATTTGAATATGAATCCCAAGCCATGGTCAAGTGGGTTCCCAAGGCTACTACAAGCTCAACTTCAACAAGTGCTACTTCAACTCCAAGGATCCCCATCAAGTTGATGTGGGTCCCAAAGAAGAATAACTAGAGAAGTTCTTGAGGGTGACTTCGCCAAAAAAGTTCACTCACATTCATCATTGGCAAGAATCATTGCAATCAACTCCAACCTTATGCAATGATTCAAGGAGTCACAAACCCCTCATAGGTGAGCAAGGGACGAGGTTATTAAAGAATCAATGGACATCATCTATTTTTGCTTCACTCCATGTCCATAGATATCCTTGTATTTGTTCCTTGTATGGGACTAACCCGTGTAGGTGAGAAGAGTACGAAACAACAAGGATTGCTCCCAACTCAAGATGATCTTCATCAACAATGAGCATCCACCACTACATCACCTACTTGAAGTATTTATCGACAAAACCCAAGGTTAGTTTATCCCTCTTAAGGGGGATGTCACATCGAGCGGGAGATTTACTCTAAGACTTGAGTTAAAGCATCTCATAAGATGTGATGACATTAAATGCTTTATGTAAAAGTGGTAACCCCACTTGTGCTTAAACGATGAGTATGACCTATGATCAAGTATTCTTACTTGTCTCCTAAGTCAATATACTCATATATAGATGACTCCGTCATCGCAAAAGTTCTTGGTAGATACTAGAGTAGTTGTGCATGTTTGCCATGATTTCTATTGACATCTTTATGTGTGAGCATGTTGGTATGCATATCTTTACTCCTTCGAGGATATCCAATTGTTGTTATTTGGCTTTTATTTTATTTGGCCAATTGGATATACAAGAATGCCTAAGTACCCTCCTCTAGCTATCTATGCTTTCTCGTCACAAATTCTATTCATGCTTCATCACAAAATTTGAGCAAGCACTTTTTGAACCCTCTGTGTGAGGAGCACTCGGAGTTCCGTTTAGACAAGAGCTGACTTACAAAACCTCCCATGTGCAACTCAGTGTAACCAATTCCACAATCTCGGTTCCACCGAACCACTAGGGTTGATCTGGTTTTTGTCCTTGGTACCACCGATTTCTCCATCTCGGTCTCACCGGGTTTCACTGTCTCCTGGCAGTTAAGAAACTCGGTGGCACCGAAATGTTTCAATCGGTGTCACCGACTGTAAGGGGATATATATATATATATATATATATATATATATATATATATATATATATATATATATATATATATATATATCCAGCGGACCTGATTTTTGAAATTCAATCTTCAATCATCGTCCTCCGCAAACCCCTACTGCCGCACTCGTGTCTACGGACGTCGTCACTTCATCTCCATGCGCCCTCGCCACCGGAGTTCCTCGCCGTCGACGGGAATCTTCTCTGTCGTCGCCACCGTAGGAGATTTTCACCAAATTAGGGTAAAGATCTCGCCCTTCTGTGCTCATTGATTCTAATTCTTGCACATTAGGTTTCGCCCATTATCTTTCCACGGATTGCACTGTCTCCGTCCTCTAAACAAATTCCATAGATTAGCAGAACGAGAAAATTTAGGTTTAGGGTTCCGCTACCTGCATTTTGGTATCACCGAGTGGAAAGAATCGATACGACCGATTTGGTTTTGAGGGCTATGAGAACTTTCTCGGTGTGACCGAGTCATTCTTTTCGGTGAAACCGAAAAGGTGACTAAGTCACTATGTAAGAGGGAGTCTATCTCGGTAGCTCCAAAAATTGAAACTCGATGGAACCGAATTACATGTTGCAGAATTCTGAAACTATATTTTTGAGTCAAAACTTTCAAAAACTTCTGAATTTTGTGATGCTTATCCCTTCTGCTCATCTATATCTATTCACAGGGTCAGTATGTCAGGCTCCTAGATTGTGTGTTGAGGAGACTATCTTTTGAAGCACAAGAGGAAGGAGTTCATCATTGTTACCACATCTATTACCTTTTGTAGGGTGGTGCCTCCTAGATTGGTTAGGTGTTGCTTCGGAGCCTCCTTCTTCGTGTTGTGGAGTTGAACCAAGAAGTTTATACGGGCAAGGAGATCGCCTACTTCGTGAAGATCTACCCATAGTGAGGCCAGTCCTTCGTGGACGGAAGCCGTGATGGAATAGACGAGGTTGCTACTTTGTGGACCCTAACGGGTGGAGCCCTCCGTGGATTATCGTGACCGCTACCCTCCGTGGGTTGAAGTCTCCATCAGCATGGGCGTACGATAGCACCACCTATCGGAACCACGGGAAAAATCTTCGTGTCATCAATTGCGTTTGATTCTCCTCTCCCTACCTTTACTTTCATGTGCTTATCTTTACTTTCCGCTGCTATACACTCAGACTTGCCTGTGTAGGGTGTACTTGACTTGCTACAATTGCTAAAACTTGCCAACATTTAAAATTGGGAAAAGGCTAGATTTTTATTTGGTCAAGTAGTCTAATCACCCCCCCCCCCTCTAGACATACTTCGAATCCTACATGTAGTACTACCTAGGCTCAACAAAGATGCCAGACACCGTTCTAGATCCTAATCACGAAGGGTTCATGGGCCAATCACCCTTTGCAATCCTGCGCGCTGCGAGGATGGCCGGTGTGAGTCCTTGCACCTCTTAATAAAAAGACGGTTGTTACGCAGGCCACTCAGGCGCGTGCCGCTCAACAATGACATCTTAAGAGCTTTCGTGCGAATGTACAATGTAGAGTGCCCAAACTGATTCTTGCGTGGTGGTTAGTGCGAAACAGGCCAGTGGCCTTCTCAGATCACATATCCGAACCCATTAGTGTTTGTTAGCTCCGATGACGATCAATGATCCACGATATGTGGTCCCGTCGCCTCGTCTCGAGGACTTACGACAAGGGCCAAGAATGCCTGGCCGTGCCTCGTCATTATTACACAAGCACCCTCCAGGTCAACCCGACCTCAACATGGTTCTGTAGTAAAGTCAAAGTAACCGTGTGTCCATAACATCAAGGGGGAATCCGAGGAATCACCCTCGGTGGATCCCACTCGATGTAATCGTCAAGGTGACCAAAGAGGAATCACCCTCGATGATTCAGGCTTGAGGTGTTGCACGACAGAGTCGTTACCGGAAGAGGTGAAGGAGGTATCACCCTCCGTAGTCCACTCCCGGTTAACTACACTATAAAATTAGCATCAGGACTACGTCATGAGGTGTCACCCTCGGTACTCGATAGTAGCTCTGCAGAGTCGTACAACTAAGGGGGTGTGAGGTGATGTGTCGGGCTCAGGACGTCGATCACGTTGATCGAGTCATCAATGATGAAGTGAGGGAAACAGGGACAAGTGTGGTCACTGGTAGATCACTAATCAACCTATACTAAGCATATAGGATAACAGTAAGATACAACAACAATTTATCAAAAATAGGCTATGCATCAGAATAGGAGCTATCATCAACACTAGCAAAATCTAATGCAAGCATGAGAGAGAAGGAATGGGCGATATAGGAATGCTAAAGGGGTTTTGCTTGCATGGAAGCTCTGCTGCAAGTGGCTAGACGTCAGCGACGTAGTCGTACACGCCAGCAGCGTTAGTCTCGGTGTCTACCGGAGAGAAGAGGGGGAAAGAAACAATAAATATAAAGCAAACAGATGCATCACGATGCATGACATGACAATATGCAGTGCTAGGTATGAGCTCAGTGCTAAGTGTTAGAGACGGAGCGGGAGAATATCTCACGATATTTCCCGGGTCTTGGCTTTTATCGAACAGATGAATCGGAGGGGAAAGTTCCATGTTCAGCATGTTAGAGGCAGTGACAAATGAACGGATTGCATATTTGGATTCGTTGGATTTTTCTGATCAACTTTCATATATAAATTATTTTCATCTGACTTACGGTTTAATTTATATGATTTTTCAAAGTTTTATTAATATTCTGGAATTCCTGGATTTATTAATAATTTCGAAAATTAAAGGCTAAAATGCTGGGTGCACCCACAGGTGCACCAGTGGTCGACAGGAGGGGCTAGTCAAGTGCTGATGCAGTAGTTGACTGGTCAACCTTTGACTGGTCAGCGGGTCCAGTAGGGCCAGCATGTCAGTGACTCTGGCCAGTTAACCATTTTTAATTAAAACTAACCAAATTAGTTAGTTGCCTGGGGCCCGCTGTTGGTGGGTTAGCTGGGTTTTCGTTAGTGGCTAACAACGCCACGTCAGCAGCGTCACCGGCGGCGAGGCCGAGCGCTGGCGATGACCATGCGGTCGATTTTGGCGTCCGTTCGGGACACGGTTTGGTCCTACGCGGCCGTGGGGTCGCGTCACATCGATGGGTGGCAACGACAGTCATGGTGGTGGCCAGGAGCGAGCACACCGTCGACAATGGTGGCGGTGGTGCTCGGTGGCAGCGCGTGCATACCGATTCTGCGCGAATTAGACCAAACAAAATGGCGCGTCGGCTTCCTAGTAGGGCCACGAACTCGTTGGTGTGCGCGGCATCGATGGAGGTGAGCAATGGCCGTGATGGCAACAAGGTGCGACGGAGACGAACTCGGGCTAGCGCAAACACGGGAATCGGGCGACCAACAGAGTAAAACGGAGAGGAGGATCGATGTGTAAGCTCACAGTGGGCACGTTGGAGGGCTCAGGGAGGCGTGAGGAGGCCGGAGTCGAGTGGATCGACTGGAGGCGTCCGCCGGGATCGGGAAGGAGGAAAGGCTCGAGGATGACAGTGCAGCGAGCCCCAGCTTGATTAGGTGCGCGAGGTAGATGAAGGAGAGGTCCGTGGAGCTCCAAGACACAACGAGGAGGCACGGGGATGCAGGTGTCTGCGAGCTTCAACGGAGCCCGGCCATGGTGGCACGGCGGCTGCGCGATGCAGAGGCGATAGCGAGCGAGGTAGAGGGGGTAGCTAGGGTTAGGGTTCATGGGGAGAGAGGGGGATCGGCTAGGGTGGTCTTATCCACCCCCGCGGTGCTGTAGCGGCGGGGACGCGAGGTGGTTCGACGGCGATGTGCGTGCCTCGGTCGCCCCACTGTAGCGAGGTAGGGGACGACCGGGGTGGAGCTGGGCAGGGCCAGCCTGGGCCTGCCCCTGTAGCCTAAGGCCCAGGGCAGGGGGCTTTTCCTTTCCATTTTGTTTCTGTTTCTTTTATACTTTTTCTGTTTTACTTTTATTTTAGTACCAGAAGTCTTTTGTAAAATATGGCACTTGGTCCAATAATTATATTGCATTTTTAGGCACTGCCACAAAAAGTTTTGTGGGCATTAGAATCAGTTTCTATTTTCTATAAATTAAAAGGCATTTAATAATTGTTTTGGAATCTGTTTTAAATGTTTTTAGGGACTTTAATCACTTAGATAAATGTTGGTTTCACCTTGACAATTATCTGGTGAATATTTGTAACACAACCATGATTTTAGTTTTCATGTTTGACAAAATATTTAATCCACTTATTATTTTAATTTTGAATTTCAAAAAGAATTTGAAATGAGATATGATTCCAAGATTGATCAAGCACTGTTAAGCAAAATGATTAGCTTAATCATGAGAGTTATTGTAGCTTGATTAGAGGGGTTACCGTAGCTGATAACCAGGGGTGTTACAACTCTCCCCCTTTAAAATAAATTCTCGTCCTGAGAATTAAGAGGTAGAAGGGAGAAGATCGGGGTATTCTGCCCGAAGGTTATCCTCGCGTTCCCAAGTGGCTTCATCTTCGGTATGATTTGACCATTGTACTTTGAAGAACTTGGTAACCTTTTGACGGATCCGATGTTCAGCTTCTTCAAGAATGCGGATCGGATGTTCTTTGTAAGTGAGATCATCTTGCACTTCGATCAATTCAGGATCCACTTCATGGTTCGGGTCCTTGAAGCAACGACGAAGTTGCAACACATGGAAGACATCGTGGACATGGGAGAATTTCGGTGGCAGTTCCAATTTGTAAGCCACATATCCACGTCTTTCGAGAATGCGAAAAGGACCACCGTAGCACGGAGCTAGCTTGCCCTTGATTCCGAACCGATGAGTGCCTCTCAAAGGAGTGACACGCAAATAAGCTTGCTCACCGGGTTGATAGGTTGAACCCAAGTGTTTACGGTCATAATTGCTCTTCTGGCGGGACTGGGCCGCCTTGAGATTATCCCAGACAATGCGGACTTGCTCTTCAGCTTGTTGGATAATGTCTGGACAAATGAGTGCTCGTTCCCCAGTTTCTGACCAGTTCAAAGGGGTTCGGCACTTACGTCCACGTAATACCTCAAAGGGAGCCATCTTCAAGCTGGATGGGTAGCTGTTGTTATAAGAGAATTCAGCATAAGGGAGAGATTCTTCCCATTTCTTGCCGAAAGAGATAACACAAGCCCGAAGCATGTCTTCAAGGATTTCATTAACTCGCTCGACTTGGCCTTGGGACTGGGGATGATAAGCAGTGCTCCAGGTTATATGAGTTCCCATTGCCTCTTGGAAACTATCCCAGAACTTAGAAGTGAAAATACTGGCATGGTCTGAACTGATTTCCTTCGGAATGTCGTGGAGTGACACAATTATGGAGGTATACAAGTTTACTAATTGACTAGCAGTGATTGTCTCCTTGATTGGTAGAAAGTGTGTGACTTTCGAGAATTGGTCGATGACGACAAAAATAGCATCGTTACCCTTCTGTGACTTGGGAAAACCAGTGATGAAGTCCATCTGAATCTTATCCCATTTCCATTCAGGAATAGGGAGTGGTTGCAAAAGTCCAGCAGGCCTCTGATGTTCTGCTTTGATGCAACGACAAACGTCACATTCTTCAATGTAGCCAACAATGTCTTGCTTCATCTTAGACCACCAGTACTTCTGACGGATGTGTAGATACATCTTGGTACTTCCCGGGTGAATAGACAGGGGTGTGTCATGTGCCTCTTTCATAACCTTCTCTGTCGTAAGTTCAAATTGGGGTACCACAATGCGGTCCTTGAAGTACAAGGTTCCATCTTCAGCAAGCGAGAAATCTCTGGATTTCTCTAAGTCAAGATCCCTTTTTAACTCATCAACGTGAGCATCTTTGGCTTGCGCGGACTTAATAGCTTTCAGAAGAGTCGGTTCCAGGACAAGGTTATTAAGAGAACCCTGTGTAGCAATGTGAAGATTCAACTTGCGAAGCTCTTCATGAAGGTGGCGGTTAGCTTTCTGAACCATTTGGTTGTTGCAATAAGCTTTACGACTCAAGGCATCGGCCATGACATTAGCCTTGCCAGGGGTATAAGATATATCGAAGTCATAGTCTGTAACTACTTCCAACCATCGCCTCTGACGGATATTCAGATCTGGTTGAGTAAACAGATATTTCAAGCTTTGATGGTCAGTGTAGACCTCACAATGATTACCGAGAAGGTAATGTCGCCATAATAACAATGCATAGATAACCACAACAAGTTCAAGGTCATGAACTGGAAAGTTCTCTTCATGAGGACGCTACTGTCGCAAAGCATAAGCAATCACCATACGCTCTTGCATTAGGACACAACCCAATCCTTGACGGGAGGCATCGCAATAGATGACGAAGTCCTTACGAGAATCAGGAGGAGCAAGTACTGGAGCAGATGTCATCTTGTCCTTGAGCGCCTGGAAACTTTCCTAACATTGTTCTGTCCACTCATACTTAACGCCTTTGTGAAGCAGATTGGTTAAGGGCTTGGCAATCTTGGAGAAGTTCTCGACAAAACGGCAGCAATAGCTGGCAAGTCCGAGGAAACTTCTGACTTGCTTGACATTCTTCGGGGGAGTCCAGTCGAGAATAGCTTGAACTCGTTCGGGGTTGACCACAATACCATCCTTGGAAATAACATGACCAAGGTAAGTCACTTCGGGTAACCAGAACTCACACTTGGAGTATTTAGCATATAGTTGATGCTCTCGAAGTTTCTTCAGTACAAGACGAAGTTGTTCAGCATGTTCTTCTTTATTCTTGGAATATACCAGAATATCATACAGATAAACCACGACAAACTTGTCGAGGTATTCCATGAAGATATAGTTCACCAGGCGAGAGAATGTTGCTGGAGCATTGGTTAAGCCGAAAGACATGACGGTGTACTCGTATGAATCATAGCGAGTAACGAATGGAGTCTTTGGAATATCCTCTTCACGAACTCGGGAGAGTGCATCTATGCGTAAAAGAGTGTTCAGTACATTGAATTAGAATATAGTAAATTGTATCAAAATATTTGGATGGGATCAAGATATTTGAAGTTCGCGTATGGAGGAACATTGGTCTATCAAACATCCATATTCTATCGAATTGGAGCATGTGTATGGTATTATTTGTCATATTGATCCATAGAGTTAGTATTTTGAAATCTAGACAATGCATGGCTTTAGCAATTCATATATAAATGCGAATACACTTTTATGCTGTGTGTGTCAAGCACATCTTTACCTACTAATAAAGGAAGGGGTGCTTCTGCCCGTACGTCATCAAAATTGCCCCTAAAGTTGCAAAATATTACCCACCAATACTATTGATAATTGATAAAAAAAACGTGTCATACAGAAAAATCTCGAACTGGGCCGGCCCATGCAATAGGAACCTCCTATACTGTGCTCTGCGCGCTAGGAGAAGAAACAACGCACCTGTTTGGGCCGGCCATATATGACCGATCTGTTTTTTTAATTTCATTTTTATTTTTTGTTTTTCTTTTCCGTCATTGTTTTTTTTTACTTTAAATAATTTTGGGAATTAAGAAAAAATCGAAAATTCAAAAAAATGAGAATTGTAAAAAAAATTGTTTAATGATTAATAAATGTTTGTGTATTCAGAAAATGTTATCGATTTTAAAAAAATGTTTGCATATTTAAGAAATGTCACAATTTTTTTTAAATGTTCGGGAAATCAAAAAATGTTCATGATTTTTTGAAAATTTTAAGTATTAAAAATTATTAATGAAATTGAACAAAAATAGTAAATTCAAAAAATGTTCATGAATTGAAAAAAAATCCTAAAAATTCAGTAACTGTTCATAAATTTAAAAAATAGTTTATTGATTCATAAAATGTTCGCTGATTCACAAAATCACATATTTAAAAAACTCATCAATTTTGAAAATTGTTCCACCAATTTCGAAAAAAAAAAAATCTTCGACTCTAGACATGTTCACTGATTCGAGAAACATGTTTTAAAAATGTTCACATTTTTTTAAATATATTTGAAAATAGTCTAAAATGTTCATGAATTCAAAAAATGTTCCTGATTTTAGAAAATGTTCGTGTATTTGAAAAATGTTCACGATTTCAAATATGTTCACGAGTTTAAAAAAATGTTCATGATTTTCAAAAATTGTTCACGATTTCACGAAAATGAGAGTGGTAGTGTATCTCGGTGATGCAGCAAAATGTGGTCATCACCATTGGAGATTATGATTTTTTTTGTCGTTGCAACGCACGGGCCGTTTTGCTAGTTGTACATAAAAAAGATATATACTACATAGTAAACATTCCAAATAGCTAGCTCGGAACTAGCATACATTTGAACTCAACTTAAAGTGGTTTCAAATATTTGAATTCAACATGAAGTTCATTCAATTAATTGAATTCGAGATCATGGCATTTGTAATTCATACCTAAATTAAGGGGGCACCAATCTTTGCTTTGCTTTTGAACGTAATAATATATAGTCGTGTACAAAATAGATTCAAAGTTACATTCTCCAATCCAAAATAATCGTAGCTATAGGATTTTCAAGAGTCAAAATTTCAAAAGAAGAGCATGATTTAATGAGGTTTTTAAACATACTGTCGGCGTTCTGGGAACGGGGGTACCCAGACCTGCCTGCCTGCGGTCCAGTGCGTGGCCCACCAGGCGGCCCGGTACGGCCTGGCGACGAACCTCACAAGACAAGACCCTCGAGAGGGCCCCGGCCTCGCGAGGAGAACAACGCTAAGACCTCCGGAGGAGCGGTCTCCCTAGGCTGCCTCCCAAGGAGCGGAGATTCCTATGCAGTGCCCAGCCTCAGGAGGCTGTGATGACATGAGCCATGACGATCAGGGCAGGCGGGCGCCAGCGGGAGCAGCAGAGACAATTTCCCCTTTGGTGCTAGGGAGGCAAGGGCGTACGCGGGTTCCTGAGGGACCCCCCCAAAGGTTTCCATTCCGGTGCAACAAGACCAAGACCACGGGCTCGACAGGGAGGATGTCATCGCCGAGCCCACCTCTGCGTCATGCCAGGAGCATTGCAGGCGAAGACCACCTTTAGTCGGGATAAGTTGTACCTCATGTCCCCTTTCAAATTTGGCCGTTGTGGGATCCCTTCCCGCCAGTGCGATAAGGGAAGAGGACCTAGGCCACTATAAATAGGGACTAGCCTCCACCGTAGACAAGGACCGAATCCATCCTAACCCAAGAGCCCTCGCGAGGTTGCTCACCATTGTACAAGTTCATCACCAAACCTCCTCGTGAGGCGAATCCACCAAAGCAGGAGTTCGGCTTTACACCGCAAGGTGGCCCGAACCTGGGTAAATCGCTGTGTCCATCTCCTTGCGCTTTGGTGTATCTTCTGCAAGGCAAGGTTGTGTAGCCGCTAGTTGAGCGGGATCGGAGGGCGAGCGCACCCCCGTGTTCGAACCTTTCCTGGGTCTGCGGGACCCTAAATCCGACATTTGGCGCGCCAGGTAGGGGGTGCGCCGACGTCCTTCGGTTTTGACGACTCCCTCTTCATCAACCCCATGTCCGGCTCTCAACACGCGCGCTCCAGGGGCTCGGTGTTGGACGGCCGTTACCAGGCCACCAGCGTCGTCGCCACCACCGTCACCGCCCGTGCCACCCATGCGCAGCCGAGCCACGCGTGCCCCCCTCTGCGGCGGAGCGCCTACCCCGCCGTACCTCCCGCGGGGTCCTCCTCAGTCTGTGCCCACGTGGGAGACCTGAATGCACGGGACGCGCTGCTCATGGCAAGCGAGCTGCTTCGCCATCGTTCAACGCACTTTCGTACCTCCCTCTCCGACCACCAGCGAAAGAAGTGGAGGGCTCGGCCGGCGAGCCGTTTCCACCGTCGCGCGACGACGCGTCCGGCCATCAACCCGGGGAGCCCGAGCAAAGTATGACCCAGGTTGTACTCCTTCTCCTTAGGGTCCCGGTGACCGGGTTCAGGTTGCCGCTCGGCCCCGGTGAAGGCACGCACGAAGAAGGTGGCGGGGTGTTCCGCGCTCGCCACAACCCACACGCCTACGACTCGGCGGGTCACCGACCGCTCGGGCTTGCCCGGCACGAGCACGCCAATCGACGCAGGGACCGGGCAGCACAGGCCGCTAAACCTGGGGATCATCAAGGCAGAGGCGCGGAGGATACCCACGACAACAACCTTCGCCAAGATGGACGCGTCCAACCCCGCGGCGGTGGCGGAGCCGGCCAGCTTCAGGCAGAGGCTCGGCGCAGGCGGGTTCGCGGGCCGCGCGCTCAGGACGGCGTCGCCCTGTTGCCCGGGGAAGGCTTCAACTATGAGGTGCGCAATGAAGGGCCAGAGGGAGACCAAGGCCCTCACGTGGAAGCATACGTTCCAAGCGGCGCCGTGGCAGGCGTCGGCGCTGCGAGTCTTGCACCCGCCGCAGGCACCGCCACCCCCTCGGCATACGAGGGCCACTCTCGGGGCTCCTCTTCAGGTCGAACCCGGGGGTTTCCGCTAAGGAAGCACCTGGCTCGGTCGACGCAATGAAGAGGGCGCCCGGGGGCGTGTGGGGGCCCGTCGCAAGACGGCGCCCTCGCGAGCAAGGAACGCGGTGCCGCACGCCCGGGTCGTAGGAATCGTCGCCTAGGAGATCGGCAGGACGCGAGAGGCGCGGGCCACGCGCGGCGAGGGCCGCCGGGGCTCCGCGCCAATCGTGTCGCGCTTCAGAGGGCCCCACGCGCCCCATGGCTCGGGGGGCGCCGGAACAATCCTCAGGAGGCAGGGCCCCGCGTGGCCTCCGGGCGTCGGCTTGGCGGGTGCCCTGGCGCCTACCGAGGCGGCTACATCGACACAATACTCCTACGGTTGCGCGGGGTGCGTTGCGCTCATGTTTGGGTCGCGGGAGCTCAATCCCGCGGTCACGCGGGGAGCAATGCACTCATGTTTGGGCCGTAGGGGCGTGCAGACGCGCTGAAAGGCGTGGGGTGACTCAAGAACTGAGTTGGGAACTCCTGAGCCTTGTGCTTGGGTGTTCGCCCAGCTATCTACAACTGTAACACTCTCACATAATAATGAGTGGGTTGTATACACCCGGAGCCCCCTGAGGACGCGGAGGGCTTCCCACCCACGCCCAAGTGGAAGCCCCATGCTCCGCGCTGACGGACGACACGGTCCCCCAATGACTATGCCCACGCCTAGTGGAAGCCCTATGCTCCGCGCTGGGGGAAGACGAAGACTAGCTATTAGGTGCCGGACGCGGCTGTTCTTCGCTCTTTTTTGTAAACCGAATTTCCCGTCCTTTGGAATGAAACTTGAAGCTTTCGCGTCTTTGTTTGAAAAAGGGGTCGGGATTTTTATCCTTTATGGTGTTTCTCGTTTTGCAGTCTTGGCTTTAAAAAAATTTAGCACCTACCAGTTTTCCCTCTCTCACGCCCCGCGAGCGGGGGCTGGGCACGGTGTGCATCCCGCCAAAGGCCAAAGCTTCGGTGCTCTAATCCTTGCGTGGAGCTCTCGAGCGAGTCGGCAGGCGCAAGTTGCCTCAGGCTCCCGCCCTTGGTCTCAACCTGGTGATCCGAACACCCCAACGGCGGCGAGGTATGCGCGAGATTGGGCCCTGCCGACGCTGAAGCTCCCGCTGCAAGCACGTCAAGGGGGACCCCTAGGCAACGCGACCCAGGGGCCTCACTAATCACGTAGCCCCTCGCCCCTTGGTCTCGTCCTGGTGATCCGGACACCCCAACGGCGGTCGAGGTACGCGCGGGATTGGGCCCTGCCGACGCAGAGCACGAAAGCAAGCGGGAAGGAAACAGGGCGCAAAAGGGAATCACAGGACTCAAGCAAGTTATTGCAAGCATAGGCCGGCAGGCGCATGCCGCCTCAGGCCCCCGGCTTTAGGAGCGCTCATCCCCTGGCCTTGCCAGGCATTGCAACCCGACATACCAGTGGCGATCGACCCTCGCTCGGGGGCTCCGGCCAAAATGGTCGCTAGAAGGAAGACAACAAGGGGAAGGGAAGTCATGATTCGGCTCGTTATCAAGAAATTCTAACTCTACGTAAAGCGCTTTTCAGCACCTTCGCGGAAAGCGGGGCCCTGAGGAAGCACCTCCGGAGGCCCTGACTCCTCGTCACCCCAGGAGCCTCACGAGTGGCACACGCCTCTCGAGGCTGCAAAGCTGCCTGGCCCGCAAGGAAGAGGCCCCCTCGGCAAGACCACCAGCTGTCCCGGCGCCCCAGCTGCACCTCGCGACACAGGAACCCGCCACGAGAAGAAAAAGCAAAAGACGGCCTCCCGAGGATCGCCGCTCCTAAGGCTTGGCTCCGGCGCCCGAACCTGAAGGAGACGACCTCTCCCTCATGCGCTCGCGGGGCTGGCACGGCGTCACGAGAAAGGAAGACGACGCGAAAGAGGGAGAGTCGGGCTCTTGAGGCGCCGCCCCTGAGAGACCGGCACAGGCGCCGCCCGTGCCTCCTCAGGACGTCAGCCTCTTGAGGTTCGAGCGGGCAACCATCGCCAGGGACTGATCGGCGCTCCCATGAGGTCCCCTGAGGGGAGCCCGGGACAAAGCGACGGTCTGGCGAGGCAAGTACAAGTATAAGGAGTGGGAAAACGAAAAACCTCGTGGAAGGAGCGAGGACGCTTCGGGCACAGCAGGCGACTACTACTCAAAAGCAAAGGTATAATACAAATGTTTAATGCCCCCCCAGGGGCTAAATGGTTCTTGATGCAACAGGGAAAAAGGAAACAGAGCTCGGGCAGAGGAGGCGCTGTCTCCGTCGCGGCTCTTGAAGGTCTCGGCTCTGGAAATGTCGCCTTCCTTGGAGGACGCCGCCTGGGCAAACCGCTCGACCAGAGACTCCACGTGCTCGCGCACCTCGTCCCTGAGGGGCCTCCAAAGCTCCTCGGGCATCGGCTCCGTCAGGCGGGAGAGGTCGAGCGTGGGGGCGTGGCGGCCGAGAAGACGTGCGTCAGCGCGCTATCCAGAAGGTCGCGCGCGCTGGACTCAGCATCCTCGTCCACCCGGGACACGCCAGACTCCCGCGCCTCCACCACCTTCTAGAAGAAGTTGAGGTAGCCCCCGTCGCCGTGTGCGCACGGTAGCGCGGGGGCTTCCCCGACGAACTGGCGGACCGCGCTGCCCTCACGGCCGGCGATGTCCAGGTACTGCTTGGCGTGTTGCGCCTCCATCATCCTCGCATGCGCCGCTTCATCCCTGGCTGCCTGCACGGCGTTGGCGGCCCCCTCGACCTGGGCCTGGAGGGACACCAGCTCTGCCTTGGCGTCCTCCTTACCGCGGAGCGCGGCTTGTAGGGCGGCCTCGGTGTCCTGTAGCTGGGTCCTGAGCGCGTCCACCTCGCCCAGAAGCATGTCGAGCCTACGCCTCTTGGGCGTGGGCGCCCTGAGAGGAGCCGGCGATCAGACTCGGCGAGCCGGGCATGATTCGCAAGAAAAAGGCGGAGGCAATGGCACACTTACTCATCAGTGGCGGTCCAGCGTCGGGGCGCCTGGACCGGCCTCGAAGACTGATCCCCGCCGCCCCCAGGAGATGGTGGCGGCACCGGGGATCCCGCTCGCGCTCGGGCACCGGCAGCACTCCCCCGGATGCCATGAGAAGGAGAAAGGGAGAAGAAGGCGGAGTTCTTGCGAGGGTGGCAAACGGGAAGGTGTGCGAGGGTGGAACTGCCCCCCGGATGAGGCGGGTTTATAGGCACAACCGCAATTCCTGAGGCGTCGTGGGGAGTGGAGGCGACGCGCGCTCCTCGGGCACCACATGACGTGCTCGATCCGCGGGCGGCTCTGTCCCACGTCGCTTCATTCCCTCCGATGGGTCACTTCAACACGGGCCAGAGAGGAAGGATAACACAAGAGGGCGGCGTCAATCAAGGAAGGGCAATGATGACCGACGCGGCATACCTACCCCACGTCGACTTGACTTGGGGTGGTTCCCAAGGCCCTGCGGAAGAGGAAGAACCCTGCGACCCACCGAGCGCCACGCGTCAAGGCTGGCCCGCAGGCGGTTGGGGCCCACGGCGTTTCGGCCGCCCTTCCTTAGCTTCGCCTTGAAGCCAACCCGAGCGCGCCTTGGGCCCGGGGGCTACTGTCAGCGTTCTGGGAACGGGGGTACCCAGACCTGCCTGCCTGCGGCCCAGTGCGTGGCCCACCACGGCGGCCCGGTATGGCCTGGCGACGAACCTCACAAGACAAGACCCTCACGAGGGCCCCGGCCTCACGAGGAGAACGGCGCTAAGACCTCCGGAGGAGCGGTCTCCTCAGGCTGCCTCCCGAGGAGCGGAGATTCCTATGCAGTGCTCAGCCTCAGGAGGGTGTGATGATGTGAGCCATGACGATCAAGGCAGGCGCAGCAGAGACAATTTCCCCTTTGGTGCTAGGGAGGCAAGGGCGTACGCGGGTTCCCGAGGGACCGCCCCCCAAAGGTTTCCATTCCGATGCAACAGGACCAAGACCACGGGCTCGGTAGGGAGGATGTCATCGCCGAGCCCACCTCGGCGTCACGCCAGGAGCTTTGCAGGCGAAGACCACCTTTAGTCAGGATAAGTTGTACCTCCTATCCCCTTTCAAATTTGGCCGTTGTGGGATCCCTTCCCGCCAGTACGATAAGGGAAGAGGACCCAGGCCACTATAAATAGGGACTAGCCTCCACCGTAGACAAGGACCAAATCCATCCTCACCTAAGAGCCCTCGCGAGGTTGCTCACCACTGTACAAGTTCATCACCAAACCTCCTCGTGAGGCGAATCCACCAAACCAGGAGTAGGGCTTTACACCGCAAGGTGGCCCGAACCTAGGTAAATCGTTGTTTCCATCTTCTTGCGCTTCGGTGTATCTTCTGCAAGGCAAGGTTGCGTAGCCGCTAGTTGAGGGGGATCGGAGGGCAAGCGCACCCCCGTGTTCGAACCTTTCCTGGGTCTGTGGAACCCTAAATCCGACACATACAAGGTCAAATTTAATGTGGTCTATTTAGGACAATCCTAAAATATCAACTGAGGAGTACTGTAAATGTGAATGCTTCTGATCTCAAACTTTCGAGGAAGCGCCAGCCCGAAACCGCGCGAGACCAATGTTGCGTAGAAGGAAAATAATGTTTTACCTCTTATCCATGAAACCTACCGACCCGACGTCCAGAAGTCTAAACCGAGGTAGTTTTGTAACTTCACAGAGATGCCACACAACCGCCTCTAAAAAACATTCATACATTGTGGGCGCCTAAACACCCACGCGCTCGGCCGAACTCACTCCCGCACAATATTTGAGACACGTGAGATTATTATCCTACCCCCTACCCGCAGATGTCCAAAATTTTAGATGGCGGCAAAGTTTGTAACTTTCCCCAAATTTCACACAAGCGCATCCCAGAAACATGCCCCCCTAGCTCCCCCTCCCTCTGTTTCCCCATTCATACTCCATGGGTGCCAAAACACCCTCTCCACCAGCCTCCTCCGTCCTCCACCCAATCGCACCCGATCCACTGCCGCCCTCCTCCATCACGTCGGAGCTGATACCCCAAAGTCGTCGTCCACCGCAACTGAAACGTCCACAACAACTTAGCAGTTGAAGCCGAGGCAGAGCTGCCTCCACGACGCCGACATGCACCGTACTCGAGTCACTTCAACCATGTCGCCATGCGCCTCACCGCTGCCGCTCCATCATCGCAACCATCTACCGCACCGGAGCTCTCCCCGCTACACAGATACGTCTCCAACGTATCGATCATTTTTGAAGTATTCATGCCATATTTACCCATGTTTACAATATTTTTATATGGTTTTGATGCAATTTATATGATTTAATTGGAACTAACCCGAACTGACGTTGTTTCCAGCAGAATTGTCGTGGTGTTGTTTTTGTGCAGAAAATAAAAGTTCTCAAAATTGCCCGAAACTTTTTGACGATTTTTTCTGGAACAAATAAGAAATACTAGAGCGAAGAACCATCGGAGGGGGCCACCAGGTGCCCCCAAGCCATCAGGGCACGACCACCCCCCTAGGGCGTGTCTTGATAGCTTGGGACCACCCCGTGGCTCAGTTTAGCATGATTCCAACGCTGAAAATCCTATAAATCCCCAAAACCCAAGAAGTTAACCTAGAACTTCCGCTCCACCACCGCAAGCCTCCGTACCAAAGAAATCTTATCTGGAGCCCTGTTCCGGCACCCAGTCGGAGGGGGCAATCATCACCGGAGGCCATCTTTATCATCCCGGCGGTCTCCATGACGAAGGGGGAGTAGTTCACCCTCGGGGCTGAGGGTATGTACCAGTAACTATGTGATTGATCTCTCTCTCTCTTGTGTTCTTGAGATGTCATTATCTCGATGTGATGATTGAGTCTTTCCCTTTGAGGTTTTGTTATGTCGGATATGTCTTGCATGTGGATACCCGTGGTGACAATGGGACGCTCTATTGATTCACTTGATATATGTTTTGGTAATCAACTTGCTGATTCCCGCGGTGACATTGGGGTAATCTATGCATATGTGTTGATACACATTCTTGTCCTACTTTCTCCAATAGAAATCTTGGAGTACTCTTTGAAGTTATTTGTGTTGGATTGAATATGATGAATCTGAAATTGTTTGATGCATATCGTATAATTGACTCATGGATACTTGTGGTGACATTGGAGTATCTAGGTGACATTAGAGTTGATTGATGTGTATCATATGGTGTTATTTTAGTACGAACTCTAGGGTTGTTTGTGACACTTGTAGGGATAGCTCAGTAGATTGATTGGAAAGGATAACTTTGAGGTGGTTCCACTACCTACAACAATTTCATCTTATGTTCTCCGCTAGATATGAACTTTGGAGTGATTCTTTGTCACATGTTGAGGGATGATCATATGATTCTATTATGTTAGCACTGTTGACAGATTGCACTAGCGAAAGTATGAACCCTAGGCCTTATTTCCAAGCATTTATATAACGTTTTTCTCGATGTTTATCACTTGCTACCTTGCTGTTTTTATATTTTCAAATTACAAAAGCCTATATCTACTATCCATATTGCACTTGTATCACCATCTCTTCGATGAACTAGTGCACCTATACAATTTGCCATTGTATTGGGTGTGTTGGGGACACAAGAGATTTCTTTTATTTGATTGCAGGGTTGTTTGAGAGAGACCGTCTTCATCCTACACCTCCGATGGATTGATAAACCTTAGGTCATTCACTTGAGGGAAAATTGCTACTGTCCTACAAAACTCTGCGCTTGGAGGCCCAACAGAGTCTAAAGAATAAAGTTCAGTAGTAGACATCATACGCTGTCGTTAGCCACCTTAGATCTTCTTCCCCGTCGCCGACAGACGGCCACCGCAACACACTCAACAACTTGGCCATGGGTTCGTCCAAGGTTCGACCGTCCTCCACAACATCTGGTTTCTAGCGACGCACAAGAAGATCATCGAAACAATAGGAGGACACAGCAACTCCTGCCGAAAGTGGTACCCCTCTTCCCTTATTCGTGCAAACCTTACATGTCTGCTCGCAGAGTATTCATCCCAAGACGGAAACTAGTTGACCGCTTCTTACCGTGCCTTCTTCCTGAAGGGATGAACGGGGGGACGGTGCCAAGCACAACGGTGTGGTGAGGTCAAGGAGAGGGCAGGGTGATGGAGGCAGAGGGCTAGGCCTGTGGTCAATGGCGGTTCGAGGAAGATCGTCAACAGTGACCGGTGGGAGGTAGATGGAGGCCATCTGCCTGTTCTTCCTAGATCAAACGATGGAGAAAAATTGACTCACCGGTGGGAGGTATATGGAGGCCATCTGCCCGTTCTTCAGACGACTATTATTTTCATTGGACCATACTTGGTGCTATGCCGGAGGATTACATACACTTCCAAATCATCCCCGTGCTCATATTTCAAAAGCCTAGAATCTAGTAATTTCGTGTGCCATGCATATTCTAGAGCTATCATATGTGTGTCGTCATTTATTTTTGACCCACCTACTATCGGCTACGTTTACGGTGTACTACTTGTGCACACACTTCACCCATACTCTCACTATTGTTTTTTATGCATATGTATTTCAGACTCTGAAGCATGATTGCTAATTTCAAGATAGAAAAGAGAGCAGTCGCTCCACTCAAAATCGAGGATTGGCTATAAGAGGTTGAACGCTCTACAACGCAAAGTGACAGTAGATGTAGACAGTCAAATTAGACATGTAGTTGATAATCTCATTCGCCATACACCACCATCCCAGGTGCTTGCCTCAACTTCGTGGTGTCATATTCATATGTGGTTGCATGTTGCATACGACGTCTAGATTGTATTGCTTCTATTTTTTTTGAATGCATCTGCTTAATTTACACATTATACCTGTTAATATGACATGTGTTCATGTTTCTAGAACATACTATATCTGTCTATCACACCATGTTCTTACATCAAACTACTGTTCTTCTATATCCTGCATCAATCACTTCAGATGAGACACCTTGAACTTGACAATGTGATATTGGTTGCATCTTGCATATGCTTTCAAGCATGTACTGCCTCTAATTTTCTGAAATGTCACTTCTGATGAGACTATTTTAACTTGGCAAAGTGATATTGGTTGGATCTTTCATCTGGTGTCTAGCTTGCATTGCTTCTAATTTGTTGAAATACCTTCGGCTTAGCCTTTTTTGTACATATCCCATCCTCCTTTAATATGGTTGCCATACACAAAAATTAGTGTTCACAGTATCATGCGTCAATCAATTCTGAAGACCGAATTTTATTCCTTTTTCTGGGGGGTTTGACTTGGCAAGGTAAAATCAAGAAGGACCAAGCTACAGAATGACAGTGGTCCTTCTAAGCAACCAAAACAAATGATCTGTACAGATTCTCCTGCTACTCCTTGTGTAGTACAAGTTCCAAGTCTCATCTCCCCAACTCCACCATCCAAGGTGCTTGCTCTCACTTGGCACTTTGATATGTGGTTGCATGATGCATATGCTGTCTAGCTTGTGTTGCTTCAATTTGGGAAAATTGGATCTGCTTAGTTTACACATTATACACGTGAATATGACATTCCTTCCTGTTTCTGGCACATACTACATCTGTTTATTAACCATGTTCTGACATCAAACTAATGTTCTTGTGTATCCCGCATCAATCACTTGTGATGAGACAGTCACGCCCGTGGATTAGTGTGAGATGCCCTACTCTTTTAAAGAGTGCAGTGTCAACCTCCCCATATGATTCTCAAGAAACAACAATGCTATATGAAGACAGTCAACGTAGCTCCGTAGTTAATGACCACATTTCTGCTACACCACCATCACAGGTGCTTACTCTCACTTGACAGTTTGATATGAGGTTGCATGTTGCATATGGTGCCTAGCTTGTATTGCATCTAACTAGTGTAAATTGCATCTGCTTAGTTTACACCTTATACTTGTGAATATGACATTCCTTCCCCTTTTTGGTACAGACTACATCTATGTATTAGCCATGTTCTTACATCAAACCAATGTTTTTGTGTATCCCGCATCAATCACTTATGATGAGGCGGTCATGCCCGTGGGTTAGTGTGAGATGCCCTACTCTTTTGAAGAGTGCAGTGTCATCCCCCCCTCATGATTCTCAAGAAACAACAATGCTAGATGAATATATTCAACATAGCTTTGTAGTTGATGACCACATTTCTGCTACACCACCATCGTAGGTGCTTTCTATAACTTGGCACCGTGATAGTGGTTGCATGTTGCATATGGTGTCTAGCTTGTATTGCTTGAAATTAGGGTAAGTTGCATCTGCTTAGTGCACACATTATACCTGTAAATATGACACGACTACCTATTTGTGGTACTTACTGCATCTGTCTATTAACAATGTTCTTACACCAAACTATTGTTCTTGTGTGTCCCGCATCAATCACTTGCGATGAGACACCTTTATTCGTTGCATATTGCATATGATTTCTAGCATGTAGCCGTGTATTGCTTCTAGTTTATTGAAATACCCTTATGCTGACACACTTTTAATTTGGCAGAGTGATATTGGTTGCATCTTTCATATGATGTCTAGCTTGAATTGCTTATAATTAGTTGAAATGCCTTCTACTTAGTTTACACATCATAGGTGTCAATATGTCATGTTTTCCTTTTTTCATATTCTATCCTTCTATCATGCAGTTGTCTTACTTCAAAGTAGTGTTCATCAGTATCATTCATCAATGAGTTCTGAAGAGCAAATTTTATTCCTTTTTCTTGTGGGTTTGACTTGACAAGGCAAAATCAAAAAAGAGGAAGGAAAGAGTAAGCAAGGGGATGATGGTGGTCTTCTGCAGCAACGTAAACGGAGCATCTCTACAGATCCTCCTGGTACTACTAGTGCAACACAAGTTCCGCGTCTCGTCTCCCCTACTCCACCATCCAAGGTGCTTTCTCTAACTTGGCAGTGTGATATTTGGTTGCATGTTTCATATGGTGTCTAGCATGTATTGCTTCTAATTTGGTTAAATTTGCATCTGCTTAGGTTATACATTATACATGTGAATATGACACGCTTTCTTGTTTGTGGTACATACTGCATCTGTCTAGCACACCATGTTCTTACGTCAAACTAATGTTCTTGTGTATCCCGCATCAATCTCTTATAATTTTTTGTAATGCCTTCTACTTAGTTTTGACATCATAGGTGTGAATATGTCATGTCGTCCTGTTTTTCGTACATATTCCATCCTCGTATCATGTGTTTGCCTTACGTCAAAGTAGTGTTCATCAATATCATGCATCAATGAATTCTGAAGACCAAATTTTATTCCTTTTTCTTGTTCGTTTGACTTCACAATACGAAATCAATAAAGTGGAAGGAAGTTAGTAAGGCAGTGGATGATGGTGGTCTTTCCGACCAACTGAAACACAGGGTCTGTATAGATTCTACTCAACCAGCCTCCCAAAAATATTTACAAGACAACGCAAGGCTAGACAGTCAACGTAGATGTGTGGATGATGAGCACATCTCGCCTACTCCACCACCACACGTGCTTGCTCTAACGTGGCACTGTTATATGTGATTGCATGTTGCATATGATGTCTAGTTTGTATTTTTTTTAATATTGTTGAATTGCATCTGCTTAGTTTACACATTACACTTGCGAATATGACACGTTTCCTCTTTCTAGAACATACTATATCTGCCTATCACACCATGTTCTTACCTCAAAGTATTGATGTTGTGTATCCTGCAACAATCACTTACCATAAGACACAGTTAACTTGGGAGTGTGATGTAGGTTGCATCTTACACTACTACAGGATGGTCCAAAGACAACACATGTATCAGAGACCCATCGACGAAACTGTTTGCGATGTACATCATAGCGTGTGCGATATAACATCAAAAAAAGCATGTGTGGTGTCATAATATCACACACATTTCGAAAATATAATTGTGTGCAATGTCGGCAAACAATTTTTGTAAAAATTGTGTGTGTGATGTTGCCTATTATTGCACGCGGTTTGAAAAAACGTAAACGTGTATGATGCTTTGCACACGATTTTTATAAATGATGTTTGTGTGATATAGTGTATCATTGCACACAATTATTATAATGCAACCGTGTGTGATGCCATGCACATAGTTTTTGCAAAAAGTGTGTGTGTAATGTAGCATAGCATTGCACACGTTGTTAAAAATACAAACATGTGTGATCTCTTGCACACGTTTTTTACATATATTGTGTGTGTGTGATGTAGTCCGTCATCGCACACACTTTCATGAATGGAACCATGTGTGATGCCTGGAATTCTTATTTTTCTAAACAATAATGGTTTTGGCGATATGTTTGAAGGCGAACTGACATTTTCCTTCGTCATTTGGGTTTGATTTGTTTTACTAAACTTAACATGCACCATAGAATCCTCCATGTTAATTTGGCGCTTTTCAGAGCTCATTTACTATATTTGGGTCATTAACTGCATTTCTAGTCATTTTATGAATATAATTCAAATTTGAACTATGAGTGCACGGAACAGTACACAAAAATAATTTGAAAAATTATATTTAGGGTATTGAGTATATTTGTATGCCTCATACCAGAAACGAATATAAATTTATAAGATATATGTGGCAAGAATCAACCGTGAACATGGAGTTTATTGATATTTAAATTATAAAAAGTAAATGAAGTCTAAAAAATATGAACCTTGGCATGGTGTCATGATATGACCTCAGTATGATGTCGTAAAAATTTGAGGAGGTTTCACATTTTTTGTACATCTTTTAGAAATCAGACAACCTCCGAGGAACGATCATGGTTTCGAGAGTGAATGCACCAAGTTGGTGGCAAATTAATATTTTCCTTCCTCATTTGACCCTGAATTTTTTCTACAGTTAATATACACCATAGAATCCTCCACATTAAAATTCGACACTTTTCGGAGCTCATTTGCTATATTTGAGACATTAACTGCATTTCTAGTCATTTAATGGATGTAATTCAAATTTGAACTATGAGTGTATGAAACAATACACCAAAATAATTTGAAAATCATACTTAGGGTATTGAGTATATTTGTATGCCTCATACAAGAAATGAATATAAATTTATAAGATATATGTGCTAAGAATCAACCGCGAACATGGAGTTTATGTGTATTTAAATTATAAAAATTGTAAATGAAGTCTGAAAAATACAAAACTTGACATACTGTCATGATATGATCTCAGTATGATGTGGTCAAAATTTGAGGAGGTTTCTCTTTTTTTTTTATGTATATTCTTTGGAAATCAGACAACATCCGAGGAACGATCATGATTGAATGCACCAAGTGGGTGGTGAACAAATATTTTCCATCGTCATTTGACCTTGAATTTTTTTTCTACAGGTAAGATACACCATAGAATCCTCCATGTTAAAATTTGGAACTTTTCGGAGCTCATTTGATATATTTGAGTCATTAACTACATTTCTAGTCATTTAACAGATACATTCAAGTTTGAACTATGAGTACAGAAAAAGTACAAAAATGATTTGAAAAATCATATTTAGGGAATTGAGTATATGTATATGCCTCGTAAAAAATTAAGTATAAAATTAAAATATCTATGTGGCAAGAATCAACAGTGAACATGAAGTTTATTGGTATTTTAAATCTGGAAAATGTAAATGACGTGCAATAAATACGAAACTTGGTAGGGTGTCAATATAGTACCTCGGTATACTGTAGTAAAAAATTGAGAATGTTTTCATAATTTTTTTGATGTGTAAGGGAAAAAATCAAATGGCAAGAAAGCACACATGTGTCTACTGAATTATTATTGGTGAAGAGATGGAAGCCTTTGATCAATGACATGGCATGAATCCATCCGTCCATAGTTCACACCCAAGAAAAATATCTACCCTTATCTCTTCACCACGTACTCTACCGCATGCCCACATATATCTAGCTAGCATCAATCCAACCTCTTGTAAAACCACGGACATGACACACACTTCTTCCATGCCATGGCTGGTGGGGCAGACGACGCCTGCTCCATGCTCCGACTGGGAGCATGACGCGGTGGGGAAGGGAGCGCTCAACGCTTGGCTGCCTTGCATGAAGCGGGTGCCCTGGACGCCATGAGGCTCGTCGTCGAGCGTACAAGCGAGCACGAGCATGAAGTGGTCGTCCAGCTCCGGGAGCTCTATCCAGCGACACAACTGCTTCAACAAGTTCTGCGTCCCGGAAGGCAGCGTCATGGAGGCACGGTTCGTGGTCATGTAAGCTAGCCTCTCGTGTGCCTCTTTCCAATAATCCATCCACCAGGCTGGCTGCTAGCTATCTTGCCGGATACTGCTAATCTAATCTTGTTTTGTATGTCTAAGTATGATGTCTTTAGCCATCTAATCTATTCTTAATTCTCCTCATCCATCAAGATTCCCCAAGACATCAAACTAAGCACAAGATTCTCTCTTGCGAAGTCTTGAACTTTCTCTTCCAATACCTTTTGAGAAAAAAAATGCATAACTAGTGTTGGAACTAATTTCAAGTAAGATACTTGAGTATGTAATTTAAAAAATCATAAAATAGAAAAAACCGAAAAAAATCCAATCTTTTTTTGCATGGTAGATAATTTAGTGCGTGAGGCACGCTGCAAATTTCAGCTCGTTTGGACATATGAGTAGATCTTAGCAAAAAAGACAAATTGGGTCAGAACAATACATGGACGGTAAACTTTTTTACAGACCCTAAATTTGGCTGTTTTGCAGAGGGATACTCAAATGTCCAAATGATCTGAAATTTGGAGCGTACCTTACACACCAAATTCTCAACCATGCAAAAAATGGAATTTTTGAATTTTGCTAGTATTTGTTTTGAATTTTTTATGCATCGAAGGTGCAGATGAGCCTGGGCACTGAATCGCTGCTCTGTGTAGTGATGTACTTTTTTTTACCTTGTCACCCTTTTCTCTTGGTTTTTTAGGATGAGATATAATAAGAAATGTGAGAAGGTTTGGCACTTGGTGTCATCGATGATCAAGAGACTGATGAAGCTTTACGACGTAACTAGCTGGGTCACCCGCGCATTTGCGCGGCTAGACTTTCGGCATATATCTACACATGCAAATTGGATTATAATAGTGTCTCATGATCAATAGCTTGATCACTATTTTCCTATCAATATGCTTTATAGAATGTTAGTTCCGGAAGTAAGTCGTCGATATGTACTCATACTGATTCAACTGGACAATATGAATATTTATTAGTTTGTACACTCCCAATTATACCAAATTTGGCAAATTCTTCTTGGTCTAATTTTTATTATACATCATGAGTTGGCAATGGCACCCAAGGAGCATAGTAATTTGTGCTATTTTCAAACTTTAGAAACAAATTTTGACCAAGAAAAAGTCTACATATCTATATCTTACATCTAAGCATGTATTTTTGTTCCTACATCACGTGATGTTTAGGATTTTGGTGGTTCATTAGTTCGTGCCCGCAAATTTATTGCAAATTGTCATGCTGTTTTCCATCGCTAATATGTCCTTCGATACTAATTCTTACGCGTTTATAATCAGTTCTGCATATGTCAAATACAGATAAATTTCTTTAAAATTTATATTCCACGGCACATTAATTAAGCTGGTAGAATGTTATCTTGTCTTTAGTCAAATCATTTATATTTTAACATTACAAAGTCCTATTATCATTTGCATTGTAGTCTCCACTCCTTTTATCATGACATTTATCTTTTTCTCGATATGTTTTCTAGAATTATTTTATCATCGTATATAAATAATATTTTTTACATTCTTCCCTTGTAAGAATACTCTCTTGTATATGGTGTAGTTATCTATTTTAGCTCTGATTTTATTATTATACATCAAAAAATTAGTAAAATGACCTATGAGAAAAAATATTGTGGTCGATACAAAAATGTTATTCTAATATGTCCAGCCCATATACTTTTTATCTATTAGTGGTCAAAGGTTTTAGACAACGAATGAAATTTACTTGTGTGCCTTATGGTTGGGGTATTTTTCTAATGCATTTACATTTTAAATGCCTGTTTTTTTCATGAAAATATGTAATCGAAACAATGACAAATTTCCTAATGCAATTATAGGTTCTCGAAGAGTTGTGCGACTTTTCCATGATGGTAGTCGTTCAACTATAAGTACACAATCTTCCATATTTCAAAAAAATACCGTATTTTATTATTTGATTTTCAATTCATGAATTTAGCCATTATTTTCTTTATCATACATCAAAAAGATAGTAAAATGGCATATAGCAGAAAAACAACTTGCGGTCAATACAACAATTGTTATTCTTACATGTCCAACCCATATACTTGTTTTTGCGGGTAACAACCCATATACTTTTGCCCATATTAGTGGTCAAAGGTTGTAAGCAATGACTGCATGTTCACTTATGTGCTTTATATTTTTGCAACGGATATGTATATTGCTTACGCATGTACATTCTACATGATGGTTGGGGTATTTTTCTAATGCATTTACATTTTAAATGCCTGTTTTTTTCATGAAAATACGTAATCGAAACAATGACAAATTTTCTAATGCAATTACAGGTTCTCGAAGAGTTGTGCGACTTTTCCATGATGGTAGTCGTTCAACTATAAGTACACAATCTTCCATATTTCAAAAAAATACCGTATTTTATTATTTGATTTTCAATTCACGAATTTAGCCATTATTTTCTTTATCATACATCAAAAAGATAGTAAAATGGCATATAGCAGAAAAACAACTTGCGGTCAATACAACAATTGTTATTCTTACATGTCCAACCCATATACTTGTTTTTGCGGGTAACAACCCATATACTTTTGCCCATATTAGTGGTCAAAGGTTGTAAGCAATGACTGCATGTTCACTTATGTGCTTTATATTTTGCAACGGATATGTATATTGCTTACGCATGTACATTCTACATGCTTTCACATGGTCATTCTCATGACTATTTTTCATGAACAATACTTCATTTAAATTATTAGTATTTTATTTTGCGAGAATGGAATATAAATTGTTGTCACTTAGATGTGTCTCGGTGGACCATACAAAATTTATTACAGCAAGATTCTGTTGTAAGCATACTTTTATTATTAAACAGAAACATTTTGTTCACATTTTTGCTCTGCATATGTACACATCTTATGTACGGTACTTTTTATGGAGGCAAGCGGACGTGTGTAATCCTAACATGAAGCACTAACTAAGAGTCTTTTCTTTTAAAACTCAAAACCCAAAAATCTAGACTCTGGACAATCTTTTTTAAAGAAGAAATCTAAGAAGTCAGAGAATCGTATTCTATTCGGATGCTTCCTTATTTTATTTTCTGAATCAGACCCTTCCTTGTTTTATTTTTGAACCGGACACTTAATTGGTTGTCTGGCTGGCTAGTATATGTGATCTCAACAAAATATAGTGTATGAAATTATCTGTTGACTGGTTCAACTTTGCTGGATTTAGTATTTGTATTGGCTGGTTGTGAGTCAAATTCAGTTTGCAAGAACGTACAACTTTTTGTCCCTTCCTGGTTCTAAACTTCCTTTTACGTGAAGCTTTCCACCATTTAATTCTAGGGTCCACTGTTTGTTATACACACACGTGATGCCTTCTCGTTTTTCTAATATGACTCTCCTACAGACTAAATCTTTTGTACTTATATAAGCTGCAACCAGCCGGAGCCTATATGGAGTCCGATACTAATATTTTTTCTAGGAAACACATATAGCACACCTCGTTTGCCACTTTTTTTCCCGGAAACTTCTTCCGCCAAATTAAGGCTGTTGTATCTTGTACGTGTCATAATCTAAAACATGCACATATTTTTATTGTATGTAACGTTTTAAATCATACATGTACACTTTTGACCAGATAGATCTCAACCGTTCAAATAACATAACTTTAGAATAATTAATCGTCACCGTTCCTTTTCTATTGTTTTAAATATATAATAGATAGATAGATTATGTTGCCTAGTCTAAGACGTATTTCAGCTAGGTATGCTTCTAGCCCAAATACATTTTGTGTGAGAAAATAATTTTGGTCGGATTGGTTGAGGGTTAGTGAGAAAAATAAATTAAGCTTTTGGTATGCGATTCACCATCATACGCTTGTTCGTGATATAATAATGTACGCCGGAGAAAAGCTCAATCCATCTTTCGACCACTTTAAATTTCATTGTGGCTTCACATGGATCAATTCGCACTTGAAGCTATGATTTTGATTATTTTATTTTTTTCATAGTATTCCAGATGGATTTGCAACTAAATCTTTTCAAACACTGTTGAGCATTTGTTCTCATATATTGTAGGCCAAATATATACAAATATTGTTTTAACAAATGTTGTAAGCACATCAGAGCTTTGACCAACCACACACATGCAATGCTAATTCTGAATGTTACTTAACACTTAAATTGATTAATAACAAATGGATGTACTGCTCATTCTCTCTTCTGAATAGTATACAATACTTGAATTGTTTAAAAACAAAATGCCATATTGTTCATACATATCAATCATATATATAAGTGTGCTAAATATTGCCGATTTCAGATACATCAAAATAATGAATATGTTGTATACGCAAAGTTCACCAAGTAAACAACATCTACTCCTTTGTTATGAGGATATACTCTGGCTTATTTCCGTGGATAAACTACTGTCCCAAAAAGTTTCTGGAAAAGGTACTTCCTCTCTTGGATCTTGTTTGGCGAACTTGATCTTCCAGTTGACGACTTGTGTCCTCCAATTTTACATCAGTTTCTTTGGTCTTGATGTTGTTAGACTTTTTAGTCAAACTTCGTGTCATCCTTGTGGCTGCATTGACGATACTATTATCTTTGGCATTACGATCATCTGAGCCTTCATGTTCAACCTTTGTCTTTTTGTTTTTTGCCTGAACACTTCTGGTACTTTTGGACACTGTTTTTTTTCGATTTTTCTGATGTATTATTTTCATTTTCTTCATCTTCCGAGTCTGATAATACAACTGATCTTCGCCTCCTTTTCACACCTTCGACACTTGTTGATGACTTTTTTTGTTGATGCTCCTTCTGATGTATTGTGCTCCCATTGCTTTTATCTTCTGGCTCCTCTTTCACAGGGACCAAATCACATATGTTTTTGCTAAGTTCACACTTGCTGATTTGTACCTGCAAAAATCACATAAATGAATGAATTAAGAGATGAATTTATGCAAATAGAAGTTTGTATGCTGAAGTATTGAATCACCTTTTTAACTGGCTCATTCAGTTTCTTTGTTTCTTTTTTTAATATGTTGTCCACTTCATCATCCATTAAATCCTGTTGAGCACAATGAATCAAAAATTGTAAATACCTGCTTCAATAGTTCCATATAAGAGTATAATAATTGGTGTTTAAATATATTTGATAGTTCAATAGACCATTACCTCTTCAGCTTTATCCTCTAACTATCGCTTCTCAAGCTTCTCATCAGGCACAAATATTTTTTTTACCGCATAGTTCTGCATGCCTAGAGTGAGGTTTTTATTGTTGAGTTTGAATCGAAAGATAAGTCTTTGTCCACATAATTCTTGTATAATCTTTGGGACTTCTTCAGATTTTCCATCTAAGGAATCCAACAGGAATGAGACTGGTGTATTGAGCATTCTTTCAGCCTCTTCATCAAATAAAGTGCAACTCGTAGTAGCACTGTGATCACTAATTTGAAGCCGAATACGATACCTAGAATCACATTTCGTTAGTGTAACACAAATGTGATAGTACATAATGATGGTCAAATCAAAAGAATATGCTTACCTAGGTGTTAAACCTTCTGGATACGTATCACAATTCTTGCAATAATAATTATGTGATTCTTTTGTAGCGATTTTGTTGCAAACATCGCATGACATGTACCACCATTGAATATTTTCTTGTAACCGATCAATTGTAGCTATTGTTGTGAACACAAAGTCCTGAAAGTTGATGAAGAAAATATAGCTCTTTAAAATCGCCTCTGATGCCTATAAATTCCCAAATATTCCAGAAACCCTAGAAGAGTCGACAAAAAACACATCCAGCCGCCGCAAGTTCCAGAACCTCGAGATCCAATCTAACACCATCATGGAGGGGTTCATCATCCTCATTGGTGCCTCTCCGATGATACGTGAGTAGTCCACCATAGACCTACGGGTTCGTAGAAAGTAGCTAGATGGTTTTCTCTCTCTTTTGATTCTCAATACAATGGTCTCTTGGAGATCTATTTGATGTAATGACTTTTTGCGGTGTGTTTGTTGGGATTCGATGAATTTTGAGTCCAAGATCAGTTTCTATCCATGAATATTATTTGAGTCTTCTTTGATCTCTTATATGCATGATTACTTATAGCCTTGTATTTCTTCTTCAAATCTTTGGTTTAGTTAGGCCAACTAGATCGATTTTTCTTGCCATGGGAAGAGGTGCTTTGTGATGGGTTCGATCTTGCGGTGTCCTCTCCCAGTGACAAAAGGGGCAGCGAGGCACGCATGTATCGTTGCTATTAAGGATAACAAGATGGGGTCTATTCCTACATGAATAGATCTTGTCTACATCATGTCACCGTTCTTATTGCATTAGTCCGTTTTTCCATGAACTTAATACACTAGATGCATGCTGGATAGTGGTCGATGTGTGGAGTAATAGTAGTAGATGCAGAATCGTTTCGGTCTACTAATCTTGGACGTGATGCCTATATAATGATCATCGCCTTGGATATCGTCATGATTATTTGATCTTCTATCAATTGCCCAACAGTAATTTGTTTACCCACCGTGTGCTATACTCATGAGAGAAGCCACTAGTGAAACCTACGGCCCCCGGGTCTACTTTTCCAACATATTGCTTTCCGATCTATCTTTTTGCCTCTTGTTTTCAGATTTGTTATTCCAAAAACCCAAAAATACCTTGCTGCACTTTTTATTTGCCCTTTTTATTTTGTGTTCTTGAGAGATCTATCTCTCCAATCTATCACGACCTAATCTATCTTTTTACCATAGAGAGATTGACAACCTCTCTTTCGCGTCGGGTTGCAAGTATTTGTTCTTTGTGTGCAGGTGTTGTTTATTAGGTGGTGGTGATCCTCCTACTGGTTCGATACCTTGGTTTCATAACTGAGGGAAATACTTACCGTCGCTGTGCTGCATCATCCCTTCCTCTTTGGGGAAATACCGACGCAGTCTCAAGCCATGTCACCAGCCAATTACTTCTTTAGGCGGCAAAACCCCCTGATCTTGGTAATCTTTAAGAATAAGTTCATAAACTTGGGAGGCCGCCCAATTGCAGGTGGTGGATTTTGACATGATAAGTTGCCTGAATGAAATAAAAGGGACGGTTTAAGCACATGGTTAAAGTAAAGACGACCTAATCATTTACAATGGATAAATCGCTTCATGAGAAGCCAGCGTTTTGATACGGTAGTTTGTCACATGGCAGGTTACAACTACTGAGCCGGCAAAAATAAGGGTGACTTACGCTAAATCAAAGACCTTTAGTTTTTGCTAAGTGTGGGACAAACAAGTTTCTACCAAACTGGCTACAATTATGGATCTATTAATGGTTCGGAAAGTGAAAATATTTGCTAAACCTAACAATGGGGCATGGGAGCAGCGGCGGTCTAATGTACAGATTCTTAAGGAGGGTTTGAAGACGTTATGCGAGAAATGAATCTGCTGTTCAAAGCCGCTCTATTTCTATAATGAGACTCATGGAATCTACACATAAATTAGTCAAAGACCTTTAGTTTTTGCTAAGTGTGGGACAAACAAGTTTCTACCAAACTGGCTACAATTATGGATCTATTAATGGTTCGGAAAGTGAAAATATTTGCTAAACCTAACAATGGGGCATGGGAGCAGCGGCGGTCTAATGTACAGATTCTTAAGGAGGGTTTGAAGACGTTATGCGAGAAATGAATCTGCTGTTCAAAGCCGCTCTATTTCTATAATGAGACTCATGGAATCTACACATAAACGAGCAATGGCGATAAACATAAGAGGAACTACCGGAGCACTCAAGAACTCCGACGAACTACTATGGATCTGAAGGAGACGAACAATTTACCTGAAGGAGGCCGGGGGCAGCAGAGACGATCAACTGGACCTCGATGAAGACGCGGCGTCGCTGCAGTCCCGAAAGTGGTCACCGACGATAGATGAGTAGCAGCACTGGCACGACAAAATCTTCGGTCATGAGGAAGAAGAAGCGAGAAGGGGGAGGTAAAAGTGAAAGAAGGGACCCGTCAGTGAGTATTTAAAAGGGAGAAGCACGAAGGGGCAACCGACACGCGTGAAAATCAAGGGGACGCAGTAAATTTTGGGAAACTGATACGTCCATTTTGCATCATGCTTTTATATTGATATTTATTGCATTATGGCCTGTTATTACACATTATGGTACAATACTTATGCCTTTTCTCTCTTATTTTACAAGGTTTACACAAAAAGGGAGAATGCCGGCAGCTGGAATTCTGGACTGGAAAAGGAGCAAATATGAGAGACCTATTCTGCACAACTCCAAAAGTCCTGAAAAGTTACGAAGAATTATTTTGGAATATATAAAAAATATTGGGCGAAAGAAATACCAGAGGGGACCCACCAGGAGGTCACAAGCCTGGGGGGCGCGCCCTACCCCCCAGGGCGCGCCCCTGTGGCTTCTGGGCCCCCTGGCAGGCCTCCGGTGCCCATCTTCTGCTATATGGAGGGTTTTGACCTGAAAAAAATCATAAGAGAGCTTTCGGGACGAAGCGCCGCCGTCTCGAGGCGGAACCTGGGCAGAACCAATCTAGGGCTCCGGCGGAGCTGTTCTGCCGGGGAAACTTCCCTCCCGGAGGGGGAAATCGAAGCCATCGTCATCACCAACGATCCTCTCATCGAGAGGGGGTCAATCTCCATCAACATGTTCACCAGCACCATCTCCTCTCCAAACCCTAGTTCATCTCTTGTATCCGATCTTTGTCTCAAAACCTCAGATTGGTACCTGTGGGTTGCTAGTAGTGTTGATTACTCCTTGTAGTTGATGCAAGTTGGTTTACTTGGTGGAAGATCATATGTTCAGATCCTTAATGATAATTAATACTCCTCTGATTATGAACATGAATATGCTTTGTGAGTAATTACGTTTGTTCCTGAGGACATGGGATAAGTCTTGTTATAAGTAATCATGTGAATTTGGTATTCGTTCGATATTTTGATGAGATGTATGTTGTCTTTCCTCTAGTGGTGTTATGTGAACGTCGACTACATGACACTTCACCATTATTTGGGCCTAGGGGAAGGCATTGGGAAGTAATAAGTAGATGATGGGTTGCTAGAGTGACAGAAGCTTAAACCCTAGTTTATGCGTTGCTTCGTAAGGGGCTGATTTGGATCCATATGTTTCATGCTATGGTTAGATTTATCTTAATTCCTTTTTTGTAGTTGCGGATGCTTGCGAGAGAGGTTAATCATAAGTGGGAGGCTTGTCCAAGTAAGGGCAGCACCCAAGCACCGGTCCACCCACATATCAAATTATCAAAGTAACGAACGCGAATCATATGAGCATGATGAAAACTAGCTTGACAGAAATTCCCACGTGTCCTCGGGAGCACTTTGCTTTATATAAGAGTTTGTCCAGGCTTGTCCTTTGCTACAAAAAGGATTGGGTGAAAGAAATACCCGAGGGGACCCACCAGGTGGTCACAAGCCAGGGGGGCGCGCCCTACCCCCCTGGGCGCGCCCCTGTGGCTTGTGGGCCCCCTGGCAGGCCTACGGTGCCCATTTTCTGCTATATGGAGGGTTTTGACCTGGAAAAAATCATAAGGGAGCTTTCAGGACGAAGTGCCGCCGTCTCGAGGCGGAACCTGGCAGAAGCAATCTAGGGCTCCGGCGGAGCTGTTCTGCCGGGGAAACTTCCCTCCCGGAGGGGGAAATCGAAGCCATCGTCATCACCAACGATCCTCTCATCGAGAGGGGGTCAATCTCCATCAACATCTTCATCAGCACCATCTCCTCTCCAAACCCTAGTTCATCTCTTGTATCCGATCTTTGTCTCAAAACCTCAGATTGGTACCTGTGGGTTGCTAGTAGTGTTGATTACTCCTTGTAGTTGATGCTAGTTGGTTTACTTGGTGGAAGATCATATGTTCAGATCCTTAATGACAATTTATACTCCTCTGATTATGAAAATTAATATGCTTTGTGAGTAGTTATGTTTGTTCCTGAGGACATGGGATAAGTCTTGTTATAAGTAATCATGTGAATTTGGTATTCGTTCGATATTTTGATGAGATGTATGTTGTCTCTCCTCTAGTGGTGTTATGTGAACGTCGACTACATAACACTTAACCATTATTTGGGCCTAGGGGAAGGCATTGGGAAGTAATAAGTAGATGATGGGTTGCTAGAGTGACAGAAGCTTAAATCCTAGTTTATGCGTTGCTTCGTAAGGGGCTGATTTGGATCCATATGTTTCATGCTATGGTTAGATTTATCTTAATTCTTCTTTCGTAGTTGCGGATGCTTGCGAGAGAGGTTAATCATAAGTGGGAGGCTTGTCCAAGTAAGGGCAGCACCCAAGCACCGGTCCACCCACATATCAAATTATCAAAGTAACGAACGCGAATCATATGAGCATGATGAAAACTAGCTTGACAAAAATTCCCATGTGTCCTCGGGAGTGCTTTGCTTTATATAAGAGTTTGTCCAGGCTTGTCCTTTGCTACAAAAAGGATTGGGCCACCTTGCTGCACCTTTGCTACATTTGTTACTTGCTATCCGTTACGAATTATCTTATCACAAAACTATCTGTGACCGATAATTTCAGTGCTTGCAGAGAATACCTTACTGAAAACCGCTTGTCATTTCCTTCTGCTCCTCGTTGGGTTCGACACTCTTACTTATCGAAAGGAATACGATAGATCCCCTATACTTGTGGGTCATCAAGACTCTTTTCTGGCGCCGTTGCCGGGGAGTGAAGCGCCTTTGGTGAGTGGAATTTGGTAAGGAAAAATTTATATAGTGTGCTGAAATTTACTGTCACTTGTTACTATGGAAAATAATCCTTTGAGGGGCTTGTTCGAGGTATCTTCACCTCGACCGGAAGCACAAAGAGTTGCTCCTCAACCTACTGAACCTACTGAAAATATTTATTATGAAATTCCTTCGGGTATGATAGAGAAACTGCTAGCTAATCCTTATGCAGGAGATGGAACACTACATCCTGATTTGCATCAAATCTGTGTGGATGAAGTTTGTGGATTATTTAAGCTTGCAGGTTTGCCCGAGGATGATGTCAAGAAGAAGGTCTTTCCTTTATCTTTGAAGGATAAGGCATTGACATGGTATAGGCTATGTGATGATATTGGATCATGGAACTACAACCGATGATAATTGGAATTTCATCAGAAGTTTTATCCTATGCATCTGGTTCATCGTGATCGTAATTATATTTATAATTTTTGTCCTCGTGAAGGAGAAAGTATCGCTCAAGCTTGGGGGAGGCTTAAGTCAAGGTTATATTCATGCCCCAATCATGAGCTTTCAAGAGAAATTATTATTCAGAATTTTTATGCTCGGCTTTCTCATAATGATCGATCCATGCTCGATACTTCTTGTACTGGTTCCTTTATGAAGAAGGATATTGAATTCAAATGGGACTTATTGGAAAGAATTAAATGCAACTCTGAAGATTGGGAACTCGACGAAGGTAAAGAGTCAGGTATAAACCTTAAGTTTGATTGTGTTAAATCCTTTATAGACACCGATGCTTTTCGTGAATTTAGCACTAAATATGGACTTGACTCTGAGATAGTAGCTTCTTATGTGAATCTTTTGCTGCTCATGTTGATCTCCCTAAGGAGAAGTGGTTTAAATATCATCCTCCCATTGAAGTGAAAGTAGTTGAACCTATTAAAGTTGAAGAAGAAACTATTATTAATAATGTTGATCCTGTTGTTCCTGCTGCTTATATTGAGAAACCACCTTTTCCTATTAGAATAAAGGAACATGCTAAAGCTTCAACTGTGGTTCATAAGAGTTATACTAGAACACCTACACCCCCTGAACAAATCAAAGTTGAACCTAGTATTGCTATGGTTAAAGATCTCTTGGTTGATAATATTGATGGGCATGTTATTCATTTCTGTGATGAAGCTGCTAGAATTGCTAGACCTAATACTAAAGATAAACATAGACCTATTGTTGGCATGCCTGTTGTTTCCGTTAAAATAGGAGATCATTGTTATCATGGCTTATGTGATGTGGGTGCTAGTGTGAGTGCAATTCCCTTTACTTTATATCAAGAAATCATGAATGATATTGCACCAGTTGAATTAGAAGAAATTGATGTCACCATTAACCTTGCTAATAGAGATACTATAGCACCAGTTGGGATTGTTAGAGATGTTGAAGTCTTGTGTGGGAAAATAAAATATCCTACTGATTTTCTTGTTCTTGGTTCCCCACAAGATGATTTTTGCCCCATTATATTTGGTAGACCTTTCTTGAATATTGTTAATGCTAAGATAGATTGTGAGAAAGAAACTGTTACTGTAAGCTTTGGGGATGTGCCTCATGAGTTTAATTTCTCTAAATTTTGTAGACAACCCCATGATAAAGAATTGCCTAGTAATGATGAAATTATTGGTCTTGCTTCTATTGCGGTGCCTCCTTCTGATCCCTTAGAACATTATTTGCTAGACCATGAAAACGATATGCATATGAATGAAAGGAATTAAATAGATAGGATTTTCTTTGATCAGCATCCTATTTTGAAACACAACTTGCCTGTTGAAATACTTGGGGATCCACCTCCACCCAAGGGTGATCCCGTGTTTGAGCTTAAACAATTACCGAATACTTTGAAATATGCTTATCTTGATGAAAAGAAGATATATCCTGTTATTATTAGTGCTAACCTTTCAGAGCATGAAGAAAAGAGATTATTGAAAACTCTGAGGAAGCACCGTGCTGCTATTGGATATACTCTTGATGATCTTAAGGGCTTTAGTCCCACTCTATGTCAGCATAAAATTAATATGGAGCTTGATGCTAAACCAGTTGTTGATCACCAACGACGATTAAGTCCTAAAATGAAAGAAGTGGTAAGAAATGAAATATTAAAGCTTCTGGAGGCAGGTATAATTTATCCTATTGCTGATAGTAGATGGGTTAGTCCCGTTCATTGTGTCCCTAAGAAGGGAGGTATTACCGTTGTTCCTAATGATAAAAATGAATTCATCCCGCAAAGAATTGTTACAGGATATAGAATGGTAATTGATTTTAGGAAATTAAATAAAGCTACTAGAAAAGATCATTACCCTCTACCTTTTATTGATCAAATGCTAGAAAGACTATCCAAACACACACACTTTTGCTTTCTAGATGGTTATTCTGGTTTCTCTCAAATACCTGTGTCAAAAGAGGATCAAGAGAAGACCACTTTTACTTGTCCTTTCGGTACCTTTGCTTATAGATGTATGCCCTTTGGTTTATGCAATGCACCTACTACCTTTCAAAGATGTATGATGGCTATATTCTCTGACTTTTGTGAAAAGATTGTTGAGGTTTTCATGGATGATTTCTCCATTTACGGAACTTCTTTTGATGATTTCTTGAGCAACCTTGATCGAGTTTTGCAGAGATGTGAAGAAACTAATCTTTTCTTGAATTGGGAGAAGTGCCACTTTATGGTTAATGAGGGCATTGTCTTGGGACACAAAATCTCCGAAAGAGGTATTGAAGTAGATAAAGCTAAAGTTGATGCTATTGAAGTTTCCTTGGTCATGTTGGTTTCTATAGGAGGTTTATTAAAGACTTCTCTAAGATTTCTAGGCCTCTCACTAATCTTTTGCAAAAAGATGTTCCATTCGTTTTTGATGATGATTGTGTAGAAGCATTTGAAATTCTAAAGAAAGCCTTGATCACTGCACCTGTTGTTCAACCACCTGATTGGAACCTACGCTTTGAAATTATGTGTGATGCTAGTGATCATGATGTTGGTGCTGTTCTAGGACAAAGAGTTGATAAGAAATTAAATGTTATCCATTATGCTAGTAAAACTCTAGACAGTGCTCAAAGAAACTATGCTACCACTGAAAAGGAATTTTTAGCAGTTGTGTTTGCTTGTGATAAGTTCAGACCTTATATTGTTGATTCCAAAGTAACTGTTCACACTGATCATGCTGCTATTAAATATCTTATGGAAAAGAAAGACGCTAAACCTAGACTTATTAGATGAGTTCTTCTGCTACAAGAATTTGATTTGCATATTATTAATAGAAAGGGTGCTGAAAACCCCGTAGCAGACAACTTATCTAGGTTAGAAAATGTTCTTGATGACCCACTACCTATTGATGATAGCTTTCCTGATGAACAATTAGCTGTCATAAATGCTTCACGTAATGCTCCATGGTATGCTGATTATGCTAATTACATTGTTGCTAAATTCATACCACCTAGTTTCACATACCAACAAAAGAAAAAGTTCTTCTATGATTTAAGACATTACTTTTGGGATGACCCACACCTTTATAAAGAAGGAATAGATGGTGCTATTAGACGTTGTGTACCTGAGCATGAACAGGAACATATCCTACACAAGTGCCACTCCGAGGCCTACGGAGGACACCACGCTGGAGATAGAACTACACACAAGGTATTACAATCTGGTTTTTATTGGCCTACTCTCTTCAAGGACGCTCGTAAGTTTGTCTTGTCTTGTGATGAATGTCAAAGAATTGGTAATATTAGTAGACGTCAGGAAATGCCTATGAATTACTCTCTTGTTATTGAACCATTTGATGTTTGGGGTTTTGATTATATGGGACCTTTTCCAAAGTCCAACGGGTATACTCATATTCTAGTTGCTGTTGATTATGTTACTAAGTGGGTAGAAGCTATTCCAACTAGTAGTGCTGATCATAACACTTCTATTAAAATGCTTAAAGAAGTTATTTTCCCTAGATTTGGAGTCCCTAGATATTTAATGACTGATGGTGGTTCACACTTTATTCATGGTGCTTTTCGTAAATTGCTTGCTAAATATGATGTTAATCATAGAATTGCATCTCCTTATCATCCTCAGTCTAGTGGTCAAGTAGAATTAAGCAATAGAGAAATTAAATTGATCTTGCAAAAGACTGTTAATAGATCTAGAAAGAATTGGTCTAAGAAACTTGATGATGCATTATGGGCTTATAGAACTGCTTACAAAAACCCTATGGGTATGTCTCCGTATAAAATGGTTTATGGTAAAGCATGTCACTTACCTCTAGAACTAGAACATAAAGCTTATTGGGCAATTAAAGAGCTCAACTATGATTTCAAACTTGCTGGTGAGAAGAGGTTATTTGACATTAGCTCACATGATGAATGGAGAACCCAGGCCTATGAGAATGCCAAGTTGTTTAAAGAAAAGGTTAAGAGATGGCATGATAAAAGGGTACAAAAGCATGAATTCAATTTAGGTGATCATGTCTTGCTATACAATTCTTGTTTAAGATTTTTTTCAGGAAAACTTCTCTCTAAATGGGTAGGGCCTTACATTATCGAGGAAGTGTACCGTTCCGGTGCCATCAAGATCAACAACGCCGAAGGCACAAATCCGAAGGTGGTGAATGGGCAGAGAATCAAACATTATATCTCAGGTAGTCCCATAAATGTTGAAACCAATATTATCAATACCTAACTCTGGAGGAGTACATTAGGGAGACCTACCAGAACGTTTCAGACTCCGAAAAGGAATAGGTATGTGGTACGGTAAGCAAACCGACTCCAAAACTTTTTCAATGGCAATTTTTCTCTGTTTTGGAATATTTAAAAAATTAGGAAAATTTAAAGTAGTCCGAGAAGTGCACGAGGAGGAGACAAGCCAGGGGGCGCGCCCTACCCCCCCTGGGCGCGCCCCTGTGGCTTGTGGCCACCCCGTGTACCCTCCGGACTCCGTTTTTTTGTGGTACACTCCTTTAGGTCGGTAAAAATTCATTATATAATCTCCCGAAGGTTTGGACCTTCGTATCACGACAATACCTCCTGTTTTCGTTTTGAGTTGTTTCTGCAGCAGATTTAGAGCAATATGTCGTCCAAGATTCCGATGGGGAGAGCTATGTATCGCATTATCTTGCCAATCCCAAGCTCTATGGGGATTTAGATCCTTATGGATTGTTCTCGGAGGAGGAACAAGAAGGCAAGTATGATGATGTAGCGACCCGACCTCAAACGGTCAAGCCTCTATGTGTTCTGTGCCATCCCTGGATCAGTATGCTGGCACACACAGTACATCAATGTATATATCAAAGTGCAATCACATGTAAATAACGTAAAACTGATATATACCTTAAAATCTCAGCGGAAACAGTCAACGGGAGTGGAGTCCCAATAAACACCAACGGCAGGTTGAGTGTAGACCGTACCCTGAATCGTACTCTTACTCGTCGTAGAAACTTATCTGCAACATAAGACGTTGCAGCCGTGTAGGTCAGTACATTGAATGTACCGGCAAGATCACAATAAGAGAAAACAGATGATAAGACTATTCTATATGCAATAAAGCTTTGTGGCTCTATGTCTGAGTTTTTGCATAAAAGCTGATTTTATTTTGTTTTCCTACAACAAAGGAATATCAGGAGTTTTCACTATGGAGATATCTATTATGACATGGTTCCGCCAACCGATGTATCAATGCCCACAAGTATCATAAGTTGCCCACAATTAATTATCAGTGTGGTGTTGAGAGTTCAGAGATAGATCCAAGTCCAGAGGCTCAAATTGTCCATAACCGGGGACACGACTAATCGATTAGGTTTAACTCTGCAGAGTGTTGTGTACTTTACCCACAAGATTCGTTCCCTCCTTGTAAGTCCTCGCACTGCCGGGTGTTTGAGAACAGGACGAACGAAACATGGTCTTTCAGAGTGTTTCCCTGACTACTGTCAGTGCCCATCCAATCCTATCGTCGACTACATCTCGTAGCACTGCCCAGCCAGAGTCACAACAAAGATCAACCAAGCCAGAGCCCATAATGACTTGTGGCTACACAGGTAAGCTTCCGGGCATGAAGTATTCATCCGTCTCTTTGAGTCTGGGTGAGGCTTTCCGCAAGATGTCATGGCGCTTCTCCATGCATCCCGGCCATCCACTGGTTACTCCAGGGTGCCCATCAAATCCATCCCTCACCCAGTAGTGTGTATTGAAAACTTGTTTCTCGAGTCTCGAAGTCTTGAGGTCTTGAAGATGCAGGACTTGAAGATGCCTTCATGAAGTTGTCGTCTTTGACGTAGAGTCCTTCACCTCACACCACTCTCGAACACTCATACCAACCCCGTCTACTTTAGCGTAGCATAGCAGTAAGACAAATAACGTCCCGGGGCTTCAGTAACAAGGAGTGGGTTCCTACCTCATGCATTCTACCCAACTACAAGAATTCAATAATACTACTGGAGGGATTTGTTGAATGATGTCACTACATGCAATAAAACGTAGGTATGAAATAGATGGTCAAAGTGAACTTGCCTGGTAAGGTTGATGAAGATAAATATCGCTCTTAGGAAAATAACTTGATAGAACTATTCGTCACTCTCCGATGAAATCTATATAGTAAAGCATTACACTCTTATAAGCAAACACTTCTAGCAATCAATACTATCACACCAATAACAACACAAAGCACAAAACTAATCACAAAAGAGTGTGATGAAGGAAATACTTAAGACAAAAGTTAAAATCAACAATTCTTCATCAAGCAACTAAGAAAAGGTTTTCCTACAATTAACCCATTTATCAACAGCAACAAAACAACAACAAATTAAAATCTAGCAAAGGCATTTATCAAATATTTTTACTAGCAGAGGAATTACTTTTGAAGAACAACTAAGAACTATGAAAACAACACCCTAACAACATAAGTTTTTGTCTAATAAACTTAACAACAAGAAAAACAATAAAATACTAACATAAGAGAAAACAAAATATAAAACAGCTAATTTAACAGAAAGTAAAACTTATAAAACAATTTATAAAAATATTTTCAAAAAGGAAATCAATCTAGCAATGAAAATCAATTGCAAGTTATAACTGAACTAGAATTGATTTCATGCGAACAAAAATAATAAATAACATAAGAATAAACTTGGTTGAAATACTACTGCTAACTAACAGAAAACAAGGTAAAACTTGTCAACTAATACAAAAGAAAATAAATTAAAACAATTTAAAACAAAAGAAATAGAAATAGACCTAAAAGAACTAAAACAGAATCTGTTTTGCTTGAAACCCTAATTTAAAATATTCTAAAAATTCTCAAGTTGGTCAGGAACATAAAACACACTAATACCAAACAGTAGCAAAAAGAATCACTCAAAAATATATTTTTAAACTCAAGATATAAGCAAAACAAGTTTGAATTCAAATCTGTTTGAATCTGAATTAAAAATATTCACATATGGTCAAACTTTATATCTACAGAAACTAGACAAAATTTGTGACACAATGCAAAAAGAATCAAGTTAAAACAAGTAAAAACATAAAAGATATAAAGAAAACAAAAATAGATCTAATTCTGTAAAAGAAACTAAAATAGAAAAAATAAAAAAAATCCATCCTAACGGATAGGGCTACGTGGCAAGCTGTGAGTGGCCGAGTGGTGTGCGCGTTTGAGCTAAACGGACGGACGACCGCTAATTAACAGGAAACGATTCGGCTAAACTAAACCGAGGAAAAATCGGCCGGTTCATTTAAAATAAACCGAAGGGGTACGCCGTTCTAATCTACGCCATTGATTTCAGATCTAACGGAGGTGATCGAGTGGGGCTTACAGCGGGTCGCCGGCGAGGTCGACGTCGACGGCAGGGGCTCGGGCTCGTTGCGAGCGGCGTCTCCGGTGGTCCTCCGGCGAAGGCGAGGGCTCCGGTCGATGAGGACGACGACGGCGATTAGTCTGGTGGCGCCGGAACGGCTCGGGGACGACGGTGTCGACAGCGGCGAGCTTGTGAGCGGAGGGGGTCTTTGGGTAGTCGTCGGCGAGGGAGTTCCGAGGGGTGTGGGGCTCGGGAGAGTGTTCGGGGAGGTTCAGTGGGACGAGGCGGAGCGTCTGGTGGTGGTGGTTGGGCTCGGGACGGTCGGAGTGGAGCGGGACGAGGCAATGGTGACAGTGGCGGAGCTCTGCTCCGGCGAGCAATTGAGAGCAGAGGAGATGGTCGGGCGAGGGGTATTAGGGCGGAAAGGAGTGCGGAGGGCTGGGGCTTTATATCCAGGGGGTCGGGAGGCTCCAAACGGAAGGGGATCGACGGATCATGGCGGCGCCGGCGTCGGAAAGGAAAGGGGAGGGGCGAGGTGGAAGGTGACCGGCAGGGGCGATCGGATCAGTCGGTGGGCCAGGGGAGTCAGCGGGAGAGGAGGGAAGGGAAGCAATCGGTGGCCGATCCAAAAGTGATTCGGATCCGATCTGGATCCGATCGGGCCAGATTCAGTAAGTGGGCCGCGTCGGCCTTTCCTATTAGAAGGATATTTTCCTTTTTATTAAAAACAGGAAAGAAATTCTAGTTTTGTAAAATGAAATCAAACTCAAATATAGAAGTTTTATATACCAAAATTATCAGAACAATAAATTCCACAGTATGAACATTTTTTCACGGCCAAAATAAATACTTTAAAAAAAATATTTTTTAGAAAATGCCTAAATTGTTTTTATTTCTTTTGCAAATAATTTTCAAATAACCCCCTGGGTTTTATGATTCAAAATTTCACAAAAATACCCCTGGTTTTGGAGGGTCATGTTCCTCCTCTCAAATTTTGAAATTTGGGGCAATGAACTTTGAAATCTTTCAAGCTTTGAAATAGAACAAAAAAATGGAATAGATTCCAAAAACTTTCAAATCCACTTTTCAAATATTTTATTTGAAGAAGTCATTTCATCTTCTCTCACTGATTTGAATTGTTTGAATTTGAATTCAAAAGCAAAGGGGAAAGTCATTTTATTCCCTCTCATTAAAAGGTTTCAAAAAGTTTCAAATTTCACTCAATTTCAAACAATCATTCAAACAATCAATCATTCAATTTATTTAATATAACATTCCAAATTTTGGGATGTTACAGATGAAGAAAGCACGGATGAAGAAGAGATCCCCTTGCCTCAACCAGGAGATATGCACGTGGAGTTCAGGAAATCTAGCCTCCCAAACACAAGGAGAAGACCCAAGGTTCTATTTATCCCTTCTCGTTTTCTGCAGGAGAGCAAGCAAGAATTATGTCAAAGGATATTGAAGCTCGAGCAGGAAGTGGACGATCTGAGGGAACAAAATTTTATGCTTAAGTGGAAACTGAACAAGCTTAAAGATCCAACTCCAACATCACCACCTCCGAAGGAAGACAACTAAACACATGGGTATGGGCACTCCCCTTGGCTTGTGCCAAGCTTGGGGGAGGTGCCCCGGTATCGTATCACCATCACATCTTTTACTTTTATCGTTTTTCTTAGTTCGATTCTTTTGGTTATATCTTGATCTAGTAGAATAAAGTTTTTAGTGTGATCTAGTTTTGAGTTTTGCTTTATGTTCCCCCTTTGTAAGCGAGTCCGAGAGTTATATAATAAAAAGCAGTTTTGAGTTGAGGGCTTTGCTTGCTTGCTATGATCTTGAGTAAAAGAAATAAAGAATAGAATAAAAGCAAAGAGTATATATTATGATCTTATGGGGAGTGATGACTTCACATATAAGAAGTATGTCGATTGAAAGTTGTTGTGAATTGACAAACATAGCGATTGGTCATTGTTGCAATTAAAAGGAAGTAATAAAGAAAGAGAGGTTCACATATAAATATATTATCTTGGACATCTTTTATGATTGTGAGCACACATTAAAATATTATATGCTAAGAAGTTGAAGTTGGACAAGGAAGACAACATAATGAGTTATGTTTGCTTATTTCCGAATAGAAGTTATATTGTCATGGATCCTTTAACATGTGACGCTTGCTTCCACCCCATATTAGCCAAAACTTCCGCACCAAGTAGAGATACTACTTGTGCATCCAAACACCCTTAACCCAGTTTTGCCATGAGAGTCGGCCATACCTACCTATGGATTGAGTAAGATCCTTCAAGTAAGTTGTCATCGGTGCAAGCAATAAAAATTGCTCTCTAAATATGTATGATCTATTAGTGTGGGGAAAATAAACTTTATACGAACTTGTGATATAGAAGCAACAAAAGCGACAGACTGCATAATAAAGTTCTTTATCACAACAGGCAATATAAAATGACGTTCTTTTGCATTAAGAGATTGCGCATCCAACTATAAAAGCGCATGACAACCTCTGCTTCCCTCTGCGAAGGGCCTATCTGTTACTTTTACTTTCTAGTACTTACCTTCATGCAAGAGTCGTGGTGATCCTCACCGCTTCCTTTATTTTGCCTTTTTCTCTTGGCAAGCGTCATGTGTTGGGGAATGATCTAGACACATATATCCACTCAGATGTGGGTGACCATGAGTTATTTCTGTTGACATTACCCTTGAGGTAAATAGTTGGGAGGCAAGAATATAAGCCCCTATCTTTCTCTGTGTCCAATTGAAGCTTTGACCTCATAAGTACCGCGTGAGTGTTAGCAATTATGAAAGACTAAAAGATGATTGAGTATGTGGATTTGCTTTACAAGCTCTTATATTGACTCTTTCCGATGTTATGATAAATTGCAATTGCCTCAATGACTAAGATCATAGTTTGTTGGTTCTCAATAGGGTTCTTGATTCATACTTTACCTTGTGAATGAATTGTTACTCTAGCATAAGAAATTATGTATCAATAAGTATTGCTGTTATAAAGATGATCATGATGCTCTCATGTCCGTATTTTGTTTTATCGACACCTCTATCTCTAAACATGTGGACATATTTATCGATTTTGGCTTTCGCTTGAGGACAAGCGAGGTCTAAGCTTGGGGGAGTTGATACGTCCATTTTGCATCATGCTTTTATATTGATATTTATTGCATTATGGGCTATTATTACACATTATGGTACAATACTTATGCCTTTTCTCTCTTATTTTACAAGGTTTACACGAAGAGGGAGAATGCCGGCAGCTGGAATTCTGGACTGGAAAAGGAGCAAATATGAGAGACCTATTCTGCACAACTACAAAAGTCCTGAAAAGTTACGGAGAATTATTTTGGAATATATAAAAAATATTGGGCGAAAGAAATACCCGAGGGGACCCACTAGGTGGTCACAAGCCAGGGGGCGCGCCCTACCCCCCTGGGCGCGCCCCTGTGGCTTGTGGGCCCCCTGGCAGGCCTCCGGTGCCCATCTTCTGCTATATGGAGGGTTTTGACCTGGAAAAAATCATAAGGGAGCTTTCGGGACCTCTCCAAACCCTAGTTCATCTCTTGTATCCGATCTTTGTCTCAAAACCTCAGATTGGTACCTGTGGGTTGCTAGTAGTGTTGATTACTCCTTGTAGTTGATGCTAGTTGGTTTACTTGGTGGAAGATCATATGTTCAGATCCTTAATGACAATTTATACTCCTCTGATTATGAACATTAATATGCTTTGTGAGTAGTTACGTTTGTTCCTGAGGACATGGGATAAGTCTTGTTATAAGTAATCATGTGAATTTGGTATTCGTTCGATATTTTGATGAGATGTATGTTGTCTCTCCTCTAGTGGTGTTATGTGAACGTCGACTACATAACACTTCACCATTATTTGGGCCTAGGGGAAGGCATTGGGAAGTAATAAGTAGATGATGGGTTGCTAGAGTGACAGAAGCTTAAACCCTAGTTTATGCGTTGCTTCGTAAGGGGCTGATTTGGATCCATATGTTTCATGCTATGGTTAGATTTATCTTAATTCTTCTTTCGTAGTTGCGGATGCTTGCGAGAAAGGTTAATCATAAGTGGGAGGATTGTCCAAGTAAGGGCAGCACCCAAGCACCGGTCCACCCACATATCAAATTATCAAAGTAACGAACGCGAATCATATGAGCATGATGAAAACTAGCTTGACAGAAATTCCCATGTGTCCTCGGGAGCGCTTTGCTTTATATAAGAGTTTGTCCAGGCTTGTCCTTTGCTACAAAAAGGATTGGGCCACCTTGCTGCACCTTTGCTACATTTGTTACTTGCTATCCGTTACGAATTATCTTATCACAAAACTATCTGTTACCGATAATTTCAATGCTTGCAGAGAATACCTTACTGAAAACCGCTTGTCATTTCCTTCTGCTCCTCGTTGGGTTTGACACTCTTACTTATCGAAAGGACTACGATAGATCCCCTATACTTGTGGGTCATCAGAAACAAGGACGCCTCAATATTCGGGATAAACGGATACACTCAGATTCGCTGTGATGTCATCATTGGCTTCCTGGATTTTTGGCGGGTGACGTCATTAAATGGACGGCACAAGAAAAATAACAAGTCTAGAAATGACGCAAGCTGGTGCTTCGAGATCCATGAAGAACACAAATGCATGCAGATGATAAGCCGCCAAGAGAAAGTAAGGGAACTTGACATGAATGAATTCAAATCAATCTGGGGCCTAATGTTGGGGATATAACCCCGCGGTATAACCCGCCCTATTGGGCTAGGTCAATATAATGGTGGCTCTGGAATTATACTCAAGATGGGCCGTGCCATTGAAGACAAGACAAGCCAGGCGGTTGCTAAGTAAGTCGCCAGGCGGCTCAAGCACGTGAAGGCGGCGGCTCCAGGCCCATAAGGCAGAAGATGCCAGAAGATTCCTTGCTTGAGAGACAAGGCGTGTTGGAGACATAATGGGTTACGAGTTGTAATGCGACTCATACTTCTGTTGTAAAGCCTAGGGTCTCGACCTGTATATAAAGGCGAGCCCCTAGGACCGAAAGACTTAAGTTACACACCCTCAAAAGCTAGGTTAGCAATTCCGCACCCTTGTAATCGAGATCATCATCAATATAGACACAAAGTAGGACGTAGGCTATTACCTCCATTGGAGGGGCCGAACCTGGGTAAACTCGTCTCCCGTTCCCGTTCATCCCCTTTGAGTTGCCACCTAGCGGCGATGGCCTCACACCTAAGTCCTTGCACGAGGACATCTGCCGTGACAAAACCACGACACATATGATCTTCAATACAATGATCATCGCATCTTCGCTTTGATCCATCCGATGTAATCCCATTGTGCGGTGTGTTTGTTGGGATCCGATGAATTGTGGGTTTATGTTCAGATTATTCATGAAAAGTATTTGAGATGCCTCTGATATATATTGTCTCTTAATTGCATGATCATTATAGCTTCGTAATGCTCTCCGATTTATTGATGTGCTTTGGCCAAGTAGATTGATATTTCTTAGGTGGGAGTAGTGTGTTGTAGTAGGTTCAACCTGACGAGTTTCTATATCCCAGTGACAGAAAGGGAGAAGATGCATCTTTGTGTTGCTGTTACTAAGGATTAAACGATGGGGTTTATTCATACTGATTGAGTTTACTTTGTCTACATCATGTCATTGTTCTCCAAGCATTACTCTGTTTTACTTAATACTCTAGATGCATGGTGGATGGCGGTCGATGGGTGGAGTAATAGTAATTGGTGCACACAAGAGTTGACCTATTTTCTCATGGATGTGATGCCTATATAGACATGATCATTGCCGTGAATATCGCATAACTATCCGCTTTTCTGTCAATTGCCCAACAGTAATTTGTTACCCTCCGTACGTTGCCTACATGAGAGAAGCCGCTAGGGAACACTATGCCCCCCGGGTCTATTCAGTTATATATTCGCAAATGCAATTGCTACCTTGCTGCCTTTATTTACCTTTTATTTTATTTTGCAATTTATATTTATCAATAATTATCTACACAACTCATTTGCTTGAAAATAACGAGATCAAAGGGATTGACAACCCTCTTGCCCGCTTTGGGTGCAAGTCGTTTGTTCTTTTGTGTGCAGTCGCTGAAGACGATTGAGAAGTGATATTCCTATTGGTTCGATAAACCTTGATTTCATAACTGAGGGACCTTGTGCTGCAACTACCCGTTCCTCTTCACGGAAAACCCAACGCAGATCACAAGTATCAGGCCATATCTCGGTAACTCCTCTAATGATTATGTCAACTCTTATGGTAATTCCTATGGAAATTATTCTAAAAATAATAATAGGATACCCTCTAATCTTGAGAACACAATTAAATAATTTATTAGTTCTCAAAAGATTTTTAATACTATGGTAGAAGAAAAGTTATATACAATTGATACTTTGGATAAAAACATGGCTAGAATTGCTCTTGATGTATAAACTCTCAAAAGTAAAACTTTGCCACCCAAGTATGATTTTAATGAGACTATTAAATCTATCTAAATATCTATTAATGAGAGTAAGGAGAGGACCGTTAAGTTGAAAGCTAAGCAGGAATTCTTAGAAAAGGCTCTTCCACCCGGTTTTTACCGGAATCATGATGAAGATCTTAAAATGATTGGTAATTATCCTAATGAATCTTTGTTTACCTCTCTGAATATAATTGATGATGGGACTGGAGATGAGTCAACTTTAGATAGAGAGCGTCCCGTTTGCTTGGAGGGTGATGATTTTAATGCTAAAACTAAAAAACGTGGGTTTGGAGAGGTCAAAACTTTAACTAGTGATGTGCCCACTATCTTGGATTACAAGGACTTTAATTATGAAAGTTGCTCTTTAGTAGAATGTTTTTCCTTGTTGCAAACCATTATTAGCTCACCCAGTGCTTATGAACAAAACAAGGCTTTCACTAATCATATAGTGGAAGCGATGATAAAAGCTTATGATGAGAAACTTGAACTTGAAGTTTCTATTCCTAGAAAATTAAATGATGAATGGGAACCTACTATAAAAATAAGGATAAATAAATGGGGATGCAATACTTTGTGTGACCTAGCTTTCCACCATTTAATTCTAGGGTCCACTGTTTGTTATACACACACGTGATGCCTTCTCGTTTTTCTAATAGGACTCTCCTACAGACTAAATCTTTTGTACTTATATAAGCTGCAACCAGCCGGAGCCTATATGGAGTCTGATACTAATATTTTTTTTTTCTAGGAAACACATATACGTGCACACCTCGTTTGCCACTTTTTTTCCCGGAAACTTCTTCCGCCAAATTAAGGTTGTTGTATCTTGTACGTGTCATAATCTAAAACCTGCACATATTTTTATTGTATGTAATGTTTTAAATCATACATGTACACTTTTGACCAGATAGATCTCAACCGTTCAAATAACATAACTTTAGAATAATTAATCTTCGCCGTTCCTTTTCTATTGTTTTAAGTATATAATAGATTAGATGTGATTGCTAGTTGTATGTGTTGGGTGTCGTGTGATGTGAGATAATATGTTTATACTTTTGTATGTTGTATGACAAAGCTTCAAAAGAAATCATATAATTGCTTTTGAATGTGCATATTTTGTGTTATGTTTGTTTGTGGAAAGATGATCATAGTAAATTGATTACTGCCTAGCTGATTTAGGACTAATTAACGTGTGGTTAAGACCACACATTGCACAAAGTTTTCTGGATCCAATTGTGTGTGATGGCATTTACATCACACGCAGTTTTTTATTTTTAATCATGTGCAATGACTCACGCATTACATACAGTTTTCGTGAAATAACCGTGTGTGATGTTAATCCAAATTGCACATGGTTTTTTGTGTTGAATTGTGTGAGATGTACCCCCCAATCACAAACAGTTTTGGTAGCATGTGCGATGGACCCCCCCCCTATCGCACACACAGGCAAGGTGACGGTTTGAAACTGCGTCACTGAAAGGGGTTAAAAACCGTTTGCTTAGCACGTGATACTTGTGATCTGCATTGGGTTTTCCGTGAAGACGAACGGGTTATTGTAGCACAATACGGGTAAGTAATTCCCTCAGTTAAGAACTAAGGTTTATTGAACCAATTGGAGTAACGGTCAACCACCGTCTTCAGCGACTGCACACAAAAGAACAAACACTTGCACCCAACGCGGCAAGAGGGTTGTCAATCCCCTTGGACTCGTTATTTGCAAGCAAATGAAGTGTGTAAATGATAGTAGATAATTGTAAATTGCAAAACGAAATAAAATACAAATAATGCCAGAAAGGTATTGAAAGCGTTTGTAAATATATAATTGAATAGACCCCAGGGCCATAGTTTTCCCTAATGGCATCTCTCATGCAGGAAGCATACGGTGGGTAAACAAATTACTATTGTGCAAATTATAGAAATGCGCATAGTTATGTTCATATTCACGTCAATGATCATGTATATATAGGCATCACGTCCATAAGCAAATAGGCCGACTCCTGGCTGTACCTATTACTATTACTCCACCCATCGACCGCTATCCAGCATGCATCTAGAGTATTAAGTAAAACAAAGTAATGCTTGGAGAATGATGACATGATGTAGACAAACAGAATTCAATTAATATGAACTAACCCCATCGTTTTATCCTTAGTGACAAAAATACAATGCTGTGTCTTGTCCCTTTCTGTCACTGGGATATAGAACATCGCCAGATTGAACCCACTACAACGCACCCCTCTCACTGAAGAAATATCAATCTAGTTGGCCAAACTAATTCAATAGATTGGAGAGATTTACGAAGCTATAATGATCATGCAAATAAGAATCATAATATATTTCAGAGGTGACTAAAATACTTTTCATGAATAATCTGAACATAAACCCACAATTCATCGGATCCCAACAAACGCACCATACAAAAGAATTACATCGGATAGATCAAAGCGAAGATGCGATGATCATTGTATTGAAGATCAAGACAGAGAGAGATAGCCATCTAGGTACTAACTACGGACCCGTAGGCCTATGGTGAACTAATCACACATCACCATGGGAGCAGCAAGGATGATGTAGAGGCCCTCCGTGATCGACCCCCCCTCCGGCAGGGCAACGGAACAGGGCTCCACAAGGGATCGCGGCGTAACAAAGACTTGTGGTGGCGGAAAAAGTGTTTTCGGATGCTCCTTAGGGTTTTTGGAATATATGGGAATTTATATGCCAGAGAACGGGGTCGGGAGACCCATCATGGCGCGCCGACCCCCCCTGGGCGCGCCCTGTTGGCTTGTGCCTCCCTCGTGCAGCCTCCGGTCTCCTCCCGAAGCTTCGAGGTCTTCTTTTGGTCCAGAAAAAATCATATAAAAGTTTCGGGGTAATTGGACTTCGTTTGGTACTGTAAACCTGAAAAGTCAAAAACATGCAGAAAACAACAACTGACACTAGGCAGTGGGTCAATAGGTTAGTGCTCAAAAATAATATAAACTGGTAAATAAATACTCAAAAAGTATCCTGGAATAATAATATTATAGTATGGAACAATGAAAAATTATAGATACATTGGAGACGTATCAGTATCCCCAGGCTTAATCCCTGCTCGTCCTCGCGTAGGTAAATGGTAAAAACAGAATTTTTGATGTGACATGCTACCCAATATGTAATCTTTTGCATCTATGCTCATTGAGAAACGATGAATTAACAGACATCAACATAGTAATATTTATAAGCACAAGCAACACAATCATCAATCTTTCAAAATATACGAACCTCAAAGAATGTTTACCCCCCCCCCCCCATTCATTTTATCATATTAGTAAGGCATGTCTCCGTCTTCACCACATTAATACAAATGTCAAGCACCACAGTGTCCAAGTCAGGCAATTGGATCGTACTTTTTCAATGCGCATCAACTTTTTATTCTTCATGCAATACATAAGCGTGAACCATGGATATAACACTAGGCGTATCAACGGGCTATGGATATGCCCATCGATAGATATCAATACGAGGAGTAGGGATTGCCATGCAACTGATGCAATGGAGCTATAAGTGTATGAAAGCTCAACTGAAACTAAGTGGGTGTGCATCCAACTTGCTTGCTCATGAAGACCTCGGGCATTTGAGGACGCCCGTCATCAGAATATACAAGACAAGTTTTTAATAATGAAAAATAATTCCCACTAGCATATGAAAATGATATAACATGAGACTCTCTATATGAAGAACAAGGTGTCACTTTCAGGCACAAGTGTGGTAAAGGATAGTAGCAAAGTCCCTTCTCTCTTTTTCTCTCATTGTTTTTATGGTGGGCTCATTTGGTCTCCCTCATTTTTATTTCCTCACTAGCACAATGCTCTAATAATGATGATCATCACACTTTTATTTACTTACAACTCAATATGAAGAACTATGAAACAATATGACTCAATATGAATGCCCCTGGCAGTGTACCAGGATGTGCAATGATCTAGCGTGACATGTATCAAAAAATGATGAACGGTGGCTTTGCCACAAATACTATGTCAGCTTTATATGATCACACAAAGCAATATGACGATGACTGAACTAGCATATGATGTAACGGTGGAAGTTGCATGGCAATATATCTCGGAATGGCTATGGAAATGCCATAATAGGTAGGTATGGTGGCTGTTTTGAATAAGATATAAGGAGGTTTATGTGTGATAGAACGTATCATGTCACGGGGTTTGGATGAACCGACGAAGTTCACACCGATCCTCGAGGTGAGAATGGGCAATAAACGGTACCGAAGAGGCTAACAAAATATGAGGTGGTGAGATTGCGTATGTCCACGAATTCACATTAGTCATAAATAACTCATATACTTATTGCAAAGTTTTATTTGTTTTATCATCAAAGTACTACTTGCATGCCCTGAGGGAGGAGGTTGGGAGGAGTTAACCACCGCGCGCCTCCGACCCGGAACAACACTAGGATTTCAACGAGGAATACAAATGCCCACAAATCGCCACCATGCCTTTTTCCAATTTTTATACAAACGGGAAATTAACACCTCTTAATACTGATACTTCTACGAACCGACAACCATGCACTCACACCCTTTCACATTACCACATCAATATCATTAACCCAAAATTTCTCTTTAAAGTGCTACATGATGGTTTTGATTATCACTCATTGAATACCTATTATTTTTGGACTAGTCTTATAACCCATGCAAATTACCATCACTATTTATTAACTATCAAACAAATATAAGTGAAGAACGAGAGTGCAATTATTTCTATAAAATCTATACGCCACCATGCTCAAAAAGATATAAGTGAAGTACTAGAGCAACTGCTAAGCTCAAAAGATATAAGTGAAGCACATAGAGTATTCTAATAAATTATGATGAAAGTGTGTCTCTCTCAAATAGGTGTGTCCATCAAATGATGATTGTGGCAAACTAAAAATAAAAGCAAACGACGCTCCAAGCAAAAGTCATATCATGTGACGAATAAAATATAGCTCCACGTGACATACCGATGGATTGAGACGAAAGAGGGGATGCCTTCCGGGGCATCCCCAAGCTCAGATGCTTGAGTCTTCCTAGAATATTACCTTGGGGTGCCTTGGGAATCCCCAAGCTTAGGCTCTGGCCTCTCCTTATTCCTTTGTCCATCGTGATAGCACCAAAACTTGAAAAATGTAATCACACAAAACTCAACAAAACTTCGTGAGATCCATTAGTATAAGCAACATATTGTATACTTTAGGTACTGTTATAAATTGATTATTTTTATTATTATTGCATAACAGGTACTGTATTCCAACTTTTCCATGGCTTATACCCCCCGATACAATCCATAGAATCATCAAAACAGGCAAACTATGCAAGCAAAAACAGAATCTGTTTAAAACAGAACAGTCTGTAAAAATCTGTAGAGAAACTATACTTATTTAACTCCAAAAAATCTTAAAAAATAGGAAAACCTTAATAATTTGTATAGAAATACTTTGTAAAAAATTTGGATAAAAAATACGTTCTAGTAAAATCAGAGAAATTCTGCACAGGACACTAAAGTTTCTGTTTTTGCACCGTATCAATTCTACTTATCTTGTAAGTCATCCCAAAGGCTTTACTTGGCATAGACACTAATTAAAACATAAAAACACAATCATTACAGAGGCAATAATCATGTTATAAAAAACAAACAGAAAGTAAAAAAGCAAAAATAAAGATAACTATTGGGTTGCCTCCCAACTAGCGTTATTGTTTTACGCCCCTAGCTAGGCATATTGCATACTTTCAAGTGTTATCATCTTTTGCATTAAGAACAAGTTGTTCAAACTTGTTATTGAGTGTTTTAATTTCACCCTTAATAATACTAAGAGCATCAATATTTCGTTCCATAGTGTCAAATCTCTTATTTTGCATTACTATGTTCCCATTGATTTTAGTAGACATGTTGTATAACCCTTTAAAATTGGTTTCCATAATGGCCTCAGTTTCTTTTATTAACTCGGTTTGACGGAAGCACACCAATATGGTTGGTTCAATGTTTTCTATTTTAGGTTGTCCAAATATGTTTTTCATCTTATCATAGGTGTCAAAAGCATTGTTCCCAAGGAAATCTTTTTCGAACATAGAGTCCAAGACACGTCTATGAGAAAGAGATAGACCAACATAAAAACTTCTAAGGAGCAATTTCATATGACTCTTGGGATTAGCTCTCGCTTGTATTTCTAGTAATCTATTCCATGCTTACTTAATGGGCTCATCACCCACTTTCTTAAAATTCAAGATTGCAGAACCCTCTCCCAAGTAAGGAGAGTGAGGCATGTCCGGAGGGGAACTAGCCATAGTAGCAAGAAAAAAAAGTATACTAGCTACAAGCAAAGATAAATATTTTTGTTTTTTTGTTTTTTATGAAGCAAACTAAATATAAAAGCCAACAAAAAGAAGAACAGGTGAATGATAATTTGTGTGAAGTTACTTGATGGTTGGTTGATGATACTCCCCGGCAACGGCGCTAGAAATCCTTCCTGATACTTGTGATCTGCGTTGGGTTTTCCATGAAGAGGAACGGGTTATTGCAGCACAATACGAATAAGTATTTCCCTCAGCTAAGAACCAAGGTTTATTGAACCAATAGGAGTAACGGTCAACCACAGTCTTCAGCGACTGCACACAAAAGAAGAAACACTTGCACCCAACACGGCAAGAAGGTTGTCAACCCCCTTGGACTCGTTATTTGCAAGCAAATGAAGTGTGTATATGATAGAAGATAATTGTAAATTGTAAAATAAATAAAATACAAATAATGGCAGCAAGGTATTGAAAGTGTTTGTAAATATATAAGTGAATAGACCCGAGGGCCATAGTTTTCCCTAATGGCATCCCTCATGTGGGAAGCATACGGTGGGTAAACAAATTACTGTTGGGCAATTGATAGAAAAGCGCATAATTATGTTCATATTCACAACAATGATCATGTATATATAAGCACCACATCCATAAGCAAATAGGCCGACTCCTGCCTGCACCTATTACTACTACTCCACCCATCGACCGCTATCCAGCATGCATCTAGAGTATTAAGTAAAACAAAGTAATGCTTGTAGAACGATGACATGATGTAGACAAAGAGAATTCAATTAATATGAACTAACCCCATCGTTTTATCCTTAGTGGCAACAATACAAAGATGTGTCTTGTCCCTTTCTGTCACTGGGATATAGAACACCGCCAGATTGAACCCACTACAACGCACCCCTCTCACTGAAGAAATATCAATCTAGTTGGCCAAACTATTTCAATAGATCAGAGAGATCTATGAAGCTATAATGATCATGCAAATAAGAATCATAATATATTTCAGAGGTGATTCAAATACTTTTCATGAATAATCTAAACATAAACCCACAATTCATCGGATCCCAGCAAATGCACCATACAAAAGAATTACATCGGATAAATCGAAGAGAAAATGTGATGATCATTGTATTGAAGATTAAGAGAGAGAGAGAGAGAGAGAGAGATAGCCATCTGTTGGAAATATGCCCTAGAGGCAATAATAAATTGGTTATTATTATATTTCCTTGTTAATGATAATCGTTTATTATCCATGCTATAATTGTATTGATTGGAAACTCAAATACATGTGTGGGTACATAGACAACACTGTGTCCCTAGTAAGCCTCTAGTTGACTAGCTCGTTGATCAAAGATGGTTAAGGTTTCCTAGCCATTGACATGAGATGTCATTTGATAACGGGATCACATCATTAGGAGAATGATGTGATGGACAAGACCCAAACTGTAAACGTAGCATTTGATCGTGTCAGTTTATTGCTATTGCTTTCTGCATGTCAAGTATCTGTTCCTTTGACCATGAGATCATGCAACTCACTGACACCGGAGGAATACCTTGTGTGTATCAAACGTCACAACGTAACTGGGTGACTATAAAGGTGCTCTACAGGTATCTCCGAGGGTGTCTGTTGGGTTGGCATGGATCAAGACTGGGATTTGTTACTCCGTATGACGGAGAGGTATCTCAGGGCCCACTCGGTAATACAACATCACATTGAGCCTTGCAAGCAAAGTGACTAAAGAGTTAGCCACAGGATCTTGTATTACGGAACGAGTAAAGAGACTTGCCGGTAACGAGATTGAACTAGGTATAGTGATACCGACGATCGAATCTCGGGCAAGTAACATACCGAAGAACAAAGGGAACAGCATACGGGATTAACTGAATCCTTGACATAGAGGTTCGACCGATAAAGATCTTCGTAGAATATGTAGGAGCCAATATGGGCATCCAGGTCCCGCTATTGGTTATTGGCCGTAGAGGTGTCTCGGTCATGTCTACATAGTTCTCGAACCCGCAGGGTCTACACACTTAACGTTTGGTGACGATTAGTATAATTGAGTTATTATGTTGGTGACCGAAAGTTGTTCGGAGTCCCGGATAAGATCCCGGACATGACGAGGATCTCCGGAATAGTCCGGAGGTAAAGATTGATATATGTGATAATAGTGTTTTGATCTCTGGAAGGGTTCCGGAGTTCACCGGAAGGGATTCCGGATGTTTGCCGAAGTGTTCGGGTGCAGCAACACTTTATATGAGCCAAAGGGATAAAGCCCACAAGGTATTGGAAAGTGCAAAAGTAGTTTTGCTGCCGCGTAAGCGGTACTACCGCTTGGTGAAGCGGTACTACCGCCGGAGCGGTACTACCGCTTGTGTGAAGCGGTACTACCGCCCAAGCGGTACTACCGCTTGTGTGAAGCGGTACTACCGCTTGTGCGCGGCTGTGCACGGTTCGGCAGGGATCCGAGTTGGACTCTTTTCCTGCGGGCCAAACCGACCTTGTGCGGGCAAAACCGACCCGGAGGAGGCTTTTACTCCAAGTTTAGACCCCAAGGCTCAACATATAAATAGAGGGGCAGGGCTAGCACACGGGACACATCAGGATTTCCCAAGCCGTGTGCCGGCAACCCTAGCCCTCTAGTTCCTCCGTCATAATCTCCGTAGTGCTTGGCGAAGCCCTGCAGAGATTGTTCCTCACCACCATCACCACGCCGTCGTGCTGCTGGAACTCAACCACTACTTCATCATCGCTCGCTGGATCGAGGAGGTGAAGGCGTCATCAAGCCGTACGTGTGTTGAACGCGGAGGTGCCGTCCGTTCGGCACTAGATCGGAAGGATCGTGATTGGATCGCGGGACGCTCGGCGATTTGGATCGCGAAGACGTTCGACTACATCAACCGCGTTTATTAACGCTTCCGCTTAGCGATCTACAAGGGTATGTAGATTCACTCTCCCTCTCGTAGATGCTCATCACCATGGATAGATCTTATGTGTGCGTAGGAAAATTTTTGTTTCCCATGCAACGTTCCCCAACAGTGGCATCATGAGCTAGGTCTATGCGTAGATGAGATCTCGAGTAGAACACAAACGAGTTGTGGGCGTGGGTGTATACATATTGCTTGCCGTTACTAGTTGATACTTGATTCAGCGGTATTGTGAGATGAAGCGGCCCGGACCGACATTACGCGTACGCTTACGCGAGACTGGTTTTACCGCTGCGTGCACTTGTTGCATAAAGGTGACTGGCGGGTGTCTGTCTCTCTCACTTTAGTTGAATCGGTTCAATGAAGAGGGTTCTTTTAGAAGATCAAAAAGCAATCACTACACCACGTTGTGGTTTTGCGTAGGTAAGAACGGTTCTTGCAAACCCGTAGCAGCCACGTAAAATTTGCAACAACAATTAGAGGACGTCTAACTTGTTTTTGCAGGGTATGTTGTGATGTGATATGGCCAATTACATGATGAGATATATGTGATGTATGAGATGATCATGTTTTGTATAGAATATCACGACTTGCATGTCGATGAGTACGGCAACTGGCAGGAGCCATAGAGTTGTCTTTAATTATTGTATGACCTGCGTGTCAATCATTAAGCGCTATGTAATGCTTTACTTTATCGCTAAACGTTAGCTATAGTCGTGGAAGCAACAGTCGGCGCGACAACCTTATGGCGACACGTTGATGGAGATCAAGATGATGGAGATCATGGTGTCATGCCGGTGACAATGGAGATCATGCCGGTGCTTTGGAGATGGAGATCAAAAGCACAAGTTCATGGCCATATCATGTCACTTATGATTTGCATGTGATGTTAATCCTTTTATGCATCTTATTTTGCTTAGGACGACGGTAGCATTATAAGGTGATCCCTCACTTAAATTTCAAGATAAATTGTGTTCTCCCCAAGTGTGCACCGTTGCGAAAGTTCGTCGTTTCGAGACACGCCGTGATGATCGGGTGTGATAGACTCTACGTTCGCATACAACGGGTGTAAGCCATGTTACACGTGCGGAACACTCGGGTTAAACTTGACGAGCCTAGCATGTACAGACATGGCCTCGGAACACAAGAGACCGAAAGGTCGAACATGAGTCATATAGTAGATATGATCAACATGAAGATGTTCACCATTGAAACCACCTCAACTCACGTGATGATCGGACTTGAGTTGGTGGATTTGGATCATGTTACACTCGAATGATCGGAGGGATGTCAATTTGAGTGGGAGTTTTTTAAATATGATTAACTAAACTCATTATCTAAGAACAATAGTCTAAGTTGTCTTTGCAATATTTATGTTGTAGATCATGGCTCGCGCAGTAGCACCCCTGAATTTTAATGCGTTCCTAGAGAAAGCTAAGTTGAAAGATGATGGAAGTAACTTTGTGGACTGGGCCCGTAATCTAAGGATTATCCTTACGGCTTCCCAGAAGGCTTATGTCCTTGATGCACCGCTTGGTGATCCACCCGCTCCAGTTGAGTCTCTAGACGTTGTGAACGCCTGGCAGGCTCGTTCTGATGATTACTCAATAGTTCAATGTGCAATGTTGTATGGCTTAGAACCGGGACTTCAAAGACGTTTTGAACGTCATGGAGCATATGAGATGTTCCAGGAGTTGAAGTTTATCTTTCAGAAGAATGCCCGGATCGAGAGATATGAGATCTCCGATAAGTTCTATGCTTGCAAGATGGAGGAGAACGGGTCTATCAGTGATCACGTGCTCAGAATGTCTGGGTACTCCACCCGTCTGGCTGAGTTAGGGATGCCCCTTCCGCCAGAGGCTATCACTGACAGAGTTCTTCAATCATTGCCACCTAGCTACAAGAGCTTCGTGTTGAACTATAACATGCACGGGATGAACAAGTCAGTCGCCGAGCTGTTTGCGATGCTGAAAGCCGCTGAGTCTGAAATTCAGAAGGAGCATCAAGTGTTGATGGTCAATAAAACCACTAGTTTCAAGAAAAATGGCAAGGGTAAGAAGGGTAACTCCAAGAAGAGTGGCAAAGCAGTTGCTCCTCTCGTGAAGAAACCCAAGGCTGGACCCAAACCAGAAACTGTGTGTTTTCATTGCAAGGGAACTGGACACTAGAAGCGGAATTGCCCCAAGTATTTGGCTGACAAGAAGGCGGCCAACAACAAACAAGGTATATATGATATACATGTTATTGATGTGTACCTTACCAACTCTCGTTGTAGTGCCTGGGTATTTGATACCGGTGCGGTTGCTCATATTTGCAACTCAAAACAGGAACTGCGGAATAGACGGAGGCTGGCAAAGGACGAAGTGACGATGCGCGTGGGAAATGGTTCCAAGGTTGATGTGATCGCCGTCGGCACGCTCGCTCTTCGATTACCGTCGGGATTAGTGATGAACCTAAATAAGTGTTATTTGGTGCCTGCGTTAAGCATGAACATTATATCTGGATCTTGTTTATTGCGAGACGGTTACTCATTTAAATCAGAGAATAATGGTTGTTCTATTTATATGAGTAATATCTTTTATGGTCATGCACCCAATGTGAGGGGTTTATTCTTATTGAATCTCGATAGTAATGATACACATGTTCATAACATTGATGCCAAAAGATGTAGAATTGATAATGATAATACCACTTTCTTGTGGCACTGCCGTTTAGGTCATATTGGCGTAAAACGCATGAAGAAGCTCCATGCTGATGGACTTTTGGAGTCACTTGATTTTGAATCACTTGACACATGTGAGCCATGCCTCATGGGCAAGATGACTAAAACTCCGTTCTCTGGAACAATGGAACGGGCAAGTGACTTATTGGAAATCATACATACTGATGTGTGCGGTCCGATGAGCATTGAGGCGCGCGGTGGTTATCGTTACTTTCTCACCTTCACTGATGACTTAAGTAGATATGGGTATATTTACTTAATGAAACACAAGTCTGAAACATTTGAAAAGTTCAAACAATTTCAGAGTGAAGTTGAGAATCATCGTAACAAGAAGATTAAATTCCTACGATCTGATCGAGGAGGAGAATATCTGAGTTATGAGTTTGGCAGTCACTTAAGACAGTGTGGAATTGTTTCACAATTAACACCGCCTGGAACACCACAGCGTAATGGTGTGTCCGAACGTCGTAATCGAACCTTATTGGATATGGTGCGATCTATGATGTCTCTTGCCGATTTGCCACTATCGTTTTGGGGTTATGCATTAGAGACAGCTGCATTCACTTTAAATAGGGCACCATCGAAATCCGTTGAGACGACACCATATGAACTTTGGTTTGGCAAGAAGCCAAAGCTGTCGTTTCTTAAAGTTTGGGGATGTGATGCTTATGTCAAAAAGCTTCAGCCTGAAAAGCTGGAACCCAAAGCGGAGAAATGCGTCTTCATAGGATACCCAAAAGAGACAGTTGGGTATACCTTCTATCTCAGATCCGAAGGCAAAGTGTTTGTCGCTAAAAACGGAACATTTCTTGAGAAAGAGTTTTTCTCGAAAGAATTGAGTGGGAGGAAGATAGAACTTGATGAGGTTGTTGAACCTTTACTTCAACCTGAGAGTAGCGCAGCGCAGAAAGTTGTTTCTGTGGAGCCTACATTAGCTGAAGAGGAAGTTAATGATGATGATCATGAAGCTTTGGATCAAGTTGCTATCGAACCTCGTAGGTCGACAAGGACGCGTACTGCTCCTGAGTGGTACGGCAACCCTGTCTTAGAGGTCATGTTGTTAAACAACGATGAACCTACGAGCTATGGAGAAGCGATGATGGGCCCGGATTCCGAGAAGTGGTTAGAGGCCATGAAATCCGAGATGGGATCCATGTATGAAAACAAAGTATGGACTTTGGAAGTATTACCTGAAGGGCGCAAGGCCATTCAGAACAAATGGATCTTTAAGAGGAAGACGGACGCGGACGGTAATGTCACCGTCTATAAAGCTCGACTTGTGGCAAAGGGTTTTTCACAAGTTCAAGGAGTTGACTACGATGAGACCTTCTCACCCGTAGCGATGCTTAAGTCCGTCAGAATCATGTTAGCAATAGCTGCCTTTTTCGATTATGAAATTTGGCAGATGGATGTCAAAACAGCGTTCCTTAACGGTTACCTTAAGGAAGAGTTGTATATGATGCAACCAGAAGGTTTTGTCGATCCAGAGAATGCTGACAAAGTTTGCAAACTCCAGCGATCCATTTATGGACTGGTGCAAGCATCTCGGAGTTGGAATCTTCGTTTTGATGATGTGATCAAAGCGTTCGAGTTTATACAAGTTTACGGAGAAGCTTGTATTTACAAGAAAGTGAGTGGGAGCTCTATAGCGTTTCTAATATTATATGTGGATGACATATTGCTGATTGGAAACAATATAGAAATGCTGGAAAGTGTAAAGGAATACTTGAACAAGAGTTTTTCAATGAAGGACCTAGGAGAAGCTGCTTTCATATTAGGCATCAAGATCTATAGAGATAGATCAAGACGTTTAATAGGACTTTCACAAAGCACATACCTTGATAAGATTTTGAAGAAGTTCAAAATGGATCAGTCCAAGAAGGGGTTCTTGCCTGTTTTGCAAGGTGTGAAGTTGAGTAAGACTCAATGCCCAGTGACTGCAGAAGATAGAGAAAAGATGAGTGTCATCCCCTATGCTTCGGCCATAGGCTCTATCATGTATGCAATGCTGTGCACAAGACCCGATGTCAGCCTTGCCATAAGTATGGTCGGAAGGTTTCAAAGTGATCCAGGAATGGAACACTGGACGGCGGTCAAGAATATCCTGAAGTACCTGAAAAGGACTAAGGACATGTTTCTCGTTTATGGAGGTGATCAAGAGCTCGTCGTAAAGGGTTACGTCGATGCAAGCTTTGACACTGATCCGGATGACTCTAAGTCGCAAACCGGATACGTATTTATTCTTAATGGGGGTGCGGTTAGCTGGTGCAGTTCCAAGCAAAGCGTGGTAGCAGATTCTACATGCGAAGCGGAGTACATCGCTGCCTCGGAGGCGGCGAAGGAAGGTGTCTGGATGAAGGAGTTCATGACAGATCTTGGAGTAGTGCCTAGTGCACTTAACCCAATGACTCTGTTTTGTGATAATACTGGTGCCATTGCTCTAGCCAAGGAACCAAGATTTCACAAGAGGACCAGACACATAAAGCGACGTTTCAATTCCATCCGCGATTACATCAAGGAGGACGACATAAATATTTGCAAAGTACACACGGATCTAAATGTTGCAGATCCGATGACTAAACCTCTTCCAAGGGCTAAACATGAACAACACCAGAACTGCATGGGTATTCGATTCATTACAATGTAAATCACATAGTGATGTGAACTAGATTATTGACTCTAGTGCAAGTGGGAGACTGTTGGAAATATGCCCTAGAGGCAATAATAAATTGGTTATTATTATATTTCCTTGTTAATGATAATCGTTTATTATCCATGCTATAATTGTATTGATTGGAAACTCAAATACATGTGTGGGTACATAGACAACACTGTGTCCCTAGTAAGCCTCTAGTTGACTAGCTCGTTGATCAAAGATGGTTAAGGTTTCCTAGCCATTGACATGAGATGTCATTTGATAACGGGATCACATCATTAGGAGAATGATGTGATGGACAAGACCCAAACTGTAAACGTAGCATTTGATCGTGTCAGTTTATTGCTATTGCTTTCTGCATGTCAAGTATCTGTTCCTTTGACCATGAGATCATGCAACTCACTGACACCGGAGGAATACCTTGTGTGTATCAAACGTCACAACGTAACTGGGTGACTATAAAGGTGCTCTACAGGTATCTCCGAGGGTGTCTGTTGGGTTGGCATGGATCAAGACTGGGATTTGTTACTCCGTATGACGGAGAGGTATCTCAGGGCCCACTCGGTAATACAACATCACATTGAGCCTTGCAAGCAAAGTGACTAAAGAGTTAGCCACAGGATCTTGTATTACGGAACGAGTAAAGAGACTTGCCGGTAACGAGATTGAACTAGGTATAGTGATACCGACGATCGAATCTCGGGCAAGTAACATACCGAAGAACAAAGGGAACAGCATACGGGATTAACTGAATCCTTGACATAGAGGTTCGACCGATAAAGATCTTCGTAGAATATGTAGGAGCCAATATGGGCATCCAGGTCCCGCTATTGGTTATTGGCCGTAGAGGTGTCTCGGTCATGTCTACATAGTTCTCGAACCCGCAGGGTCTACACACTTAACGTTTGGTGACGATTAGTATAATTGAGTTATTATGTTGGTGACCGAAAGTTGTTCGGAGTCCCGGATAAGATCCCGGACATGACGAGGATCTCCGGAATAGTCCGGAGGTAAAGATTGATATATGTGATAATAGTGTTTTGATCTCTGGAAGGGTTCCGGAGTTCACCGGAAGGGATTCCGGATGTTTGCCGAAGTGTTCGGGTGCAGCAACACTTTATATGAGCCAAAGGGATAAAGCCCACAAGGTATTGGAAAGTGCAAAAGTAGTTTTGCTGCCGCGTAAGCGGTACTACCGCTTGGTGAAGCGGTACTACCGCCGGAGCGGTACTACCGCTTGTGTGAAGCGGTACTACCGCCCAAGCGGTACTACCGCTTGTGTGAAGCGGTACTACCGCTTGTGCGCGGCTGTGCACGGTTCGGCAGGGATCCGAGTTGGACTCTTTTCCTGCGGGCCAAACCGACCTTGTGCGGGCAAAACCGACCCGGAGGAGGCTTTTACTCCAAGTTTAGACCCCAAGGCTCAACATATAAATAGAGGGGCAGGGCTAGCACACGGGACACATCAGGATTTCCCAAGCCGTGTGCCGGCAACCCTAGCCCTCTAGTTCCTCCGTCATAATCTCCGTAGTGCTTGGCGAAGCCCTGCAGAGATTGTTCCTCACCACCATCACCACGCCGTCGTGCTGCTGGAACTCAACCACTACTTCATCATCGCTCGCTGGATCGAGGAGGTGAAGGCGTCATCAAGCCGTACGTGTGTTGAACGCGGAGGTGCCGTCCGTTCGGCACTAGATCGGAAGGATCGTGATTGGATCGCGGGACGCTCGGCGATTTGGATCGCGAAGACGTTCGACTACATCAACCGCGTTTATTAACGCTTCCGCTTAGCGATCTACAAGGGTATGTAGATTCACTCTCCCTCTCGTAGATGCTCATCACCATGGATAGATCTTATGTGTGCGTAGGAAAATTTTTGTTTCCCATGCAACGTTCCCCAACACCATCTAGGTACTAACTACGGACCTATAGGTCCATGCAAGTTTACGAGTTGTGCAGCGGAAAGTAGAAACATTGCAAGTGAATGTAAAGGGAGGGATAGGAAGATCAAACGCAATGAAGACACGGAGATTTTTGGCGTTGTTCCGATAGGTGGTGCTATCGTACGTCCACGTTGATGGAGACTTCAACCCATGGCTTACGTCCATGAAGGGTCCACTAAGAAGCACCCTTGTCTATTCCACCATGGCTTACGTCCATGAAGGACTAGCCTCACTCGGGGTAGATCTTCACAAAGTAGGCGATCTCCTTGCCCTTATAAACTTCTTGGTTCAACTCCAGACGATTTGGAGGCTCCCAAGTGACACATAACCAATCAAGAAGACACCACTCTCCAAGAGGTAATAGATGTTGTGTTGATGATGAACTCCTTGCTCTTGTGCTTCAAAAGATAGTCTCCTCAACACTCAATCACCCTCTCACAGAAATTTGCTTGGTAGAAGAGGATGATTGGGTGGAACGCAACTTGGGGAGGCTAGAAATCAAGGACCTATTGGTTGGAGTGAAATCCCTTGATTTCAACACATGAGTAGGTGGTTCTCTCTCAGACAATGAATGATGTAAGTGTAGTTTTGTTCTGATGGCTCTCTCAATGAGTGAGAGGTGGTGGAGGGGTAGATATATCTTTTCCCAAAAATCCAACCGTTCTAACATTATTGCCCAACTCGGTGACACCGAAGATAAAACTCGGTGCTACCGACTAGTTGTGGGATCACTAGAAGAGGCGTCTAGAGGGGGGGGGGTGAATAGACTACTTGACAAATTAAAAACCTAACCTTTTCCCAAGTTAATTGGTTGGCAGATTTTAGCAATTCTAACAAGTCTAGTGCACCCTACACATGCTAGTCAACAAGTATGGAAGCGGAAAGTAAAGACAAGCATATGTAAGAGAGTAGAGATAGGAAGATCAAACGCAATATATGACACGAAGATTTTCCCATGGTTCCGATAGGTGGTACTATCGTACGTCCATGTTTATGGAGACTTCAACCCACGGAGGGTAACGGTCGCGAGAGTCCACGGAGGGCTCCACCCATGAAGGGTCCACGAAGTAGCAACCTCATCTATTCCATGATGGCCTACGACCACGGAGGACTAGCCTTACTCGGGGTAGATCCTTGATAACCCACAAGTATAGGGGATCGCAATAGTTTTCGAGGGTAGAGTATTCAACCCAAATTTATAGATTCGACACAAGGGGAGCCAAAGAATATTTCCAAGTATTAGCAGTTGAGTTGTCAATTCAACCACACCTGGAGATTAAATATCTACAATAGAGTGATCAGTAGCACAGTAGTATGATAGTTTGGATAGCAGTAGTAGCAGTAACAGTAACGGTAGCAGTGATAGCAGTAGTTTTGTAGCAAGTGCGACAGTAGCAGTAGCAATAGTAACTCAGCAAGAACAATATATGGAAAACTCGTAGGCACTGGATCGGTGAACTCGTTGGATAATATTCATCATATAATAGTCATAACCTAGGGCGACACAGAGCTAGCTCAAGTTCATAAATGTAATGTAGGCATGTATTCCATAAATAGTCATACGTGCTTATGGAAAAGAACTTCCATGACATCTTTTGTCCTACCCTCCCGTGGCAGCGGGGTCCATAAGGAAACTAAGGGATATTAAGGCCTCCTTTTAATAGAGAACCGGAACAAAGCATTAACACATAGTGAATACATGAACTCCTCAAACTACGGTCATCACCGGAAAGTATCCCGACTATTGTCACTCCGGGGTTTACGGATCATAACACGTAATAGGTGCGTATGACTAGCAAGATCGGATCAAGAACATAGATATAATGGTGATAACATAAACGGTTCAGATCTGAAATCATGGCACTCGGGCCCTAGTGACAAGCATTAAGCATGGCAAAGTCATAGCAACATCAATCTCAAAACATAGCGGATACTAGGGATCAAGCCCTAACAAAACTAACTCGATTACATGATGAATCTCATCCAACTCCTCACCGACCAGGAAGCCTACAAAGGAATTACTCACTCCCGGTGGGGAGCATCATGGAATTGGCGATGGAGAAGGGTTGATGATGACGAAGACCGAAGATTCCCCTCTCTGGAGCCCCAAACGGGCTCCAGATCTGGCCTCCCGATGAAGAACAGGAGGTGACGGTCGCTTCGTATTGTAAAACGCGATGAAACTTTCTCTCAGATTTTTTTCTCCAAAAATAGGATTTTATAGCGCTGGAACTAGGGTCAGTGGGGCCACGAGGTGGGCACAACCCACCAAGGCACGCCTGGAGGGGGCGGCGTGCCCTGGTGTATCGTGCCCAACCAGGGCACCCCCTCCGGTGGTTCTTGGCTCCAGTATTTTTTATTTATTATAAAATAAATCTCCAAAAAGTTTCGTCCAGTTCTGAGAACTTTTATTTCTGCACAAAAACAACACCATGGTAGTTCTGCTGAAAACAGCGTCAGTCCGGGTTAGTTTCATTCAAATCTTGAAAATTAGAGTCCAAAACAAGAGCAAAAGCGCGAGGAAAAGTAGATACGATGGAGACGTATCAACCCCCCAAGCTTAACCCATTGCTTGTCCTCAAGCAATTCAGTTGACAAACTGAAAATGTGATAAAGATAAACTTTTACGAACTCTTTTGTTCTTGTTTACATATATATGCTTAAGTAGCACCCAGGTTTTCAGCAAAGATAATGACTAACCATGTCAGCAATAACTCTTAGAAATTATATTATCATATCAATGACATAAGCAACTAGCGAGCAATAATAAAATATCTCAAATGCAAACACTTTGTCAAAACAATCATGATATAATATGACAACAGTGGTATCTCGCTAGCCCTTTCTGAGACCGCAAAACATAAATGCAGAGCACCTCCAAAGTTCAAGCAGCGACTAGACATTGTAATTCATGATAGAAAAGATCCAGTCATGCTGCATCCAACATTAACTATACACAATGTATGAGGATGACAATAGTGCTCTCAGGTCTGGCGCTTATTTGAGAAGGTGACGACTGAACATAAAAGTAAATAGATAGTCCCTTCGTAGAGGTAAGCAGGGATTTGCAGAGGTGCCAAAGCTCAAGGCTTAAATCAAAGATAAATATAATTTTGGGAGGTACACCCTTCCTGTCAACGTTACGACCAAGAGTTATCAATATCTTCCATGCTAAACAAATTAGCGGCGGTTCCCAAGCGGTAAAAGTAAAGGTTTACTCCCCCTCCACCAACAAACACACTCCACGGCTAGCCGAATCCACGGGTACCGTCCATACCAACAACATTCCTGGGGGAGTTTTGTTTCATTAATTGCAATTTTTGATTTCGTGACTGGGAATCCCTATTACCGCCCCTCTCATGCAAGGACTAGTGAATAAACACTCATCATGAGAATAACCCGCTTAACATGGAAGATACTGGCCGCCCCCTGTCGCTCCATGAGCGGTCCAGGCACACAAAACAGATGTTCATTTGAATTTTAGAGGTGGCACATGCAAATTTACTCAGAACGGCAGGGTAATACCGCATATAGGTAGATATAGTGGACTCATCTGGAATAACTTTGGTTTAAGGATTTTGATGCACAAGCAGTATTCCCGCTTAGTACAGGTGAAGGCTAGCAAATAGGTTGAGAAGCGGCCAGCTAGAGAGCGAAAACGGTCATGAACATGCATTATGAATAATAAACATTGAATACTAGCATGAGTAGGATATGGACACCATGAATATAAATATCATGAAGGCTATGTTGGTTTTGATTCAACTACATGCGTGAACATGTGCCAAGTCAAGCCACTTGAAACATTCAGAGGAGGATACCATATCATCATACTACATCACAACCATTTTAATGCACGTTGACATCCAAGATAAATCATTATCCACTCCTAGCTACTTAAGCATGGCATGAGCAACTATAATCTTTAATTGTCATTGCAAACATGTTTGATCATAATATGCTAAATCATGGATACTAGGTTAAACATATTTACAAAAACAAAAACAAGTTGAGTTCATACCCGCTTCTCTCTGCCACAGTCACTTCATCAAATATCGCCATTATTGCCTTTCACTTGCACGACTGAATGATATGAAAATAATAATAGTGCAAGAGTGACGTGGACTAAGCTGGAATCTGCAAACATTTTATTCAAGAGGAGAAGACAAAGTAATATGGGCTCTTTGTTAGATAAACAATAATGCATATGAGAGCCACTCAACATTTTCATTGTGGTCTTCTCCTTGGTACGACTCAAATAAAAGGAAAAGAATTTCAGAGAAACACACTGAAATATTTTTGGAGTTTTTAGTTTTTCTTGAAGAAAGCAAATTAAAGAGGGAAAATAAAAAAGAGAAAAACTATTTACACGGGAGAGCTCCCAACAAGTAAAAGAAGAAACGAGAAATCTTTTTGGGTTTTCTTTTGATACTACAATTAATTTAAACTAGAAAGAAAAACCGAAAAGAAGTAGGAAATATTTTTGGATTTTCTCAAAGTTTTTCAAACACGCAAGAAGAAAGCAAGAAATAAACCTAGCATGGATAATACAATGAAAAAGTGTGGACACCGACAATTGGAATGAAAAGTGTAAACATGAATATAATGTCGGTGGAAATACGTACTCCCCCAAGCTTAGGCTTTTGGCCTAGCTTGGTAATCACCATCCGTAATAACCATCCGGTCCTAAGTCGAAGTGCGGCGGAGATGGCACCTGAGCGTCCCACTCCTGGGGCTCCTCCTCGGGAGCTGCTAGGTTGTTCCGGTAGGCTGTAATGTCCTCTGGCATGATCTTGTATCTGTTCCTGGCAGTAGAATCAAACAGAGCAGGTACAGGCAACGGGATAACATCACGGGTTTCGACGCCGAATACTAAGTTGTAGCGAATGTTATGAAAAGAATCAGCTGCATCAATAAATTGATGATCCTGCAATGCCTTGTGATCTAGATAAACTTGGGAAAAGGGATAATCATGCGGGCGAATCTGAACATTAAAGTGTCTCGCTAAGCGAGTAGCATAAATACCACCATGTATCTTGCCCTTAGTCCTGTTAAGGTGTAGGCGACATGCAATAATAGCCCCCATGCTAAAGGTGTGATCATTGTGCAGTGCACGGCATAAAATGGCGAACTTGGGGGCACTGAGTGCACCAACCTTCTCCCTAGGGGTTAAACACTTCGCGATGAACAAAGCAAAGTAATGTAACAAAGGAAACTGCAAACTGGTGGCAGTGGCATTTGACATGCCTCTTTCATCACCCACTGTCAAAGTGAGGAGAAAGTCCTCAAACTCCACTGGTCTAGGCTCTCTTAATTCACCATCAGAAGGGATCAAACATATGTCACAAAAGTCAGTGAGCGGTATCTTACGGGTTTCAGCATATAGCTTAAACTGCACCTCAGGAGGATTATTCCTACTCAGAAAATGAAAACTTTGCACAAAGGAATTTGTAAGGAGGTGGTGTTGGTCACACTCAGCTGCGAGGAAATTGGTCAGCCCAGCATTTGCAACGAATTGGGCAAACTCTTGATGGAACTCGGCCTCCTCCATGAAGGCATTATGCGGCCATTCGCACGGCCGCACCTCTGCCGTTCTCAGAGTGTGGAGGTCATTGTCCGATGATTCCCCAATGACTCCTTTAGCATTCTTCTTGGAGGAAAACCTCCTAAAGAAATCCATCTTATTCCTATAAATAAATTTCTGAAAAAATTTAGTCTACAAATTTTTTGTCAACCTAACTTCGTAAGATTGATAGCAACTACTCCTAAGGATGCATAGAGGCCATATTGAGCATTCAAACTACTTAGAACTCTAAGAATTCAACAAGCAAGCCCATCTATAGCAGCACCAAGAGTAGCTAATTATTCTAAAAATAAACCACTAAATCAAAAACTAATTGGAGCAATGGAGGAGTCACATACCAAGTAGCAATCCCCCAAAACAGTTTCGGAAACGAAGCTTCAAGCAAAGAGATCGAAATCCGCGGGTTTGAGAGCAAGAACACGGGAGTGAGAGCTATGGTGATTTTTTTCTGGAGGTAGGAGATGACATGGGCTAAAGGGATATGTGAGGGGGTCCACGTGGGGGCCACAACCCACCAGGGTGCGCCTGGGGTTGCTGGCGCGCCCTGGTGTCTTGTGGACACCAGGTGCACCCCCCTCTAATGTTATTTGCACCAGAAATTCAGAAATATTCAGAAAAAAATCGTATCAAATTTTCAGAACTTTCTAAGAACTTTTATTTTGGGGTCATTTTTTATTGCACGGAGAAATCAAAAAACAGGATAAACATGGCATTTTATTTTATTTGACTAAGTAAAATAGAAAACAAAAGGTGGGAGCAGAAGGTTGTGCCTACTAGATTCATCAACTTCATACCTCTCAAAAATGATCCATTAATAAGGTTGATCAAGTCTTATTAACAACCACTTTCGATTAGCATGAAACCGAAGAACTTTCGTAAAACACTAAGTTACCTCAATGGGGATATGCATATCCCCAAAAATAAGTATGTCATATTTCTTTTTGGCAGTAGGTAGAGGTAGTTGAAAACTTCCAATAGTGCGTGTCGGAGATTCTTCAATAACATTTATACCATTCACATGGAATTGTTTCTTCGAAAAGTGCATCGTATGCTCATTACCATTGATATGAAAAGTGACTTTGCTTTTATTGCAATCAATAACAGCCCCTGCAGTATTCAAAAAGGGTCTACCAAGGATAATCGACATGTTCTCGTCCTCGGGCATCTCAAGAATAACAAACTCTGTTAAGATAGTAACATTTGCAACAACAACGGGCACATCCTCACAGATGCCGATAGGTATGGCAGTTGATTTGTCAGCCATTTGCAATGATATTTCGGTAGGTGTGAGTTTATTCAAATCAAGTCTTTTATATAAAGAGAAAGGCATAACACTAACACCAGCTCCCAAATCGTACAAAGCAGTTTTGACATAATTTCTTTTAATGGAGCAAGGTATAGTTGGTATTCCAGTGTCTCCAAGTTTTTTAGGTACTCCATCCTTAAAAGAATAATCAGCAAGCATGGTGGAGATTTCAGCTTCAGGTATCTTTCTTTTATTAGTGATGATGTCTTTCATGTATTTTGCATAAGGGGCCATCTTTAAGATATCAGTTAAGCGGGTATGCAAAAAGACTAGCCTAATCATTTCAGCAAAGCATTCAAATTCTTCATCATCCTTTTTCTTAGATGGTTTAGGTAGAAAAGGCATGGGTTTCTGAACCCATGGCTCTCTTTCTTTACCATGTTTTCTAGCCACAAAGTCTCTTTTATCATATCGTTTATTTTTAGATTGTGGGTTATCAAGATCAACAACAGGCTCTATTTCAACATCATTATCTGGTTCTTTATCATTGTTCGGTTGAGCATCTTCATGAACATCATCATTATTATGTTCATTATCACTAGGTGAATGTTCATTACCAGATTGAGTTTCAGCATTGGAAATAGAGACATCATTATTTTTAGGAGGTTTTTCTATCTCAGGTTCACTACAGGTATGCAAAGTCCTATCATTTTTCTTTTTCTTTTTCTTTTTAGAAGGACTAGGTGCATCAGCATTAGTTCTTTGAGAGTCTTGTTCGATTATTTTAGGATGACCTTCAGGATAAAGTGGTTCTTGGGTCATTCTACCTCCTCTAGTCACTACTCTAATAGCATGATCATTCATATTATTACTCATTTCATTAAGCAATTCTCTTTGAGATTTAGCAACTTGTTCTGACTGGGTTTGAACCATAGAGGCATGTTTTCCTACACCTCTAACATCATTACTAATTCTAAATAACAAGTCACTCAAGCGAGCAATCATATCCGAATTATATTTCAACTGTTTCAGAACATTTGCATTGAAGTGATCTTGTTTCCTAATGTAGTTATCAAACTCATATAAGCATTGACTAGGATGTTTATTGTAAGGGATATCACTTTCATAAAACATTAATAAAGAATGTACCTCTACCACCTATGGAGGTGGTGGTGCGTCAAGGCCATGTATTTCTTCAATAGGTGGTAAATTCTTAACATCCTCAGCTTTAATACGCTTTTCCTTCATACATTTCTTTGCCTCTTGCATATCTTCAGGACTGAGAAATAAGATACCCCTCTTCTTCGGAGTGGGTTTAAGTGGTGGTTCAGGGAGAGTCCAATCATCATAATTCTTCAATATATTATTCAATAGTTCCTCAGCTTGTTCAACAGTTCGTTCCCTGAAAACACAACCAGCACAACTATCTAGGAAGTCCCTAGAAGCATCAGTTAGTCCATTATAGAAGATATCAAGTATTTCATCTTTCTTAAGAGGGTGATCAGGCAAAGCATTAAGCAATTGGAGAAGCCTCCCCCAAGCTTGTGGGAGACTCTCTTCTTCAATTTGCACAAAGTTAAATATTTCCTGTAAGGCAGCTTGTTTCTTATGAGTAGGAAAATATTTTTTAGAGAAGTAGTAAATCATATCCTGGGGACTACGCACACAACCAGGAGCAAGAGTATTGTACCATATCTTAGCATCACCCTTTAATGAGAACGGAAATAATTTGAGAATATCGTAGTAGCAAATCTTCTCATCATGAGCAAAGAGGGTGGCTATATCATTCAGCTTAGTAAGATGTGCCACTACAGTTTCAATTTCATAGCCATGGAAAGGATCAGATTCAACCAAAGTAATTAACTATGGGTCGACAGAGAATTCATAATCCTTATCGGTAACAAAGATAGGTGAAGTAACAAACTTAGGATCACATTTCATTCTAGCATTCAAAGTCTTTTCCTTATACTTGCATAATAATTTCTTAAGATCATCTCTATCCTTACAAGAAAGGAGTTCTCTAGTTGTCTCCTCATCCATAACATAACCTTCAGGTATCTTAGGCATTTCAAATCTAGGAGAGCTAGGTCAAATAGGTGTTTCATAGTTCTCAGTTTCAAAGACTTCATTGGTTTCAGTAGTTTCATCAATTTCAATAATTTCATTCTCTTTAGCTCTAGCAATTTGTTCATCAAGAAATTCACCTAGAGGCACACTGTCATCAAGCATGGTACTAGCATCATCATAAGCATCATTCATAGCAGAAGTAGCATCATCAATAACTTGCGACATATCAGGATTAATAGCATGTGGTGGTGTTGCAAGCTTACTCATAACCGAAGGTGAATCAAGTACAGAGCTAGATGGCAATTCCTTACCCCCTTCATCTTAGAGGGAAAAATCTTGGTTCTTGTATCCTTCAGATTCTTCATAGTGATCAATTGATATAAATCCCAAGTGACTCAACAAATATAGCTATGCTCCCCGGCAACGGCGCCAGAAAAAGGTCTTTATAACCCACAAGTATAGGGGATCGCAAAATTTTCGAGGGTAGAGTGTTCAACCCAAATTTATAGATTAAACACAAGGGGAGCCAAAGAATATTTGCAAGTATTGGTAGTTGAGTTGTCAATTCAACCACACCTGGAGATTAAATATCTGCAGTAGAGTGATCAGTAGCACAGTAGTATGATAGTTTGGATAGCAGTAGTAGCAGTAACAGTAACGGTAGCAGTGATAGCAGTAGTTTTGTAGCAAGTGCGACAGTAGCAGTAGCAATAGTAACTCAGCAAGAACAATATGTGGAAAACTCGTAGGCACTTGATCGGTGAACTTGTTGGATAATATTCATCATATAACAGTCATAACCTAGGGCGATACAGAACTAGCTCCAGTTCATAAATGTAATGTAGGCACGTATTCCGTAAGTAGTCATACGTGCTTATGGAAAAGAACTTGCATGGCATCTTTTGTCCTACCCTCCCGTGGCAGCGGGGTCCATAAGGAAACTAAGGGATATTAAGGCCTCCTTTTAATAGAGAACCGGAACAAAGCATTAACGCATAGTGAATACATGAACTCCTCAAACTACGGTCATCACCGGAAAGTATCCCGACTATTGTCACTCCGGGGTTTACGCATCATAACACGTAATAGGTGCGTATGACTAGCAAGATCGGATCAAGAACATAGCTATAATGGTGATAACATAAACGGTTCAGATCTGAAATCATGGCACTCGGGCCCTAGTGACAAGCATTAAGCATGGCAAAGTCATAGAAACATCAATCTTAGAACATAGTGGATACTAGGGATCAAGCCCTAACAAAACTAACTCGATTACATGATGAATCTCATCCAACTCCTCACCGACCAGCAAGCCTACGAAGGAATTACTCACTCCCGGCGGGGAGCATCATGGAATTGGCGATGGAGAAGGGTTGATGATGACGAAGACCAAAGATTCCCCTCTCCGGAGCCCCAAACGGGCTCCGGATCTGGCCTCCCAATGAAGAACAGGAGGTGGCGATGGCTCCGTATCGTAAAATGCAATAAAACTTTCTCTCTGATTTTTTCTCCAAAAATAGGATTTTATAGTGCTGGAATTAGGGTCAGTGGGGCCACGAGGTGGGCACAACCCACCAGGGCGCACCCTGGTGTATCGTGCCCAACCAGGGCACCCCCTTCGGTGGTTCTTGGCTCCAGTATTTTTTTATTTATTGTAAAATAAATCTCCAAAAAAATTCGTCCAGTTCTAAGAACTTTTATTTCTGCTCAAAAACAACACCATAGTAGTTCTGCTGACAACAGCGTCAGTCCGGGTTAGTTTCATTCAAATCATGCAAATTAGAGTCCAAAATAAGAGCAAAAGCATGAGGAAAAGTAGATACGACGAAGACATATCAATCTTCACGAAGTAGGCGATCTCCTTGCCCTTACAAACTCTTGGTTCAACTCCACAATCACGAACAAGGAGGCTCCCAAGCGACACCTAACCAATATAGAAGGCACCACCCTCCAAAAGGTAATAGATGTGGTAGTATGATGAACTCATTGCTCTTGTGCTTCAAAAGATAGTCTCCTCAACACTCAATCACTCTCTCATAGATTTGGCATGGGTATAAGAGATTGATTAGATGGAAAGCAACTTGGGGAGGCTATAAATCAAGATCCATATGGTTGGAGTGGATGGTCTTGATCTCAACACAAGGGTAGGTTGTTCTCTCTTAGAAAATTGGATATGGCAAGTGGGTGTATGTTCTGAGTGCTTCTCTTGTGAGTGAGAGGTGGTGGAGGGGTATATATAGGCTTCTCCAAAAATCCAACCATTACAACATTATTTCCCAACTCGGCGAAACCAAAGTAGTAACTCGGTGGTACCGGCTAGTTCAAAATGTGGCAACTTTGGGCTTTTCGGTGAGACCGATATATGAATCTCTGTGGTACCGATATGGGTGACCTCGGCAGTTACCAAATCTCGGTGAGACCGATTCCTCAAACTCGGTGGGACCAATTTAGAGAAATGGTCTAACAGAAAGTTGGTCCAACTTCTCAGTGGTACCGATTCTCAGAACTCGGTGGGACTGAATCCAGAAAATGGATAACCAGGAAGTTGGCCACTGATTTCGGTGGCACCGAAAGAAAAGCTGGTAGTACCGAGATGCTAGGGTTTGGTTTGGCTTCTGTCTTGGATAAACTCGGTGGATCCGAATGGGAACATTGGTGGCACCGAATTTTGACTTTAGGCTTTGGACAGAGGATATGTGTGATAAAGTGGGTATTTTGGTGGCTACCTCTAAGCACTTGAGCAACCAGATCATCATATTTAGCTCATCCCCTTTTAATAGTATTGGCTTTCCTATGGACTCAAAGTGATTTCTCACAAAATATAAAATGTAGAGTCCTTGATCTTGAAGCATGGCCAATCCTATTCCTTCCTTTCTTTGGGAGGTTCTCCACACAATCCTTAGCCAACCCTCTCTACAGACTAAACCTGAAATAAACTAGATAGAACTATTAGTCCAAGAGACAATGTATGTTGTCATGAATTATCAAAACCACCAAAGGGAGCATATGTGCTTTCAATCTCCCCCTTTTTGGTAATTGGTGACAACATACAATCAAAGCTTCAAATTAAGATATGCAGGAATATGTGATAGCTTTGAAGGATACATGACTTATACAAGCTCCCCCTAAATGTGTGCAATCCATTTTAAAGGATGGTTGCTTTGGAATGCATGAACACAAACATAGTAGACAGGACATGAGAAGTCATGTATATCTTGGCTATATGCATCAAATATATGTGAATGAGGTGTTTCCATGTTCAAGACTTCACCCTTGCAAACAATATGTGCAAGAAGCAAGAGATCATCTTGACCAAGGATATGATGCATATACTTACCTTGAAGTTCTTGGGCATTCTAGTAGTAGAAACACACTTGAGAAAACAATGGTAGGAAACACAAGAATATTCTACATATCCAAATGCAAAATGATCCAAGAGTACCAAGATATGAAAGACATATGAAGAATAGAGTTTCTTAAGATTGATATGTCTCCAAAACACATATAGAGCTATCTCCCCTAAATATGGATTTGTAAATCTTCCTCTCCCTCTGAATCTTTAGCATGTAGATATTGGGAGTAGGTAGGGTGAGACAAGTCTAGCATTAATAGGTAATCTAATCAAATCAAAGAATTCTCCCCCTTTGGGTAAGCATGAGCTTAGATGTTCTTAGATATTCTCTCCTTTGATATATTCTCCCCCTTGATGTTCTCCCCCTATATACAAGCATAAGCTTTGATATTCTCCCCCTTAATATATATCTCCCCCTTTGGTATGAGCATACGCTTTGAAGCTTTGATATTTCTCCCCCTTTGGCATTAATTTCCAAAAAGGGTAACACAAAGGGTCAGATAAAGGATCAATATGAGGGAAGGGATCATTAAGATCATTGGAGCCTAAGGGATCCTTGAAGACTTTTTCTCCCCCTTTCTTTGTCTAAAAAGCTTTTTAAGATTTACCCCCCTTTGACAAAGGGATCCTTGAAGAAAGTTTCTCCCCCCAATAGCATCTGAAAAGCTTGATGGTTTCTTCCCCCCTTTTTTAACTAAGGGATCCTTGAAGAAATGTAGATTTTCCAAAATTTACAAATAACACCGATGATAGCAAAATTGGTGACTCCAAAGAAAATAAATCGGTGGAACCGATGTAAGGTTGTGTAGCTTGTCTGCATAATCGGTGATGCTGAGTTACTTGAATCGGAGACTCCGAAAGGCAAAACAGAAACTTGGCAAAGTTTAACAAGAGCAATTTTTCAGAAAGTCTTAGAGGAATAAAACGATTTGCAATGAATTTTCAAAAAGATTTTGCAAGGATTTTTCAACTAGATGGAAATTGAGTGGTTCCAAGAAAGCATGCAACTATAAGATGAACCAAACAAGATACTTCTTCTAGATGATGGGCGGTGACTAGGTCACCTATATTAGAGTATTTTGACTTAAGGAGCCAAGTAAGAATACTTGATCATAGGTCATATTCCACGTTAAGCTCAAAGTGGGGTTGCCATTTTTCAATTAAGCATTTTAATGTTTTCGTAACATTTGAGTTGCTTTATCTCATGACTGATGACCCACAAGTATAGGGGATCTATCGTAGTCCTTTCGATAAGTAAGAGTGTCGAACCCAACGAGGAGCAGAAGGAAATGACAAGCAGTTTTCAGTAAGGTATTCTCTGCAAGCACTGAAATTATCGGTAACAGACAGTTTTGTGATAAGATAATTCGTAATGGATAGCAAGTAACAAATGTAGCAAAGGTGCAGCAAGGTGGCCCAATCCTTTTTGTAGCAAAGGACAAGCCTGGACAAACTCTTATATAAAGCAAAGCACTCCCGAGGACACATGGGAATTTCTGTCAAGTTAGTTTTCATCATGCTCATATGATTCGCGTTCGTTACTTTGATAATTTGATATGTGGGTGGACCGGTGCTTGGGTGCTGCCCTTACTTGGACAAGCCTCCCACTTATGATTAACCTCTCTCGCAAGCATCCGCAACTACGAAAAAGGAATTAAGATAAATCTAACCATAGCATGAAACATATGGATCCAAATCAACCCCTTACGAAGCAACGCATAAACTAGGGTTTAAGCTTCTGTCACTCTAGCAACCCATCATCTACTTATTACTTCCCAATGCCTTCCCCGAGGCCCAAATAATGGTGAAGTGTCATGTAGTCGACGTTCACATAACACCACTAGAGGAAAGACAACATACATCTCATCAAAATATCGAACGAATACCAAATTCACATGATTACTTATAACAAGACTTATCCCATGTCCTCAAGAACAAACGTAATTACTCACAAAGCATATTCATGTTCATAATCAGAGGAGTATTAATTATCATTAAGGATCTAAACATATGATCTTCCACCAAGTAAACCAACTAGCATCAACTACAAGGAGTAATCAACACTACTAGCAACCCACAGGTACCAATCTGAGGTTTTGAGACAAAGATCGGATACAAGAGATGAACTAGGGTTTGGAGACGAGATGGTGCTGGTGAAGATGTTGACGGCGATTGACCCCCTCTCGATGAGAGGATCGTTGGTGATGACGATGGCTTCGATTTCCCCCTCCGGGAGGGAAGTTTCCCTGGCAGAACAGCTCGGCCGGAGCCCTAGATTGCTTCTGCCCAGGTTCCGCCTCGAGACGGCGGCGCTTCGTCCCGAAAGCTCTCTTATGATTTTTTTTCAGGTCAAAACCCTCCATATAGCAGAAGATGGGCACCGGAGGCCTGCCAAGGGGCCCAGAAGCCATAGGGGCGCGCCCTGGGGGGTAGGGCGCGCCCCCCAGGCTTGTGACCTCCTGGTGGGTCCCCTCTGATATTTCTTTCACCCAATATTTTTTATATATTCCAAAATAATTCTCCGTAACTTTTCAGGACTTTTGGAGTTGTGCAGAATAGGTCTCTCATATTTGCTCCATTTGCAGTCCAGAATTCCAGCTGCCGGCATTCTCCCTCTTCATGTAAACCTTGTAAAATAAGAGAGAAAAGGCATAAGTATTGTACCATAATGTGTAATAACAACCCATAATGCAATAAATATCAATATAAAAGCATGATGCAAAATGGACGTATCAACTCCCCCAAGCTTAGACCTCGCTTGTCCTCAAGGGAAAGCCGAGATCGATAAATATGTCCACATGTTTAGAGATAGAGGTGTCGATAAAATAAAATACGGACATGAGAGCATCATGATCATCTTTAGAACAGCAATACTTATTGATATATAATTTCTTATACTAGAGTAACAATTCATTCACAAGGTAAAGTATGAATCAAGAACTCTATTGAGAACCAACAAACTATGATCTCAGTCATTGAAGCAATTGTAATTTATCATAACATCGGAAAGAGTCAATATAAGAGCTTATAAAGCAAATCCACATACTCAATCATATTTTAGTCTTTCATAATTGCTAACACTCACGCGGTACTTATGAGGTCAAAGCTTCAATTGGACACAGAGAAAGATATGGGCTTATAGTTTTGCCTCCCAACTATTTACCTCAAGGGTAATGTCAACAGAAATAACTCATGATCACCCACATCCGAGTGGATATATGTGTCTAGATCATTCCCCAACACACTACGCTTGCCAAGAGAGAAAGGCAAAATATAGGAAGTGGTGAAGATCACCATGACTCTTGCATAAAGGTAAGTACTAGAAAGTAAAAGTAACAGATAGGCCCTTTGCAGAGGGAAGAAGAGGTTGTCATGCGCTTTTATAGTTGGATGCGCAGTCTCTTAATGCAAAAGAACATCACTTTATATTGCCGCTTGTGATAAAGAACTTTATTATGCAGTCTGTTGCTTTTATTTCTTCCATATCACAAGTTCGTACAAAGTTTATTTTCCTCACACCAATAGATCATACATATTTAGGGAGCAAATTTTTTATTGCTTGCACCGATGACAACTTACTTGAAGGATCTTACTCAATCCATAGGTAGGTATGGTGGACTATCATGGCAAAACTAGTTTAAGGGTGTTTGGATGCACAAGTAGTATCTCTACTTGGTGCGGAAGTTTTGGCTAGTATGAGGTGGAAGCAAGTGTCACATGTTAGAGGATCCATGACAATATAACTTCTATTCATAAATAAGCAAACATAACTCATTATGTTGTCTTCCTTGTCCAACATCAACTTCTTAGCATATAATATTTTAATGAGTGCTCACAATCATAAAAGATGTCCAAGATAATATATTTATATGTGAACCTCTCTTTCTTTATTACTTCCTTTTAATTGCAACAATGACCAATCGCTATGTTTGTCAACTCACAACAACTTTCAATCGACATACTTCTTATATGTGAAGTCATCACTCCCCATAAGATCATCATATATACTCTTTGCTTTTATTCTATACTTCTTTTTTTTCTCAAGATCATAGCAAGCAAGCAAAGCCCTCAACTCAAAACTACTTTTTATTATATAACTCTCGGACTCACTTACATAGGGGGAACATAAAGCAAAACTCAAAACTAGATCACCCTAAAAACTTTATTCTACGAGATCAAGATATAACCAAAAGGATCGAACTGAGAAAAACGATGAAAGTAAAAGATGTGATGGTGATACGATACCGGGGCACCTCCCCCAAGCTTGGCACAAGCCAAGGGGACTGCCCATACCCATGTGTTTAGTTGTCTTTCTTCGGAGGTGGTGATGTTGGAGTTGTTGATGAGGTTGGAAGCTTGTCCTCCGTCTTCCAAGGCATAGGCTCACCATCGTAAAAAGATGAACGAGTCTCCGGGATCCTCAAATCTGCAGCCAAACTCATTCTCTTAAATCTGTATTCATACTCACAGTTTTGGTTTTGCAGGTCATAGATCTGGGCTTGGACATGCTCGATTTTCTCGTAAAGCTTGAAGATGTGCTCCCCGATGTCCTTGGCGTACAGCTTGTGTTTATGGGTAAACTCCGCGATCATCATGCGATTGGCATTGAGTCCGCGTTCCACCATCCCTTGGCACTTGAAGACTTGCTGCTCCATTGCTTCGAGCCTTGTTTCCACGCTTCCGGTCTTCTTTGGCCCCTCAACATCATGGATGTGCAGCACCCCCTCACGCATCTCAATGGTTTGAGGGTGTCGCAGCACCTCCGCAAGGTAGGGGTTGATGACCTTCTCGAAGAACTTGTCCTTCGAAGCACTTGGGGACGTCATGGCGATCTAAATCTGTCCGGAAAACAGCTCGAAACAAAAACAAGAGATATTGTTGTGATACGAAGGCTAAAACCTTCGGGAGATTATATAATGAATTTTTACGGACCTAAAGGAGTGTATCACAAGAAAACGGAGTCCGGAGGGTGCAAGGGGTGGCCACAAGCCACAGGGGCGCGCCCCCCTGGCTTGTCGCCTCCTCGTGCACTTTTCGGACTACTTTAAATTTTCCTAATTTCTTAAATATTCCAAAACGAAGAAAAATTGTTATTGAAAAAGTTTTGGAGTCGGTTTGCTTACCGTACCACATACCTATTCCTTTTCGGAGTCTGAAACATTCTGGTAGGTCTCCCTAATGTACTCCTCCGAAGTTATGGTACTGATAATATTGGTTTCAACATTTATGGGAGTACCTGAGATATAATGTTTGATTCTTTGCCCGTTTACCACCTTTGGGTTAGTGCCTTCGGCGTTGTTGATCTTGATGGCACCAGAACGATATACTTCCTCGATAATGTAAGGCCCTCCTTATAGGGTTCGCCCCAGCTGGCTCCTTATAGGAGCTGGATGGGCCGGCCCTTTCGGCCCGGTATATATATATATATATATATATATATATATATATATATATATATATATATATATATATATATATATATATATATATATATATATATATATATATATATACACATATATATTAATTATTAAACAGCGTCTGTTTTTAATCCTTTTGAGGCACCAAAATAATTCCAAAAATACCGGTTTCAATTTTATAAAATCTTAGGGGTTATTTGCAACCCATCTAACATTTTTATCTTCAGTTTTGCACAACTTTTAAATCCATCTTTCAGACGAATTTAAATTGCAACGGAATTTGAACCGGAGGATAATTCCAACAGTGATAATAATTTGATTAGCAAAATGGATTAGCCTAATCCTCCGATTACTGTAGCTTAATTACAGAGATTATTGTAGTAGCAAATCCAGGGCGTCACAAAGACATGGTCACCTACATTGAATTCACGCTTTTGTATCCTTTTATCATGCCATCTCTTAACTTTTTCTTTAAACAACTTGGCATTCTCATAGGCCTGGGTTCTCCATTCATCAAGTGAGCTAATATCAAATAACCTCTTCTCACCGGCAAGTTTGAAATCATAGTTGAGCTCTTTAATTGCCCAATAAGCTTTATGTTCTAGTTCTAGAGGTAAGTGACATGCTTTACCATAAACCATTTTATACGGAGACATACCCATAGGGTTTTTGTAAGCAGTTCTATAAGCCCATAATGCATCATCAAGTTTCTTAGACCAATTCTTTCTAGATCTATTAATAGTCTTTTGCAAGATCAATTTAATTTCTCTATTGCTTAATTCTACTTGACCACTAGACTGAGGATGATATGGGGATGCAATTCTATGATTAACATCATACTTAGCAAGCAATTTACGGAAAGCACCATGAATAAAGTGTGAACCACCATCAGTCATTAAATATCTAGGGACTCCAAATCTAGGGAAAATAACTTCTTTCAGCATTTTAATAGAAGTGTTATGATCAGCACTACTAGTTGGAATAGCTTCTACCCACTTAGTAACATAATCAACAGCAACTAGAATGTGAGTATACCCGTTGGACTTTGGAAAAAGGTCCCATATAATCAAAACCCCAAACATCAAATGGTTCAATAACAAGTGAGTAATTCATAGGCATTTCCTGACGTCTACTAATATTACCAATTCTTTGACATTCATCACAAGACAAGACAAACTTACGAGCATCCTTGAAGAGAGTAGGCCAATAAAAACCAGATTGTAATACCTTGTGTGCAGTTCTATCTCCAGCGTGGTGTCCTCCGTAGGCCTCGGAGTGACACTTGTGTAGGATATGTTCCTGTTCATGCTCAGGTACACAACGTCTAATAACACCATCTACTCCTTCTTTATAAAGGTGTGGATCATCCCAAAAGTAATGTCTTAAATCATAGAAGAACTTTTTCTTTTGTGCGTATGTGAAACTAGGTGGTATAAATTTAGCAACAATGTAATTAGCATAATCAGCATACCATGGAGCATTACGTGAAGCATTTATGACAGCTAATTGTTCATCAGAAAAGCTATCATCAATAGGTAGTGGGTCATCAAGAACATTTTCTAACCTAGACAAGTTGTCTGCTACGGGGTTCTCAGCACCCTTTCTATCAATAATATGCAAATCAAATTCTTGTAGCAAAAGAACCCATCTAATAAGTCTAGGTTTAGCATCTTTCTTTTCCATAAGATATTTAATAGCAGCATGATCAGTATGAACAGTTACTTTGGAATCAACAATATAAGGTCTGAACTTATCACAAGCAAACACAACTGCTAAAAATTCCTTTTCAGTGGTAGCATAGTTTCTTTGAGCACTGTCTAGAGTTTTACTAGCATAATGGATAACATTTAATTTCTTATCAACTCTTTGTCCTAGAACAGCACCAACGGCATAATCACTAGCATCGCACATAATTTCAAAGGGTGGGTTCCAATCAGGTGGTTGAACAACAGGTGCAGAAACCAAGGCTTTCTTAAGAATTTCAAATGCTTCTACACAATCATCATCAAAAACAAAAGGAATATCTTTTTGCAAGAGATTAGTGAGAGGCCGATAAAGTTTAGAGAAGTCTTTAATAAATCTCCTATAGAAACCGGCATGACCAAGGATGGCATCATTACCTTTCTACGATCTGGGAAAACCAGTGACGAAGTCCATTTCAACATGGTCCCATTTCCATTCAGGAACCGTAATAGGTTGCAGAGTTCCGGCAGGCTTTTGATGTTCTGCTTTGATACGACGGGAAACATCACATTCAGCAACATAGCGAGCAATGTCTTGCTTCATGTTAGACCACCAGAATCTTTTACGAATGTCTTGGTACATCTTGGTACTACTAGGATGAATAGACAGCGGAGTGTCATGTGCTTCCTTCATGACCTCCTGAGTCATATCATGGTTTTTCTCCTTACTCGGTACCACTAGGCGGCCTTTGAAGTACAAAGCGCCATCCTCAGCAATAGTGAAGGGCGAGGGCTTTCCTTCTGCGAGATCGAATTTAATCCTCTCGACTTCATTGTCACACTTCTGGATCCACTTGATGACGTCCACAAGATCTGGTTTAGCAACCAGGGTATTAAGAGAACCCTGGGAAACAACGTGGAGGTTCATTTTGTAGGACCCTTTAGGAGGGGGAGTGAGATAACCTTGAGGAACAATATGGAGGTTCAGCTTGCGAAATTCCTTTTGAAGAAGGTGGTGAACCTGGAGGTGGTTGCAATAGGACTTGCGGCTCAAAGCATCAGCCATTACATTAGCCTTGCCTGGGGTATAAGAAATACCCACATTGTAGTCTGCTATGCGCTCCATCCATCTCTGTTGACGGAGGTTCAGATCCGGCTAAGTAAACAGGTACTTCAGACTTTGGTGATCGGTGTAGATCTCGCAACGATTACCAACAAGGTATTGCCGCCACTCTTTCGGTGCATGAATTACCACAGCAAGTTCAAGGTCATGAAATGGGTAGTTCTCTTCATGAGGACGCAATTGACGAGATGCATAAGCAACCACTCTGCGCTCTTGCATTAGGACACAACCTATTCCCTGACACGAAGCGTCACAATAAATGACAAAGTCCTTACGAGTATCCGGAGGAGCAAGCACTAGAGCAGACGTCAGTTTGTCCTTAAGTGCCTGAAAGCTCTCCTGGCATTTTTCTGTCCACTCATATTTGACACCTTTGTGAAGCAGATTGGTTAAGGGCTTTGCAATCTTGGAGAAGTTCTCGACGAATCGACGGCAATAGCTGGCGAGTCCGAGAAAACTTCTGACTTGCTTGACATTCTTCGGGGGAGTCCAGTCAAGAATAGCCTGAACTCGTTCAGGGTTGACCGCAATACCATCCTTGGAGATCACATGACCAAGGTAGGTTACTTTGTCCATCCAGAACTCACACTTTGAATACTTTGCATAAAGTTGATGTTCTCGAAGCCTCTCCAGTATAAGACGAAGATGTTTAGCATGCTCTTCTTTATTCTTGGAGTAAACCAGGATATCATCCAGATAAACCACGACAAATTTATCGAGGTAATCCATGAATATATAGTTCATCAGGCGGGAGAAGGTTGCTGGGGCATTGGTTAAGCCGAAGGACATGACGGTGTACTCGTATGAACCATAGCGAGTAACGAATGCAGTCTTGGGAATATCTTCTTCGCGAACCCGGATCTGATGGTAACCCAACCTCAAGTCGAGTTTAGAAAATACTGATGAACCAGCAAGTTGATCATACAAATCGTTGATCCGAGGGAGCGGATATTTGTTTTGAATCGTTGCTTGGTTGATGGGACGGTAATCTTGAACCAATCGATTCGTACCATCTTTCTTCTTGACAAAGAGAGAAGGTGCTCCCCAAGCAGAGGAACTTGGACGAATGAAACCCGGACGAAGCGAATTGTCAATCTCTTGCTTAAGTTCAAGGAGTTCATGTGGTGGCACCTTATACGGACGCTTGGCTATAGGAGTGGTACCAGGTACCAAGTCGATGACAAACTCGACAGCTCTAGCAGGGGAATCCCTGGAAGTTCTTCCGAAAAATCATCTTGGAAATCCCGGACAACTAGAATGTTTTCAATCCCTTCAAGAGGTGACTCATTTAATGCATTCAAGGCATTTAGCCAGGCTTCAGCATCTAACAGCTTGGAATGACAAGATCGGGTACAATTCATAATCAAGGAACATTAGCAAGAGTTGTTGATTTGCAATGCGTAATCGATTCAGATATCAACATCCGTGATTGTCCAACAACTCAGAACACGAGGAAACTAGAGTCAGTGAAATATCATAGTTGATGAGGAGCTCATAAGAAGTTATAAAGCTCCGTGATATTTATCAAGATACCAGGGATAATACTCGGAGGTAGATCAGCATAGAGGTCAGACTAGCGTATTGATCTGTGAAAGACAAGCACTTTAACTTGTCTGAGAATGAAATCAAAGTAGAACAACATGGTCGGAACCACGATTGCAAAGGACAAGATCAAAGATACAATATCAAATCATACAATGAATGATTATATGAAAGGAGAAGCTTGTATGATAAGATCAACATCGTTTCCATGGGCATGAACACACGGTTCAAGGTCGACTCCCACTTCATCAATGCATCACCTTCCATTTACACCTCGCCTTTGGTGAAATTATAGTTTTGAAAGATTATCTGGCAAAACACCAGAAAGCATGATTCGTGAAAACTGTCGGGTTCACACGGATTAAGGAAGGCATAGGTTCAACCCACCGGGGTATCTTAGGAACATATACCACAAGCTTCAAGAGTAATTGACACATGCTTGAAAGCAGAGCATGGCTGACAAAAGCATAGGATACAACTTATCAGAGGGAGAAGACACAGTTTAAAAATAGCATCATGTATCAGGGGAAGAACATCACAAGGATTTTGAATGTGAAGGATGCTAACGGATAATAATCCAACAATGGGTGTGGCGGTCCACAAAGGACCTGATGTGAGTATCGGTACCCAATCAGAGGGAGAAAGAATGCAAGGCATCGGATCTTAGAATATCCAATTAATTTGATGCTTAAATAACCAAAGGAATTAAGATTTCCAAATTGGTGTATCAGAAATAGATGCTCCGATCAAATACAAGTAAGTTGAATGGATTTGGATGGACAATCAACCAAAGTTGAATTGTCGAGAACCAACTCATGTTTGGAAAGACATCTGAGCCGGACGGATAATTTATGATAAACAACTGATGACTGCGTGCATTCACACACAGGTTGAATCAATAAAATCAAATGAAAACCACAAAGGATTTAGTTGATATTGCTAGACATATGGAATTAACCATAATGCAAGCAGGTGAGAAAGGTCAAGAGCAAAAGGCTACAGAGGATTACGTAAGATCGAGTAGCGTTTCAAAGAATTCTGTGAAACACATGATCAACCGAGGAAGAACGAATCTCCGGTAAGATAACTTGATGTACCTTGTAATAACAATGTAATAACGAGAGCAACTAGAAATGAGTATGAACGATAGTTGTACGTAGTTATCCATAAGGGTTGACGGCGGAAGGGAATCGCAAGCGCGATGAGCATACGTTCTCGGGAGAATATCAGAGAGTATCTTCGAAGTCTTATGACGAATAAAGCCATCGTCTGGAATGAGGGGCTCTCCGGGGAAGTAGTTACGAGAACCTAGAGTTAGAGTTAGCAAAATCTTTAACCCGAAAGAGAAGAGAGATCAGAACCCAGAGTATAGACGAGGAATAAAATATCCTAATACCAACCGATTGAGATGTGGGCTCGTAAGCCACACAACTATGTTAGTAAAAGTTTTTCAGTGACTAGACTCAACTTCGGCCAAGGAGTTGGAAAGGGGGCTACCTACAGGCAGCGGCTCTGATACCAACTTGTGACGCCCCCGATTTCGACCGTACGCTAATCATACACGCAATGCGTACGACCAAGATCAGGGACTCACTGATCGATATCACAACACAACACTAGACACAAATTAAAGTCATACAGCTTCATATTACAAGCCAGGGGCCTCGAGGGCTCGAATACAAAGCTCGACAAGCACGAGCCAGCGGAAGCAAATAATATCTGAGTACAGACATAAGTTAAACAAGTTTTGCCTTAAGAAGGCTAGCACAAACATAAGCAGCGGATCGAAAGAGGCGAGGCCTCCTGCCTGGGAACCTCCTAACTACTCCTGAGCGTCGGCACTCACCACATAGTAGTAGGCTCCAGCGGTGGTGTAGTAGTCGTCTCCGGCGTACTCCATCTCCTGGGCTTCGTCGTCTGAACGCGGGAATCGTATCGAGGGGGAAGGAGAAAGCAAAGCAGCGGTGAGTACTCATCCAAAGTACTCGCAAGACTGACATCAGAACTATACTAAGTATGCATCAGTATCAAGGAATGGGGTTATATCTGGGCTGACTGCAGAAAGCAAGAATGAGGGGGAAGGCCTAGTCCTATCGAAGACTAGCATCTTCAGCATCTTGCAGCATTAGAAGAGAGTAGACTGGTATCTCATATATAGTCATATTATTGTAGCAATTTTATTAAGTAACCACGCCCAGAGATTCTTCCTCGACTCCCTGCGAGGAAGCAATCCCGGAGCCAACATTCATTTCAAATTTAAGTCACAGTTATAGTCGTATAAGGTCAAGGTACAACTCCAAGTCGTCCTGTTACCGTGGACACGGCTATTCGAATAGATGATTCATCCCTGCAGGGGTGCACCGCATTTCCAACACGCCTGATCTCCTCCGGCCGGACACACTTTCCTGGGTCATGCCCGGCCTCGGGATAGCAGCACGTCGTCGCCCCACCTAGGCTCAACGAAGAGGCCAGCCCGCCGGTCTAAATCCTAAGCACACAGGGGTCGTGGGCCCACTTGCCCTACGCGCTCCTGCACGATGCGTACGCGGCCGAGGTCAGCCCTAGTACACTCTAGTCTGAGAGCTGCACCGTCCAGGCCACTCGGGCGCGCGCCGCTCCATTGCTGACGTCCGAAGAGCTTCGGCTGATACAACGACGCTGACTACCCATAACTTCTCCCATGTGATGGTTTGGTGCGCAAAAAGGTCAACGACCAACTCAGATCAAATACCCAACCCATTAGCATTTTATTAATGCGGGGCAAGCGCGACCCATAAAGTGCGGTCCCGTCACCCCGACTCGAGGATGTGTGTCAAGGGCCTCTCCTGCCCGTCCATGCCTCATAATAACCCTTTGGATGCCTTACCGGCGCATCCCACCACATCTCACACACGGGTACCCTTGGGGCCGACCCGTCTCAAGACTATCGGGGACTCAGGTCCACCTCAACCAGGGTGGTACCGCCTGTCCCTCCAGTCCCGTCTTTCACATGTAAACAATGACAAGTTAAAGTAATTGTGTGTTTATACACCAAGTGGATATCCGAGGTATCACCCTCGATGGATCCCACTCGAGGTATGTGTATGACAAGAGTTGCTATCGATAAATGGGAAGGAGGAATCACCCTCGATACCCACGACCGATTAGCTACGCTACAGAATTAACATCGGGAGTGCTAAGTGAGGTATCACCCTCGGCACTCGGTAGTAGCTCTGCAGTGCCATACTTAAGGGGTGTGCGGTGATGTGAGGGGCCTGGCTCGTCGGTCGGTTGACCGAGTCTTCGGGTCTTCGAGTCGTCGAGTCGTCGATGAAGATGCAGGGGCAACTGGGAATAAGGGGTCACTGGGTGTCCATTTATGAACCTATACTAAGCAGTTGATATTATTGCAGGTACAGTAGCAGTTTATCAAAAACAAGCTATGCATCAGAATAGGAGCTAGCTAATACAGTAGCAAAATCTGATGCAAGAATAAGAGGGAAAGGAATAGGCGATATCAGAATGCTCAAGGGGGGTTTGCTTGCCTTGCTGCTCTGCGGCAAAAGGCTGATCGTCAACGACATAGTCGTACCCGGCAGCAGCGTCGGTCTCGGGGTCTACCGGTAAGAAGAGGGGGGAGAAACAATAAATACAAAGCAGACAAATGCATCACGATGCATGACATGGCAATATGCAGGGCTAGGCATGCACTAACGCAGTATTACACATCGCAGACGGGTCGGAAGAATATCTGACGATATTTCCCGGGTCTCTCGCTTTTACCGGACAGATGAAACCGATGGAAAATTTTCATGTTTGCTATGCTAGGAGCACGTGACAGACTAACGGACTGCGTAATTGGAACCGTAGAATTATTCTGAGCAACTTTCATGTTCAACACTTTTTAATCCGGACTACGGTTTATTTTATATTAATTTCTAAAGATTTAATCATATTCTGCAATTCTTTTAATTAATAAATCCGAATTATCCAAAACAGAAAATATTGTTTAATTAATTAATTAATCTAATTAATCTTAATCATCTAATTCACTAATTAATTACCTATTTAATTAATTAATTAATTAAACTAATTATTAACATTAATATTTATTTTTATCTATTTATTTATAAAATCATTTTTATTTTTATTATTATTAATTTTGTGGGGCGGGCCCCACCTGTCGGTGGCCCATCTAGGCCACACACGCACGCACGCACACACACAGGCTCGGCCGGGCCGAGCTAGCGGCGGCTGCTGCAGCCGGCGGCGGGGGGGGGGGCGGGGGCGAGCTCACACGGGGGGGAGGGTGGGCCGAGGCGGCGGCGGGAGGCGATGGTCGGCGGCGGGGCGGCGAGCGCCGGCGACGACGAGGCGAGGAGGTGGACGGAGGCGGCAGGGCTGACGGCGACGTGCGGCGGCGGCCGGGGCGGCGTCGGCCGCGGGTGGAGAGGCGGTCGGGCGTGGCGGCGCGGGCCGGGACGGACGAGCGCTCGGGGGGGGGGGGGAATCGGCGCGAGGGGTCGGGCGCATCTGGCGCGGCGGCGGCGGGGGGGGAACGGGCAGGGGCGCGGGGGCTCGCTAGGGTTCGCCCCAGCTGGCTCCTTATAGGAGCTGGCTAGGCCGGCCCTTTCGGTCCGGTATATATATATATATATATATATATATATATATATATATATATATATATATATATATATATATATATATATATATATATATACTAATTATTAAACAGCGTCTGTTTTTAATCCTTTTGAGGCACCAAAATAATTCCAAAAATACCGGTTTCAATTTTATAAAATCTTAGGGGTTATTTGCAACCCATCCAACATTTTTATCTTCAGTTTTGCACAACTTATAAATCCACCTTTCAGACGAATTTAAATTGCAACGGAATTTGAACCGGAGGATAATTCCAACAGTGATAATAATTTGATTAGCAAAATGGATTAGCCTAATCCTTCGATTACTGTAGCTTAATTACAGAGATTACTGTAGTAGCAAATCCAGGGCGTCACAAAGACATGGTCACCTACATTGAATTCACGCTTTTGTATCCTTTTATCATGCCATCTCTTAACTTTTTCTTTAAACAACTTGGCATTCTCATAGGCCTGGGTTCTCCATTCATCAAGTGAGCTAATATCAAATAACCTCTTCACACCGGCAAGTTTGAAATCATAGTTGAGCTCTTTGATTGCCCAATAAGCTTTATGTTCTAGTTCTAGAGGTAAGTGACATGCTTTACCATAAACCATTTTATACGGAGACATACCCATAGGGTTTTTGTAAGCAGTTCTATAAGCCCATAATGCATCATCAAGTTTCTTAGACCAATTCTTTCTAGATCTATTAACAGTCTTTTGCAAGATCAATTTAATTTCTCTATTGCTTAATTCTACTTGACCACTAGACTGAGGATGATATGGGGATGCAATTCTATGATTAACATCATACTTAGCAAGCAATTTACGGAAAGCACCGTGAATAAAGTGTGAACCACCATCAGTCATTAAATATCTAGGGACTCCAAATCTAGGGAAAATAACTTCTTTCAGCATTTTAATAGAAGTGTTATGATCAGCACTACTAGTTGGAATAGCTTCTACCCACTTAGTAACATAATCAACAGCAACTAGAATGTGAGTATACCCGTTGGACTTTGGAAAAGGTCCCATATAATCAAAACCCCAAACATCAAATGGTTCAATAACAAGTGAGTAATTCATAGGCATTTCCTGACGTCTACTAATATTACCAATTCTTTGACATTCATCACAAGACAAGACAAACTTACGAGCATCCTTGAAGAGAGTAGGCCAATAAAAACCAGATTGTAATACCTTGTGTGCAGTTCTATCTCCAGCGTGGTGTCCTCCGTAGGCCTCGGAGTGACACTTGTGTAGGATATGTTCCTGTTCATGCTCAGGTACACAACGTCTAATAACACCATCTACTCCTTCTTTATAAAGGTGTGGATCATCCCAAAAGTAATGTCTTAAATCATAGAAGAACTTTTTCTTTTGTTGGTATGTGAAACTAGGTGGTATAAATTTAGCAACAATGTAATTAGCATAATCAGCATACCATGGAGCATTACGTGAAGCATTTATGACAGCTAATTGTTCATCAGGAAAGCTATCATCAATAGGTACTGGGTCATCAAGAACATTTTCTAACCTAGACAAGTTGTCTGCTACGGGGTTCTCAGCACCCTTTCTATCAATAATATGCAAATCAAATTCTTGTAGCAGAAGAACCCATCTAATAAGTCTGGGTTTAGCATCTTTCTTTTCCATAAGATATTTAATAGCAGCATGATCAGTGTGAACAGTTACTTTGGAATCAACAATATAAGGTCTGAACTTATCACAAGCAAACACAACTGCTAAAAATTCCTTTTCAGTGGTAGCATAGTTTCTTTGAGCACTGTCTAGAGTTTTACTAGCATAATGGATAACATTTAATTTCTTATCAACTCTTTGTCCTAGAACAGCACCAACGGCATAATCACTAGCATCGCACATAATTTCAAAGGGTAGGTTCCAATCAGGTGGTTGAACAACAGGTGCAGAAATCAAGGCTTTCTTAAGAATTTCAAATGCTTCTACACAATCATCATCAAAAACAAAAGGAATATCTTTTTGCAAGAGATTAGTGAGAGCCCGAGAAATTTTAGAGAAGTCTTTAATAAATCTCCTATAGAAACCGGCATGACCAAGGATGGCATCATATACCTCTGATATCCGTAGGACACGGCATTTTTTCAATTGCATCAACTTTAGCTTTATCAACTTCAATACCTCTTTCGGAGATTTTGTGTCCCAAGACAATGCCCTCATTAACCATAAAGTGGCACTTCTCCCAATTCAAGACAAGATTAGTTTCTTCACATCTCTGCAAAACTCGATCAAGGTTGCTCAAGCAATCATCAAAAGAAGTTCCGTAAACGGAGAAATCATCCATGCAAACCTCAACAATCTTTTCACAAAAGTAAGAGAATATAGCAGTCATACATCTTTGAAAGGTAGCAGGTGCATTGCATAAACCAAAAGGCATACGTCTATAAGCAAAGGTACCGAAAGGACAAGTAAAAGTGGTCTTCTCTTGGTCCTCTTTTGACACAGGTATTTGAGAAAAAACAGAATAACCATCAAGAAAGCAAAAGTGTGTGTGTTTGGATAGTCTTTCTAGCATTTGATCAATAAAAGGTAGAGGGTAATGATCTTTCCTAGTAGCTTTATTTAATTTTCTAAAATCAATTACCATTCTATATCCTGTAACAATTCTTTGTGGGATCAATTCATTTTTATCATTAGGAACAACGGTAATACCTCCCTTCTTAGGGACACAATGAACGGGACTAACCCATCTACTACCAGTAATAGGATAAATTATACCTGCCTCCAGAAGCTTTAATATTTCATTTCTTACCACTTCTTTCATTTTAGGATTTAACCGTCGTTGGTGATCAACAACTGGTTTAGCATCAGGCTCCATATTAATTTTATGCTGACATAGAGTGGGACTAATGCCCTTAAGATCATCAAGGGTATATCCAATAGCAGCACAGTGCTTCCTCAGAGTTTTCAATAATCTCTTTTCTTCATGCTCTGAAAGGTTAGCACTAATAATAACAGGATATATCTTCTTTTCATCAAGATAAGCGTATTTCAGAGTATCCGGTAATTGTTTAAGCTCAAACACGGGATCACCCTTGGGTGGAGGAGGATCCCCAAGTATTTCAACAGGCAAGTTGTGTTTCAAAATAGGATGCTGATCAAACAAAATCTTATCTATTTCATTTCTTTCATTCATATGCATATCGTTTTCATGGTCTAGCAAATATTGTTCTAAGGGATCAGTAGGAGGCATAGCAATAGAAGCAAGACCAATAATTTCATCCTTACTAGACAATTCTTTATCATGGGGGTGTCTACGAAATTTAGAGAAATTAAACTCATGGGACACATCCCCAAAACTTACAGTAACAGTTTCTTTCTCACAATCTATCTTAGCATTAACAGTATTCAAGAAAGGCCTGCCAAATATAATGGGACAAAAATCATCTTGCGGGGAACCAAGAACAAGAAAATCATTAGGATATTTTGTTTTCCCACACAAGACTTCAACATCTCTAACAATCCCAACTGGTGCTATAGTATCTCTATTAGCAAGCTTAATGGTGACATCAATTTCTTCTAATTCAACTGGTGCAATATCATTCATGATTTATTGATATAAAGTAAAGGGAATTGCACTCACACTAGCACCCACATCACATAAGCCATGATAACAATGATCTCCTATTTTAACGAAAACAACAGGCATGCCAACAATAGGTCTATGTTTATCTTTAGTATCAGGTCTAGCAATTCTAGCAGCTTCATCACAGAAATGAATAACAAGCCCATCAATATTATCAACCAAGAGATCTTTAACCATAGCAATACTAGGTTCAACTTTGATTTGTTCAGGGGGTGTAGGTGTTCTAGTATAACTCTTACGAACCACAGTTGAAGCTTTAGCATGTTCCTTTATTCTAACAGGAAAAGGTGGTTTCTCAATATAAGCAGCAGGAACAACAGGATCAACATTATAAATAATAGTTTCTTCTTCAACTTTAATAGGTTCAACTACTTTCACTTCAACGGGAGGACGATATTTAAACCACTTCTCCTTAGGGAGATCAACATGAGCAGCAAAAGATTCACAGAAACAAACTACTATCTCAGAGTCAAGTCCATATTTAGTGCTAAATTCACGAAAAGCATCGGTGTCTATAAAGGATTTAACACAATCAAACTTAAGGTTTATACCTGACTCTTTACCTTCGTCGAGTTCCCAATCTTCAGAGTTGCATTTAATTCTTTCCAATAAGTCCCATTTGAATTCAATATCCTTCTTCATAAAGGAACCAGTACAAGAAGTATCGAGCAAGGATCGATCATTATGAGAAAGCCGAGCATAAAAATTCTGAATAATAATTTCTCTTGAGAGCTCATGATTGGGGCATGAATATAACATTGACTTAAGCCTCCCCCAGGCTTGAGCGATACTTTCTCCTTCACGAGGCCAAAAATTATAAATATAATTCCAATCACGATGAACCAGATGCATAGGATAAAACTTCTGATGAAATTCCAATTTCAATCGGTTGTAGTTTCATGATCCAATATCATCACGTAGCATATACCATGTCAATGCCTTCTCCTTCAAAGATAAAGGAAAGACCTTCTTCTTGACATCATCCTCGGGCAAACCTGCAAACTTAAATAATCCACAAACTTCATCCACATAGATCAGATGCAAATCAGGATGTAGTGTTCCATCTCCTGTATAAGGATTAGCTAGCAGTTTCTCTATCATACCCGAAGGAATTTCATAATAAATATTTTTAGTAGGTTCAGTAGGTTGAGGAGAAACTCTTTGTGCTTCCGATCGAGGTGAAGATACCCCGAACAAGCCCCTCAAAGGATTATTTTCCATAGTAACAAGTGACAGTAAATTTCAGCACACTATATAAATTTTTCCTTACCAAATTCCACTCACCAAAGGCGCTTCACTCCTCGGCAACGGCGCCAGAAAAGAGTCTTGATGACCCACAAGTATAGGGGATCTATCGTAGTCCTTTCGATAAGTAAGAGTGTCGAACCCAACGAGGAGCAGAAGGAAATGACAAGCAGTTTTCAGTAAGGTATTCTCTGCAAGCACTGAAATTATCGGTAACAGACAGTTTTGTGATAAGATAATTCGTAACGGATAGCAAGTAACAAATGTAGCAAAGGTGAAGCAAGGTGGCCCAATCCTTTTTGTAGCAAAGGACAAGCCTGGACAAACTCTTATATAAAGCAAAGTGCTCCCGAGGACACATGGGAATTTCTGTCAAGCTAGTTTTCATCATGCTCATATGATTCGCGTTCGTTACTTTGATAATTTGATATGTGGGTGGACCGGTGCTTGGGTGCTGCCCTTACTTGGACAAGCCTCCCACTTATGATTAACCTCTCTCGCAAGCATCCGCAACTACAAAAAAGGAATTAAGATAAATCTAACCATAGCATGAAACATATGGATCCAAATCAGCCCCTTACGAAGCAACGCATAAACTAGGGTTTAAGCTTCTGTCACTCTAGCAACCCATCATCTACTTATTACTTCCCAATGCCTTCCCCTAGGCCCAAATAATGGTGAAGTGTCATGTAGTCGACGTTCACATAACACCACTAGAGGAAAGACAACATACATCTCATCAAAATATCGAACGAATACCAAATTCACATGATTACTTATAACAAGACTTATCCCATGTCCTCAGGAACAAACGTAATTACTCACAAAGCATATTCATGTTCATAATCAGAGGAGTATTAATTATCATTAAGGATCTGAACATATGATCTTCCACCAAGTAAACCAACTTGCATCAACTACAAGGAGTAATCAACACTACTAGCAACCCACAGGTACCAATCTGAGGTTTTGAGACAAAGATCGGATACAAGAGATGAACTAGGGTTTGGAGAGGAGATGGTGCTGGTGAACATGTTGATGGAGATTGACCCCCTCTCGATGAGAGGATCGTTGGTGATGACGATGGCTTCGATTTCCCCCTCCGGGAGGGAAGTTTCCCTGGCAGAACAGCTCCGCCGGAGCCCTAGATTGGTTCTGCCCAGGTTCCGCCTCGAGACCGCGGCGCTTCATCCCGAAAGCTCTCTTATGATTTTTTTCAGGTCAAAACCCTCCATATAGCAGAAGATGGGCACCGGAGGCCTGCCAGGGGGCCCAGAAGCCACAGGGGCGCGCCCTGGGGGGTAGGGCGCGCCCCCCAGGCTTGTGACCTCCTGGTGGGTCCCCTCTGGTATTTCTTTCGCCCAATATTTTTTATATATTCCAAAATAATTCTTCGTAACTTTTCAGGACTTTTGGAGTTGTGCAGAATAGGTCTCTCATATTTACTCCTTTTCCAGTCCAGAATTCCAGCTGCCGGCATTCTCCCTCTTCATGTAAACCTTGTAAAATAAGAGAGAAAAGGCATAAGTATTGTACCATAATGTGTAATAACAGCCCATAATGCAATAAATATCAATATCAAAGCATGATGCAAAATGGACGTATCAATGACTTGGAGTAAAGCTATTTCAAGGATATGATCACATACCTCTCAGTGATGTTGATGACGTGCCAGGTAGGAGAACTTCTTGTGGATGCTCGAAGTTGATGAAGATCATCTTGAGTTGGGAGCTATCCTTGATCATCTTGGTTCTCTTTTCACCTACATGTGTTAGTCATGCAAGGAAGAACAAGATATATCCAAATGACAAGAGTGAAATTTTCATCATATGTAAGTCAAGGATATAGTTTGGATTGTCTTCTTTCTTCCATCATCAAGGGTTGTGGATACTTGGCCATGACAAGATTGCTTGTGATATGAGTTGATGGCAGTCTTGTGGAGTGGAGTTCTTCCAAGTACCTACAAAGGTTAGAGGCAATACAAGGGAGCATAGATTTCCAAGATATATGATTGCGTCATATCAAGTTTAACATGGAATAGTCATGTAAGGTCATGCCCTTGCATGCATCCGAGTGAGTCTAGCTCAAGTTTGAAACATCAATGATGTTCAACTCACTCCTCAAGTGACAAAACACTTTCACAAAAAGTGGCTTAGTAAAGATATCGACCAATTGCTTGTTAGTGCGAACATGTTTGAGATTTATGTCCCCTTTAGCAACATGATCACGAATGAAATGGTGACGAACTTGAATATGCTTAGTTCGAGAATGTTGCACGGGATTATGAGCAGTCTTAATAGCACTCTCATTGTCACACAACAATGGAACATGTCTCACATGGATTCCATAATCCTTAAGAGTTTGAGTCATCCATAGCAATTGAGCACAACATGATCGGACAGCAATGTATTCCGCTTCGGCGGTAGATATAGATACCGAGTTTTTTTCTTGGATGACCAAGACACAAGAGATCTACCAAGAAATTGACATGTACCTGAGGTGGATTTTCTATCAACCTTATCTCCAGCATAGTCCGAGTCGGAATATCCAACAAGGTTAAAAGAAGATCCCTTGGGATACCATATGCCAAAGTTTGGTGTTTGTATCAAGTATCTCACAATTCTTTTCATGGCCTTAAGATGACACTCTTTAGGAGCAGCTTGATATCTAGCACACATGCACACACTAAGCATAATGTCGGGACGGGAGGCACATAGATATAACAATGAACCAATCATTGATCGATAAACCTTTTGATCAACCGGTTTGTCCTCCTTCGTGAGGTCAACATGTCCACTAGTAGGCATAGGAGTTTTCATACCTGTACACTCTTGCATGTTGAACTTCTTAATCAAGTCCTTGGTATACTGGTTTGAGAGATGAAAGTTCCTTCACTCGTTTGCTTGATTTCCAAACCAAGGAAAAAATTCAGCTCACACATCATGGACATCTCATACTTCTCGGACATCAACCTTCCAAATCTCTCATTAAATTGTGGGTTAGTAGATCCAAAGATAATATCATCCACATAGATTTGGCACACAAATAATTCACCATTAACACTTAGTGAATAAGGTTGCGTCAATTTTACCAATTTCAAAACCTTTTTCGATAAGAAACTTCGTTAAGCATTTGTACCAAGCTCGTGAAGCTTGCTTAAGTCCATAAAGTGCTTTACAAAGCTTGTAAACATGGTTAGGTTTCTTAGGATTCACAAAACCAGGGGGTGTTTAACATAGACCTCTTCTTCAATCTCACCATTTAAAAATGCACTTTTAATATCCATTTGGTAAAGCGTGATATCATGGTGGTTAGCATAAGCAAGAAGAATGCAGATAGCTTCAAGTCTAGCAACGGAGGCATAGGTCTCACCGTAGTCCATACCTTCGACTTGGGTGTAGCCTTGAGCCACGAGACGCGCCTTGTTGCATATGACTTGACCGTCTTCATCTTGTTTGTTCCAAAACACCCATTTGGTTCTGATGATGTTTTGCTCGCCCTTGGGCTTCTCCACTAGTGTCCACACTTCGTTCCTCTCGAAGTTGTGTAGCTCCTCGTGCATAGCATTCACCCAATCCGGGTCCTGAAGAGCTTCTTCTACCTTCAAAGGATCAATACTAGAGATGAATGAATAATGCTCACAAAAGTTGCTAGTTGAGTTTTAGAGCGAGTTATCCTTCCGGTTTGTATGTCATTGAAGATTTGATCTAGAGGATTACTTTTGTTCACTCTTGCTCGAACTCGGGGTAGCTTTTGCTTGTTGGATGGTGGAGCTTCTTCATCATCATCTTCTTCTTCGTTGTCGTTGCCTTGAGGTGGTGGTGAAGGTGGTTGTGGTGGATCGTCATGATGAACTTCTTCCTCATCTTCATCTTGGCGTGTACCGCTTGTGGATGCCTCCATGTCGTGTTGAGGTTTGCCTTGACGCGAGGTAGGGGCTTCCACTTGGGTTGATGAAGTACTTTCCTCCACCTCCATGGGACGAATCTTGCCGATGGACAAGTCTTGGATAGCTTCCGAATGTTCCTTATCTCCTACATCATTTGGCAATTGTTCAACTTGCGAACCATTAGATTCATCAAACTTCACATCTACCGTCTCTTCAACTTTTCGAGTGAAGTTGTTGTAGACACGGTAAGTGTGAGAGTTTGATCCGTAACCGAGTAGGAAACCTTCATGAGATTTAGGAGACGATGCTTATCAAGAATGTAACACTTGGAGCTGAATACCCAAAAGTATCCAACTTGGGGCTTGTTACCGGTGAGTAGCTCGTATGCCATTTTACCGAGAAGCTTGTGTAGATAGAGTCGGTTCGTAGCATGACAAGCTGCTTTCACGGCTTCCGCCCAAAAGTGTCTTGGCGTCTTGTATTCGTCGAGCATCGTTCTAGCCATCTCTATGAGAGTCCGGTTCTTCCTCTCAACAACTCCATTTTGTTGAGGCGTGTACGTAGCTGAGAACTCATGTGAAATCCCTTCTTCGTCAAGAAAGGAATCCACATTTGTGTTCTTGAACTCCGATCCGTTGTCGCTTCAAACTTTCTTGATCTTCACTTCAAATTGATTTTGCGCTTTGCATGCGAAGTTCTTGAAGATCTTTTGCACCTGCGACTTATCATCAAGAAAGAATATCCACGTAAATCTAGAAAAATCATCAACTATAACTAGACCAAAGGAATTTCCATCGAGGCTCTTGTAAGCATTGGGACCAAAAAGATCCATATGAAGCAACTAGAGTGGTCTCCTAGTAGTCATGATATTCTTTACGGGATGACTTCCCCCTACTTGCTTTCCAGCTTGACAAGCACTACAAAGTCTATCTTTATCAAAGATAACATATTTAACACCAAGTATGTGATCACCTTTGATGAGCTTGTCTAGATTACGCATACCAACATGTCCTAGCCTTCTATGCCAAAGCCAACCTTTAGAAGATTTTGCAATAAGACAAGTACGAGGTTTGGATCTCTTAGTGAAATCAACAATATATAGATCATCTCAACGGAAACCGGTAAAGACCATGTTATAATTGTCTTGACGAAACACTTGGCAATCTACTTTAGTGAATAGCACATTGAAACTGAAGTCGGCTAGTCTAGATACGAAAAGAAGATTGTAGCCAAGTGATTCAACAAGCATGACATTTTGAATAGAACTATCATGAGATATGGCCACCTTACCAAGACCAAGTACCTTACCCTTGGAGTCATCTCCAAAAGTCACATACCTTCGCGGTCCATGGTTTGGTGTGATCTCTTGAAACATGTCTCTATCTCCGGTCATATGATCGGTGCATCCACTATCGAGAATCCACTATTTTCCTCTGGACATGTAATCCTTGAAGTTTGCCATGAGACTTAGGCACTGTTCGGTAATCCATCGCTCCCTGAATCTGCGAAGCTAGAAAACCGCAGCTCTCATATTTTCCACTGTAGCTCAGCCAGCTCCGCTCCTGGAGCTGTGGAGCAAAGAGTCTCCAAACGGGGCCTTAGATTCTTCATAGTCTTCTCATACTCGATGTCGAACAACTCATCTTCATCATAGTAGCCATGTTCCACATTGTCATCATCAAGTGGGAAATCCTCGTCATAAGAAACAAGAGATTCGTTAGAGTTGTGATCATGACAATGTTCAAGATTATGGATGCGAATGGCTTCAACAATGATGTTGTTGATAGTTATGACATCTCCTTTTGCACGCATGAGGTCTCTAAGATCAAATAGATAATAATCGAACTTAGGATCACTAGGCATCATTTTGTGAAGAGCAATATATTTATGAAGAATTTCATCAAGATTACTCAATGAAGAATTTGGATATCGTTTCTCCAAATCATTCCACAAAGTATAAGCACATTCAAAATTATTCATTTGATCAAATATAAGTCTAGGAAATCCTCTAATGAAGAGATTAACAGTTCTAAGATTGCGAAGCATGTCAATTTCCTCTTCGTGTGTGGGGTGTAAAGGATCAATGGGAGGTACATAGGGGTTCTTAACATACTTGCTCAAATGGAATTCATTGAATAACTCAAGCATCTCATATTTCCATTGACTATAGTACTCCCCATCGAGAACAGGCACACTACAACTAAGACTCCCCAAGCTAGACACATCCATCTTCCTCCAACGGTGATGAAACCGAAGCTATGGAGACCAAAGCTCTGATACCAATTGTGGGATCACTAGAAGAGGCATCTAGAGGGGGGTGTGAATAGACTACTTGACAAATTAAAAACCTAACATTTTCCCAAGTTAATTGCTTGGCAGATTTTAACAATTCTAACAAGTCTAGTGCACCCTACACATGCTAGTCAACAAGTATGGCAACGGAAAGTAAAGACAAGCATATGTAAGAGAGTAGAGATAGGAAGATCAAACGCAATAGATGACACGAAGATTTTTCCCGTGGTTCCGATAGGTGGTGCTATTGCACGTCCACGTTTATGGAAACTTCAACCCACGGAGGGTAACGGTCGCGAGAGTCCACGGAGGGCTCCACCCATGAAGGGTCCACGAAGTAGCAACCTCGTCTATTCCATAATGGCCTACGTCCATGGAGGACTAGCCTTACTCGGGGTACATCTTCATGAAGTAGGTGATCTCCTTGCCCTTACAAACTCTTGGTTCAACTCCACAATCACGACAAAGGAGGCTCCCAAGAGACACCTAATGATGAGGATATATTCATGGAATATGATGATTCTGCTTGCTTAAGCTGGAAAGAAATATTGAGCCTAGTTGAAAAATATCATAAGGTGAATTTATTCCTAGTTGGACTTGTTCCCTTGATTCGGAAGAATTTTATACTGCCTAAGTCCTTGTGTGCATGTATCTTTAGGTACATCGGAGAGGAAGGCATGGCACAAGGGAGCAAGGAGGAGAGCAAGGAGGCAATGCAGCTGGGCAGGGAGGAGGATCCTGCAGTTTCCAGGGCGGTAGTACCGCCCCACCCCAGCGGTAGTACCGCCCCGTGCTACCGTACCCAGTACCGCTTAGCAAAATAGTTCTGGCATCCAAGCGACCTAACCGGTACTAGAGCGGTACTTAAGCGGTAGTACCGCTTGGAGCGGTAGTACCGCATGCCATAAGCGGTACTACCGTGCTGCCTGCGCGCAGGCTTTTGGGGCTGACGGCCCGTGTACCCCTTCCAACTATCTTAGGATATAAATACCCTTCCTTAGGGTTAGTTAGAGTTAGACCACGTTTAAGATAAACCCTAGTTCATGAGATTGCTTGTAAGCATTCATCTTGAATCCTCATCACCAATTCGTATCGATCTGGTGATTATATACTGCAAGTCAAGTGTGATCTGCTGTTCCATTGGGAATTAGTATATTGCAATTCTAACCGTTCGTGGTCGACGGCTGCGTGCGCAAGTGTGTGACGTTGTGAATATCCAAAGGGTTGAGACCTTTTGCATTGGCATCAGGGATCAAGCGAGGGAGAGTTCATCGGCGACATACAAGTTATCCTACACCATCATCATCACCACCGCCGCTTACTGAGAAGATCGGGACACCCCATATCATCTTGGTATCAGATATCCAGCGTTGCCTCGGTAAGCATCCACCAAATCATCCGTAGATTAGTTGTGTTTTTCATCCTATCCAGAAAAAGCCTCACAAAAAGATTAGGGTTCGGGTTTTTGCCATACCCTAGATAACATCGTTTCCAAGTATTAGTTGCTGGTCGTTGTGTCTTTCTTTTGCGTCACTTTTTCTTCCGAGTCATCTAGTAGGCGTCTAGGGTTTTGTTCTGATCCGAGTCTTTTTGTTCTTGTGTTCGTCGGAGTCTTGGTTCTTGTGTTCGTTGGTTTTTTTTTTCCTTTAGCGTTTTCTTTTAGGTTTCCTTTTTCCAGTCCGAGTTAAATCGAGTCTTTCCTTTGTGAGCCATAGACAAGCCAATTTTTCTTCTTTTGCGTAGCACTTTCCTATTGAGACTAGCATATCCTTGTGCTCTACGGGCTGCTCATCTAGGTTTTTGGTAAGTGCATCTTTGAGATTGGCAAGATCTGCTTCGTTGTTTGTTGCTCCAGTCTCGGCTACAAAAAAAAAAAAAAAAAAAGAGTTTGTACTGTTCACGTACTATTCACGTGACAGTTTAAAAAAATCTGCGGTACTGTTCACGCGACCTGCAGTGAAAAAAAAAGAGTGAAAAGAGGATAAAAAAAAAGAGAGAGAGAAAAAAAAAGGAGTACAAAAAAAAACAGCGAGAAAGCACGAAACGAGAGAAACCGTGGCCAGAAGTTGCTGCTATCTCTTGCAGTGTTGGATTTGTATTATCTTGCTGTTTGCACTTGTAGAATTGAGCAATCTTGTGCCCTGTTTTGAGCTTTTTGCTAGCGTCTCTCCCTGTGCATTGCAACACGAGCATTACTCCGACACATAAATCAAATTTGAGCTCCTTTTCAGAGTTGCAATTGCCCCATTTATCTCCACCGTGTGAGTTTCCGTGGGTCTTTTTGTATCACACGATCAGCACTAGGATTTGTGAATTGGTGTTGTTAGGTATCCCAACCAAGCTCCACCATATACCCTGGTTTGTCGTGTGATTGCTCTCATACCCGGATATTCACTTCATCACATCCGTGCACTAGTCCTCCATCCGAACGGGTACGCATTGCTATTCACTTTGGAACGGTAAGATTTCCTTTTCTTGTCAGTTTTTGAGTGAGTTGTGCGAGTACACCATATACATCTGCTATACTTTTTATGTACTAATAATGGTGAATCCTATCAAGGACAAGCCATTACCATTACAGTTTTTGTGCAGTGATGCATTCTGGGAGGAGGAAGATCTTGGTGTACATCCTGATTCAGGTTTGTTTCACTTTACTGCCGACATCGAAGGTAGACCTGCTGCAGTGATCCTTGATAATTATTCTCTCACAAACTTGGTCAGTATTGATGTTGTTAACAAGCTGCAGTTGCGTACATATACCAAACTTGTGCCATATACGTTAGCTGCTTATGATGAGGCATTTCCAATTACTCATCATGCTTATGTTCCTATCACCATTTATGGTTATACTGTTAGCATGCGCTGTGATGTCATTCCTAGAGCACTCAATTGTTGTCACGTTTTGTTGGGAAAACCTTGGTGTGATAGGTATAAGGTCGAATTTGATAGTGCTCAGATTGATCCTTTATTCGTTTGGAATAATAAGCACACTTGGTTAGCACATACACGACTTAAGAAATTTCAGGAGGTTAGGCGTCAAAATCTATGTCCACCTGTCATTCCCATAGTTGACAATGAGCATATGCGTGATCACACAATCTTGGGAGTACATGTTAATGAGACATGTCAGGTTTCACCTAACGTAATCATGTCTCCTCCTAGTGTTGTTTCTTGTGATATGCAGGTTGTTTTTGAAGAAAGGGAGCAGCATGTAGTACAACCTGCTTCACCACTTGAGCAAGATTTTCCAGTACCTACTACATCTCAGGCGGCTGACATTGATACTGGTGCTAATTTGGAGCTGCAACCAGCCAATGAGGCATTCAGTGAGTCTGTTCCTTTGCTGGTTGATTCTTGTGAGTTGATCGGTCCAAATATGTCCGCACCATGTGATAATTTGCTAAATTCCAATTCTGATCATGTGGTACTGATAACACATACAGAACTACTTGCTCGAATACCACTTGTTGATATTGTGTATTCTATCATGCTAAATGAACCTATTCGTTTGAGTTGTGCTATGAAGAAGATTTCTAAACTTTCATATCTAAATTTTCGCACCTATGCATATAGTTTCACATTTAATTTAATTGGTGAATATAGCATGACTGATAATTTTCTGGTGGATCACATATGCATTACCTGTGATACGATTGCTGATTTGAAACTTGCTGTTTTGCGTCCTATATGCTTTGTGACAGAGTCTTTTTGCTTTTGGACAGTACCTAATTTTCATGAGAATCTGAAAATTTCCAATATGTTCGATTGTTCTCATCTTGCTATCACCGAATCTGATCCATTGTGTTTGTTTCCACACCTGTTGCATTTATATGCTACTGCTATAGACTTCACTTATATTTGCAAACTGAGTTGCATCTTACATGCTGCAATTACTGCTCATGAACATACATATGCTTGTTCTATATATCAGAGTCGCACAGTTGAAGCATGGTATCCCATATATGTCCCCTTGAATATTTTGGACTGGTTTGACCTTGCTTGTAGCACTTTTGATCATCGATCTTCTGTGAGGGCTTCGGACTTAATACTGAACAATAAGACATTGTACATGTGTGTTCCTCATTCTGGTCATGACTATATGAACTTCACTTATACTTGCAATTTAAGTTGCATATTGCATACTGGGAATCTTTTTCATGACAACAAAAATGATACAGCATGTTACATCTACATATATTATGCGTACACGTTGTTCTTTTTGTTGCTGCCATTTTCAGCTTACCCAAAGCCGCGGACGGCTTTTCTTGAAGAAAGGGAGGATGATGAGGATATATTCATGGAATATGATGATTCTGCTTGCTTAAGCTGGAAAGAAATATTGAGCCTAGTTGAAAAATATCATAAGGTGAATTTATTCCTAGTTGGACTTGTTCCCTTGATTCGGAAGAATTTTATACTGCCTAAGTCCTTGTGTGCATGTATCTTTAGGTACATCGGAGAGGAAGGCATGGCACAAGGGAGCAAGGAGGAGAGCAAGGAGGCAATGCAGCTGGGCAGGGAGGAGGATCCTGCAGTTTCCAGGGCGGTAGTACCGCCCCACCCCAGCGGTAGTACCGCCCCGTGCTACCGTACCCAGTACCGCTTAGCAAAATAGTTCTGGCATCCAAGCGACCTAACCGGTACTAGAGCGGTACTTAAGCGGTAGTACCGCTTGGAGCGGTAGTACCGCATGCCATAAGCGGTACTACCGTGCTGCCTGCGCGCAGGCTTTTGGGGCTGACGGCCCGTGTACCCCTTCCAACTATCTTAGGATATAAATACCCTTCCTTAGGGTTAGTTAGAGTTAGACCACGTTTAAGATAAACCCTAGTTCATGAGATTGCTTGTAAGCATTCATCTTGAATCCTCATCACCAATTCGTATCGATCTGGTGATTATATACTGCAAGTCAAGTGTGATCTGCTGTTCCATTGGGAATTAGTATATTGCAATTCTAACCGTTCGTGGTCGACGGCTGCGTGCGCAAGTGTGTGACGTTGTGAATATCCAAAGGGTTGAGACCTTTTGCATTGGCATCAGGGATCAAGCGAGGGAGAGTTCATCGGCGACATACAAGTTATCCTACACCATCATCATCACCACCGCCGCTTACTGAGAAGATCGGGACACCCCATATCACCTAACCAATCTAGGAGGTGATACGTCTCCGTCGTATCTATAATTTTTTATTGTTTTATGCCAATATTATACAACTTTCACATACTTTTGGCAACATTTTATATGATTTATTGGACTAACCTATTGATCCAGTGCCCAGTGCCAGTTCCTGTTTGTTGCATGTTTTTTGTTTCACAGAATATCCATATCAAACGAAGTCCAAACGCGATAAAATTTATGGAGATTTTTTTTGGAATATTTGTGAATTTTGAGAAGTGGAATCAACACAATCGGAGGCCCACAGCCCCCACAAGATACCAGGGCGCGGCCAGGGGGCCCAGGCGCGCCCTGGTGAGTTGTGCTCACCTCGTATGTCGGTTGGAGCTATCCTTAGGCCGCAAGGAAGCTAATTTTTGGATAAAAATCCCCTCAAAATTTCAGCCCGATCGGAGTTACGGATCTTCGGGAATATAAGAAACGGTTTTCGGTTAGAAAACAGGAACGTGAAACAGAAGAGAACAGAGAGGGAGATCCAATCTAGGAGGGGCTCCTGCCCCTCCGCCGCCATGGCGGCCATGTACCAGAGGGGGAACTCTCCTCCCATCTAGGGGTGAGGCCAAGGAAGAAGAATAAGGGGGGGCTCTCTCCCCTCTCTCTCGGTGGCGCCGGAACGCCGCCGGGGCAAGCATCGTGACGGCGATCTACTCCAACAACTTCGCCGCCGTCAACACCAACTCTCTCCCCCTCTATGCAGTGGTGTAACTCCCCTTTTCCCTGCTATAATCTCTACTTAAACATGGTGCTCAACTCCATATACTATTTCACAATGATATATGGATATCCTATGATGTTTGAGTAGATCCGCTTTGTCCTATGGGCTAATTGATGATCGTGGTTGGTATGATTGTATATTTTATTATGGTGATGTCCTACGGTGCCCTCCGTCTCGCGCAAACATGAGGGATCCTCGTTGTAGGGTGTTGCAATGTGTTCATGATTTGCCTATGGTGGGTGGCATGAGTGACAGAATACACAGACCCGAGTAGGTGGGTTGTTGCATATGGGAGTAAAGAGGACTTGATACTTAGTTGAGGGAAAATCATTAAATGAGCATGCTTATTATGTGCGACACCGCATATCTCAAAAAGGGAAACTCTTGTGGCATGAAATTAATACTTTGTGTTGCTATGCTTGGAATTTATGCGAAATACATGATTTTACTTGTTGTTCTGAAGAAACTAAAGAACACCTTCCCCACCAATGTGTGTTTAATGATAATGAAATACTATCTTCTTATGCCAAGGAAGCTTATTGTTATTTTGATGTTGAACAAATTGAAGAATTTGTTGCTTTTAAGGGTGCATATGAAATTGCTTCTTTGATTGGAAAGTATGATGCTACTCTTTATGAATCTGAAAATTTTGCCATACTTAAATATTGCTATAAAAACTATGCTTCTAATGCTTATGTTAAAGAATTTATTGAAGGAATGACCGCTGCCTTGGAAGAGACTAATATTTTGCAGGAATCTATGGAAGAAGAAATTGCTGAAATTGTGAGCTCATTAGATGAAAAGGATGAGGAGGAGAGCGAGGAACAAAAGGAGGAAGAGCGGATTAGCTACCCGTGCCCACCTTCTAATGAGAGTAACTCTTCATCTCATACATTGTTTAATTACCCTTCGTGCTTACCGAAGGATGAATGCCATGATGAATGCTATGATGATTGCTATGATCCCTTGGATTCTTTTGAAATATCCCTTTTTGATGAACTTGATGCTTGCTATGCTTGTGGCCATGATGCCAATATAAATTATGCTTATGAAGATAAACTTGCTATAGTTCCTTATGTTAAGCATGAAATTGTTGCTATTGCACCCACACATGATAGTCCTATTATTTTTTTGAATTCTACCAACTACACTATATCGGAGAAGTTCGCTCTTATTAAGGATTATATAAATGGGTTGCGTTTAGCTACTACACATGATGATTTTGATGAATATAATATGCATGTGCTTGCTACTCCTACTTGCAATTATTATGAGAGAGGAACTACATCTTCACCTCTCTATGTTTCCAATACTATAAAATTGCAAGAAACTGTTTATACTATGCATTGGCCTTCACTTAATGTGCATGAATTGTTCTTGTATGACATGCTGATGCATAGGAAGAGAGTTAGACTTCGTTGTCACATGATATATATCACTTTGTGCTCATTACTAAATTACAAATCATTGTTGATTAAAATTGGCTTTGATATACCTTGGGATCCGGGTGGATCCATTACTTGAGCACTTTATGCCTAGCATAATGGCTTTAAAGAAAGCGCTGCCAGGGAGATGATACGTCTCCAACGTATCTACTTTTCCAAACTCTTTTGTCCTTGTTTTGGACTCTAATTTGCATGATTTGAATGGAACTAACCCGGACTGACGCTGTTTTCAGCAGAATTGCCTTGGTGTTATTTTTGTGCAGAAATAAAAGTTCTCGGATTCACCTGAAAATTTACGGAGAATATTTTTGGAATTAATAAAAAATACTGGCGAAAGAATCAACCGGAGAGGGGCCACCACCTGGCCACAAGCCAGGGGGGCGCGCCCCCCTGTCTTGTGGGGCCCCTGAAGCTCCTCCGACCTCGTTTCCACTTCTATATATTCCTATTCGGGGAGAAAAAAACCAGAGAGAAGAGTTCATCGCGTTTTACGATACAGAGTCGCCGCCACCTCCTGTTCTTCCTCGGGAGGGCAGATCTGGAGTCTGGTTTGGGCTCCGGAGAGGGGAAATCGACGCCGTCGTCATCACCAACCATCCTTCATCACCAATTTCATGATGCTCTCCGCCGTTCGTGAGTAATTCCATCGTAGGCTTGCTGGACGGTGATGGGTTGGATGAGATTTACCATGTAATCGAGTTAGTTTGGTTAGGGTTTGATCCCTAGTATCCACTATGTTCTGAGATTGATGTTGCTATGACTTTGCTATGCTTAATGCTTGTCACTAGGGCCCGAGTGCCATGATTTCAGATCTGAACCTATTATGTTTTCATGAATATATATGTGTTCTTGATCCTATCTTGCAAGTTGTAGACACCTATTACGAGTTATGATCCGCATCCCCCAGGGTGACAATAACTGGGATTCTTTCCGGTGATTACCGTAGTTTGAGGAGTTCATGTATTCACTAAGTGCTAATGCTTTGGTCCAGTTCTCTATTAAAAGGAGACCTTAATATCCCTTAGTTTCCATTAGGACCCCGCTGCCACGGGAGGGTAGGACAAAAGATGGCATGCAAGTTCTTTTCCATAAGCACGTATGACTATATATGGAATACATGCCTACATTACATTGATGAATTGGAGCTAGTTCGGTGTCACCCTATGATATAACCGTTGCATGATGAATGCCATCCGACATAATTATCCATCACTGATCCATTGCCTACGAGCTTTTCACATATTGATCTTTGCTAAGTTACTTTTCCGTTGCTACTGTTACTTTGCCATTGTTACCGTTACTTCCATATTACTTTGCTACTGAATACTTTGCTGCAGATACTAAGTCTTTCAGGTGTGGTTGAATTGACAACTCAGCTGCTAATACTCGAGAATATTCTTTGGCTCCCCTTGTGTCGAATCAATAAATTTGGGTTGAATACTCTACCCTCGAAAACTGTTGCGATCCCCTATACTTGTGGGTTATCAAGACCTTTTTCTGGTGCCGTTGCCGGGGAGCATAGCTCTATTCTCTGAGTCACTTGGAATTTATATCTGTTGATCACTATGAAGAATCTGAAAGACGCTAAAACCAAGATCTACCCCTCAACTACGAGGACAGGTAAGGAACTGCCATCTAGCTCTGCACCGGATTCACCTTCTGTTATGAGTAAATTTGCTACACCACCACCTGCTAGTAATTCTGATACGTCGCAAGTAATTGATGATGCTACTTCTGCTATGCATGATGCTTATGATAATACTTTGCTTGATACTACTGTGCCAATGGGTGAATTTCTTGATGAACAAATTGCTAGAGTGAATGTTGAAACTAATGATATCTCCGAATCTGATGAAATTATTGAAACTGAACACTATGATACACCTGCTAGGCCTAGCTCTCCTAGATATGAGTTGCCTGATATACCTAAGGGTTATGTTATGGAAGGAGAGGTAGCTAGAGACTTTCTTGCTTGTAAGGATAGAGATGATCTTAAGAAATTACTATGCAAGTGGAAAGAAAAATCTTTGAATGCTAGAATGAAATATGATCCCAAGTTTGCTACTTCACCTATCTTTGTTACTGATAAGGATTATGAATTCTCTATCGATCCTGAGTTAATTACTTTGGTAGAATCTGATCCTTTCCATGGTTATGAATCTGAAACTGTTGTGGCACATCTTACTAAGTTGAATGATATAGCCACCCTATTCACTCATGAGGAAAAAATTCGCTATTACTATATTCTTAAGTTGTTTCCTTTCTCATTAAAGGGTGATGCTAAGATATGGTTTAATTCTCTTGCTCCTGGTTGTGTGCGTAGTCCCCAGGATATGATATATTACTTCTCTGAAAAATATTTTCCTACCCATAAGAAACAAGCTGCCTTGCAGGAAATATTTAACTTTGTGAAAAAGAAGAAGAGAGTCTCCCACAAGCTTGGGGGAGGCTTCTCCAGTTACTTAATGCTTTGCCTGATCACCCTCTCAAGAAAAATGAAATACTTGATATCTTTTATAATGGACTAACCGATGCTTCTAGGGACCACCTAGATAGTTGTGCTGGTTGTGTTTTCAGGGAACGAACTGTTGAACAAGCTGAAATACTATTGAATAATATATTGAGCAATGATAATGATTGGACTATTCCCGAACCACCTCCAAAGCCAACTCCGAAGAAAAGAGGTATTCTATTTCTTAGTCCTGAAGATATGCAAGAGGCAAAGAAATCTATGAAAGGAAAAGGTATTAAAGCTGAAGATGTTAAGAATCTACCACCTATTGAAGAAATCCATGGTCTTGATAACCCGACACAGGTAGTAGAGGTAAATTCCCTCCGTAGATTTGATGAAGGTGATATTCCTTATAATAAGTCTGCTAGCCAATGCTTGGATGAATTTCATAATTTTATTGTTAAGCAAGAGAATTTTAATGCTTATGTTAGTAAACAACTGAAACATAATGCTTACATGCTTGATCGCTTAAGTGATTATATGAGTAGAACTGTTAATGATCTTAAGCTTATTAGTAAACATGCCTCTATGGTAACTACTCAAGTAGAACAAGTACTTAAGGCACAGAATGATTTGCTTAATGAGATGATTAGTAAGAATAATGATCATTCTGTTAGAGTTGTGACTAGAGGTGGTAGAATGACTCATGAACCTTTGTATCCCGAGGGCCATCCTAAGAGAATTGAGCAAGATTCTCAGAGAGTTAATACTGATGCACCTAGTCATTCTAGTAATAGAAGGAAAAAGAATGACGATAGGACTTTGCATGCTGCTAGAGAACCTGTTATTGTTTCACATGAAAACCCAAATGATATTTCTATTTTTGATGCTGAGACACAATCTGGCAATGAGCATGAGCCTAGTGATAATATTAACGATGATGTTCATGTTGATGCTCAACCTAGCAATGATAATGATGTGGAGATTGAACTTGCTGCTGATCTTGATAACCCACATCCTAAGAATAAAAGATATGATAAAAGAGACTTTGTTGCTAGGAAGCATGGTAGAGAAAGAGAACCATGGGTTCAGAAACCAATGCCATTTCCTCCTAAACCATCCAAGAAAAAGGATGATGAGGATTTTGAGCATTTTGTTGAAATACTTAGACCTATCTTTTTGCGTATGCGCTTGACTGATATTCTGAAAATGTCTCCTTATGCTAAGTATATGAAAGATATTGTGACAAATAAAAGAAAGATACCGGAAACTGAGATTTCCACCATGCTTGCTAATTATACTTTTAAAGGTGGAATACCGAAGAAACTAGGAGATCCCGGAGTACCTACTATGCCATGCTCTATTAAAGGAAATTATGTTAAAACTGCTTTATGTGACCTTGGAGCTGGTGTTAGTGTTATGCCCTTCTCTTTGTATCGTAGACTTGATTTGAATAAGTTGACACCTACTGAAATCTCTTTGCAAATGGCTGATAAATCAACTGCTTTACCCATTGGTATTTGTGAGGATGTGCCTGTCATAGTTGTAAATGTTACTATCCTAACAGACTTTGTTATTCTTGATATTCCCGAGGACGACAGTATGTCGATCATCCTTGGTAGACCCTTTTTAAATACTGCAGGGGCTGTTATTGATTGCAACAAGGGCAATGTCACTTTTCATGTTAATGGTAATGAGCATACAGTACACTTTCCGAAGAAACAACCTCAAGTTCATAGTATCAACTCCATTGAAAAAATTTCAATGATTATTATTGGAGACTTTGAATTTCCTCTCCCTACTGTCAAAAAGAAATATGATATACTTATTGTTGGGGACATGCATATCCCCATTGAGGTAACCTAGTGCTATTCGAAAATTCTCCGGTTCCATGTCCTTCGGAAAAAGTTTGTCGATAAGACTTGATCAACCTTATTGATGGATTCTTTTTGATGAGCATGGGATGGATGAATTTAGAAATCACAACCTTTTGTACCTAACTTTTATTCTCTGTTCTTTAGTTTCAATTTAGTAAAAATGCCATTATTTCTTCATTTTCTGATTTATCCGTGCAATAGAAAAATGACCTGAAAATAAAAGTTCCCAGAATTCCCTGAAAATTTAGTATGATTTTTTCTGGAATATTTAAGAATTTTTGGCACTGAGTATACATCAGGGGGCTGCACCAGTGGGCCACAAGCCTGTAGGGCGCGCCCCCCTGGCTTGTGGGTCCCACGTGGGGCCCCCTCACTTATTCCAGCCCCCAACCACTTCGTCTTCCTCCAGAAAAAATCCCACCATTGCTCAAACCCGTGTTCTAGCTCATCTTGCTGCCATTTTCGATCTCCTTGCTCAAAGCTCCATTTGCAAAACTGTTTTAGGGGATTGTTCATCGAGAAAGAAATGATAAGGAGATTGTTAAGAGGCTCTTCAAGCCGGGGTTTTAAAGAAAATGAAAATGAGAAGCCTAGATACAATATTCCTCGCACTGCGGAGGTTCGACCATGTGAATGGCCAAGTGAAGCATTTTTGAAGGCGGCCGGAATATATGAAGATTTCTATTATCTGGCAGAAAATGCAGGCATCACCGATTTCCTCAACGATAAGTGTGACCAGTATCTCCTACTTACTAATACTTTCGTGCAAAATTTTCACTTTTATCCTAGGAAAAATCCTCCCATGGTAGAATTTCATTTATATGATGTGCCTAAGGAAATGTCACTTTACGATTTTTGCAATGTTTGCAAAATACCTTTTGAGGGCAGCATCAATGAACCACGCCCTAGAGACATGGAGGATTTTATTGCCGCAATCACTGTAGGGGAAGAGAGAGGGGTGTCGAAGGCCAGAGCAGCTAGTGTACATTTTCCTGTTCTACGCTATTATTCATTATTTGCGGGGAGATGTTTAGTTGGTCGCTGCGAGAGTGGAAGCCTCAGTGCTCCCGACCTTGCTATTCTGCGCCACGCTTTACTTGCTGATAGAACTTTTAGTCTGGGCGCTATAGTGGCCCAACGGTTGAACTTAAACCGTTCGAAGGGCCCTATATTCGGAGGTATCTATGCATCTCGTCTAGCTAAACACTTTGAGATACCTATTAGGCTTGACGAGGAGGAGGAAATGCTGCTTCCTACAAGATATTTAGATTATGATAGTATGGTACCACATGATTTTATTAAGAAAGATAATGATAAGAGGCTGCTTTACAACTTACTATTTAGTCAGGGTACTTGTGATATTATTGCTTTGCCTGCTTCTTCTTTGTTCGATATCCATTCAGGCAGGTACACTATTATGCCCGAGGACATTTACAGATATTGGGGCCTGTCGCAACCCCCAGCACATGAGCCTGCACCAGCCCTTGATCCGTATCAGGCTCCAGTTTTTCAGTGGAAGCCACAGGAGCTCGCCAACCAGTGGAACCCTCAGTATCCTCCGGAGTATCCAGGAGAGGGTTATTTCCAGTCGTGGCCCTAGACCAACTTAGGACAAAAGCCTAAGCTTGGGGGAGTACGTATTTCTCACCGACATTACATTCATGTTCACACACTCATTCCAGTTGTCGGTGTTCATACTTCTTCATTGTACCATCCATGGTAGTTTATTTCTTCTTTTCGCTTTCTTCTTGTGTGTTTAATTAACCTCGAGAAAATCCAAAAAAAATTAGTTCTAGCTTTACCTTCTATTTTGTTTAGCTGTAGTATTAAAAGAAAACCCAAAAAGATTTCTCGTTCTTCTTCTGCTTGTTGGGAGCTTTCCCGTGTAAATAGTTTTCTTTTCTTTTCTTTGGGTCGTAAGGAGAAGGCCACGATGAAAATGTTGAGTGGCTCTCATATGCATTATTGTTTATCTTTCAGAGAGCCCATATTACCTCGCCTTCTCCTTTGAGTTATTGCTTGCAGATTCCAGCTTAGTCCAATGCATGTGCACTCTTATTATTATTCACACCGTTCGGTCGTGCAAGTGAAAGGCAATAATGACGATATATGATGAAGTGACTGAGATGGAGAATAACTGGTATGAACTCGACCTATTTTGTTTTTGTAAATATGATTAGCTCATCGTTCAGTATTCAAGTCGTTATGGGTTGAACATGTTTGCAATGACAATTAGAGATTATAGTTATTCATGACATGCTTAATTAGCTAAGAGTGTATAATGGTTTGTCTTGCGTGCCAACATGCATATTAAAATGGTTGTGATGTAGTATGATAGAATGGTATCCTCCTCTGAATGATTCGAGTGGCTTGACTTGGCACATGTTCACGCATGTAGTTGAAACAAAACCAACATAGCCTCCACGATGTTTATGTTCATGGTGATTTATATCCTACTCATGCTTGCATTCAATGTTGGTTAATCTCAAAGCATGTTTATGACTGTTGTCCCTCTCTAGTTGGTCGCTTCCCAATCTTTTGCTAGCCTTCACCTGTACTAAGCGGGAATACTGCTTGTGCATCCATCCCCATAAACCCAAAGTTGTTCCATATGAGTCCACCATACCTACCTATATGTGGTATTTACCTGCCGTTCCAAGTAAATTTGCATGTGCCATACTCTAAACCTTCAAATAAATATTCCGTTTTGTATGCCCGAATCGCTCATGTAGCGACTGGGGGCTGTCAGTATCTTCCATGCTAGGTGGGTTATTCTCACGATATGTGTTGATTCACTATCATTCACGAGAAAGTGGCTGGTATTTGGGATGCCCAGTTCCATGCTCAAAGTTCAAATCAAAGTATAATGAAACAAAACTCCCCCAGGATTGTGTTTGTATGGACGGTACCTGTGGATTCGGCCCGCCGTGGAGTGTGATTGATTGGTGGAGGGGGAGTAAAAACTTTACTATTCTGTTTGGGAACCGCCTATAATGTATCTAGCATGGAAGATATCGAGATCTCTTGGTTGTTGTGTTGACAATGAAAGCATACCTCTCAAAATTATGATTCATCCCTGTTTTTAAAAGCTCGAGCTCTGGCACCTCTGTAAATCAATGCTTCCCTCTGCGAAGGGCCTATCTACTTTATTTCTTGTTGAGTCATCCTACTCTTATAAAGAGCACCAGTTAGAGAGCACCTCCGTCATTTGTATGCTTTGTTATTAATCGATATTGAGTATGAGTATGACTGGATCTCTTTTACCATGAATTACAATGTCTAGTCAGTCCTTGTTCTCCAGAGGTGCTCTGCATTCATGTTTTGCGGTCTCAGAAAGGGCTAGCGAGATACCATTATGTCATATTGTATCATGATTGTTTTGATAAAATTGTTGTCATCCGAGACTTATTATTATTGCTCGCTAGTTGATTATGCCATTGATATGAGTAAATGTGAGACCTAAACGTTATTGTGAATGTGGTTAGTCTATAATCTTTGCCGAAAACCTGAACATCAGTTAGACATATTTACAATAGCAAGATCAAACAGAGTTTGTAAAAGTTTTTCTTTATCACTTTCAGTTTATCAACTGAATTGCTTGAGGACAAGCAAAGGTTTAAGCTTGGGGGAGTTGATACGTCTCCAACGTATCTACTTTTCCAAACTCTTTTGCCCTTGTTTTGGACTCTAATTTGCATGATTTGAATGGAACTAACCCGGACTGACGCTGTTTTCAGCAGAATTGCCTTGGTGTTATTTTTGTGCAGAAATAAAAGTTCTCGGATTGACCTGAAAATTTACGGAGAATATTTTTGGAATTAATAAAAAAATACTGGCGAAAGAATCAACCGGAGAGGGGCCACCACCTGGCCACAAGCCAGGGGGGCGGCCCCCCCTAGGGCGCGCCCCCCTGTCTTGTGGGGCCCCTGAAGCTCCTCCGACCTCGTTTCCCCTTCTATATATTCCTATTCGGGGAGAAAAAAATTAGAGAGAAGAGTTCATCGCGTTTTACGATACGGAGCCGCCGCCACCTCCTGTTCTTCCTCGGGAGGGCAGATCTGGAGTCTGATTTGGGCTCTGGAGAGGGGAAATCGACGCCGTCATCATCACCAACCATCCTTCATCACCAATTTCATGATGCTCTCCGCCGTTCATGAGTAATTCCATCGTAGGCTTGCTGGACGGTGATGGGTTGGATGAGATTTACCATGTAATCGAGTTAGTTTGGTTAGGGTTTGATCCCTAGTATCCACTATGTTCTGAGATTGATGTTGCTATGACTTTGCTATGCTTAATGCTTGTCACTAGGGCCCGAGTGCCATGATTTCAGATCTAAACCTATTATGTTTTCATGAATATATATGTGTTCTTGATCCTATCTTGCAAGTTGTAGACACCTATTACGAGTTATGATCCGCATCCCCCAGGGTGACAATAACTGGGATTCTTTCCGGTGATTACCGTAGTTTGAGGAGTTCATGTATTCACTAAGTGCTAATGCTTTGGTCCGGTTCTCTATTAAAAGGAGACCTTAATATCCCTTAGTTTCCATTAGGACCCCGCTGCCACGGGAGGGTAGGACAAAAGATGTCATGCAAGTTCTTTTCCATAAGCACGTATGACTATATATGGAATACATGCCTACATTACATTGATGAATTAGAGCTAGTTCTGTGTCACCCTATGATATAACCGTTGCATGATGAATGCCATCCGACATAATTATCCATCACTGATCCATTGCCTACGAGCTTTTCACATATTGATCTTTGCTAAGTTACTTTTCCGTTGCTACTGTTACTTTGCCATTGTTACCGTTACTTCCATATTACTTTGCTACTTAATACTTTGCTACAGATACTAAGTCTTTCAGGTGTGGTTGAATTGACAACTCAGCTGCTAATACTCGAGAATATTCTTTGGCTCCCCTTGTGTCGAATCAATAAATTTGGGTTGAATACTCTACCCTCGAAAACTGTTGCGATCCCCTATACTTGTGGGTTATCAGGAGACAACCCGGAAGTTTTAGAGAGTCATTTTATTCTGTTGTGTGCTTTTATAAAGTTTAAAAACAAAAAATATATATAAGGGGGAACCTAAAACTTCACAAAAGGAAAGGTGAAAGTGAGAGAGATGATGAGCATCGTTGAAGTGGGGGACGTCCTTGAACTTTTGTTCATGCCCATGGAAACTTTGTGAATCTTGAATCACAGAAACTTTTCCAACAAAAATAATTATACCCTTGTACAAATCCATTGTATTATAAAAATAATGTGCCAAGATTTGCCTTTAGGATGATTAGATTGCTTGTTGGTATGTGCGGTGTAAAAACAGAAACTTTGGCTGTAGTGCGTGAATTTTCATTTTTTACTGGAACGTCAAAAGTTTCTGAATTTTTTACACAGTATTTCTATACAAAATGTTTAATTTGTCCTAATTTTTTAAGAATTTTTGGATTTACAGAAGTATGGTCAAAGTTCAGATTACTACAGACTGTCTTGTTTAAGACAGATTCTGTTTTTGATGCATTGTTTGGCTTGTTTTGATGAAACTATCGATTTTATCGGTGTTGTAAGCCATAGAAAAGTTATAATACAGCAGGGATAATGCAAATATAAAATTTGAATTGGTTTTCAACAGTACTTAAAGTAGCATTTTGCTTTATTATACTAACGGATCTTACCAGTCTTTTGTTAAGTTTTGTGTGGATGAAGTGTTCGAAGATCGAGGAGGTCTCGATATGAGGAGAAGAAGGAGCGGCAAGAGTTCAATCTTGGGGATTCCCAAGGCACCCCAAGTAAATATCTAAGGAGACTCAAGCGTCTAAGCTTGGGGATGCCCCGGAAGGCATCCCATCTTTCTTCAACAAGTATCGGTATGTTTTCAGATTCGTTTCATTCATGTGATATGTGCAAATCTTGGAGCGTCTTTTGTGTTTAGTTTTCACTTTTCTTTTATGCACCATGCTGGTATGAGATAGTCCATGGTTGATTTATAGAATGCTCATTGCACTTCACTTATATCTTTTGAGTATGGCTTTATAGAATGCTTCATGTGCTTCACTTATATCATTTGAAGTTTGGACTGCCTATTTCTCTCCACATAGAAAACCATTATTTGAAGAATGCTCTTTTGCTTCACTTATATTTATTAGAGCATGGTCTTTTGTAGAAAGAATTAAACTCTCTTGCTTCACTTATATCTATTTAGAGAGTCAACAGGAATTGGTCATTTGCATGGTTAGTCATAAAATCCTACATAAAACTTATGGATCACTGAATATGACATGTTTCATTCCTTGCAATAGTTTTGTGATATAGAGATAATAATATGTGGGAGGTACTAGTGGATGATCGTGTTTAGTAAGATATTGGTGTTAAGGTTTGTGACTCCCGAAGCATGCACGTATAGTCTCCCGTTATGCTAGGAAGTTGGAGCACAATTTATTCTTGATTGTCTATCTTTGTGTGAAGGTCGGGGGCGCGCGATGGTTAACTCCTACCAACCTCCCCCCTAGGAGCATGCGTAGTAATACTTTGCTTCAAGAAAGCTAATAAAACTTTTGCAACAAGTATGTGAGTTCTTTATGACTAATGTGAGTCCATGGATTATACGCACTCTTACCTTTCCGCCATTTGCTAGCCTCTACGGTACCGTGCATTGCCCTTTCTCACCTCGAGAGTCGGTGCAAACTTCGCCGGTGCATCCAAACCCCGTAATATGATACGCTCTATCACACATAAGCCTTATTATATCTTCCTCAAAACAGCCACCATAGCTACCTATTATGGCATTTCCATAGCCATTCCGAGATATATTGCCATGCAACTTCCACCGCCTCCGTTTTGATGACTTGTGCGTTCATTGTCATATTGCATTACATGATCGTAGGATAGCTAGCATGATGTTTTCATGGCTTGTCCGTTTTTGGATATCTTTGCTACGCTAGATCATTGCATTCATATAGAGTCATACTTTGCATTGTAATATTGAGTTGTAAGTAAATAGAAGTGTGATGATCATAATTATTCATTATTAGAGCATGCCCCAGTGATGAAAGGATGATGGAAACTATGATTCCCCCACAAGTCGGGATGAGGCTCCGGACAAAGAAAAAAAGAAGAAAAAGGAAAAATAGAAAAAAATGAAAAAAAATGAAAAAAATGAAAAAAAAGAAAAAAAATGAAAGAAGTAGAAGGGGCATGCTAATTCCACACTTGTGCTTCAAAGTAGCACCATGTTTTTCATATAGAGAGTCTCATGTGTTGTCACTTTCATATACTAGTGGGAATTTTTTCATATAGTTAGATGCATACCCACTTAGTTTTCATATTGAGCTTTCATACACTTATAGCTCTTAGTCCATCCATTGCATGGCAATCCCTACTCCTCGCATTGATATCTATTGATGGGTATCTCCATAGCCCGTTGATATGCTGAATTGATGTGAGACTTTCTTCTCTACTTTTACCCCTTTGAAACCTACCACCATATTCTATTCCACCCATAGTGCTATATACATGGCTTGCACTCATGTATTGCGTGAGAGTTGAAAATGCTGAAGCGTGTTAAAAAGTATGAACCAATTGCTTGGCTGACACCAGGGTAGTACATGATTTATACTTTGTGTTAAGAAGACAGAGGATGACAAGGCTATATGATTTTGTAGGGATATCGTTCTTTAGCCTTGATATTTTGAAAGACATGATTGTTTGTTGGGATTCCTGAGTATTAATGTCTTTATGTCAAAACTAGACTATTGCTTTGAATCACTTGTGTCTTAATATTCATGCCATGATTAGATATATGATCAAGATTATGCTAGGTAGCATTCCACATCAAAAATTATCTTTTTTATCATTTACCTACTCGAGGACGAGCAAGAATTAAGCTTGGGGATGCTAATACGTCTCCGTCGTATCTATAATTTTTTATTGTTTCATGCCAATATTATACAACTTTCACATATTGTTGGCAACATTTTATATGATTTATTGGACTAACCTATTGATCCAGTGCCCAGTGCCAGTTCCTGTTTGTTGCATGTTTTTTGTTTCGCATAATATCCATATCAAACGAAGTTCAAACGCGATAAAAATTTACGGAGATTTCTTTTGGAATATTTGTGAATTTTGAGAAGTGGAATCAACGCAATCGGAGGCCCACAACCCCCACAAGATACCAGGGTGCGGCCAGGGGGCCCAGGCGCGCCCTGGTGGGTTGTGCTCACCTCGTATGTCGGTTGGAGCTATCCTTTGGCCACAAGGAAGCTAATTTTTGGATAAAAATCCCCTCAAAATTTCAGCCCGATCGGAGTTACAGATCTCCGGGAATATAAGAAACGGTTTTCGACCAAAAAACAAGAACGTGAAACAGAAGAGAACAGAGAGGGAGATCCAATCTAGGAGGGGCTCCTGCCCCTCCGCCGCCATGGCGGCCATGGACCAGAGGGGTAACTCTCCTCCCATCTAGGGGGAGGCCAAGGAATAAGAAGAAGGAGGGGGCTCTCTCCCCCTCTCTCCCGGTGGCGCCGGAACCCCGCCGGGGCAAGCATCGTGACGGCGATCTACTCCAACAACTTCGCCGCCGTCAACACCAACTCTCTCCCCCTCTATGCAGCGGTGTAACTCCCCTTTTCCCCGCTGTAATCTCTACTTAAACATGGTGCTCAACTCCATATACTATTTCACAATGATATATGGCTATCCTATGATGTTTGAGTAGATCCGCTTTGTCCTATGGGCTAATTGACGATCGTGGTTGGTAGGATTGTATATTTTATTATGGTGCTGTCCTACGGTGCCCTTCATCTCACGCAAACATGAGGGATCCTCGTTGTAGGGTGTTGCAATGTGTTCATGATTTGCCTATGGGGGTGGCGTGAGTGACAGAATACACAGACCCGAGTAGGTGGGTTGTTGCATATGGGAGTAAAGAGGACTTGATACTTAATGCTATGGTTGGGTTTTACCTTAATGATCTTTAGTAGTTGTGGATGCTTGCTAGAGTTCCAATCATAAGTGCATATGATCCAAGTAGAGAAAGTATGTTAGCTCATGCCTCTCCCTCATATAAAATTACAAGAATGATTACCGGTCTAGTTATCAATTGCCTAGGGACAAATAACCTTCTTGTTTGACAAAAACTCTCTACTAAACAACTAACTTTTATTATCTTGCAATTTACTCGTAGTTTTATTCCCGCTAAGTACTTCTAGTTTTATTCGTGCAAACTATCCTATCACCTACAAAGTAGTTTCATACTTGTTCTAGGTTAAGCAAACGTTAAAGTGTGCGTAGAGTTGTATCGGTGGTCGATAGAACTTGAGGGAATATTTGTTCTACCTTTAGCTCCTCGTTGGGTTCGACACTCTTTACTTATCGAAAAAGGCTACAAACGATCCCCTACACTTGTGGGTTATCAGGAGGCACCACCTTCCAAAAGGTAATAGATGTGGTAGTATGATGAACTCCTTGCTCTTGTGCTTCAAAAGATAGTCTCCTCAACACTCAATCACTCTCTCGCAGATTTAGCATGGGTAGAAGATAAGATTGCATGGAAAGCAACTTGGGGAGGCTAGAAATCAAGATCCATATGGTTGGAGTGGATGATCTTGATCTCAACACAAGGGTAGGTGGTTCTCTCTCAGAAAATTGGATATGGCAAGTGGGTGTATGTTCTGAGTGCTTCTCTTGCGAGTGAGAGGTGGTGGAGGGGTATATATAGGCTTCTCCAAAAATCCAACCGTTACAACATTATTTCCCAACTCGGTGAAACCGTAGTAGAAACTCGGTGGCACTGACTAGTTCAAAATGTGGCAACTTTGGGCTTTTCGGTGAGACCGATATATGAATCTCGATGGTACCGATATGGGTGACCTAGGCAGTTACCAAATCTCGATGAGACCGATTCCTCAAACTCGGTGGGACCGATTTAGAGAAATGGGCTAACAGAAAGTTGGTCCAACTTCTCGGTGGTACCGATTCTCAGAACTCGGTGGGACCGAATCTAGAAAATGGCTAACCAGAAAGTTGGTCACTGATTTCGATGGCACCGAAAGAAAAGATGGTAGTACCGAGATGCTAGGGTTTGGTTTGGCTTCTGTCTTGGATAAACTCGGTGGATCCGAATGGGAATATTGGTGGCACCGAATTTTGACTTTAGGCTTTGGACAGAGGATATATGTGAGAAAGTGGGTGAGTATTTTTGGTGGCTACCTCTAAGCACTTGAGCAATCAGGTCATCATACCTCATCCCCTTTTAATAGTATTGGCTTTCCTATGGACTCAAAGTGATTTCTCACAAAATATAAAATGTAGAGTCCTTGATCTTGAAGCATGGCCAATCCTATTCCTTCCTTTCCTTGGGAGGTTCTCCACACAATCCTTAGCCAACCCTCTATGTGGACTAAACCTGAAATAAACTAGATAGAACTATTAGTCCAAGAGACAATGTATGTTGTCATGAATTATCAAAACCACCAAAGGGAGCATATGTGCTTTCACTAGTGCTAAAAGTCCCAACTTTTGGCTTTTCGGTGAGACTGAAGGAAACATCTCGGTGAGACCGATTCAGCTTAACCTAGGAAGACCCATCACTTCGGTGGCTCCAAAAATTCAATCTCGTAAGTTCCAAAACTAAAAATCTCGACCACAGAAAGTTGGTCATTACTTTTCGGTTCCACCGAATGCAGTCTCGGTTACACCGAGAAGTTAGGGTTTGGCTTAGGGTTCTGTCTAGGACTGACTCGATGAGACCAAAGGTAGAATCTCGGTTGGATCGAAGTGGCAGTTAGGGTTTTCGACTTAATTCTTTGTGAGAAAATGTTTGAGGTTTTTGGTGGCATATCTCTAAGCACTTGAGCAATCATATCATCATCAGTACCCCATCCCCTCTTAATAGTATTGGCTTTCCTATGGACTCAATGTGATCAAATCACTTAAAGCAAAATTTAGAGTCTTGAAGCTTTTGTCAATATGAGTTCTTTGCATCTTAGGGGTTCCTCCTCACAAATTCTAGAAAATCCATTCATTGAACATTTCCTGAAATATACTTGATGAGCCTATTAGTTCAATGAGCTATATATTGTAATTAATTACCAAAACCACCTATGGAGAAGTTGTGCTTTCACTCTACTAGTCCAAAAAATCACCGTAAAATTTATTTGGACTTCGTTTAGTATGATTTTTCTACGAAACATAGAAATAGGCAAAAAAACAGAAACTGGCACTGGGCACTAAGTTAATAGGTTAGTCCATTTTTTTTTGCACATAAAGCATATAAGATTGGTAATATAATAGCATGGAAAAACTCAAAAAATATAGATACGTTGGAGACGTATCAATGGCTACTAAGTGTTATCATATATGTGGTTACTTCATGATCTTTGCTTAAAATTGATTGCTAGTTAAACATATATACACCAACAAAAGCAAATGAGTTTGTAAAAAAATTCTTTATCACTTTCTGTTTATCAACTAAATTACTTGAGGACAAGCAATTAATTAAGCTTGGGGGAGTTGATACTTATCCATCGTATCTACGTTTCCAAACACTTTTGCTCTTGTTTTGCTCCTAATTTGCATGATTTGAATGAAACTAACTCAGACTGATGCTTTTTTCAACAGAACTACCTTGATACTATTTTTTGTGCGAAAATAAAAAATTCTTAGAATTGGGCGAAACTTTACGGAGAATTACTTTGGAGTAAACGAAAAATAATAGAGCAAAGAGTTACCGGAGGGGGCCCACCTAGAAGCCACAAGGGCTGGTGGGGCGGCCACCCCCAGGTCACACCAACTGAGCTTGTGCCCCCCTGGACCTCTATCTGACCTAATTCTAGTGCTATATATTCACATCCCCCGAGAGAAAAAATCAGAGAGAAAGTGTTATAACGTTTTACGATGCAGAGCCGCCGCCACCTCTCGTTCTTCGTCGGGGGCACTGATCAGGAGTCTGTTTGTGGCTCTAGAGAGAGGGATTCATCGTCGTCGTCATCACCAACCCGTTTGCATCAACAATTTCATGATGCTCACAATCATGTGTGTGTCATCCCTTTGTAGGCATACTAGAGGTAGATGGAGTTGGATGAAATTTAATCATGTCAATTTGTTAGGTCTTGACCCCTAGTATCAACTATATTCTGAGATTGATGTTGCTGTGAATTTGCTATGCTTAATGCTTGTCACTAGGGCCCGAGTGCCATGATTTTAGATTTGAACATGTTATGTTTTCATGAATATATCTGGTTTCTTGCTCTTATCTGCAAGTTGTATGCACCTGTTATCATTCTGAACCTTAACCCCCCAAGGTGACACTTATTGGGATATCGACGAGAATGACTTTAACTTGACGATTTCATGCATTCATGATGTGTTAATTCTTTGTTCCAATTCTCTATTAAAAGGAGGGCATTAATTATCTGTGAGAGTCTGGCTTAATAGGAATGATAGACTACTCATATCAACAAGGAATTCCTTCTTTTCCGGGAGCCCACTCGAAAAGAACTCCAAATTTAAGCGTGCTTGGCTTGGAGCGATTCTAGGATGGGTGACCGACCGGGAAGTTGGTCCCGGGTGCGCATGAGTGAGGACAAAGTGCGCAGGAAAGACTAGTGTTGGTCTGTGGGGCTAGTCTAGATCCCGCCAGGAGTAACGTGGTGTTACATTACCCTTAGTTTCCATTAGGACCCCGGTAGGGTAGGACAAAAGATGCCATGCAAATTCTTACCGAAAGCACGTATGACTATATACGAAATACATGCCTACTTATGGATTGATGAATTGAAGTTATTGTATATCACTCTAGGTTGTGACAATTACATATTAAATTTCATCTGAATATTCATCACTACTCCATGCCTACATTTTACTGCTATTGCCTTTGCTAAATCTACTACCGCTCTACTTCCCACAAACTTGTTACTACTGTTACTTTATTACTATTGCTATAGCTACTATCATATTACTGTGCTACTAATAAATTTCTACCAGAAAAGTTATCTCTTAGGTGTGTTGACTTGGCAACTCAACTGCTAAGGCTTATAAATATTCTTTGTTGGCTCCCCTTCCGTCGAATCAAAATTTGAGTGAAATACTCCCTCGAAGACTGTTGCGGTTCCCTATACTTGTTGGTCATCAATAGGCCTTTTACTCCATCTTGAGGCTTGAAATTTGGTTAAGCCATGGTTGATGAGGTTCCTTCGGGAACCACGACCCTTTTGTACAATCTTTCGCGACCACCTCCAGATCTTAAGACGGTAGAGCATTATTCGTTGACAAACCCAATCCACCCACACACCCCGTCTGGAGGGGAACCCCATACCCACCAGCGTTTATTCAACCTCAGATGCATCCTGTTAGAGTTCACTGAAGCATCGCCCATAATTCACTGGAGCTCGTGGAGTTCGATGGCGAGAGTCCGATGTCGTTATAGTTTGCTAGAGCCCGTGAAAGTTCATGGAGCTCATCGAGCGACGCCCTCTTTTTTCCTATTTTTGAGAGAGAGAGAGAGAGAGAGAGAGAGAGAGAGAGAGATAGAGAGAGAGTTTGGGGGCTATCGTTACAGTACCAAGCAAAATATGGGTCCCTTGAATTAGGAAGGTCCGCGAAAAGGAGTTTGAGGGGTGGAGGAAATTTGGCTATGGCTAGACTTGCTTTAAGAGTCTAGGATTTTGTGGGAAAGAAAAGGGCATGTGGAGGAGATGGTTGATAATAGTGAGAGGGACGACGAAAGTGCATATGGTAGATATGTAGGGCGATTGGAAGGATCGCCGCTGGGACTATTCTTGTTATAATTTTTCAAAATTAACACTATAGTTACTACGAACAAATGGGAATAGATTTCATGTTTCTTGGTAATCACAGTAAATTAATAAATATAGGTGAACGGAAATTTAAGAAACATGTTTTGCCAAGTGGTTAATGAAATATTTTGGCAAGACACTCCATATGTAGATAGGGGCAACATTGGCAAGTCAGTTGGGGTTGCTAAGGCATTTTCAACAATTAAATTGTATTGTCGCATCTTTATACAATCTCGCATTTTGGAAGTAACTTTTTTTAACAGTTCAACTGTCGAATCTAAAAAAGAAATAGTTTTGAAAGTTTGGATTTTCCAATGTTGAGAAAATAAGCCAATTTTACGTAGCCGCGAGCCGCAGAAGAGTATAACAGTAAAAATATATGCCAATATGTGATTAAACTATTCACGTGAATGTGATGGGTACATGGTTCTTTTAATGTTTCCTTCTTTTGGGCGTAAAAGATGGGAATTTCTAATTCTTGATTTTTAGGGGAACCATATTCTTGGAATTGAAAGTTAAATTCTTAAGGGCATTGGACAAATTTATTTTTTAGCACATAGCTCGTAAATTCTCAGATAGGACTTTACGCGTAACTCTAATTTTTACAATGAGGCCTTCCATTATGTATTCGGTGCCATGTTACTAAAAAGCATGCCACACAAGCGTCAATGCCAGATGAGTTCTTTTGGCACCGCTCTTGCAATGTGGTATAATTTGACACCGCTATGCACATAGGCCCACAAGTATAAACAAACCAATCAACCCAACAGCCAGAGTCTTCCTCATCCTCATAAAAAAACTACCAACATTTCCTTCACATGGCCTCTTCCCCACTTCCTCCGCTTCTTTGCAGACCGCAGGGCAAAAAACCGAAATCCAATTCAAGCAGATCCATCTCCTTCCTCACCTCATCTTATTGATTTATGGTTCACTTATCTAGATCCATGTCAGATGGAGGTTTTGCGGCAAAGGAATTGGGGCGGGCCATCATCGGGCGGAGGTTGTGAGTGGGGCGACCTCGCAACGGAGGTTGTCGGTGCCGGACCGCTCAGAGGCGTGGTCGCAGGCGGGTCTAGCTCGCGTCTGGGGAGAGAGGTCGCAATTAGAGGGTGGTGGTCGCAGGTGGCCCGATCTCGCGACCAAGGGCAGGGCCGAGCGTAGCGGGTGGTGGTGGAGCCTAGGAGGCTGGCGGGGTGCACAACGATGTTGTGCAAAGTCCAACATCGACGACAAGCGACAAAGAGCACATCGGAGACGGTCGACTGAAGCAAAGGTACAATTCATGATTATTGCTTCACGCGTGAAAACTGAGAGAGCTAAACCATGAAATGATTTTATTATTGCATGGGTGAATTTGGCATCGGAGCAACTAGGTGCTTCGTGCTTCGATGCCTTGAAATTTTATTGTGGCACCGATTGGGCGGATGGAGGACATCGATGTCAAATGTAGCAAAAGTGAATTTAACATCGATTTTGGCCTACATAATGGAGGGCCATAAGTTTTTTTCTTTTGAGGGAGGGCCATAAGGGTTAGTAGTAAACGATATACGATTGACACATGGGTTATGAGATGAGACCGAACGAACAGTGACCGTATACAAAAACCAAAATCCAGAGAACTCCCGGCCCCATCAGTAGGCTTCCATATCCCGGTAGACCATCAGCGGGAGTAGAGAGACTCAGAGGATGGCCCACCTGCAGTGTTCCCATGGTAACATTAGACGAGTCGTCCCTCTCCGAACAGATAGGCAGAGCGAGTACCAAGAAAAAGTAACTCAAACCTAACTCACCGGACGCACTGACAGAGAGGCCTATATCACCCGTTCCACTATCGGGCCCAGATGCAGTGGGAGAAGCTCAAACAGCCCCGGTGACGCGCAGCCGATACATAACAACCGGAGACTAGAGGCAGATATATAACGAACAGCAGGCGCAGTGAAGTCGGAAGAGGAAAACGAATTCCCAGAAAATTAAAAAAATCCGCGGATATGCCGAAGACCTCCTCGTCGCCTTCCCCCACCGTCTCCCCCATGAATCCCCTCCTCCCCTCCTCCTCCTCCTACCTCAAATCCCACCACCCGCCGGACCCGGACCCCGGCTCCCCGAACCCGAGCCCCTGCAGCTACCTCCTCCACGTCGACGCCGACGACGAGGCGCTGATCCAAATCCCCGGCGGCGCGAACCCTAGCCCGGGGGGCGCCGTCGCCTCCTCGCTCGCGCTGCCGCCCGTCGACCCGACGCCGCACATCTCATCGCAGTTCTACACCTTCACCGCCGCCTCGCACGCGCTCATGCTGCGCTGCATCCTCGCCGGCCGCCCCGCCGTCGCCGACGAGGTCCGCGCCGCCACGTCCCCCTCCGTGCTCGCCTCGTGGCGGGCGGTCTGGAAGGACCGGAACGAGGACACCGCCTACCTCACCGCGTGGAAGCGCATCCAGGACAAGCTCGCCGCCTCGGCCGACGGCCGGCACCTCCACTTCAAGTCCAACCCCGCGCAGCGCGTCTCCCATGTCGGCCAGTGGCGGGACATAGTCTCGGAGGCGCACGCCGACCCGGACCTGCTCCGCCACCTCGGCCTCAAGGACACCGTTGAGCGTATCAGGCAGGCCTGGACTGTGGGAGCCAAATTCTATGGTATTCCCGAATCATTTGTCAGGGTATGTGTTGCTGCGTGCCCCGTTTGTAAGGCTGCACCTGCTGGACAGCCTGATTCTGCTATCTCGTCGCCGGGACGAGGCAAGCGGCGCCGCAGGTTTGAATATACGGAGACGCTTGATGTGCCTGCACGAGACGTGCCACGCCGGTTACAGCAGTTGGCTGCCAAGCACAAGGTGGTCCTCTGTATTAGGCAGAAGTATATAAGGTATAAGCCATTCATGGCCGAGGTGAAGGATTATGCATGCCATCGTGCTGGAGTGCCAACTTCAAGTAGTGGGAATACTGCATCCTCTTCAGCCAGTGCCTCTGAGGCGAAGAAGCCACGAGGGCTGAAGCGGGAGCCATACCAATCCAAGAGGTGTGGCTGTGGGTTCCGTATAAGGGCTATTGTGCCCATAGCCAATTATAATGAGAAAGACAAGAGCTTTGTATATCAAGAAGAGGGCACTGCAGTATTCAAGCTTTACGCCGTGCACTCAGGTCATGAGCCTGGGCCACTTGACGGCAGTGCTCGGATTGTTCACAGATTAGTTGGGCATAAGGGGACATTTGAGTTTGATCCAGACATTTACGATGTCAATGAGGAAGGTGAGCCTAGCTTTACGATTAAGGGGGATGTAGATGTTGACATTGATGACTCGCATCAGGCAGTCTTGCAGCAAGTCCGGGATCTCAGAGCAGAGGTGGTCTCCCTAGAAGGGAAGGTGGCTAAGATGCACCCAGAGATATTGGGTGCTCTTTCCAATGAGCTATCTGAGGTTTTGCACAGGATTAGGAAGTTTAATTTGGATGGCAACACTTACCAGCCAGAGGAGACATTGATGATGGGCAATGAGATCGGGGGATGGGCGACTGGTGATGTGTCACACCATTTAGATCATCACGATGGTGCTTTCTGCAAGGAGGATGAGATGCTTGATGACGATGATACTGATTTTGGTTCGAGCCTTGGGCCCATCGTCTCATGGGATAGAATGGCAGCAGAGTGCGAGGACAGGAAGATGCTAATGGGTGATAGCCCAAAGTGTGATAAGTGGATGCTGAAGGAGAATGTTGGTGACTTCGATGAAAAGAGTATTCTTAACTGTGGGGATGAAGATGGTGGCGAGGATTCCAAGATTATTAAGCCATTGATGCATGATGACACTATGGTAACTGACTCAAGTTTGTTAGGCATACAGATAGACGGATTCTACTCTGGGCCCAAGTGGTATGATTCACCTGTAGGTTTAGATTCCAGTGGTGATGCAGGAGATGTCAGTTTTAGACATGGACTTGTGTGAGATTTGTGATTCATCCCTGATTCCAGGAAGGTCTTGTAAATTCTGTATCTAGAATGTCATAAGCTTTTGCACCAGTTTAATGTAGTGTCTGTAGGTGGGGCTTGAAAGTAACTTATCTTCCCTGATATACAGGCTGATTAATCAATTCAACCTTCTTAACTTGTCTATAGTGCTGCTGTTGATTACTGTCTTCTTTCAAGACAGTTGGACATTGCTTCTGTTTTTTAAGTTCTTAATCATAGTATTTTACTATCTTATATGTTATACTTTCGAGCATTAACTTAATCTGTGTTTTTGTGTGTGCACGTGTGTGGAATTTGACTCACTGCAACAATAGCAGGACAATCTGTGTTATTACCATGCAAATTGCATCATTCTCATCGTCGCTTCTTAGTTGCATCCAGTGTATTAATTGATAACTTTAACTAAAGTGATCCTACTATACTTGGTTGTCCATTTCTGCCTTGTTTGCAATGTTACCTATCGTTAATGCAATAGCTAAAGAAACTGAACCTGATATGATATACTGAAAATTCCACAATTCCTCTTGTGTGGCTTCTTTTATTGTAACCTGAGCTTTTCTGTATGACATGAATGTTGTTTCCCTGTGCATTGATCTATGGTTGACTGGTTGGTGTTTACTGTGAGAAGGGATATTCCTCATCTTATGGTCACATAAGCATCATTACTTGCAGAAACAAAATCGGTATCTTATTCAAACATTGTAAAGACAGGAAGGGTTTTAATGCCTGTACGGCATATTTCATGCCATATATGCTACAGTATTCACGTAGTTCTTGCAACATTGTGAGCAGCTAAAATCATTGATCATGCTCAGGAAAATGATTATTAGTGCTAGATGTCATAATTATGGGCAGCTACAATCATTGTTCATGCTCAGAAAAAATATTAACAGTGCTAGAAGTTGTAGGGAATTTTTTTATTTACATTCAGTATGTTGCTTTACAGTAAAATGATTCAGGGACAGGTTCTGTTATGACCGGCACCACGTACCAGAGGAGGAGGCCCAATGGGCAGGCTTAGTTATGGGCTTAACCCAAAGTTATCTTAGTTATCTTAGTTTCCAAGTTATCTTAGGCATCCAGGAGATTATATAAATCGATGTAAACACTTATTTCGAAATTAAGCAATAAGAATATTACTATCCCTATTGCCCGGCTCCCAGAGGAGCCGGAAACCCTAGCCGCCATCTTCCTCCTTCGCGACGGCGCCCAGCCGCCGGCGCGCCCGCTCATCACCTCGCCCCGCTCCATCTTTCCCCTACAACCTCCGGAGCAGGTCCGGTAGGACCCCTGGTTCTACCAATTTGGTATCCAGAGATTCAGTTGCGATCATGTCGTCCTCATCATCCACGCCAACGCTGCCCGGCGGCACCACCGCCCCGCTGGCCACCGTTCCGCTGCCCTCCGCCGGGGCCCCCGTGCTGTCGGACCAGGCCACCACCGCGGGCTTCCCCACGCCGCCGACCCCAGTCACCACCGCGCCGCCACCAGCCGCCGTCTTCACGCCGGAACAGATGACCAGCACGCTGCAGCAGCTCGTGACGGCCGTCCACGGTCTCCACATGACCCAGCTCCATCAGTACATGGCAGGCGCGTACGGGCCCCCGCCGGCTGCGCCGATCCCCGCCTACGGCCATACCGCGTCGTGGCTGTTCCCGGGCGCACCCGCAGGCAGCGGCCCCCCGCTGTTGCCGGTCCACGAGGGGCACTCCAGCGGGCCTCCACCAGCGGCCGCGGGCCTGTGGCATCTGCCGCCGCCACCATCGACGGCGCCCCTCTGGCCCCTGCAGCTGCTGCCGGTCCCGGCACCCACCGCCCCTGTCCAGCCCCCGCCGCTGCCGCTGCAACCACCGGCGCCGCCCCTGCCCAACTCGGGGGCACCCTCGCCGACCGGGCTTCCGATCAATCAGGTCCGGTTCCCGCCCTCCCCGTCGCCTCTCCCAGCGTGGGCGGCTGGGTCTTCGCCTTCGCCGGTCTACACCACGGCTCCGGAGCAGCCGACCCCGTCGCTGCAGTTCGGCGGGCCGTCCGGCTCCGCGGGTCCCTACCCGGAGTACCCCGACCAGGCGCTACCCGCCTCGCTGCTCCGCACCTCCGAGCCAGCTCGCCACGGCGTTCCGACCCCGGCACCGCCGCGGTTTGCCAAGATCGACTTCGCTACATATGACGGCACGGAGGACCCCCTCAACTGGCTCAACCAGTGCGACCAGTTCTTTCGCGGGCAGCGCACCCTCGCATCGGAGCGTACCTGGCTCGCCTCTTACCATCTCCGCGGCGCCGCCCAGACATGGTACTACGCCCTCGAGCAGGACGAGGGCGGCATGCCCCCGTGGGAGCGCTTTCGTGAGTTGTGCCTTCTGCGTTTTGGGCCACCGATCTGCGAGAGCCGCCTGGCAGAGTTGGGCCGCCTTCCTTTCACCTCCACGGTGCAGGATTTCGCCGACCGCTTCCAGGCCTTGGCGTGTCACGCGCCGGGGGTGACGGCACTCCAGCGGGCCGAGCTCTTCATCGGCGGCCTTCCCGACCACATCCGCGTGGACGTCGAGCTGCGGGGGCCCCAGGACCTCCAGACGGCCATGTACTATGCTCGGGCCTTCGAGCGTCGCGCCCAGGCCTTGCGACCGGCGCCACCGACTCGAGGGGGACGGCCACCCCCCCGACCACCTCCGACAGCCCCTGCATCTTCGCCAGCAGCCACCCCGGCCGCGACGCGGCCTTTTCGTCGACTCTCTCAGGCGGAGCAGCTCGAGCGCCGGCGCCTGGGGCTTTGCTTTAACTGCGATGCGCCCTACGCGCCAGGCCATGTCTGCCCGCGTCTCTTCTACTTGGAGACGGTCGACGATGAGGATGAGGACACACCCACCGACGGGCTCGACGACGCCACTGCAGCGGAACCCGCGCATGCGCCCGCTCCGGCGACGGCCCTCGTCGTCTCGCTCCATGCGCTGGCCGGCATCCGCGACGAGCGGACTATGCTCTTACCGGTGACGATTCACGGCGAGCGCCTGGTGGCCCTCCTGGACACTGGCTCCACGCATAACTTCCTGCCAGAGGCCACCATGCGGCGCTTAGCTCTTCAGCCGACCGGCGGGGAACACCTTCGGGTCACTGTGGCGAACGGTGACCGCCTCCGGTGCCATGGGATTGCGCGGGACGTGCCCATTACTATCGGCGACGAGCACTTCACCATCACGTGCGCCGGCATTGACTTGGGCTGCTTCGACTTCATCCTCGGCGTCGACTTCTTGCGCTCTCTCGGCCCCATCCTTTGGGACTTCGACGCCTTGACTATGACCTTCTGGCGCCTCGGCCGCCAAGTCCGGTGGGAGGGCGTTGGCGGTGCCTCAGCGACCCCTCAGCTTCAGCTGACCGCGGCCACCACCGAGACGGAGCACCCTCTGTTGGATCACCTCCTGCAGCAGCACCGTGACCTATTTGAGGAGCCACAGGGTCTTCCGCCGGCCCGGGTCTACGACCACCGTATTCATCTTCTGCCGGGCTCGGCACCGGTGGCAGTACGGCCCTACCGGTATCCTCAGCTGCAGAAGGACGAGCTAGAACGGCCGTGCGCGCTCATGCTCGCCTTGGGCATCATTCGGATCTCTACATCACCGTTCTCGGCGCCGGTCCTCCTCGTCCGCAAGTCAGATGGCACGTGGCGCTTCTGCATCGACTACCGCGCCCTGAATGCCCTTACTCTCAAGGACAAATTTCCTATCCCGGTGGTCGATGAGCTCCTGGACGAGCTACATGGGGCGCGCTTCTTCACCAAGCTCGATCTCCGGTCGGGCTACCATCAGGTCCGCATGCACCCAGATGATATCGCCAAGACGGCGTTTCGGACCCACCACGGCCACTTCGAGTTCTTGGTCATGCCGTTCGGACTCTCCAACGCCCCGGCGACGTTTCAGGCCTTGATGAACGACGTCCTCCGCCCCTACTTGCGTCGGTTTGTGCTCGTTTTCTTTGATGATATTCTTATCTACAGTGCCTCGTGGGCGGAGCATCTTCAGCACGTCGCCATCGTCTTCAACGAGCTTCGAGCGCATCATCTTCAGCTTAAGCGCTCGAAGTGCTCGTTCGGGTCGCCTTTCGTCGCCTACCTCGGTCACGTCATCTCAGCCGAGGGGGTGGCCATGGACGCCGACAAGGTGGCGGCCGTCGCCGCCTGGCCAGTTCCGCAGTCACCGCGGGCTCTTCGCGGGTTTCTGGGCCTCGCGGGGTACTACCGGAAATTTATCCGGGAGTTTGGCCTCATCGCGTCCCCGCTCACACGCCTGCTCCGTCACGATGCCTTTGCCTGGGATGAGGAGGCGACCACGGCATTCGAGGCCCTCAAGGGGGCCCTCACGACGGGTCCCGTCCTGCAGATGCCTGACTTCGATCGCCCGTTCGTCGTCGACTGCGACGCCTCCGGTGCGGGGTTCGGCGCGGTCCTTCATCAGGGCGATGGACCCCTCGCCTTCTTCAGCAGGCCCTTTGCCGCGCGCCATCTTAAGCTGGCGGCATATGAGCGTGAGCTCATTGGCTTGGTGCAGGCAGTGCGCCACTGGCGGCCCTATCTTTGGGGTCGGTCCTTCCGGATCCGTACGGACCACTACAGCCTCAAGTTCTTGCTGGACCAGAGGCTCTCTACCGTGCCGCAGCATCAGTGGCTCAGTAAGCTCTTCGGCTTCGACTTCACCGTCGAGTTTCGTCCGGGCCGTCTTAACACCGTCGCCGACGCCTTGTCTCGGCGTGATGCCGACACCGCCCTAGGTGCCTCTGAGGGGGCGGTGCTCTGCATCCGCTCGGGACCCTCCTTTGCCCTATTCACCGCCATCCGCCGGGCGACTGCGGCCGCGCAGGACGCGCTCCTCCTTCAGCAGCAGCTGGCGGCGGGTGAGCTGGAGGAGCCGTGGCGTTTCGCCGATGGGTTGCTCCTCCATGGGCGCCGGGTTTTCGTTCCCGCACATGAGGATCTCCGTCACCAGGTGCTCCAGCTGGCCCACTCGGCGGGCCATGAGGGTGTGCAGAAAACCCTCCATCGTCTCCGCGCCGACTTCTACATTCCCGGTGATCGTGCCCTGGTCAGTGACTGGGTGCGGTCGTGTGTGACGTGCCAGCGCAACAAGACGGAGACGCTCAGGCCGGCTGGTTTGCTCCAGCCTTTGGAGGTGCCGTCTCAGGTGTGGGCGGACATTTCCATGGATTTCATCGAGGGCCTCCCCAAGGTGGGTGGCAAGTCGGCCATTCTCACGGTGGTAGACCGCTTCTCCAAGTATGCTCATTTCATCGCCCTCGGTCATCCCTACACGGCGGCGTCTGTCGCCCGCGCTTTCTTCGACGGTATCGTCCGTCTTCACGGGTTTCCTTCTTCGATCGTCAGCGATCGGGACCCCGTGTTCACAGGGCACGTCTGGCGCGATCTCTTCCGGCTGGCGGGTGTGAAACTCCGCCTGAGCACCGCCTTCCACCCTCAGACGGACGGCCAGTCAGAGGTCGTCAACAAGGTGATTGCCATGTATTTGTGTTGTGTCACAGGTGATCGACCTCGCGCGTGGGTGGACTGGCTCTCGTGGGCGGAGTACTGCTACAACACCTCCTATCACTCCGCCCTCCGCGCCACGCCCTTTGAGGTGGTGTACGGCCGGCCGCCCCCGGCGATTCTACCGGTTGATTCGGCCACGGCGCACACCGAGGCCGCCGGTGACCTTCTGCGGAGCCGGGACGAGATGCTGGCAGAAGTCCGGCAACGCCTACTTCAGGCCCAGCAGCTGGCCAAGCACTACTACGACGGCCACCATCGCGAGGCGGAGTTCGCGGTGGGTGATTGGGTGTGGCTGCGTCTTCTTCATCGCTCTACGCAGTCACTGGACCCTCATGCGAAGCGGAATCTTGGCCCTCGCTATGCCGGGCCCTTCGCTATCATCGAGCGTATAGGGAAGGTGGCTTACCGTCTTCAGCTACCGGCGGGTGCGCGCATCCACGATGTCTTCCATGTGGGGCTGCTCAAGCCCTTCCGTGGGGAGCCACCAGCGGCGCCTCCCGCGCTTCCTCCAACTGCTGATGGGCGTCTCCTTCCAGGACCGGAGAAGGTGTTGAAGGCCCAGCTACGTCGCGGAGAGTGGTACGTGTTGATTCAGTGGGCTGGACTTCCGGCAGAGGAGGCCACTTGGGAGCAGCGCGAGGAGTTCCGCCAACACTACCCCGACTTCCAGCTCGAGGACGAGCTGTTTGCGCAGGCGGGGAGAGATGTTATGACCGGCACCACGTACCAGAGGAGGAGGCCCAATGGGCAGGCTTAGTTATGGGCTTAACCCAAAGTTATCTTAGTTATCTTAGTTTCCAAGTTATCTTAGGCATCCAGGAGATTATATAAATCGATGTAAACACTTATTTCGAAATTAAGCAATAAGAATATTACTATCCCTATTGCCCGGCTCCCAGAGGAGCCGGAAACCCTAGCCGCCATCTTCCTCCTTCGCGACGGCGCCCAGCCGCCGGCGCGCCCGCTCATCACCTCGCCCCGCTCCATCTTTCCCCTACAACCTCCGGAGCAGGTCCGGTAGGACCCCTGGTTCTACCAGGTTCTCTGCATACATTTACTCATTCGAATGTGAAACCATAGTACATATGCAAATGGTGTGCCCAAGTATAACTACTGCATATCATCCAAATGCTATTGCATTCAACATTCCCCCTCTCCAATGAACTAGTTTTGTGTTTCTCAAATGGCTGAAGCAGTGAACCATATAAATTTACAGACACAAAAATTATAAAGAGAATGTTGTTACTTTGCTGGATTGTGAATTTGGGAACTGTTGAATACCATTTTCTTGGCTATACACGTGCGTTTTTGCTGGTGATTTACCAGTAGCATTTTTTAACTGACCATTTATTCGTGACATATGCAGACAGGTCTGTCATCAAAATTTTAGATGTGCCTGTTTCTTTTCTGCTTATTTAAGCTTATTGGCACCAGATGGCACATCATCAGCTTGAGATTAGAAGAACTCATATTATTCTTTGTGGCACTCTATATATAGGAAAATGTGTGCAGGTCTGCAGGTCATCACTGTTCATAATTTTGATGAAATGAATGTCAGGAAACAGGTCACATTTGAATTTACCTTAGACTCTTAGTACAGGCAACCTAGCCATATCCAATGGGATAACGGGAATTACTCTGACCTAGAATAGAAAGAACATTGACCTGGAATTACTCTCTTTTGTAGAATTGGAAGGCATTTTGTACAGGTAACTGAAGGATGCTGAACGGACATCTGTAGATTGTTTCAAAGTGATATGTTCTATGCTAGAAATTGAGCAACCTTCCTACATCTCGGATTCATACAGTGCTGAAATTTATTCCAGGTAATAAGCAGTGGCAATATCAGAAACATGGCTTGTAGAGATATTTATTTCTGTAGTAACGTGAAGTCATCCTATCTGAAATGTGGCAATTCTCATTTACTGGTTACCACTTAGGGCTTGTTCGGTTCCATGGGATTTGGAGGGGTTTGAAGGGAATTGAGAGGGCTTAAACCCCCTACAAGTCAAAATCCTCCTCAATCGCCGAACAAGCACTTAAGGAAGGAATCACTGTTTACAGCCTGACAAAAAACAACATGTGGAGGTTACTGAATGAGTTATTATTTGCATACTTATTTGACTAAATAGGATAATAAATACTTATCCTTTTGTTTTTCTCTGTTATTGATATTATTCAAGTTCATTTCATGCGGAACCTATCAAAGTTATGTTTTTTGAGAACATATGTTGTGTTTTCTGTAGGGAGGTTAGTTTATGCCATTTTGTGTTTGTTCATCAGACTGCTGACATGCATTGGTCAGCCTGATTGGATCCATTTGGTTGCTTTGGGGAATGGGCTGCTTATAGGATCAACTAGTTCCTCATTTTCTTGTTATGCTCGAGGGATGAAACATCTAGTCTGTTATTATGCTACTGATTAGGTAGCAGTACTCATTAGGTAATTATTCTACTGATTGAGATATGCCTTACTTGTTACGTGGGATCCGGAACATCTAGTCTTTGCACTTCTCCTCTCTGTTCTGCTCGTGAGCAGTGTCTGATGTTCCTCCTCGAATGACCTTCATAAAGTTGGAAGTGATGCCGCTAACCTGATAGGCTGCTGTTCTTTTTGCCTCAACTTCATGATTGATCGGCCGAGTGTGATGCTTGACCACCACAATGCACTGGCCACTGATTTGAACGCTTTGATGTCTGTCCATCGGGTAAAAAAGTCATATTTGGTTCAAGATTTGACATACCATTTGTTGGCACTTGGCACTTATCTGATAGTGCAGCTCATTTAACTGGGACCAATTGTGTCCCATTCATCCAGCAATCTGTAACTCTCAGAACCGCTGATTGGGGTGTGTACTCAGTAATCACATGGTGATCTGCATACCAGTCGACGCCGACGCCACGAGGTTGTGTCCTTCTGGCCTGATGATTATTTTTAACAGTGCTAGAAGTTATAGGGAAATTTTGATTTGCATTCGTTATGTTGCTTCACAATAAAATGATTCAGGGGAGGTTCTGCGCATACATTTCAAATGTGAAACCATAGTACATATGCAAATGGTGTGCCCAAGTATAACTACTGCATATCATCCAAATGCTATTTCATTCAAACATTCCCCCTCTCCAATTTACTAGTTTTGCGTTTCTCAAATGGCTGAAGTAGCGAAGCATATAAATTTACGGACACAACAAATTATGAAGAGAATGTTGTTGCTTTGCTGGATTGTGAATTTGGGATCAGTTGAACACCATCATTTTCTTGGCTATACATGTGTGTTATTGCTGGTGATTTACCAGTAGCATTTTTGAACCGACCATTTATTCGTGACATAAGCATACAGGTCTGTCATCAATTTTTTAGATGTGCCTGTCCCTTCTCTGCTTATTTAAGCTTATTGGCATCAGATGGCACACCGTCAGCTTGAGGTTAGAAGAACTCATATTATTCTGCGTCCTCCATTTTGTGGCACTCTATATATAGGAAAATGTGTGCAGTTCTGCAGGTCATCACTTTTCGTAATATGGATGAAGTGAATGTCAGGAAACAGGTCACATTTGAAGTTACCTTAGACCCTTAGCACAAGCAAGCAACCTAGCCATATCCAATGGGATAATGGGAATTACTCTGACCTATAATACAAATAACATTGACCTGGAATTACTCTCTTTTCATCTTTTGTAGAATTGGAAGGCATTTTGTACAGGTAACTGAAGGATGCTGAACAAACATCTGGAGATTGTTTCAAAGTGATGTTTTATGCTAGAAATTGAGCAACCTTCCTGCATCTCGGATTCATACAGTCTGAAATTTATTCCAGGTAATAAGCAGTTGTCAGATACCTGAATCATACACCCAGTGTCATGTAAATTCAGTTAACTGCAGCTACCGGTTCGGCTGTGATCGGACGGCTGAGAAGACACTGATGCGGATCGACGGCTGAGAAGATGTAACCGCTACTAGTAGTTCTCCCAGCTGGGTTTTTTACTGTTTTCTGTCGCTCACTTTCACCGAGCTGTATTCCCTTTTAAGCTCGCCTGCGTGCGCGTGAGAGTCAAGCATTGTATCCACAAAACTAAACCCTAGTTTCTTCTCAGTAGGTTTGCCTGTACCAAATTCCCCAATTAATGGAAGGGTCTCCATATCGGGAGCTTATGGTCTGAATTCTCTTGTGTGGTCTGTAGTTTAGTGTTCGATCTGTAGCGGGATCTGACAAATTGGTATCAGATGTCAGCGGTCCTCGGCGGCGTGGCGGCGGCGTGAGGTCAAGGAGGCGAGCGGCGGCGGTAGACCAGTTCGGGCGCAGGTCGACAGCTAGGTGCGGTTGCCGGCGAGATCTTCTCCCGGTAGTAAAATCCCGTGACCAAGGTCGGCCCGTGTGCTTTCGGCGGCGTGGAGCGCAGGCGGCGGCAGGGCATCGAGATCCAGCAAGGGTTCCAAGGTTAGTCCTTGTGGTAAAATTCCGGAGCCAGATCTCGATCCATGGCGAAATCGAAGAGCGACGACAAGGCGGATGCGGCTGAAGTCGCTGAAATGAAGCTGGACATGGAACAGCTGGACGGCAAGGTCGACGAGCTCCACACCGAGATGGAGGGCGTCCGCACCGAGGTCACCGAGGTAAAGAAGCAACTCTCGCGTCTGGAAGAGCTGATGCTGCGGATGGAGGAGAAGCTCACCACCTCGACACAGCCGGCTGCCTTTACGGCACCGGCGGCGGGCACAGGGCAACCCCAACCGACGCCCCAACAACACCAGCAGCAACAACCACCCCCTCCCCAACCGGAACAGATGGTCCGACACCAGGCCAATACATCGCCCTTGCTGAACAGGGGGACGCCGGTCTGGCGACGCAGGGGACAGGAACAAGCTTCAGGTTTTGGCTGGGCAGATGATTAGCAAAATTGGTCACAATTCCCCCAGGACAACTACAACATCCTGGGCCCGTATCAAGACTATCAACAAGTTTTCGCACCCTACCTTCAGGACAACTCCCACACTCCAGGGTACTTCCAATACCAGCCTCCACCCCATCCACCACCTCCTTATCAACAACACCAAGTTCATCAGCAACAGATGTATTTCCAACCTGACTATCTGCAGCAGGAGCAGTTCCCAAATCAGCCCCAAGCCCAACCACAACAAATCCAGCAAATTCAGCCACCACCAGTACAACAACAACAGTTGTACAATAACCCAGTGCCACCACAACACCAGTTTCTCCCAGGTCTGCAACACGGACAAGGGCCAGGTCCTCCTAATCATCAGCCAGTTCCAACTCCGAGACAGGACAGATACCAGGACAATTACAGAGGCCAAGACAGGGATACCCAGTTCTATAGATCCATTGCAAGAGCCCCAAAGGTTGCCTTCCCTACATTTGATGGAAACAATCCCATGGAGTGGTTGCGGACCACTGAGAAATTTTTCTCTATGGTATATGTACCTGAAGCAGCAAAATGGGATTATGCCCAGATGTATTTGACTGGGAAAGCTGACACTTGGCTGCGAAATTCTGGGATTTTAGAAGAAAACCTCACTTGGGATCAATTCTGTGCTGTGGTTCTAAAAAGATTCTCTGGAGAAAGTTCCTATGACGTAGTAGAGAATTTCAACTCCCTGAAACAGGGTGTTTCAACTGTCTCTGAGTACACTGACAAGTTCGAGGAAAGGATGTCCTCCTTCAAAAAGGAAAATCCAGGAGTACCCGAAAGCTATTATATCAAATGTTTTGTTAATGGCCTCAGACCAGAAATCAAACATTACTTGAAACCCTTCAAACCTACCACACTCTATGATGCAGTAGAGACTGCAAGAGACATGGAGCTGGGGGTACAGGCTCAAGCAAGCAAGAAAGTGTACAACAACACTTCCACATATCAGAAAAACACCAACCAGCCAACTTACTTCAGCAAGCAGAAGGCTGCAGATAACAGTGGAGTCAAAACAGAAGGGGACAAGAAAACTACTGCGAGACCGGAAGCAAAATTCAGAGAGCCTGGTATGTGCAGATATTGTGGAGGAAAATGGTTTTTCGGCCACAAATGTGCTCAATATAAGACATTAAACCTTATGGCTTCTGAGGACACAGCTGAGGAAGTAGCTGATGAAGATCTCCAAACAAGTGAACCAGCTGAAGAAGTTTCCCCCCCTGACACTTCCCCCACAGAGGAGGAACAGTGCATGCAGATCTCCCAACAAGCCCTTGGAAAACAAACCACTGGTGCAACTTTCTCTTTCAAAGTCAACATAGGAGGCAAATGTGGAATTGCCCTCCTTGACTCTGGAAGTTCACATACATTCATTGATATGAATTTTGTTACCAAAACATCTTGCAACACAATCAATAACTCAATGGAAACAGTGCTTATTGCTGGAGGAGGAAAATTACAATCTGGGTCTCATGTAGCACCAACCCCCTACACAATCCAAGGCCACCAATTCAACAATTCCTTCAAGATACTACCACTGAAAGGCTATGATATCATATTTGGTTGTGACTGGTTGAGCACCCATAGCCCCATCACAATGGATTTTGACAACAGAAAAGTCCTTATTAAACATCAGGGCAAAATTGTCAGCTTAAAGGACAACAACAGGAAGAAGTCCATTCCTCTCGTCTCTCTGAATAGAATGGAAAAATTGGCACCAAAGGACATTTCTGGGTTCTGCCTCATTCCTACCACACCGCTCAAACCAACTGAAGTACAACACTGCAGAGAAGTAGAAGACCTCCTCACTGAATACAAAGATGTATTTCAGGAACCGAAAGGTCTGCCCCCTGAGAGAGGTTGTGATCATGCCATCCCTCTTAAGGAAAATGCCACACCCCCCATGGTAAGGCCTTATAGAGTTCCACACAAGCAAAAGAATGAAATGGAGACACAAATTAAAGACCTGCTGGAGTCTTCTGTCATCAGACCTAGCGAGAGCCCATATGCCTCTCCTGCTATTCTCATCCGAAAAAAAGATGGTACTTGGAGGCTCTGTATCGACTACAGGAAGTTAAACTCTCAAACAGTGAAAAACAAATTTCCAATTCCAGTAATAGAAGATCTATTTGATGAGCTCTATGGAGCAGAGTTCTACACTAAACTGGACCTAAGGGCTGGGTACCATCAAGTGAGAATGAAACCAGAAGACATCCACAAAACAGCATTCAGGACTTATTTTGGTCACTTTGAGTATTTAGTGATGCCTTTTGGGCTTACTAACGCACCAGCAACCTTCCAGGCCTTGATGAACAAAATATTTGCTCACCTGCTCAGGAAATATATTCTGGTTTTCTTCGATGACATATTAATTTACAGCAGGACACTACTGGAGCACTTGGCACATCTCAGGGAAGTACTGCAACTCCTCCGACAAAACAAACTGTATGCAAAACTCAGTAAATGCACATTTGCAGCCCCTCAAGTGGAATACCTTGGGCATATAATTTCTGGCAAGGGAGTTGCGACAGACCCAAAGAAGATTGAAGCAGTCCAGAGCTGGCCAGTTCCCAAGAACATAACTCAGCTCAGGGGATTCCTTGGCCTAGCAGGATATTACAGGAGATTTATCCGAGATTATGGCATCATCTGCAGACCCTTACATGACAGCCTCAAAAAGGATGCATTCCAGTGGGGACCAACACAGCAACAAGCTTTCCAGCAACTCAAACACTGCCTCACCACTGCCCCTGTCCTGGCTCTCCCAAACTTCTCTGCTCCATTCACCATAGAAACTGATGCTAGTGGCCAGGGAATTGGTGCAGTTTTGATGCAACAGGGTCAACCATTGGCTTACTACAGCCAAAGCATAGGCCCTAAATCTGCAGCCCTTTCCACATACGACAAAGAGGCAATGGCCATCTTGGAAGCCCTGAAGAAATGGAGGCATTACTTGCTAGACAATGAACTTCACATCAGGACTGATCAAAAAAGCCTGAAGTTTATCACAGAACAAAAGGTATCCGAGGGAATCCAGCACAAGCTACTACTGAAACTACTGGAATTCACTTACAAGATTGAATATAAAAAGGGCCAAGAAAATAAGGCCGCGGACGCTCTTAGTAGGAGAGAGCACACACTACTTGCTACCACTGTGGTGACTCCCACGTGGATTGACTCAGTTGAACAAAGCTACCTTGGAGACCCACACTGCCAAGGATTACTCCAGAAACTGCTCATATCTCCACAAGCTGAGAAGCACTACACCCTAACAGCAGGAATTCTCAGATACAAGGGGAGGATCTACATCGGACCTGACACTACCCTCAAGCAGCAACTCATAGAATCTATGCATGCTTCTGCTGTGGGTGGCCATTCGGGCATGGTAGCAAATTACCAGCGAATCAAGAGACTGTTTTATTGGCCTGGTTTAAAAAAGGATGTGGAAAAATTTATTTCCGAGTGTGCTATTTGCCAGAGAGCTAAAGCAGAACACTGCCAATATCCTGGTTTGCTAGACCCACTCCCACCCCCTGACATGGCTTGGGCACATCTCACTATGGATTTCATCGAGGGCCTCCCAAAATCACAAGGCAAAGAGGTTATTTTAGTGGTGGTCGACAGATACACTAAATATGCCCACTTCATACCATTGGCCCACCCTTACTCAGTTCACACAGTGGCCCAAGCATTCATAGATCATGTATTCAAACTTCATGGCCCACCCATCAGCATTGTCACAGATAGGGACCGAATCTTTACTAGCAAGATGTGGCAAGAGATATTCAAGTCCATGAAGATTAAACTCAGATTGAGCACAGCTTACCACCCCCAAAGTGATGGGCAAACGGAAAGGGTCAACCAATGTTTGGAAGCTTACCTCCGATGCATGGTTTTCCAAGAACCAAAGAAATGGATTTCTTGGATCCCATTGGCTGAATGGTGGTATAACACTACCTACCACACTGCCACCAAGTTCACTCCATTCCAGGCCCTCTACAACTATCCCCCACCACTTATCAGTGAAGTATCCATCCCAGGACCTACTGACTCTGATGCCAAAACTTTCATAGAGGAAAAGCAACATATGCTGACCAAGCTCAAAGAGAACCTGACTCAAGCACAAGGGAGAATGAAAAAATATGCGGATAAAAAGAGAACTGAAAGACAGTTTGAGGTCGGCGACATGGTATACTTGCGCATGCAACCTTATCGAATGGCAGCTTTTGGCATCAGACAGGCCATCAAGCTAACAACCAAGTTCTATGGGCCTTACAGAATACTGGAAAAAATTGGCAGAATGGCCTACAAGTTACTGCTCCCCTCTAATGTGGGCATCCATCCAGTTTTCCATGTCAGTCAACTAAAGAAACACCTAGGGACACATGCTATCCCTTGCTCTGAGCTCCCTCTGGTCACTCCTGACGGCAAAATCAAAACAGAGCCAGTGACAGTCCTGGAAACAAGATCCTTGCCACGGCATAATGTACTGGTAACACAATGGCTCGTGCAATGGCAAAACCTTAGTCCAGATGAAGCTACTTGGGAGGATGCCGCCTTCATGAAGAGGGTGTTTCCCGAATTCTTCAAAGCCACCATCCGATCGTGGTTCCCTGAGACAAATACTTGAGGACAAGTATGTTCTTCAGCAGGTGGTATTGTCAGATACCTGAATCATACACCCAGTGTCATGTAAATTCAGTTAACTGCAGCTACCGGTTCGGCTGTGATCGGACGGCTGAGAAGACACTGATGCGGATCGACGGCTGAGAAGATGTAACCGCTACTAGTAGTTCTCCCAGCTGGGTTTTTTACTGTTTTCTGTCGCTCACTTTCACCGAGCTGTATTCCCTTTTAAGCTCGCCTGCGTGCGCGTGAGAGTCAAGCATTGTATCCACAAAACTAAACCCTAGTTTCTTCTCAGTAGGTTTTCCTGTACCAAATTCCCCAATTAATGGAAGGGTCTCCATATCGGGAGCTTATGGTCTGAATTCTCTTGTGTGGTCTGTAGTTTAGTGTTCGATCTGTAGCGGGATCTGACAGCAGTGGCAATATCTGAAACATGGTTTCTAGAGATATTATTTCTGTAGTAACGTGAAGTCATCGTACCTGAAATGTGGCAATTCTCATTTACTGGTTACCACTTAGGGCTTGTTCGTTTCCATGGGATTTGGAGGGGTTTGAAGGGAATTGAGAGGGCTTAAATCCCCTACAATTCAAAATCCTCCTCACTCGCTTAAGGAATCACTGTTTACAGCCTGAACAAAAACAATAAGTGGAGGTTACTGAATGAGTTAATATTTGCATACTTATTTAACTAAATTGGATAACAAATAGCTACCCTTTTGTTTTTCTCTGTTATCGATAATATTCAAGTTCATTTGATGCGGACCTATCAAAGTTATGTTTTTCGAAAACTTATGTTGTGTTTTCTGTAGGGAGGTTAGTTTATGCCATTTTGTGTTTGTTCAAGAGACTGCTGACATGCATTGGTCAGCCTTGTTGGATCCATTTGGTTGCTTTGGGGAATGGGCTGCTTATAGGATCAACTAGTTCCTCAATTGATGAAATGGGCAGTCCGCCGCCTTGGGACACGGTAATAGTGGAAACGTACTCCAAGGCTAGTGCTACTACCATCAGAACTGAACAAGAGAAGCCATCACAGTGGATGAAATACCGAAATACTGCATCGTGGAGGATGAGGTAACAGTACTCATTAGGTAATTATGCTACTGACTGAGATATGCCTTATCTGTTAGTACATGGGACCTGGAACATCTAGTCTTTGCACTTCTCTTTGTTCTGCTTGTGAGCAGTGTCTTCTGTTACTGGAAGAGCCTACGAAAAGTTGGAAGTGATGCCGGTAACCTAATTGGCTGCTGTTCCTTTTGCCTCTCAGGTTCATCATTGATCCGGCTGATGGCGATGTTAGATCACCACAATGCCCTGGCCACTGATTTGAACGCTTTGATGTCTGTCCATCGGGTAAAAAGTGACATTTGGTTCGAGATTTGACATACCATTTGTTGGCACTTGGTAGCCCTAGAGATATTATTCCAGGTAATAAGCAGTGGCAATATCTGAAACATGGCTTCTAGAGATATTATTTCTGTAGTAATGTGAAGTCATCCTTCCTGACATGTGGCAATTCTCATTTACTGGTTACCACTTAAGGAATCACTGTTTACAGCCTGACCAAAAAATTAAGCTGAGGTTACTGAATGAGTTAATATTTGCATACTTGACTAAATAGGATAATAAATAGGTCATCCTTTTGTTTTTCTCTGTTATCGATAATATTCAAGTTCATTTGATGCGGACCTATCAAAGTTATACAACAACAACAAACAAAGCCTTTAGTCCCAAACAAGTTGGGGTAGGCTAGAGGTGAAACCCATAAGATCTCGCGACCAACTCATGGTTCTGGCACATGGATAGCAAGCTTCCACGCACCCCTGTCCATGGCTAGTTCTTTGGTGATGCTCCAATCCTTCAGGTCTCTCTTTACGGACTCTTCCCATGTCAAGTTCGGTCTACCCCGGCCTCTTTTGACAATATCAGCACGCTTTAGCCGTCCGCTATGTACTGGGGCTTCTGGAGGCCTGCGTTGAATATGTCCAAACCATCTCAGACGATGTTGGACAAGCTTCTCTTCAATTGGCGCTACCCCAACTCTATCTCGTATATCATCATTCCGGATTCGGTCCTTCCTTGTGTGGCCACACATCCATCTCAACATGCGCTTCTCCGCCACACCTAACTGTTGCACATGTCGCCTTTTAGTCGGCCAACACTCAGCGCCATACAACATTGCGGGTCGAACCGCCGTCCTATAGAACTTGCCTTTTAGCTTTTGTGGCACCCTCTTGTCACAGAGAATGCTAGAAGCTTGGCGCCACTTCATCCATCCGGCTTTAATTCGATGGTTCACATCTTCATCGATATCCCCATCCTTCTGCAACATTGACCCCAAATATCGAAAGGTGTCCTTCTGCGGCACCACCTGCCCATCAAGGCTAACATCCTCCTCCTCCTCGTGCCTAGTAGTACCGAAAGCGCACCTCATGTACTCGGTTTTAGTCCTACTAAGTCTAAAACCTTTCGATTCCAAAGTTTGCCTCCATAACTCCAACTTCCTGTTGACCCCCGTCCGACTCTCATCGACTAGCACCACATCGTCCGCAAAGAGCATACACCATGGGATATCTCCTTGTATATCCCTTGTGACCTCATTCATCACCAAGGCAAAAAGATAAGGGCTCAAAGCTGACCCTTGATGCAGTCCTATCTTAATCGGGAAGTCATCAGTGTCGCCATCACTTGTTCGAACACTTGTCACAACATTATCGTACATGTCCTTGATGAGGGTAATGTACTTTGCTGGGACTTTGTGTTTCTCCAAGGCCCACCACATAACATTCCGCGGTATCTTATCATAGGCCTTCTCCAAGTCAATGAACACCATATGCAGGTCCTTCTTTTGCTCCCTATATCTCTCCATAAGTTGTCGTACCAAGAAAATGGCTTCCATGGTCGACCTCCCAGGCATGAAACCAAACTGATTTTTGGCCACGCTTGTCATTCTTCTTAAGCGGTGCTCAATGACTCTCTCCCATAGCTTCATTGTATGGCTCATCAGTTTAATTCCACGGTAATTAGTACAACTCTGAACATCCCCCTTGTTCTTGAAGATTGGTACTAATATACTCCGTCTCCATTCTTCTGGCATCTTGTTTGCCCGAAAAATGAGGTTGAAAAGTTTGGTTAGCCATACTATCGCTATGTCCCCGAAGCCTCTCCACACCTCAATGGGGATACAATCAGGGCCCATCGCCTTGCCTCCTTTCATCCTCTTCAAAGCCTCCTTGACCTCCGACTCCTGGATTCGCCGCACAAAAAGCCTGCTAGTGTCAGCAAAGTTATGTTTTTCGAAAACTTATCTTGTGTTTTCTATAGGGAGGTTAGTTTATGCCATTTTGTGTTTGTTCATGAGACTGCTGACATGCATTGATCAGCCTGGTTGGATCCATTTGGTTGCTTTGGGGAATGGGCTGCTTACAGGATCAACTAGTTCCTCAATTTCTTGTTATAAGTTCAAGGGATGAAACATCTAGTCTGTTATTATGCTACTGATTAGGTAACAGTACTCATTAGGTAATTATGCTACTGATTGAGATATGCCTTATCTGTTACATGGGATCTTTGCACTTCTCCTCTTTGTTCTGCTTGTGAGCAGTGTTTGCTGTTACTGGAAGGGCCTACGAAAAGTTGGAAGTGATGCCGGTAACCTGATAGGGCTGCTGTTCCTTTTGCCTCTCAAGTTCATCATTGATCCGGCTGATGGCGACGTTAGATCGCCACATTGCACTGGCCACTGATTTGAGCGCTTTGATGTCTGTCCATCAGGTAAAAAAAGTCGCATTTGGTTCAAGATTTGACATACCATTTGTTGGCACTTGGTAGCGCCTATCTGATAGTGCGGCTCATTTAACTGGGACCAATTGTGTCCCATTCAACCAGCATCTGTAGCTCTCAGAACCGCTGATTGGGGGAGTGCACTCAGTGATCAATCACATGGTGATCTGCATGCCAGTTGACGCCGACGCCACGAGGTTGTGCCGCCGGCCCGATGAACTCTTCCTTGTGCGTTGTCAGTGTGCATGGTCGCCACATATCCTGGGGAAGTTCTAACCACGCACTCAACAGCTTTTAGCCTTCAGAACAGACCAGATGGTTGGTGCATGCACATGTACTCCTGGGTCAGTCCCATGTTAACAGTTGACGCCGAGCAGTCCAATCAACGCCTTGATCCATCCCAGGGCAACGACTGTGCAGTAGGATATTTCTGGCGATCAGATCATCGCAGGGAAATTGAAAGTTCGACTGTATGTTCCACCAAGGATCATGGCCAGTTGGCTGTGTAGTGTGTGTCCCAGGTTATCTGTATATATCGCTCTCAGTCTCAGGCCACCGGACAGTTATAGCTCTGCAGTGAGAGTCGGTTAAGGTGAAACCAAGAGGCAGAGGTTTCTCAGGAAGAGTGACTACCATGGTGTATGGGCGGCCACCTCACATCCGCATCAGGGGTCACCGCCGTCGCGTTCCTGGCCATGTGCATTGCCTCTGCGGGCTGCGGCCGCCGCCGGTGACAAGGACGGCATCATTCGAGGTCCTGCAGTGGCCCGAGAACGCCGGGACCGTCGGCTTCGATTGCTTCACCCAGTGCTTCAGTGGCTGCTTTTGCGGCCGGGTTCACCGGAGAGGCGGAGACCAGTTGCGGTTTGGGAGCACGAACGCTCCGACGATACCCGGATGTACCCCACGCCGGTTCATGCAGTAAGCATCGGACTTGTCCGGTTCACACGTCGGTCCATGCCTGTGTGTCCGCATAGCGTTGAGATCTCAAGTGCTGTTGTGTCTGCCTGCCTAGCTTTGTGCCGCTCCCTCTGCGTCGTTGTGTTTTGGTCTTTGGTGCTACCATGCTTGTGCACTGTTCCAAGTGTTGAGGGTACCGTCTTTGTGTGTAGCCATCGTTCCGTCGTCCCTTTTTGCGCCACATTGCCTTATCCGTGGAGCACGGAGCGTACGCTCATTCTTTCACGAATTAAGATCATCCAGTAGGGCTGGTCGCTGAAGTTTTACTAGCACATATGCCCGTGCGTTGCAACGGGTAGAAAAAATGTCGCACTCCCCTAACCGAATAAGTATCAACTTTTCCTAACAAAAAGAATTTCGCCTTCAACCAAATCCTTTTTGCAAAACTGCTAAGGAATGTATGGATTGTTTGGTTTGCAACTTTTCTATTTTATTTTGACTTCCACTATGTCATGTGCCAACAATGGTGTACTAATTGTCGGCGCTTAATGCGAGACATATGTAGTGTGAGAGACAGAAGGGCCTCTGATATTGGGTTAACTGTTATGACTTGTTCATTAATTGAAAATCAAAAACCAGAAACACGAATAATTATATTTTGTAAACCTGGGACAATTTCTCACGGGAAATTTTCTCGGAAATCTCTATCAAATTGCATAATTAACTGTTATGTTGCATTATGAGTTATCACATGTGCATGCATGATATACTTATACATAAGAAAATAAAATCTTGGTATGAGACATGAACACCGAAAAAAATATGCATATAGAAACACTTATATATTCTGTGTTCAACGAATGAGAGTGCGTGCTTGCGTATAAATAATTATTGTCTAAAGAGTAGGGAATGCCTAACCCTGCAAAAAAAAATAGGGAATGCCTTGTTAATAGTATAATTTCTTTTGAATATACTGAGTAAAAAAAATAGAAGTCGTATATACACAATAGGAACGTGATGCATACCTGCACTTGTAACATGGAGGAGGGCCTTGGTAGCCTTGTCGTACACCAGCATGTAGGTCTGCGTACGTGCATGAGGCCTCTAATTCTAAAGGCAAGGCGAGTTTATTCCTTCCAGCCAAGGATGCATGCATCTCCCTCCAGCCAACAAGCGTGCATGCATTTTCTTCTTTTTGGATCCTTTTCTTGTTATATCTTCAGACTACTCGTGAGTGTATTTAAATTGGTAAGATTTGATCAAAAGCAGCAAGGCGGGACTAATTGGTACCATGATATATAGTAGAAGCGGCGTGGTCTATTTAATTTACCGAAAAAGGGTTTCCCCCCGCTTTGTATTCCAAAGCAACCAACACCGATACATAGCATTGCTGGGGCAAGCAGCACATCAAGCCCAAAAGAAAAAGAAGAAGAAACAAATGCCAACAACGGCAGCTGACAAAGAGCGGATGACCCGCCATCGCTGCGCCCTCCGGAGACAAACCACCATAGCCCGAGGCTCCGATCCACCGCGTACCAAGCAACACCTCCAAGAAGGGATGCGACGCCAACGACGCTGCTGCCCGGACAATCCCTAGGGTTTCCCCCGGCACGCGGAGGGAAGTAGGGGATGGTTATTCCCGATACCCTCCAGGAAGGAATGGTGGCACCCGCCGGTGTCACCGCATCGGAGCCGGACGAACCGACAAGGATTTCTCCCGCACTCCAAACCCCACCGCCCAACCGGAGCCGACCAGCCAGACCACCGCCCAACCCCATGCGCCACTGCGGTAGCGCCGCCACACACCTTGTCACACTGCGAACACCAACACGAGGCCAAGAAGCCCGGAGAGAAGCGCCAAGCGACATAGCAGCAATACCGAAGCCAAGCGAAAGGGAACAACCTCCACCGCCATCGTGCGAGAGGCCCGCTCCTCTGGCACCGTCGCGGTCGCCGTCCGGACACGGCATCAGGGCATACCAGGCCACCCCTGGCCTGGCCAGGCCCGAAACGGGCCCGCTAAGGTGGTCTATTTAATTAGGAAAGGAACCCATTGTCTATACATATCTATAGTCTACCTCGACTGGTTTAGTGCTTTTGGTGGTAGGGTGTTGGTCCTGAGTTCGAACCACCATCAGCACAATCTTTTTCTCGTTTTTTTGTGAGGCCCAACATCAGTACAACCAATATAAAAAGGGTTCTTCCTTTATTTTCGTCAACAATAGGCTAACTGGGTGTGCTGGTTCGGGTGTGTGGGCTCAAACCAGGCGGGCGGGGTTCGACTCCGCAGGACGCAATTTATTTTTAAAGTTTTGATCTCTGCCAAAACGGGACACAAAAACGACGGACGAAGAAAAAGTTGACGTACAAAAATCGTCTGATGGACTAAAAAAGTGAAGAAACAATCCCTCCTTTAATATTAGGTAGGTATAGATATAGATTCACCAGTGCTGGGAGGTTCGAGTGACAATTGAACAGTACGTTTCCCTGTGCTAGTGGTCCTTCCTAGGTTGCCGATGAACTTAGAAAAGTGATCGTACTTCGTAACTCGCATCTCCAAATTTGTACAAATGATCGAAAGCACAGGCCAAGTTTTTTTTTTAGAGCAGGCCAAGTTTCTTGTTTATTTAGAAAGAATGCTGGAAACGTCCCTTGAATTTCAACGTGCACTGCCCGTACTCTTTTACAAGACTATTATTATTGCCAAAAGACGGCAGAGGTGCGCATACCTCGAGTATCAGTTGGCTCCAACCTATCCATGCAAGCAGCGTCTCCATTCCAACCTCTAGGTAACAATACACGATGAGGCTCTAGGGGCTTGTTTGGATGCCGTAGCGTGAAACTGAACGGGAAGAGAAGTGAAAGCCTGGGAGAGCCAAATCATGGGCGTCAATCCAAACGCACATACAAAGCTGGGTCAACGCCAATTTTTTGGCTTGGCACCTCCGCGCTGTAAACTAAACAGACTCTAAATCAAGAACTAATGATTGAATATAACGATCTACAGCTTCGGATGCATCGCCATGTCCATGAACCGCATCATCCCCATGGCAGCTCCATCTATGGCTCAGGTCCGTCCAGATAAACGCATCCCAAAACGAGAGCTTTTGCAAGCAGCAGTTATTCAACTTATCGTCGATCTTTTTTTTTTTAACCAGGCTAACCCCTTTTCGATTATTACAACAGAAATACATCCGGGAACAAATAGGAGACACGTGCGTTTCATTTTCTTCAATCTTATCTTTGATTGCTTTTTATTAAGTTGCACTGGGAGCTAATGCTTGCTATCTTAGAATAGCTTCATGGATCTCATCGGAAATGTTTGATGCTTCTTGGGGCTTCTTTGACGACCGTGAAGTCACCGGATGAATTGCTGAGTAGATAGATCAGATCCGAAGAAGAGAGGAAACGAGTTCAACGTCAAGAAACCCACGGTATCCGCCCGGTATCGGAATGAATACCATGGACGGAAAACTGATTGTCGATCTACCTACGGCTGCGATGGCAAGTTGACAACTACTGACTGCGGTGGTGGTCCTATCAATACTTTTCTTTGCAGTTGCAGCGGCCGGTGGCGGTGGCGGTGGCGCTGATTGAGCCGCCGCCGACGCGATTGGTTCATCTCTACTACTGCTAGTAGATCACTGCCGGGCCACTACTCTACAAGCATTCAGATGAGACCGTGGTCCATCCTAGCTAGTTGATCCAGGTAGTGTTTCTGGTCTTCCGTCAGTTCCATGTATTCAGATTGTGCACTCCGCAACAGCGCAACTTGCTTCGATGGACCAGCGGTGATGCAACAGGCTAGCATGTGGGCTTCGTCCACCGATTACATGTCTATGATGGTATGGTTTTCTGCATGCCGCGCCGTTGAAATGACCACTTGATTTACTTTCCCTCAAATCAAGTCGAGATCTAACGGTTCTCTTTTTCCTGATTACGGTGATGTGCCAAAAAAAAAAGTCACATGAGCTGCGTCTGCCTCTTGTGAAATGGCGCACTTCTTACGCTCTCTCTTCAAATGATGAGCAGCTTGGCATCTGACGAGTGGAGTATCAGCTGTGAGTGACAGCGGGCCCGGAGTGCCGAACTAATCGGCGCGCATCAAACTGTAAATGATGTATATACAGGCTTGCAAGGAAAGGTACTACCCGTTTCCCATTATCTCGGGGATCGGATCCATTCGGTCCGATCTCGTTTATACTCCTACTCAGATTCATTCCGATCGCATTCGCTTTGCTAAAACATTTAACAAAGTTGACCTCATGCCAGCATCATTAGCCGTTATCCGAATGATGAATAAAGGGCGCAACGCAATGCTAATGCTCCCAGGCCAGATAGAAGAAATTCTGCAGACTTTTGGGGCTAGTTGGTTCAGAGAATGAATGAATCCGTCCGCTGGAGCAGACATATTCTCAGGTGCATTGGCCCAGCCAGCTATCCCAATCGAATCAACGTGAATCGCATTGGCCCAACTAACCCGATCGAATCAACGTGAATCGAGTTGGCCCAACTAACCCGATCGAATCAACGTCAATCGTGTTGGCCTGCGCGTGTCTTTCACTTCACTACTCCTCGACGCCAGCTCCCGCGCTTTTCTGCTTGTATTCGATGCGAATCCAGCGGCATCAGAATTGGTTCTTTCGCCTGAATGTGCCACGTACCATGCAATTCATGCCTAGCTTGCACACAGCTGGAACGAAGTAGCAACGGATCTTAATAAGTTGTTAACCATGGGTGCTCGCCATCAATCAATCAAGCAGATACGTGCATGTGCATCTGTACAACGAGCCAAGCACAAAACGAAAGCGAAGGAGACAGGTTGGTGAACGAACAATTGCCAACTCCGAGCGGTAACTCTGACGCACCACTCCGCCTGACTTTTCCATCACTGGGAAGCAGCCGTCCTTTTACCTTTGGGTAAAAGTAAAACTGAAGTCTGCGAAAGCGGGTCAAGCAGCACTGTTGGTCCAGCTGGCCGACCATTACCGCCTAACCTAACCGAAAGCGAACACGAATCGCACCTCGCGCTGACACTGCTAGTCTGCAACTAATCTTTCTTTCTCTAATCAAGGCATCGATCCGCGGAATGTGCCCCCTTCACTTCACTTGGCTGGCCAATCTTAATAATAGGCTAATCTTAATGTATGTATTTGCAGCTGAGGCCCGTGACTTGCAGAGCTGGACCGAGGTCGGCTTTATGTCGCCGTCCTCCTAGATCGCGGAGGATCCCCGCGCCGCGCATGCTTATCCCAGAATCATTAGCCGTCTACTAGCACGTATCCGGTTCCTTAATCCACATTACTAACCATGGTGTTTTGCTTATAGTAAACTAATCGGAACGACAAATTTGTGTGATGGTGACGTGCGTATGTTGTCCGACAATCTGTGTGATGAATGAGCTCCACCGTCGAAGAGGCTCACATGGATCGGCGGCATCACATGCGCGGCCTCCCCGACCCGAGCCGGAACTGCCGGAGACGCGGCACGACAGCCGCCCACCTGCGTGCCATCCATTGGTTGGTTTCCTCCGCCGCCCACCCCCCTCGTGTTTTGCCGGCTCCGCCGCCCGCCACCGAGGCGGCGAGGCAGCGGCACGACATGGGAGCCGCCGCTGTTTCCTGCCCCGTGGATGCTCCGCTGTTTCGATGGTGCGTACGCCTCGGATGGGCCTCGCCCGTCCCAACCGAAGCCGGTGGCGTCACATGCCGCGCGGTGCCGGTGCGTGCGCACATGCGGCTCGCTCCTCTGGCGCCGGCGAGCTCACGTGACCGGTTTGGCGGGTCGACACGCGCCCGTCCTCGTTCTCAGAGCGCGGCACATGCAGGGGGCGAGCTGTCCCATGTGTCCGTACGGGCGCCCCGAGGCTGACCAATCCGCCAGCGGCGCAACGTGCGCGCACCGCACTGCACGTCGCTATACAGCATTAGAATACGTACCCCTCTCTCTCCCTCTAGTCCCGGGTGACACTGTCCGGTCCAGTGGTGTAGTAGCAGTGGCACAGTGGGACGGGAGCTGTTGGAAAAGTCGTTGCCCGCGCCAGCAGCCAGTAGCCGAGCGCGATCTATTCCGGTCCAGCGTAGGGTACGTGGTACGTACTACGTGGGTGAGAGCAATCAGTTTGCTAGCGGCGTCCTTGAATTATCGACCTCTGCTGAAAATGGAGAGGACGAGGTGGTCGGCGATGGGCCCCGGAATAAGGCAGGAGCGGCGATTCATTATTTGGCAAGGGCGGGGAGCTCGCCCGCTAGCTGTCGCAGGGCTCCATTCGCCAACTCTGGCTGTCCGTTGCAGATTATTTTTTACGATGCTGTCCGCCGCAGGTTGATGGCCAAATTCAAATTCCTTGTTTTGACCACCATTTTTCAAAAGTTCAGCACGATCTGTCTTCACCTTTCAAAAAACTAAAATAAATAGAATCTGACCTTTTGCTTATCGTCAGGGTCAATGGCGGGATGATATAACGGCCTTCCGTCGAGTTGTCTAGCGGTAGGGCTAACGGTAGTCGCCAAACGTTGGTGGATGCTAACGTGGATAAACGACATACCAGTAAACGAACGGGGTGGTAGCTAGGTAAACCCTACCGCCAACGAGGCCGGCGGTAGTTTTAAAGCCCCCAAACCCCGAATACAGTACTGTTGCTTGGAAAATAATAATTGGACGGTAGGTCGTGCAACCCTACCGCCAACGTTCCTGCCGGTGGGTAGTAGTACCCTATTGCCAACTGAGGGAGTCCTGGACTAGGGGGTCCCAGCCGAGCCAGTCTAGTCCATGGGCCGGGCTGGAGGCCCACCGTGGAGGAAAGGCTTCGGAGGCCTTATATCGGATCCTACCGAAGACTTGACGTGCACTTCAGGAATAGGAAGATTCGTTCAACATGTAATCCGTTGATGGCAACCGACATTCATGTAACCCTAGATACCCTCGGTGCCTATATAAGCCGTAGGGTTTAGCATATAGAGGATACACATGTACATCATCATCACCCCTAGGGTTTAGACCACAAACATACGATCTCGAGGTAGATCAACTCTGTATTTGTTACACCATCAATACAACAAGAGCAGGACGTAGGGTTTTACCTCCATCAGAGGGCCCGAAACTGGGTAAAAGCCTTGTGTTCCTTGTCTCATGTCACCATCGATCCGATCTCACAGCTCGGGCCCCCTACCCGAGGTCTGTCGATTTTGACACCGACATTGGTGCTTTCATTGAGAGCTCCCTGTGTGATCATCTGGATTGATGGCTCGTGTGCAGTTTGACAGCAGCATTGGCTGCGGTGACATCTTCGTCCCCGGCCAACTCTTCGCTTTCGGCAGTGTGGTACTGCACGCCGATCTTGCCGGCCATCTAGGCCACATCGATACCTTCGCTCTGAACCAGGTCATCATGTTCAGAAGTTTGGAGTACGTCGCTAACGCCCGAGGCGATCTGGTTCTATCGGGACAAATCGCAATCCAATCTGAGGAACCTTCAGTCACGGACGCTCTAGATCAGACTTCCAATCTGATCCTCGGATCCGACCCCCCGACGGAGCCTACCCGAGAGATGGATCTGGGAGCGGTCGCATCCGACCTAACTCAAGCCACCTCGGGTGACAGCCCGAAGCCAAATTCTTCTTCGGATCTAACAGTGGTCTCAGAGGAAGCCACTTCGGTCTTGGAACCGGAGCCGGCCCAGAGGGGCCCAGAAAAGGGACCTTCCTCAGGTGGTCCAAGCAACCCCTTTCATATCAGCCCGACTTATCGCCAGGCCCTTGCCGCAGAAGAGCTCTCGCAGATAAATGAGATGCTGGATCGGATCCAGTACCTGGCGATCTCATCTGCAGTTTACGACCAGATCGGATGTAAAGCCGATGATCGGGAGATTTTCATCCCACCCTGTCGGGGATGTAACTCCACGGTGTAACCCGCCCTATGGGGCCGGGTTAACATATCGACAGCTTTACGATCAAGTTTAAGATGGGCCGTGTCATGAAGACGAGGCAAGCGAGGCGGTGGCTGACTAGAGTCGCCAGACGGCCCAACACTTGAAGATGGCGGCTCAAGGCCCACAAAGCTGAAGACGCCAGCCGGATTTCCTTGCTTAAGGCGCAAGGCAAGTTAGATACATTGTAGGTTACGGGTCACGATATGACCTGGACTCTATTGTAAATCCTAGGGCTTGACCTGTATATAAAGGCAGGCCCCTAGGACCGAAAGATTCAAGTTAAAATCTCTCGATAGCTAGGTTAGCGATTCTGCAGCCCTATAATTGAGATTTATCCATCAAATACACACAAAGCAGGACGTAGACTATTACCTCCATCGGAGGGGCCGAACCTGGGTAAACCCAACTCTCTTTTCCGTTCAACCCCTTCGAGTCGCCACCTAGCGGCGATGGCCTCACACCTATGTCCTTTTACGAGGACATCTGCCGGGTTGACAAAACCACGACAGTTGGCGCCCACCGTGGAGCCTTCGCCCAGTGGAGTTGAATTTTCGAAGGGAATCCTTCCAGGATTTGGGAAGTTTGTGGTTGATCGGATGATCAAGAGTCGCCGTGACAAGATCTACATCAACGAACCGGATTGGAGCGTCAAAGCTGACTCGATCGAACGCGGGCCTCGAGTTCCCGTTGGAGAGATTGAATTGGAGACCCCCGAGTCGGACATCAACACCAACATCGACAAGCCGGCTCGGAGCGCCCAAGCCAATCAACACCAGGGCGGCTGTCGTCATGTCTTTGTTGGTTTCACGCAAGGAATCAGCCTTTCGGACGAGCCGGTTTCCAGCGAGAACGCCCTCGTCAACTCGGACGGCGGGTCATCCACGGGAGATACGGAGTCGATCTGTCCTCTTTATGATGGCGGACTTGGGGGCTCGTTGGAAACTGAGGCCCCTGGGGAATACGACGAGTTACCACGCCAAGTCGCCGTCTACATGGCAGGAGGTACGACGGTTCCAGATCCAGCCGCAGCTGGAGGTTCTCGCGGGACAACCAAAACTCCGGCTCAAGCCATGACCGATCTAATGGCCGAGATGGCAAAACTCGTGGATACCCCAGTTACTGCAGAAAATCAGGAAGAGCGCAATGTGGAGCTAACCAAACTGCGTAGCCAGATAGTTGAGGTGCAGAAGGAGATTGACGCTGAAAATGCGCAAATGGCGGAGTTGCAGGCTCGCATACATCAAGAGACAGAATGCCTTAAGGCCGAGGCCTGGCGGTTAGGAGTTCAGAGGGAAGCATCGGAGGCGGTTTACGAGAGAAGACGCCACCGCGGGCTCCCTCCGAACCTTGAGCCACAACAGCTTTTTAATACCCCACAACAGACACCAGGAACTGTTCAACAACCTGGGAATCGACAAGAGGAACCGGCTCAACCCCCGCCGGCTCACTCCCCGCCTCGACAATTCCAGACTCCATGGGGTCATTTTTCCAACCTTGTTGATAACATGCTAGTGGCAACCCGGAATTTGGAAGCACTGCCCATTAACGGAAACTCCCCCGTTGAGGTTGAGGCTAGAAACGCTATTGAGATGCTGAAAACAGTTGTGGTACAGCAGGCGCAGTACTCATACAGCCGGGATTGAATGCATTCCACTCCCTACGCTAGCAAGGGCCATCATGTGGAGTCTTCGGCCGTTTCCAGCAATGGGCGAAGGCAACAACCTCAGGTCTCCCCAACCCGCCCCAAGCCGTCAGACGCCCAGGCAGTTGTTGATGCATCTAGAGGCGCACGACAGGCAGAAGAGGAAGCGGCAGCACAGGTGATTCAACAGCTTCACCCTCAATCAGCAAGTTTGGGGGCTGGGACCAACAATAGGACAATTGGGATACCATGCTTATCCCCGACACTCCACGCCAAGCGCATGCCCAAAGACTTCAAGGGACCTCGTAAGGTGCCAAATTACACGGCGGATCTTGAGCCGGCATCCTGGATCGAAAGTTATGAGTTGGCGATGGATATGCTGGATGTTAGTGACGCTGTATGCGCCAAGTACTTAACCATGATGTTGGAGGGACTGGCTCGGACGTGGCTGAAAAACTTGCCGCTAACTCCATCAACACATGGGCAGAGCTGAAAGAGCGGAGAATTTCTAAGGAACCTGCAAGAAGCCTATAACAATAGTAGACCTACAGCATTGCGTTCAGCGAGTGGACGAATCGGCCCACCATTGGACCCGCCGGGTCGCGGAGATTATCCACTCATCAAACAGCATCACGGCGGCTCAAGCAGTCCTAATATTGGAAAAGAACTGTCACTTCCAGCTGTTGGTTCAGAAGCTCGGACGGCTCAAGCGAAAGGTACAAGATATGGGCGACTTAATGGATGTCCTAACCAGATATGCCGAGTCAGATAGCACGAAGGATCCTGGCTCAGATGAGGACAAGACCACTAAAGGCAAAAAGGCTGAAGGAGGAAAAGGCTAGCATAGTCACGTTGGTAACCAGGGGGCTCAAAATAATAAGCGAAAGCAGCCTGATGGCGGGTCAGACTTCGTGGCCAATACTAACACTGGTTTCAAGAATCAGCGCCGCAATGGTCATCCCGGAGGGGCTTACAATGGGAATAAGCCTCACAATTATGAGGAGGCACTTAAAGCACCTTGCCCTAAGCACAGCACTCAGGATAAGCCGGCTACCCACTCGTGGGAGAATTGTTATATCATGCAAGAGTTCCTTAACCAGGCTTTCCAGAATAATCCCGGAGGTAATGGTGGAGGACATCCGGATCAACATGGACATGGCGGGTCACAAGGTGGCTCGGGGGCTGGTTTTCAACATTAGGAAAATCATGGCAATGGGCAGCATCCTGGCGAGGGCAATCAGCATAATAACCAAGGAGGATTCCAAAGTAATCCCAAGCAGTTGAATAACGGTCAATACCACTAGCACCTGAATCCTTGAATAAAATTCATGCTCTGGAGGGTATCAAGAAATTTTTTTATGTCTCCGAGAAGGAAACAAGCCGCCCCTGGAATACTAGTGGCCTTATTATACTTAGATCCACCGACTCCTTTTTTGTAATTTCTTCCCCCCTTGCAAATTATGTATATACTTCTTTATGTTTCGAGTATGAATAAAGCCGGCGTATTTTGTCGTTTCAACCTACAAAATGAGCTTGAGTCTTTATTTTTCGAAACAAAGGGCACCTGGGGGCTTCCAACTCATCGAGTTTAGCTTTCTCACCCTTGTGACCCAGCACAATAACGCCACAATACAAAGGGCATTTGGGGGCTTCCTGCTCATCGGGCTTAGCTTTCTCACCCTCTTGACCCGGCAAAAATAAACGCCATATATGGTTAAACCTGCCTGTACGCTTGATGCGACTCCGATCAGATGACCCCGTGTACTCTTAACAAGTCAATCCTTTTGGGACCCTGAACTTGTCAAGGTTAAAACACCGGCTTGCGTCATGAGAGAGCCGGCATACAGAGAGCTAGGATAAACCATGGGTTATCATACCCGCTTCATTGAAGCAAGACTCGAGCCTCGAAAGCCGGTCTTTCCCTGTCGAGCCTCGAAAGCCGACAATTACCTTGATAGCATGAGCATATGTTATTTGCATTACATCATTACGTCCTTCGCATCATCATCGCGTCATGCTAGTGCGGTCATACCTATGCGGAAAACTGATTTTCAGATCAGAATATATCACAAGATATTTGTGAACGCCTATGAAGCCTTTTTAGCCAATCAGCATCGCGGTTATAATAACCAGGATCATGCGGTTAAAACCTTCAAGGCCGGTTTCAAAAGAGCCGCCTTATATTTCTGAGCTTTAAAAGCCAGTTCCTAAACGATGCTATGTGCTGTAAATCACCACATAAAATGTTTTCAGGCCTGCCCTGTTCTCATTACCGGTTCATACATGAAATACCCGGGTTATCAGACTGCATGACCAGCATAAAATTATATTATTGGAGAAAGGCTAAAAGGACTTTGAGTTTTGAATGCCAATTTTCTTTTTGCCGAGTCTCATCGAGCCGGCTTATCAAGATTGCCTTATTTGGCTTTGTTTATTACAACAAGTTGCAGGTACAAATTTATTACCGATTCACGCTTGGGAAACCGGGTTGAACAATTGAGCTCACATAGTGACCAATTGACAAGTCATGTAATCTTCAACAATTGTGGGAGGAGAAATAGACTGTTAAAGTCTAGAAGATCAAGACCTTCTGCCAACTCGTTTTGCCCAGCTTTTTCTTGCCAAAAGCATTCATCAATAAAAGAATATGTGAATGACAGGACGGTGAAAACAACAAAGAGGGTATAGAGCCCATGAGTATAAATATTTGCTTCAACAAAGGCGCAAACGTGCACGATGGCACGACACAATAGTTTTCAGAAAAGCTACCCCTGTTACAGGCTCACGGAAGCCACAAATTGTTTTTTACCCATACTTGGGGGCTTGAGTGGACGAAGTGACGATTGAAAGGCTCACATCGCCATTCAACTAACTCGCCGACCACCCCATCCGGGTCAGTGGCGGGCTAATCTTGCGCGTGAGACGCCTCCGGGTTATCCACTGCTTGGTCTTCTGGCTCTTGTATCTGAAGGTTATCCACGTCCCAATTGCAATGGGATAAGGCTTGGAACACGGCTGATGGTGTCCTGGACTAGGGGGTACTCACCACGTCGTCTCCCGACCAGTGGGTCGGGCCAAGGACCCCCAGGGTGATTCACTAATGGGCCACTTCAGGCAGCCCATGATGCATACAAGGGAGATTCCACAAGACTTGGCGCACAAGACAAGGACTCCTCTAAACCCTAGGCCTACGGTGCATTATATAAACCGAGGCCAGGCTAGAAAATAGACAACCTCAATCTCATATTCATTACTACAATCTCGTGGTAGATACCTGTACTATGTACTATCCCCCATATGAATATAATCAAAAGCAGGACGTAGGGTATTATCTTCTCGAGAGAGCCCGAACCTGGGTAAAATCCTGTGTCCATGTTACCATCGCTCCAAGACGCCTAGCTTAGGACCCCTACTACGAGATATGCCGGATTTGACGCCGACATTGGTGCTTTCATTGAGAGCCTGTTGGGTGATCATCGCGGGGCAATGGATCTTCAATCGATGCCAAATCAGGTGTTATGTTTTCAGTTAAATTTGTGCCGTATAAGTTAGATTCTTTACGAAGTACAATCGCTGCCAATCTGTCAAATTTATTCACAGATTTAGGTATGTTCAACACATCGCCACGGGAAGCCGGCGATCCGATTTGTTCTATGCTAATTGATGTCTGCGGTTGCCCGACCGATCTGTTGCGGAGAAGACGTGCGCCGGTTGAGCACAAAATTGACCTTTCCACGAAAGCTCCAGCGCCGGCTCCGCAATCATCTACAAGATGTCCGCTCCACCGCATGATAAACGACCAAAGCAGTGCCTGTTCAGGTCTTTGGATTTGACCGCTGTTGCTCCTTCACAAGAAGTACTAGTACCTGTACGTGTTGGTATCAGGAGATGCATCATTAAAAGAGCTGCACACGTCAGGGAGATCTACTTCTCTTCCTCTTTTTATTCAGCAGCTATTCGGCCCCTTGTTCTTTACTACGCTTCATAAAAAAGTGCATGGACCAAAATATTACTAACCAATTTGGTACTAGTTTTGCAGCACAGTATCCAAGATCTAGTCTGAATTTCACTAATTCTACTACTAGCGCTGCTACTTCACGTGTTGGTGGATGTGGATCTGTCATGAAAGGTCAAAGCGGGTGTTACTAGTACAGTACAAGTCGCTGCTTTATTTTCTTCGGTCTTCTATATGGCCATCTCGTCAAACAGGCTTTATTAACTATTATTTAGCACATAAATTATTATACACATAGTATTTTCTGTTCGTTTGTACTGCATTATTTTTACAGAGATATTCTACCAAAAGACGTATGTGATGTCGGTCGGGTCAGTCGCTCACCATCATCTCGGCCAGCCGATATATATATAATCGACCTCAACTATGCCACGTCGCCACCTCGGCAAAGCCGATGTCGTCGTCTCGCCTGCGTCGACGAAGTTGTGGCATGGCCTCTACGCGCGCCCCTGTGCTGACATCTCGGCGCCGCCACTTTGCTGAGCCAACCTCGGCGCCCAAGCTATATTCCTTTAATTATTTGATTCCCTTAAATTAACTAAGTAGAAGAATTGTTTTTATCTTTATTCGTTGTTACTTTTGGCTTGCACTATATTATGTGCACAGGTAATTGACTTCAACGCGGTCACCTCAGCGCGCTGACCTCGGTGCACTAATGTCGTTCCGCCTCCGTCAACCGAATTGTGTCGTCACCTTGGTGCACTGCCCTATGTCGGCATCCCCTCGTCATCTCTTCATCAACCTGTTTTGGGGACTTCGGCGTCACCAGTCGGTCGGCTTCGTCATGTTAGCCAGACAGGGGCTTCACCTCGCCACATCGATCGTGCTGCGTCGCCACTTCATCAAGCCGAGCTCTTCGCTCGGGCACCTCGGGACCGGCTTAGGGGATGGGACCTCGACCTGCTACAAGCTTTGGCCACGTCATCAACACTGAGCATATTAACCAACTAAGTCGCTTTCATGCTCAACTTTTTTGAAAAAAAAAGTTTCGGTTCGACCAAGCATTATATTTATGTTAAATAAAAAAAATTATTTGTTAAAAACACTTCCTTTTCCCATTATAACTGGGGGCTTCGCCGTCACGCTGCCGAACTACTCTGTCTCCTCGGCCGGACCGGGGGCTTCGCCTTGTCGCAGCAACCGTGTTGCGTTGCCACTTCTCGACCCGAGCTCTTCGCTCGATTACCTCGGGCTTGGGGGCTGGGACCTCGGCCAGGCCGAGGACTACGTCCTTGTCGCGCCACAACCCCGGACCGCACCGAGCACATTAACCAGCTAAGTCGTTTTCGTGCTCAGCTCTCTTTGAAATTTTACTCTTTATTCGGTTCAACCAAACATTATATTTCTTGTTAAACAAAAAAAATTGTTTGTTAAAAATGTCTTTACCCGATTTAACCGTGGGCTCTTTAATTTGTATGAGCCGTTTTATAATAAATGTGTTTTCTTCTTGGTCGTTGCAAAGTCTTTTTCTACTACTCCTTTCTCCGACACTAGTGTGTGATCAATAGCCGGATAGCCTGGTTTCTTTCTAAAGCCGCTCGAGTTTAGTTCGCTAAACAGGCCTCGGAGAAACAATCCGCCTTCGGGATATGGAGGTTGAAGCCAAAAGCTGACCCGCTTGTAGTCTGGAGATCGAATGTATCATGTTAAAGCACGACCGAAGCACGTATTAATTTTAATACCAATTTTGGATTGGCACCAAAAAACTTGATTTAGTTCGGACGTCGAAGTTTTTACATAAGTTTTTTGGCTTTTCGAGCTTAAGGCACTTTTAAGCTATTTGTATGTTTTTCTTTTAGGAGGCGGGACATCCTCATGACCAAGGTGCCCTACATAATAATTTAGCTCGGGAGATCTTTTCCGACCCACAACTCGGTATCTTTCCTGCCGACTTACACCTCGGTGTTGGCGAAACGTACATGACATCTGGACTTGTTCCCGAGGAGATTCGATCCTCAGGTTGGTCGGCCGCACCCAACCTGAGTCTCGGGGGATACTGTGTGTCTCCAGCATAGCTCTCGTAGTACAACGTCGGATGCCTTTAAAGTATCGACAATATCAACAGGGGACTCCGACTAGAGCCTAACCAACCAAAAGCCAAGGTACTCTGAGCACTCCTTGGCAAAACGTTCTCGGATATTGCTTTATATGCATCAGTTTTGAATTGTGTCTTCGGTCAATAGTTGGGTTGCCCTACTCCTGTGATTGCCTCCTACTTTCCGCTTTGTTCGGGTAGGTGTGCAAAGGGAGAACCATTGCGATTGTACTTCCGATTTAACTGGTCAAGTACCTCAGTGGAGAAAGATGAAAACTGACTGTCACAATGAGCGCATACTGGTCAGCGATCCGATCACTCTATCAAACTATAGACCGATAGAGGTTACCCCATGGGCCTTTCATAAATTTGGTCGGAGTGTTGATGGCTTGACCTCGGCTGACGCCGAACACTAACTGGGGGCTAGTAACTGGCCTCCCAAACTTTAAGCTCCTATGACTAAGTGAAAGTTATAAAGCCTAGATATTTGATTGGCTCGTTTCCGCTAACACAATCGCCTCTGGGCACCGAGACATCGGCTAAGGGTTGTCTTGTTACTGCGGAAACACCCCGCGTAGCATCTACGAAGGGGTAGAAGCCGAAGATGGGCCACTCTCAAATGATAAACGATCACAAAGGAGTCAAAATAGCATATAGCATAAAAGCATTTGTATTCAATATGCGAGTGTTGCCTTCTGTAATCATCGTTATAAAGCCATAAATATGCATCAATTTGACTTAAGATTATGGCCAAGCTGGGTTGCCTGGCTCCTGTGCTTACCCCCTACGTTCCCGATTGTTCGGCTAGGGGGTAAAGGGAGCACCTCTGTGATTGTTACTTCCGGGTTATCCGGGTTAGTACCTTAGACTGGGTGAAGCCAAAAGCTAGCCATCTTAAGAATATAATTGGTCGGCAACGACGGAAGTGAAAATTTTGGTTCATTAAAGACCACAAAGTTCGGGAACATTCGCCGAACTAAATCCTCAATATTTTCCTCCCACATTGATCGGAGTTGAGGTTTCACGATCATGGTCAACATGATATACTGGGAAAAGGAACTTATAAATGAACTATTTTTCCCAGAAGATGTTTCTTACGGCAAGTAGTAATATAACATATCTCTCCGCGTACCTTTGTTTATAAAACCGTATGGCCGGATTGCCTTGTTTGCCGTAAATCTTTGCCCTTATAAAGGCTTTATAAAGTAGGACAAACACTCCTCGGCTACATGCCGAGGAGGTTGAAGCCGATGGTCGGTCAACCAAGTCTTGTACAATGCGGATCCGAGCATTAATGATGTAAAGTACTTGGATACATAGAATCATTATATATAAATTGTGTCGAACGTAACAACGTTTGTGTCAAACAAATGTCGATCCTTAATTCGACCACCCGTGCCCAAATTAAGGCTCGGGGGCTACTGCATTACCTATTCAATGCAACAAATTCAAAGTGCAATACGGTTTCCAAGGAGATTCAATCCTCAGGTTGGTCGGCCGCACCCAACCTGAGTCTCGGAAACTATGGCGCACCGCGTTTCTGTTCCTAAGTATGCTGCTGGGCAAGGACTTGATCCTCAGGCCGATTTCACAAATCGACCTAAGTCTCAGGGGCTACTGGGATCTGTGGTTTTATTATTTCCTTCAGGTGCATCTCTGGTTTTAGACCGACACACACCTTGAGGGCTAGTGACTATACATCTCGGTAGTAAATAAATTGCGCCGATCGGAAATAAGTCCCGCAAAAAATAGCCCGAGACTGAGGTGGTGCACCACGTTGGAAGCAGTCCGGCATAAAGCTTGGATGCATATGGTTGGCTCCATAAAGGGCATTTCTGGCATTAAGCTCGGATGAACTCCTTCAGAAAAATTCAAGACCGAGGTAATCTATGACACCTCGGATACAGTCCGGCGTTGGAGCTCGGACACACAGTCTGGCGTTGGAGCTCGGCTGTAAAAAGAAACCTCAGACGTAGTCTGGCGCTGGAGCTCGGATGCGAGAGGAGACCGCCACACGGGAAACACTTTGAGCCCGAGGTGTGGCGTAAATATTACAAGGCATTGATAAAGGCCGAGAACTTAAAGGGGCTCCTCGGATGCCCGACATGTGAACTCTTCGGATACACCTCAGCAATCCTCAAGATCGGAGATAGGAAGATTTGTTGAACCAGTTTTCAAGACCGGCGTCTGAAGACGGAGAACAGTTCGCAAGAACCGAGGAGCATCCCCAACTTGAAGACCGGTTCAGGGGGCTACTGATGGTGTCCTGGACTAGGGGGTACTCACCACGTCGTCTCCCGACTAGTGGGTCGGGCCGAGGACCCCCAGGGTGATTCACTAATGGGCCACTTCGGGCAGCCCATGATGCATACAAGGGAGATTCCACAATACTTGGCGCACAAGACAAGGACTCCTCTAAACCCTAGGCCTACGGTGCATTATATAAACCGAGGCCAGGATAGAAAATAGACAACCTCAATCTCATATTCATTACTACAATCTCGTGGTAGATACCTGTACTATGTACTATCCCCCATATGAATATAATCAAAAGCAGGACGTAGGGTATTATCTCCTCGAGAGAGCCCGAACCTGGGTAAAATCCTGTGCCCATGTTACCATCGCTCCAAGACGCCTAGCTTAGGACCCCTACTACGAGATATGCCGGATTTGACGCCGACAACGGCCTCATCGTCAAAGATTGGAGACGGGTCAACTTCAGGAGCAAAGATATGCTTACGCCGTTGGGGAGCCAGATTCACTAATATTAAATTGGGTGGTGGAATCCGGGTATGGTTGGTGTCATAAGCCGCCTGATAATTCTTCAGTTTCATCTCAGATACCAACTGAGTGGACAATACTTGAGCGGCTTTGACACAGGCAGTATAATCCTCCTGAGAAAATTCGGACCCGTCATTCTTGAACTTGGGGAAGCCCTTTGCTAATTCAGCTAGGTCAAGCTCCTCTCCGTAAGCTAGAGCCCGGCTCAACAAATATATCGCACCGGATCGGGCGGCTGACCTCTTTAGCTCTGGAATTTGCTGTGGGATGGTTGAAAGGCATTCCAACACATTTTTAATAAGCTTTAAAGGCTGCTTATCCCCCATCATTGCCTTGATTGCAAGATGACTTCCGGTATAGAGTTGCTCTGTTAGAGAATAAACAACCTTAAGCATCAGCAGGCTATTATCATAGAGGTGGCTAGTCCGGGGCCCTGCAAAATAGAGTCAATGCATGAGTCGCCGGGCGCTTTATATTTATATCTCAAGAAGACAAGAGGTTATATACACTTACCAAAAATAGCTTGGGTCATCTGGGCAATGTGCCGCTTTAACCCGAACAACTCCTCGGTGATGGGTTTGAGCTGGCCCTCAGCATCCTCTGCACGCTTCAACAGAGTCGCCTTTTCACCTTCAAAGGATTTCTTCTCCTTCAAAAAGCTTGCCTTGGCGTTTTCCAGTTTAATCAATGAGAGGCGAAGTTTTTCTTCAACTTCTGCTTGGGAGGTTTGCCCTTTTTCCAGGTCCTTTTTCAAGCCAGCTACGCTGGATTCGGCCGTCTTCAAAGCTTCTTGCATAGTAAATAAATCTATGACAAGTCCCAAGCAATATATTTGGCACTTGGGGGCTAATGTATATCAGTTCTTTCGACATCAGAGATATGGACAAGACCTGACTCATCTCAAGAAGATGAGTCGGCCCTTGGGGACTACAGGTCGAAGTTCTTCAAGTTATTAAAGATCCGAATCATCTCAAGAAGATGAGTCGGCCCTTGGGGGCTACATGCTGAAGTTCTTCAAATCATTAAAGACCTGACTCATCTCAAGACGATGAGTCAGCCCTTGGGGGCTACGGGTTGAGTCAATCACAGCATTCACAAGACCCGACTTATCTAGAAAGACAAAGCTGGGCCTTGAGGGCTACAAAAGGATATATGGTGTGAGCATATAAAGGGGAATATACCTCGTATTTATTCTTCATCATGCTAACGAGGCCGATTTCCATTTCACGGCTCGTAGCTAGGCGGTCCAGATAGGCAGCATGAAGATCTTCAACACTAAATTTTTCATAATTTGGGAGCTCCAGCTTGGTCTTCTCTTTCTCTTGCAGCACTGCTTCATCCTTAGCAATAACCTTTGTTAACACCCTGGAGACCTCAGGAGCGGTGTAACTCGTCCCACTAATAACAACCTCCTCAAGGGCATCTTTGTTTGTTGCTGAAGGATTGGGCGGGTTAAGGTTGCCTTCTGGTGTAGTTTCAACAATCACGGCGTCAGTACTGGCTGGTTCGGACGGAGGAGGTAAGTCGGTTTGGACTTCCTGAGGGTCTTCGGATTGGTTGGCATGAGTTTCATGAGCCACTAGATCAGAAATCTCCGGCTTAAGGACCTCCGGGTTAATAGAAGACCCGTCAGTTTTCCTTTTCTTCGCCTTGGCCCTAAAAAATGAAGAATGCAGTATAAAACATGGGTAGAGACAATCGTCTGCTCAAACAAGCAAAATAACAAAGGGGAATTTACCCATGGTTGATAATGAAGGGTGGCAGTTTGGATGCAGTAGAGTCGCCCGACGAAGGTGGCGACTCTTGATAAACCAAGGCATAGGAATTAAAAGTTGACACATCAAGTCAAAACCTCCTTGGAAGATTGGAGTGTTAAATACCTTGGCTGGTCATTTTCGGGCGGCTGATTTATTAGGTAAGCCCTCAACAAGATCACCACTCCCACTCCGGGTCTGAGGCCTAGACTGGTGCTGAGTTTTCTTCAAAACAAAGTGAGGATCCAGATGAGCGTCCGGGTGAGAGAAGCCTACCTTTCGAACAACTCGCCTTGTTTTCAACGGGGGCAAGGGTTCTGAGTCGGAAGAGATGGAAATTACCTCAACGTCGCCTGCACGGCTTGTTTCGACGTCACCCTAAGAAGAAGAAGCGTCAGATAGATTCAATGAAATACAAACAAAAGATTAAATTTACCTCTGATCGAGTATCAGTGGCAGCTGCTTCGCCCATGTGAGACAGCCCTTCTACAGCCGCCTTATTCTTCTTCTTACTTGGGGCGGCTTTGGGCTTATTAGCCACAGTCTTGCTGCGTTTCCTGCCCCAAAAAGGAGATGTAGCCTGTAAAATTAAACAATTAGAGCAAACAGGCAAAAGGCTCAAAGTTTGTTCGAAAAACCGGATTAGGATGTTAAAGGTTTTATACCGGAGGAGCCGGGTTAAGGGCGTAGAAAGGTTTCAACCCGTCCTTGCTGCAAGTCTCTTGGTTTTCTCCCAGCAGCTTCTTCACGATCCGGTTTATTTTGCCAGCCTCCAAGGAATAGTTGTTGTACCGTTGGGCGTCATCCAAGTCGCCGGAGTAAGCATACATTAAGTCGTTGCGAAGACTTAATGGCAGAATCCTCCAAGATACCCAACACCGGGTTAAGTCGACTCCAGTCAGCCCGTTGGCTAGTAGAGCCCTCAACTTCGGATAAACATGGGCGTGTTGAGAATGCTCCTCTTGAGGAGCCCAACCAGGAAGTTCAAAATCCATGGGGAGGCGGTTGGGTCTATAACCCGGCAAGGGATTTTCGTCAGCAGGGGTGGTATTCCGACAATAAAACCAAGTCTTGTTCCACCCCTTAGGATGGCTTGGTAGGGTGGCAGCAGGAAAAAGGACGTCTTTCCGCCCCTGGATTGAAACCCCGCCAAGTTCTAAGCCATGGCCGTCTGCACATTCGGTCTGTCGGTTCAAATAGAAGAATTCCCTGAAGAGGGAGACAGTGGGTTCCGTTTGCAGATATACCTCACAAAATACTTGGAACTGGCAAAGGTTCGATATGGAGTTAGGACCCAAGTCTTGAGGATGAATATGGAAGAAGTGCAAGACGTCTCGAAAGAATTTTGACCCGGGAGGTGAAAACCCCCTCTGAAGGTGATCCAAGAATATCACCACTTCTCCCTCCTCTGGGTTTGGGATTTCCTCTCCAAGGATGACCCGCCAGCCAACCGCGTTTTGAGGCGGCAGAAACCCATGTTCCTCATAATCTTTCAAGATAACATCGGAAACTTGAGTGGCCACCCAGTTGCAGGTTTTTGAATCCGACATAATGAGTCGCCTGGATAAAGCAAAAGGAGGGCGTCTTAAGCAAATGGTTCAAATAAAATGATCTGATTATCTGCAATGGAAAGGCTGCCTTGTAAAGAGCCGGAGCCTTAATGCAGTAGCTTAACGCATGGTGGGTTACAACTATTGAGCCGGCAGGAGTAAGGGCGACTCATGCTAAAAATCAAAGATTTCTAAAGTTTTGCTAAGTGTAAGACAAACAAGTTTCCCCCGGAACAACAACAATTTTGGATCTAAGAATAGTTCAAAAAGCGAAGTATTTGCTAGCCCTAGCGGAGGAGCAGAGAAGCAGTGGCAGTACAGTTCATCTAATGCTGGGGGGATTAAAGCATGATATACACGAAACAGAACCAGTGTTTCTACCGCTTTATTTTTGTGATTACACGTGCGAGATCTATTCATAAAACCAACGATGGTGATGAACCAAAGATAAAGCTACCGAAGAACTCAAGAACTTCGATGTACTACAATGGATCTAGGTCAGAGGAAATGACTTACTTGAGTGATCACCGGCGGCGGCAGGAACGTGCGGATGTTTGACCGATGAAGAAGAAATACCGCAACGGCTTCAGGAGTGACTGCCGGAGATGAGGAAACAGCGGCGGCAGCGCGAGGAGACTCCGGACTCGAGGAGGAAGAAGGAGCGAAGAGGCGAAGTGGAAAGTGAATAAGGGACCCCCTAGTAAATATTTAAAGGGAAGGAGCTCGAAGAGGCAACTGTCAGGCCCGACAATCGAGGAAATGCAGTAATTTTCGGGAAACGAAGACGCCTCGATTTTCGGGATAAACGGATACGGACAAATTCGCCATGATGTCATTATTGGTTTCTAAAATTGACGGCGGATGACGTCACAACGGACGAGTATTGAAGAAATGACAAGTGTGGAAGCATTATAAGCCGGTGTTATGAGAGTCATAGAAGACACAAATCCAATGATGAGCCGCCAAAGGAATAGAAGAGAAATTGACATGAATGGATTGAAATCAATCTGGGGCCTAATGTCGGGGATGTAACTCCATGGTGTAACCCGCCCTATGGGGCCAGGTTAACATATCGACAGATTTACGATCAAGTTTAAGATGGGCCGTGTCATGAAGACGAGGCAAGCGAGGCGGTGGCTGACTAGAGTTGCCAGACGGCCCAACACTTGAAGATGACGGCTCAAGGCCCACAAAGCTGAAGACGCTAGCCGGATTTCCTTGCTTAAGGCACAAGGAAAGTTAGAGACATTGTAGGTTACGGGTCACGATATGACCCGGACTCTATTGTAAATCCTAGGGCTTGACCTGTATATATAGGCAGGCCCCTAGGACTGAAAGATTCAAGTTACAATCTCTCGATAGCTAGGTTAGCGATTCCGCACCCCTGTAATCGAGATCTATCCATCAAATACACACAAAGCAGGACGTAGCCTATTACCTCCATTGGAGGGGCCGAACTTGGGTAAACCCGACTCTCTTTCCCGTTCAACCCCTTTGAGTCGCCACCTAGTGGCGATGGCCTCACACCTAAGTCCTTTTACAAGGACATCTGCCGGGTTGACAAAACCACGACACACCCACCACCCACCTAGTTGCCACGGTCGAATATTTGACCGATGCGCTGGACTATGGATCCGATGAGGCCATCAGGATGGACGATGACCACAACAATTCCAGATAATACTCACCCGCGGCCATTCCCTGAACTGGAAAGTGGGCCGCAACTTCAAATTATGACGTTTACATGGTAGATACCCCTAAGGAAGATCCTAATGAGAAGCCTAAGGGGAGTTCCAAGCATTGTCGCCCCAAGAGAAAACCAAGGGGCAACAACGGAAAGAAAGATGAAGCTACTCCCGCAGATAACATGGCTAGCCCGGTTGCGGACGAGAATGGACAGGCCGAGCCCGCACAGCAAAACGGGCCTATGATCACACATGCCGAAGATAATCCCGAGCAGAAAGAAAGATCCAAAAGCAGGACCGACGAGGACTACATGCTGCTATCCGAGGACGATAACAACCTCGGACCCTATGACTTCGAGGTGCCTGAGAGCCCATCCGCACAGATACGCTTCCATCGTCCGCTAGCCGCAACTGCGCGGAGCATGAAGAGAAAACAACAAGAGTTGTACTCTCACGAAGCCACACTCAATGAGAAGTGGAACCAGGTACTCGCGGCCGAAGAAGACCTCGAAGCATGGCGCATGGCGGCCAAGTCGTTTCCATGACGGCGCCCACTGCCCGAATTCGAAGACGAGGTGGATATTGATCCTCTCACATACGATCACAAGGAGCAAGCTGATCGTCCGCCTAGAGGACGCGATCGGCTAATGGGGACATACAAAGAACCCCCGACGAAGCCCCGCCCTCACAGCAAGAGCCCGGTTGACTATCCCGAGCCTTACGACCTTCAATAAAATACGTAGGGAAAGATCACCTCCCTGATCCATATATGGATTACGGTACCATGTGCCCGTCGGCTTGGAAGGGTACAACGCCTGGCTAGACAGGCAAGAGCGAGCTCGTGAACTAAGAGAGCGGGTGATCGCCAACACCCGACAGGACACGCTCCGATTTCGAGCCTCTGCACACCTAGTCTGTTTTACAGACGAGGTCGTGGAACATCAGTTCCCAGAAGGGTTTAAACCCATTAACATCAATCAATATGATGGCACAACAGATCCAGCCGTCTGGATAGAAGATTTTCTTCTACACATCCGCATGGCCTGAGGAAATGATCTTCATGCCATTAAATAGTTGCCACTCAAGCTTAAGGGACCGGCACGACATTGCCTCCATATCTTACCCAAAAATTCTATCGAAAGCCGAGAGGAGATGGAGGATGCTTTCAGGTCCAACTTTCAAGGGACCTATGCTCGGCCTCCAGATGTCCATGACAACAGCCACGTCATTCAGAAGAAGGGCGAATCAGCTCGGAAATTCTGGAATTGGTTCATAACCAAGAAGAATCAAATAGTTGATTAACCGGACGTCGAGGCCATCGCAGCTTTCAAGCATAGCATCCGGGACGAATGATTAGCCCGACAACTCGGATAGGATAAGCCGAGGACTATGGCGGCCCTCACCACATTGATGACCCGCTTTTGCATGGGCGAGGACAGCTCGCTAGCCCGTAGCTCTCATACGAGCGACCCCGAATCCGAGATGGGAACGGCAGGCCAAGGCGCAATAAGTACAAGCGCCGAAACAAGAACAACGGCAGCGATGCCGAGGACCCGACAGTCAATGCATGGTTCAATAACTCACGGGGTGAACCCAAAAAGAGATCCTTTAAAGGAAACAAGGACAACCAAAGCGCCCTGGACAAAATACTAGAAAAGCCCGGCCAGATCCACAACACCCCAGAAAAACTTGCCAACCACACCAATAGACACTATTGGGTGTTCAAGCAGGCTGGAAAGGCTCTAGCCGAAGAGTCAGGCAAGGGTCAGTCCAGGAGCAACGACGACGAGGATGAACCTCAACGGCCGAACAGCAGTGGCCAAAAACAGTTCCTCTCCGAGATTAAGGAGGTGAACATGATCTATGTCACACACATCCCTAAGAAGGAACGAAAGCGGGCACTTTGGGACGTCTACGCCTTAGAGCTCGTAGCCTCGAGGCGTACCCCTTGGATGGCCCACCCGATCACTTTCGGTAAGAAAGACCATCTGACCAGTACCCGTCATGGCGGGTCAACCTCCCTGGTTCTAGACCCCATTGTCGTTGGGTTTCACCTCACCCGCGTCCTTATGGACGGCGGAAGAAGTCTGAACTTGATATACGCAGATACGGTGCATAAAATGGGTATTGACTCTTCTAGAATCAAGCCGAGTAAAACCATGTTCAAGGGAGTAATACCTGGGGTGGAGGCCCAGTGTACGGGCACTATAACATTACAAGTTGTCTTCGGCTCTCCCGACAACTTCCACTGCGAGGACTTGATTTTTGATATAGTCCCTTTCCGCAGCGGCTACCACGCATTGCTTGGTCGTACTACATACACCCGCTTTAACGCGGTGCCGCACTATGCATACCTTAAGCTCAAAATGTCGGGGCCCAACGGGGTCATTACCATCAACGGTAACACAGAACAATCTCTCCACACAGAGGAGCAGACAGCGGCTTATGCAGCTGATTCCCAGTCGTCCAAAGAGGCGGCAAGATAGGAAGCTCGGCGTGATCTTCCGAGCTCTTCCAAATGCGTCTGCACGGCCAATGGTCGAACCCACATCCCCCTAAATAGGGATACGTGCTCCCCTGCCCCTACTGGTTGTTAGAAGATTACGTACCTTGAGTACACAACTTCGCGCTTAAAATTCCTTGGGGAATTGGGGAGCAAAAATTTATCATCCTAGGAGTGTCATCTTAGATAATCCGAACACACCCGATGCATGGTGATCTCTTCGGCACATGAAGGCCCACCAGAAGAAATCTCGACAGCATCAACCTGCCAACACATGGCTCCAGCCTCATCGGAGGCCCCGCCTTTCAAGTGTCTTCAGCATCCCGGGAATCGGCCATATGCATCAGCCTTGGAATATACAAGGACTGGCTGGTTAACAGCTCGAGGGCGCCGACGTGCGGTAGGGGATCAACGGGCCACAAGGCATGCTTATCTAAAACCATGTACTTCTCTGCCCACCTATCTTTTTCTTCAACATGCTCTTTGTATCTGCTTACGGCTCGGCCTGCAAGGCCTAGCCTCATGAATAATAAAACATACCTCTTTTCGGGACCTGCACATTTTCAAGTGTTGTTTTATGTTTCATAATTTGCACCAAGGTGGTTTACTTCCACACACAGTAGAGTCAGGCTTTGGACCGGGGGCTCGGATTTATAGACGAGCCCATGTTCAAGTCCGATGTCTGGTCGACGTCTTGGATATTGCGTTATATGCATTTGTTTCGAGTAGTGATTTTAGTCAAAGATTGGGTTGCTCGGCTCCTGTGCTTACATCTTACGTTCCGCTCTGTTCGGCTAAGAGTGTAAAGGGAGAACCACTGCGACTGTGCTTCCAGCCTAGATGGTTAAGCACCTCAGTGGATAAAACCAAAAATTGACTATCACGACAAGCGTAAACAGATCAAGTGATCCGAAGACATTATAAAACTAATGTGCCGATAGCGGCAGACCCATAATAAACGAAGGATTCTTCCTATGAGAACCAAGGTGTTCAAAGTGGCATACCTTGGCTGGTCCGATCACCACTACACCAGGGGCTAGTTCAACTACCCCACAATTTAGAGCTCTGACGACTAAGTGAAAGAGATATAGCCATTATGGTCCGATTGCCTCGTTCATCTAAGCACACAATCATCGGTAAGGTTCCGAGACGTCGGCTAAGGATCTACATGTGCTACAGAACACCCCGTGTAGTTTCTACAAGAGGGCAGAAGCCGACAACTGGAAACTTTCATATAAAGCAGTCACAAAGGAGGAGAATATAAACATATCGGATAAAGGCCGAATTGATTCATTCATATTTTTAAACTTATCTTTACAAATTCTTCCTTGGCATATCGAGGGACCTACTGGAAGTAAGACTCGGACTTCGAGCACTGCGCCTCGGGTAATGCGCCAATACTGATTGATACTTGTGATCTACGTTGGGTTTTCCGTGAAGAGGAACGGGTAATTGCAGCACAAAGTGGGTAAGTATTTCCCTCAGTTATGAACCAAGGTTTATCGAACCAATAGGAATATCAATCCTGAACCGTCTTGAGCAGTTGCACACAAAAGAGCAAACAACTTGCACCCAATGCGGGCAAGATGGTTGTCAATCCCCTTGATCTCGTTATTTGCAAGCAAGTGAAGTGTGTAGATAATAGTAGATAATTGTAAATTGCAAAAATAAAATAAAAGGTAAATAAAGGCAGCAAGGTAATAGTAGCATTTATGAATTTATAAGTGAATAGACCCGGGGGCCATAGTTTTCCCTAGCGACATCTCTCATGTAGGCAACATACGGTTGGTAACAAATTATTGTTGGGCAATTGATAGAAAAGCGGATAGTTATGCGATTTTCACGGCAATGATCATGTGTATATAGGTATCACGTCCTAAACAAATAGGCTGACTCCTGCCTGCACCTATTACTATTACTCCACTCATCGACCGCTATCCAGCATGCATCTAGAGTATTAAGTAAAACAGAGTAATGCATGGAGAACGATGACATGATATAGACAAAGTAAACTCAAGCAATATGAATAAACCCCATCGTGTTATCCTTAGTATCAACAACACAAAGACGTGTCTTGTCCCTTTCTGTCACTGGGATATAGAGCACCGCCAAGTTGAACCTACCACAACACACCTCTCCCACTGAAGATAGATCAATCTACTTGGCCAAAGCACATCGATAGATCGGAGAGAATTACAAAGCTATAATGATCATGCAAATACTAATCTTAATATTCAGAGGTGACTCAAATACTTTTCATGAATAATCTGAACATAACCTAGAATTCATCGGATCCCAACAAACACACCGCACAATAGGATTACATCGGATAGATCAAAGCGAAGATGCGATGATCATTGTATTGAAGATCAAGAGATAGAGAGATTGCCATATAGGTACTAGCTATGGACCCGTAGGTTATTGGTGAACTACTCACACATCATCATGAGGGCTGGAGGGTTGATGAAGAGGCCCTCCGTGATCGATTCCCCCTCCGCCAGGGTGCCAGAACGGAGCTCCAGATGGCCTCTCCATGGAACAGAGACTTGCGACAGCGTAAAAAGGGTTTCAGGACTGTCTCTAGGGTTTTTGGAATATATGAGAATTTATAGACCAGAGAGGGGCGTCGGGAGACGCCCGAGGGGGCCAGCACACATCAGGGCGCGGCCACCCCCTGGACGCGCCCTGTTGCATGCTGGTGCCCTCGTGCAGCCTCCGGTCTCCTCCCGAAGCTTCTAGGTCTTCTTTTGGTCTAGAAAAAATCATCAAAAAGTTTCGTGGCAATTGCACTTTGTTTGGTACTGTAAACCTGAAAAGTAAAAAACACGCAGAAAACAGTAACTGGCACTGGGCACTGGGTCAATAGGTTAGTGCTCAAAAATATTATAAATTGGTAAATAAAGACCCAAAAAGTATCCTAGAATGATAATATATCAGCATGGAACAATTAAAAATTATAGATACGTCGGAGACGTATCACTGACGCATATGCCCGCTGGGCAGCCTCCAGAGAGGCCGAGCTCTTCCAGTTGGCGGCCTGGGGGCTGGCCTCGCGCAACCTATTCAACAAGCCGAACAAGTTGTTGGGCATGGCCCTTGACGGCCAAAGGTTGATGCAGAGGTCAACCATAACAGGACGCGCCGCCCGAAACAACTCCGCCAACTGCTTCATTTGGTTATTGAGTTGTGGCCGGTGCTCGGGCACCTGGAACTGACTCAAGAATATCTTCTCGGGTGGATCGTCAGGTCTGTCGGCATAATGGGCGCATGCATCCGCGGCGCTGATCGGAAGGTCCTTGAAACCTCTAAGGAATGCCAGTTTTGCGTAAGATTGGCAAAACGGCTATCGCCAAAAACACAACAAGCGGATAGGGCTTACCGGCGGTGATCTTGCTCACTTGATCGAGGACTTCACGATCCACCCGGGCCTGGGTCTTGTCCTCCTTGCACTCTGAGCTTGCCTTGGCAAGCTCGGCAAAGAGTTTCTTCTTCTCTTCCTGAAGGGTGTCATGCTCAGCGTAAACCCCCTTCAGATCCACCTCCAACTGCTGGACCCGAACCGTGTGCTTATCACCAAACTTCTTCGCCATGGCCAGCTCTTTGCAAGCATGCTCTGTCGCAACCCTGTGCTGCTCGGCCTCCTGCCGAGCTGTTTCTAGCTCAGCCCGGAGCTTCTCCAGTGCCATGGAGGAAACTGCAAGATCAGCGCGATAGTGCTTTAAAGCCTACTGCTATAAGAAATAGATCATATGCAGAAACATACAAATCATATTCTCTATTTTACCTGACACTTCCTCCAACTGCCTCTTCATTGGCTCCACGTCCTTCTCGGACATCTCGAGCTTGCGATTGATCTCTTCCAGCTCTTGTGAGGTGGAAGTTGAAACCGAGGCCAATTCCTATTAAAGAACCAAAAAGTAGACATTAAAACTCCTAGGATGACATCGATCCCCTGATCGGATAATTTTATCCGATCAGGGTCTCAGGGGCTACTGCTATTTGCATTTTCACTTATTTCTTGGAACCCTGAGTAAGATCTTCGGATCTCACTCAGGGCTCGGGGGCTACTGTGGTTAGACACTTACGGTCCTCGGACCAATAATTTTTCTTCTACTAATACATATTCATTATATCCTAGCTCCTAGCAATTCTATGCACTTGTTATATTAACAAGGAAAAGCAGGAACACGACTTACCTAAAAGCCCTAAAAACAGGCCTCGAAAGACCTCCCTCATACCGGCCTCCACGGACCGGTAGCTTTGTAACACTGCACCCATGATTGTGCGGTGCTTGGCGTGGATGGAAGAGCCCTCCATGGCTGCTTCCACCTCCTTCGTCCAGCCCTTGGGTGCCTGCCCTCGGGTAGGCAGGGGTGAATGGACCACTTCGGCCCCCTCCCTTAGCGGAGAGGGTGCCACCAGGCTAGATGGCCGAGGCATCTCGGTGTCTTCGGGTGTAGAAGACGCTAGCTTCCCCATCTTCGCTCCTTCTGTAGAAGAAGGAACTTTTCCTGTCGGGTCCTCGGTAGCCGAGGACTCCACCCCGACCATGGGCACTCTCGCACTCTCCCTCGTGGTCAGTATGGGCGGAGGAGGCGAGGTTGTCTGCCCTGGTACCTCAAGTGCAGGAGGGAAGGGGTGATGCCGATCGGACGAGCTGCCCGGAGGAAGCCCGCTTGATTCCCCATCACTAGGGACCGCCCTGGGTCCTGTACAGGGCAAAGGGGGGTGAATCGGAAAAAACAAAGACAAAGGGAGGTGATGTGCACAACATAAGATAGAAGTTAAGGATGTACCTCCTCGACGGCGATTTACTCCTGCTCGCCTCGGATTGCTCGCTCTCCGAGGAGGAGAGGATGACCCTGGGCTTGGCTGAGGCCTTGTGGCCCGCGGTGTCGGATGCCTTCACCAAGCACTTTAGACCGCCACGGGTCTCCAGCCCCACGACGTGCTCAGATGCCGCTTTCTTCCTCGGAGGGGAGGAGTTGTCCTCGCTCTCCTCCTCCTATTCATCTCCTCTATCCGAGGAGACAGACTTGAGGTCCTCGAATTTGGACTCTGAGGGCTCCTCGATTTGAAGACCTCCAGTCTTCTTCCTTTTCCTCCCCATCTCCCTTTTAGCATTGGTCGGGCCCTTTGGGGGCGCCATGTCCATAAGCGCTTGGAGATTGGGGGAGATGAAATCTTTGGTCAAAGGGGCATGACAACTTATGTTTGCTACCTGATCCACCCACTTCTGCAGGTATGAAGAAAAATATCTCACCTATAAAGATTGACTTCGGATTTAAAGGACCAGTGGCAGTAGGGGTTACCTTTTTCGCAGCATGTGTCTCCGAGTAGCCGCTGTCAGGCCCGTTCACGGGGAACTTGTTCTTCTTCAGCTTGAAGAGGGACGTCCACATGTCGTTCATGTCCGTGCGGAAGAAGTGGCGGATCTTCCGAGGGTGCTCGGGCTTGTAGAGCCACATCGGATTGACTCGAAGTTGGAGCGGCAGGATGCCGTGGTGCAGCATCACGTCGATCACATCCACCAGCTTGGCGCTGCCCCCGAGGTTGTGGATCTTCCACTGGAGGTTGGAGACCTCCTCGAGGTTTCCCCACTCCAACCTCTTCGGCTGCCAGGAGTTTAGCTTCCTCGAAGGCGGCCCTGTGAAGGGTGGGAGTGCGGCCAGGTTCTCGGCATGGGTGATACGTCTCCAACGTATCTATAATTTTTTTATTGTTCCATGCTATTATATTATCAATCTAGGATACTTTATATGCAATTATATGCTATTTTATATCATTTTGGGAACTAACCTATTAACCCAGTGCCAAGTGCTAGTTGTTGTTTTTTTTGCCTATTTTTGGTTTTCCAGGAAATCTGTACCAGACGAAGTCCAAACGCTATGAAACTTTTAGAAAAAAAAATTGGACAAAAGAAATCCATGAAGCTTCGGGAAGTGAGGAAGCGACGCGAGGAGACGACAAGGCAACAGGGCACGTCCTGGGGGGTTAGGCGCGCCCTGATGTCTTGTGGGCCCCTCGTGGCTCTGTCTGACCTAGTTCCACCTCCATAAATTCTCTAAAATAGTGAAACCAACAGAGAGCGACCCGACACACTTTTTCCGCTGCCGCAAGTCTCTGTTCCGACGGGAGGCTATCTGGAGACCTTTTACGGTACTCTGCCCCAGGGGGAATCGACCATGGAGGCCATCTATATCAACCTTGCTGCCTCCATGATGATGGGTGAGTAGTCCACCACAGACCTACGGGTCCATAGCTAGTACCTCGTTGGCTTGTTCTCTCTCTTTGAACTCCAATACAAAGTTCATCACAATTCTCGTGGTGATCTATCCGATGTAATCTTCTTTTGCGGTGTGTTCGTTGGGATCCGATGAATTGTGGGTTTATGATCAGGTTATTCATTCAAAGTAATTGAGTCTCCTCTGAATTTTATTATGCATGATTATTATAGCTTCGTATTTCTCTCCGATCTACCGGTTTGGTTCGGCAAACTAGATTGATTTATCTTCAGCGGGAGTGGTGCGTTGTAATGGGTTCAATCTTGCGATGCTCTACAACCTCGTGGCAGAAGGGGACAAGACACGTATTTGTATTGTTTCCATTAAGGATAAAAATACAGGATCTGAACATATTGCTTGTCTTATTTTGTCTACATCATGTCAACTTGCTCCAAGAATTACTTTGTTTGTTATGACCTTAATACCTAGAGAGCAAGCATAGAAGTGCTCTTGAAGTGGAGTAATCGTTTCGGTCTACTTGTTTATGGACGTGATGCCTATATACATGATCATTGCCATGAATAACATGTCATAACTATGCGCAATTCTGTCAATGGACCAACAGTAATTTGTCTATCCACCGTATGCTACCTTCAAGAGAGAAGCCTCTAGCGAACACTATGGTGCCCAGGTCTACTTAAACATAAATACAAAAACACAGAAAATATCTTGCTGCATATTATTTACTTATATTTTGTTTTTTGATTTATGATATCTATCTCTATCAATATTTAATCCTTGCAAGTAACGAGTTCAAGGGGCTTGACAACCCTCTTGCCCGCGTTGGGTGCAAGTGTTTGGTTTTGTGTGTGTAGGTGTTGTTGAAAGGAATTTTCTTGGTTCTCCTATTGGTTCGATAACCTTGGTTCTCACTGAGGGAAATACTTATATCTACTATGCTACATCTCCTCTCCTCTTACAGGAAAATCCCAACGTAGCTCACAAGTAGTAGCGGGGCTCAGAGATGTAGAACCAGTCCCGCTGCCACATCTTTACCGTCTCCACAAAGGTCCCCTTCAGCCATTCCGCTTTCTGGAGTTTACTGATCATCGCCCTGCCGCATTCGGCGAGGCCACCGCCTCCACCACGTCCGCCACCTCTCTCCGTCTTAAAGCAGAACATCTTTAGCCATAAGCCGAAGTGTGGCGGAATCCTCAAGAAGGGCTCACATACCATGATAAAGGCACTGAGGTGGAGAATGGAATTCGGGGCAAGATTGTAGAAATCAAGCCCGTAAAAGAAGAGAACCCCCCGCACTAAGGGATGCAGGGGGAAGACCACACCTCGGACGAGGTGGGAAACGAAAATAATTCGCTCCTCGTCTTGGGGAGTGGGGGTGCGCTGATTAGGCTCTCGCACTCTATAGGCCACGCCTTCGGGGATGTACCCTGATACTTGTGATCTGCGTTGGGTTTTTCGTGAAGAGGAACGGGTAATTGCAGCACAATATGAATAAGTATTTCCCTCAGTTAAGAACCAAGGTTTATCGAACCAATAGGAATATCGATCAACAACCGTCTTCAGTGGCTGCACACAAAAGAGCAAACACTTGCACCCAACGCGGCAAGAGGGTTGTCAATCCCCTTGATCTCGTTATTTGCAAGCAAGTGAAGTGTGTAGATGATAGTAGATAATTGTAAATTGCAAAAAAAATGGCAGCAAGGTAATGATCACTTTTGTAAATATATAAGTGAATAGACCCGGGGGCCATAGTTTTCCCTAGCGCCATCTCTCATGTAGGCAACATACTATGGGTAAACAAATTACAGTTAGGCAATTGATAGAAAAGTGCATAGTTATGTGATATTCACGTCAATGATCATGTATATATAGGCATCACTTCCATAAGGAAATAGGCCGACTCCTGCCTGCACCAATTACTATTACTCCACCCATCGACCGCTATCCAGGATGCACCTAGAGTATTAAGTAAAACAAAGTAATGCTTGGAGAACATTCATATGATGTAGACAAAGGGAATTCAATTAATATGAACTAACCCTATTGTTTTATCCTTAGTGGCAACAATACAAAGACGTGTCTTGTCCCTTTCTGTCACTGGGATATAGAGCACCGCCAGATTGAACCCACTACAACGCACCCCTTTCACTAAACAAATATCAATCTAGTTGGCCAAACTATTTCAATAGATCGGAGAGATTTACGAAGCTATAATGATCATGCAATTAAGAATCATAATATATATCAGAGGTGACTCAAATACTTTTCATGAATAATCTGAACATAAACCCATAATTCATCGGATCCCAACAAACGCACCGCACAAAAAAATTACATCGGATAGATCAAAGCGAAGATGCGATGATCATTGTATTGAAGATCAAAAGAGAGAGATATCCATCTAGGTACTAACTACGGACCCGTAGGTCTATGGTGAACTACTCACACATCATCATGAGGGCATCAAGGTTGATGAAAAAGCCCTTCGTGGTCGATCCCACCTCCGGCAGGGTGCCGGAATGGAGCCCCAGATGGGATCACGGTGCAACAGAGACTTGCGGCGGCGGAAAAAGTGTCTCGGGATGCCCTCTAGGGTTTTCGGAATATATGTGAATTTATAGGCCAGAGAACAGGGCTAGATTCCTGCTCGTCCTCGAGTAGGTAAATGATAAAAACAGAATTTTTGATGTGACATGCTACCCAATATGTAATCTTTTGCATGTATGCTCATTGAGAAACAATGAATTAACAAACATCAACATAGTAATATTTATAAGCACAAGCAACATAATCATCAATCGTTCAAAGTATACGATCTTAAAAGAATGTTTACCCCCATTCATTTTATCATATTAGCAAGGCACGGCTCCGTGTTCACCACATTAATACAAATGTCAAGCACCACGGTGTCCAAGTCAGGCAATTGGATTGTACTTTTTCAATGTGCATCAACTTTTTATTCTTCACGCAATACACGAGCGTGGACAATGGACATATCATAAAGGTGGAATAGAATATGGTGATAGATATCAAAGGGGTAAAAAGTGGAGAAGAAAGTCTCGCATCAACTAGGCGTATCAACAGGCTATGGAGACTCCCATCGATAGATGTTAATGTAAGGAGTAGGGATTGCCATGCTAATGATGCACTAGAGCAATAAGTGTATGAAAGCTCAACTGAAGCTAAGTGGGGTGTGCATCCAACTTGCTTCCTCATGAAGACCTCGGGCATTTGAGGAAGCCCGTCATCGGAATATATACGCCAAGTTTCTAATAATGAAAAATAGTTCCCACCAGCATAAGAAAATGACATAACATGAGACTCTCTATATGAAGAACAAGGTGCCACTTTGCGGCCCAAGTCTGGTAAAGGATAGTAGCAAAGTCCCTTCTCTCTTTTTCTCTCCTTTTCATTTTTTTAATTATGGTGGGCTCATTTGGCCTCCCCCATTTTTATTTCCTCACTGGGACAATGCTCTAATAATGATGATCATCACACTTTTATTTACTTACAACTCAATATGAAAACTCGATATGAAGAACTATGAAACAATATAACTCAATATGAATGCCTCTGGCAATGTACCAGGATCTGCAATGATCTAGCGTGACATGTATCAAAAATATGATGAATGGTGGCTTTGCCACAAATACTATGGCACCTCTATATGATCACACAAAGCAATATGATGATGAATGAACTAGTCATATGATGTAACGGTGGAATTTGCATGGCAATATATCTCGGAATGGCTATGGAAATGCCATAATAGGTAGGTATGGCGGATGTTTTGAGGAAGATATAAGGATGCTTATGTGTGAAAGAGCGTATCATGTCACAGGGTTTGGATGCACCAGCGAAGTTCGCACCGATCCTCGAGGTGAGAATGGGCAATGCACAGTACCGAAGAGGCTAGCAAAATATGAGCTGGTGAGATTGCGTATGTCCACGGGTTCACATTAGTCATAAAGAACTCATATACTTATTGAAAAGTTTTATTAGTTTTATCACAAATCAAAGCACTACTCGTATGCCCCGAGGGAGGAGGTTGGGAGGAGTTAACCATCGCTCGCCTCCGACCCGAAACAACACTAAGATTTTAACGAGGAATAGTAATGCTCACACATCCCCACCATGCCTTTTTAATTTAGAAAAACGAGAAATTAACACCTATTAATACCGATACTTCTACGAACCAAAAATCATGCACTCACACCCTTTCACATTACCACATCAATATCATTAACCCAAAAAATTTCTTTAATGTGCTACATGATGTTTTGATTATCACTCATTGAATACCTATTATTTTTGGACTAGTCTTATGACACATGCAAATTACCATCACTACTTACTAACTCTCAAACAAATATAAGTGACGAATGAGAGTGCAATTATTTCTACAAAATCTACACGCCACCGTGCTCAAAAAGATATAAGTGAAGTACTAGAGCAACTGCTAAGCTCAAAAGATATAAGTGAAGCACATAGAGTATTCTAATAAATTATGATGAAGGTGTGTCTCTCTCAAATTGGTGTGTCCAACAAACGATGATTGTGGCAAACTAATAAGAAAAGAAAACGAAAGCAAATGACGCTCCAAGCAAAACTCATATCATGTGACAAATAAAATTATAGCTCCGAGTTACATACCGATGGATCGAGACAAAAGAGGGGATGCCTTCCGGGGCATCCCCAAGCTTAGACGCTTGAGTATTCCTAGAATATTACCCTGGGGTGCCTTGGGCATCCCCAAGCTTAGGCTCTTCCTGCTCCTTATTCCTTCGTCCATCGTGATAACACCCAAAACTTGAAAACTTCAATCACACAAAACTTCGTGAGATCCGTTAATATAAGCAACATATCAAATACTTTAGGTACTGTTATAAATTGATTCATATTTCATTATTGTATAATAGGTGCTGTATTCTAACTTTTCCATGGATTGTACCCCCGATACAATCCATAGCATCATCAAAACAAGCAAACTATGCAAGAAAAACAGAATCTGTCTAAACAGAACAGACTGTAAAGATCTGTAGAGAACCTATACTTCTGTAACTCTAATAATTCTGAAAAAATAGGAAAACCTGAATAATTTGTATAGAAATACCGTGTAAAAAATTAGATAAAAAAGACGTTCCACTAAAATAAGAGAAATTTTGCATTGGACGCTAAAGTTTCTGTTTTTGCACCATATCAATTCTACTCATCTTGTGAGTCATCCCAAAGGCTTTACTTGGCACAAACACTAATTAAACATAAAAACACAATCATTACAGAGTCAATAATCATGTTATCACACACAAACAAAAATTAAAAAAGCAAAACTAAATATAACTATTGGGTTGCCTCCCAACAAGCGCTATTGTTTTATGCCCCTAGTTAGGCATAATGCATAGTTTCAAGTGTTGTCATCTTTGACATCAAGATCCTTCATAACACAATTATTGGTAGGAACAATAGGAAGCTTGAAAATAGGGTCTTTTATCAGGTTTATAAAGTTGGGATGCACACTAATTATTTTGAGATCTTCGTTTCTCTTGCTAGGAGGAGTACTAATGCTCTCTGGAATATAGATGAACTTGGGGCTTTTATTTTGAGAAGTACTAGCATTTGCTTTTGAGGGTGTGAAAGCGGAGCCTACTTTATCAGTGACTTCCTCCATTTTATCAATCCTATTCAAACTTTTTTCTACCCTCTCATCAATAATCGTATCCTTCTCCTTTAAAGTTTTCAAAGTCATTCCTACCCGTGACCCAAATTGAGAGATATGATTATGATGTTTTTTATCTAACTCCTAATTCATTCATTAGTAGTCATTTTCTTTTCAATAGCATCAAGCCTTTGCATAACATGATCCAATATCAAAATAGTTTCATTAATGATAATAGGTGGTGCTCCTACAAGATTTTACATAGCATTATAAGCATCCAAAGTGTGACACGTTAAGAAATTGCCACCAGTAATGGTGTCAAGAATAAACATATACCAAGTTGTCAGACCCGCATAAAAATTACAAAGCAAGGTAGTGGTGGATTGCTTATGAGTTGATTTATTTTGAGCATTGCAAATCCTATACCACGCATCTTTTAAATTTTCTCCCCCACCCTTTGTTTGAAATTTAGTACCTCATTTCGGGAACAATGAGAACACAAGAACAACTAGCCATAGCGACAAGCAACAAGTAAAATAGTAACTAGCAAAGGTAAATATTTTTGTATTTTTGATTTTTATGAAGCAAACTAGATATAACAGCAAATAAAAAGAAGAACAAGCGTGTCGGCGTTCTAAGACCGGGGGTACCCAGACCTCCCTGCCTGTGGCCCAGCGCATGGCCCACCTCAAAGGCCCGGTACGGCCTAGCAACAAGCCCCCCAAGTCAAGGCCCTCGCAAGAGCCCCTGCCTCGCGAGGAGAGCAACACCAAGACCTCCGGGAAAGTGGCAACCCCCCGGGCTGCCTCCCGAGGAGCGGAGATTCCTATGCAAGTACCCGGCCTCGTGAGGCCGGGGTGACGTGGGTTCTGACGGCGGAGCCAGGCGGGCGCCAGCGGGCACAGAAGGAGGACAGTTTCCTCTTTCGTGATAAGGTGGTGAGGACGTACGCGGGTTCCCAAGGAATCCCCCAAAGGTTTCCTTCCTAGTGCAAGAGGACCGAGACCATGAGCTCAGCAGGACGGATGTCATCACCGAGCCCACCGTTCCTTCACACCCGGAAGCTTTGCAGGCGAAGACCACCTTTAGTTAGGATAGGGTGTACTTCTTGTCCCCATTCAAATTCGGCCGATGTGGGATCCCTTCCCGCCTGTGCGATAAGGGAAGAGGATCGAGGCCCTTATAAAGAGGGACTAGCTCCCATCATAGAGGCGAGTTGGACACACGAGTTCATCACTAGCAAGAGCCCTCGAGAGGCCACCCAACCACTGTACTAGTTCATCCTCAGCCACCTCGTGAGGCCAATCCACCACAAAGTAGGAGTAGGGTTTTACACCGCAAGGTGGCCCGAACCTGGGTAAATCCCCGCGTCCATCTTCTTCTCGCTGCATGCATTCGTTAGGCCAGGCCGTTGGGTGGTGAGCAGAGACCTTGAGCCGGTTGAGATCTACGCACACGCCCCAGTGTTCGAACCTTATTGGGTTTTGCGGAGCCCCGATTCCAACATTTGGCGTGCCAGGTAGGGGCGTGTCATGATCTTCCTCCGGTTCCACTTCGTCTCTGCTCCGCCGCTCCCTTGGCCGACGCCCGCCGAATCCGCGTCGAGCGCCGGGCAGCCTGCGTTGCCCAAATGGTGCCCATGTGTCACAGTGTCTCACGCCGCTCCGCCTCTTCCGTGACCAATGCTGCTACCGGGTGGGCTGCTTGCGGTCAGCAGGATCTACCGCTGCCACCCTCCGAGTGGCGAGACGGCCGCGTCGCTGCACCGTCCCTCGCTCTCACCATGACGTCGACCGCTGATACGTCTCCAACGTATCTATAATTTTTTATTGTTCCATGCTATTATATTATTTGTTTTGGATGTTTTATATGCATTAATATGCTATTTTATATTATTTTTGGGACTAACCTATTAACCTAGTGCCTAGTGCCAGTTTCTGTTTTTTCCTTGTTTTTGAGTATTGCAGATAAGGAATATTAAACGGAGTCCAAACGGAATAAAATCTTCGGAATGATTTTTCTTGCACTAGAAGAAACCTGCCAGACTTGGAGATGATGGCAGGAGACCTGCCGTGAGGCGACAAGCCACCAGGGCGCGCCCTAGGGGGGGGGCGCCCCCCTGGCTTGTGCCCCCCCAGTAGATCTCCTGACCCTATTCTTCGGCCTATAAATTCCCAAATATTCCCCCAATACCAAAAAGATCCATGAAAATACTTTTCCGCCGCCGGAACCCTCTGTTCCCGTGAGATCCCATCTTGGAGCCTTTTTCGGTAATCTGCCGGAGGGGGATTCGATCACGGAGGGCATCTACATCAACTCCATTGCCCTTCCGATGATGCGTGAGTAGTTCACCTCAGACCTTCGGGTCCATAGCTAGTAGCTAGATGGCTTCTTCTCTCTCTTTGTTCTTCAATACCATGTTCTTCATGATCTTCATGGAGATCTATCCGATGAAATACTCTTTTGCGGTGTGTTTGTCGAGATCCGATGAATTGTGGGTTTATGATCAGATTATCTATGAATATTATTTGAATCTTCTCTGAATTCTTATATGCATGATTTCATATCTTTGCAAGTCTCTTCGAGTTATTGGTTTGGTTTGGCCAACGATATTGGTAATTCTTGCAATGGGAGAAGTGCTTGGTTTTGGGTTCAATCTTGCGGTGTCCTCACCCAGTGACAAAGTAGGGGTAGCGAGGCACGTATTTGTATTGTTGCCATCAAGGATAAAAATATGGGGTTTTCATCATATTGCTTGAGTTTATCCCTCTACATTATGTCATCTTACCTAATGCGTTACTCTGTTCTTCATGAACTTAATACTCTAGATGCAGGCAGGAGTCGGTCGATGTGTGGAGTAATAGTAGTAGATGCAGAATCGTTTCGGTCTACTTGACACGGACGTGATGCCAATATGCATAATCATTGCTTTGGATATCATCATAACTATGCACTTTTCTATCAATTGCTCGACAGTAATTTGTTCACCCACCGTATTATTTTCCTTCAAGAGAGAAGCCTCTAGTGAAACCTATGGCCCCCGGGTCTATTTTCCATATTATATTTTCAGATCTACAAACCAAAAATACCAAAAATACTTTGCTACAATCTTTTTTACTTTTCGTTTTAGTAATCTTCTATATATATCTCTATCAGATCTCATCCTTGCAAGTAACCGTGAAGGGATTGACAACCCCTTTATAGCGTTGGGTGTAAGTGTTTGATTATTTGTGTAGGTACATCCATTGGGGACTTGCTTGTATCTCCTACTGGATTGATACCTTGGTTCTCAACAACTGAGGGAAATACTTATCTACTTTGCTGCATCACCCTTTTCTCTTCAAGGGAAAACCAACGCAAGCTCAAGAAGTAGCAAGAAGCATTTCTGGCGCTGTTGCCGGGGAGATCTACATCAAGCCTACCAAGTACCCATCACAAACTCATCTCTTGCATTTACATTATTTGCCATTTGCCTCTCGTTTTCCTCTCCCCCACTTCTAAAACGATTTTCAGAAAATACCAAAAAGATTTGCCTTTTCATTCGCCCTTCTTCCGTTCGTCTTTTCGTTTGCCTTTTGTTTGCGTGTGTACTAGATCGTTTCGTTGCCATCATGTCTGAATCTGGGAAGGTTATCATCGAAAATTTTGAGGGTATTGCTAGTACAAATCTTGAGGAAAAATTTGGATCTTGCTCTCTAGATCATGAAACTGAACCTCCTCCTAATTATAAAGCTAAAACTTTTCAAGTAGGGGACGGTAATATTATTGGAAAAGGTATCATTCAAGAGTTCTTTGATTGTACGGGAACTATGCCTATTAATAAGAGATCTATTCTTCTTAGCACAAATTGTTATGCAGATGCTAGTGTCATGCTCATTGAAAGGTTAGAAAGAAAATTTGTGCACATCCACCCTGCTTTACAAAAGGTGTTTTATGAGCTTCCCAATATTAATCATCCTAAAGCTAAAAAGATTGCTACCATCATCCTTATGCAAGAATTTGATTTTATTGTTCAAGAAGCTAGGGAGATTTTTTCTTTCTATAATAAAGATGTTGAACACCCTCCCATTGAAGAAATTCTCCATGATAAAGAAACTTTGCGTAGTCTGGAATCTAGAGACTATCAATCTTATAGTGAAAATCTTAAGATGAGAGTTCCCTACGCGGAAGTCACTCAAACCTTGTATCTCGAGACTTATGATGAATTTGATTGGATAACAAGGGGAATTTTCGTAGGGTATAAGGATGATTGGTTGGAAAACATGGCTAGGGAACCCGTTAGAAAGAAGATACGGGTTTTATACGATGATATTTATGGTGATGATCCAGATTACGGGTTTATGAATGTTAAAATTACTAATCAAAGTACTTTTCATGAATTAAGTTCATCCACTAGAAAATAAATAAAGGAAAGGATAGATCTATTTAGAAAAGCTCCTGATGGTTTAACTACTTATGGATTGCATACCAAAGATGACAATACCTAGATCTATTGCGTTATGCCTAGCTAAGGGCGTCAAACAATAGCGCTTGTTGGGAGGCAACCCAATTTTATTTTATGTTTCTGTTTTTTTGCTTCTGTTCTTGAGTTTTTTGCACATTATTACCTCTGTAGTAATTGTGTTTTATTGTTTTAATTAGTGTTTGTGCCAAGTAAGACCTTTGGGATGGTTTACGGTGATTGTTGATTTGGTTTTGCTGAAAAACAGAAACTTTTGCGCTCAGTCCAGGAATTTTATAAATTCACCAGAGAGTCAATTGGATCTGATTTTTTTACACAAGATTGATATACAAATTTACCTGATTGTCCTCATTTTTAAGAATTTTTGGAGTTACAGAAGTATTCGAAGTTTACAGATTGCTACAGACTGTTCTGTTTTTGACAGATTCTGTTTTCTATGTGTTGTTTGCTTATTTTGATGAAACTATGGGTAGTATCGGGGGGTATGAACCATAGAGAAGTTGGAATACAGTAGATATTACACCAATATAAATAAAGAATGAGTTCACAACAGTACCTAAAGTGGTGATTTTATTTTCTTATACTAACGGATCTCATGAGTTTTCTGTTGAGTTTTGTGTTGTGAAGTTTTCAAGTTTTGGGTAAAGATTTGATGGACTATGGAATAAGGAGTGGCAAGAGCCTAAGCTTGGGGATGCCCAAGGCACCCCAAGGTAATATTCAAGGACAACCAAGAGCCTAAGCTTGGGGATGCCCCGACGCTCACCCGTTCGCTCCGCCCCCGCTCTTCTAGGCGGGCGACGTGGCTCACGGCGCGCCACCTCCTCCTCCCCCGCGAAGGGCCGACCGCAAGCCCAGGTGCGAAGTGCGACACCTTGAACCACCACGGGGGGCGCCTGCGCGCGTGCGGGACGAGACGAGCTGCCAGATGATGCCGCGGCCGCAAGACGGTGCGCGCGTGCTTCCCCCGAAGTTCAACCCGGCGAACCAGCGGGCAAAGGCCGAGGAAGGCCGTGTCTCCCTCCGCGTTCTCCCGAAGACGCACCACGAGGACAAGAAGGCCAAGGTCAAGGAGGAAAAATGCAAGGGCCCCACCGAGCGGGCAGCTGCGCCCAAGGCGAAGCGCGGTCGAGGCCCAAAGGAGCTCCCCAGGGGCAACCAACCATTCTGCATCTTCCACTACACCAACACCCACAACACCAGCAGCTGCCTGGAGCTCAGGGAGCTCCGCGACGAGCACTTCGGCCGCCGCCCCGAGCACGGAAATCACAGCAGAGGCCGTGGGGAGGGCTGCAGCCGGAACCGCTGGGACAACCGCGACCCATGACAGGACTGGCGAGACCAACCTCGCGAGGATCGCTGGCGCGGCGAGCCTCGCAGTGGACCTTGGCGTGATCATCCTCGGGAGGCCCGCCCTCAGGACAGGGCCGGCCCTCCTCCACTGCCACCCCCGCCAAGGAAGAACGACGGTCGGCAGGACGATTGGGCTAGGGGCTTCCAAGAGCCCCACGCGATTGCCTGCATCTGGGGCGGTCCACAGGCCCTAGCCTCCAACCGAGCCTTCAAGGAGCTCCTGCCCAAGAGCCGCCTGGGGGCTGGAGCCCCCGCCGCTGGTGCCTCAAGCCCCGCGCCTACTGCTGGGGCGCCTTCCCCCTCCGCATAGGAGGGCGCGCCCGGCGCCTCCCTCAGGATGGGCTCGGGGGCTTCCGCCTGGAAAGCTCCTGACCCGACCGGCGCAACGGAGGAGGAACTCGGGCATTGCCCGGAGGCATGCTTTGGCACGCGACCCCATGAGCAAGGAGCAAGGAGCGAGACTTCAGGAGTGCGAGAGTCCGGCGTTCACAAGGGCAGCGAGCGGTGGAGGACCCAGGATGCGTGTGCCCCGAGGGGCGCCGGGGCTCCACGGGTCCTCAAAGCATAAGGGAACCGACCGCGCCCCTCGCGCATGGCCGGCAAGTAACTTCTTGGGTTGTTCCTACCGAAACAATTCTCTGTATTTTGTATCGCCCCAAGCAGGTGTCTTTTGAATACATAGCGGATCCGGCTAACCCCCCACTCGAGATGGTATTGTCTGTCTAAGCCTCAGGCTCTGGCGCGTCGCCGCTACCGGGGGCTGCCATGCCCCCCACGACCGCCCCGCGATGGTTCCACACGGGGGCCGGGCATAACGTCTGTGTAGGACTTGTCCTCGCAGTGAATTGTTGACAAATCTAAGTACCCGGGCTCTGACCCACGGGCTAGCCACCCGTGCGGATCATCTACCTTAGTGTCACGCCCCTCAGTGAACCATTGCGGGCGGAGGAATGGAAGGCGGCTTGGCTCGAGATGCCACAGAACAGGTGGCATGTCGCCTCTCACGATGACTCTCCCAGCAGACATGCCCTTACGGATGCGCGGGGCATGCCACGGCGCTCATGTTTGGGCTGTAGGGGCACGCAATCGGTGAACGGCAACTCTCATGTAGACGTGCCCTTACGGACACGCGGGGCGTGCCACGGCACTCATGTTTGGGCCGTAGGGGCACGCAATTGGTGAACGATGCCTCTCCTGTAGACATGCCCTTACAGACACACGGGGCGTGCCAAGGGCTCATGTTTGGGCCGTAGGGGCACGCAACCGCATCCCTGTGGCCACGCGGTGTACGATGGCGCTCGCGCACGGGCCAGAGGAGCGCAACGCCGACTTGCGCGCTCCCGCACCAAAATGTGCGGGAGCATCTGAAGACCGGGTTAGGAGCTCGTGAGCCTTGTGCCTGGGGTATCCACCCAATTATCGCCGCCGTGACACTCTCACGTAATAATGAGTTAGGGGCTGTACACGCTCCGGACCCCCCAAAGTGGAAGCCCACGATGAGCCGCGTCGTGGCCGCAGAGGGAAGGGCTCCCACCCACGCCCAAGTGGAGGACCCCACGCTCCGTGCTGGGGAGAAGACAAAACGCGTACGGGGGTCGCTCCCCCGGTCTGATATGGTGTCCGTGCCTGGGTCCGTCCCGACGACACTGGAAGTTCAGAAACCGAGTTCCGGCTCGCGGGCATATCGCTCGCATGTTACCTCGCCAGGGTCTTGAGGCCCACCCTTCTCGTGTAATGCCCAAATGCAGGCGGGCGTGCGCTTAACATTTGGAACAGGCTAATTTCCTTGCAGGACCTTCATTCGGAGGCCTCGCGAAGCAGGCCTTGCTGGGAACGCTCTCCCCGGTGCGAGTCACCCGAGCGCCCAGGACGGACCCCCCAGGTGCCGCGCCTGAGGAGCCCTCGCGACACTGATGCTCGAGCACGAAAGACACGACCCCTCTCGCTGCACTCGCGGGACCAACACAGATGCTACGGGAAGGGAAAGACAACGCAGAAGGAAGAAAATTGGGCTCTCATGACACCGCCCCAGAGAGCCCAACGCTGGCGCCACCCAGGCTTCACGAATAAGGCCATCGCGGGGGCGTAAGCCTCGCGAGGATCAAGCGAGCAACCGTCCTTGAAGGCTGCGCGGCGCTCCTAAAGGCTCCCCCCTGAGGATGGTCCGAGGTGAAGCAACAGCCCTGTGGGACGAGAACAAGCGCAAGGACGAGCACGGGGGCTGCCGCCCCGTGGCCTCCACCACGTGCCAGGAGTGAGGATCTCATGAGCCGTGCATCACAGACCCCCGCCGGCCGGGGCGCAGGAGGCGCGCGAGGAAAATCGAAAACCACGCGAAGGAAATAAGGATGTTCAAAGCCTGACAGGCAACAACTACCCAAAAGCAAAGGTACCATACAACGCTTAACGCCCCACAGGGGCCAAAAATGTTCATGATGCAACAGGAATAAAAGAGAAGAAGCTCAGGCGGAGGAGGCGCTACCCCCGTCGTGGCTCCTGGAGGACTCGTCGCCAGAGCTGCCACCCCCCTCGGACGACGCCTCCGGGGCGAACCGCTCGATCAGGGACTCCACGTGCTCGCGCACCTCGTCCCTGAGGGGCCTCTGAAGCTCCGCGGGCACTGGCTCCATCGCACGGGAAAGGTCGAACGTGGGGGCGTGGCGGCGCAAGTTGGAGAAGACGCGCGTCAGCGCATTGTCCAGGAGGTCGCGCGCGCTGGATTCAACATCCTCATCCACCTGGGAGACGCCGGCCTCAAGCACCTCCACCACCTTCTGGAAGAAGGTGAGGTAGCCCCCGTCGCTGTGCGCACACGGCAACACGGGGGCTTCCCTGACTAATCGGCGGACCGCGCTGCTTGTGTGGTGGGCGATGTCCATGTACAGCTTGGCGCGCTGCTCCTCCATCATCTTTGCATGCGCCGCGTCGTCCTTGGCTGCCTGGACAGCGTTGGCGGCCTCCTCAACTTGGGCCTGGAGGGACGCCAGCTCCGCCTTGGCGTCCTCCTCACCCCATAGCGTGACTTGAAGAGCAGCCTCGGCATTCAACAGCTGGGCCCTGAGGGCGTCCACCTCGCCCTGGAGTGCGTCGAGCATGCGCCTCTTAGGCGTAGGCGCCCTAAGGAAGGTCGGCGGTCAGGCTCGGCAAGACCGACAAGATGAACAAGAAAAGTAGAGGCGACGATGCACTTACTCATCGGTGGCAGTCCAGCGCCGGCGCGCCTGGACAGGCCTCGAAGGTTGGCCCCCGCCTCCCCCTGAGACGGTGGCAGCGCTGAGGACCCCGCTCGCGCTCCAGCGCCGGCAGCACTTCCCTTGGACGCTATCGGAAGAAGGAAGGATGGAGGAGGCGGTTTTCCGATGAATGAGAGTGTGCAGTAATGGGAAGAGGCGAACAAGAAGACCAGCAAGGATGGAACTGCCCCTCGGGTGAGGCGGGTTTATAGGCGCAACCGCAATCCCTGAGGCGTCATGGGGAGGGGAGGCGACGTGGTTTCCTCGGGTGCCACGTGCCGTGCTCGGCTCGTGGGCGGCTCTGCCTCGCGTCGCCTCAGTTCCCCTGACGGGTCACTTCGGCGTGGGCCCGGGGTGGCAGAGGAGCAGGAAGGCGACGTCAATTGAGGAAGAGCAATGATGATCAACGCGGCGCACAGGATATGAATCGACTTGACTTGGGGCGGTTCCCCAGGCTCTCCGGAGGAGGAGGAGTCCAGCGACTTGCCGGATGCCTCGTGCCGGGTCCACAGGCGATTTGGGGCCCGCGGCGCTTTGCCCATTGCTCCTTGCCTTCGCTTCGAAGCCAGGACTAGCACGCCTTGGGCCCGGGGGCTACTGTCGGCGTTCTGAGACCGGGGATACGCAGACCTCCTTGCCTGCGGCCCAGCGCGTGGCCCACCTTAAAGGCCTGGTACGGCCCAGCAACAAGCCCCCCAAGTGAAGGCCCTCACGAGAGCCCCCGCCTCGCGAGGAGAGCAACACCAAGACCTCCGGGGAAGTGGCAACCCCCCGGGCTGCCTCCCGAGGAGCGGAGATTCCTATGCAAGTACCCGGCCTCGTGAGGCCGGGGTGACGTGGGTTCTGACGGCAGAGCCAGGCGGGCGCCAGCGGGCGCAGAAGGAGGACTGTTTCCTCTTTCGTGATAAGGAGGCGAGGACGTACGCGGGTTCCCAAGGAACCCCCCCCAAAGGTTTCCTTCCTAGTGCAAGAGGACCGAGACCACGAGCTCAGCAGGACATATGTCATCGCCGAGCCCACCGCTGCGTCACACCCGGAAGCTTTGCAGGCGAAGACCACCTTTAGTCAGGATAGGGTGTACATCTTGTCCCCTTTCAAATTCGACCGATGTGGGATCCCTTCCCGCCTGTGCGATAAGGGAAGAGGACCGAGCCCCTTATAAAGAGGGACTAGCTCCCATCATAGAGGCGGGTTGGACACACGAGTTCATCACTAGCAAGAGCCCTCGAGAGGCCACCCAACCACTGTACTAGTTCATCCTCAGCCTTCTCGTGAGGCCAATCCACCACAAAGCAGGAGTAGGGTTTTACACCGCCAGGTGGCCCGAACCTGTGTAAATCCCCGCGTCAATCTTCTTCTCGCTGCATGCATTCGTTAGGCCAGGCCGTTGGGTGGTGAGCAGAGACCTTGAGCCAGTTGAGATCTATGCACATGCCCCAGTGTTCAAACCTTATTGGGTTGTGCGGAGCCCCGATTCCGACAAAGCGAATGATAATTTGTGTGAAGTTACTTGATAGTTGGTGATGATATTCCCTGGCAACGGCACTAGAAATCCTTCCTGATACTTGTGATCTACGTTGGGTTTTCCGTGAAGAGGAACGGGTAATTGCAGCACAATACGGATAAGTATTTCCCTCAGTTAAGAACCAAGGTTTATCGAATCAATAGGAATATCGATCAACAACCGTCTTCAGCGGCTGCACAGAAATGAGCAAACACTTGCACCCAACGCGACAAGAGGGTTGTCAATCCCCTTGATCTCGTTATTTGCAAGCAAGTGAAGTGTGTAGATGATAGTAGATAATTTTAAATTGCAAAATGAAATAAAAACAAAAAAATGGCAGTAAGGTAATGATAGCTTTTGTAAATATATAAGTGAATAGTCCCGGGGGACATAGTTTTCCCTAGCGGCATCTCTCATGTAGGCAACATATGGTGGGTAAACAACTTACTGTTGGGCAATTGATAGAAAAGTGCATAGTTATGTGATATTCACGACAATGATCATGTATATATAGGCATCACGTCCATAAGCAAATAGGCCGACTCCAGCCTGCACCTATTACTATTACTCCACCCATCGACCGCTATCCAGCATGCATCTAGAGTATTAAGTAAAACAGAGTAATGCTTGGAGAACATTGACATGATGTGGACAAAGAGAATTCAATTAATATGAACTAACCCCATCGTTTTATCCTTAGTGGCAACAATACAAAGACGTGTCTTGTCACTTTCTGTCACTGGGATATAGAGCACCGCCAGATTGAACCCACTACAACGCACCCCTCTCACTGAGGAAATATCAATCTAGTTGGCCAAACTACTTCAATAGACCGGAGAGATTTACGAAGCTATAATGATCATATAATTAAGAATCATAATATATATCAGTGGTGACTCAAATACTTTTCATGAATAATCTGAACATAAACCCACAATTCATCGGATCCCAACAAACGCACCTCACAAAAGAAATACATCGGATAGATCAAAGCGAAGATGTCATGATCATTGTATTGAAGATTAAAAGCGACAGAGATAGCCATCTAGGCACTATCTACGGACCGATAGGTCTGTGGTGAACTACTCACACATCATCATGAGGGCATCAAGGTTGATGAATAAGCCCTCCGTGATCGATCCCCCCTTCGGCACAGTGCCGGAACGGAGCTCCAGATGGGATCTCGGTGGAACTGAGACTTACAGCGGCAGAAAAAGTGTTTCGGGATGCCCTCTTGGGTTTTTGGAATATATGTGAATTTATAGGCCAGAGAACGGGGGTAGGAGGGCCACCAGGGAGGGACAAGCCATCAGGGCGCGCTGACCCCCCTGGGCGCGCCCTGTTGGCTTGTGCCTCCCTCGGGCGGCCTCCGGTCTTCTCCTAAAGCTTCCAGGTCTTATTTTGGTCAAGAAAAAATCACAAAAACGTTTCGGGGCAATTGGACTTCGTTTGGTACTGTAAACCTGAAAAGACAAAAACACGCAGAAAACAACAACTGGCACTGGGCACTGGGTCAATAGGTTAGTGCTCAAAAATAATATATATTAGTAAATTAATACTCAAAAAGTATCCTAGAATGATAATATAATATCATGGAACAATCAAAAATTATAGATAGGTTAGAGACGTATCATACCCCGCGGTCTAGAGCTTGTTGATGGTGGCAAGGTCGACTCTCGAGGCGATCCACTACCCCTTCAGATTTGTATCTGCCATGGTGGTGGAAGGGTTTGTGGGCGCTGGAGCAGAGGAGTTTTTTGTGTTGAGGCAAAAAGAGATAGAATGGGGAAAAAGGACTAACCCGCCCCAGACCTTTATAGGACTAGTAAAAAGGTGAAGAGTCCCCTTAACTGCGCCGATAAAATCGCCATGTTTCGGTTGGATCAAACCGTTGTGGATACGTGGGCTGAAGTAATCGATTGATGATATCCCCGAAAACCCGGGGCACAATCTCTATTTTGATACGACATGCCAACGGTTGCCTCGAACCGCGGTTTGAGTAAGTTGTGACCGATATGCATGATGTCATTAATATGAAAATTCGAAAAAAATTGTCAGTACCTTGTTACTGGACACACATATATTTTTAGTCCTTGGAAATCAGTTATACCCGTTGGACGTGGAAGAGTGTTGCATGATTACCTAAGGGTTGTTGAACTCATCTATCGAGCCGAAGATTCCACCATCTGAAGTTATGTGTCCGAAGAAGATTGTCCGCAGAAGGTTGTCATGCTCGGCGTCGAAGACTAGTTCACGGGCTACTAAGTCAGTCCTGGACTAAAGGATCCTAGCCGAGCAGGTCTAGTCCATGGGCCGGGCTGGAGACCCACCCTGGAGGAAAGGCTTCAGAGGCCTTATAATGGAGCATGAGCATATCGGATCCTACCAAAGTCTTCGCATGCACTCACGGAATAGAAAGATTCGTTCGGCATGTAATCCGTAGATGACCACCGACATTTATGTAACCCTAGACACCCTCGGTTCCTATATAAACCGTCGGGTTTAGCCTTAAATTACTCTTCGCTCTCCGTACAATCTATTGTAACTAAAGAGCAATCATAAACAACCATACAATACAATCAAACATACAACAAGGGTTGTGCATGGTGTCAGATTATTGTGTTGTGATATCATGTGTCAGGGTTAACTCATAAGAGTTTGGAAAACAACATAATGGTTGTTATTTGGAATACATGTGACATAGGGACAATGGTCGATCACATAAGGAGTATCTGATGCCAAGTTGTGGTTGTCAGATTCTAGAAAGGAATCTTAACAACAAAGTCATGGTCTATGAATCTTGGATAGCCAAGTTCATGTTCAAGATTGAATGACAAAACTTTTTGACCTTCATGAGTTGAATACACTTCATATTTGAAAGTCATAACTTGGTCTTGCTTCTAATTCAACTTGGATTTGAATTGGGGTTCATCCTATTTGAATTCAAATTGAATTGAGTTTACAATTTGATTTGATCTCACAAGTTCAATTGATTTGACTAAATTGGTTTAAACTATCACAATTATAATTAATGTCTTCCCTAAAGTCAAATACAAATCCAATTTAATTACTAAAGTATATTATTAAATAAGTTTTAAACTAAAGACAATTATAAATCCAAAATAATTACCATAGTTTATTTAATTAATAAGTTTAAACTATGGTTGAATATAATCCAATATATTCACTATAGTTTATTTATTTCATTTTGTCTTAACTAAAGTCAAAGAGAAATCCAAGAATAATTACTAAGGTTCTAACAATTTTCAAACTAGTTTGAGTTTGAACCTAATTTAGTTTGAGTTCATCTTTCCCTAAAGTCAATTATTAGTTCATCTTTCCCTCCATCCGCGTCGGCTCCTCCGCCGCCCACAACGGCTCCCCCTACCTCGGAAGTGACGGCCGGCTCCGGAGGTGCCTCCACGTCGGGAGTGACACTATCGATCGCTGCCCACACGTATGCATCCGTGCGCGCGTCGGCGGCTGCCTCGGCATCGGCCTTGACCCGACGCGTGGGGTCGTACACCTGCTTCGAGCGCCGCTCGCTCCGCGGCGATGATGAGGGCTGGCCGTCCCTCCATGTTGTCCAGTCGCCCGCACACGCCTCGACACGGGCCGCCGCGAGCTCGTGCCCCCTCGTGGCCACCTCCCAGGCCCGCCGCTCCTCCGTTGCCAGCTCCCACTTGGCGGCCTCCTAGTCTTTCCAGGCAAGCTGTTCCCTCTCCTCCACGGTCATCGCCTGCGGTTCCGTGCGCCCTCCCGTGGCAGACGCGTCTGCCTCCGGCGCACTCGTACCCCTGCCGCCAACATCCTTCGATGGAGCCATGGTCCCTAGAGCGCGCGGAGCCCCATGTGGCATGCGGGGCAGTTCAAGAAAGAAAAAAGAAACAAGCAAGAGATAAGTAGATCAGGAAAGGAAGAGAATAGGGCGACTCACCAAACGTTTGTGAGGATTGCCCACTTGGGGGCGGGTGCCGAGGGGGTGCGGCACGCTTTCTTCCCGCCTCCTCCATGGCCGTCGTCCGAGACCGCCACCGCCACGCGCTTCGCAGGCGGCCGGGGCTTGGCCGACTGCTTCCCACGATCACGCTCCTCCGCAGCCGACCCACCGGGCGCTGCGACGTTGCCGACTCGCCGCAGTCGCCTGCGCAGCATAGAGGAATCGTCCTCCAGGGTCACCGGATCCGCTGCATCGCGCGCCTCCCCAGGTTCAGCATCATCGTCATCCGTCCAATCGCGCAGGGGGCATGAAGAGAGGAACTCACCAGCTGATCCGGATCTGCCGGCTGCCGATCTGCCGCCTCCAGCTCCCGACACGCCGGCTCCGATCCACCGGCTCGGGCATCCTCCCCCGCCAGCTCCATGTCCTCGAAATCCTCCACCTCTTCAACGTCCGAGTCTAGTCGGTCTGTCACCAGCTCGACGTGGCTCGGGAATAGCTGCAGCCGGGTTGGGTCATCAGTCAGCCAAGACACAATGACTAAATTACAGAGAATACAACAACACCGCATACCTGGGGAGCCGGAAGGGCCCAGCAGTAAGGCGCCTTGCCTCACGCCCAATCGTCTTCCAAAAGCTTGGTGGTGGTGATCGCGTTCACCCGCTTCGCGATGGCGGACCACTTCAGTTCCTTCGTGGACAGCCGGCATGAGTCGTGCTGCCCGCTCATACTGTAGATGCGGTGCGGGCGGTGACGTGACTTGAGACTGCGTCGGTATTTCCCCAAAGAGGAAGGGATGATGCAGCACAACGACGGTAAGTATTTCCCTCAGTTATGAAACCAAGGTTATCGAACCAGTAGGAGGATCACCACCCCCCAATAAGCAGCACCTGCACACAAATAACGAATACTTGCAACCCGACGTGAAAGAGAGGTTGTCAATCTCTCTACGGTAAAAAGATAGATTAGGTAGTGATAGATAGGAGAGATAGATCTCTCAAGAACACAAAATAAGAAGAGCAAATAGAAAGTGCAGCAATATGTTTTTGGATTTTTGGTTTTGTAGATCTGAAAACAAAGAGGCAAAAAGATAGATCAGAAAGCAATATGTTGGAAAAGTAGACCCGGGGGCCATAGGATTCACTAGTGGCTTCTCTCATGAGTATAGCACACGGTGGGTGAACAAATTACTGTTGGGCAATTGATAGAAGATCAAATAATCATGACGATATCCAAGGCGATGATCATTATATAGGCATCATGTCCAAGATAAGTAGACCGACTCATGCCTGCATCTACCACTATTACTCCACACATCGACCGCTATCCAGCATGCATCTAGTGTATTAAGTTCATGGAAAAACGGAGTAATGCAATAAGAACGATGACATGATGCAGACAAGATCTATTCATGTAGGAATAGACCCCATCTTGTTATCCTTAATGGCTACGATACATGCGTGCCTTGCTGCCCCTTCTGTCACTGGGAAAGGACACCGCAAGATCGAACCCATCACAAAGCACCTCTTCCCATGGCAAGAAAAATCGATTTAGTTGGCCTAACTAAACCAAAGATTGGAAGAAGAAATACGAGGCTATAAGTAATCATGCATATAAGAGATCAAAGAAGACTCAAATAATATTCATGGATAGAAACTGATCATGAACTCAAAATTCATCGGATCCCAACAAACACACCGCAAAAGTTTACATCAAATAGATCTCCAAGAGACCATTGTATTGAGAATAAAAAGCGAGAGAGGAAGCCATTTAGCTACTGCCTACGGACCCGTAGGTCTATGGAGGACTACTCACGCATCACCGGAGAGGCACCTATGAAGAAGATGAACCCCTCTGTGATGGTGTTTAGATTGGATCTCGAGGTTCTGGAACTTGCGGTGGCTAGAATTGTGGTTCGTCGATTCCCCTAGGGTTTTCTGAATATTTGGGAATTTATAGGCATTAGAGGCAGTAGAGGGAGGCCCCGTGGAGGGCACAACCCATCAGGCCACGCTGGGGGCCGCTTGGAACGCCATGGTGGGTTGTGCTCTCCACAGCCCACCTTCCCGGCTCTTCTTTGGCCCACTGGGTGTTTTCTGGTCCAAAAAAAATCTCCAAAAAGTTTCGTCGCGATTGGACTCCGTTTGGTACTGATATTCTGTGAAGTAAAAAACAAGCAAAAACTGCAACCGGCACTTTGGCACTATGTCAATAGGTTAGTCCCAAAAAATGATATAAAGTGATTGTGAAACATCCAAGAATGATAATATAACAACATGGAACAAGCAAAAATTATAGATACGTTGGAGACGTATCAGCATCCCCAAGCTTAATTTCTACTCGTCCTCGAGCAGGTAAATGATAAAAACAGAATTTTTGATGTGGAATGCTGCGTAGCATGTTCATCTCGTATTCTTTTCTTTTGTATAGCATGGACATTTGGACTTGTAGATGATTCAAAGCAATAGTCTAGTTTTAACATAATGACTTCAATACTCAAGCATGCCAACAAGCAACCATGTCTTTCAAAATATCAACACTAAAGAAAGTTATCCCTAGCCCATCATGCTCAATCATTGATCCATTCATGAAACACACTCAAATATTAGCTATACCCAATGCTCAAGTACGATCATAGTGCCCCCTAGTTGGTGCTTTATAAGAGAAGATGGAGACTCAAAGTAAAAATAAAAATGCATAAAGTAAATAGATAGGCCCTTCGCAGAGGGAAGTAGGGATTTGTAGAGGTGCCAGAGCTCAAGGTTTTAAATTGAGAGAGAATTTTTTTTGGGTGGCATGCTTTTCCTGTCAACGAAACGACAAAGTAGTTCACAATACTTTCCATGCTAGATATATCATAGGCGGTTCCCAAACAGAAAATAAAGTTTAGTCCTTTTTCCACCAAACTTTGTCATTCCATGGTGGGCCGTATCCACGGTTGCCTTCCATACCAACACTTTCCAAGGAATTTATTATTTGACAACATAAAGTAAATATTTTTTTTTCTTTTTTATTTCGGGAATGGGCATCCCTATTACCGCCGCACTCTCGTGCAATGACAAGTGAATAAACACTCATCTTGAGAATAACACATCTAGCATGGAAAAATACTGGACACTCCTCGCCGTTTCATGAGCGGTACGAGCACACAAGAGAGAAAATTTATTTTGAAAATTTAGAGATGGCACATACAAATTTGATTGGAACAGCATGGTAATACCGCATATAGGTAGGTATGGTGGACTCATAAGGCAAAACTTGGTTTAAGGGTTTTCGATGCGCAAGTAGTATTTCTACTTAGTACAAATGGAGGCTAGCAAATAGATTGAGAAGCAACCAAACCAAGAAACGAAAATTCACATAAGTGAGCATTGAGCATAACTAACACCGAATAATGCACCACAAGTAGGATGTAATTTCATTGCATAACTATTGACTTTCGTACTTGCATAGGGCATCACAAACCTTAAAATCAATATTCCTACTAAAGCATAATTACTCACTAACATGACTCACATATTACTATCATCATGTTTCAAAACTATTACAAGGAATCAAGTTTAATTTGTCCAATGATCTTCATGAAAGTTTTTATTATATCCTCCTTGGATATCTATCACCTTAGAACTAGTTTCATATATTGCCATTGCTTTTTTGACAAGCTCAAACAAATCTAAGTGAAGCACATGAGCATAAAGATTTCATCTCTCAAAAAGGTATAAGTGAAGCATGAGAGGATTTATTCAAAATTTACTAACTCTCAAATTATTCTAAGTGAATCATGAGAGTAATTCTGCAAAAAATTCCAAGCACACCGTGCTCAAAAAGATATAAGTGAAGCACTAGAGCAATTCTATAGCTCAAAAACTTTAAGTGAAGCATAGAGAGCAATTCTAAAAAATCATATCATAATCTTGGCTCTCCCAAAAAGGTGTGTACAGCAAGGATACAAATGAAAAACTAACAAGCAAAACAAGCAAAGATACAAGACGCTCCAAGCAAAACTCATGATATGTGACGAATAAAAATATAGCTCCAAGTAAAATACCGATGGTCGTTGGAAGAAAGAGGGGATGCCACACGGGGGCATCCCCAGGCTTAGTTGCTTGTTTCTCTTTGGATATATCTTGGGGGTGCTGTAGCATCCCCAAGCTTAGGCTCTTATCACTCCTTATTCCTTCATCCATCGTGATCTCACCCAAAACTTGAAAACTTCAATCACACAAAACTCAACAAAATCTTCGTGAGATCCGTTAGTATAATAAAGCAAATCACTACTTTAGGTGTTGTTGCAAGCCCATTCATATTTTGTTATTTAATTATAACTACTGTATTTTAACTTTACCATGGCTCATACCCTTCAATATAACCCATAGATTCATCAAAACAAGCACACAATGCAACGAAAACAGAATATGTCTTAAACAGAACAGTCTGTAGTAATCTGGACTCTAACCATACTTCTGTAACTCTACAAATTCTAAAAAATTAGGACAACATAAAGAATTTGTATATAAACACTGTGTTAAAATTTCAGCTCAAGATCACGTTCTAGCAAAATATTAAAATTCAAATACTGGATGCAAAGTTTCTGTTTCAGATTCAGCATCGCTTCTACTCATTTATGAATCATCCTAAAGGCTCTACTTGGCACAAACACTAAATAAACCATAAAAATACAATCATAACAGAGGCATAATTGTGTCAACACTCAAAAACAGAAACGAAAAAGCAAAAATAAATTTATTCATTGGGTTGCCTCCCAACAAGCGCTATCGTTTTACGCCCCTAGCTAGGCATAACGCATAGATTCAAGTATTGTCATCTTTGGTTTTGGATGAGGTATTTTTTTCAAGAGGTTTTGTAAATAGAACTTTAAACACATCATCCATAGCAATCTTAGCACTATCAAGTTGTCCATCTACATACCCCCTTTGATTCCCGTCTACAATCCAAGAATATTGTTGGTTCACATCATTGAAAACTTGTTGGATCATATCTAAAATGGGGATTTCCTTTTTGAGATTCTCATAAAAATTTGATTATTTCCAAGTAAATATCTCATCATGTAATCACTATTGTAAAGGATTTATCCTATTACCGGTTTTTCACGGCTCATACCATAGAAATCAAAGATCTCCCTAGCCTCCCGCACTATGTGATCAAATTCATGCATGAGAACAAGGGTAGCTAACTTCTTAGCCTTGGGATTCTTAATGATGGGTAGCTCATAAAACAATCTTTGCAAGGTAGAATGAGTATGGATAAACCTATTTTCAAGTTTCAGGACTAGCGCTGAAATAGTTCCGCATAAGTTTTAGTTCTTTTCAGTATAGGAGTATCATCAAGAGGCAAATTTCCAACGCAATTGAAAAATTATTGGATAGTTTATTTTCCTATAACGTTCCCTTGCCCCAAAACAAAAGTTTTAGCATGCAGATTACCAGAACGTCCAATTTTAGGAGTCCTACCATCATCTGTTTCTGCCATACCAAAATCACTCATGGTGACAAGCAAACAAGATTGCAAGCAAGCAAGAGATCCGGCGAGAAAAAGGCAAATGAAAAGGAGGAGAATAAAACGGCAAATTGCTGAAGTGGGGGAGAGGAAAACGAGAGGCAAATGGCAAATAATGTAATTGCAAGGATATGAGATTTGTGATTAGGAACCAGGTAGATGATGATGGAGTCTCCTCGGCGCCAGAGATTGGCACGTAGAAGAGACCGCTTCCTCCACGGCAACGGCGCCAGAAATTCCTTTGACGTGGCTTGAGACTACGTCGGTATTTCCCCAAAGAGGAAGGGATGATGCAGCACAGCGACAGTAAGTATTTCCCTCAGTTATGAAACCAAGGTTATCGAACCAGTAGGAGGATCACCACCACCCAATAAGCAGCACCTGCACACAAATAACAAATACTTGCAACCCGACGCGAAAGAGAGGTTGTCAATCTCTCTATGGTAAAAAGATAGATTAGGTAGTGATAGATAGGAGAGATAGATCTCTCAAGAACACAAAATAAGAAGAGCAAATAAAAAGTGCAGCAATATGGTTTTGGATTTTTGGTTTTGTATATCTGAAAACAAAGAGGCAAAAAGATAGATCAGAAAGCAATATGTTGGAAAAGTAGACCCGGCGGCCGTAGGATTCACTAGTGGCTTCTCTCATGAGTATAGCACACGGTGGGTGAACAAATTACTGTTGGGCAATTGATAGAAGATCAAATAATCATGACGATATCCAAGGCGATGATCATTATATAGGCATCACGTCCAAGATAAGTAGACCGACTCCTGCCTGCATCTACCACTATTACTCCACACATCGACCGCTATCTAGCATGCATCTAGTGTATTAAGTTCATGGAAAAATGGAGTAATGCAATAAGAACGATGACATGATGTAGACAAGATCTATTCATGTAGGAATAGACCCCATCTTGTTATCCTTAATGGCAACGATACATGCGTGCCTTGCTGCCCCTTCTGTCACTGGGAAAGGACACCGCAAGATCGAACCCATCACAAAGCACCTCTTCCCATGGCAAGAAAAATCGATCTAGTTGGCCTAACTAAACCAAAGATTCGAAGAAGAAATACGAGGCTATAAGTAATCATGCATATAAGAGATCAAAGAAGACTCAAATAATATTCATGGATAGAAACTGATCTTGAACTCAAAATTCATCGGATCCCAACAATCACACCGCAAAAGTTTACATCAAATAGATCTCCAAGAGACCATTGTATTTAGAATCAAAAGAGAGAGGGGAAACAATCTAGCTACTGCCTATGGACCCATAGGTCTATGGTGTACTGCTCACGCATCATCGGAGAGGCACCTATGAAGAAGATGAACCCCTCTGTGATGGTGTTTAGATTGGATCTCGAGGTTCTGGAACTTGCGGCGGCTGGAATTGTGTTTCGTCGACTCCCCTAGGGTTTTCTGAATATTTGGGAATTTATAGGCATCAGAGGCGGTGGAGGCGGGCCTCGTGGAGGGCACAACCCATCAGGGCGCGCCGGGCCCCCCCTGGCGTGCCCTGGTGGGTCGTGCTCTCCACAGCCCACCTTCCTGGCTCTTCTTTGGCCCACTGGGTGTCTTCTGGTCCAGAAAAAATCTCCAAAAAGTTTCGTCGCGATTGGACTCCGTTTGGTACTGATATTTTGTGAAGTAAAAAACAAGCAAAAACAACAACCGGCACTTTGGCACTATGTCAATAGGTTAGTCCCAAAAAATGATATAAAGTTGTTATAAAGTGATTGTAAAACATCCAAGAATGATAATATAACAGCATGGAACAAGCAAAAATTATAGATACGTTGGAGACATATCAGCATCCCCAAGCTTAATTCCTACTCTTCCACGAGTAGGTAAATGATAAAAACAGAAATTTTGATGTGGAATGCTGCCTAACATGTTCATCTCATATTCTTTTCTTTTGTATAGCATGGACATTTGGACTTGTAGATGATTCAAATCAATAGTCTAGTTTTAACATAATGACTTCAATACTCAAGCATGCCAACAAGCAACCATGTCTTTCAAAATATCAACACTAAAGAAAGTTATCCCTAGCCCATCATGCTCAATCATTGATCCATTCATGAAACACACTCTAATATTAGCTATACCCAATGCTCAAGTACGATCATAGTGCCCCCTAGTTGGTGCTTTATAAGAGAAGATGGAGACTCAAAGTAAAAATAAAAATGCATAAAGTAAATATATAGGCCCTTCGCAGAGGGAAGTAGGGATTTGTAGAGGTGCCAGATCTCAAGGTTTTAAATTGAGAGAGAATTTTTTTTGGGCGGCATGCTTTTCCTGTCAACGAAAACGACAAAGTAGTTCACAATACTTTACATGCTAGATATATCATAGGCAGTTCCCAAACAGAAAATAAAGTTTATTCCTTTTTCCACCAAACTTTCACATTCCATGGCGGGCCGTATCCACAGTTGCCTTGCATACCAACATTTTCCAAAGAATTTATAATTTGACAACATTAAGTAAATATATTATTTCTTTTTTATTTCGGGAATGGGCATCCCTATTACCGTCGCACTCTCGTGCAATGACAAGTGAATTAGCACTCATCTTGAGAATAACACATCTAGCATGGAAAAATATTGGACACTCCCCACCGTTTCATAAACACTCGTCTTGAGAATAACACATCTAGCATGGAAAAATATTGGACACTCCCCACCGTTTCATGAGCGGTACGAGCACACAAGCGAGAAAATTTATTTTGAAAATTTAGAGATGGCACATACAAATTTGCTTGGAACGGCATGGAAATACCGCATATAGGTAGGTATGGTGGACTCATAAGGCAAAACTTGGTTTAAGGGTTTTGGATGCACAAGTAGTATTTCTACTTAGTACAAATGGAGGCTAGCAAATAGATTGAGAAGCAACCAAACCAAGAAACAAAAATTCACATAAGTGAGCATTGAGCATAACTAACACCGAATAATGCACCACAAGTAGGATGTAATTTCATTGCATAACTATTGACTTTCGTACTTGCATAGGGAATCACAAGCCTTAACATCAATAGTCCTACTAAAGCATAATTACTCACTAACATGACTCACATATTACTATCATCATGTTTCAAAACTATTACAAGGAATCAAGTTTAATTTGTCCAATGATCTTCATGAAAGTTTTTATTATATCCTCCTTGGATATCTATCACCTTGGGACTAGTTTCATATATTGCCATTGCTTTTTTGACAAGCTCAAACAAATCTAAGTGAAGCACATGAGCATATAGATTTCATCTCTCAAAAAGGTATAAGTGAAGCATGAGAGGATTTATTCAAAATTTACTAACTCTCAAATTAATCTAAGTGAAGCATGAGAGTATTTCTACAAAAAATTCCAAGCACGTCGTGCTCAAAAAGATATAAGTGAAGCACTAGAGCAATTCTATAGCTCAAAAAGTTTAAGTGAAGCATAGAGAGCAATTCTAACAAATCATAGCATAATTTTGGCTCTCCCAAATAGGTGTGTACAGCAAGGATACAAATGAAAAACTAGAAAGCAAAGCAAGCAAAGATACAAGACGCTCCAAGAAAAACTCATGATATGTGACGAATAAAAATATAGCTCCAAGTAAAATACCGATGGTCGTTAGAAGAAAGAGGGGGTGCCACTCGGGGGCATCCCCAAGCTTAGTTGATTGTTTCTATTTGGATATATATTGGGGGTGCTGTATAATCCCCAAGCTTAGGCTCTTATCACTCCTTATTCCTTCATCCATCGTGATCTCACACAAAACTTGAAAACTTCAATCACACAAAACTCAACAAAATCTTCGTGAGATCCGTTAGTATAATAAAGCAAATCACTACTTTAGGTGCTGTTGCAAACCCATTCATATTTTTTTATTGCATTATAACTACTATATTTTAACTTTACCATGGCTCATACCCTTCAATATAACCCATAGATTCATCAAAACAAGCACACAATGCAACGAAAACAGAATCTGTCTCAAACAGAACAGTCTGTAGTAATCTGTACTCTAACCATACTTCTGTAACTCTACAAATTCTGAAAATTTAGGAAAACGTAAAGAATTTTTATAGAAACACTGTGTTAAAATTTCAGCTCAAGATCACATTCCACAAAATAATTAAAATTCAAATACTGGACGCAAAGTTTCTGTTTCAGATTCAGCATCGCTTCTACTCATCTTTTGAATCATCCTAAAGGCTCTACTTGGCACAAACACTAAATAAACCATAAAAACACAAGCATAACAGAGGCATAATTGTGTCAACACTCAAAAACAGAAACGAAAAAGCGAAAATAAATTTATTCATTGGGTTGCCTCCCAACAAGCGCTATCGTTTTACGCCCCTAGCTAGGCATAACGCATAGATTCAAGTATTGTCATCTTTGGTTTTGGATGAGGTATTTTTGTCAAGAGGTTTTGTAAATAGAACTAGAAACACATTATCCATAGCAATCTTAGCACTATCAAGTTGTCCATCTACGTACCCCGTTTGATTCCCGGCTACAATCCAAGAATATTGTTGGTTCACATCATTGAAAACTTGTTGGATCATATCTAAAACGGGGACTTCCTTTTTGAGATTCTCATCAAAAATTTGATTATTTCCAAGTAAATATCTCTTCATGTAATCACTATTGTAAAGGATTTCTCCTATTACCGGTTTTTCATGGCTCATACCATAGAAATCAAAGATCTCCCTAGCCTCCCGTACTATGTGATCAAATTCATGCATGAGAACAAGGGTAGCTAACTTCTTAGCCTTGGGATTCTTAATGACGGGTAGCTCATAAAACAATCTTTGCAAGGTAGGATGAGTATGTATAAACCTATTTTCAAGTTTCAGGACTAGCACTGAAATAACTTCCGCATAAGTTTTAGTTCTTTTCAGTATAGGAGTATCATCAAGAGGCAAATTTCCAACGCAATTGAAAAATTATTGGATAGTTTCTTTTCCTATAACGTTCCCTTGCCCCAAAACAAAAGTTTTAGCATCCAGATTACCAGAACGTCCAATTTTAGGAGTCCTGCCATCATCTATTTCTTGCATACCAAAATCACTCATGGTGACAAGCAAACAAGATTGCAAGCAAGCAAGAGATCCGGCGAGAAAAAGGCAAACGAAAAAGGAGGCGAATAAAACGGCAAATTGCTGAAGCGGGGGAGAGGAAAACGAGAGGCAAATGGCAAATAATGTAATTTCGAGATGAGATTTGTGATTAGGAACCTGGTAGATGATGATGGAGTCTCCTCGGCGCCGGAGAATGGCACGTAGAAGAGACTGCTTCCTCCCCGGCAACGGCACCAAAAATTCCTTTGACGTGGCTTGAGACTACGTCGGTATTTCCCCAAAGAGGAAGGGATGATGCAGCACAGCGACAGTAAGTATTTCCCTCAGTTATGTAACCAAGGTTATCGAACCAGTAGGAGGATCACCACCACCCAATAAGCAGCACCTGCACACAAATAACAAATACTTGCAACCCGACGCGAAAGAGAGGTTGTCAATCTCTCTACGGTAAAAAGATAGATTAGGTAGTGATAGATAGGAGAGATAGATCTCTCAAGAACACAAAATAAGAAGAGCAAATAAAAAGTGCAGCAATATGGTTTTGGATTTTTGGTTTTGTATATCTGAAAACAAAGAGGCAAAAAGATAGATCAGAAAGCAATATGTTGGAAAAGTAGACCCGGGGGACCGTAGGATTCACTAGTGGCTTCTCTCATGAGTATAGCACACGGTGGGTGAACAAATTACTGTTGGGCAATTGATAGAAGATCAAATAATCATGACGATATCCAAGGCGATGATCATTATATAAGCATCACGTCCAAGATAACTAGACCGACTCCTGCCTGCATCTACCACTATTACTCCACACATCGACCGCTATCCAGCATGCATCTAGTGTATTAAGTTCATGGAAAAATGGAGTAATGCAATAAGAACGATGACATGATGTAGACAAGATCTATTCATGTAGGAATAGACCCCATCTTGTTATCCTTAATGGCAACGATACATGCGTGCCTTGCTGCCCCTTCTGTCACTGGGAAAGGACACCGCAAGATTGAACCCATCACAAAGCACCTCTTCCCATGGCAAGAAAAATCGATCTAGTTGGCCTAACTAAACCAAAGATTCGAAGAAGAAATACGAGGCTATAAGTAATCATGCATATAAGAGATCAAAGAAGACTCAAATAATATTCAGGGATAGAAACTGATCATGAACTCAAAATTCATCGGATCCCAACAAACACACTGCAAAAGTTTACATCAAATAGATCTCCAAGAGACCATTGTATTGAGAATCAAAAGAGAGAGAGGAATTCATCTAGCTACTACCTACGAATCCGTAGGTCTATGGTGTACTACTCACGCATCATCGGAGAGGCACCTATGAAGAAGATGAACCCCTCCGTGATGGTGTTTAGATTGGATCTCGAGGTTCTGAAACTTGCGGCGGCTGGAATTGTGTTTCGTCGACTCCCCTGGGGTTTCCTGAATATTTGGGAATTTATAGGCATTAGAGGCGGTGGAGGGGGCCCCGTGGAGGGCACAACCCATCAGGGCGCGCCGGGGGCCCCCTGGCGCACCCTGGTGGGTTGTGCTCTCCACCGCCCACCTTCCTGGCTCTTCTTTGGCCCACTGGGTGTCTTCTGGTCCAGACAAAATCTCGAAAAAGTTTCGTCGTGATTTGACTCCGTTTGGTACTAATATTCTGCGAAGTTAAAAACAAGCAAAAATAGCAACTGACACTTTGGCACTATGTCAATAGGTTAGTCCCAAAAAATGATATAAAGTTGTTATAAAGTGATTGTAAAACATCCAAGAATGATAATATAACAGCATGGAACAAGAAAAAATTATAGATAAGTTGGAGATGTATCAGTCGGCAATGCAGCGGCCGCACCCGGCGAGCAACCATGGTGATGATGAGGTCGACGGCCTTGAGTCCATCCTCGTCGGTCAGCACGGCGAGCCGGGCGCACGTCGAGTTCACCTCCTCGTTGGATTGTCGCGGGTCCGTCCCCCAGTTCAGTTGCACACACGGTGGCTGGTTGACAAAGCGGACGAGGTCGATGTAGTCCCGGTCTGGGTGCAAGTTCTTCACGTAGAGAACGAGCATTGCCAATCGTAAACAAGGGCCGCTCCGTAGGCGGTCATCTCCTTCCTCTTCCTCGCCTTGTCCTCGTTCGTCTGCTTCTTGAGGAAGAAGAGCCAGCACCAAAGGTCCAGCAACGGCTCGGTCCCGAGGTAGCCCTTGGACAGCGCGACAAAGGATGCGAGCTGCAAGATGGAGTTACACCCGAGGTGGTGTGGCTGCAGCCCGAAGTGGGTGAGGAACCACCGGAAGAAGGAGCTCGCTGGCGGCCCAAACCCGCGGAAGAAGTGTTCGGCGAAGACGACCACTTCGCCGTCCCTTAGCGCAGAGGCATTCTCCGCCCCAACGACGCGCGCCTCTAGAAGCTCCGTGGGCAGCAACTTCCGATGGTAGCGCAAGTGCTCAATGAAGTCCTCCTCCACGTCGCTGCAGTCCCACGCACCCTTCCTCCCCATCGATGTGCTCTGTGCAAGCTCGGGTGCGGCGGCAGCGGCAAAGGCAGCACGAAGGTGATTTCCTAGTGGGGCACCGGCGTCGAGTGTGCCTGGCACGGCTAGCGGCGGCGCGACGGACTCTCTCTCTCTCTCTCTCTCTCTCTCTCTCTCTCTCGCGTGAGATCTCCAAGATCAGGAAGGCAAGGAGGGCGAGGAGCGGGGGCCAAATAGAACTGATGCCCCCGTCGCACCCCCTCCTCTTCATTTACACCCCCCATAGGGGAGGTGGGGGAGTGGGATCGGTTGCGCCAAGATCCCCACTACCCCCGTGTTGTGCGGGTGCATTAACTTGTGCGGAGGAGACCAACCGACGGTCTCAACCAGAGCGGATCCCGCACGTAGGCCGAGGCCGCGGCCGGAAGGGACCGGTTCACAGCCCTGTCTCATCACGTGCGAGGCCTGGCAGGGCTCGACCCGTCGGCAGGCGACGCATGGCGGTCCCGACTCCAACGGCGAGAGCGCTATCCCGCGGCGGGCGACACGAGCCACCAAGACCCTTCGCCTCCCCTGCCAGTCAGGCCCCATCCCCGGCCTCCGGCCCGGCGAACGGCTTAGCAACCTGGTCCCGGTTCCCGGACCGGGTCCACGCAGGGAACAAGCCGTGAAGGCTCGCCGCTTTAGACCGGCAAACCTCCCCGACTTCGGGGACTACTGTTGGGGGTGACCCCCAGGTAGGCTCAAGGACTCTAGTCCCTTTTCAAAAACATCGGGGCCGCCTGCGCCCCTTCGCCCAGCTCACCGTGGCCGGCTCGCTCGGGCAGTCGACGGGTCGACGCCCGTACCACCGCCTCGTACGACAAGATCCCACAGTGTTGGTGGGACGTGGCGACAGTGGCTCGGGTACCACTGACCGGGGCACGCATGGCTACAGTGGAGGCGGCCGTAGCGCTGACCAAGGCCGACTGCGACCGGGCGAGGCGGCACTATGGCTGCACGGCCTCCAACCACTCCATGACCCCATTGACGCATGGCGAGAGTGGAGACGGCCGTACCGCTGACCGAAGCCGAGTGCGACCAGGCGAGGCAACACAGTGACTGCATAGTGCGGGCCACTCCGTGGCATCATCAGCACGCGCCAACGATGACGACTAGCCGGCGGGCCCTACAAGCGACGAGACTGCATAGCCGGTGGGCCCCACGGCCGGCTAGAGAGACTGCCAGCCGGGGCCCACTCCCATTATTCTTACATATTGTAAGCCGGGGATTTGGCCTATAAAACCCCCCGGTAGCCCCCCATGCAGAGGGGTTCGCTTACACTTAGTCCCACACACACACCTATGGAAGAGAGGCAAGAAGAGAGCAAGCAAGCTCCTTCTTCCTCCTCCAACCTGCGGCTCAAGGAGCACCATTGTATCACTGATTCATCATCTACTAGATCAGGCACGACTAGGGGTGTTACCTCCCACGGAGGGCCCCGAATCTAGGTACATCGTGTGTCTCACACTACTTGTCCCCAATCCCGCTTCCGGAGGCCGATGACGCACTTTCGGCCCCAACCACACTCGATAAGCCACCCCATGGCATCTGTCATGATGAAACGACGAGAGAAGACCTGCCGGAGGGGGTGCCACCAGCTGCCCACAAGGCAGCTGGGCGCGGCCACCCCCTGGCGCGCCCACCTGCCTTGTGTTGCCCACGTAGCTCTGCTGACCCTAATTCCAGTTCTATAAATTCATATTCTTCGAGAAAAAAATAAGAGAGAAGTTTTAATCACGATCTACGAGACGAAATCGCTGATACTTCTTGTTCTTCCTCGGGAGGGCTGATTTGGAGTCCGTTTGGGGGCTCCGGAGAGTGGAAATCGTCGCCATTGTCATCACCAACCCTTCTCCATCAACAATTCCATGATGCTCACCACCGGGAGCAAGAATTCCTTTGTAGGACTGCTAGATGTTGATGGAATTGGATGAGATTTATCATGTAATCGAGTTATTTTGATAGGGCTTGATCCCTAGTGAAAGTGCATCTGTCACTTACTTATGTTTTGGTGTGATGGCAATATGGTTAGAAGATCTAACGTGAGCTGCTATAGTTTATCTCAGGTAATTGATTCCTTGCAGCTCTAGATGGAGGTGTGTGACCCCCCCCCAATTCAAAAATATCAAAGGCGTGGTTTTTCCGGTGACTCAAAGGTTTTCATTTTGGTTCGATTTGAGTCGTAGGAATTACCGCACTATTAAGAGGGGTCATCGTGGATGTATGTTGTGTGGGAATGCCTCCATGTCCTTTATTTCAGCCTACCTACCACTTCAAATATCCACGGGGTCTGTTAGTGTCATGCCCGGGTTCTCAGAACTGGTTTACAGAGACTTCTTGGTCACCCGTGTGCACGGGGTCTTTTGACCCCCGTGCGCACGGGGTACTGCGTAGCTCTCTGAGTAGCCTGTGCGCACGGGGTCTTTTGACCCCCATGCGCACGGGGTACCACGAACCTCTCTGAGTACCCCGTGTGCACGGGGCCGACTAAGCCCGTGTGCACGGGGTCCAATGGGCAGATTCTCCTCCCCAGCCAAGAACACTATAAAAAAACCCCTTCTTCCTCCTCCCAACCTAACCCTAATGTCTTGTTGAGCTCCACAATTGCTACACCTCATTTTGCTCAATACTCTCAATCCCTCCACCCAAACTTGCTGAGACTTTGGGGATTGGGAGAGCAAGACCCGATCTACACTTTGACCAAACCAAATTCGTGTTCCCCCACAACATTTGTTCACCATTGATTTGTTACTCTTGGAGCTTGGGCTCCTAGGCGGTTAGAGGTTCCTCCGGAAGCTTCCTTGCTTGTGGTGTGCTCCGGAGAAGTTTGTAAAGGTGTGGTGGTCGCCTTCAAGACCAACCCCGAGTGAATCGAGGCTCATCCGTTGGGGTGACTCGAAAGAGATATGGTGAGCCTTCCGTGGCGTTCTGCAAGCTTTGGCTCCGGCACCGCTCTAAAAGGAGAGTAGCTCTTCCCCAAGGAAGAGTGAACTTCGGGATAAAATCTGCATCCTCATCTCACTTGTGGTTAATCCTTTCCCGCACTTTACCTTGCTTTGTATGCTTGTTGGCTTGTGAGCTTTATTGTTGCCCAGCATATTTAGTACTACTTGTGTTTGTCATATAGGTTGTGTTCGCCTAGTTGCATATCTAGTGAACCTTATTTATTCGCTTATCCCTAAAATTGACAAACAAGACTAAAATTTGTAGTCTCCTATTCACCCCCTCTAGTCGACCGTATCGATCCTTTCAATTGGTATCAGAGCCAGGTTCTCTAATATAAGGTTTTATAACCTTAGAGGATATGGCCGGCTATGAAACTGTGGGGGGCCACCTCGCGGCGCTTGGACTTGGTGAAAACCAAGCTCCTCTCGCGACCAAGGTGGTCATACATCAAGCCGCTGCTCCTGCGGCTCCCAACCTGGTCCCCCCTTAACCGCGGCGGATGTCCTTTCAATGTTTGTGGATCTTAAAACCGCAATGTTAAGAGAAGTTCGTTCCTCGGTTAAGGAGGAAATTGATGCACACTTAAAGCCATCATCATCCACATCAAACTCATTTAATCCAAATGAGGCCCTTGATGCGGATGACTCAAGGGAAATCCTTACATCACCGGGTCGCACTCAAATTCCTAGGCACAATGCCTCAGAACCTTTTTACTCACCACAACCCTTACAACATCCTCGCATTAATCCCGTTGGGCCTCCGCCCCCTTTGAAAGCTAATGCATTTACTAAGTGGAAGCTAGACATGGAGTCTCACATCTGAAGTGCTTCTAAGCAATTATGGTGGATTGTGGTCAACGGTTTCAACCCGAAGGATCCAACAAATATCACTCCAAGGGAAGCGGTTGATGATCAACTCAATGCAACCGCCCACAACATCTTGTGTAGTGTCGTGACCGAAGACTATAGTGACTCCATTGCTCTTCTCAAGACCACAAAGGAAATCTAGGATTGCCTTGAAGAGGCTCTAGAGGGTGATGCTAGAATTCGAAGATCTCGATTAGCCTTGCTCAAGCAAGAGGTAAATTTGTTTGTAAGGAATGATGGTGAAACCGTGGATGAGGTTTTTCGAAGGTTGAAGTCTCTTGTGCTAAACCTGAGAACCTTTGGATGCGAATGGGCTAACGATGACTTCATCAAGGACAAGTTCATTGATGCATGGTTCTAACAGAACACACCATGGTGATGATGATCCATCAATGCCCGGACTACCACAAGTTAACTGCAGCTCAAGTTGTGTCTCCCTTCTCCACCCATGTGCTTTTGGACACCAAGTCAAAGAAGACCTTTGCAATTGCTCAAGCCACCAAGAACTCAAATATTGCCTTAAAGGCGAAGAAGGTAAATGCTCAAGCTAGAGAAGAAGATGTGCTTGAAGAGTGCGGTGAAGATGATGGTGACACTACTTGTCCGGCAAATGACTTTGCAGAAGACTTGGCTCTCTTAGTCAAGCAGTACTCGGGCATCATGGCCAACAAAGGAAAAAATCTTCAAGGAAGACGTTTTGGGAGAAGAAAGCGCTACAATTGTGATAGCCCAAGACACCTTGTGCATGATTGCCTGTATGAGAGACGTGAAGACAAGTCCAAGAAGCTTGTGCTTAAAAAGAAGAAATTCTCCAAGTTCGCCAAGAGAAAAGATGACAAGGCACTTGTTCATGAGGAGTACATGTCAGGAGATGAGGATAACGATGATGATGACCAAGTGGGCACGGCTGCCATTGCATGCATGCCACTAACTCATCCTCATCCACCGGCCTCTTCGACTCTCCAAATGAGGACACCCCCTTCGCTCATCGATGCCTTATGGCTAAAGAGGTAAAAACTAAGTCTAAATCTCCTATCCACGCTAACCACACTCCCAATATCTCTTTTTCGATAGTGGAGGATGAGTGTGAGGCTAGTGTGGACAATGATGAGGAATCCTTCATGACTTTCATGAAAACTCTTCATGGTGAAGCACGTGCTCGTTTTAGCGATCTCCTTAAGTCACTCGCCGAATGCGATGATTATATTGAGAACGTTGAAAACCTACTCACAGAGGAAAAAGAGAGAGTCGAACTCCTCAAACATGAACTACATGAAGAGAGTGAAATGAGAGCCTCCCTCAAGGAAGCCATGTCTTCTCATGACATTGACTTTGTTAAAACCAATGATGCTTTCTCTTGAGAACAAAGATGCCATTACTCTAAAATATGAGAAGCTTTTAGTTGATCACTCTCGGGTTAGTGAGGAACATGAGCTCCTTGTGAAAAGTTCCAAGGTTGTCAAAGGTGACATCATTGCCCTCACCGAGTCATATGCTCAACTCAAAGCTTCTACCATGAAGGCTCTTACTACCGTCTCTCGCATTGATTTAAATGATGAATCTTGTATAGATAACTTTGTTCATGATTGCACCTCTCTTCAAGAAGAGAACAATAAGTTAAAAGCCCAAATAGATAAAGGACTAGTGTCATGCATTCAAGGAGAGAAAAATCTCAATGACCTCTTGAACAACCAAAAGAAGTGTGTTGCAAAAGAGGGAATTGGTTTTGATCCCTCTCTCAACGCAAAGAAAGCCAAGAAGAAGAACAAGAAGAAGAAGATCGGTTCCACTCCTCCTCCTCAACAAAAGGTAGTTTTCATGCACGAAGGGCACAAGGAGAAGGGGAAGATGGGAATGGCAAGGTCATTAAGGACAAGGCCATTCCTAAGGAGTTTGCCGGCAAGAACAACCCATCCTATGTCCTCATGAGAGGAATGGATGGTTACACCTTTGCTAAATTCGTTGGCACTAATTATGATGATTATGCATGGACTATTTGAGTTCCTAAGCCCCTTGTTGCTAACTCTCTAGGACCCATTGTGAAATGGGTACCTAAACTCAAAGCTTGATTCATGTAGGACTATACCTCCGGTGGAACGCAATGGGTGATCGATAGTGGATGCACCAATCATATGAGCCGAGATAGAGAAATGCTTGTGGAGTTCGTTGATTCCCTCAAGGCCTCCTCAACCATTTCGTTTGGTGACAATAGCAAGGGCAAGATATTGTGATTGGGTAAAGTGGTAATCTCTAATGATTCATCTCTATCAAATGTCATGCTTGTTCAATCCCTTCACTACAATTTACTCTCAATGATTCAATTGGCACGTGCCGGTTATGATTCTCATTTCGGTGAATTTTATGTGACCATCTTTAAGAGGAGCAATCTCAAAGTGGTCTTTGTTGCGCCTGTTGAAGACAACCTTTATGTGGTTGATTTCTCTAAAGATAGAACACATCTTGCAACATGCCTAATGGCCAAGGCCGACGTGGGGTGGTTATGGCACCGACGGCTAGCCCACGTGGGTATGAGAAATTTGCAAGCTCTCTTAAAGGGGGAGCACATCCTTGGACTAACCAATGTGTCTTTTGCCAAAGATCGTCCTAGTAGTGCTTGCATTGCCGGAAAGCTTCATGAGAAAGCCCATAAAGTGAAGACTATCATTTCCACCTCAACGCCTTCAGAGCTCCTCCACATGGATCACTTTGGTCCCCCCTCTTATGATAGTTTGGGAGGAATAAGATATTGTCTTGTCATTGTTGATGATTTTACAAGACATACATGGGTATTCTTCCTCAAGACAAAAGATGAGACCCAAGAAACCTTCATCAACTTTGCCGAAGAAGCTCAACGTCAACATGATTGTTAAATCAAGGAAATTCGAAGTGACAATGGGACCGAGTTCAAAAATTATACCATGGATGAGTTCTTGAGTGATGAGGGGATCAAGCCTCGGTATGTTGCGGTTTATACTCCTCAACAAAATGGTGTTGCGGAAAGGAAGAACGGAACTCTTATTGAAATGGCTAGGACCATGCTTGACGAGTACAAGTCTCCATACAAGCTTTGGGCCTAAGCCATCAACACCGCGTGTCATGCATCAAACCGGCTTTATCTCCGAAGCTCAAGAACAAGACCCCATATGAACTTCTCATTGGGAGAAAACCCAACGTCAAATACTTTTGGGTGTTCAGTTGTAAGTGTTTCATTCTAAACAAGAAATTCCGTTTAGCTAAATTTGAGTCTAAAACTTATGAGGGCATATTTGTTGGATATGCTTCAAATTCTCATGCTTACCATGTTCTCAACAAATCCACCGGGTGTATTGAGGAGATGGTAAATGTGGAGTTTGATGAAGATAACGGCTCTAGTATGGAGAAAATTGTTCCTAGTGTTGTAGGTGATGAGGCTCCTTCACAAGCTATAAGGACCATGGGGATAGGCCACATTCTTCCACAACAAATACCCCAAGTCCAAGTAGAAGAAGAAGGAGTAAGAGCCCTTCTTGTGGAATCCCCACAAGGGAAGTCATCACCGCAACCACAAGCAAGATGTTTTGGGAGATCATGTACCTATCCAAGAACAAGATCAATTCCCTCACGTTTCTGAGCAAGATCAAGGACAAGCTCAACCAAGTGGTGAGGAACCAAATATTGACGTCCAGGAAGTTGCTCAAGACAATGGGCAAGATCAAGGACAAGCTCAACCAAGTGGTGATGTACCAAACTTTGAGGTCCAAGAAGTTGCCCATGACGATGATCAAGATCAAGATCAAGCCCAACCTCAAGTTCAAGAAGTTGAAGTTGTGAAGAGAAGGGTGTCTGCAAGACTTAAAAGCGCCAACCTCAAGTGTCTTCTACCATACCACACCCACGTGTTCAAGAAGTTGAGGTTGTGAAGAGAACGGTGTCCGCAAGTCTCAAACAAGCTCAATGCAAAGTATCTTCATCAAGTGCAACACCAAATGATGAAGAGCTTTCTTTAAAAGAGCATAAAGTGGCTGCCAAGCTAGAGCATCTTCAACATCTCACCGAGAACATTTATGGAAGCATCCAAAAGGGGGTAACTACTCGTAGACGTGTTGCAAACTTTTGTGAACATCACTCGTTTGTCTCTTGTATTGAACCTCTTAAGGTGGAAGATGCTCTTGACGACCCGGATTGGGTAAATGCTATGCATGAAGAACTCAACAATTTCACCCGCAACAAAGTATGGACTCTAGTAAAGAGGCCACAAGAACACCATAATATCATCGGGACCAAGTGGATCTTTAAGAACAAACAAGATGAACATGGACAAGTCACAAGGAATAAGGCAAGGTTAGTGTGGGGACCCCGACTCATAAGTCGTGATCACCGAATGTATGTGCACAGTGATCCCAGAGATCAATGCTCACTGAACACACAGAAACTGAATAACGAGAGTCATACATCCATTACATACTGTTTTACTCGAATATGGCCCTTAAGGCCTAGTCTTCATAAACTTGCAGCGGAAATCTTCAACGATAGCGTGAACCCATGCCATCTGCCTTAACCCTACAGGCATTCTGACTGGGAAGCGTCCTAGTTCGCATGTTCGTCACCAATGAGCTCTTCACCATATTCCTGCTCTTCCATGCATGGCCAATTAAATAACCAGTGGCAAGCCAATGAGTACTTTGAATGTACTCGCAAGCAACCCATGTTTGGAACAAGGTTCAACAGAGCATGATATAGCACTAAGTAGGTAATTTTTGCAGAAAGCTAATTTTGAGTGTAGTGACATGATCAAATAACTTATGTAAGCATGCATCAACAGTTGGCAGCTATCCATATGAACGAGTTACGGAAATCCTCACAAGCAGGGGTTGAACATCTCATGTTCAGTCATCATGTCGAGTCATCGACTTAACTCAAGTATCATCTTTCTCCCACACATACACACACACACGCCAAGTTTGTGAAAACATCGGCCGTAGTTTAAGCAGGACCTCCAACTGTCCATGACCGTGGACATGGCTATTCGAATAGTTTTACACTCTGCAGAGGTTGCACACTTTACCCACAAGACTTAGGGAACTTCCGTGTCATCCACGACTCGCGGTATATTACATACCCGAGGTAAGCACCCGAACAATGCCTTTCCCTTGACGACACTAAACAAAGAGTCCAATCGATTGGTACACAGCCCTCATGATGTACATCATACGAGCCTCGCTCCAGATCGTACCATCCATGAAGGGACCAACCGTGTGCCCGGTGTCTGTGAAAACAGCCCATGGTCGCCCTACCTGGCACAACCCCGTATCGAGAGTGACCACGTCACTCCCGCCACTAGTAATGCGGGCTCTCTGCTAGCATCGACCAAAGTAATCAACAAGGCCCCTTCCCATATAGGGGTATAGTGGTTGTGCATGTAAGGTTGGGACGGTAGTCCACTCGATTGGTACACAGCCCTCATGATGTACATCATACGAGCCTCGCTCCAGATCGTACCATCCATGAACGGACCAACGGTGTGCCCGGTGTCTGTGAAAACAACCCATGGTCTCCCTACCTGGCACGACCCAGTATCGAGAGTGACCACGTCACTCCCGCCACTAGTAATGCGGGCTCTCTGCTAGCATCGACCAAAGTAATCAACAAGGCCCCTTCCCATATAGGGGTATCGTGGTTGTGCATGTAAGGTTGGGACGGTCAGCAAATCTTAAATCTCTCCATTTTCGAAACCACACACACACAACTTGCTCTGATACACCACTTCTTTATCAAGTGGTTACCTAGCTCATCACCATCATCTCCCTCGGGCATTAGTGGCACCCGACGGGGTTATCGAAAAGTCTTTAAAAATACTTTTGTTTCCATCACCATGCATATCCCCGTCCCACTTTGCGTAGCAACTACTTAGCAACCTAACTACTCCCACCCGCATAACCCTAATAAGGTGGTAGGGTCATGCACGATGCAAGTATCAACGGAAAAAGTGTCGGAGGCAACCCACTGAAGTGGTCACCATATCATCATGATCAATATATCGAAAATAAAGTGCTATATGACATGCATGAAAATGGTTTCTTAACATGGTCAAAGGGTTTCTTGCCTGGCTCAGCAAAGTTTTCGAGGTCTTCACACACTTCTCGTCCACTCCTAGCACTTTGTCTACTTCGTCAACTATCGCGGGAAACAACCGCAATAAGCAATCACAACAAGCAGAAAAATAAAAGTGCTCTATAAATAGTAGTTTTATTTTTCTAGGACATCTCTGGTCATAAGAAAAATAACCAAGGAGGTTTTATTGGATGTGGGTCAAGGGGGAGTTTTGAATGGTCGAAATGAATGGAATGATGATCCTATTAGAAGCCTACATGAAAGGTTTTCATAAAAATGAGTGGACGCACTCGTCAAATAGGGCGTGATTTTAGAAACATTTGGAAAGTGGTTTCAATGGATTTGGAGTTGGCATGATTTTCCTAGGGATTTTCCAAGTGAGCCATATATGAAGAAATGGTCCAATATTTGACATAGCAGAATAAGTGTAAGGAAAAATGTTCACATCCTAGGACATGATTTTAGATGCACCTAGGAACTTTAATCACTCCATTTGGAGTTGATTTAGATTCTCTAAGAATTTGGCAAATGGCTCTTAATAGTTCAAATTTGAATTTGAATTTGAACAGGGCAGAAACTTGTCATGAAAAAATATGGAAGTTGTGCCAAATGATAGCTGGGATTATTAGGAGATTATAGGAACTTGAATTATTAAATTTGGAGTTGAAATGAATTTAATATGGATTTTTTGAATGCCTCTGGAAAAGAAAAAGGACAAAGGTCATTACCAAACGGGCCAGAATAACATTCAGGCGCAGTATAGGAAATGGGCCGGCCCAGCGATCCAGCCGCGCGGGCAGGCGGCCACGTCGATAGCGCCTTTACGCAAGTGCGCTTCCTCCACACGAAGGAACATACGGCGGAAGCCGCATCCACTTAAGTGACGGGCCTGATCTTTGGGTCGCTTCCAGGAGGGCCGCGCCTGTCAGGATCGTCCCTCACCTCCTGCCCGAACAGGGGAGAGCAGGGGGCGAGGCCGAGCGGGCGTCGGCGCCGTTCCGGGGGCTCAGGCTGCCTCCGGCGAGGCTCCGGCCACCTGCGGGCTCGGGACAAAGTGCCGCACACCCCCTGGGGTCATCATTCTTTCCAGGGAGCGCCAGGGTGTGCGCCGCATCAGCCGCAGTGGACCCCAATGACAGCGGCCGTAGAACTTGGTGCTCTGGCTACTAAAAGGAAGGAATGGGGCATGGGAGGAGCTCGCAGATGTGAGGGCGGTGCCCTGATGCAGCTTAGAGAAGGAGGGACATGCCGGGGAGCTCGAATTCGAGCGAGACCCGAGGCGGCATCGCCGGCTGTATGAGGAGGAGGAGGGAACGGGACCACGAATGGGGTGGCCAGGAAGGCACCTAGGAGGTGGAGAAACACACCAGGAGCATTTGGAGAGCTCGGGAAGAGGTTATGCAGGAGGGCGACGATGCACCGCGAGCTCGTGCGCCGGCTCGGTCACTGTCATTGTTGGAGGGCATAGGGGGGCACGGGAGCGCGTCCGGGGTGTTGGTGGATGTCGTCCACGACTGGGAAGAGGGAGAGAAGGAGCAGGCGAGGACCAGGTCGTCGCGCGTGTGAGCACGCTCAATGGTGCACTCAGGCGACGCGGTGCGCGTGCGAGGAGAGGTCCGCGGAGGGGAAGAGAGAAGGGGGGCGACAGGAAGGAGGATTGCAGACGTCGAGGGGAACCTGCTAGCGTGCGGGAGGGCCTCGAGGTGGTTGGGGGCTCGGGATGGGCGCTGCTACAGTGCCCTGGTGCACTGTAGCGCACTCCAGAGCGCCCAAATGGCCGACATGGCCATGCCCTACACGCTGTGGCCGCGGCCTCTCATGTCTGCTAGCGCCTGGAGGTAGTGGGGATGACCTGGGAGGCTTGTGGGCTAAGGAAATTGGTAGGAGGCCAAGGAGGGAGAGCGGAAAGGTGCTACCAAGGTGAGAAATCGGGAGGAAAGTGGGGGTTTTACCCGTCAATCATGGAGCTATGGTCTTGAAATTCTTACTGGAGGTGAAATGGAACTAGGAGAATAGTGTAGGGGGTGAAAATAGTCACCTTTAATTTTTACCAGAAGGTGTTTGTGCTGGTTTTGAGCTAGGTAAAAGAGTATCCTTGCTATGAAATTTAACAGGATCAAATGGTATATAGAAATGAGTCTTATAACCAAGTTTGAGATCATTTGAAGAAAGTTTCCAATCTAACTTTGGCAAACCCTAGAAGTCAACAGGAATAGGTTTCCATAGATCTGATCATGCTAAGCCATTCTCCTTGATGCTCCACTTGCCGTGGTGGCATAATTTGGTGACTAGAGAATGCCCAAAAAGTTTGGGACCAATTGGGGAAACTTGACAATGCAAACATTCCCAATTCTTGAAATCAGCAGAAAGGGGTTTGGGGGGATTTGGGCAAGTGTATCTATTCTCCTTGATGCACCACTTGGTGTAGAATCATTATTTGGGTAATAGAACATGCCCACAAAGTTTGGGGTCAATAGGAGATACTTCACAATGTAAAGTTGTTCAAATTTGATTCTGGACAGGAATGTGAGGGAGTCCTGGATTAAGGGGTCCTCGGGAGGCCGACTTATTCCTTATGGGCCGGATTATATGGGCCGTTTGCCGGACACTGGATTGATCGAAGACCTTGACTCCAGGACGGAAGCTTCTAGAATCATGACGTGTCCTCCACGTTTAAGTAGTGAATAGGCATGTTTATCCCTTCGGCGTGTAACCGACCATGTGTAAACCCTAGGTACCCCCGGCGTCTATATAAGCCGGAGGGTTTTAGGTTGTAGGCCAACAGAACTCATCTAGGGTTTTAGCTACTTGATCTCGAGGTAGATCAACTCTGTAATCCTCATACTATCAATATAATCAAGCAGGACGTAGGGTATTACCTCCATAGGAGGGCCCGAACTTGGGTAAAACCTTGTCCCCTTCGTCTCTTGTTACCATCGATCCTAGTCTCACAGCTCGGGACCCCCTACCCATGATCCGCCGGTTTTGACACCGACATTGGTCCTTTCATTGAGAGTTCCGCTGTGATCGCCAGAAGGAATCGATGGCTCGCCTTGTCATCAACGAAGAGGTCCGTAACCCGGGGACTTTCGTCCCCGGACAGATCTTCGCTTTCGGCAGCATTGTGCTGCACGCCAACCCGACTGGCCATCTAGGCCGTGTCCGAAGTTTCACCCCTGATCAAGAGGTCAGATTCGGGAACTTAGAGTTCTCCGTAGACTCCCGGGGCGATCTATCGCTAACCGGGCTCGCGGTCTCGCCTGCCATGCCCGAAGACTCTGAGGCCTTAACCTCAGATCGATCTTTCGGCCCCGCCCATGGGATCTACCCCAGCGAGGGCTCGACTCTCAGTCCGGACCCGGTCATAGTACCAGACGCCCGGACATCAGTTCTTGCCGAACACTCTCCCCGCGCGGACGCATCGGAGGTTCGCTCCGGAAGCTCTGGACAGACCAATCCGATCGAGCTCTCGATACTCAACGAGGCTCTAGATCGGATCTCGTCAATGAAGATTACCGATGACCCAACCCCGATCTATACTCGGATCGGGCTGGGGACGGGTCCGGACGAATTTTTTGTCCGAGGAGGCACAACTTCGCGCTCAAAATTCCATGGGCGGCGGTGGGAAAAAATTATTCAAGGGCAAGTGTTCGGCTAGACCGAACTATCACCATCAACATGTCTTCGGACACACTACAGGTACCATAAAGCACCTGCTACGGCGTAAAGCTCGTTCATATTCCGGCGACTTCTCAAGACTTTTCTCCAAAGTCCGCTCGCCGAACATTGTATCCATCGTGGTATATAACCCCTTGGGATACGCAGGAGCGGACAAGCGACATGGCACATCGAGGACGTGAGGTCACCTATCGAAGACCCTTGGTACAACCCCTCTTGTAAGGTTTATATTTCATTTTTAATACCTGTAAACAGTTGTATCGGCAATTTGAATAATAAGAGTTGTTGAGTAAAATACAGATGTATCATGCATGATCACTTCGCTGTTTTTGGCGCACTCTCTATTTCTCCCTCTCTTCTTGCGAACCTGTCTGGTATACCCTGCGATGCAACCGGCCAAATATAGACCGGGGGCTCGAACTAAAAGAAAAATCGCCTTAAGCACAACTGATTTTTGCGTTGGGCGTCTTGGAATTCCGTTTTATATGCATTGGTTCCGAACTATGTCTTGGGTCAATAGTTGGGTTGCCCGGCTCCTGTGCTTGCCCCTTTATGTTCCGCTCGTTCAGCTAAAAGGGCAAAGGGAGAACCGCCGCGATTGTGTTTCCGGCTAGCCTGGTCAAGCACCACAACGAAGAAAGCCGAAAACTGACTGTCATGGTATGCGAGAACTGGTCTGCGAATCCGAGCTTAAATAAATCTCGTCAGAGGTTACCCCGTGTCATACGATGGGTTTTGTATTCATACAAACCACGTGATATAGGCTTCGGCCACGGTTATTCCGAACATCACGAACCCTGGGGGCTAGTCATCAGCCCCCCGCACTCCTTTCTCGCGCCCCTACGGCTAAGTGAAAGCAATAAAGCATTATGGTCCGATTGCCTTGTCCGCCCCACACTACCGCCTTCGGGTACCGATAGTTCGGCTAAGGGTCACAGTGCGTTGGCAGAGACACCCCGCGTAGTATCTACACGGGGGCTGAAGCCGATGACTTGCCGCTTTTAGTTTTAACGGCCACACAGGAGTTATAAAGGATGCAAAACATATAAGACATGATACACCATGCATCTTAAATAAAAACGCGTTAAAAGAGTCTTCGGACATATTACAACGCCTTTACTCATACACATTCTCTCTTGAACATTGCGCCTCTATTGCCCGAGCACCCTCCATTACGCCGGAGAAGTATAGCTCGGGGCGCCTATGCTCTTTTCCGGTAGGCGGAGGCGCGGTGGCTATCTTCATTGGATCCAGCCCCGGCCAGTGCACCTTGGCCTTCGCAAAGATCATCCGAGCTCCCTCGATGCAGGAAGATCGCCTTAGCGCGTCGATCCGGGACGAGGCGTCGCTCAGCTTCTGCACCAGGCCGAAGTAGCTGCCCGGCAACGGCTCACTGGGCCATAGCCGGATGCAGAGATCCTTCATGGCCGGCTCCGCCATCCGGTGCAGCTCCATCAGCTGCTTCAGCTGCTCAATAAGGAGAGGAGAGCGCTCGGGGGCTTCAAACTGCGCCCAGAACATCCGAGCTTCATCTCCTTCTCCCCGCGACCAATAGAACTAGTTCGCATCCGCTGCGCTCTTCTGGAGGTCCGAGCAGGCGCCTGAGGAACGCCATACTTGGGTAAGCAACTAGAACTTGCTATCCCCGTAGACACACTGCAATAAATATGGCTTACCATCCATTATAGCCTTGGCCTGGCTAACTTCCTCTTCAAAAGATCGCCTATCCACCCGCTCCTTTTGGAGGTCGGTTTTCAGGGTGGATAGTTCGGCGGCCTGCTCCTTGCCTTTCCGCTCAAGGTCTTGGCACTTTTGGTCGGCGTCCTTGAGCTCCTGTTGGATCTCCTCCACCCGAGCCTCGTGCTTGTCGTTGGTGGCTCTTAGGGCGGAGAGCGCGATAGCTGCTTCTTTGGCCGCCGCCTTCTCCACCGCAGCCTCCTGCTTCGCCTTCTCAAGCTCGGCCTTGAGCTTCTCAATCTCCTTCGCCAAGGCTGCGTAAGCATCGACTTATATCAAGAAACCGTGTTGATAGTATGGTAAATAAGAGTTTTTGATACTCTAATCTGGCTTACCTTGCGCCTCATCGAATCTCCTATTTAGAGCGTCAAGCTCGTCTTCGGAGCTTTTGAGCTTCCGATTTAGCTCATCTAGCTCGGCGGCGTTAGTAGCCGCTGCCGTCGACGAAGCCTGTAACAAACAAAATCATATAACGTTACAGGGGTTTACAACCTCCGAACTGTCACTAAAATGATCCTGTATCCGGTCCTCTTAAGGGCTGTTAGAGCGATCCGAACACATATTGTCCTATGCACAGTTCGGATAAGGATCTATGTTTGACCCCCAGGTAAGTTTTTTCAAACTCACCTGGGGCTCGGGGGCTGCCATGTATATAATCATAACTCATAGAAAATAATATTTCAAAGAACAGAGCATTACGTGGCTTACCTAAAAGCCCGTCAAGAGACCGTTGAAGGCCTCCTTCAGTCCGTTGTCCACAGACTGAATGCTCTGCAATACCGCACCCATAAGGGTGCGGTGCTCCCCAGAGATGGAGGCGCTTGATATAGCCTCCCCCATAGCCGGCCACCCATTGGACGGTGGCGCCGGTGGGGATCGGTTGACCCGATCTCCAACCGGAGATTGAACCGGTGCCTCCGGAGGCATGGTGCGCTCCGGAGACAGCCTTGAAGGAGACTGGACATCTCCTCGTCCGGTCTCCTCAGTGTCCGGGAGGGGCTCGTCCCCCCAGTCTTCGGCGGCCGAGGCGTTAGCCTCGACCATGACGTCGCTGCCCCCGCCTCCAGTGTCCTGCTCCAAAGGAGCCTGTTGGGATGTTACCTCCGCGGCATCCTTCGTGGTGCCCGGAGGAGAGGGGCGCGACATGGTCCCGCTCTCCGCTAGCTCGGCGGGCGGGGTCTCCCCGTCCGATACTTGATCGGTGGGGAGGACACGCGGTGGGCTGCAACTCAATAAAGCGCTCACATTATAATCATATTCAAAACTTAGCACTAATAGCTCAAAAGGTCTTTGGATCTGTACCTTCGAGGTGGGGGCTTGACCCTGAGGTTCCTTCGAGGAACCCTCTCGAACTTCTCAGACTCGGTATCCGAGTCTGAACTACCGTCGGACAGGACCACCTGTGTTCGGCGCGCTTTCTTCAGGGCGGGAGGAGGTATGTCCTCTGTGGAGTCCGATGACGCCGCCCTCTTTCTTGCGAGGGGGGAATCGCCTCCGCCCTCGCCCTCGCCCTAATCCTCGTGTTCCTCCTCTTGATTCGAGGAGGCGTGGGTTTCTTCGGACACAGCCCCTGGCTGGTCCCTGATGCGCAGGCTTGTTCGGCCTGGTTTCTTCTTCTCTTTCTTCTCTGGCGCCTTGTAAGGCGCCACGACGAGCATCTCCAACAGCAGCGGAGACCTAGGGTCTTCAGGCTGTGGAGCCGGACACTTAATGCCCGTGGCCTTGTTCAACCATTCCTGCGAAAGTGATCGGAAAGCACTTAGATTTTCTTCGGAAAAGACAAAGCCGATCTAATGAAACTACGGAATACCTCGGAAGGGAGCTTATCGGCGCGCAGGCCCTGGTCCTCTTTCTTGGCCGGCCACTTCTCCTGCGCCTTGAACAACGCCTTCCATAGCTTCTCCCGAGTGGTGCGGAAGAGCTGACGAATCGTAGGATCGTCGTCAGTCTGGTAAGTCCACATAGGAGAGCCCCGGCGCTGGCAGGGGAGGATGCGCCGCCGAAGCATGATCTGGACCACGTTGGTCAGATCGATTCCGTCCTTGATCATGGAGGCGATGCCCCTCTGCAGGTCATCCACCTCTGTGTCCGACCCCCAGTCAAGGCCCTTTCGGACCCATGAGGTCAATCTGGTCGGGGGGGGGGGGCGGATTTGAATTCGGCAGGAACAGTTCCGCCCTCCTCCTTTGGCTCGGTGATGTAAAACCACTCTTTTTGCCAAGTCTTGATGGTATCAATGAAGGTACCGGATGGCCATACTGCGCGGGGGAGCTTGCTGATGACCGCCCCGCCGTAGTCTGCGTGTGCGCCTGCGACACACTTCGGCTTGATGTTGAAGATCTTGAGCCACAGTCTGAAGTGTGGTTCGGCCCGCAAGAAAGCCTCGCAGACGATGATGAAGGCCGATATGTGCATGAAAGAGTTCGGTGGGAGGTCGTGGAAGTCGAGACCATAAAAGAACATGAGGCCCCTCACGAAGGGATGGAGCGGGAAGCTCAATCCTCGGATGAAGTGAGGAATGAAGACCACTCTCTCGCCTGGTTTGGGGGTGGGGATCACCTGGCCCTCCTCCGCAGCACGGTGGAAGACATTGGCGGGGAGGTAGCCGGCGTCCTTGAGGTCCCAGATGTCCTGGTTTGTGACCGTGGAAGCCTCCCACTTGCCATTGGAGCCGGAGCTGGCCATGGCTAAGCTCGAAGGAGGAAGAATGGAAGACCTAGATCTGGGCTCTGGAAGCTCGGGAAATTGGGGAAGCAGGGATGCGAATGGGAAGTGCGGTTAAGCCTTGGGGTTTTCTTCCCCTTTTATTGGGCTGGTCGCCGGTTAGCCTCCCTTCACGGCGTCATGAATCTCTCCGCTTCCCAAGACATGCGCGCCATTGTACGCGCGTGATTAGACATATCCCGTGTGAAACGGGGCACGATCTGTGCATTGATGAATCGTGCTGGTGGAAACGGCCTCGAACCGCGAATCGAGTCTTTACGACTGGTTCATTAGTGGTGGTGGGCCGTGACCTTTCGTCTGAAAGGTTGTCAGGGATCGCTATTTACTCCCTGGCGTTTGGCTTTCAGGGCCGGTTACTCATGGTGTTCGGACGATCTATGATCGGAAAAACTACACGTCGTCGGAGGCCGAGCTAGACTCGGCCGATCACTATTTAGAGAAAGGAACTCGCCTCACAAGCCGAAGACTCTGATCATATGAAGCAGCTGGAGCTATGACCCTTGGCGTTGGAGGCTAGTTCGGGGGCTACTGAGGGAGTCCTGGATTAAGGGGTCCTCGGGAGGCCGACTTATTCCTTATGGGCCGGATTATATGGGCCGTTTGCCGGACACTGGATTGATCGAAGACCTTGACTCCAGGATGGAAGCTTCTAGAATCATGACGTGTCCTCCACGTTTAAGTAGTGAATAGGCATGTTTATCCCTTCGACGTGTAACCGACCATGTGTAAACCCTAGGTACCCCCGGCGTCTATATAAGCCGGAGGGTTTTAGGTTGTAGGCCAACAGAAATCATCTAGGGTTTTAGCTACTTGATCTCGAGGTAGATCAACTCTGTAATCCTCATACTATCAATATAATCAAGCAGGACGTAGGGTATTACCTCCATAGGAGGGCCCAAACCTGGGTAAAACCTTGTCCCCTTCGTCTCTTGTTACCATCGATCCTAGTCTCACAGCTCGGGACCCCCTACCCGAGATCCGCCGATTTTGACACCGACAGAATGGTTTTGGAATATTTTGCTGAATCAAATTAATTGGGATTGAGATGAAACTTTGCAAGATCATCACATATAGCATGTGTGACTTGCTAGAATTTTCCTGGAATTTATTGAGAAAATTTCTTATAGAAATATTTCAAATGCTTGATTTAAGCAGAAAGGGTTTTGAAGGGTTTTGCCCATTGTGTTGAACATGACCATGTGTTGAAACTCATATATATGGAAAATTTATGTCCACTGAGTTTCCCTAAATTTTCTCAAATATTTTTAAAGCATTTAAATAATTTTTCCCTATAAAAGACCATTTCTGGCCTTAAGAAAAAGTCTTTAAATAAAATAGTAAAATAAACTTTAAAATTAATATTTGGTGGTTTTGGGTAGTCATATATATAGTGGGTTCCAAATAAAGCTTTTGGTGTAAAACATCCCACCCAATTTGAGGACTTGTAGTACAAACCTCAATTCAGGGGTTTTTGAAAACCTAATTTGAATAAATCCCTTTTGGCCAAAATAAAATTTGTATAAAAAGAGTATTTGGTCCTATACACATGGCATGATCATTGGGCAAGGACTTGGGTCAAGGAGATCAGTTTTTGAGGGTAGGAGGAATCCTATGTACTAAAACACAAGCAAGCAAACAAGCCATCAACAATCAAGTCAAGCATCATAAGCACACAAAAAGTTTTAATTGGCCCTAATTTTTGAGCTATGTTAACTTAGTAATTTGAGTTAAAACACAGGGTGTGACAGTTAGTGGCACAAGGTTTCACTCAAGTTGAAGGTTTGGACTTTGGTGAAACCTTTGCCCCCCATCGCCCGTCTTGAGTCCATTCGTATCTTGCTTGCATATGCCTCTCATCATAATTTCAAGTTATATCAAATGGATGTGAAGAGTGCATTTCTTAATGGTCCTCTTAAAGAGTTAGTGTACGTCAAACAACCTCCCGGTTTCGAAGATCCCGATCACCCCTCTCACGTCTATGAACTCCATAAGGCGCTCTATGGACTTAAACAAGCACCTCATGCTTGGTATGATCACCTTACGGCTTTCCTAGGCGAGAAGGGGTTTCAGATCGGGTTAATAGATTCCACTCTTTTCGCAAAGAGGGTAAAAGGGGAGTTGTTTGTGTGCTAAATTTATGTTGATGACATTATTTTTGGTTCCACTAACCATGCTATTAACGTTGAGTTTGAAGGAAGGATAAACGGACGCGAATAAGCAGCGCCCCTGCGTGGTACCTTTTTATTTGGGAACCCGCGCGGGGGCAGGCTCTTCGCTATCTTTTCGGGAAAAAATGCTATTTCTTTTACTGGCTTTTTTTATTCTCCAACGGCTACTGCTCCGCGACCCATGACCTGCGGTAATTACGCGGAGTGGACGTGGGATTAACGAGTCATCACGGCCAAGGACGTGAGGGCAGCATTTCTTAAACGCGTGTCTGTGCACTGTTTGGGGCCTAACCCAACGATGTCGAGCGACACGTATGGCTTAGGCCCGGGGGCTTCTGTCGGGGTACACAAACAGGAGTGTTTATTTCCCCATGACTTGTGCACGGACGATAAGCCTCCGACCCGATGGCCTAAACCTGCCGGGGAAAGCTGCTACCCAGTCCAGACCAGAGAAGCCGCTCTACGTGAGATCAAGGAACGCATCAAGGAGACGAAACCAGCATTCAAGACCAAGACTCCGATAGAAGCAACCTACGTTGGCCAAGCAACGCAGGCAAGGTCGATGCAACGGCCTAGAGCGGGCCCGAACCGCGCCAGTCACGTCCCCGGTGCCTGCTGGGGATCGAGGCGCACACATCCTCAGGAAGACCCGGCAAGTCATTCCCCGGCAGGCACGAGCCGATTGGCCACCGCTCCACCGCATCGCAACACCAGTCATTTGTCGATGCGGTGTCGAGCCCTCGGGTGGCTAAGTGGCTCTCGCTAAGTACGTGGCGACTCGCTGGGAGACAGATTATGCCCATTTGACACCCGTCCACAGGCGTGTCAAAATATTGAGCAATAGTTAGCTAAAGCGGTGGTAAAAGCTTGCCGGGGATGCATCCCCGCACGCCACCTAGGCTAGCATTTATGGCGTTTTGTCCTAAATGCCAGAGTTAGGTATGGTAGCACTGTTGGCTATCTAATCACTAGATAATGTCTGTTTTGCCACTGTGGTTGCCCCTTTGAGCTATAAAAGGAGTCCCAAGGCAACCTAGCTAAACATTCGTACTTTTGGACACTTGTACTCGCGTAGTAGCTCTCCCGAAGGCAACCTTGCCGGGCTCAAGCGCTGCGTGTGCTTGGTGTTCCTTCGATCAATCCACCAAAGCAGGAGTAGGGTTTTACGCTTCCTATCGGCCCGAACATGGGTAAAACTCGAGTGTCTCGTCATCGTGCTGCCTCACTACCTCTGCTCTTTGTGCAACGTGACCTCACCCCTGCCGAACCACAAAGGGGCCCGTGGCCCCATAGGTGATCACGTGCATCGTGACCCGACACCTCTTCATCAACACCGCCATGATTCTCACCATCGAGAGTGAGTAATTCCTTTGTAGGCTTGCTGGACGGTGATGGGATTGGATGAGATTTATCATGTAATCAAGTTAATTTGATAGGGCTTGATCCCTAGTATCCACTATGTTCTGAGATTGATATTGCTATGACTTTGCTATGCTTAATGCTTGTCACTAGGTCCCGAGTGCCACGATTTCAGATCTGAACCTATTATGTTTTCCTGAATATAAGAGTGATTTGGATCCTATTTTGCAGGTTGTATGCACCTATTACGTGTCATGGTCCGCACACCCCAAGGTGACAATAATTGGGATTCTTTCCGGTGATTGCCGTAGTTTGAGGAGTTCATGTATTCACCATGTGTTAATGCTTTGTTCCGGTTCTCTATTAAAAGGAGGCCTTAATATCCCTTAGTTTCCATTAGGACCCCTGTGGGATCACTAGAAGAGTGTCTAGAGGGGGGTGAATAGACTACTAGCAGGAATTTAAAACCTAACCTTTTCCCAAGTTAATTGGTCGGCAGATTTTAACAATCATAGCAAGTCAAGCACACCCTACACATGCATGTCTACGAGTATAGCAGCGGAAAGTAAAGACATTGCACATGAAGTAGAGAGTTGAGATAGGAAGATCAAACGCAATCGGAGACGCAAAGATTTTTCCCGTGGTTCCGATAGGTGGTGCTATCGTACATCCACGTTTATGGAGTCTTCAACCCACGGAGGGTAATGGTCGCGAGAGTCCACGGAGGGCTCCACCCATAAGGGTCCACGAAGTAGCAACCTTGACTATTCCATAACGGCTTCCGTCCACGAAGGACTAGCCTCACTATGGGTAGATCTTCACGAAGTAGGCGATCGCCTTGCCCTTACAAACTTCTTGGTTCAACTCCACAACACGAAGCAGGAGGCTCCCAAGCGACACCTAACCAATCTAGGAGGCACCACCCTCCAAAAGGTAATAGGCTCGGCAATGACGATGAACTCCTTGCTCTTGTGCTTCAAGATGATAGACTCCTCAACACACAATCACTCTCTCACAGATTTGGCTTGGTGGAAGAGATGGGATTGGTGAAAAGCAACTTGGGGAGGCTAGAGATCAAGATTCATATGGTTGGAATGGAATGGCATGATCTCAACACATGAGTAGGTGGCTCTCTCTCAGAAAATATGATGGGGCAAGTATGGAATAGTTCTGAGTGCTTCTCATTCGAGTGGGTGGTGGTGAAGGGGTATATATAGGCATCCCCAAAAATCCAACCGTTACACCTAAAGTGACAAACTCGGTGACACCGATGTGTGAATCTCGGTGGTACCGAAGTGACCAAAAGGTGACAACTTTTGAATCTTGGTGAGACCGATATATAACTCTCGGTGGTACCGATCAGGTGACCAACGGTCAGATTGCACAAACTCGGTGACGCCGATCTTCACATCTCGGTGGTACCGATTCTTGACCAAGGCTTACCAGAGAGTTGGTCCAGAAACTCGGTGGCGCCGATCCACATTTCTCGGTGGTACCAATCAGGTGAATGGCTATCCAGAGAGTTGGTCCAGAAACTCAGTGAGACCGATAGGCAAATCTCGGTGGTACCGAAGACTGAAGATGGCTAAACAGAGAGTTGGCAACCTAAACTCAGTGGCACCGATGCAGAATCGGTTGCACCGACTAGCTAGGGTTTGGCATGGGTCTGTCTGAGTTTGGATATCGGTGGCACCGAGTGGGAAGTGTTGGTTGCACCGATTTTGGATATGTGGCTTTGGACAGACTTTTGTGGAAGAGCTTGTGGGTGTTTTTGGTGACTATCACTTGTGCACGTATGAGCTTTTTGTTCACCAACAGTACCTTACCCCCTTTTAATAGTATTGGCTTTCCTATGGACTCAAAGTGATTTCTCACAAAGTAAAATGTAGAGTCCTCTTGCTTGAAGCTTTCCCAATCCATTTCCTTGCATCTTTGGGGTATCTCCACAATCCTTTTGCCAACCCATCTCTCCATGGACTGAAATACACTAGGTAAAAGTATTAGTCCAAGAGACAATGTATGTTGTCATGAATTATCAAAACCACCAAGGGAGCATATTGTGCTTTCAATCTCCCCCTTTTTGGTAATTGATGGCAACATACAATCAAAGCTTCAAATAAAGATATGCATGGACATAATGAAGACTTTGAGAGACACATGACTTAAACTTGCTCCCCCTAAATGTGTGCAATTCCTTTAAAGGATAGTTGCTTTGGAATGCATGGACACACATATAGTTGAAGGGATATAATAAGTCAGGTGTATCTTGGCTATATGCACCAAATATATATGAATGAGGTGTATCTTTCTTCAAGACTTCACTCTTGCAAACAATATGTGCAAGAAGCAAGAGATCATCTTGATCAAAGATATGATGCATATACTTACCTTGAGTCCTTGAGCATTCTAGTAGCAAAACACACTTGAGAAAACAATGTAAGGAGACACAAGAGTATTCTACCAATCAAAAAGGCAATAGAACTCAATAGTACCAAGATATGGAGAACATATATAAGATAGTAAATCCTTAAGATTGATATGTCTCCAAAATCATTTAGAACTTTCTCCCCTTAGATATGAAAATAGTAGATCATCCTCTCCCCCTGAATCTTAGCATGGAGATATTGGGATTGGATAGGGTGAGAAAAGTCTAAGATGAGTTTTTTTTTTCCAAACACATTTTTCTCCCCCTACTTTGGTATTCTCACTTTGTCCACATAAATGTAAGCTTTGATATCTGCTCCCCCCCCTTGATTATATCTCCCCCTTTGCATAAGCATGTATCTCCCCTTTTTGTATTGAAGCTTTGGTATTCTCTCCCTTTGGCATTAATTTCCAAAAAGGTCATACACAGGGTCAGATACAGGGATCATTGATTAAGAAGGGATCCTTGAGAACAAGGGTCATTGAATGTAGGGATCATAGAAATGAAAGTTGAGGGAATTATGGAAAATAATTTCTCTCGCTTTTGGCTGAACTGAGAGCTTGTAAGACTTCTCCTCCTTTGAGTTAGGGATCCTTGAATAAAGTTTCTCCCCCTAAAGTTTTTTTTGATAAGATAAGGGATCATCGAAGAAACAAAGACATCACTTGTAGGATCACTAAAGAAACACAGGTTTGCAATTCTGAACGTAACTGAGAAAAGAAATCAAATCGGTGGCTCCGAGACAAACAAGTCAGTGGTACTGAGATACTGTAATGAAGCTCATCTGCTAATTCGGTAGAACCGAGTTATTTGTATTGGCGGCTCCGAGGCTAAAACAGAAACTTGGCAGTAGACTGAGATTTCTCAAACATTGCCAAATAATTTGATCTTAAAAGAAATTTTCAAAGAAGAATGCAAAAGATTTTATAGAGAGATATCAACTAGAGAAGATTTGAGTGGTTCCAAGAAATCTTGAAAATAGAGAATGAACCAACCAAAATACTTAACTAGATGATGGGCGGTGACTAGGTCACCTATATTAGAGTATATTGACTTAGGAGCCAAGCAAGAATACTTGATCATAGGTCATACTGAACGTTAAGCTCAAAATGGGGTTACCATTTTTCGATTAAGCATTTTAATGTCTTCATATCACTTGAGTTGCTTTTGCTCATGTCTTGGAGTAAAGCCTTTTCAAGGATATGAGTACATACCTTTGAGTGATGTTGATGACGTGGCTTGTAGGTGAACTTGTTGAGGATGCTCGAGGTTGATGAAGATCATCTTGAGTTGGGAGCAATCCTTCTCGTTTTAGTACACTTGTCACCTACATAGGTTAGTCAAGCAAGGAAGAACAATATGTATCCATTTGACATGATACCAATTGAGATTTAGTAAATATGATCACATCAAGTATATGTCAAGGATATGGTTAAGTTTTCTTCTTCCTTCCATCATCAAGAGGGGTTGTGGATACTTGGTAATGACAAGATTGCTTATGATTGGAGTTGATGTCAATCTTGTGGAATGAAGTTCATCCAAGTACCTACAAAAGGGTTAGATGCAATACAAGGGAGCATAGAATTCCATGGCATAAGATAACATGTCACAAGATCATGGAAATATCAAGAAAGCTCATGCCCTTGCACGCAACCGAGTGAGTCTAGCTCAAGTTTGAAGAATCAATGATGTTCAACTCACTCCTCAAGTAACAAAACGTTTTCTCATCAAGTGTCTTAGTAAAGATATCGGCCAATTGCTTGTTAGTACGGACATGCTTAAGATTAATATATCCTTTGGCAACATGATCACGAATGAAATGATGTCTAACTTGAATATGTTTAGTTCGAGAATGTTGCACAAGATTATGACCAATTTTAATAGCACTTTCATTGTCACAAAGTAATGGAACATTTTTAACATGTATTCCATAATCCTTAAGCGTTTGTGTCATCCATAGTAATTGTGCACAACACGATCCGGCAGCAATATACTCAGCTTCAGCAGTAGATAAAGATAGTGAGTTTTGTTTCTTGGAGGACCAAGACACAAGAGATCTACCCAAAAATTGACAAGTACCCGAGGTGGATTTTCTATCAACCTTGTCACCGGCATAGTCCGAATCGGAATAGCCAACAAGGTTAAAGGAAGATCCCTTGGGATACCAAATGCCAAAGTTTGGTGTTTGTATCAAATATCTCACAATACGTTTCACTGCCAAAATATGACACTCTTTAGGTGCAGCTTGATATCTAGCACACATGCAAACACTAAGCATAATGTCGGGACGAGAGGCACATAGATATAGCAATGAACCAATCATAGACCGATAAACTTTTTGATTAACCGGTTCGTCCTCCTTGGTAAGATCAACATGTCCACTAGTAGGCATAGGAGTTTCCATACCTTTGCACTCCTGCATGTTGAACTTCTCGATCAAGTCCTTGGTATACTTAGTTTGAGAGATGAAAGTTCCTTCTCTCGTTTGCTTGATTTGCAAACCAAGAAAGAATTTCAGCTCACACATCATGGACATCTCATACTTCTCGGACATCAACCTTCCAAATCTTTCACTAAATTGTGGGTTAGTAGATCCAAAGATAATATCATCCACATAGATTTGGCACACAAATAATTCACCATTAACTCTATTAGTGAACAAGGTTGCGCCAATTTTACCAATTTCAAAACCTTTTTCAATGAGAAACTTCGTTAAGCATTTGTACCAAGCACGAGGGGCTTGCTTAAGACCATAAAGGGCTTTACGAAGCTTGTAAACATGATTAGGTTTCTTAGGATTCACAAAACCAGGTGGTTGCTTAACATAAACTTCTTCTTCAATCTCACCATTTAAAAAGGCACTTTTAATATCCATTTGATAAAGCGTGATATCATGGTGATTAGCATAAGCAAGAAGAATGCGAATAGCTTCAAGTCTAGCGATGGGGGCATAGGTCTCACCGTATTCCATACCTTCGACTTGCGTATATCCTTGGGCTACGAGACGTGCCTTGTTGCATATGACTTGACCATCTTCGTCTTGCTTGTTTCGAAACACCCATTTTGTTCCGATGATGTTTTGCTCATCCTTGGGCTTCTCCACGAGTGTCCACACTTCGTTCCTCTCAAAGTTGTGAAGCTCTTCATGCATTGCGTTCACCCAATCCGGGTCTTCAAGAGCTAGTTCTACCTTCAAGGGTTCAATGCTAGAGATGAAAGAATAATGCTCACAAAAGTTAGCTAGGCGAGTTTTAGAGCGAGTGATTCTCCCGGTTTGTATGTCACCAAAGATTTGGTTTAGAGGATGGTTCTTGGTCACTCTTGCTCGAACTCGGGGTAGCTTAGGCTTGTTGGATGGTGGAGCTTCTTCTTCATCATCATCTCCTTCATCTTCATTGTTGTTGAAGGTGTCGTTCCCTTGAGGTGGTGGTGAAGGAGGTTGTGGTGGATCTTCATGATGTACTTCCTCCTCTTCATCATCTTGTCGTGTACCGCTTGTGGATGCCTCCATGTCGTGTTGAGGTTCACCTTGACGTGAAGTAGGGGCTTCCACTTGAGTTGATGAAGTGCTTTTCTTCACCTCCATGGGACGAATCTTGCCGATGGACAAGTCTTGAATAGCTTCCGAAGGGTCCTTATCTCCTACATCATTTGGCAATTGTTCGACTTGCGAACCATTAGATTCATCAAACTTCACATCTACCGTCTCTTCAACTTTTCGAGTGAAGTTGTTGTAGACACGGTAAGTGTGAGAGTTCGATCCGTAACCAAGTAGGAATCCTTCATGAGATTTAGGAGCAAATTTAGTACGACGATGCTTATCAAGAATGTAGCACTTTGAGCCGAATACCCGAAAGTATCCAACTTGGGGTTTGTTACCCGAAAGTATCAAACTCCCTATACTAGACACATCCATCTTCCTCCACGGTGATGAAACCGAAGCAATGGAGACCAATGCTCTGATACCAATTGTGGGATCACTAGAAGAGTGTCTAGAGGGGGGGGTGAATAGACTACTAGCAGGAATTTAAAACCTAACCTTTCCCAAGTTAATTGGTTGGCAGATTTTAACAATCATAGCAAGTCAAGCACACCCTACACATGCATGTCTACGAGTATAGCAGCGGAAAGTAAAGACATTGCACATGAAGTAGAGAGTTGAGATAGGAAGATCAAACGCAATCGGAGACGCAAAGATTTTTCCCGTGGTTCCGATAGGTGGTGCTATCGTACATCCACGTTTATGGAGTCTTCAACCCACGGAGGGTAACGGTCGCGAGAGTCCACGGAGGGCTCCACCCATAAGGGTCCACGAAGTAGCAACCTTGACTATTCCATAACGGCTTCCGTCCACGAAGGACTAGCCTCACTATGGGTAGATCTTCACGAAGTAGGCAATCTCCTTGCCCTTACAAACTTCTTGGTTCAACTCCACAACACGAAGCAGGAGGCTCCCAAGCGACACCTAACCAATCTAGGAGGCACCACCCTCCAAAACGTAATAGGCTCGACAATGACGATGAACTCCTTGCTCTTGTGCTTCAAGATGATAGACTCCTCAACACACAATCACTCTCTCACAGATTTGGCTTGGTGGAAGAGATGGGATTGGTGAAAAGCAACTTGGGGAGGCTAGAGATCAAGATTCATATGGTTGGAATGGAATGGCATGATCTCAACACATGAGTAGGTGGCTCTCTCTCAGAAAATATGATGGGGCAAGTATGGAATAGTTCTGAGTGCTTCTCATTCGAGTGGGTGGTGGTGAAGGGGTATATATAGGCATCCCCAAAAATCCAACCGTTACACCTAAAGTGACAAACTCGGTGACACCGATGTGTGAATCTCGGTGGTACCGAAGTGACCAAAAGGTGACAACTTTTGAATCTCGGTGAGACCGATATATAACTCTCGGTGGTACCGATCAGGTGACCAACGGTCAGATTGCACAAACTCGGTGACGCCGATCTTCACATCTCGGTGGTACCGATTCTTGACCAAGGCTTACCAGAGAGTTGGTCCAGAAACTCGGTGGCGCTGATCCACATTTCTCGGTGGTACCAATCAGGTGAATGGCTATCCAGAGAGTTGGTCCAGAAACTTAGTGAGACCGATAGGCAAATCTCGGTGGTACCGAAGACTGAAGATGGCTAAACAGAGAGTTGGCAACCTAAACTCGGTGGCACCGATGCAGAATCGGTTGCACCGACTAGCTAGGGTTTTGCATGGGTCTGTTTGAGTTTGGATATCGGTGGCACCGAGTGGGAAGTGTTCGTTGCACCGATTTTGGATATGTGGCTTTGGACAGACTTTTGTGGAAGAGCTTGTGGGTGTTTTTGGTGACTATCACTTGTGCACGTATGAGCTTTTTGTTCACCAACAGTACCTTACCCCCTTTTAATAGTATTGGCTTTCCTATGGACTCAAAGTGATTTCTCACAAAGTAAAATGTAGAGTCCTCTTGCTTGAAGCTTTGCCAATCCATTTCCTTGCATCTTTGGGGTATCTCCACAATCCTTTTGCCAACCCATCTCTCCATGGACTGAAATACACTAGGTAAAAGTATTAGTCCAAGAGACAATGTATGTTGTCATGAATTATCAAAACCACCAAGGGAGCATATTGTGCTTTCAACCCCGCTGCCACGGGAGGGTAGACAAAAGATGCCATACAAGTTCTTATCGCAAGGACGTATGACTATATACGGAATACATGCTTACATTACATTGATGAATTGTAGTTAGTTTTGTGTCACTCTAGTGTGTAACTGTTACATGATTGATGTCATCTAAATCATTATCCATCACTGGTCCACGTGCCTATGCTTTACATATACTGAATCTTGCTAGGTTACTACTGCTGCTGCTACTGTCACAACTGCTACAAAATTGCTGCTGTCACTACTACTGTTACTACTACCACTACTTGCCTTCCTACTAAATCTTTGCTGCAGAGAGATATCCTAGGTGTGGTTGAATTGACAACTCAACTGCTAAGGCCGATAAATATTCTTTGGCTCCCCTTGTAATACTACCCGCGACGACTGTTGCGATCCCCTATACTTGTGGGTTATTAGCCGAGCGGACGACATGTCCATTATGGATTGGGGTTAGCCGTTGCATCCAACAAGGGCGACACATTAACCAAGTGGTCTTATAAAAAAGCTAAATTACATAAAATTTAAAACATGCAAAAAAATTAAACATAATTATACATTAAAATCGGTCCATCATCGGCCAAAGTGCACTTAAACATAATTAAACATTAACAAAAAAACTTCAAAAAGAGGCGCCTCCTAGCCTTCCGGTTGGCCCAACCCACTACCCTAGGTGTCACCCTCATTGTTAGAGCCTGTGCGGTCAAAGAATGTAGCTGACGTCATCCACAGGAAGACCTGCTGGCAGGCCGCTCAGCGTCGCGACACACGCTTCTTCTCCTCCTCACGCTACTGCCGCTCCTCCTCGTCCTCGCCTGCCCAGCTCTTTCGACGCTCCTCCTTCTTGCGCTCCAGCAGCATGCGCCACTCCACGTCGGACCGCTCGTCCACTGACGTGGCTTGAGACTGCGTCGATATTTCCCCAAAGAGGAAGGGATGATGTAGCACAACGACGGTAAGTATTTCCCTCAGTTATGAAACCAAGATATCGAACCAGTAGGAGGATCACCACCACTACGTAAACAACACCTACACACAAAGAACAAATACTTGCAACCCGACGCGAAAGAGAGGTTGTCAATCTCTCTACGGTAAAAAGATAAGTTAGGTAGTGATAGATTGGAGAGATAGATCTCTCAAGAACACAAAATAAAAAGGGCAAATAAAAAGTGCAACAAGGTATTTTTGGGTTTTTGGAATAATAGATCTGAAAACAAAAGCGGCAAAAAGATAGATCGAAAAACAATATGTTGGAAAAGTAGACCCGGGGGCCGTAGGTTTCGCTAGTGGCTTCTCTCATGAGTATAGCACACGGTGGGTGAAGAAATTACTGTTTGGCAATTGATAGAAGATCAAATAATCATGACGATATCCAAGGCGATGATCATTATATAGGCATCACGTCCAAGATTAGTAGACCGAAACGATTCTGCATCTACTACTATTACTCCACACATCGACCGCTATCCAGCATGCATCTAGTCTATTAAGTTCATGGCAAAACGGAGTAATGCAATAAGAACGGTGACATGATGTAGACAAGATCTATTCATGTAGGAATAGACCCCATCTTGTTATCCTTAATAGCAACGATACATGCGTGCCTCGCTGCCCCTTCTGTAACTGGGAGAGGACACCGCAAGATCGAACCCATCACAAAGCACCTCTTCCCATGGCAAGAAAAATCGATCTAGTTGGCCTAACTAAACCAAAGATTCGAAGAAGAAATACGAGGCTATAAGTAATCATGCATATAAGAGATCAAAGAAGACTCAAATAATATTCATGGATAGAAACAGACCATGAACTCAAAATTCATCGGATCTCAGCAAACACACCGCAATATTTTACATCAAATAGATCTCCAAGAGACCATTGTATTGAGAATCAAAAGAGAGAGAGAAGAAGCCATCTAGCTACTACCTATGGACCCGTAGGTCGATGGTGGACTACTCATGCATCATCGGAGAGGCACCAATGAGGATGATGAACCCCTCCGTGATGGTGTTAGATTGGATCTCGAGGTTCTGGAACTTGCGGCGGTTGGATGTGTTTTTGGTCGACTCCCCTAGGGTTTCTGGAATATTTGGGAATTTATAGGCGTCAGAGGCGGTGGAGAGGGGTCCCGAGGAGGGCACAAACCATCAGGGCGTGCCCGGGGCCTCTGGCGCGCCCTGGTGGGTTGTGGTCTCCTCGACCCCCCCCCCATCTGGCACTTCTTTGGCCCACTGGATGTCTTCTGGCCCAAAAAAATCTCCAAAAAGTTTTGTCATGATTGGGCTCCGTTTGGTATTGATATTCTGCGAAGTAAAAAACAAGCAAAAACAGCAACTGGCACTTTGGCACTATGTCAACAGGTTAGTCCCAAAAAATGATATAAAGTTGCTATAAAATGATTGTAAAACATCCAAGAATGATAATATAACAACATGGAACAAGCAAAAATTATAGATACGTTGGAGACGTATCAGCATCCCCAAGCTTAATTCCTACTCGTCCTCGAGTAGGTAAATGATAAAAATAGAATTTTTGATGTGGAATGCTGCCTAGCATGTTCATCACATATTCTTTTCTTTTGTAGCATGGACATTTAGACTTTTAGATGGTTCAAAGCAATAGTCTAGTTTTTACATAATGACTTTAATACTCAAAATATCAACACTAAAGAAAGTTATCCCTAGCCCATCATGCTCAATCATTGATCCATTCATGAAACACACTCAAATATTAACTACACCCAATGCTCAAGTATGATCATAGTGCCCCCTAGTTGGTGCTTTATACGAGAAGATGGAGACTCAAATAAAAATAAAAATTGCATAAAGTAAAATGGATAGGCCCCTCGCAGAGGGAAGTAGGGATTTGTAGAGGTGCCAAAGCTCAAAGTTTTAAATTGAGAGAGAAAAATATTTTGAGTGGCATGCCTTTCCTGTCAACGAAAACGACACAGTAGTTCACAATACTTTCCATGCTAGATATATATATATATCATAGGCGGTTCCCAAACAGAAAATTAAGTTTATTCCTTTTTCCACAATTCTTTCACAATCCATGGCTGGCCATATCCACGGTTGCCTTCCATACCAACACTTTCCAAGGAATTTATTATTTGACAACATAAAGTATTTTTTTTTCTTTTTTCATTTCGGGAATGGGCATCCCTATTACCGTCATACTCTCGTGCAATGACAAGTGAATAAACACTCATCTTGAGAATAACACATCTAGCATGGAAAAATATTGGATACCCTCTACCGTTTCATGAGCGGTACGAGAACACAAAAAGGGAGTTTATTTTGAAAATTAGAGATGGCACATACAAATTTGCTTAGAACGGCATGGAAATACCGCATATAGGTAGGTATGATGGACTCATAAGGCAAAACTGGGTTTAAGGATTTTGGATGCACAAGTAGTATTTCTACTTAGTACAAGTGGAGGCTAGCAAATAGATTGAGAAGCTACCAACCAAGAAACAAAAATTCACATAAACGAGCATTGAGCATAACTAACACCGAATAATGCACCATAAGCAGGGTGTAATTTCATTGCATAACAATTGACTTTCGTACTTGCATAGGGAGTCACAAACCTTAACACCAATATTCTTACTGAAGCATAATTACTCACTAACATGACTCACATATTACTATCATCATGTCTCAAAACTATTACAAGGAATCAAGTTTAATTTGTCCAATGATCTTCCTGAAAGTTTTTATTATATCCCCCTTGGATATCTATCACTTTGGGACTAGTTTCATATATTGCCATTGCTTTTGACAAGCTCACACAAATTTAAGTGAAGCACATGAGCATAGAGATTTCATCTCTCAAAATAGTATAAGTGAAGCATGAGAGGATTTCTCCAAAATTTACTAACTCTCAAAATAATCTAAGTGAAGCATGATAGGATTTCTTCAAAAGTTTCCAAGCACGCCGTGCTCAAAAAGATATAAGTGAAGCACTAGAGCAATTCTATAGCTCAAAAAGTTTAGGTGAAGCATAAAGAGCAATTCTAACAAATCTTAGCATAATTTTGGCTCTCTCAAATAGGTGTGTACAGCAAGGATACAAGTGACAAACTAAAAATCAAAGCAAGCAAAGACTCAAATGATACAAGACGCTCCAAGCAAAACTCATGATATATGATGAATAAAAATATAGCTCCAAGTAAAATACCGATGGTCGTTAGAAGAAAGAGGGGATCCCACTCGGGGCATCCCCAAGCTTAGTTGCTTGTTTCTCTTTGGATATATCTTGGGGGTGCTGTAGCATCCCCAAGCTTAGGCTCTTTTCACTCCTTATTCCTTCATCCATCGTGATCTCACCCAAAACTTGAAAACTTCAATCACACAAAACTCAACAAAATCTTCGTGAGATCCGTTAGTATAATAAAGCAAATCACTACTTTAAGTACTGTTGCAAACCCATTCAAATTTTATTATTGCATTATACCTACTGTATTTTAACTTTACCATGGCTCATACCCTTCAATACAACCACACAATGCAACAAAAACAGAATCTATCTTAAACAGAACAGTCTGTAGTAATCTGTACTCTAACCATACTTCTGTAACTCTAAAAATTCTGAAATATTAGGACAACATAAATAATTTGTATATAAACACTTTGTTAAAATTTCAGCTCAATATCACGTTCTAGTAAAAAATTAAAATTCGCGCACTGGAGGCAAAGTTTCTGTTTCAGATTCAGCGTTGTTTCTACTCATCTTATGAATCATCCTAAAGGCTTTACTTGGCACAAACACTAAATAAAACATAAAAAACACAATCATAATAGAGGAATAATTGTGTCAACACTCAAAAATAGAAAGAAGAAGAAGAAAATAAATTTATTCATTGGGTTGCCTCCCAACAAGCGCTATCGTTTTACGACCCTAGCTAGGCATGATGATTTCAATGATGCTCGCATAAAAAGTAGTAATTGAAATATGCAAGAGAGCATCATGAATCTCATGAAAAGCACATTTAAGTCTAACCAAATTCCTATGCATAGGGATTTGTGAGTAAACAATTTATGGGAACAAGAATCAACTAGCATAGGAAGGCAAAACAAGCATAACTTCGAAACTTTGAACACATAGAGAGGAAACTTGATATTATTGCAATTCCTACAAGCATATGTTCCTCCCTCATAATAAATTTCAGTAGCATCATGAAGGAATTCAACAATATAACTATCACATAAATCATTCTTTTCATGATGCACAAGCGTAGAATTTTCATTACTCTCCACATAAGCAAATTCCTTTTCATCCATGGTAGTGGGAGCAAACTCAACAAAATAACTATCATGAGACACTTGATTGACATAGCCACATTGCAAATTAAAACAATGATGATAAGTTTCATGGTTATCATTACTCATTATAGCATACGTGTCATCACCATCATCATAAATAGGAGGCATGCAATCGTAATAAATTTGCTCATCAAAACTTGGGGGAATAAAAATATCATCTTCATCAAACATAGCATCCCCAAGCTTGTGGCTTTGCATATCATTTATAGAATTTATAGTAACATCATTGCAATCATGCTTTTCAATCGAGGAGCTATCATGAATCACCTTATAAATTTCTTCTTTCAACACTTCATCAAAAAATTCAGATTCATGATTTTCAAACAAAACTTCATAAAGATAATCAAGTGCACTCAACTCACTAGCAATTGGTTCATCATAATTTGGTCTTTTGAAAAGATTAGCAAGTGGATGAGGATCCATATCAATAGATTTTTAGCAAGCGAAGATGCAAGCAAATAGAAGGCACAGGGCAACACAAGCAAAGATAGCAAACAAGCAAACAAAAAGAGATCCGGCGAGAAAAAGGTGAACGAAAAAAAAAGGGCGAATAAAACGGAAAATTTGGTGAAGTGGGGGAGAGGAAAACGAGAGGCAAATAGCAAATAATGTAATTGCAAGGAGATGAGATTTGTGATTAGGAACCTGGTAGATGTTGATGGTGTCTCCTCGGCGCCAGAGATTGGCACGTAGAAGAGACCGCTTCCTCCCCGGCAACGGCGCCAGAAATTCCTTTGACGTGGCTTGAGACTGCGTCGGTATTTCCCCAAAGAGGAAGGGGTGATGCATCACAGCGACGGTAAGTATTTCCCTCAGTTATGAAACTAAGGTATCAAACCAATAGGGGGATCGCCACCACTATGTAAACAACACCTGCACACAAAGAACAAATACTTGCAACCCGACGCGAAAGAGAGGTTGTCAATCTCTCTATGGTAAAAAGATAGGTTAGGTGGTGATAGATTGGAGAGATAGTTCTCTCAAGAACACAAAATAAAAAGGGCAAATAAAAAGTGCAGCAAGGTATTTTTGGGTTTTTGGAATAATAGATCTAAAAACAAACGCGGCAAAATGATAGATCGGAAAGCAATATGTTGGAAAAGTAGACCCGGGGGCCGTAGGTTTCGCTAGTGGCTTCTCTCATGAGTATAGCACGCGGTGGGTGAAGAAATTACTGTTGGGCAATTGATAGAAGATCAAATAATCATGACGATATCCAAGGCGATGATCATTATATAGGCATCACGTCCAAGATTAGTAGACCGAAACGATTCTGCATCTACTACTAGTACTCCACACATTGACCGCTATCCAGCATGCATCTAGTGTATTAAGTTCATGGAAAAATGGAGTAATGCAATAAGAACGGTGACATGATGTAGACAAGATCTATTCATCTAGGAGTAGACCCCATCTTGTTATCCTTAAGAGCAACGATACATGCGTGCCTCGCTGCCCCTTCTGTCACTGGGAGAGGACACCGCAACATCGAACCCATCACAAAGCACCTCTTCCCATGGCAAGAAAAATCGATCTAGTTAGCCTAACTAAACCAAAGATTCGAAGAAGAAATACGAGGCTATAAGTAATCATGCATATAAGAGATCAAAGAAGACTCAAATAATATTCATGGATAGAAACTGATCATGAACTCAAAATTCATCGGATCCCAACAGACACACCGCAAAAGTTTACATCAAATAGATCTCCAAGAGACCATTCTATTGAGAATCAAAAGAAAGAGAGAAGTAGCCATCTAGCTACTTCCTACGGACCTGTAGGTCTATGGTGGACTACTCACGCATCATCGGAGAGGCACCAATGAGGATGATGAACACCTCCGTGATGGTGTTAGATTGGATCTCGAGGTTCTGGAACTTGCGGCGGCTGGATGTGTTTTTCGTCGACTTCCCTAGGGTTTCTGGAATATTTGGGAATTTATAGGCGTCAGAGGCGGTGAAGAGGGGTCCCGAGGAGGACACAACCCATCAGGGCGCGCCCTGGTGGGTTGTGGTCTCCTCGACCCTCCCCTCTAGCACTTCTTTGGCCCACTGGATGTCTTCTGGCCCAAAAAAACTCCAAAAAGTTTCGTCGCGATTGGACTCCGTTTGGTATTGATATTCTGTGAAGTGAAAAACAAGCAAAAACAGCAACTGGCACTTTGGCACTATGTCAATAGGTTTGTCCCAAAAAATGATATAAAGTTGCTATAAAATGATTGTAAAACATCCAAGAATGAAAATATAACAGAGTGGAACCAGCAAAAATTATAAATATGTTGGAGACGTATCATCCACCAGCGTACGTGTCTTCCATTGTTGAACCCTAGCAGCAAAAGGGAATGTTGTGTGGCCCGGGCGATGTGGGCCTGATTGTCCGTGATGGTGGCTTCCTGTTGAGCGACGGCGGCTTCGAGTGGCTACGTTGGGGCTTCGAGCTTGTCGGCCTGCACATTCCTCCAGTCCGCCCTCTTGGCTGACTGTACGATTCGCTGCACTGACGTGAGTGATGAGTCCAATTTATGTGACGTTTTTTCTATATATTTTCAGCCTACAAGGTGGGTTTGTGGAATTTTACCACGTTCGTGCACTTCTTTTATTGATGATCCCTCAGGTAATGTCTTTTTGAGCAATATTCATTTAATGCAGAAAATCCCAAAAATGTTAATGGAATCACATATTAAAGGTAATATACACTTTCCATTAAAAAATCAAGCAAGAAGACCAAAGAAACAACCGTCATCGCGCTTCCAGAGCGAACGACGGTGTTCCCTACGACCGCGCGCGCTCGCATGAGCAGTTGTTTGGCGCGCCGCCGCCTCTAGGAGATCAGCTATTTTCACCCCGTCAAAGCGGATCATCAATCAGACACACAGAGACTCCAGAATATCATACAGAAGGCAAAACCCTAGCCTCCAGAGCCCATCCGTAGGGAGGATCGACTAGGAGAAGAAGGGGATTCCTCTCACCACGAGAGGAATGACATCATCACCACCTTCATCATCACCACCTTCATCATCATCATCTGCATCCTTATCATCTGCAACATCAAGAACCCTAGTGGATCCTTCAGTATATCGGTTGAATCATTCGTCCATGTATTCCATTACCATTACCATGATGATTGTTGTTCCCATGTGTGAGTACACCCCTAGTTATCGGGGATATGAATAAACCTTGGTATGTGTAGGATCTGAAATGTTTATTATGGATATGAGATCCTATGTTGAATGATTAGTTTAATAACTTCGTGAATGTTGTGAAGGGGCCCCACTCAACATTTGTGCCTTTATTGGCCACGAAGTATATCACTTTCTTTGCATAGGTTTAGGATGTGGAGGTAATTCGAGGTGACAGTAAAAGCCTATTGCTCCTACCCTTTACAAGTGACCGGGGATTTATGGAGAACCCTTAGTGAGGTCGTGTACATGGGGAAACCGTTAATTATCATGAGTTGTAATCCATAGGGGGATACAAGGATGGTGGCGTGTGTGGCATGAAGTCTGCCACGAGTAGAACGTGTTTTGTGCCCAACACCGCCCAGCATAATCGTCAACAGTGGCTCAAGTATCCGTTCCATGCTATGTTCATACATAGTAGTACTAGAAAAATACCAAAGGGGAAGGCAAACTCCTGAGAACGCTTTTTTAATTCTATTGTTTCACCATCATTACAATTCCTGCCTTTTATTTACTTTTATGTTATTCGGTTACGAGTCACCATTTTACTCAATCCTTATTTAAACTCGCCCTCATTCTGCTCCAAGTTTAAAAGTATCTGCAGGCACGAAGTTACATAATTCTCTACAATAGGCAAAACCCCGATTCATGTGTTCCCTATGGGATCGATACTCTTAATTCGAAAAGGCTACAACTAAACCATGTACACTTGCAAGCTATCAAGCTTTTTCTAGCGCCATTGCCGGGGAGCTGAGTGCTTTTGGGCCTTGCCATGAGTTTTGAAATATTTTGTGATCTAATGTTTTTTGCAAGCAAAGAGCAACCATGGTCCTTCAAGAAAAAAATTATCAGGTAGGTGCTAAGTTAGTAACAAGACCGACTCGAGGAGAGAACTTTATAACAACTGGTCCTGCCATACCTGGTAAAGTATATGAGATAAACCCTCGGTTAATTACTATGATAAAATAAAAATATCGAGGTGATACAATTGTATGTCCTTATGAGCATGTTGACAATTTTAATCTTGCATGTGGAACTCTTCAGTTGCAGGAGTTAACCAATGATGAGATGAAAGCAAAAGTATTTCCCTATTCTCTCTAGGGAGCAGCTACAAGATGGCTAAGATGCTAAGAGATAAATACACAGAGTAGCTGGCCAAAATTATTGGCTGCATTTTCTTCTAATTATTTTCCTCAAGGGAACCTATATACAATCAAGAGGAAGATAAGCAGCTTTGGACAGTGGGAAGGTGAGAAGCTAGTATATGCATATATAAGGTATCGTGAAATACTTCTTGCATGCCCTGAACATCATTGTTCTGACTATTTGATAGTCAACTTCTTTTATGGTGGGCTTAACTCACATAGTAAACAAGCTTTAGATCTTGCCTCTAAAGGTTCCTTTTTGGGAACTGAGATATCAGATGCTTGGAGTTTACTTGACAGGATGAGGTACAATGTTGAAATTGGTACCTTTGTTCAAAGTAAAGAGTAAAGTTGATCTTGTTGATGAGAGCATTAAATCTTTCCTTAGAACTTCAAAAATAAAAGATTTACGTCATGAGCTAAATATTGGAACTGACTCTATACTACATGTTTTGAAAGATCTTTCTAAGTTCTTGAACTTGCCAGAGAAGAAGTACTTAAATTCAGCAAAGGGTCTTAGGCTATTCGTATGGTGGGAGCTATAAATAAAAAGACAACTCCGACTGAAAGGCAAAAATAAGCTTATTGGAAGACAAATGGTAAAAAGCTAGAAGGAATACCCTCTGAGAAGGGGACGAAGAATGTCAAGATGGAACAATGTGAGACTCCACCCTATGTTAACATAATTAAAGAACTTGCTACACCTATACCGGCGGTGAATAAAGAAGTCTATTTGGATATAGATGCCACTTCTTATCTTAAAGGGTGTACCGATGGTAAAAATGCAGGAAAGCAAATTTTATCATGATCCTTTGGGTGCAAGACATATTTTGGCTTGTGTGACCCTTGCTCACCGATTAATATTATGACTTATAGTCTTTATGGTAAAATTTATGATGAGATCTCTCCTTGCACTCTTGAGCTACTGACGTTATTATCAAGCTTGTGGATAAAACTGATAGGAAACCCTATGGCATCCTAAACGATGTCAACATAATAATAGGCTCTCTCATTTATTCCATTGATATCTATGTACTAATGATCTCTAAGGATAAAGATTGTCCTATTGTTTTTGGAACTTCCTTTTTGAATGTTACACGAGCCTAGATAAAGAAGAAATCTATCTCCATGAAGCGGGGAGATGAGATGATAAAGTTTCCATTTTCCTCTATGTTAAGCAAGCCGTATGAAGAGGAAGCTCAAGATATTGAGGAGCGAGAACTGAATCGACTAGCTAAAATCCATCTCCAGACACCATAAGATGAAGTTGAACGGGTATTAGTGAGTCCAGGATCCTTATATAAAGATGAAGAGAAAGAGGAGATTGAGATAATAATGGATACTACACCAATAGTATGCCCGCGTCTCAATAAAGTTTATGAAACACTTGAAAGAATGGGGGATGAGGAATTGTTACCCCCTCCAAGTTTAAAACCATTACCCAAAGGGTTGAGGTATGAGTTTATGGATAATACAGAAAGATTTTATGTTATTGTCAATGCTAACCTTTCACGTAAAGAGAAAGAGAAACACTTAGTAGTGTTGCGTAAGCACCGAAAGGCTTTGGGATACTCAATCAGGATGTAAAAGGGATACATGCTTCTATATTCTCATGCAATGCCTATTGAGGTAGGGACTAAACCCTTAATTGAGAGCCAACTCCATCCGGCTTCCAAAAATATGGTAAGAAAATAAATAATACGTCTCCTTGATGCAGGGGTAATTTAACCCATATCTGATAGCAAATGAGTAAGTCATGTCCATTGCATTCCCAAGAAAGGAGGAGTTCCCTTAGTAACTAACGAAAGAATGACCTAGTCCCTACTTGGGTTGTTATTGGATATGGAATGTGTGTTGATTTCAGGAAATTAAATAAATATACGTAGAAGCATCACTACCCATTGCCATTCATAAATGAGATATTGGAGAGATTGGCCAACAAGTCTTATTTTTGCTACCTTGATGGATATTCTGGGTTCTCTCAAATACCAATCTGACGTGAAGATCAAGAAAAGACTACCTTCACTTGCTCGTGCGGTACATATGTGTATCATAGAATGCCATTTTGTCTATGTAATGGACCACCCTCATTTCAAAAATGAATATCTCAAATTTTTCCTAATTATATTGAAAAAATTGTTGAAGTGTTGATGGACAGTTTTTCTGTCCAAGGCACATCCTTTGATAATTTTCTCTATAATCTCAGGAAGGTTTCGTAGAGATGTGACGAAACAGGTTTTGTGCTGAATTGGGAGAAGAGTCATTTTATAGTCTCCGAAGGGGTTGTGTTGGGACATAGAGTCTCACGAAAGAGTATTGAGATAGACGAAGATAGGATTGAGGTAGTAGAAAATTTACCTTACCCTCAAGTCGTGAAAGGTATGCAAACTTTTATGGGACATGCTAGTTTCTATTAAAGATTTATCAAAGATTTCTCCAAAATATTCAAACCTTTGGCTGACCTGTTGCACGAAGATGTGCCTTATTCTTTTGATAAGATCTGTGTGCAGGCTTATGAGAAATTAAGAGATTCCTTGATCACAGCTCCCATCATCCAACCTCCAAAGTGGGATGAGCCCTTCAAGATCATGTGTGATGCTAGCAATTATGTTGTTGGTGTTGTTCTAAGACAACGTGCTGATAAAAAACTTAACATGATCTTTTATGCTAGCAGGAGTTTGGATGAAGACCAAGTACACCTGGCAACTATTGAAAAAGAATTTCTAGCTATTGTTTTTGCTTGTGACAAATTTCATCCTTATATTATTAATTCAAAAGTGATAGTCCATACCGATCACCGTGCTTTATGTTACCTTCTTGCAAAGAAGGATGCTAAACATCGGTTGATTAGGTGGATGTTACTGCTTCAGAAATTTGATTTGCAGATAGTAGAGTGCAAAGGAGAGGACAACCCAGTAGTAGATCACCTATCATGCATGGAAAGAATATCTTATGATCTAGTACCTATAAATGAATCCTTTCCAGGTGAGATCTTGGCTATGATTAAAAAGATAGAACCTTGCTTTGCAGATTATGCTAACTTCTTGTACGAAAGTACATGACGCCCGATATCAGTTATCATCAAAGGAAAAGTTCTTCAGTGATCTGAAGTATTATTTCTGGGATGACCCATTTCTGTATTGGCATGGACCAGATGACATGATAAGGCGTTGTGTCCCAGAACATGAGATGAATGCTATACTAGAAGGGTGCCATAGTAGCCCTTATGCAGAACATCATGTCGGAGATAGGACCGTCGCCAAGGTACTTCAATCAGGATTTTACTGGCCTACCCTCTTGAGAGATGCTCACTGGTTTGTTAAAAATTATGACACGTGTCAATGCACACGTAACATTGGAAGGATACAAGAAATGCCTATGAACTATAGCCTAGTTTGTGAACCTTTTGATGTTTGGGGATTGGACTACTTAGGACCTTTCCCTGTCTTAGATGAGTACACTCATATTCTTGTGGTTGTAGATTATGTTACAAAGTGGGTTGAAGCTTTGCCGACAACGCATGCAGATGCGGCTACTTCATTGAAGATGATAAAGGACATCATACTACCTAGGTTTGGAGTTCCTAAAATTCTTATCACTGATGGTGGATGTCATTTTATACAGGGAATATTCGGAAGAGTACTTTGTAAGTACGGGGTGACTCACCAAGTAGCTTCACCGTATCATCCACAAACTAGTGGTAGGTGGAACTCTCTAACAGGGAGATAAAGACAATACTACAAAATACGATGCAGAAGGCTAGGAAAGATTGGGCAGCAAAACTGAATGAAACACTCTAGGCTTACTGAAGCACTTACAAGAATCCCATGGGGATGTCACCATACAAAATGGTGTACAGTAAGGCTTGCCATCTACCTTTAGAACTAGAGCATAAAACTTTCTGGGCAATCAAAATTATTAATCTTAATCTTTAAGAAGGTGGAGAAAAGAGGTCGCTGGATATGCATGCTCTAGGGGGAACTTCACAATAGTGCTTACGAGAATGCCAGGTTCTTCAAAGAAAAGGTTAAAATGTGGCATGATCGTATGATACTGAAACGAACTTTCACTGCAGGGGGAAAAGTCATCCTATTTAACTCTCGTCTCAATTTGTTTCTAGGAAAGCTTAGGTATGGCTGGGAAGGGCCTTATGAGATAGAAGAGGTGTACAATTCCGGAGTTGTTCATCTTAAAGGAGGGAAGAATGGTCCTTGGATCGTGAATGGACAACGCTTAAAGACATATCTTGCGGATGAACAAAAAGAATAGCGGGATATAGAAGAGGTAAGTTTCCTCATGATCGATAAAGCCGAAACCCTCCGTAAGGAACGACGAGTATAGATTAGCACTCTGGCAAGGTATATGTGAATACCTAAGTAGAAATTATATTGTCTTGCTAGACCTGTTAATTCTCACATCTCAGAGGTTGGAATTCTCGTCTATAGTCGGGACCTTTTCCACTAATCATTCACGAATGAAATTTTTCCAAGGAAGAAACTGGCACAACGGCCAACAAAACTAAAGACGGTGTTCTAAGGACGGAGGAACCGCAGAAGACAGAGGCAAAGACGGCGTACCATATGGATGCAAGCGGTCGTTTGAGATGCCCTTTGCGAGCGCTGCGAAAACAGAGTCAAAGACGGCATTCCCAATGATCAAACACGCCCGTATGAGCGATCGTTCAGCCCCTCTCTGCGGCAGGTATGAAAAAAAAGGTCCCAGTAGTAGGTCAAACGACCGGCCATACAAGCGCAAGCGCTCACATGAAAGGCCATCATTGAGCCGCCTGGCGCAATCCTTTCCCGGTTTCATTTTGATTTCTTTCTAACTAACTTTTTATCTCACATCTCGTGATTACCTATAGGATTAGCCTTTATAAAAAAGGAGAGAGAGACATCCATAAACCTAAAACGATCTAACCTCCCATCTTCTTTGCTTCCCATCTCCTCCAAAAAGCTTATAGTTACAGGTAACAAGCACGATCGCCGCCATGAGCAACAAGACCTCGTCCACATGTGCTCGCATCATACCCTTCCCCAACTTGGATGATGTTGTGCCCTCAGGATGGGAAGACCTGAGGAAGCTAGGCATCAAGTAAGAACCTCGTGAGGAGAAGAAGGATATGGAGGAGAAGGTCAAGGTGGTGGAGATCAAGGAGGAAGAACAAGGAAAAGAGGGAGATGATGACCCTATTCCACATGGGTACCCTCCTAATCCTTATCAATTCAATATCCACGGATCTATTCCATTATTTCCTCCGGGGCCTCCTCAATCCTAGTGGGAAAAGGAGCCACCTACCCAGAGGAGATGAAGGAAAATATTCGGGAGTTGAAGAAAGTTTCAAAGGGTTGAATTAATGTCATCGAAGATGGGATTGATTCTTACTAGTTGATGAGCAAGGATTTGGAAGCAAGAGTAGATGGCCTTTTCCATAAAATAGGGCTTATGATTGATACTCTTAACAACAACACCACATAACTTGAGTTTTTGACCCACGTTGTAGATGATCAGCAAGCCGTGATCGAAGAACAAGCTTAAGATTCCAGGAGTGAGCATGAAATGCTTAGTGCCTGGATCTCCTCGGCTTGATTGTAAGCTTGGGGGAGAATCATGTGCACTTTGTATCTTTACCCTTTTTGCATTTACTTTTTAGCAAGATTATATGATAAGCTTTGTTTTCAATAAGGTTACACTATCAATTTTTCTCTTCAATAAGGGATAATCCCTCCCGATGAGTTTAGGATATCTTGATGTGTGAGATCATTGCTTTTGTTTGAGAACGTGCTTGATTGTTGTTGTGATCCAAATAGTAGTGTATATTTACTTACATGATGATTATAAGTCCCCCACATCTTAGTTGTGTAATTTTTTAAGGGAGATAAAACAACTAAATATGCTAGCTCATTGAAGGGTTCAACATACCTAAGGTCAAGCAAATAAATTAATCATCTGCTAAAAATACCTTGGGGAATGAAGTCTCTCTAAGAAGTAAGGTTGGCTTGCACATAAATTTTATATTTGAGCCTTCGGTATGATTCAATGACGCGAGACTGAACCCTTTTTAATAAAAATTCTCTACAAGAAAAATGAGGGAAAAAGAAATCTGCTTGCCCGGTTGAAACAATAATGAACTAGGATATAAAGTTGTTACTTGTCCTCAGTAAAATTAAATGGCAAGATGTGGATGCTGATACGTCCATTTTGCATCATGATTTCTTACTGTTATTTATATAGTTTATGTTCATTATTCCACTTTATGATGCAATTCTAGTGCCTTTTCTCTCTTAATTCGCAAGATTTATATGGAGAGGGAGATTACCGGCAGCTGGAATTTCGGACCTGAAAAAGCAAAGATACCTATTTTACAAAACTCCAAATGACCTGGAACTTTACGGAGTTTTTTTTATTGAATATATAAAAAAATAATGGAGCGAAGAAATACCAGAGGGGGGCCACCACCTGCCCACAAGGCAACAAGGCGCAACCGCCCCCTGGCATGCCATGATGCCTTGTGGGTCCTACAGGTGGCCTCCGGTGCCCATCTTCTGCTATATGAGGGGTTTTGACCTAGAAAAAATCATACGGATATTTTTGGAACAAAGCGCCACCGTATCGAGGCAGAACCTGGGCAGGAGCACTTTTGCTCTCCAGTGGAGCGATTCTGCCGGGAAAATTTCCCTCCGGGAGGGAGAAATTGAAGCCATCGTCATCACCAGTACTTCCTCCATCGTGGGAGGATCAACCTTCATAAACATCTTCACTAGCACCATCTCATCTCAAACCCTAGTTCATCTCTTATATTCATTTTTTGTCCCAAAATCTCATATTGGTACTTGTGGATTGCTAGTTGTGTTGATTACATCTTGTAGTTGTGCTAGTTGGTTTATTTGGTGGAAGATTATATATTCAGATCATTAATGATATTCAATACCCCTATGACCTTGAACATGACTATGATTTGTCATTAGTTAATTTTGTTCTCGAGGACATGGGAGAAGTCTTGTTATAAGTAAGTGATGTCTACTACACAACCTTCTTCTTGTAGACTCGTGTTGGGCCTCCAAGCGCAGAGTTTTGTAGGACAGTAGCAAATTTCCCTCAAGTGGATGACCTAAGGTTTATCAATCCGTGGGAGGCGTAGGATGAAGATGGTCTCTCTCAAACAACCCTGCAACCAAATAACAAAGAGTCTCTTGTGTCCCCAACACACCCAATACAATGGTAAATTGTATAGGTGCACTAGTTCGGCGAAGAGATGGTGATACAAGTGTAATATGGATGGTAGGTATAGGTTTTTGTAATCTGAAAATATAAAAACAGCAAGGTAACTAATGATAAAAGTGAGCACAAACGGTATTGCAATGCTTAGAAACAAGGCCTAGGGTTCATACTTTCACTAGTGCAAGTTCTCTCAACAATACTGACATAGTTGAATCATATGTAAATCCCTCACGTGCGACAAAGAGTTCACTCCAAAGTCACAAATAGCGGAGAACAAACGAAGAAATTATTGTAGGGTACAAAACCACCTCAAAGTTATCTTTTCCGATCAATCTTATGAGCTATCCCTATAAGTGTCACGAACAGCCCTAGAGTTCGTACTAAAATAACACCTTAAGATACACATCAACCAAAACCCTAATGTCACCTAGATACTCCAATGTCACCACGAGTACCCATGGGTTTGATTATACGATATGCATCACACAATTTCAGATTCATCATGTTCAATCCAACACAAAGAACTTCAAAGAGTGCCCCAAAGTTTCTACCAGAGAGTCAAGACGAAAACGTGTGCCAACCCCTATGCATAGATTCCCAAGGTCACGGAACCCGCAAGTTGATCATCAAAACATACATCAAGTGGATCAATAGAACATCCCATTGTCACCACGGATATCCCATCGCAAGACATACATCAAGTGTTCTCAAATCCTTTAAAGACTCAATCCGATAAGAAAACTTCAAAGGGAAAACTCAATTCATCACAAGAAGATAGAGAGGGGAAAACTCCATATGATTCATCTATATTAATAAAGCTCGCGGTACATCAAGATCGTGTCATCTCAAGAACACGAGAGAGAGAGATCAAACACATAGCTACTAGTACATACCCTCAGCCTCGAGGGTGAACTACTCCCTCCTCGTCATGGAGACCGCCGGGATGATAAAGATGGCCTCCGGTGATGGTTTCCCCCTCCGGCAGGGTGCCGGAACGGGCTCCCGATTGGTTTTTCGTGGCTACAGAGGCTTGCGGCGGCGGAACTCCCGATCTAGGTTTCTTTCTGGGTGTTTTGGTATTTATAGGAATTTTTGGCGTTTGTCTCACGTCAAGGGGACTCCCGAGGGACCCACAAGCCAGGGGGCGCGCCCTACGGGGGGGCGCCCCCTAGGCTTGTGGCTGCCTCGAGACTCCTCTCCGATATCTTTTTGCTCCAGTATTTTTTATATTTTCCAAAAATATTCTCCGTAAATTTTCAGCCCATTCCGAGAACTTTTATTTCTGCACAAAAAACGACACCATGGTAGTTCTGCTGAAAACAGCGTCAGTCCGGGTTAGTTCTAATAAAATCATACCAAAATCATATAAAATTATTGTAAACATGGCATGAATACTTCATAAATTATAGATACGTTGGAGACGTATCAGCATCCCCAAGCTTAATTCCTGCTCGTCCTCGAGTAGGTAAATGATAAAAGAAATAATTTATGAAGTGTGAATGCTAGCAAGTGCACAAGTTTGATCAATTCCAATCACTTTTTCTAGCATCAATATAAACCATAAACAGTAGCTCATCTCATAAAACTTCTCATGATCAAGTAACAAGCTATTCACATGTTAAAGTATAGACCAGAAAGTTTCTTGAAAACTAACAAACCATATTCCTAGTCATCGAACAATTGCAATTCATCTTATTTTCAGGAAGGGTCTATGTAAGAGCTTTGATTTAGCAAATTCCACATACTCAACTATCATATAGTCTTCCATGATTATTGACACTCAAAGCATATTTTTAGAACAAATAGCATCCATCGAACACAGAGAAAGATAGGGGCTTAATGTTTCGCCTCCCAACTTATTTATCATATAGATAATTGTCAACAATAATAATTCATGATCAAATATATTTGTGATCATTCCCCAACACATGACGCTTGCCAAGAGAAAAAGGTGGAATATAGGAAGTGGTGAAGATCACCATGACTCTTGCATAAAGGTAAGTACTAGAAAATAAAAGATAGGCCTTCACAGAGGGAAGCATTGATTTGCAAAGGTGCCAGAGCTCGAGCTTTTAAAACAGAGATGAATAATAATTTTGAGCGGTATGCTTTCATTGTCAACATAACAACCGAGAGATCTCGGTATCTTCCATGCTAGATACATTATAGGAGGTTCCCAAACATAATGGTAAAGTTTTCACTCCCCCTCCACCAATCAATCACACTCCACGGCGAGCCGAATCCATGGGTACCGTCCATACAAACAACAATCCTGGGGGAGTTTTGTTTCATTATGTTTTGTTTTGATTTTTGAGCATGGAACTGGGCATCCCGAATACCAGCCACTTTCTCGTGAATGATAGTGAATCAACACATATCGTGAGAATAACCCACCTAGCATGGAAGATACTGACAGCCCCTAGTCACTATATGTGCGATTCGGGCATACAAAACAGAATATTATTTGAAGGTTTAGAGTTTGGCACATGCAAATTTACTTGGAACGGCAGGTAAATACCGCATATAGGTAGGTATGGTGGACTCATATGGAACAACTTTGGGTTAAGGGTGTTTGGATGCACAAGTAGTATTTCTACTTGGTGCGGAAGTTTTGTCTAGTATAAGGTGGAAGCAAGCACCACATGTTGGAGGATCCATAACAATATAACTTCTATACAAATATACCCAAACATAACTCATTAAGTTGTCTTCCTTGTCCAATTTTAACTAATTTGCTCGAGTTTCAAAATAATTAATGAGCTCACAATCATAGAAGATGTCCAAGATAGTATATTTATATGTGGAATCTCTCTTCCTTCAATATTCTTTCATGAATTGTTCAAGTGACCAATGCGGTGTTTGCTAACTTTCAATAAATTTTACCACCTATACTTATTATGTGTGAAGTCATTACTCCCCATGGGATAAGTATATGAAGCATGTTTAATTTCAGATTTATGATATTCAATTCATTCAACCATTTACTCATAGGATATAAGTGAAGCACGAGAGTGAATGACAAACTACTCCAAAAAGATATAAGTGAAGATCAATGAGTAGCCAACAATTAAATAACTATGTGAAGACTCTCTCATCTAAGAATTTCAGATCTTAAGTATTTTATTAAACAGCAAGCAAAAGAAAAATAGCACGCATCATGTGAACGAATAAAAATTTAGGCTCAACATAGGCTAACCGATAATTGTTGATGAAGAGAGGTGGGATGCGTAGCATCCCCAAGCTTAGATGCTTGAGACTTCTTGAAATATTTACTTGGGGTGCCTTGAGCATCCCCAAGCTTGAACTTTTGAATCTCGTTCAATCCTCTCATATCCCGGTTTCACCTATTCTCAAAAATTTCATCCACACAAAACTCAAAAAGAACTCGTGAGATAGGTTAGTGCACATAATAATAAGTCAACTCTTTATGTACTGCCAAGACAAGTTTCACAATAATTTTCAAACATCATCTACTGTTTAATATCGTTTCCACAATTTATATCTACCAATATAGGCTATGGAAACTAGAGGATAAGTAGATAACAAAACTATGACAGCAATCTGTCCAAACAGAACAATCTGTAGCAATTTATGAAAACAGTGTACTTATGTAACTCAAAAAATTATGAAAATTTAGGACATGCTAAAAAAATTATATGAAAACACTGTGTAAAAGTTTTAGAAACTTACCACGTTCCAGTAAAATATGAAAATTCAAACACTACAGCAAAAGTTTCTGTTTTTACACAGCACACATCAAACATGCAATGCAAGCATCCTAAGGCAATTCTTGGAACTTTTTATGGAAAAACAAGATTATAAATGACACCTAACATAGAACAAGAAAATAAAATGACGCTCCAAGCAAAACTCATATTATGTGACGAATAAAAATATAGCTCCAAGTAAGATATACCGATAGTGTTGAAGATGAAAGAGGGGATGCCTTCCGGGGCATCCCCAAGCTTAGGCGCTTGAGTATTCCTTGTATATTACCTTGGGGTTGCCTTGGGCATCCCCAAGCTTATATTCTTGTCACTCCTTATTCTCCTCATATCGGTGTCTCACCCAAAACTTGAAAACTTCAATCACACAAAACTTAACGGAACTTCGTGAGATGGGTTAGTATAATAAAGATAAATAATTCACTTAGGTACTGTCAAGACAAGATTCATAATTGTTCCCACATGATACCTACTGTATTCTATCATTCCCATAATTTATACCGCTAAATATAAGCTATGGAAACACTAAAACAAGCAAACTATGCATGCAAAACAGAATCTGTCAAAAACAGAACAGTCTGTGAAGATCTGTAGTGTAACCATACTTACCTGTCTGTAAAAATTCTGAAAAATTAGTAAAGCCTGAATAATTTGTATATCAAGACTGTGTAAAAATTTCAGATCATTATCATGCTCCAGTAAAAAATTAAAATTCCTGTACTGGAGTCAAAAGTTTCTGTTTTGGTTCAGCATCAATTCTACTCATCTTGTGAGTCATCCCAAAGGCTTTACTTGGCACTTTATTGAAATAAAAGGCATAAAATATGATTACTACAGTAGCTTAATCATGTGATCACACAAAAACAGAAAGTAAAAGTGTTGGGTTGTCTCCCAACAAGCGCTTTTCTTGAATGCCTTTTAGCTAGGCATGATGATTTCAATGATGCTCACAAAAAAGATAAGAATTGAAACACAAAGAGAGCATCATGAAGCATATGGCTAGCACATTTAAGCCTAACCCACTTCCTATGCATAGGGATTTTCTGAACAAACAATTTATGGGAGCAATAATCAACTAGCATAGGAAGGCAAAAGAAGCATAACTTCAAAACTTTGAACACATAGGGAGGAAACTTGATATTATTGCAATTCCTACAAGCATATGTTCCTCCCTCATAATAATTTTCAGTAGCATCATGAAGGAATTTCACAATATAACTATCACATAAAGCATCCTTTTCATGATCTACAAGCATAGAAAATTTATTACTCTCCACATAAGCATATTTCTTCTCATTCATAATAGTGGGAGCAAACTCAACAAAATAACTATCATGTGAATCATAATCCAATTGAAAATTAAAATCATGATGACAAGTTTCATAGTTATCATTATTCTTTATAGCATACATGTCATCACAATAATCATCATAAATAGGAGGCATGCTTTCATCATAATAAATTTGCTCATCAAAACTTGGGGGACTAAACATATCATCTTCATCAAACATAGCATCCCCAAGCTTGTAGCTTTGCATATCATTAGCATCATGAATATTCAGAGAATTCATACTAACAATATTTATATCATGATCATCATTCAAAGATTTAGTGCCAAACATTTTAATAACTTCTTCTTCTAACACTTGAGCACAATTTTCCTTTCCATCATTTTCACGAAAGACATTAAAAAGATGAAGCATATGAGGCAACCTCAATTCCATTTTTTTTGTAGTTTTCTTTTATAAAACCAAACTAGTGAAAAACAAGAAACTAAAAGATTTAATTGCAAGATCTAAATATATACCTTCAAGCACTCACCTCCCCGGCAACGGCGCCATAAAAGAGCTTCATGTCTACTACACAACCTTCTTCTTGTAGACTCGTGTTGGACCTCCAAGCGCAGAGTTTTGTAGGACAGTAGCAAATTTCCCTCAAGTGGATGACCTAAGTGTTGGGGAACGTTGCATGGGAAACAAAATTTTCCTACGCACACATAAGATCTATCCATGGTGATGAGCATCTACGAGAGGGAGAGTGAATCTACATACCCTTGTAGATCGCTAAGCGGAAGCGTTAATAAACGCGGTTGATGTAGTCGAACGTCTTCGCGATCCAAATCGCCGAGCGTCCCGCGATCCAATCACGATCCTTCCGATCTAGTGCCGAACGGACGGCACCTCCGCGTTCAACACACGTACGGCTTGATGACGCCTTCACCTCCTCGATCCAGCGAGCGATGATGAAGTAGCGGTTGAGTTCCAGCAGCACGACGGCGTGGTGATGGTGGTGAGGAACAATCTCTGCAGGGCTTCGCCAAGCACTACGGAGATTATGACGGAGGAACTAGAGGGTTAGGGTTGCCGCACACGGCTTGGGGAAATCTTGATGTGTCCCGTGTGCTAGCCCTGCCCCTCTATTTATATGTTGAGCCTTGGGGTCTAAACTTGGAGTAAAAGCCTCCTCCGGGTCGGTTTTGCCCGCACAAGGTCGGTTTGGCCCGCAGGAAAAGAGTCCAACTCGGATCCCTGCCGAACCGTGCACAGCCGCGCACAAGCAGTAGTACCGCTTCACACAAGCGGTAGTACCGCTTGGGCGGTAGTACCGCTTCACACAAGCGGTAGTACCGCTCCGGCGGTAGTACCGCTTCACCAAGCGGTAGTACCGCTTACGCGGCAGCAAAACTACTTTTGCACTTTCCAATACCTTGTGGGCTTTATCCCTTTGGCTCATATAAAGTGTTGCTGCACCCGAACACTTCGGTAAACATCCGGAATCCCTTCCGGTGAACTCCGGAACCCTTCCAGAGATCAAAACACTATTATCACATATATCAATCTTTACCTCCGGACTATTCCGGAGATCCTCGTCATGTCCGGGATCTTATCCGGGACTCCGAACAACTTTCGGTCACCAACATAATAACTCAATTATACTAATCGTCACCAAACGTTAAGTGTGTAGACCCTGCGGGTTCGAGAACTATGTAGACATGACCGAGACACCTCTACGGCCAATAACCAATAGCGGGACCTGGATGCCCATATTGGCTCCTACATATTCTACGAAGATCTTTATCGGTCGAACCTCTATGTCAAGGATTCAGTTAATCCTGTATGCTGTTCCCTTTGTTCTTCGGTATGTTACTTGCCCGAGATTCGATCGTTGGTATCACTATACCTAGCTCAATCTCGTTACCGGCAAGTCTCTTTACTCGTTCCGTAATACAAGATCTCGTGGCTAACACTTTAGTCACATTGCTTGCAAGGCTCATTGTGATGTTGTATTACCGAGTGGGCCCTGAGATACCTCTCCGTCATACGGAGTAACAAATCCCAGTCTTGATCCATGCCAACCCAACAGACACCCTCGGAGATACCTGTAGAGCACCTTTATAGTCACCCAGTTACGTTGCGACGTTTGATACACACAAGGTATTCCTCCGGTGTTAGTGAGTTGCATGATCTCATGGTCAAAGGAACAGATACTTGACATGCAGAAAACAATAGCAATAAACTGACACGATCAAATGCTACGTTTACAGTTTGGGTCTTGTCCATCACATCATTCTCCTAATGATGTGATCCCGTTATCAAATGACATCTCATGTCCATGGCTAGGAAACCTTAACCATCTTTGATCAACAAGCTAGTCAACTAGAGGCTTACTAGGGACACAGTGTTGTCTATGTACCCACACATGTATTTGAGTTCCCAATCAATACAATTATAGCATGGATAATAAACGATTATCATGAACAAGGAAATATAATAATAACCAATTTATTATTGCCTCTAGGGCATATTTCCAACAGTCTCCCACTTGCACTAGAGTCAATAATCTAGTTCACATCACTATGTGATTTACATTGTAATGAATCGAACACCCATGCAGTTCTGGTGTTGTTCATGTTTAGCCCTTGGAAGAGGTTTAGTCAACGGATCTGCAACATTTAGATCCGTGTGTACTTTGCAAATATTTATGTCGTCCTCCTTGATGTAATCGCGGATGGAATTGAAACGTCGCTTTATGTGTCTGGTCCTCTTGTGAAATCTTGGTTCCTTGGCTAGAGCAATGGCACCAGTATTATCACAAAACAGAGTCATTGGGTTAAGCGCACTAGGCACTACTCCAAGATCTGTCATGAACTCCTTCATCCAGACACCTTCCTTCGCCGCCTCCGAGGCAGCGATGTACTCCGCTTCGCATGTAGAATCTGCTACCATGCTTTGCTTGGAACTGCACCAGCTAACTGCACCCCCATTAAGAATAAATACGTATCCGGTTTGCGACTTAGAGTCATCCGGATCAGTGTCAAAGCTTGCATCGACGTAACCCTTTACGACGAGCTCTTGATCACCTCCATAAACGAGAAACATGTCCTTAGTCCTTTTCAGGTACTTCAGGATATTCTTGACCGCCGTCCAGTGTTCCATTCCTGGATCACTTTGAAACCTTCCGACCATACTTATGGCAAGGCTGACATCGGGTCTTGTGCACAGCATTGCATACATGATAGAGCCTATGGCCGAAGCATAGGGGATGACACTCATCTTTTCTCTATCTTCTGCAGTCACTGGGCATTGAGTCTTACTCAACTTCACACCTTGCAAAACAGGCAAGAACCCCTTCTTGGACTGATCCATTTTGAACTTCTTCAAAATCTTATCAAGGTATGTGCTTTGTGAAAGTCCTATTAAACGTCTTGATCTATCTCTATAGATCTTGATGCCTAATATGAAAGCAGCTTCTCCTAGGTCCTTCATTGAAAAACTCTTGTTCAAATATTCCTTTACACTTTCCAGCATTTCTATATTGTTTCCAATCAGCAATATGTCATCCACATATAATATTAGAAACGCTATAGAGCTCCCACTCACTTTCTTGTAAATACAAGCTTCTCCGTAAACTTGTATAAACTCGAACGCTTTGATCACCTCATCAAAACGAAGATTCCAACTCCGAGATGCTTGCACCAGTCCATAAATGGATCGCTGGAGTTTGCAAACTTTGTCAGCATTCTCTGGATCGACAAAACCTTCTGGTTGCATCATATACAACTCTTCCTTAAGGAAACCGTTAAGGAACGCTGTTTTGACATCCATCTGCCAAATTTCATAATCGAAAAAGGCAGCTATTGCTAACATGATTCTGACGGACTTAAGCATCGCTACGGGTGAGAAGGTCTCATCGTAGTCAACTCCTTGAACTTGTGAAAAACCCTTTGCCACAAGTCGAGCTTTATAGACGGTGACATTACCGTCCGCGTCCGTCTTCCTCTTAAAGATCCATTTGTTCTGAATGGCCTTACGCCCTTCAGGTAATACTTCCAAAGTCCATACTTTGTTTTCATACATGGATCCCATCTCGGATTTCATGGCCTCTAACCACTTCTCGGAATCCGGGCCCATCATCGCTTCTCCATAGCTCGTAGGTTCATCGTTGTTTAACAACATGACCTCTAAGACAGGGTTGCCGTACCACTCAGGAGCAGTACGCGTCCTTGTCGACCTACGAGGTTCGATAGCAACTTGATCCAAAGCTTCATGATCATCATCATTAACTTCCTCTTCAGCTAATGTAGGCTCGACAGAAACAACTTTCTGCGTTGCGCTACTCTTAGGTTGAAGTAAAGGTTCAATAACCTCATCAAGTTCTATCTTCCTCCCACTCAATTCTTTCGAGAGAAACTCTTTCTCAAGAAATGTTCCGTTTTTAGCGACAAACACTTTGCCTTCGGATCTGAGGTAGAAGGTATACCCAACTGTCTCTTTTGGGTATCCTATGAAGACGCATTTCTCCGCTTTGGGTTCCAGCTTTTCAGGCTGAAGCTTTTTGACATAAGCATCACATCCCCAAACTTTAAGAAACGACAGCTTTGGCTTCTTGCCAAACCAAAGTTCATATGGCGTCGTCTCAACGGATTTCGATGGTGCCCTATTTAAAGTGAATGCAGCTGTCTCTAATGCATAACCCCAAAACGATAGTGGCAAATCGGCAAGAGACATCATAGATCGCACCATATCCAATAAAGTTCGATTACGACGTTCGGACACACCATTACGCTGTGGTGTTCCAGGCGGTGTCAATTGTGAAACAATTCCACACTGTCTTAAGTGACTGCCAAACTCATAACTCAGATATTCTCCTCCTCGATCAGATCGTAGGAATTTAATCTTCTTGTTACGATGATTCTCAACTTCACTCTGAAATTGTTTGAACTTTTCAAATGTTTCAGACTTGTGTTTCATTAAGTAAATATACCCATATCTACTTAAGTCATCAGTGAAGGTGAGAAAGTAACGATAACCACTGCGCGCTTCAATACTCATCGGACCGCACACATCAGTATGTATGATTTCCAATAAGTCACTTGCCCGTTCCATTGTTCCAGAGAACGGCGTTTTAGTCATCTTGCCCATGAGGCATGGCTCACATGTGTCAAGTGATTCAAAATCAAGTGACTCCAAAAGTCCATCAGCATGGAGCTTCTTCATGCGTTTTACGCCAATATGACCTAAACGGCAGTGCCACAAGAAAGTGGTATTATCATTATCAATTCTATATCTTTTGGCATCAATGTTATGAACATGTGTATCATTATTATCGAGATTCAACAAGAATAAACCCCTCACATTGGGTGCATGACCATAAAAGATATTACTCATATAAATAGAACAACCATTATTCTCTGATTTAAATGAGTAACCGTCTCGCAATAAACAAGATCCAGATATAATGTTCATGCTTAACGCAGGCACCAAATAACACTTATTTAGGTTCATCACTAATCCCGATGGTAATCGAAGAGCGAGCGTGCCAACGGCGATCACATCAACCTTGGAACCATTTCCCACGCGCATCGTCACTTCGTCCTTTGCCAGCCTCCGTCTATTCCGCAGTTCCTGTTTTGAGTTGCAAATATGAGCAACCGCACCGGTATCAAATACCCAGGCACTACAACGAGAGTTGGTAAGGTACACATCAATAACATGTATATCATATATACCTTGTTTGTTGTTGGCCGCCTTCTTGTCAGCCAAATACTTGGGGCAATTCCGCTTCCAGTGTCCAGTTCCCTTGCAATGAAAACACACAGTTTCTGGTTTGGGTCCAGCCTTGGGTTTCTTCACGAGAGGAGCAACTGCTTTGCCACTCTGCTTGGAGTTACCCTTCTTACCCTTGCCATTTTTCTTGAAACTAGTGGTTTTATTGACCATCAACACTTGATGCTCCTTCTGAATTTCAGACTCAGCGGCTTTCAGCATCGCAAACAGCTCGGCGACTGACTTGTTCATCCCGTGCATGTTATAGTTCAACACGAAGCTCTTGTAGCTAGGTGGCAATGATTGAAGAACTCTGTCAGTGATAGCCTCTGGCGGAAGGGGCATCCCTAACTCAGCCAGACGGGTGGAGTACCCAGACATTCTGAGCACGTGATCACTGATAGACCCGTTCTCCTCCATCTTGCAAGCATAGAACTTATCGGAGATCTCATATCTCTCGATCCGGGCATTCTTCTGAAAGATAAACTTCAACTCCTGGAACATCTCATATGCTCCATGACGTTCAAAACGTCTTTGAAGTCCCGGTTCTAAGCCATACAACATTGCACATTGAACTATTGAGTAATCATCAGAACGAGCCTGCCAGGCGTTCACAACGTCTAGAGACTCAACTGGAGCGGGTGGATCACCAAGCGGTGCATCAAGGACATAAGCCTTCTGGGAAGCCGTAAGGATAATCCTTAGATTACGGGCCCAGTCCACAAAGTTACTTCCATCATCTTTCAACTTAGCTTTCTCTAGGAACGCATTAAAATTCAGGGGTGCTACTGCGCGAGCCATGATCTACAACATAAATATAGCAAAGACAACTTAGACTATTGTTCTTAGATAATGAGTTTAGTTAATCATATTTAAAAAACTCCCACTCAAATTGACATCCCTCCGGTCATTCGAGTGTAACATGATCCAAATCCACCAACTCAAGTCCGATCATCACGTGAGTTGAGGTGGTTTCAATGGTGAACATCTTCATGTTGATCATATCTACTATATGACTCATGTTCGACCTTTCGGTCTCTTGTGTTCCGAGGCCATGTCTGTACATGCTAGGCTCGTCAAGTTTAACCCGAGTGTTCCGCACGTGTAACATGGCTTACACCCGTTGTATGCGAACGTAGAGTCTATCACACCCGATCATCACGGCGTGTCTCGAAACGACGAACTTTCGCAACGGTGCACACTTGGGGAGAACACAATTTATCTTGAAATTTAAGTGAGGGATCACCTTATAATGCTACCGTCGTCCTAAGCAAAATAAGATGCATAAAAGGATTAACATCACATGCAAATCATAAGTGACATGATATGGCCATGAACTTGTGCTTTTGATCTCCATCTCCAAAGCACCGGCATGATCTCCATCGTCACCGGCATGACACCATGATCTCCATCATCTTGATCTCCATCAACGTGTCACCATAAGGTTGTCGCGCCGACTGTTGCTTCCACGACTATAGCTAACGTTTAGCGATAAAGTAAAGCATTACATAGCGCTTAATGATTGACACGCAGGTCATACAATAATTAAAGACAACTCTATGGCTCCTGCCAGTTGCCGTACTCATCGACATGCAAGTCGTGATATTCTATACAAAACATGATCATCTCATACATCACATATATCTCATCATGTAATTGGCCATATCACATCACAACATACCCTGCAAAAACAAGTTAGACGTCCTCTAATTGTTGTTGCAAATTTTACGTGGCTGCTACGGGTTTGCAAGAACCGTTCTTACCTACGCAAAACCACAACGTGGTGTAGTGATTGCTTTTTGATCTTCTAAAAGAACCCTCTTCATTGAAATCGATTCAACTAAAGTGAGAGAGACAGACACCCGCTAGCCATCTTTATGCAACGAAGTTACATGTCAGTTGAAGGAACCTGTCTCGCGTAAGTGTACGCGTAATGTCGGTCCGGGCCGCTTCATCTCACAGTACCGCCGAATCAAATATCAACTAGTAACGGCAAGCAATATGTATACATCCACGCCCACAACTCGTTTGTGTTCTACTCGAGATCTCATCTATGCATAGACCTAGCTCATGATGCCACTGTTGGGGAACGTTGCATGGGAAACAAAATTTTCCTACGCACACATAAGATCTATCCATGGTGATGAGCATCTACGAGAGGGAGAGTGAATCTACATACCCTTGTAGATCGCTAAGCGGAAGCGTTAATAAACGCGGTTGATGTAGTCGAACGTCTTCGCGATCCAAATCGCCGAGCGTCCCGCGATCCAATCACGATCCTTCCGATCTAGTGCCGAACGGACGGCACCTCCGCGTTCAACACACGTACGGCTTGATGACGCCTTCACCTCCTCGATCCAGCGAGCGATGATGAAGTAGTGGTTGAGTTCCAGCAGCACGACGGCGTGGTGATGGTGGTGAGGAACAATCTCTGCAGGGCTTCGCCAAGCACTACGGAGATTATGACGGAGGAACTAGAGGGTTAGGGTTGCCGCACACGGCTTGGGGAAATCTTGATGTGTCCCGTGTGCTAGCCCTGTCCCTCTATTTATATGTTGAGCCTTGGGGTCTAAACTTGGAGTAAAAGCCTCCTCCGGGTCGGTTTTGCCCGCACAAGGTCGGTTTGGCCCGCAGGAAAAGAGTCCAACTAGGATCCCTGCCGAACCGTGCACAGCCGCGCACAAGCGGTAGTACCGCTTCACACAAGCGGTAGTACCGCTTGGGCGGTAGTACCGCTTCACACAAGCGGTAGTACCGCTCCGGCGGTAGTACCGCTTCACCAAGCGGTAGTACCGCTTACGCGGCAGCAAAACTACTTTTGCACTTTCCAATACCTTGTGGGCTTTATCCCTTTGGCTCATATAAAGTGTTGCTGCACCCGAACACTTCGGTAAACATCCGGAATCCCTTCCGGTGAACTCCGGAACCCTTCCAGAGATCAAAACACTATTATCACATATATCAATCTTTACCTCCGGACTATTCCGGAGATCCTCGTCATGTCCGGGATCTTATCCGGGACTCCGAACAACTTTCGGTCACCAACATAATAACTCAATTATACTAATCGTCACCAAACGTTAAGTGTGTAGACCCTGCGGGTTCGAGAACTATGTAGACATGACCGAGACACCTCTACGGCCAATAACCAATAGCGGGACCTGGATGCCCATATTGGCTCCTACATATTCTACGAAGATCTTTATCGGTCGAACCTCTATGTCAAGGATTCAGTTAATCCTGTATGCTGTTCCCTTTGTTCTTCGGTATGTTACTTGCCCGAGATTCGATCGTTGGTATCACTATACCTAGCTCAATCTCGTTACCGGCAAGTCTCTTTACTCGTTCCGTAATACAAGATCTCGTGGCTAACACTTTAGTCACATTGCTTGCAAGGCTCATTGTGATGTTGTATTACCGAGTGGGCCCTGAGATACCTCTCCGTCATACGGAGTAACAAATCCCAGTCTTGATCCATGCCAACCCAACAGACACCCTCGGAGATACCTGTAGAGCACCTTTATAGTCACCCAGTTACGTTGCGACGTTTGATACACACAAGGTATTCCTCCGGTGTTAGTGAGTTGCATGATCTCATGGTCAAAGGAACAGATACTTGACATGCAGAAAACAATAGCAATAAACTGACACGATCAAATGCTACGTTTACAGTTTGGGTCTTGTCCATCACATCATTCTCCTAATGATGTGATCCCGTTATCAAATGACATCTCATGTCCATGGCTAGGAAACCTTAACCATCTTTGATCAACAAGCTAGTCAACTAGAGGCTTACTAGGGACACAGTGTTGTCTATGTACCCACACATGTATTTGAGTTTCCAATCAATACAATTATAGCATGGATAATAAACGATTATCATGAACAAGGAAATATAATAATAACCAATTTATTATTGCCTCTAGGGCATATTTCCAACACTAAGGTTTATCAATCCGTGGGAGGCGTAGGATGAAGATGGTCTCTCTCAAACAACCCTGCAACCAAATAACAAAGAGTCTCTTGTGTCCCCAACACACCCAATACAATGGTAAATTGTATAGGTGCACTAGTTCGGCGAAGAGATGGTGATACAAGTGTAATATGGATGGTAGGTATATGTTTTTGTAATCTGAAAATATAAAAACAGCAAGGTAACTAATGATAAAAGTGAGCACAAACGGTATTACAATGCTTAGAAACAAGGCCTAGGGTTCATACTTTCACTAGTGCAAGTTCTCTCAACAATACTGACATAGTTGAATCATATGTAAATCCCTCACGTGCGACAAAGAGTTCACTCCAAAGTCACAAATAGCGGAGAACAAACGAAGAAATTATTGTAGGGTACAAAACCACCTCAAAGTTATCTTTTCCGATCAATCTTATGAGCTATCCCTATAAGTGTCACGAACAGCCCTAGAGTTCGTACTAAAATAACACCTTAAGATACACATCAACCAAAACCCTAATGTCACCTAGATACTCCAATGTCACCACGAGTACCCATGGGCTTGATTATATGATATGCATCACACAATTTCAGATTCATCATGTTCAATCCAACACAAAGAACTTCAAAGAGTGCCCCAAAGTTTCTACCGGAGAGTCAAGACGAAAACGTGTGCCAACCCCTATGCATAGATTCCCAAGGTCACGGAACCCGCAAGTTGATCACCAAAACATACATCAAGTGGATCAATAGAACATCCCATTGTTACCACGGATATCCCATCGCAAGACATACATCAAGTGTTCTCAAATCCTTTAAAGACTCAATCCGATAAGAAAACTTCAAAGGGAAAACTCAATTCATCACAAGAAGATAGAGAGGGGAAAACTCCATATGATTCATCTATATTAATAAAGCTCGCGGTACATCAAGATCGTGTCATCTCAAGAACACGAGAGAGAGAGATCAAACACATAGCTACTAGTACATACCCTCAGCCTCGAGGGTGAACTACTCCCTCCTCATCATGGAGACCGCCGGGATGATGAAGATGGCCTCCGGTGATGGTTTCCCCCTCCGGCAGGGTGCCGGAATGGGCTCTCGATTGGTTTTTCGTGGCTACAGAGGCTTGCGGCGGCGGAACTCCCGATCTAGGTTTCTTTCTGGGGGTTTTGGTATTTATTGGAATTTTTGGCATCGGTCTCACGTCAAGGGGACTCCCGAGGGACCCACAAGCCAGGGGGGGCGCCCTAGGGGGGGCGCCCCCTAGGCTTGTGGCTGCCTCGGGACTCCTCTCCGATATCTTTTTGCTCCAGTATTTTTTATATTTTTCAAAAATATTCTCCGTAAATTTTCAGCCCATTCCGAGAACTTTTATTTCTGCACAAAAAACGACACCATGGTAGTTCTGCTGAAAACAGCGTCAGTCTGGGTTAGTTCTAATAAAATCATACCAAAATCATATAAAATTATTGTAAACATGGCATGAATACTTCATAAATTATAGATACGTTGGAGACGTATCAGTAAGCATGTGAAGTTGGTATTCGTTCGATATTTTTTTGATATGTATGTTGTTGCTTACTTTAGTGGTGTCATGTGAACGTCGACTACATGACACTTCACCTTGCTTCGGCCTAAGGGAAGGCATTGTGGACTAATAAGTAGATGATGTGTGATAACCCAGAAGTATATGGGATTGCAACAGTCTTCGCGGGTAGTATTTCGCCCTATTTATTGATTCAACACAAGGGGAGCCAAATAATATTTATCGGCCTTGACAGTTAAGTTGTCAATTCAACCGCACCTAAGATATCTCTCTGCGGCAAAGATTTAGTAGCACAGCAAATAGTAATAGCAAAAGTAACAGTAGTAGTGACGGCGGTAATTTTGTAGCAGTTGTGACAGTAGTAGCAGCAATAGTAACTTAGCAAGATTCTGTATATGTAAAGCATAGGCCATGGTGCAGTGATGGGAATATATGGATGGCATCAATCATGTAACAGTTACACACGAGGGCGACACAGAACTATCTCCAATTCATCAATATAATGTAGGCATGTATTCCGTATATAGTCATACGTGCTTGCGGTAAGAACTTGCATGGCATCTTTTGTCCTACCATCCTGTGGCAGCGGGGTCCTATTGGAAACTAAGGGATATTAAGTCCTCCTTTTAATAGAGAACCGGAACATAGCATTAACACATGGTGAATACATGAACTCCTCAAACTACGGCAATCACCGGAAAGAATCCCAATTATTGTCACCTTAGGGTATGCGGATCATGACACGTAATAGGTGCATACAACTTGCAAGATAGGATCCAAATCACTCTTATATTCATGAAACATAATAGGTTCAGATCTGAAATCATGGCACTCAAGCCCTAGTGACAAGCATTAAGCATAGCAAAGTCATAGCAACATCAATCTCAGAACATAGTGGATACTAGGGATCAAGCCCTATCAAACTTAACTCGATTACATGATCAATTCCATCCAAACCCCTCACCGACCAGCAAGCCTACAAAGGAATTACTCACTCCCGGTGGTGAGCATCATGGAACAGTTGATGGAGATGGGTTGGTGATGACGACGGCGACGAACCCCCCTCTTCGGAGCCCCAAACGGACTCCAGATTAGCCCTCCCGAGGAAGAACAGGAGGTGGCGGCGGCTCCGTCTCGTGAAACGCGATGAAATCTTCTCTCTAATTTTTTTCTCTAAAGACGTGAATTTATAGGACTGGAATTAGGGTCGGAGGAGCCACGTGGGCCCCACAAGCCATCAAGGCGCGCCCAGGGGTGGTGGGCGCACCATGTTGGCTTGTGGCCCACAGGCAGCCCCCTCCAGTGGATCTTTGCTCCATAATTCATTATTTATTCCAAAAATAATTCACAAAAAGTTTCGTTCGATCCAGGAACTTTAATTTCTGCACAAAAATAACACCAAGGTAGTTCTGCTGAAAACAGCGTTAGTCCAGGTTAGTTCCATTCAAATCATGCAAATTAGAGTCCAAAACTAGAGCAAAAGTGTTTGGAAAAGTAGATACGTTGGAGACGTATCAACTCCCCCAAGCTTAACTCATTGCTTGTCCTCAAGCAATTCAGTTGATAAACTGAAAGTGATAAAGAAAACTTTTACAAACTCTTTTGTTCTCATCATTATACACATGCTTAGCTAGTGTTCAAGTTTTCAGCATAAATCATAAATAACGACATCCATGATAACAATTAAATATCACATGCATTCATGGCAATACATAACCAACTAGCAAGCAATAATAAGATATCTCACATGCCAGCAGTTTGTCAAAACAATCATGATATAATATGGTGACATGGTATTTCGCTAGCCCTTTCTGAGACCGCAAAACATAAATGCAGTGCACCTCTGAGGTTCAAGCAGCGACTAAATATTATAATTCAGGGTAGAAAAGATTCAGTCATGCTAACATACTCCCTCCTTTCCGGTTTATAGGGCTTATCTCAAAGTTTTAGTTTTCCCATTTTATAAGTCTCAATTTGATTGTTTCCCATCACATGTTATGATTTCAAGGTGCATTAAATTGTTGCATGCAAAGATTAAGAGAACATTGACCAATGCATGTTAAAGTTCTTGTTCATGTATGCATGCATTGCAATTATTGCATTGGTAAACACAACCTTTTAAGTAGAACGAGCACATTAATTGACTATTTTCTCAAACTACAAAAACTATTCCACCACTCACCATCTACCTTGGTTGGTGAGATTTTTGAATTGAGCCCTATAAACCGGAAGGGAGGTAGTACAACATTAACTAGACTCGATGCATAAAGATGACAACAGTGCTCTCCGGTCTGGTGCTTTTAGTAAGAGGATGATGACTCAACATAAAAGTAAATAAATAGGCCCTTTGCATATGGAAGCATTGATTTGCAGAGGTGCGAGAGCTCAAGGTTTAAAACAGGATTGAAATTATAGTTTTTGGGTGGTGCACTTTTCTTGTCAATGTTACGACAATGGTTTTCATTATCTTCCATGCTAAACTCATTATTGGCGGTTCCCAAACAGAATTGTAAAGTTTACTCCTATCCACCATCCATACACAAACCATGGCTGACCGAATCCACGGGTGCCTGCCAACATATCAACTGTCCCAAGGAGTTTTGTTTAATTAATTTTGATTTTGCAGGACTGGGCATCCTTTTTACCAGCCTCTCTCGTGCAATGACGGCGAATAAACGACCGTCCTAAGAATAATTCACTTAGCATGGAAGATACTGACCACCTCGTCGCTCCATGAGCGAGACGAGTGTACAAAACAAATGTTTTTTTGAATATTAGAGGTGGCACATGCAAATTTACTTGGAACGGCATGGTAATACCGTAGATAGGTAGGTATGGTAGACTCATGTGGAATATCTTGGTTTAAGGATTTTGGATGCACAAGCAGTATTCCTGCTTAGTACCAGTGAAGGCTAGCAATAGATTGAGAAGCGACCAGCTAGAGAGCAAAAATGGTCATAATCATGCATTGTGAATAATTAACATTGGACATAGCATGAGTAGGATATGAACATTCTGAATTTAAACATCATGAAGGCTGCATTGGTTTTGAATCAACTACAGGTTTGCACATGGGCCAAGTCAAGCCGCTTAAATTACTCAGAGGGAAATACCATACTACCATACCACATCATAACCGTTTTAATGCAAGTTGACATACAAAATAAATCATTATACACTCCTAGATATTTAAGCATGGCATGAGAAACTATAATCTCTAATTGTCATCATAAACATGTTCACTCATGATATACTGAATCAAGATCGAACGAGCTAAACATATTTATAAAAAGGGAAAACAAGAAGAGTTCATACCAGCTTTCTTTGCCACGATCACTTCAACAAATATCGTCATTATTGCCTTTCACTTGCACGACCGAATGATGTGATAATAATAATAGTGCAAGAATGCCGTGGACCAAGCTGGAATCTGCAGGGCAGTTTTGTTCGAAGGAGAAGACAAGGTAATATTAGCTCTTTGTTAGATCAACAATAAAGCATATAGGAGCCACTCAACATTTTCATAGTGGTCTTCTCCTCTTGGTGACTCAATAAAAAGGAAGAAGTTCAGAGAAACACACTGAAATATTTTTGGAGTTTTTGTTTTCCTCAAGAAAGCAAAGAAACAAAGGAAAAACAAGAACGAGAAAAATTATTTACACGGGAAAGCTCCCAACATGCAAGGGAAATATTTTTGGGTTTTCTTTTAATACTACAACTAGTTAAACGGGAAATAAAAACCGAAAAGAAGCGAGAAATATTTTTGGGTTTCCAAAGTTTTTTCAAACACACAAGAAGAAGGCGGAAAAATAAAGCTAACATGGATATACAATGAAAGAGGATGAACACCGACAATTTTATATAAAGTGTGTGAACATGAATGTAATGTCGGTGAGAAATACGTACTCCCCCAAGCTTAGGCGTTTGCCTAGCTTGGTGATCACCACTGTTGGTCTGGGTAATAGTTGAAATGGTAACTCGTGGAGGCGTCCCGTGCCTCCTCGGCTAAGCGAGCAGCCTCCACTACAGCTTTATACTCACATACCTCGTACTCAAGAACATAGTATCTCTGTCGAGCCTGGAAATCAAAGAGAGCAGGCGCAGGCAAAATGACAGAAACAAGCTTACATTTATTAAACGTTAGGTTATACTCATAACCCCTAGCACTGTCCATGATAAAGTCATGACGACGCATGGCTTCAAAGTCTAAATATCTCTCAGGCAAAATAGGGTCACGAGGTTGAGGCGACACTCTCAATTTTGTAGCTACGCGGGAGGCATAAATCTGATCTATTCCATTATTTCCTCTGGGGCCTCCTCAATCCAAGTGGGGAAAGGAGCCACCTACCCCAGAGGAGATGAAGGAAAAGATTCGGGAGTTGAAGAAAGTTTCAAAGGGTTGCGTTAATGTGATCGGAGATGGGATTGATTTCTTACTGGTTGATGAGCAAGGATTTGGAAGCAAGAGTAGATGTCTTTTTCCATAATATCGGGCTTATGATTGATACGCTTAACAACAACACTCCACAACTTGAGTTTTTGACCCAAGTTGTAGATGATCAGCAAGCCGTGATCGAAGAACTGAAGAACAAGCTTAAGAGCATTTGCCCTGCCTTCCAAGGATTCCAGGAGTGAGCATGAAACGCTTAGTGCATGGATCCCCCCGGCTTGATTGTAATCTTGGGGTAGATTTAGGAGCACTGTGTATCTTTACCCTTTCTGCATTTACTTTTTAGCAAGATTGGAGGATAAGCTTTATTTTCAATAAGGTTGAACTATCAATTTTTCTCTTGAATAAGGGATGATCCCTTCCGAGGTGTTTAGGGATATCTTGATGTGTGAGATCATTGCTTTTGTTTGAGAACGTGCTTGATGGTTGTTGTGATCCAAATAGTAGTGCATATTTACTTACATGATGATTATAAGTCCCCCACGTTTAAATCGTGTAAATTTTTCAAGGGAGATAAAACAACTATATATGCTAGCTCATTGAAGGGTTCAACTTACCTAAGAGCAAGCAAATAAATTAATCCTCTGCTAAAAATACCTTGGAGAATGAAGTCTCTCTGAGAAGTAAGGCCAGCTTACACATAAAGTTATTATTTGAGCCTTGAGTATGATTCAATGATGAGAGACTGAACCCTTTTCAATAAAATTCTCTACAAGAAAAATTAGGGACAAAGAAAACCGTTTGCCCGTTTGAAACAACAATGAACTAGGATATAAAGTCGTTACTTGTCCTCGGTAAAATTAAATGGCAAGATGTGGATGCCTGCATGATCATTATCAGGGTAGGTATGTGCTATTTTTTGTCGCGTATACTCATCAACAAACGTTCCTCTTGGGAGTAATGTACTCATACCTTTTGATATACGTATCTTATAAACACAAGGGTGACCTTGTTCTTTACAAGCCACAATACTTGCTTAGAGACGAGCAAGACTTAAGCTTGGGGGAGTTGATGAGTCCAATTGACGTGACGTTTTTTCCATATATTTTGTGCCTACAAGGTGGGCTTTGTGGAATTTTACCGCGTTCGCGCACTTCTTTTGTTGATGATCTCTCAGGTAACGTCTTTTGAAGCAATATTCATTTAATGAAGAAAATCCCAAAAAATGGCAGTGGAATCACGTATTACAGGTGATAAACACTTTCCATTGAAAAATCAAGCAAGAAGACCAAAGAAACAGCCGTCGTCGCGCTTCCAGAGCGAACGACGGCGTTCCATGCGACCGCGCGCTCGCATGAGCGGTCGTTTGACACACCGCTGCCTCTCGGAGATCACCTATTTTCACCCCGTCGAAGCGGATCGTGAATCACACGCACAGAGACTCCAGAAACTCATCCAGAAGGCAGAACCCTAGCCTTCAAAGCCCATCCGGAGGGAGGATCGATCAGGAGAAGAAGGGGATTCCTCTCACCGCGAGAGGAACGACATCATCACCACATTCATCATCATCACCATCTACATAATCACCACCGTTATCATCATCATCATCCGCATCCTTATCATCTGCAACATCAAGAATCCTAGTGGATCCTTCGGTGTATCGGTTGAATCATCCATCCATGTATTCCATTACCATTATCATGATGATTGTTGTTCCCATGTGTGAGTAAACCCCTAGTTCTCGGGGATATGGATGAACCTTGGTATGTGTAGGATCTGAAACGTTTATTATGTATATGAGATCCTCTATTGAATACTTAGTTTAATAACTTCGTGAATGTTGTGAAGGGGCCCCACTCGGTATTTGTGCCTTTGTTGGCCACGAAGTGTATCACTGTCTTTGCATAGGTTTAGGATGTGGAGATAATTCGAGGTGACAGTAAAAGCCTACTGCTCCTAACCTTTACAAGTGACCGGGAATTTACGGAGAACCCTTAGTGAGGCCGCGTCCACAGGGAAACCCTTAATTATCATTAGTTGTAACCCACAGGGGGAGACTATGATGATGACGTGTGTGGCACGAAGTCTACCACGAGTATAACGTGTTCTGTACCCAGCTCCACCCAGCATAATCGTCAACAGTGGCTCAAGTATCCGTTCCATGAGAAACATACCAAAGGGGAACCCCAACTCTGTGAGAACGCCTTTTTAATTTTGATGTTTCACCGTCATTACAATTCATGTCTTTTATTTACTTTTATGTTATTTAGTTATAAGTCACCATTTTACTCGCTCCATATTTAAATTTACCCTTATTCTGCTCAAAGTCTACAATTATCTGCAGGCACGAAGTTACATAATTCTCTACAAGAGGCAAAAGCATGATTCATGTGCTCCCTCTAGGATCGATACTCTTACTTCAAAAAGCTACAAGTAAACCATGTACACTTGCAGGCTATCAGTGATCTCATTCCTGGGCTTGGTCGCCTTTTTACGGACGACACGTGGCTTGTCGACGGTGGAGGCGAGGCCGGCAGCGACGGCGGGATTTGACGTGTCGGCCATGACGTGTCGGCGGGGAAGCGAGCGAGTGGGAGGGTTTTTGACGGAGGGGGGGGGGGGGGGTGGATGTGCCACTGGGTGGCAGGCCGAGGAGAGGAAAACGGCAGGCGTCATGCGCGTCCGCGTCGTGTCCACGCCGATGCAAATCCGATCCAAATTTAAACCGTGATTTATGTATGTTTTGACCTAAATGAACACACGTGGACAAAATGCGTCGGTGTGTTGGAGTTGTCCTAACCAGTGGCGTTTTCATGCATGCACGGCGCATATACGAACCCGAGTAAACCCCAGTCGACAAGGAGTGTGAAATCAAAGTTGGGTCAGGGTGGACTTTTTGGACTTGTATTCATGTGTGGGGCTGACGCGCGGATACTTAGTCCAGCGGGCACATTGATCATTTCTTATCCTGGGCACTCGTCCATAAATAACGCTACGGGTGCGGAACTACTCCATATGGAATACTTTCCGTTCCTCCCTCGACGATCTTATCACCATGAACTACTGCTGCTGCGTCCACTTTGGGTAATTAACCTGCCAAGGGCGGCACTTGCACGCGCGATAGCTCATATTGGCAGCTTCTCACGCCAGCAACAAAAGCCTGGAGCCAACATGGAAAGCGTGTTCACATGACCATGGATGTTTACATGCATGGCTAAAATGTAGACGCATCCCAGATCTATCATGGCACTACCACCAAACATGAATGAAAAACTGGGCCTCCATAGCACCGCACGAAAAGGCCACATGTTATGTTTCTCAGTTTTGCACCTACTTGGTTGAAAGTTTCATAACCTCTTGCACTGCTGCCAACAACTCAGCCTTGAAAAGGAGGAAATTAGCATGTGTGGAAAGGACAATGCATCCTTTCATGAGAAGAAAGTCTTCCAGATCTCCCGTAACCACTCTGCAATCAATGTGGCAATGCCCGTCACTCTAAGAGCATCTCCAATATTTGATGTATATTTAAAGATGTAAAAATAGGTGTTGTATAATTTACATCATCAAAAAGCATTTTTTACATCTTTAAAAAAAGTTTGAACTCCAACAGATGATGTATATTTGTGATGTAAAACTACTATTGCAACAGAAGATGTATTTGAAGACGTAAACTAGTTCAACGGCGACATGGCGGCGGTGCGGCTGCAGACCGAGCGGCGGCGCAAGAAGCTCGAATCGAGCGGCGGAAAAGCGGCGACGGCTTGACGGCTGGTGTGCAGCTTGAATCCGAAAGCGACGGGGCGGCGGGGGAAGCTCGAATCCGACGGCGGCGGGGCGGCAAAAAAACGACCGATGCGGTCAATTTTCAGGCGGAGAGGGACGACACCGCGGTGGGAGGTAGTGGGGAGGCCGAATCTGGTGGCGACGTGGTCCGGTGGGCGGGCGGCGCGGCGGTGGTTGCGCGGTGGGAGGGGAAGTGGTGAAGTGATGGTTGGGCGGTTGGCGTGTGGCTGGGCTTTTACATCTGGGTTTACATCTTGGCGTTTGGAGATGTAAATTTGCATCTTCAAGTGGGATGTGAAGTTTCTACACTCAGGAGCAAATGCTCTTGGTGTGAACAGTAAAATCAAAACAATTCAAAAAACATTCAAAAAATTCTGAATTTTTTTTGTGACATACTTTTACAAATGTTTGTTGTGCATGTAAAATTTCATTGTAAAATCACACTGGTGGAAGGCGTGATAAAAAAACCAAAATCGATGCTCTGAAAATGTTGCTACAAAAGCATTTTGGCGCTCTGATTTTTTTTTGGCACGACTTCCACTAATATGATTTGGTGATGAAATTTTGCATGCACAACAAACATTTGTAAAAGTATGCCACAAAAAAAATTCAGAATTTTTTGAATGTTTTTTGATTTTTTTTAATGTTACTGTTCACACCAGGAGCAAATGCTCCTGGGTGTAGAAAGGCACTTTCGCTTCAAGTGTTGTTTTTTACATCATTTGAAGCAGGTGATGTATTTTTGTTTTACATCTGCATCATCGGTTAGAGGTGCATTTTTAGGCTTCGAAGTTGCAAAGATTAGTTATTTTTGCATTTACATCATTTATTTTTAGGCTTCTGGACGCGGTTGTTGACCCGGGTCGGTGCCGCCGCGGCTTTCCTTTTCCCTGTTGCGCTAAACCCTTCCCTCCCGTGCGTGCGTTGTAGCTTGCCATGCTTTCGAAGTTACTCTACATGCATGGCTGCCGGAATGGATCAATGGAATGCAGACCGGTCAGCATTTCGCCTTAGGTTCAGTCAGGCGTTCAGTGTTTTCGGTCCATTCTTCGATACCGACGTATGGGGAAAAAAGCAGTCAAGCACGTAAGAGTAACCCATAATCCTGCCACGATTAGACTAATACAACACTGGAGGCGAGCACAGTAGTCCGGAGCAAAGCAAAGCAAAGCAAAGTTGCACCCAGACGCAAGAAAGAATCTGAAAAGGCACGCCGTGCGTGCGTGCGTGCGTGCGTCCGCGCGTACGTGGTGACCGGTGGCAGCCACGCACGGGCCACTCACCCACGCCCATGTCAGTCCCTCGGTCGGTGGTTCCCTCCCCTCACCGGGATCTCCTACAAAAACTCCCCACACGCCTCAAGCCTCCCTCTGTTTTCATCCGCAGCCTGGAGCGAGTGAACACGCCCATCAAACCAGCCCAGTCGCTGGTCCAAGTCCAACCCGCGAATTCCATTCCATTTTGCCCGGTCCGTCCTCGGCTTGACTCCGGGGGCCCAAAAACCCAAAATCCACGCCTGGAATCGCGAGGATTTGGTGGTTCGGGGGCTTGATTTTCTCCGCCCGTTTTAGCCGACGCTGACCGAGACAACACCGGCCATCCCCACACAAAACCGACTGCCCGCGCCGCGATACGCACACCGGCACCCAAAACCCACCGTCTCCGTCCCGATTTTTGAACCGCTCCGCCCACCCAACCCAAACCTTCCTCCCTCCTCCCCTTCGGTTGGGTGGGGAAAAAAGGAAAGGGCCGAGCGAGGAGCGCAAGAAACCGCCGCGGCAGGTCCGGGGAAGGAAACTCAAGCGGCGAGCGCGGCGATCCACCGGGCTCCGGCCATGGAGCGCTGCCATCCCTCCGAGGTGTACGAGCTCTTCGTCCGCCACATGAACACCCCGAGGTGAGTAGATTGGGCGTGGGTGGGGGTTCTAATTTGGCGACGCGGTTCTTGGTTTTCTTGCGTCGATCTCGAGCGGTTTGGTTGAGCGTTCCTGTGTTTGCGCGGCGGTGCAGGGTGGTGGTGGACAACGGGGTGTGCGAGACGGCGACGCTGGTGCAGGTGCACAGCGCGCGGAAGCACGGCGTGCTGCTGGAGGCGGTGGCCGCGCTGTCGGAGCACGGCGTCTGCGTGCGGAAGGGGTACATCTCCTCCGACGACGGCCGCTGGTTCATGGACGTCTTCCACGTCACGGACGCCGCGGGCTGTAAGGTCGCCGACGCCGACAAGCTGCTCGTCCGCCTCGAGTCCTCGCTCGCCGCCGCGGCGGCCGCGGCGGAAACATTGCCGCGCCCGGCGGGGTGCGACCCGCCCACCAAGGAGGCGCTCTGCCTGCTCGAGCTCATCGGCGTCGACCGCCCGGGGCTCCTCTCGGAGGTGTTCGCCGTGCTGCACGACCTGCGCTGCAGCACCGTGGACGCCAAGGCGTGGACGCACGGCGGCCGCGTGGCCGCCCTGGTGTTCGTCCGCGACGAGGACACCGGCTCGCCCATCCACGACCCTGCCCGGATCAGGCGCATCGAGTCCCGGCTCAGGCACGTCCTCCGCGGCGGCGCGCGCGGCGCGCGAACGGTCCTGCTCGACGCCGCGGCGGTCGGCAACCTGGACCGGAGGCTCCACCAGCTGCTGAGCGAGGACAGGGAGGCCGACCGCCGCGCCACCGCCCCAGCGGAGGGCCCGACGACGACTGCGACGGCGGTGGCGGTGCAGGAGTGGGGGGAAAGGGGGTACTCGGTGGTGACCGTGAGCTGCCGCGACCGGCCGAAGCTGCTGTTCGACGTGGTCTGCACCTTGACGGACCTGGACTACGTGGTCTACCATGGCACCTTCGACACCGACGGTGATCACGCGCAGCAGGTGAGGCTTCCACCAGTTTCTTGTGCAATCGATCTACAGGATTCTTGTTCTCCTTCCAACAGGTCGTGTGCCCCGTATTTCGGGGAGCTTTAAATTCCCCTCTTGATAGTTCTTGACCCGGCCTTCCTAGACGTTTCTTCGCCCTTCCATCAATCTGTCCTCGTCGGTTACTTGCTCGATTCAATTTTACCACAGTTCTGATGTTATGGTTGGCTCCAAACTACTCTGAGCGGGCAAAAAGTTCAAATGGAATAGTTTCTTTCTCCCTGTTATATGTGGAATGGGATTAAGTTTCACATCACACTAGTAGGAACATCTCGTCAAATTGCAATTATTATCATATAATTAACTTAAGGCCTTGTCCAAATGTTCATCTCCTGCAAGAAAGAATTCAGATTACTTCATGTAAATTGCTCTGCTCTGATCTCCGTTTGCTTTGGCTTGGGCGCAGGAATTCTACATCCGGCGGCTGGACGGGCGGGCGATCAGCTCGGAGGGCGAGAGGCAGCGGGTGATCCAATGCCTGCAAGCGGCGATCGAGAGGCGCGCGTCCGAGGTACGTTCCCATTGAATATCTCCTTTCCTTGCCCTCCATGCCACGCCACCCTGGACAAAAAAGCACCCGATTCCCCACCACAGAGTCCCTTTCCGCCCAACTTTCCACTTGAGCGCCATGTGTTCGGCCGAAATCCCCCCCGCCGACTAACGCGATCCTCCTCGTCTTCACAGGGCGTGAGGCTGGAGCTGCGCATCTCCGACCGGCTCGGGCTGCTGGCCTACGTGACGCGCGTGTTCCGGGAGAACAGCCTCTCGGTCACGCACGCCGAGATCACCACCAGGGGCGACATGGCGGTGAACGTCTTCCACGTCACGGACGTGGCCGGCCGCCCCGCCGACCCCAAGACCATCGACGAGGTCATCCACGGGGTCGGCACCGAGAGCCTCCGGGTGGACGAGGAGCGGTGGCCCCGCCTCTGCTCAACGGAGGGGGACGCAGGCGCCGGCCTGTTCTCGCTCGGCAGCCTCGTGAAAAAGAACCTCTACAACCTTGGCCTGATCAGATCCTGCTCCTGAAGGACCGCAGGACGAAGACGCGTGTCGGATGGGATGCTTGTGTGAATACCGGACGGTACAGGGGTTAGTTTGTAAAATACAGTATTAACTAGGAGTAGGTCTTATTTTCTAGGTCTCGTAGTTACGTGTACATAGCAGACACAAGGACGTTGCTGGTGGGTCATGTATGCACGTATGCTCCATTTACGTGCAAGTAGACAAATAGACCGATGTAAATAGGCTTTGTACATACTATACATGCTATGCTATACTAGCGCTTTAGTCCTCTCTTTTTTTGCGGACAAACTTATACGGAGTATTACTCAAGCATCGACCGTACAATCCTGCGTACATAAATCGATGACCTCTAGGGTCCTGATCCCCAAACAGACAACAAATTAAGCTGCCGATGTTGTAAAACGGGATTTTTACATTAAATACCTGAAAATCATATGTATAAAGTTGTCCCAGTGAAGTACATGCGCATATAAGCTTTTTCGAGTTGCATAGTGATTAAAGTTGTGTGTTAGACGCTGCTACTGATTTTCTAAACAAACAATTTAGGCACATGATTCAAAAAATGTGGTGAAAAAAACGCATCAATCAGATAGAAATTCAGAATTGTGAAAAACGTATTTTCATCGTCTCAAAATAAGTGACTCAACTTTACACTAACTTTAATACAACGTTAGTATAAAGTCGAGTCGCTTATTTTCGGACGGAAGGAATATAAATTTTACATACTCGTGTGTTTTGTTCATAGGAATAAAAACCAATTATCCTAATAAGCATAGTCAAAATAAAATCAAACCACATGGAATATCATTATCCATTAGCATGTTATTATGTCAATAAGGATCTCGGTCTCGTTGTTTGTGAGTAGGAATTTGACAAAGAAGTTCAAGAGGATTCTAACATTCCTCTCTTTCCTCTAAAGCTTAGATCAAAGGAAAAAAAATCATTGGTTACATTCTTTTGAACCAAAAATTTCCTTCACTTTTTCTTCGAACCAAACAAGGCCTTAAAGGGGCTGGACTTTCCATTTTTCACTAGTGTGCCATGCTATGTTTGCAGATGCTTAGCCCATAAGGGCAGAGCTAGCCGTGCATAAACGCACAACTCGTGCCATACCCTGAATCTGAAAAGCTTCCAAGTGGAATCAAGTCTATGTTACGTACCCTTCATACAATACGTAACTGGACATTTCAAACTGCAATGACGCATCAACATTTCCAAGGTGCTGCCATGTGTCAAGACAAGAGAAGCTATAAAATTCTAAACGTCGCAAACCGGCATTATGAAAAGTCCAAATGTAGGCCAAAAGGAGGATTAATCAACGGAGTATGACGATCGATTCAGACGCGATTTCGTTTGAACTTTGCAGCCACCCAACGATCCTCCACCGCGACAAGAAACCCAGCAGAAAAGTTCATTTCTCTATCCAGCAGCGATTCATTCGCTGCGTTTCAGCATCAGCCCTTCACAGAAAACCACTTGACTTCGCCACAGCCAGCCGCGCTACAAAACCGACTTGCGGCTGGCCAGTGATACACGAGGCGTCCATGCGTGACATCTGAGATCGGGCTCACGACCCCGTCTCCGTCTGTCCCCGGAAAAAGAAACATGCCGAACCGCCTCGTGCCTCGCTTTCACGAGAATTTTCGCCATTCGCCTCGGCGGTCTCAAAGCAAGGCACCAACAATTATACTTGTATACTAATAACCAGCACACGTAGGCCGTGGAATTCCTCGTGGCGAGCGTCGGCGTCCTCGCTCGCCCGGTACGAGCCCTGGTCACGCGCGCACGCGGAGGAAGGACGGAGAGCGGGTGGCAGGGGAGCGAAAAGGACCCAACCACCACCGACCTACCGCCCCAACCGCCGTTGATCGAACCGGAAGCACGCTTGGCACAGTAGTGCCGAGGGGACGATACGCGCGCCCGCGATTGCTTTCGGGGCAGCTTTGAACTGGGCGACGAAAAGGACCGGTTAAAAAAATTTCATTTCGTCCCTCGAGATCTGAGACGGCGTTGGTCTGGTTTGGTTTGGTTTGGTTTGGTGGGGGCGAGGCCGCTGGTTTCCTCGTCACCCGATCGGATCCGGGCGAGGACGACCGGTGGTGGTTGCCTTGGCATTGTCGGTCAGAACAAAACGTGCGGGAAATTACTGCCGCCCTGGCACGTCGGCAGCCATCGTTACCGTTTATAATCAATCAAATCAACCAAAAGACACAAGTTGGCAACCGGGCGAGAGGCCTCCCTCTCTGCAAATTGCGATGGGTCGTACTGGTACTGCGATCATGGTTGGTTACCGTCTGCGAATTGCAGGCCGGAGAGGCTGATGAAGAGGAGGCTTGCATGCTGTCTTTACAGGCTGGATATATGTGTATCCGGATCGTGCGTTAGGGGAAACCGTTCGTACTAGGAATGGGTGGCATCGAGTGGCGGTGTCGAGGGGCTCCTGGCTTCGTGTCGGCCCGGATCTGAACTGGCCCGGCATGTGGATCAGCTTGTCCAGCTGCAGGGGTTTTGGTCTCGACCGGATGCTTGGCACGCATGTTGCGTATGCGACCTGCTTTTGCTCACCTACTATCGAGGCGGCATCGTCCTGCCGACGACGACGACCCCTGCTGGCTTCGATTTCGACAAGGATACTCAAGCCGCTAGCTTCTTGTTTGGCCCTCAAGAGGAGTGTACTCCAGAACTTGGTAGTTAATTCCTGGAGGGGCTTACAAATGACAGCGCAAGAACTCATGTGCCTTGGCCAGGATGGATGGGAGACGCGTCATGGTCATGATGGGATCATGGCAGGCTGAGCAACAATTAATACGTACTCATTATGTGATGGCTAATGCTAAACCCTCCCAGCAAATTATGCGAGGAAGTATCAAACAGATGCACTTCGTGTCGTGCTATGAAAGAATGGTTCTTCCCCAACCCACTAAAGCGGGGCTGGACAAGGGCATCATATATATACAGCGACGTAACCCATCTGTAGTAGGTATGTACAAAAGAATTTGTGGCATTTGCCAGCTTATCATGAAGTGATGAAGGCGTGGTTCACACAGCCGGTTACGGCAGCACACGAGCAAGCATCAACTATTTTTGTCAGTTTTTTTTTCTTTTTTCGAGCCTACACTGGGTCACTGCTTCGAGGTATTATTCTTACGGGAAGGCCGGCTGGCGTGCGGTCGTAGGCATCAGGTGCTATGCTGGGTCGTTCGTCTTCGTCCTTGCGAAGAACATCGGCGAAATGAAGACCCAGCCCTTCCTCGATGTAGGAGTCGTCCATATACCTCGTCTTGGACAAGGCTTGGGTAGGATTTCTCCAGCTGCTGGTGCTGCTGCTTCTGTTATCGCCCTGCTCCAGATCCCCCTCGCTTCCCTCTGATATATCACCACTGTGATGACTGGAATGACTATTGCCAGCCATATTGTGATATCCAAATGCTGGAGGCTCGAGGAAACTGTCTTGCGGATCATGGGAAGATGCAGGGCCCTGGTTCCACCAGTTGCCTGTGGAACTGTCTTCGTTACCGTTGTGCTTAGTAGGAGCATGCCGGAATAAAGTGCTTGATGTAGATGCTCCCATATGACTCTGAACTCTTCCGTACAGATCAGAGTAATAATTTTCATCTTCTTCAATTTCAGATGTTTCCCTTGCTAGTTGACTTGCGTCCTGACCAGCCTCGAGGGACGCTTCATCAAAAAGGGGAGCTTCAGTTCTATCCAGGTGTGGTGAATGGCGCATGTAATACCAATCCAGAATATATGGGTGGATTCTTTGATCTGTGTCCAGCAATCCTAAGGGATCCAAGTTATAACCAGCAGGTGGGAAGGCCTCCGCATGGTTACGGATAATACTTGGGAGTAGCTGATGGAAGATATCATCCCTTTGACCTGTGCTATCAACAAAGCCTGATGCTTCCATTGCCTGATATTGTGCAACAGCTTGCTGACGTATTTGTCTTTCCTTGAACTTCTGTAGGTTTTGTAAGAATTGTTTGCCGTCTGCATTTGATGCCAACGATGGATACACACTCTGAAAACTGCAAACAATCATGTAATAGTGCTAAGACTTCAATCTTGTTGTTTCTGTTTGGTCTTTTATGTGTTAGTGTGAATGGTGGCTTAATTAGGAAAACAGATGATACTGGCTTTGAGATCAGTGCTATAACCAGGAAAGACTACAACCATAAGGTAACACTAACCATAAGGTAACACTAACAGATGATACTGGCTTTGAGATCAGTGCTATAAACAGATGACTCTGCATTCTCCCACTACAACCAGGAAAGACTACAACCATAAGGTAACACTAACAAAATAGTGTTCTTTTGGGGTAATACTAACAGAATGATAACATGGTTGCAAGATATATACAAGATTAAAAATAGTATGTCATGCCTTAGGAGAAGAGCACTTTCTGCTATATTGTATTGCCTCAAATTTAACAAGTGTTGAAAATAGACATTGTTTTAAAAAAACGTTTTCCATATTTTGCACAATTTAGGCAGATTGTTATTTTTTTAAAAGGATTAACACCTTCTGAGAATGGGACTCCAGAAGAAATACATACTTCCAGTCCAGGAAAATAACTACTGCTTAAGTACACCTTTTTTTTGGCAGGAAACTACTTAAGTACACCAAGCTAGTAACAAGCGTGTGAAGTACTCTAATTTACCTTAAGAATGATTTCTCCATTTTCCCTTGGGAGCTCCTCAGATTTTTAGGTGCATCAAATGGAGAACCATAGTTTCTATTACCGTGTCTTCTGAAGTCAAACAAGCTTAAACTATTGAAACACAGCAAAGCAATGATGTTAAGTTTTGCAGAGGCTCAACAAAGATACTGGTTAGAACATAAATTCGGAAGAAACTTCAGCAAACTGACCTGCATACATCTCCCACACCATCTACATAAATTGTGAAGTCCGAGATGAAGTGCAGAATGTCATCAACACGCTGTAAATTTATAAGAATTCACAGCTGTTACGAAACTGTAGAGAAACACATTCATTGACCTAGTTCAGACCATTACCTTTGGCACCTCAAAAATGAGCAAGTAAGGAGTGATGAAAATGGAGGCCATCTCTTCTAATAGCATTACTATGGTATACTGCATTCACAATTTAACAAGACACTTCTCAGAGCTATATAGAAAATACAAACCACATAGCAATACAGAAATATCCTGGATCTCAACCATCGACGAAAACCTAATGCAGGTGGCAGATGATATCTAGGAAGCAAACCACTTTGCTGAGTCCTGTTAATCTAAACACCAAAACTAACATGTTTTTTTAGATATATCACTTTTTAACTGAAAGAGATGGGAAAAAAACTTGAAAGCTCAACATTGTCATATCTCTATCAGGGGCGAATGTCAATTATATATTCACCTATTAATTAATTTAATTAATTGCCCCATGCTAGAAAAATAACTTTAACTATTACTGTTATCAAAAGCCAAAATGACGCAGAAGAGTATTATCTTCAAAACAGCATTATAGCTGAATTCAGGTACCTGAAATAGTGTTTCAAATTCTTTCCGAACCAGTTCACTGCTTTCTTTACCACGCCACCGCTTCGGCATGTAATGGGTTTGCTGGACAACGAGGCACATAGCTCCTTCTGGGTCAATTACTTGAAGTTCATCAGCCACTACTTTTCGACTTATAGCTGCTATTGTTCCAAAAACAATAGTATACCAGAATAGATTCCTTCCGAAAATCTTCAAAAGTTATGGATATGAAATATTAGAAGGTGGATAAGATGCAAGTAACAGAAAGCCAAAAAGTGCCAAAAAAGAACTTACATGACCCTCGAGGATGGATTCGCCCAGGAATCCCACAATTATAAGAGCACCAGCCAAACCACCAGAAACAAAAGATACAAATTTTGCTATAATAGAAATCAGGGGAGTTGGAAATTGCTTCAGGTAATTCAACGAATGCACAGCACTGTTGTTCATCCTATGTCTGAAGAAATGGTCTACCTGAAATTATTGTAAGCAGTTGAGTTTTAAAGACAACCAAGGTAAAAAGCGTAGTATATATAGCCCTCAACAGACACAAGTTGCCTGCAGCTAATATAAGGATTGTTAGCCACACAAATCGTAAAAATAAGAGGTAAACGATGTCAAACATCCATTCAAATCAGTCAATAGTAGTAGTACTAGTGACTAGAATTAATGAGTTCTGCATGAGAAGCTACCTCATTATACTCCCTGAAAATCCACCTTGATAAATTTGACCATCTTCTAGATGATGCTGTGCTGGGATGATTATAAATTTCTTCAGCATGTCTCAGAATGAGGTACACCAATGGGAAAATTACAAGGCAGGGCGACAGGATCAGCATTGCAATGCCAACAAATACAAGTCGTTTTTTCAATGCAGCTGGGCTTGCTAGAAAATCTTTTCGAACACAGAATTTGCTGCAAAGCAAAGAATACAGGTGCTCAGTGTAAGGAACTAAAGTTCACCAATAGAGAAAACTCCTTTAACCGAACAAAATCTATGGGACCATCCAAAAGCAATGTGTGGGTTCTTGCTAAAGCTTCACAGTGGATGACATGCACACTGGAAGTTGCAGAAATATCATGAGTACATATGCAGCTGTAGCCTGTAAGTGCTGACATCTAAAGCAATGTATCCTATGCATCATGACCACTTGGTGCATCCTTGCGTCCCCTCAATCCAAGCCTGACCTTTGTACAAGGGGATATATAAATACACAGTAGGATCATGATGCATAGGATGCTGTCACACGACCTATTGGGTGAAATCTGAACCAGTGCGTAGAAATTGGATCCATCATGAATTAGTACTGCTATACGTGAATTGACAAGTAAGTGACCTAAATAAATAAGGTGTTCTGCAACTGGTTATCTAGAAAAATATCTGTAAAGCAATAAAGCTTGGACTATATTCTGCATCAGTAACTACACATTTGGCAGCCTGTAAATAAGTAATTATTGTACTATATGTAGTGAATGGCAAATACTACCAACGTTTAGACAGTACATATGCCTTAGTTGCCCCGCCCCCTGCCCCACATTTAAGTGGTTGATCAGGCAGTGGCTTAACAGCTTATACGGACTGCCAAGGCTAGTCATAGTGGGAGTAACATAAATACTCCTAAGGGCGTGTTTGCTTGCTTGAGGTTATATCAATAGCAGGAGCACAGTGTAGAAAAGCAAATACAAGCATGATCATTCAGATAGTGAAAATATGTTTAGCCGAACAAATAGTATTTGAATAGTTAAATACTCGTTCGAATAAACAAATTATTAAAGAGTAGCCAATAGCCCAATACTTAGAAAGACTGAAGTACGCGTTTACCTGTCAAACATACTCTGGAAGATGCACCAGTTTAAGGTCCATTCTAGGGCCTTTGGAAGTACCACATGGTTTCTCCTGTCATGTACATGAGATTTGACAGTTGGACCAGCACCAGGAAGCCAAGGACGAATTGGAAACGAGATAATGCCTTTATTCACCATCCCTATCAAGTAATTTTCTTTCCTCATTATCCTCATAATAATATCCTGCTCCGAGAGATCCCTAACAACACAGAGTTTTTTAGACTTTTGTAGCAGGACAACCTTCTCGATTATTCTGGGCCATGATATAGTCTGGATCTCGAGATCTGTAATCTTAAGGCTACACAAATAAAAAGAACAAGGGTGAAGTTTTTAATTGTTGTGGGCTAACACACACAGACAGACACACACATGCATGTGTGGTAAGCTGAATATTACCTATTATAGTAGAAGTCACGTGCATTCAGTGTACTTTTCAGTTGTACAAAGAACTTGAGGAAGTTGATAAGTCCATATGTTACCAATATAACCATTGATCCGACAGTGACCATTTTAGGAAATGTAAAGGGTACTAATGGATTATGCTTGATGGCTTCCATCAGATCACATGGTTTTTCTCCAGACTCAAGTGCCTCCACACCACATTTCAAGTGGCCGATGGCATTCCAATCAACATATAAGAAGAAGAACCCGATACAGCATACCGTAAACAGTACATTTAGGATCTCGATTATCCATTTGGTAACGATGCACCTTAGTCCTTTAGCGCAGAAATATTCATAAAGCCTTTCGAAGAAAATATCCAAGTCAGGGATCGGTTCTTCCTTGACGCCTTCACCATGGAGAAGTCTAGACGGGCTCTCACTTCCAGAACTTGGCAATCTTCGGTAGTCCGACAACTCAATTTCAGGTGGAATATCAATGAGCAGTTGTGCTGATAATGGTGATTCTCTTCTCCAAGGCCACTTAAATACTGTTTGTGTATTTGTGTCCTTCGAAGGGAAGGACATCATTCATGAAAAGAAAAGCCAATGCCAATTGGAATCCTTGCCATGCCACAGGAAATGACCTATAAAGAGAACCAAGAGGATGTTAATGACTCACATTTTGAGTAACACCAGTCTCCTGAAGATCTAAAGGCTACAGGTACGGTAAATCGAAGAAACTGAAGTAATGTCACACGCAAGCAATATTTTCCCCACATGGACAAACCCAAGGGCAAGTTCTGAACAAGCTTGATAAGGCAAGTAGATTGGAAAATCATTGCAAACGCAGTGAACATAAAAGCAACAAACAGTTAGACGCAGATCAAATTAACCAATGTTAAGCTTAAATCATATTTAGTCCCTTAGTACTCATCAATCAACCGCCCTGCGCCAAGAGGCCCGGCGTAACCGGACTATCTCCCTACACAGCTTCTGTCTTATCGTCACGCGGAGCAACCCGGTGCTCTGCACCTCAAGGGCGGCAGCTAAACAACACGTTTGAGCTAACTTGTAGCAAAATCCCTAAAGCCATCGCCCGTGCCACCACATAAAGCATGATCATCACAGCCACTAAAGCTTTCCTCCGGCCAACACCAAACACCCAGACCTAGATCAACTGGTTTGCTAGAGCTCGGTTTCATCCCATAAATCGTAATAAAATAAATAAACAGAAAAAGAGTCGTGAGCGGATAAGAGAGAGGGAGGGAGGGAGGAAGGGGCGGAGTCCAGCACCGACCTGATGGGCACCGGCGGGCGCCGGCGCGCCGGCGCGACGAAGGGCGGGTTGCGTGAGGAGGCGGAGGCGGCGGCGGCGGCGGGGCGAGGGTTTCGCGGGAGGAGGAGGTGACTTGCGGTGGACTGCGGCTCGTCTGGTTGGGAAGGGGAATCGGACGCACGGGGGGGAAGACGATGAGAGGGGAAGACGGAGGCGGTGCGTTTCGGGAGAAGAGACGTGACGGGATCGAGGGATGGAAGGAATCGTACGGGAAGGGGATAATAATTTGTTCGTTTCCTTTATCCGGGGTTTTCCCCTTGCTCTGCGTCGCCCGTCGCGCTGGTCGCCGAGTTAATTTGGGAATCGTAATGGCTTGCGTACAGAGGGTTGATGGTCTGTTTTCCATTTAATTAGTATAATAATAACACGGATTGATGGTCTAGTTAGCTATCGGCACACGAGCAAAACACGTTTCATCTCTAGCCAATCCCTTGTATATTGTACTCCCTCCGTCCCAAATTAAGTGACTCAAAAATGACTCAAGTTTGTACTAACTATAAGAGTGTCTTCAATACGTGTCTTAGGGCACCCGCAAAGCAGACCCTCGAACCGCTAGCAACCGTTCGGACTGCGCTGTCCGAACGTGTTTAACCATTCGACGTAGACTTGTATTAGTCAGTCGAGCGGTTCAAACGTTTTTTTGTAAACCCATGACAAACCGAGGGGCTTTGCGGTAGTCCGGACAACAGCCACGTAGGACTCCGACATCCCCATCCTACCCAAAACCCCTTCCACACCCGCGCCTTCATCCTCCCATTTTTCTCTCTTCAGTATTTCTCTCTTGCCTTTGTCGTCGCTCCACCACCCCGGCCGCCACGTCACACCCCTGCCGGAACTCGACGAGTCAGTCAACTTCAACGGTACAACCAGATTCCACGCCGTCGTTCCACACCTCTCCTCCGACCGTCGCGCAGGTACCGTCCACTCCTACTATGCTCACCATGCCTGACACATGTTCGATGAATTGCGCGAGCTAATTTTTTTTTGTCCCTTCTTGTTTGAAGCAATGGATTCGGATATGGAGTACATATACAAGCACTATGTTGAGTCATCGACTCGTCCGACAAGGAGGACTACAGGGACGAGATGGTGATGATGCAGACGATGCTTGCAGACGCGGGGCGTGCGGAGGAGCATGTTCTCAATTTCAAAGGATCGATCAAGGGTCATCGAGTGCTCAACTGCAACCGGGTGCATGATAATTTTACGCTGATGGACGACTACTTTGCCCCCATGCCCTCTTCGATGACAATTTTCACCGGCGCTTTTAGATTCGCAAAAATGTCTTCGATCGTCTCTACCATAGCATTCGGTCCTTTGATGACTACTTCATCTTGAAGAAGGACGTCGTGGGAAGGATTGGGTTCTATGGTTACCAGAAGTGCATGGTCGCACTTCGGATGCTTGCATATGGCACGGACATTGATTCGTGGGACGAGTACCTACGGATGTCTGAGAGCACATGCAAAGATGCCATGGTCAGATTTGTAACTATCGTGGTCAAGGTGTTTGGACCTCGATACCTAAGAGAACAAATTGTGGCAGACACCGGGAGGATCTTGTGTAACAGCCCGAGACCGACGATCCAGATGCCATCGATATATTCCGTTATCCCCGTGTGATTTAATTGTTTGTCGCATTCATCATCGCATCATTCGCGTTGCATCAGCACTCCATTGTTGTCATTTTTCAAAACTTGCATTCATTAATAGTTGCATGTTCTCCCTGTTGTTCTCATTGAAAGTTCCGAGACAAACCACACTCGCACGTGCCCACGGCATCGTAAAAATATTGTGTTATAATTGGGAATAAAATGTTCTTGGAATGGGTTGAAAGTTGGCAGCGGTCTTAGTATATTATAGGTAGAACGTCTGTCAAATTTGGTCGCATTCGGAGTCCGTTTGATACCCAACGGATAACTATAGCGGCACTATCGCCGGTCAAATTGTCAGACGTTTTTCGTTTCCAAAAACCTGCCGCCGGGCCACCAAATCTTCCCTCTCATCTCAGCCCAACCACTCTACATAGGCCACCTACATCAATCCCTTGACAGGAGCCGTCCAATCGAGATCGAACGACTCAAATCGGCTCAAAAACCCCCAACCATAGATACCCCTACTATAAAAGGAAGGCCTACCCCTCAAGATCTGGAAACCCTAGCCTCCTTCGTTTTCCATGCCACCCACACCCCCGCCACCAAGTGGCGCCGCTGCCAGCCTCCTCCCACGCGTCAGACCGCTCGAGCCTGGTTTTGGCCCTCCCGAGCCCGGATACACCGTCGTCGTCGTCATCCACGAGAGCCCCTCGCCTCCTCCTGTGCGTCTCCATGGCTGCCTCCCCGCGCCTCACCCGGATCTCGCCGGCCTTGCCAACCCCGCCGCCGGAGCCTCACCGTCGACCGCCACCGGAGGGAGAAGTCATCGCCATGGGAGTTAAGCTCTGAGTCCGCCGCCGCCCTGGATGCTTCAGATCCGGCCGCCATGCTCCGTCTGTCCCTAGATCCGACGAGATCTAAGACGGATCCGGTCGGCTGGCTTCCTGAAAGCACATTTGCTCCCTTGGTGGTTTTGGTAATTAATAACAACATATATCTCATTGGACTAATGTTTCCACTAAGTATATTTCAGGAAAAGTTCAATGATGGGATGGCTATAGGATTGTGAGGAGACCATAGGATTGGCAAAGCTGCAAAAAAGAGACTCTACATTTTACTTTGTGAGAAATCACTTTGAGTCCATAGGAAAGCCAATACTATTAAAAGGGCGTGAAGTAATGTTGGTGAACAAATTGCTCCACGTGCACAAGTGCTAGCCACCAAAAACACCCATAAGCTCTCCCACAAAATACTCTGTCTAAACCCTACTACACAAAATCGGTGCCACCAAGTTTCCCACTCGGCTCTACCGATTTTCCATCTCAGACAGAACCCTAGCCAAACCCTAGCTTCTCGGTACAACCAAGTACTACATCGGTGCAACCGAGTTTCGGTGACCAACATTCGGATGACCAAGTTTATAAAATCAGAATTTCCGAGTTTTATGGATCGGTCTCACCGAGTTTGGAAACTGCCCTCGGCCACTCATATCGGTACTACCGAGAATCACATATCAGTCTCACCGGGATTCCTAAAGCTGCCACATTTTGAACAAATCGGTATGATCGAGTTTTACTTCGGTTTCACCGAGTTGGTCAATGATGGTGTAACGGTTGGATTTTTGGAGATGCCTATATATACCCCTCCACCACATCCTACCCGTAAGAGAAGCACTCAGAACAGTTCCCCACTTCCCATATCCAAATTTCTGAGAGAGAACCACCTACCCTTGTGTTGAGATCAAGATCATCCACTCCAACCATATGGATCTTGATTTCTAGCCTCCCCAATTTGCTTTCCACCCAATCAATCTCTTCTATCAAGCCAAATCTGTGATTGAGTGTTGAGGAGTCTATCATCTTGAAGCACAAGAGCAAGGAGTTCATCATCACTATCAAGCCTATTACCTTTTGGAGGGTGGTGCCTCCTAGATTGGCTAGGTGTTGCTTGGGAGCCTCCTACTTCGTGTTGTGGAGTTGAACCAAGAAGTTTGTACGGGCAAGGAGATCGCCTACTTCGTGAAGATCTACCCATAGCGAGGCTAGTCCTTCGTGGACGGAAGCCGTTATGGAATAGTCAGGGTTGCTACTTCGTGGACCCTTATGGATGAAGCCCTCCGTGGACTCTCACGACCGCTACCCTCCGTGGGTTGAAGACTCCATAAACGTGGATGTATGATAGCGCCACCTATCGGAACCACGGGAAAAATCTTCGTGTCTACAATTGCATTTGATCTTCTATCCCTACCCTCTACTACATGTGCTTGTCTTTACTTTCCGTTGCTATACTCTTAGACATGCATGTGTAGGGTGTGCTTGACTTGCTATCATTGCTAAAATCTTCCCACAACTAAAATTGGGAAAAGGTAGAATTTTTATTTGGTCAAGTAGTCTAATCACCCCCCCCCTCTAGACTTATTTTCGATCCTACAAGTGGTATCAGAGCTTTGGTTTCCATTGCATTGGTTTCACAACCTAGGAGAGTATGGCGTCTAGTGAGGGAAATTATCACCATAGAGGTCCGTACTTTGATGGTACAAATTTTGCTAGTTGGAAGCATAAGATGAAAATGCATATTCTTGGTCATAACCCCGCCGTTTGGGCTGTTGTTCGTGTTGGCTTGCAAGGTGATTTCTTTGGTGATGGAAAGGAACCGGATCATGAAGCGACCGTGGAAGAATTAAAGATGTTGCAATGCAATGCTCAAGCATGTGACATTCTATTCAACTGCCTATGCCCCGAAGAATTCAACAAAATCGGCCGTCTTGATAATGCAAAGGAAATTTGGTACACTTTGGTTGATATGCACGAAGGTACCGATTCCGTCAGAGAATCTAAGTTGGATGTGCTTCAAAGTCAACTTGACAAGTTCAAGATGAAGGATGGTGAAGGGGTCACGGAGATGTACTCTAGGCTAGCTCTCATTACCAATGAGATTGCCGGCTTAGGAAGCGGAGAAATGACCGACAAATTCATCATCAAGAAGATACTTAGAGCCTTGGATGGAAAGTATGACATCATGTGCATATTAATCCAAATGATGCCAAACTACAAAGATCTCAAGCCTACGGAAGTGATTGGAAGGATTGTTGCTCATGAGATGTCACTCAAGGACAAGGAAGAACTTCACAACAAGTCAAGCGGTGCTTACAAAGCCTCAAGTGATGCTCCCGCTACTTTAAGCGACAACCTTGTTACCAATGAAGAGATAAGCTTCATGGTCAAGAAATTCAACAAGTTATACAAGAGTAGAGGCAAAGAGAGGAACTCCAACTCAAGATATGAAGAGAAGCGTTCATCTAGTCGTGACCGGAATTGTTACAATTGTGGAAGGCCCGAACACTACTCCAATGAGTGCACATCCCCCAATAAAAGAAGGGAAGAGTCGCCTAGAAGAAAGAGCTCAAGAGATGAGTCACCTCGAAGAGAGAGAAGGAGTAGAGATGATCGTTATGAACGAAGACCCTCAAGGAGAAGTAGAGACTCAGAGAAGAAGGACAAGTACACCAAGAACTACTCAATAAGAAGACATCAAGTTCACGTTGGTGAATGGGTTTCCGGCTCCGAATCCGACAACCACTCCGAGAGAAGTTATCACTCCGACTCCGACTATAGTCAAGATGAAGGTGTTGTCAGAGTTGCACTCGTTTCCTCCAACTCCTACGACATATTTGATTCACCAAATGAAGGGAGTGGAAATTGCTTCATGGCTAAAGGCCCCAAGGCATCACACCCCGAATACATTGACTTTAATAGTGATGAGGATGACTTACTTGGAGATGATGACTTGCTATTTGACAAATCTAGTGATATTAGTCAAAATGAACTTGTTAGTAATCACTCTAGCCAAGACAAGTCATGTGATGATAAGTTGGAAATAGAGCGACTAACTAAAGAACCAAACACTCTTAAGTTAGCCCACAAGTCTACTCTAGAAGATCATAGAGAACTTGTAAGGACTCATGAGAAGCTCCGCTTCGAGAAGCTCAATTTGGAGCAAGAGCATGAATTCCTTAAAGCTATCAATGACGATCTTCGAAAGAAGACTTCCTCTTATCTAGCCAAACGACTCCTCTTGTCTACATTCATTCCACAAGTCAAGGCTAAGCAAACTAGTAACAAAGGCAAGAAAGGTTCTTCAACTAGTAGCAATAAAAATGATAAATCCAATGATATTGCTTCTAGTAGTTCTATTGATTCCACTAACGATTCTCTTAGCCAAGTTACACTTGAGCAACAAAATGATCTATTGAAAGCGATTATAGAAAAATGTATCTACAAAAGTCTTGCCGGATGTAAGCAATTTGAGGAAATTGTACACAAGCATGGAGGATACCGGAAGAATCATGGCATTGGCTACTTCAACGCCAATGGAGTTGAATGGGAAGAAGGTCAATACCCAAAGCCCAAGTTTGTTCCTCAAAGGGAGAAATACGAACATACTCTTCCCAAGGGAACAAAAGCTCAAGATGACCTTCCACCACAAGACCACAAGCTCAAGGGCAAGGACAAACTTCAAGAGGAGATTGTCTCATATGAAGATGAATCCAAAGCTATAGTCAAGTGGGTTTCCAAGGCTTCTACAAGCTCAACTTCTACAAGTGCTACTTCAACTCCAAGGATTCCCATCAACTTGATGTGGGTCCCCAAGAAGAAGAACTAGAGAAGTTCTTGAGGGGTGACTCCGCCAATGAAATTCACTCACATTCATTATTGGCAAGGACTAGTTGCAATCAACATCAACATTATGCAATAGTTCAAGGAGTCAGACATTCCCTCAAAGGTAAGCAAGGGACAAGGTAATTAATGAATCCATGGACATCATCGTGTATGCTTTGCACTCCATGTCCATAGATATCATTGTATTTGTCTCTTGTGTTCGGGACTAACCCATGTAGGCGAGGAGAGTAAGAAACAAAAAGGATTGCTCCCAAATCAAGATGATCTTCATCAACTATGAGCATCCACCACTACATCACCCACATGAATTCTTCTACGACAAAACCCAAGGTTAGTTTATCCCTCTCAGGGGGATGTCACATCAAGGGGGAGCTTTACTCTAAGACTTGAGTTAAAGCATCTCTTAGAATGTGACAACATTAACAAGATTTATGTAAAAGTGGCAACCCCACTTGTGCTTAAACGACGAGTATGACATATGATCAAGTATTCTTACTTGGCTCCTAAGTCAATATACTCATATATAGATGACTACGTCATCGCCAAAGTGCTTGATAGATGCTAGAGTGTTTGTGCATGTTTGCCATGATTTCATTTGACATCTTATTGTGTGAGCATGTTTGTCTGCATATCTTTACTCATTCGAGGATATCCAATTGTTGCTATTTGGCTTTTGGTTTTCTTTTGCCAATTGGATGTACAAGAATGCCTAGGATCCCTCTCTATCTATCTATGCTTTATCGTCTCAAGTTCTATTAATGCTACATCACAAAACTTGAACAAGCACTTCTCGGACCCTCTGTGTGAGGAGCACTCGGTGTACCGTGTCGACAGCTACATTCCAAAACCTCTCTGTGAATCTCGGTGTAACCAACCCAAAAAACTTGGTTCCATCGAATCACTGAGTTGATCTAGGTTTTTGATCTCGGTACAACCGATCGGGTATTCTCGGTCTCACCGAGTTTCTCTGTCACCTGACAGTTAGGAAACTCGGTGGCACCGAAATGTTCCAATCGGTTTCACTGACAGTCTGGGGTATATAACCTGGCGATCCCGACTTTTGAAATTCATTCGATGAAGTCTATTTCTCAAAGCCCCAAACTGCCGCTCCGGACCCCCTGGTCGTCGCCCTTGCCTCCCCGTGCGCCTCCGCCGTTGGGAATCGTTGTCGTCGACGGAATCTTTGCCGCCGTCGTCGCCTTAGCGGATTCGTCACCGAGTTAGGGTATGAATCCGGGCCCCTTGTGCGCTCCTCTTTCCAATTCATGCGCATTAGGGTACTCTTATCGATAATCCATCTGTTGCAATCTTCCTAATCCACTAGAAAATTCATTAGATTAGCGAACGAGAAAATTTTAGGTTTAGCCGTCCGCAAAACGCATCTTGGTGACACCGAGTCGCAAAAATCGGTTCTACCGATTTTGGTTCTAGGGTTCCTGAGAATGGTCTCGGTGAAACCGAGCGGTCATTTTCGGTGACCCCGAAGTGACTGCCAAGTTTCTGTGAAGTAGACCATATGTCTCGGTGGATCCGAAAATCTTAACTCGGTGGTACCGAAATCCATTTTGCAGAAAGCTAAAACTAAGAATTTCTTTGTTCAAAATTTGAAAAATCTATGTGTTTTGTGATGCTCAACCCCACTGCTCTTCTATGCTCTATTCACAGGGTCAGTGTGTCAGATTCAGTGGACAACCAGAATGACTTCAGAGAGCCCAGTGTTGATGCAGATCCAGGCACTAGTCCTAAGGCCGGTTCTCCCTCTTCAGAAGATCCAGGCACCCCAAGCTCTCATGCATTGTCCAAGGCTTCTACAAGAGCCAGGAGGAAGTTGAACTCAGATGAGGAGGACTCAGACTTTGAGCCAGAGGAGGTTCTTGCTAAGCAAAGGCAAGACAAAGCAGAGAAAGTTGCAAAGAAGTCTGCAACTAAGGCCACCTCATCTAGGAGGCCAGTGAGAAAGGAGTATGCCAGTTCTGAAGCCATGAGAGCACCAGAGAGTGCTAGGGCATCCATGTCCATTGAGCCAGCCAGGAGCCCCATGCCCAAGAAGGCAGCTGAGAGGAAGAGGAGCAGAAAGAGGACTGTTCATGTTCTTGGAAGACCTACTTCTATGTATGAAGATTCGGAAGAAGCTGAGGAAGAGGAAGAGCCAGCTGCCAAGGCTCCTCCCAAGAAGAAGAAGCTGCTTGCTGATGCCATGACCAGTCAGGCCCCATCCAAGAGCAAGTCAGCTGCTCCCAAGAAGCCCACAGCTCCTAAGTCCAAGAGGACAACCAAGGATGTTCCAGCTGTAGCAAAAAACAAGGGTTCCTCCTCTAGAGCTGCTGTTGAAGAGGATGAGATGACTGTTTTGAGGAAGCTGAGACCTCACCTTCCAGAGCACAATGACAACCATCCTATTGCTGAGGACATGAAGAAGAGGAAGGATTCAGGGCTGAGGGAATGGAGAGCTATTGATCCATATTCTCAGAGGAGAAGGACTGCTCTAGACTACAGATTCTACACCAAAGAGCAGCAAGATTTCTATGAAACCATTCTCCTGGACAAGAGCCCAGCTGTGAATGATATGAGATATGTAGACTGGGACTACATCAAGGAGAATGAAGATTATTTTCCCCATGTGCAAGAAAACTTCAAGGCCATTGACATTGATGCATTTGTTGGTAGAGAGTTGACCCCTTGGAATGATGAGATGATCATGCAATTCTACTCCACAGCTCATTTTTATGAAGATGGCAGAATTGTCCGGATGACAGAAGGTGTCAGGTATGAATCCACAGTGGAAGAGTGGGCTACCATCTTAGGAGCCCCACAAGTGCAAGATGGTGATTTGGATGTGTACTCTGAGGCCAAGATGAATCATAACTCCATGGCAAAGATGTACAAGGAGATTCCTGCTAACTATGTGCATTCACATAAGTTTGGCTCGGTATACTATCTGCAGGCAGGATTGACCACCACCAACACCATCATGAGGTATACTTTGATGCCCAAGTCAGGAGATGACAACATGATCCGAGGATTCTCCATCAACATGCTGCATCACATTGACCTTCACACCAGATTCAGGGTCATGGACTTGATTGTTGAGACTGTGAAGTGGACTGCTGCTGATCAAAAGAGATCATGTGGATATGCACCATACATTCAGATGCTTATCAACTCCAAGCTTGAAAAGAATGTATATGCACTTGATCGACCTCATATGCCACTCCAGCCTGAGTTTGAGGACAACGCTGTGGTGATGGATCCAGATCATCCCACTTCATCTACTGCACAGGCAGCAGCTGAGGCAGCCAAAGACACTAGTGCTCCAGTGCCAAGGACCAGGAGTGAACAGATGGATCTTATTCTTAGCTCTATCCAATGCATGTAGAATGACATCACAGAGATTTTGAAGAACCAGAAGAGTCTGGAAAGGATAGTTGAGGACAAGTTCCACACACTGAACAACAAGGTTGATGGGCTGACAAAGACTGTTGATGAGCTCAAGAAGGAAGTGGATGTTGTATCCATTCCTCACACCTCAGATGATGATGATGAAGATGATGATGATGACAGTCACCCTTTCCAGCCTAGCACTCAGTTCAAGACCCAAGCCAGATCTGTGACAGTGCCAGCTCTAGAGATGAGACCATCTTCATTAGCCCCTGCTGCAGCTCCTTCATCACCTCCAGTGTCTGCTCCAACTCCTTCCATGACATCTGCAGAAGTCTTCGCCGAAGCAGTTCTCTCGACTCCTACATCAACAACCGGAGGAGATCAGCCCCAGAGAGACGATTAGTTCTATACCTTTGAACTTTTTGGTAACTTATTGCCAAAGGGGGAGAAGTTGTATAGATCATAGGGCTTCGAGAGAGAGAGAGAGAGAGTGTATTGCCTTTTATTGCTCTCCAAAAATTTAAAATCTTTTGGCTTACAGTTTGTGTTAAACTTGTTTGGTGTTTGATCATATACTTCTTATGTGTTGCTACTATTTCCTATCTTTGAGATGCTTATGAGATGATCATTCACTTTTGCTTGATGTGTTGTGCTATATTGTTCATTCATATTATTCTCGCACACCACCAAGCTGTATGTGACATGGAAGAGTGCCCCATGAACCTAATCGATTGTGCATTTGCATTCAAACGCAAATTCAAAATAGTCAAATTTAGGGAGAGCTATTGCTTATCACATACCTCTCAAAGCGATGATTCTATTCATTGATTATATCATATGTCGAAGCTTTGATCTATATGTTGTCATCAATTACCAAAAAGGGGGAGATTGAAAGCACATTTGCTCCCTTGGTGGTTTTGGTAATTAATAACAACATATATCTCATTGGACTAATGTTTCCATTAAGTATATTTCAGGAAAAGTTCAATGATGGGATGGCTATAGGATTGTGAGGAGACCCCAAGATGCAAGGAAAAGGATTGGCAAAGCTGCAAGCAAAGAGACTCTACATTTTACATTGTGAGAAATCACTTTGAGTCCATAGGAAAGCCAATACTATTAAAAGGGGGTGAGATAATGTTGGTGAACAAATTGCTCCATGTGCACAAGTGCTAGCCACCAAAAACACCCACAAGCTCTCCCACAAAATACTCTGTCTAAACCCTACTACACAAAATCAATGCCACCAAGTTTCCCACTCGGCCCTACCGATTTTCCATCTCAGACAGAACCCTAGCCAAACCCTAGCTTCTCGGTACAAGTACTACATCGGTGCAACCGAGTTTCGGTGACCAACATTCGGATGACCAAGTTTATAAAATCAGAATTTTCGAGTTTTATGGATCGGTCTCACCGAGTTTGGAAACTGCCCTCGGCCACTTATACCGGTACTACCGAGAATCATATATCGGTCTCACCGAGATTCCTAAAGTTGCCACATTTTGAAAAAATCGGTACAACCGAGTTTTACTTCGGTTTCACCGAGTTGGTCAATAATGGTGTAACAGTTGGATTTTTGGAGATGCCTATATACTCCTCCACCACATCCCACTCGTAAGAGAAGCACTCAGAACAGTTCCCCACTTCCCATATCCAAATTTCTGAGAGAGAACCACCTACCCTTGTGTTGAGATCAATATCATCCACTCCAACCATATGGATCTTGATTTCTAGCCTCCCAAGTTACTTTCCACCCAATCAATCTCTTCTACCAAGCCAAATCTATGAGAGAGTGATTGAGTGTTGAGGAGTCTATCATCTTGAAGCACAAGAGCAAGGAGTTCATCATCACTATCAAGCCTATTACCTTTTGGAGGGTGGTGCCTCCTAGATTGGTTAGGTATTGCTTGGGAGCCTCCTACTTCGTGTTGTGGAGTTGAACCAAGAAGTTTCTACGGGCAAGGAGATCACCTACTTCATGAATATCTACCCATAGTGAGGCTAGTCCTTCGTGGACGGAAGCCGTTATGGAATAGTCAAGGTTGCTACTTAATGGACCCTTATGGGTGGAGCCCTCCGTGAACTCTTGCGACCGCTACCTTCCATGAGTTGAAGACTCCATAAACGTCGATGTACGATAGTGCCACCTATCGGAACCACGGGAAAAATCTTCGTGTCTACAATTGTGTTTGATCTTCTATCCCTACCCTCTACTACATGTGCTTGTCTTTACTTTCCGCTGCTGTACTCTTAGACATGCATGTGTAGGGTGTGCTTGACTTGCTATCATTGCTAAAATCTGCCCACAACTAAAATTGGGAAAAGGTAGAATTTTTATTTGGTCAAGTAGTCTAATCACCCCCCTCTAGACTTACTTTCGATCCTACACTTCCCCTGCCCGTCGTTGCCGACCCCGTGCCATGGCGCCTCCTCCTCTACATCGAGCAGGGAGACGACGCACCCGACCCCGACCTGGGCCGGCCTCCTCCACCTCGCTACGCCAGGCCCAGCCAATGTCAAGCCTAACCTCCTCATCGATTAGGCCGAAGCCCATGGCGAGCACAACTCGAATGCCCTATCCCTCGCCCTAGGAGAGATTCTCTATACCGCGCCTGTTAGTTTCGGCCCATGTTACAGGGTTTTTTCATGGAATAAAATTGCTAATTAACCAGGACATTGTATATTTACAGAAGTTGCGACTGTTTTAAAATGTTAATAACTAATTAATCGTGCATCGTAATAAAACATGCCATACATGCAAAATGAGTAGAATTTCATGTAGATTTGCAATTTTCAACTTTCATCCATGTTTAAAATTGTTGTTTGCATTTATTTGCATAAATACCATGCTAAAATGTTTTATTTCATAGCTAAATAACCGTAGTTCCGAATTAAATGATTTATATGTGTAAATTGCTTAGAAAAACACGTAGAATAACATGGTGCACTTACTTTGCATGTTTAAATACATTAAAATTATGTTTTAGGCATAACAATACGAAATTCGAAATTTGGATATGAGGATGTTCCAGAATTGGTATGTGTTGTTTCCGGACTCATTTAAATTGCCTAGATATATAGTTTAATTATGCTTAATCTCTTGGCATGTTTAACAACATTTAATCTTGCCATGTACATAAACGGGAATGAACTAAATAATCGAATGTGGAGTTTCGTCAATATGCAACTCGTTGCATATTGCGCTTCGCTTAATGTGTAGTAATTGTTTGCCACACTTTGTCATGCCTTGCATATTTAAATGTACATGCATCATACTCGTTTGCACATCATATCATAAATATGGTATGATGGCTTTTCATGTCGTTTGTTTGTTTCCGGAATTGCTTCGCCTCGCTAGAGTTCCGAACCATTTCGGAGTGTGGGGATTCGTTCGACTACGGTTGTTCGACTACTTCATGGACTCGATCTTATTCCAAGCGGATTGTAGGCAAGATGAACATACCTTGGATATCACTACTATCATTGCTATGCTAGTTGTCTCATTTCTATCGCTATGTCTCACTACCTACCACTTGTTTATCAAGCCTCCCAAAATGCCATGATAAGCCTCTAACCATCCACATCAGCAAACCGTTGTTTGGCTTACCGCTTGCTCAACCCCTCTTATAGTGTTGTTAGTTGTAGGTGCAGGTTGTTCCATGTTGGGACATGGATATCTTGGGATATCACATTATTCTTGCTATTTAATTAATGCATCTATATACTTGATAAAGGGTGGAAGGATCGACATTTTTCTTGGTGTTTTGTTCCACTCTTGTCGCCTTAGTTTCCGATTACTGTTGTTATGTTCCATATTGAGCACTCCTAACATGCTTGGGGTTGTTGTGGGGAACCCCCTTGATAATTCATTTTAGGATAAAACTCTTCCAGCCAGGCCCAACTTTGGTGTTGAAATTTGCATAACTAATAAAACTTGCATAGGGAGTAGCTACTCCGTTGGCTAATTAATCAACAAACAGGGCCAATGCTCCTCATGAGTGTTGGTACAAACTAGAGCAGCTTATTAACACCGCCTGAGGCAACTCATGGATTGGTCGTGGTAACCATCGCTCATCCGCCTGTTGGAAATATGCCCTAGAGGCAATAATAAAGTGGTTATTATCATATTTCCTTGTTCATGATAATTGTTTATTATCCATGATAAAATTGTATTGACCGAAAACTCAGATACATGTGTGGATACATAGACAACACCATGTCCCTAGTGAGCCTCTGCTAGACTAGCTCGTTGATCAAAGATGGTTAAGGTTTCCTAATCATAGACATGAGTTGTCATTTGATAACGGGATCACATTATTACGAGAATGATGTGATGGACAAGACCCAACCATAAGCATGGCATTTTATCATATCACTTAGTTTGTTTCTATTGCTTTCTTTATGTAAAGTATCTGTTCCTAAGACCATGAGATCATGCAACTCCCTGACAATGGAGGAATGCCTTGTGTGTATAAAACTTCACTTCATAACTGGGTGATTATAAAGGTGCTCTACAGGTATCTCCGAGGGTGTCTGTTGGGTTGACGTGAATCGATATTGGGATTTGTCACTCCGTATGACGGAGAGGTATCTCTGGGCCCTCTTGGTAATACAACATCACAAGAACCTTGCAATCAATGTGACTAAGGAGTTAGTTGCAGGATCTTGTATTACGGAACAAGTAAAGAGACTTTTCGGTAACGAGATTGAACTAGGTATGAGATACCGACGATCGAATCTCGGGCAAGTAACATACCGATAGACAAAGGGAACTGCATACGGGATTGACTGAATCCTTGACATCGTGGTTTGACCGATAATGATCTTCGTGGAATATGTGGGAAACAATATGGGCATACAGGTCCCACTACTGGTTATTGACCGGAGAAGTGTCTCGGTCATGTCTACATGATTGTCAAACCCGTAGGGTCTGCACGCTTAACGTTCGGTGACGATGGAGTAGTATCAGCATATGTATGTTGGTGACCGAATGTTTTTCGGAGTCCCGGATGAGATCTTGGACGTGACGAGGAGCTCCGAAATGGTCCGGATGTAAAGATTTATATACGGGAAGTTTCGTTTTGGTCACCGAAAGGATTTCGAGCATTACCGACTGTGTACTGGGAGTGCTAGAAGGATTCCGGGGGTCCACCCACCCTGGAGGGCCACATGGGCTGAGAGGGAGGCGCACCATCCCCTGGTCCACTGGGCGCCCCTTCTCCCTAGGCCCATGCGACTAGGGTTAGTGGGAGGGAACCCTAGAGGGGGCGCCCCCTAACTTGGGGGCCACCCCACCCCCTAGGTCGTCGCCCCCCTCCTTGGAGGAGGGGTTGAGGGCCGGTGCCCCTCCCCCTGCCCCTATAAATGGAGGAGGGGTGGGAGGTCTGCCAAGCACCTTTTCCCCACTCCCCGGCGACAATCCTCCCTCTCTCCCGTTTCTCCTCCGTCCTCATTTAGTAGCGTTGGGCGAAGCCCTACTGAAATAGTTCCACCACCTCCTCCTCCACGCCGTCGTGCTTTAGGAGATCCCATTTACTACTCCGCCCTCACTTGTTGGATTGAGGAGGCGGAGACGTCATCAAGCTGCATGTGTGCTAAACGCGGAGGTGTCGTCCGTTCGGCGCTAGATCGGGACGGATTGCGACTGGATCGTGAAGAAGTACGACTACATCAACCACGTTATATACGCTTTCGCTTAACGGTCTACAAGGGTACATATACACACTCTCCCTCTCGTAGCTATGCATCTCCATAGATAGATCTTGGGTGATCGTAGGATTTTTTTTCCCATGCAACGTTCCCCAACAGTGGCATCATGATGTAGGTCTATGCGCAGATGATATGCACGAGTAGAACACAAAGAAGTTGTTGGCGTTGATGTTCAGACTGCTTTCCTCCCTTATTTTTATTCGAAGGTATTGTTGGTTGAAGCGGTCCGGACCAACTTTACTTGTCCTCGCGCAAGAGACTGGTTCCATCGACTAACATGCAACTTGTATTGCATAAGGCTGCTGGCGGGTGTCAGTCTCTCCCACTTTAGTTGAATCTGATTTGACAAAGGTGGTCCTTGTAGAAGGTTAAGGCAACTTGATTATCACCGTTGTGGCTTTGCGTAGGTAAGAACGGTTCTTGCTAGATGGCCATAGCATCCACGTAAAACTTGCAACAACAAAGTAGAGGGCGTCTAACTTGTTTTTGCAGGGCATGTTGTGATGTGATATGGCCAAGACGTGATTTGATATATGTTGATGTATGAGATGATCATTTTTGTAATAGTTATCATGACTTGCATGTTGATGAGAACGGCAACTGGCATGAGCCATAGGGTTGCCTTTTAATTCATGACCTGCGTGTCAATCATTAAACGCCATGTAATTGCTTTACTTTATCGCTATGCGTTAGCAATAGTTGTAGAAGAAATAGTTGGCGAGACAACCACGTGATGACACGATGATGGAGATCATGGTTTCATGCTGGTGACGATGGAGATCATGCCGGTGCTTTGCAGATGGAGATCAAAAGCACAAGATGATGATGGCCATATCATGTCACTTATTTGATTTTCATGTGATGTTTATCTTATTATGCATCTTATTTTGCTTAGGATGACAATAGCATTATAAGATGATCCCTTCACTAAATTTCAATATAAAAATGTGTTCTCCCCAAGTATGCACCGTTGTGAAAGTTCGTCGTTTCGAAGCACCTCATGATGATCGGGTGTGATAGACTCTTCGTTCACATACAACGGGTGTAAGCCAGTTTTGCACATGTAGAATACTTGGGTTAAACTTAACGAGCCTAGCATGTACAGACATGGCCTCGGAACATGGAAGACCGAAAGGTCAAACATGAGTCATATAGTAGATATGATCAACATGGAGATGTTCACCATTGAAACCACCTCATCTCACGTGATGATCGGACTTGGGTTGGTGGATTTTGATCATGTAACAATTGGACAGCCTGAGGGGTGTTGATTTAAGTGGGAGTTCATTAGTAATTTGATTAATTGAAATTATTATCATGAACATAGTCTAAAGTTGTCTTTGTAAATTATGTTGTAGATCAATGGCTCGCGCAGTAGTACCCCTAAATTTTAACGCCTTCCTAGAGAAAGCTGAGTTGAAAGATGATGGAAGCAACTATGCAGACTGGGTCCGCAATCTGAGGATTATCCTCATAGGTGCACAAAAGGCTTATGTCCTTGATGCACCGCTCGGTGCGCCACCCCCTCCAGTGTCATCTATGGATGTTTTGAACATCTGGCAGGCACGTTCTGATGACTACTCGATAGTTCAGTGTGTCATGCTTTACGGCTTAGAACCGGGGCTGCAAAGACGTTTTGAACGTCATGGAGCATATGAGATGTTCCACGAGCTGAAATTGGTATTTCAAGCCCATGCCCGGATTGAGAGGTATGAGACCTCCGATAAGTTCTTTGCCTGCAAGATGGAGGAGAATAGCTCTATCAGTGAGCATATACTCAGAATGTCTGGGGTACTACAATCGCTTGAATCAGTTGGGAGTTGAGCTTCCTCCTAAGACGGTTGTTGACAAAGTTCTCCAGTCACTGCCACCTAGCTACAAGAGCTTTATGATGAACTATAACATGCAAGGGATGGATAAGGCGATTCCTGAGCTACTTGCGATGCTTAAGGCCGCGGAAGTAGAAATCAAGAATGAGCATCAAGCGTTGATGGTTAAGAAAACCACTAGTTTCAAGAAAGGCAAGGGAAAGAAGGGAACCTTCAAGAAGAATGGCAAGCCAGTTGCCGCTCCCGTGAAGAAACCCAAGGCTGGACCCAAACCTGAGACTGAGTGTTTCTATTACAAGGGAACTGACCACTGGAAGCGGAACTGCCCCAAGTACTTGGCAGATAAGAAGGATGGCAACGTCAACAAAGGTATGTTTGATATACATGTTATTGATGTGTACCTTACCACTGCTCGTAGTAGCGCCTGGGTATTCGATACCAATTCAGTTGCTAATATTTGTAACTCGAAACATGAGCTGCGAAATAAACGGAGTCTGGCTAAGGACGAGGTGACGATGCGTGTCGGAAATGGTTCCAAGGTTGATGTGATCTCCGTCGGCACGCTCGCTCTTCGATTACCTTCGAGATTAGTTTTAAACCTAAATAATTGTTATTTGGTGCCTGCGTTGAGCATGAACATTATAACTGGATCTTGTTTATTGCGAGACGGTTATTCATTTAATTAAGAGAATTGTGGTTCTTCTATTTATATGAGTAATATCTTCTATGGTCATGCACCCAGTGTGAATGGTTTATTCTTATTGAATCTCGATCGTAGTGATACACATGTTCATAACATTGATGCCAAAAGATGCAAAGTTAATGATGATAGTACCACTTACTTGTGGCACCGTCGCTTAGGTCATATTGGTGTAAAACGCATGAAGAAACTCCATGCTGATGGACTTTTGGAATCTCTCGATTTTGAATCACTTGATACATGCGAACCATGCCTCATGGACAAGATGACTAAAACCCCGTTTTCCGGCATGATGGAGCGGGCAAGTGACTTATTGGAAATAATACATACTGATGTATGCGGTCCAATGAGTGTGGAGGCGCACGGTGGATATCATTATTTTCTCACCTTCACTGATGACTTAAGTAGATATGGGTATATTTACTTGATGAAACACAAGTCTGAAACTTTTGAAAAGTTAACACTTTCAGACTGAAGTTGAAAATCATCGTAACACGAAGATAAAAATTTTGCGATCTGATCGTGGCGGTGAATATCTCACTTATGAGTTTGGCACACACTTAAGACAATGTGGAATTGTTTCACAACTCATGCCACCCGGAACACCACAGCGTAATGGTGTGTCTAAACGTCGTAATCGTACTCTATTGGATATGGTGCGATCTATGATGTCTCTTACCGATTTTCCACTGTCGTTTTGGGGTTATGCATTAGAGACATCTGCATTCACTTTAAATAGGGCACCATCTAAGTCCGTTGAGACGACACCACATGAATTATGGTTTGGCAAGAAACCTAAGTTGTCATTTCTTAAAATTTGGGGCCGCGACGCTTATGTCAAAAGGTTTCAGCCTGATAAGTTCGAACCCAAAGCGGAGAAGTGCGTCTTCATAGGATACCCTAAGGAAACAACTGGGTATACCTTCTATCTCAGATCCGAAGGCAAGGTCTTTTGTTGCCAATAATGGATCCTTTCTAGAGAAGGTGTTTCTCTTGAAATATTTGAGTGGGAGGAAGGTAGAACTTGATGAGGTTATTGAACCTTCACTTCAATTGGAGAGTACCGCAACACATAAAGATGTTTTTGTGACGCCTACATGAGTTGAAGAGGAAGATAATGATGGTGATCATGAAACTTTGGATCAAGTTACTATCGAGCTTCGTAGGTTGACAAGGACATGTACTGCCCCTGAGTGGTACGGTAATCATGTCTTGGAGGTCACGTTGTTAGACAATGGTGAACCTATGAGCTATGAAGAAGCGATGGTGGGCCCAAATTCTGACAAATGGCTAGAGGCCATGAAATCCGAGATAGGATCCATGTATGAAACCAAGTATGGACTTTGGAGGACTTACCTGATGATCGTAAGGCCATTCAAAACAAATGGATCTTTAAGAAAAAGACGGAAGTTGACAGTAATGTCGTTGTCTACAAAGCATGACTTGTCGCAAAATGGTTTTCGCAAGTTCAAGGAGTTTACTACGATGAGAGTTTCTCACCCATAGCGATGCTTAAGTCCGTCAGGATTATGTTAGCAATAGTTGCATTTTTCGATTATGAAACCATGCAGATGGATGTCAAAACAATGTTCCTTAATGGATTCCTTAAGGAAGAGTTGTATGCGATGCAACCGGAAGGTTTTGTCGATCCTAAAAATGCTGGCAAAGTATGCAAGCTCCAGCGATCCATTTATGGACTGGTACAAGCATCTCGGAGTTGGAATCTTCGCTTTGATGAGGTGATCGAGGTGTTTGGGTTCATAAAAGTTTATGGAGAAGCTTGTATTTACAAGAAAATGAGTGGGAGCTCTATAGCTTTTCTAATATTATATGTGAATGACATATTGTTGATTGGAAACAATATAGAACTTTTGGAAAGCATGAAGATATATTTGAACAAGAGTTTTTCAATGAAAGACCTCGGAGAAGCTGCTTACATATTAGGCATCAAAATCTATAGAGATAGATCTAGACGCTTAATAGGACTTTCACAGAGTACATACCTTGATAAGGTTTTGAAGAAGTTCAAAATGGATCAGTCTAAGAAAGGGTTCTTGCCTGTCTTACAAGGTGTGAAGTTGAGTAAGACTCATGCCCAACAACTGCAGAAGATAGAGAAAAGATGAGAGTCGTCCCCTATGCCTCGGCCATAGGCTGTATCACGTATGCAATGTTGTGCACAAGACCGGATGTTAGCCTTGCCATAAGTATGGCTGGAAGGTTTCAAAGTGATCTAGGAGTGGAGCACTGGACGGCGGTTAAAAATTTCCTTAAGTACCTGAAGAAGACTAAGGAGATGTTTCTCGTTTATGGAGGTGATCAAGAGATCGTCGTAAAGGGTTACATCGATGCTAGCTTTGACATGGATCTGGATGACTCTAAGTCTCAAACCGGATACATATTTATTCTGAATGGTGAAGCAGCCAGTTGGTGTAGCTCCAAGCAAAGTGTGGTAGCAGCATCTACATGTGAGGCGGAATATATAGCTGCTTTGGAAGCAGCGCATGAAGGAGTCTGGATGAAGCGGTTCATGATGGATCTAGGAGTTGTGCCTAGTGCACTGGATCCGATGACTCTCCTTTGTGACAACACCGGTGCCATTGCCCTTGCCAAGGAGCCCAGGTTTCACAAGAAGACCAGACATATGAAGGGTCGTTTCAATTCCATCTGCGATTACATCAAGGATGAGGACATAGACATTTGCGAAGTACATACTGATCTGAATGTTGCAGACCCGTTGACTAAACCTCTCTCACGAGCAAAACATGATCAGCACCAGAACTCTATGGGTGTTAGATTCATTCCAATGTAAACTGGATTATTGACACTAGTGCAAGTGGGTGACCGTTGGAAATATTCCCTAGAGGTAATAATAAAGTGGTTATTATCATATTTCCTTGTTCATGATAATCATTTATTATCCATGCTAGAATTGTATTGACCGGAAACTCGGATACATGCGTGGATACATAAACAACACCATGTCTCTAGTGAGCCTCTACTAGACTAGATTGTTGATCAAAGATGGTTAAGGTTTCCTAACCATAGACATGAGTTTTCATTTGATAACGGGATCACATCATTAGGAGAATGATGTGATGGACAAGACCCAACCGTAAGCATAACATTTGATCGTACCACTTTAGTTTGTTGTTACTGCTTTCTTTATGTCAAGTATCTATTCCTAAGACCATGAGATCATGCAACTCCCTGACATCGGAGGAACGCCTTGTGTGTATCAAACATCACTTCATAACTGGGTGATCATAAAGGTGCTCTAGAGGTATCTCCGAGGGTGTCTGTTGAGTTGGTGTGAATCGAGATTGAGATTTGTCACTCAGTATGACGGAGAGGTATCTCTAGGCCCTTTCGGTAATACAACATCACAAGAAGCTTGCAAGCAATGTGACCGAGGAGTTAGTCACGGGATCTTGTATTACGAAACGAGTAAAGAGATTTGCCGGTAATGAGATTGATCTGGGTATGAGATACCGATGATCGAATCTCGGGCAAGTAACATACCGATAGACAAAGGGAACTGCATACGGGATTGAGTGAATCCTTGACATCGTGGTTCGATCGATAATGATCTTCGTGGAATATGTGGGAACCAATATGGGCATCCAGGTCCCGCTATTGGTTATTGACCGGAGAGGCGTCTCGATCACGTTTGCATGATTCTCGAACCCGTAGGGTCCGCACGCTTAACGTTCGGTGACGATAGAGTAGTATCGATATATGTATGTTGGTGAGCGAATGTTGTTCGGAGTCCCGGATGAGATCCCAGACGTGAAGAGGAGCTCCAGAATAGTCCGGAGGTAAAGTTTTATATATGGGAAGTTCCGTTTTGGTGATCGGAAGGATTTCGGGCATTACCGACAGTGCACCATGAGTGACGGAAGTGTTCCGGGGGTCTCTAGAAGGGGTCCACCCACCCTGGAGGGCCACATGGGCTGAGAGGGAAGCGCACCATCCCCTGGTGGGTTGGGCACCCCTTCCCCCCTAGGCCCATGCGGCTAGGGTTGGTGGGAGGGAACCCTAGAGGGGGCGCCCCTAACTTGGGGGCCACTCCAACCCCCTAGGTTGTCGCATCAACTAGGCGTATCAACGGGCTATGGAGATGCCCATCAATAGATATCAATGCGAGGAGTAGGGATTGCCATGCAACAGATGCACTAGAGCTATAAGTGTATGAAATCTCAACTGGAGCTAAGTGAGTGTGCATCCAACTTGCTTGCTCATGAAGACCTCGGGCATTTGAGGAAGACCGTCATCGAAATATACAAGCCAAGTTCTATAATGAAAAATTCCCACTAGCATATGGAAGTGACAAAACATGAGGCTCTCTATATGAAAAACATGGTTCTACGTTGAAGCACAAGTGTGGAAAAGGAGGTAGTAGCACTGTCCCTTCTCTCTCTTCTCTCATGTTTTTCCTCTCGTCCTTTTTTATTTTTCTTTTCTTTCTTTCTTTCTTTTTTCTTTCTTTTTCTCTTTCTTTTTTATTTTTCTCTTCCCCCCTTTTTTATTTTTTCATTTTTCCTCACTGAGAGAGTGCCCTAATTAATGATGATCATCACACTTTATTTACTTACAACTCGATATGAAAAACTATGAAACAACATGACTCAATATGAATGCCTCTGGCAGTGTACCAGGATGTGCAATGATCTAGTGTAGCATGTAAATAATGATGAATGGTGTATGTGCCACTATGTAAGCTACATGATCATGCAAAGCAATATGACAATGAGTGTACTAGTCATATGACGTGACGGTGGAAGTTGCATGGAAATATATTTCGGAATGGCTATAGAAATGCCATAATAGGTAGGTATGGTGGCTGTTTTGAGGAAAATATAAGGAGGCTGAAAGCACATATGCTCCCTTGGTGGTTTTGATAATTCATGACAACATACATTGTCTCTTGGACTAATATTTTTATCTAGCTTATTTTAGATGTAATCCACAGAGAGGATTGGCAAAGGATTGTGAGGAGACCCCAAGATGCAAGGAATAGGATTGGCAAAGCTACAAGCATGAATACTCTACATTTTACTTTGTGAGAAATCACTTTGAGTCCATAGGAAAGCCAATACTATCAAAAGGGGGTGAGGTAATAATGGTGAATTAAATGCTCAAAATGATCAAGTGTTAGTCACCAAATACACTCACAAGCTCTCCCACAAATATTCTGTCATAGAGCCTACCACTCAAAATCGGTGCCACCAACAATTCTATATCGGCTACACCGAGTCAAAAGCCCAGACAGAAACCCTAGCCAAGTCACACATCTCGGTACTACCAAGCTCCATATCGGTGCAACCGAGTTTCAGTGACCAACTTTCTGTTACCTCATTCACAAGAATCAGAATCTCCGAGAATTGTGAATTGGTCTCACCGAGTTGTGTAACTGCCCTTGGCCACTCATATCGGTATCACCGAGAATTCCATATCGGTCTCACCGAAAAGCCTAAAGTTGCCACATTTTGCACTAGTCGGTGCCACTGAGTTCCTACTCCGGTTTCGCCGAGTTGGGCAATATTGTTGTAACGGTTGGATTTTTGGAGATGCCTATATATACCCCTCCACCACATCCCACTCGCAAGAGAAGCACTCAAAATAGACCCACACTTCCCGTATCCTAATTTCTTAGAGAGAACCACCTATCCTTGGGTTGAGGTCAAGATCATCCAATCCAACCATATGGATCTTGATTTCTATCCTCCCCAAGTTGCCTTCCATCCAATCAATCTCTTCTACCCAAGCCAAATCTGTGAGAGAGTGATTGAGTGTTGAGGAGACTATCATTTGAAACACCAGAGCAAGGAGTTCATCGTTACTATCGAGCCTATTACCTTTTGGAGGGTGGTGCCTCCTAGATTGGTTAGGTGTCGCTTGGGAGCCTCCTACTTCGTGTTGTGGAGTTGAACCAAGAAGTTTGTAAGGGCAAGGAGATCGCCTACTTCGTGAAGATCTACCCATAGTGAGGCTAGTCCTTCGTGGACGGAAGCCGTTATGGAATAGTTGAGGTTGCTACTTCGTGGACCCTTATGGGTGGAGCCCTCCGTGGACTCTCGTGACCGCTACCCTCCGTGGGTTGAAGACTCCATAAACGTGGACGTACGATAGCACCACCTATCGGAACCACGGGAAAAATCTTCGTGTCATCTATTGCGTTTGATCTTCCTATCTCTACTCTCTTACATATGCTTGTCTCTACTTTCCGCTGCCATACTTGTTGACTAGCATGTGTAGGGTGCACTAGACTTGTTAGAATTGCTAAAATCTGCCAACCAATTAACTTGGGAAAAGGTTAGGTTTTAATTTATGCAAGTAGTCTATTCACCCCCCTCTAGACATCCCTTCTAGTGATCCCTCAATTGGTATCAGAGCTTTGGTCTCCAAAGCTTCGGTTTCATCACCGTTGGAGGAAGATGGACGTGTCTAGTTTGGGAAGTCTTAGTTGTAGAGTGCCCATTCTCGATGGGGAGTACTATAGTCAATGGAAATATGAGATGCTTGTGTTATCCAATGAATTCCATTTGAGCAAGTATGTTAAGAACCCCTATGTACCTCCCATTGATCCTTTGCATCCCACACACGAAGAGGAAATTGATATGCTACGCAATCTTAGAACTGTTAATCTTATCATTAGAGGATTGCCTAGAATTGTGTTTAATCAAATGAAGAATTTTGAATGTACTTATACTTTATGGAATGATTTGAAGAAACGATATCCAAATTATTCATTGAGTAATCTTGATGAAATTCTTCATAAATCTATTGCTTTTCACAAAATGATGCCTAGTGATCCTAAGTTTGATGACTATCTATTTGAGCTAAGAGACCTCATGCGTGCTAAAGGAGATGTCATAACTATCAACAACATCATTGTAGAAGCCATCCACATTCATAATCTTGAACATTGTCATGATCACAAATCTAACGAATCTGTTGTTTCTTATGACGAGGATTTCCCACTTGATGATGACAATGTGGAACATGGCTACTATGATGAAGATGAATTGTTCGACATCGAGCATGAGAAGATTATGAAGAATCTAAGTCTCATGGCAAACTTCAAGGATTACATGTCCGGAGGAAAAGAGTGGATTCTCGATACTAGAATTACCGATCATATGACCGGAGATAGAGACATGTTTCAAGAGATCACACCAAACCATGGACCGCGAAGGTATGTGACTTTTGGAGACAACTCCAGGGGTAAGGTACTCGGTCTTGGTAAGGTGGCCATATCTCATGATAGCTCCATTCAAAATGTCATGCTTGTTGAATCCCTTGGCTACAATCTTCTTTCCGTATCTAGACTTGCCGACTTCGGTTTTAATGTGCTATTTACCAAAGTAGATTGCCAAGTGTTTCGTCAAGACAATCATAGCATGGTCTTTACCGGTTTCCGTAGAGGTGATCTATACATTGTTGATTTCACTAAGAGATCCAAACCTTGCACTTGTCTTATTGCAAAATCTTCTAAAGGTTGCCTTTGGCATAGAAGGCTAGGACATGTTGGTATGCGTAATCTAGACAAGCTCATCAAGGGTGATCATATACTTGGTGTTAAAGATGTTATCTTTGACAAAGATAGACTTTGTAGTGCTTGTCAAGCTAGAAAGCAAGTAGGTGGAAGTCATCCCGTAAAGAATATCATGACTACTAAGAGACCACTCGAGTTGCTTCATATGGATCTTTTTGGTCCCAATGCTTACAAGAGCCTCAGTGGAAATTCCTTTGGTCTAGTTATAGTTGATGATTTTTCCAGATTTATGTGGGTATTCTTTCTTCATGATAAGTCGCAGGTGCAAAAGATCTTCAAGAACTTCGCTCGCAAAGCGCAAAATCAGTTTGAAGTAAAGATCAAGAAAGTTCAGAGCAACAATGGATCAGAGTTCAAGAACACAAATGTGGATTCCTTTCTTGATGAAGAAGGGATTTCACATGAGTTCTCGGCTACGTACACACCTCAACAAAATGGAGTTGTTGAGAGGAAGAACTGGACTCTCATAGAGATGGCTAGAACGATGCTCGATGAATACGAGACGCCAAGACACTTTTGGGCAGAAGCCGTGGAAAGAGCTTGTCATGCTACAAACCAACTCTACCTTCACAAGCTTCTCGGTAAAATGGCATATGATCTACTCACTGGTAACAAACCCCAAGTTGGATACTTTCGAGTATTCGGCTCCAAGTGTTACATTCTTGATAAGCATCGTCGTTCTAAATTTGCTCCTAAATCTCATGAAGGTTTCCTACTCGGTTATGGATCAAACTCTCACACTTACCGTGTCTACAGCAACTTCACTCAAAAAGTTGAAGGTACGGTAGATGTGAAGTTTGATGAATCTAATGGTTCACAAGTCGAACAATTGCCAAATGATGTAGGAGATAAGGAACCTTCGGAAGCTATCCAAGACTTGTCCATCGGCAAGATTCGTCCCATGGAGGTGAAGGAAAGTACCTCATCGACTCAAGTGGAAGCCCCTACTTCGCGTCAAGGTGAACCTCAACACGACATGGAGGCATCCACAAGCGGTACACGCCAAAATGAAGAGGAGGAAGAAGTTCATCATGATGATCCACCTCAACCACCTTCACCACCACCTCAAGGCAACGACACCTTCAACAACAATGAAGAAGAAGAAGATGATGAAGAAGCTCCACCATCCAACAAGCAAAAGCTACCCCCGAGTTCGAGCAAGAGTGAACAAAAATCATCCTCTAGATCAAATCTTCGGTGACATACAAACCGGGAGGATAACTCGCTCTAAAACTCGATTGGCTAACTTTTGTGAGCATTATTCATTCATCTCTAGTATTGAGCCTTTGAAGGTAGAAGAAGCTCTTCAGGACCCAGATTGGGTGAATGCTATGCACGAGGAGCTACACAACTTCGAGAGGAATGAAGTGTGGACACTAGTGGAGAAGCCCAAGGACGAGCAAAACATCATCGGAACCAAATGGGTGTTTCGGAACAAACAAGACGAAGATGGTCAAGTCATATGCAAAAAGGCGCGTCTCGTGGCTCAAGGCTACACCCAAGTCGAAGGTATGGACTACGGTGAGACCTATGCCCCCGTTGCTAGACTTGAAGCTATCCGCATTCTTCTTACCTATGCTAATCACCATGATATCACGCTTTATCAAATGGATATTAAAAGTGCATTTTTAAATGGTGAGATTGAAGAAGAGGTCTATGTTAAACACCCCCTTGTTTTGTAAACCCTAAGAAACCTAATCACGTTTACAAGCTTCGTAAAGCTCTTTATGGACTTAAGAAAGCCCCACGTGCTTGGTATAAATGCCTAATGAAGTTTCTCATTGAAAAAGGTTTTGAAATTGGTAAAATTGACGCAACCTTATTCACTAAGAGAGTTAATGGTGAATTATTTGTGTGCCAAATTATGTGGATGATATTATCTTTGGATCTACTAACCCACAATTTAGTGAGAAATTTGGAAGCTTGATGTTCGAGAAGTATGAGATGTCCATGATGTGTGAGCTGAAATTTTTCCTTGGTTTGCAAATCAAGCAAATGAGAGAAGGAACTTTCATCTCTCAAACCAAGTATACCAAGGACTTGATCAAGAAGTTCAACATGCAAGAGTGTAAAGGTATGAAAACTCCTATGCCTACTAGTGGACATGTTGATCTTACCAAGGAGGACAAACCGGATGATCAAAAGGTTTATCGATCAATGATCAGTTCATTGCTTTATCTATGTGCCTCCCATCCTGACATTATGCTTAGTGTGTGCATGTGCGCTAGATATCAAGCCGCTCCTAAAGAGTGTCATCTTAAGGCTATGAAAAGAATTGTGAGATACTTGATATATACACCAAATTTTGGCATTTGGTATCCCAAGGGATCTTCTTTTAACCTTGTTGGCTATTCCGACTCGGACTATGCCGGAGATAAGGTTGATAGAAAATCCACCTCGGGTACATGTCAATTTCTTGGTAGATCTCTTGTGTCTTGGTCATCCAAGAAACAAAACTCGGTATCTCTATCTACCGCCGAAGCGGAATACACTGCCGTCGGATCATGTTGTGCTCAATTCCTATGGATGACTCAAACTATTAAGGATTATGGAATACATGTGAGACATGTTCCATTGTTGTGTGACAATGAGAGTGCTATTAAGATTGCTTATAATCCCGTGCATCTTCTCGAACTAAGCATATTCAAGTTGGACATCATTTCATTCGTGATCATGTTGCTAAAGGGGACATTAATCTCAAACATGTTCGCACTAACAAGCAATTGGTCGATATCTTTACTAAGCCACTCGATGAGAAAGTGTTTTGTCACTTGAGGAGTGAGTTGAACATCATTGATGCTTCAAAATTGAGCTAGACTCACTCACTTACATGCAAGGGCATGAGCTTTCATGACTATTCCATGTTACACTTGATATGACACTATCTTATAACTTGGAAATCTATGCTCCCTTGTATTGCTTCTAACCTTTTGTAGGTACTTGGAAGAACTACACTCCACAAGATTGCCATCAACTCACATAAAAAGCAATCTTGTCATGGCCAAGTATCCACAACCCTTCTTTGACGATGGAAGGAAGAAGACAACACAAACTATATCCTTGACTTACATATGATGAAGATTTAACTCTTGTCATTTGGATATATCTTGTTCTTCCTTGCTTGACTAACCCATGTAGGTGAAAACAGAACCAAAACGATCTAGGATTGCTCTCAACTCAAGATGATATTCATCAACAATGAGCATCCACAATAAGTTCTCCTACATGCCATGTCATCAACATCACTCAAAGGTATGTGATCATATCCTTGAAATAGCTTTACTCCAAGTCATGACATAAAGTAACTCAAGCGATATGAAAACATTAAAATGCTTAATCGAAAAATGGCAACCCCATTTTAAGCTTAACGTAGAGTATGACCTATGATCAAGTATTCTTGCTTGGCTCCTTAAGTCAATATACTCTAATATAGGTGACCTAGTCACCGCCCATCATCTAGATGAAAAATCTTGTTTGGTTCATCTTATAGTTGCATGCTTTCTTGGAACCACTCAATTTCCATCTAGTTGAAAATTTTCTTGCAAATTCTTTTTCAAATTCTCTGCAATAATTTTTATTCTTTTGAGCCTTTGTGAAAAATAGCTTTTATCAAACTTTGCCAAGTTTCTGTTTAGCACTTCGGAGCCTCCGACTCAAAATTCTCGGTGTCACCAATATTGTAGATAGGCCGCACAATCTTACATCGGTTCCACCGATTTATTTTCTTCGGAGTCACCGATTTTGCTATCTTTTGTGTTCTCTGTTAAATTTAGCAAATTCCCATTTCTTCAAGGATCCCTTTGTAAAAAAACTGTACTTGAAGGGGGAGAAAGTTTATTCAAGGATCCCTATGTCAAAGGGGGAGAAATGTTAAAGAGCATTTTCAGTTGGTCAAAAGGGGGAGAAAAAGACTTCAAGGATCCCTTAGTCTCAAATACTCTTATTCTATGACCCTTATTCTCAAGAATCCCTTCCCTCTCAATGATCCTTTTATCTGACCCTTTGTGTGACCCTTTTTGGAAATTAATGCCAAAGGGGGAGAAATATCAAAGCTTCAAAGCTCATGCTCATACCAAAGGGGGAGATATATGTTAAGGGGGAGAATATCAAAGCTTATGCTTGTATTTAGGGGGAGAATATATCAAAGGGGAGAATATCTAAGAACATCTAAGTTTATGCTTACCCAAAGGGGAGAAATCTTTGATTTGATTGACTATTAGTGCTAGACTTGTCTCACCCTACCTACTCCCAATATCTACATGCTAAGATTCAGGGGGAGAGGAAGATATATAAATCCATACTTAGGGGAGAAAGTTCTACATATTCTTTTGGGGGAGACATATCAATCTTAAGAAAATCTATTCTTCATATGTATTCCATATCTTGGTACTCTTGAATCTTTTTGCATTTGGTTAAGTAGAATACCCTTGTGTTTCCTAGCATTGTTTTCTCAAGTGTGTTTCTACTTCTAGAATGCTCAAGATCTTCAAGGTAAGTATATGCATCATATTCTTGGTCAAGATGATCTCTTGCTTCTTGCACATATTGTTTGCAAGAGTGAGTCTTGAACATGGAGATACTTCATTCACATATGTTTGATGCATATAGCGAAGATATACATGACTTCTCATGACCTTTCTACTATGTGTGTGTTCATGCATTCCAAAGCAACTATCCTTTAAAATGGATTGCACACATTTAAGGGGAGCTTGTATTGGTCATGTATCCTTCAAAGCTATCAAATATTCCTGCATATCTTAACTTGAAGCTTTGATTATATGTTGTCATCAATTACCAAAAAGGGGGGGGATTGAAAGCACATATGCTCCCTTGGTGGTTTTGATAATTCATGACAACATACATTGTCTCTTGGACTAATAGTTTTATCTAGCTTATTTCAGATGAAGTGCACAGAGAGGATTGGCAAAGGATTGTGAGGAGACCCCAAGATGCAAGGAATAGGATTGGCAAAGCTACAAGCATGAAGACTAAACATTTTACTTTGTGAGAAATCACTTTGAGTCCATAGGAAAGCCAATACTATCAGAAGGGGGTGAGGTAATAATGGTGAATGAAATGCTCAAAATGATCAAGTGTTAGTCACCAAATACACTCACAAGATCTCCCACAAATATTCTGTCATAGAGCCTACCACTCAAAATCGGTGCCACCAACAATTCTATATCGGCTACACCGAGTCAAAAGCCCAGACAGAAATCCTAGCCAAGTCCCACATCTCAGTACTACCAAGTTCCATATCGGTGCAACTGAGTTTCAGTGACCAACTTTCTGTTACCTCATTCACAAGAATCGGAATCTTCGAGAATTGTGAATCGGTCTCACCGAGTTGTGTAACTGCCCTCAGCCACTCATATCGGTACCACCGAGAATTCCATATCGGTCTCACCGAAAAGCCTAAAGTTGCCACATTTTGCACTAGTCGGTGCCACCGAGTTTCTACTTCGGTTTCACCGAGTTGGGCAATAATGTTGTAACGGTTGGATTTTTGGAGATGCCTATATATACCCCTCCACCACATCCCACTCGCAAGAGAAGCACTCTGGACAGACCCACACTTCCCATATCCAAATTTCTTAGAGAGAACCACCTATCCTTGTGTTGAGGTCAAGATCATCCACTCCAACCATATGGATCTTGATTTCTAGCCTCCCTAAGTTGCTTTCCATCCAATCAATCTCTTCTACCCAAGCCAAATCCGTGAGAGAGTGATTGAGTGTTGAGGACACTATCATTTGAAACACAAGAGCAAGGAGTTCATCGTTACTATAGATCCTATTACCTTTTGGAGGGTGGTGCCTCCTAGATTGGTTAGGTGTCGCTTGGGAGCCTCCTACTTTGTGTTGTGGAGTTGAACCAAGAAGTTTGTAAGGGCAAGGAGATTGCCTACTTCGTGAAGATCTACCCATAGTGAGGCTAGTCCTTCGTGGACGGAAGCCGTTATGGAATAGACGAGGTTGCTACTTCGTGGACCCTTATGGGTGGAGCCCTCCGTGGACTCTCGTGACCGCTACCCTCCGTGGGTTGAAGACTCCATAAACGTGGACGTACGATAGCACCACCTATCAGAATCACGGGAAAAATCTTCGTGTCATCTATCTCGTTTGATCTTCCTATCTCTACTCTCTTACACATGCTTGTCTCTACTTTCCGCTACCATACTTGTTGACTAGCATGTTTAGGGTGCACTAGACTTGTTAGAATTGCTAAAATCTGCCAACCAATTAACTTGGGAAAAGGTTAGGTTTTAATTTATGCAAGTAGTCTATTACCCCCCTCTAGACATCCCTTCTAGTGGTCCCTCAGAGGCTTATGTGCAACAAAGCGTATCATGATGCGGGGTTTGGATGCACCGGCGAAGTTCAGACTAATCCTCAAGGTGAGAATGGGCAATGCACGGTACCGTAGAGGCTAGCAAAATATGAGGAGGTGAGAGTGCGTATGTCCATGGATTCACATTAGTCATAAAGAACTCATATACTTATTGCAAAGTTTAATTAGCTTTCTCAAAGCAAACGCATGCCCCTAGGGAGGAGGTTGGGAGGAGTTAACCATCGCGCGCCTCCGACTCAAAACAACAGTAGGACTTCAACGAGGAATAAGAATGCTCAAAAATCCCCACATGCCATAACCAATATTTAGACAAATGGGAAATTAACAACATTTAATATCAATACTCCTAAGAACCGACAACCATGCACTCACACCCTTTCACATTACCACATCAATATTATTAACCCACGGTTTTTCTTTTATGTGCTACATGAAGGTTTTGATTATGCACTCCTTGAATACCTATTATTTTTGGACTAGTCTTATAACCCATGCAAATTACCGTCATTATTTATTAACCCTAAAACAAATATAAGTGAAGAACGAGATTCCAATTAGTTCTATAAAATCTATATGCCACCATGCTCAAAAAGATATAAGTGAAGAACTAGAGCAACTGCTAAGCTCAAAAGATATAAGTGAAGCACATAGAGTATTCTAAAAAATCATGGTGAAGGTGTGTCTCTCTCAAATAGGTGTGTCCAGCAAACAATGATAGTGGCAAACTAAAGCAAAAACAAACTAAAACAAACGACGCTCCAAGCAAAACTCATATCATCTGATGAATAAAAATATAGCTCCAAGTGACATACCGATGGATTGATACGAAAGAGGGGATGCCTTCTGGGGCATCGCCAAGCTTAGACGCGTGAGTCTTCCTAGAATTTGACTTGGGGTGCCTTGGGCATCCCCAAGCTTAGGCTCTTGTCACTCCTTATTCCTTCATCCATCGTGATAACACCCAAAACTTGAAAACTTCAACACACAAAACTCAACAAACTTTGTGAGATCCGTTAGTATAATAAACATATAAAATACTTTAGGTACTGTTATAAATTGATTAATATTTTATTATTGCATAAGGTATTGTATTCTAACTTCTCCATGGCTTATGCCCCCCGATACAATCCATAGCATCATCAAAACAAGCAAATTATGCAAGCAAAAATAGAATCTGTCTAAAACAAAACAATCTGTAATGATCTGTAAATAAATTATACTCTGTAACGCCAAAAATTCCGAAAAAATAGACCACCTGGGGAATTTGTATACCAATATTGTATAAAAAATTCAGATCAAAAAGATGTTCCAGTAATATGAGAGAAATTCAGCACTGGACGCAAAAGTTTATGTTTTTGCACCGTATCAATTCTACTTATCATGCAAGTCATCCCAAAGGCTTTACTTGGCACAAACACTAATTTAAACTCGAAAACACAATCATTACATAGGCAATAATCACATTATCACACAATGACAAAAAGTAAAAAAATAATTTAAAGATAACCATTGGGTTGCCTCCCAACAAGCGGTATTGTTTTATGCCCCTAGCTAGGCATAATGCATATGATCAAGTGTTGTCATACTTGGTGTCAAGCTCCTCAATCACACAACCATGTTTCCTAAAAGGAGGAGTCTTGATGATAGGATCTTTTATAAAGCTTATAAAATTGGGATGCAAACTAATCCTCTTAAGATCGTCATTTCTTTTAACACGGGTGATACTAGTATTCTTGGGGACATACATAGCTTTAGAATTCTTTCCTTGAGAGGTACTAGCATTAGTTTTGGATGGGGTGAAAGCGGAACCCATTTTATCAAATACTTCCTCTATTTTATCAATTCTACCAAAACCTTGCTCTACCCGCTCATTAATAGTTGTATCTTTCTCCTTTAGTGCTTTCAAAGTAATTCCTACCTTTGACCCAAATTGAACGATATGATTATGAATCTTTTTATCCAACTCCTCATTTTGTTCTTTAGTGGCCATCTTATTTATAATAATATCAGGCCTTTGCATAACATGTTCTAGGTTCAAGGTAGTTTCATTAATAATGAGAGGTGGTGAGCCAACTAAATCTTCCATGACTTTGAAAGAATCCGAAGTGTGACTCATTAAGAAATTACCACCGGTAATAGTATCAAGTACGAACCTATACCAAGTAGTAATACCCACATAAAAGTTACGAGGCAAGATATTGGGGGATTACTTATGAGTTGATTTATTTTGAGCATTGCAAATCATATGCCAAGCATCTCTCAGACTTTCTCCTCCCCTTTGTTTATAATTAAGCACCTCATTCTCGAGAGTAAAGGGAACAAAGGAAGAACTAGCCATAGCAACAAGCAAACAAATAAACTCGAAAAGATAAATATTTTTGTATTTTTTCAATTTTATAGCAAGCAAAATATAACAACAAATAAAAAGTAGAACAAGTGAATGATAATTTGTGAGAAGGTACTTGATAGTAAGTTGGTGATACTCCCCGGCAACGACGCCAGAAATCCTTCCTGATACTTGTGATCTGCGTTGGGTTTTTCCTCGAAGAGGAGGGGATGATGCAGCATAATATAGATAAGTATTTCCCTCGGTGAGAACCAAGGTTATCGACCAATAGGAGGATCACACAACTTCCCGTCTTAAGCGCCTACACACAAAAGAGCAAACATTTGCACCCAACGCGGGCAAGAGGTTTGTCAATCCCCTTGAAATCGTTACTTGCTAGCAAATGAGTAGTGTAGATGATAGTTGATAATTATAAATTGTAAAATAAATAAAAAGTAAATAATGGCAGCAAGAAAATAAGAGTGTTTGTAAATATATTTGTGAATAGACCCGGGGGCCATAGTGTTCGCTAGAGGCTTCTCTCTTGAAGAAAGCATACAGTGGGTAAACAAATTGATGTTGGGCAATTGATAGAAAAGCGCATAGTTATGCAATATGTATTCATGACAATGATCATGTGTATATAGGCATCGCGTCCATAAACAAGTAGTCTGACTCCTGCCTGCATCTACTACTATTACTCCACTTCGAGAGAGCTTCTATGCTTGGCTCTCTAGGTATTAAGTTCATGACAAACAAAGTAACTCCTGGAGAATGATGACATGATGTAGACAAAGTAAACTCAAATAATATGAATAAACCCCATCGTTTTATCCTTAGTGGTAGCAATACAAATACGTGTATTGTCCCCTACTATGTCACGGGGATATAGAGCACCGCAAGATTGAACCCACTACAACGCACCTCTCCCACTAAAAGTTGGCCAAACTAAACCGATAGATCAGAGAGAATTATGAAGCTATAATGATCATGCAAATAAGAATCAAATAAGTAGTCAGAGGTGACTCAAATCTTTTATCATAAGTAATCTGAACATAAACCCACAATTAATTGGATCCCAACAAACACACCGCAAAGATTGATTACATAAGATAGATCACCGCGGGAATTGCGGTGATCATGGCAATGAAGAACATAGAGAGAGATAGCCATCTAGGTACTAACTACAGACTCGTAGGTCTGTGGTGAACCTGACACATCACCATGGGAGCAGCAAAGATGATGTAGAGGCCCTCCGTGATCGATCTCTCCTCCGGCAGGGCACCGGAAAAGGGCTCCAGATGAGATCGTGACGGAACAGAGACTTACAGTGGCGGAAAAAGTGTTTCGGGAGCTCCCCTAGGGGTTTTGGAATATATGTGAATTTATAGGCCAGAGTACAGGGCCAGGAGAGCCAGGTGGCGACCACAAGCTAACAGGGCCCGGCCACCCCCTGGGCGCACCCTATTGGCTTGTGGGGCCCCTGTGCGGCCTCCGGTCTTGTCCCGAAGCTTCCAGGTCTTCTTTTGGTCCAGAAAAAATCATCAAAAAGTTTTGTGGCAATTGGACTTCGTTTGGTACTATAAACCTGAAAAGCCAAAAACCAGAAAACAACAACTGACACTTGGCACTGGGTTAATAGGTTAGTGCTAAAAAATGATATGAATCAGCAAATAAATGCCCAAAAAGGATCCTAGAATGATAATATTATAGCATGGAACAATCAAAAATTATAAATACATTGTAGATGTATTAGTCATCGAGCTGCACGTGTGTTGAACGCGGAGGCGTCGTCCGTTTGGCGCTAGATCGGGACGGATCGCAATTGGATTGTGAAGAAGTACGACTACATCAACCGCGTTATATACACTTCCGCTTAACGTTCTATAAGGTTACATAGACACACTCTCCCTCTCGTAGCTATGGATCCATAGATAGATCTTCGGTGATTATAGGAATTTTTTTGTTTCCCATGCAACGTTCCCCAACACCGTCGTGTCCTGAGAACGAGATACGCGGCTCCTATCAGGATTGTCGGCATGTCGGGAGGTCTTGCTGGAATTGTTTTACCTTTAACGAATGTCTTGTGCACCGGGATTCTGAGGACACTTCAGGCTATCCCGCGATTGAGGTTTTCCACCACAACTTGTGGTTAATTTGTGATGGATGAGTTGGAGGACCCCTGCAGGGTTAAATGTTTCGGGAAGTCGTGCCCGCGGTTATGTGGCGACTTGGAAATTTTATAATACCCGGTTATAGAGAACTTGGAAGTAAACTCAATTAAAATACACCAACCGTGTGCGTAACCTTGATCGTCTCTTTTCGAGGGAGTTCGGGAAGAGAACACGGTGGGGTTATGTTTGACTCGTAAGTAGGTGTTCAGGATCACTTCTTGATCATAACTAGTTCACGTCCGTTTATGCGTAGAAAACTCATCTTATTCGTGTACTCGTAAGTTAGCTAGATAAAAATGCATAGTGCTGTTGCAACCTCACCACTTAACCATTCCTCACCCATTTAGATTTCCTAGTCTTGGTACCCTTGGCAATGAGATTCCTGAGTCCCCTGGCTCACAGATTCCTACAACAACAGTTGCAGGTACAGGTAATGCGATGCTTTGACATGAGAGCGATGATTGTTCTATTTGGAATTCTTCTTCTTCGTCGTCGATTAGAGGACGGGTTCCAGGTTGGCAGCCTGGGATTAGCAGGGTGGACGTCGTCTTCTTTTTCGTTTGATTTCATCCATAGTTAGATCCTGCTCTTCTGTATGATGATTGATGTGTATTGATGTATTGAAATATTCATGTTGTAGCTTCCGGCGAGTGTAAGCCAACATCTTGTATACTCTTCTCTTTAGTACATGTATTTGTGATGATATCCACCTTGTTACAGTGTCTCCGATATGCGCTTCTATCCTTGTTGAAACTTCCTAGTTTCCGCGAAGATAGGACCACATATTGGGCATGACAAGTTGGTGTCAGAGCAGTACCGAGCTAGGAGCCCCCTTGATTGATCGAACTTGGTCGTGTCGAGTCTAGAAAAAACTATATTTTGAGTCTAGTTATATATCGGAGAGTAGGAATTATTTTTTACTTCTGATCCCTGCATCGCTCTGGTGAGGAATCGTAACGTAGGAGTTTTGATTCTATCCCTCTTCTCACTCAATTTTTTGAGGATCACGCGGGTATTTTGGAACCTCTATGATGTTGGTGTGACCGAAATTCTGTTCTTGGTGCCTCCCGTTTGTATGGATTGAACCTGAGGAGTTGAGCTCCAAGGTTTTCTTGTCACAGTTGATGAGGTCACCTACTAGTGGTAGGGTCACCGACCAGATATCCGGGGCCCACATAGGGCCCCACACAGATGATGAAGTCTCAGGACTGCGGCTGCACTTAGATGACAGACTAGGGTCCACTCGGATCCATCAGGTCACTCGGGCGTCCCCCCTCCAGTCAGACAGACTCCTTCACTCGGATAGAGAGGAGATGTGGGCGACGTGGGAGCTCCAGCGGCTGAGGGCTTAATGTTATACATAAAGTACAGTCATGGCTACCGTTACCTGTAACGCTCGTAGTTAGGGCTGCAATTTCTAGTAACGCATGTAGTTACTCGCATTAATGGCCCTTGTAATGGCGCTTGGCGGGTCCTGGCACACTCTATATAAGCCACCCCCGAGCTCTTGGACAAGGGTTAAGAACTCAATGTAATCAGACACCCCCAGAGAAAACACAAGCCTCCGGGCACGAGACGTAGGGTCTTTACCTCTCCGAGAGGGGCCCGAACTCCCTAAATCCGAGTGAAACACCTGTGTCGTAGCTAGGCTCCACCCTTCACTCGTACCCCCCGTACTCATTGTCAGGATCATTCCCATGACATTTTGCGCCCACCATGGGGCAGAGCGTCTAGCGACTTTCGACGCAGGTGGTGATTTCCTAGTCATCATGATGACTCCTGGCGGAGAGAACCTGTTCGGTTCCCTCAGCTGCATCGCCGACGATTCAGCATGGCTACAGAATGCTCCGCTGGACACGGATGCGCTGCCCTCCCGCGGCTCGGCGCATTTTCATGCGTCTTCTTTTGGACTCCTTATTCGACAACAGTCTGTCCCGTTCTGCGAGGCACCTTCTCTTTTGGCTGGACACCGTCGCAAGCGCTCTGGGCGCTCACGGCTTCAGCGCTGGATCAAGCATGCTGTGGCTCTTCAGTTCGCACTGAGCAGGTGGCTACGCTCGACTCCGACGAGCCCACCCTCGATCTGTTTTCTTCCATGCACGACAACTCCTCCGACGAGTCCGAGTGCGAGAGCAGCGGGCCTGGTATGGAGGTCTTGATGGCGGGGCCAAACAGAGGTCCTCCTGGGTTCAATGCTGGGACCTCCCGTGGGCGTAGCGGGAACGACCACGATGACAATGCCGATGACCTCTACATCCCCCAGCCTCTCTCTCGAGAGCAACAACAGGAACTCAGGCAGAGGAACGAGCATGCTGTGCTCTCCCCTATCGTCGGGACGACCCCGAAAGTGATCGCCTTAGAGGCCACATGCCTCGCCACCCTGGCCGAGCACGAGCGACTCGAGCGGCTCCAGAAGTCACTCAACAATCACGCGGCTCGGGAGCAGCCCAACACCAGCCGACATTGCAAGCGGCTGTTTTCGAACGATCGCGCGTGAAACATTCACGTAAAGCGCACTCCGTTGCAGAATTTGGTCGCCGCTACTCGGATCGCTGATTCCATTCAGCCATCTGATTCGGCAGCTGGAGAAGGCATTCGATGGATTCAAACACTCCTGAAGACTGCCATGGACCAGAATTCGGCGGTGTCACAGTCACACAATCGCATCCACAACAAGTCAGTGTGGGCAGATACAGTGCAGTTGGCTCACATCCCACTTGCACCTGGGAGACACTGGCGTTCTCCCCCCCGAGAGACCTGTACGAAGACCGAAGGCGAGATGACCATCATCACACTCGGACGCCCCCTTCGAGGGAAGTCTCATACGGGCATCGCTCCTATGACGACAAGCGGCCTTACGAGGACGACAGGCGTCGTAGCCCCATTCAGCGCAGAGATTACAGATATGGAGAATTTCGAGCACCTCCGCTCAATGCCAGATCAATCATCGCCCAGAGCATGGTTGACAGAGCTAGAGCTAGCAGAGAGCGGCCGAGTGGCCGTGGTGCTTTAGGCCTTGAGTGTTTCAGTAGGTACATTTGGGAGGCTGAGATCTATAGTTGGCAACTAGGATATGCAAGTTCAATGGCAAGATAAAGCCGGAGACGTGGTTAGAAGACTACCGAGTGGCAGTCCAGATCGGTGGCGGCAATGACTTCGTCGCGATGAAGCATGTGCCCCACATGTTGGAAGGCTCAGGGAGGGCGTGGCTCAATCAGTTGCCCGCTGGCAGTATATATAGCTGGGAAAACCTGGCCCGAGTGTCTATCAAGACGTTCGAGGGCACTTATAAGCACCCTGGTAGATTGACCGAGTTGCAACATTGCATGCAGAAGAGCAATGAAACTCTCCGAGAGTATATCCAGCGGTGGACCACCCTGCACAACACAGTAGAGAATGTGACGGAGCACCAGGCCATTTGCACCTTCAAGGCAGGCTTGAGGTACCGCAAGCTTATCCTAAAGTTCAGCCGGTGTGATGTCCTGACTCTTAGTCGGGCTATGGAAATCGTTAGTCGGTACGCCAATGGCGAGGAAGAAGACCGCTTGAGAAGCGGCAAGAGCCGTGCCACTAAAGTCCCTCAGTTGGGTGGCAACAACAGCAAGAAGCAAAAGAGGAAAGCCGAGTCCTCCGGCAAGGCAGAGGCAGGAGCGGTGCCCGGGCGAAGCAAGGGCAAGCCAAAACCGAAGCATAAGAAAGACTGGGCGGCCAAGGAAAAGAGCATCTCTCAGGGTTACATCTTGGACTAGCCTTGCCAGATCCATACAAAGACTCCAAGAGGGATGAAGATGGCAACTTGATTCTGCCGAAGCACACCACTCGGGAGTGTCGTCTGCTCAGGCAGGAGATGCAAGAAGATCCTTCTGAGGACAAGAGGGATGATGACGATGAGGGAGAAAACGCCTCCGGGTACCCCAATGTCGACAAAGTCCTCATGATTTTCGCTAACGTTGAGAGCAAAAGCCGACTGAAAGTGATAAATTGTGAGATCAATATGGCAGTTCCGACTATCACCAAATATCTGGATTGGGCCAAGACCTCCGTCACTTTTGACTAGTCGGATCACCTAGCCCATATCCCGACCCCGAGCGGCAAGTGCTGGTGGTTGATCCAGCTGTCAATGGGGTCCGACTGTGCAAAGTCCTCATGGACGACGGCAACAGACTCAACATCATATACACTGACACCTTGCTTGCGATGGACATCCCGATGTCTCGACTGAGCAAGAGCAACATTTAATTTCACGGGGTCATCCCCGGAAAGAAAGAAATGCCACTCGGTCAGATCGCCCTCAACGTCGTCTTTGGCAGAGAGAAGAACTACTAGAAGGAGTGCCTAACTTTCGAAGTGGTAGACTTCCGTAGTGCATACCATGCCATCCTGGGTAGGCCGACCTACGCATGTTTCATGGCCCGACCATGCTACATGTATCTTAAACTTAAGATGCTAGGTCCGAGAGGCGTGATTACGGTCACGGGAAATCGGAGGATCGCCAAAGAGTGCCTCCAGCAGGGCTCTAAGATCACCGACAAGCAGATAGCACTCGCCGAGCTCGACGAGTACAAGAAGACGGTGAACTATGCCGACCTGCTCAAGTCAAAGAAGCCAGCTGTTGAATCCGCTTTTTAGTCGGTCAGAGAAATGAAGCCTGTGCACATCCATCCGTCTGACCCGACTGCTGCCCCGACCAATATCTCATCCTCACTCGGTGACAAATAGGAAGGCGATATCATCTAGTTCCTCCGTGAGAACTGGGACATCTTCGCATGGAAACCCTCTGACATGCTGGGTGTTCCTAGGGAGCTGGCTAAGCACCGACTCCGTGTCGATCTGAAGGTGAAGCATGTCAAAGAACACCTTCGACATTCTTTCCTGCAGAAACGCAAGGCCATTGGCGAAGAGGTCACTCGGCTCCTAGCTGCTGAGTTCATCCAAGAGGTATACCACTCCGAGTGGCTCGCCAATCCTGTATTGGTGCCAAAGAAGGACAAATCTCTTAGGATGTGTATCGACTTCAAGCACCTCAATCGGGCCTGCCCGAAGGATCATTTTCCACTACCTCGCATAGACCAAATAGTTGATTCCACCGTCGTATGTGAACGCCTTTCATTCATTGATGCGTACTCCGGGTACTACCAGTTCCGATTGTATGGCCCTGATGAAATAAAAACGGCCTTCATCACCCCATTCGGGTGTTTCTGCTATATCACTATGCCATTAGGCCTTAAAACTGCCGGAGCTACTTTCCAGCGTATGATACAAAAATGCTTGTAGAAGCAAATTAGTCGAAACATGGAGGCATACATGGATGACATCGTGGTTAAGTCACGACAAGGTTCCGACCTCCTGACTGACCTCGCTGAAACCTTCGTGAACCAACGACACTTTGGAATTAAACTCAATCCTGCCAAGTGCACATTCAGGGTACCCGCGGGCACTCGGTTTCCTCATTTCCGAACATGGGATCGATGCTAATCCTGACAAGATCGGTGCCATCATCCAAATGAAGCAGCTCGAGCATCTCGACGACGTGCAAAAGCTCACAGGTTGCCTTGCAACCCTCAGTAGATTCATCTCAAGACTCGACGAGAAGGCCCTGCCTCTCTACCGATTGATGAAGAAATCCAACAAGTTTGAGTGGATAACCAAAGCGCAAGTCGCGTTCGAAGAACTCAAGGCTTTGCTTTCAACACAACCAGTGTTAGCTGCTCCGGGCAGCCGAGAGCCTTTGCTCTTGTACATTGCAGCCACAAGTCAGGTGGTCAGCACCGTGCTCACTATGGAACGCAAGGAACAAGGAACGCAAAGAACAAGGAAAAAGCGTTCAAGGTTCAACGCCCCGTGTATTACACATCTGAGGTTCTGACCTCTTACAAACAAAGGTACCCGCACTACCAGAAGCTTGTCTATGGTATTTACCTGATTGTGAAGAAGGTGGTTCGCTACTTCCAAGATCACTCGGTCACGGTGTTCTGCGACGCTCCCCTGCCGAAGATTCTCAACAATAGAGATGCCACCGGACGAGTGGCGAAATGGGCGATTGAGCTCCTTCCTTTGGAGATCAAGTTCGAAGCCAAGAAATCGATTAAATATCAAGCTCTAGTGGATTTCCTGGCCGAGTGGACTGAGCAAGAACAACCGGTCCCGAACCTTCCCGAGCACTGGACCATGTTCTTTGATGGCTCCAAGATGCTCCGGGGCTCTGGGGCTAGAGTGGTCCTTGTTTCCCCTAAAGGAGATTGTCTGAGCTATGTGCTTCAGATCCACTTCGATTCGTCCAACAATGAGTCCGAGTACGAAGCCCTACTATATGGCTTACGTATGGCCATCTCACTCGTCGTCTGCCGGTTGATGGTCTACGGCGACTCGGACCTCGTTGTAAATCAAGTTATTAAAGAATGGTACATTCGGAGCCCAGCGGTGACAGGCTACTGCAACACCGTCAGCAAGTTAGAGAAGAACTTTGAAGGCCTGGAGTGGCATCATATTCCTCGAATCAAGAATCAGGCGGCAAATGACTTGGCAAAGATCGGCTCTGCTCGGAGTGTGGCGCCGAGAGATGTCTGCCTGGAACATCTGCACGCCCCAACCATTAAAGAAGATCCTTTTACAGAAGAGCCCCCATAGCAGGTCGGTCCATCTGACCCGACTGAAATTGATGTCCGAGCAGTGGTGGACCTGGTCCACGAAGTACTAGTAACCGTCCCCGAGTGGACCGAGCATTACATAGCTTATTTGCTCCGACAAGAGCTCCCCGAGGACGAGGAGGAAGCACGTCAGATCGTCCGTCAATCCAAGGCTTTCACAGTGATGGGAGATCAATTGTATAAGAAAAGCACCACTGGCGTCACTCAGCGTTGCATATCCCCGGAGGAAGGGCGATAGGTGTTGCATGAGATTCATTCAGGAACCTACGGTCATCATGCGTCCTCCCGGACACTGGTGGCCAAGGCTTTCAGAGAAGGATTTTATTGGCCACGAGCCAACGAAGCTGCGAGAGACATCGTGGAGTTATGTGTTGGATGCCAATTCTACGCGAACCAGTTGCACAAGCCCGCCTCGGCATTGAAGACGATCCCGCTCACCTGGTCGTTTGCTGTCTGGGGACTCGACATGATCGGACCCCTCCTGATAAGGTCGAGTGGTTTCACTCACTTGTTGGTGGCACTGGACAAATTCACTAAGTGGATAGAAGCTAAACCTATCAAAAGTCTGGATTCGGCGACTGCAGTCAAGTTTGTCAGGCAAATCATCTTCAGGTTCGAAGTCCCCCACAATGTCATCACTGATAACGGATCGAACTTCGATTCGGACGAGTTACGCGAGTTCTACTTCGCACAAGGCACTCAGGTCAATTACGCCTTCGTGGCTCACCCGCAGTCGAATGGTCAAGTGGAACGGGCGAATGACATGATTCTGCAAGGGCTAAAACCACGCCTCATGAGAGACCTTAAGCATGTTGCAGGAGCCTGGGGTGAAGAGTTGCCATCAGTACTTTGGGTCTTGCGGACGACCCTGAATCGATCCACTAACCGCACTCCCTTCTTCATGGTACACGGATCCGAAGCCGTGTTGCCGAGTGACTTGTTGCACAATTCCCCCCGAGTGGAACTTTATTCAGAGGCCGAAGTAGAAGAAGCACGGCAGGATGACCTTGATCTCCTAGAGGAGGAAAGGGAGTTGGCTCTCATAAGATCAACCCTTTATCAATAGGATTTCAGGCGCTACCATGACAAACAGGTTAGAGGACACGCCTTTCAGGAAGGTGACCTTGTCCTCCGACTGGATCAACAGAAACCTCATAAGCTAGCGCCTCCACGGCAAGGGCCTTTCGTAATCTCGAAAGTTCTCAACAATGAAGCCTATCGGCTCTATAACCTCGAGAAGAATGAGGAAGAGCCTAGAGCTTGGAACGTGGATCTGCTCCGCAAGTTCTTCACATAGAATAAAACTATCTTTCATTTCTGTAATGAGTTTTAGAATGACATTGATGAATAAAAGTCTTACTTTTCCTGTATTTAGACAAAATTTTGTCATAATTTTTTTCACTCTGGTGATTCCCATTTACACAAACTTCTTCTGCCCCAGTGGGTGAAATGACTTAGTTGTGAACCAAATTTCGTCTAAGTTCAAAAATCCTAAGTGTGGAAGATTTCCACACTCGGGTGATTAGCCGCGATCCAACTATCGTCTAATCTTAAATGTTCCGAGTGTGAAAGACATTCCTCACTCAGGGGCTTTGCTGCAAACCTGTCTTCGCCTAAGCTTTAAAAATGTTTCCGAGTGAGGAAGAGTTCCTTGCTCGGCGACTTTGCTGCGAACCTGTTTTCGTCTTAGTCTCAAAATCCCAAGTGTGGAAGATTTCCACACTCGGGCGCTTAGCCGCGATCCAGCTATCGTCTAAGCTTAAACGTTCCGAGTGCGGAAGACATTCCTCACTCGAGGGCTTCGTTGTGAACCTGTCTTCGCCTAAGCTTTAAAAATGATTCCGAGCGAGGAAGAGTTCCTCGCTCGGTGACTTTGCTGCGAACCTGTTTTCGTCTTAGTCTAAAAATCCTAAGTGTGGAAGATTCCCACACTCGGGTGCTTAGCCGTGATCCAGCTATCGTCTAAGCTTAAACATTCTGAGTGCGGAAGACATTCCTCACTCGGGGGCTTCACTGCGAACCTGTCTTCGCCTAAGCTTTAAAGAGTTTCTGAGTGAGGAAGAGTTCCTCGCCCAGCGACTTCGCTGCGAACTTGTTTTCGTCTTAGTCTAAAAATCCTAAGTGTGGAAGGTTTCCACACTCGGGTGCTTAGCCGGGATCCAGTTATCGTCTAAGCTTAAACCTTCTGAGTGCGAAAGACATTCCCCACTCGGAGGCTTTGCGGCGAACCTGTCTTCGCCTAAGCTTTAAAACGTTTTCGAGTGAGGAAGAGTTCCTCGCTCGGCGATTTCGCTGCGAACCTGTTTTCGTCCTAGTCTAAAAATCCTAAGTGTGGAAGTTTTCCACACTCGGGTGCTTAGCCACGGACCTGATATCGTCTAAGCTCAAATGTTCCAAGTGCAGAAGATATTCCTCACTCGGGGGCTTCACTGCGAACCTGTCTTCGCCTAAGCTTTAAAACATTTTTAGTGAGGAAGAGTTCCTTGCTCGGGGACTTCGCCGCGAACCTGTTTTCGTCTTAGTCTAAAAATCCTAAGTGTGGAAGTTTTCCACACTCGGGTGCTTAGCCGCGGTCCTAATATCGTCTAAGCTTAAACATTCCGAGTGCGGAAGATATTCCTCACTCGGGGGCTTTGCTGCGAACCTGTCTCCGCCTAAGCCTTAAAAATTTCCTTGTGAGAAAGAGTTCCTCCCTCGGTGACTTTGCTGCGAACCTGATTTCGCCTAAGTCAAAAAACATTCGCCAGTCGGATAGGAGTAAACCAAGCAAACTGCAAATTGATTAAAGCAAAAGGTGAAGTGGCAGGAGCCTCAGGCTAACACAAGAGTTTAATGATTACATTAACCACTCGGCATACCGAGGCAAATTGAATAAAGACTTAAAGTTTTTTGGCAGAGGATCACTCTGTGGGCGGAGGAACGGCCGCTTCAGTGAAGGCGTCGAAGTCGATGCCATCTGCGATCCGAGTGGCAGCCTTGATGAATGTCTCCATGAAGTCCTCAAACCTGACGTACTTCTTGTTGGCGACCTTCAGGGACTTCAGCTTCTCCTTGTCCACACTCTTACAATGGACTCAGACAAGTGAGAGAGTGACGTCAGCTCCACAACAGGCTACAGACTTCTTCCAGGACAGCACTTGGCCAGAAACGTCATCCGGTTGGAACATAAGGGACTCCAGGTCGTTAAGCACCTCCTCTGGCAGGAACTCCTTGTCGATCTTGGCGGCAGCTTGATGTCTACTACGCAACCTTCTTCTTGTAGACTCGTGTTGGGCTTCCAAGCGCAGAGTTTTGTAGGACAGTAGCAAATTTCCCTCAAGTGGATGACCTAAGGTTTATCAATCCGTGGGAGGCGTAGGATGAAGATGGTCTCTCTCGAACAACCCTGCAACCAAATAACAAAGAGTCTCTTGTGTCCCCAACACACCCAATACAATGGTAAATTGTATAGGTGCACTTGTTCAGCGAAGAGATGGTGATACAAGTGTAATATGGATGGTAGATATAGGTTTTTGTAATCTGAAAATATAAAAACAGCAAGGTAGCAAGTAACAAAAGTAAGCAAAAACGGTATTGCAATGCGTGGAAACAAGGCCTAGGGTTCATACTTTCACTAGTGCAAGTTCTCTCAACAATACTGACATAGTTGAATCATATGTAAATCCCTCACGTGCGACAAAGAGTTCACTCCAAAGTCACAAATAGCGGAGAACAAACGAAGAAATTATTGTAGGGTATGAAACCACCTCAAAGTTATCTTTTCCGATCAATTGTATGAGCTATCCCTATAATTGTCACGAACAGCCCTAGAGTTCGTACTAAAATAACACCTTAAGATACCCATCAACCAAGACCCTAATGTCACCTAGATACTCCAATGTCACCACAAGTACCCATGGGCTTGATTATACGATTTGCATCACACAATTTCAGATTCATCATGTTCAGATCAAACACATAGCTACTGGTACATACCCTCAGCCCCGAGGGTGAACTACTCCCTCCTCGTCATGGAGACCACCGGAATGATGAAGATGGCCTCCGGTGATGGTTTCCCCCTCCGGCAGGGTGCCGGAACGGGCTCCCGATTGGTTTTTCGTGGCTCTGGAGGCTTGCGGTGGCGGAACTCCCGATCTCGGTTTGTTTCTGGGGGTTTCTATATTTATAGGATTTTTTGGCGGTGGAAACAAGTCCAGGGGGGCCACGAGGTGACGACAAGCCAGGGGGGGGGCGCCCTAGGGGGGGGGCGCCCCCAGGCTTGTGGTGGCCTCGTGGCTCTTCTGGCCCAACTCCAACGCTCCCTGGGCTTCTTCTGGTCCATAAAAAATCACCGTAGATTTTTATTCCGTTTGGGCTCCGTTTGATATTCCTTTTCTGTAAAACTCAAAAACATGGAAAAAACAGAAACTGGCACTGGGCTCTAGGTTAATAGGTTAGTCCCAAAAATAGTATAAAATTATAATAAAATGATTGTAAAACATCCAAGAATGATAATATAACATCATGGAACAAGCAAAAATTATAGATACGTTGGAGACGTATCACAGCTTTACGTAACCGATAGAGGTAGGCTTGCACGCATACAATGCGCTCATCCAATCGGAGGATGGCCATAGTCGAACTGTCCGTGAGAAGATCCCGAGTGGGATTCAGCTCTTGCTCGATCCTCTCGGTTTCCGACTAGACATGGTCACAGAAGTCTTGTAGTACGGGCAAGTCAAAAGTGAGATGCTGAGGAAAAGCACTAACAAGAAATGAAGGTCATTCGGACAGAAGGTTACCTTTGAAATTCTCGCACATTTCCTTGCCTAAGTCCTCGATATACTACTCTAGTTCGGTCTTCTTCAGGGGGAGCGCATGCGCTCTCTGCTGCTCCGCTTCAAGATCGGCCGACTGAGCACTATAATTGTTCTCCCACTCGGCGTAGTTGTTCTTCAGCTCCTAGATCTCTACTACTGACTTCTTAGCAGCAATCCTCAACACCTTGTTGTCCTCCAGCTTCCCGACGGTCTTTAGCTTATCTTCAGCCTCCTTGGCCTTGGCTCTAGCATCCTTCCATGCCGACGCCAATTCGGCGTCCTTGCTCTCGAGGGTCTGCTTCATAGTTTCTAAAGAAATAGAAGTCCTGAGCCTCTTTACATGTTGGAAGTTTTCACTATGAACATCTGATAAAATGAATTCAGTCGGACTGAAGAAAAATGGAGCAGGAGGAACACTCGGATGGAATTCACTCACCTCCCAGCGCACTCTTCTCCTTCTCCAGATGCGCGCTCTTGGCTTTATCATCCTCCAAGCTAATCCGGAGGTCCTGAACCTCCTTCTCGATGGCATTGTACCAAGTGCCGAGCTTGTAAACACTGTGTCAGCGAGGAGTAAAACAAACAAGCATTAATAGTCGGATTCAATTAAGGCAAAAATTTCGACCAGTCGAATGGAAAAAAAAACTCTAAGACTGTCGCCGACTGCTTCAGTCGACGAAAGTCTCAGGGACTACACCCAGTGGGTGCGCTCAGCGAACCCCCACTGGAAGGTAGAATAGTTACTACTACGGCATGCAAACAACATCAACAAATGCATCAAGAATTAATACTAGCGCCGACTGCTTCAGTCGACGGCAGTTGATAACCCATAGGTATAGGGGATCGTAACAGTCTTCGCGGGTAGTATTACAGCCTGATTTATTGATTCGACACAAGGGAAGCCAAAGAATATTTATCAGCCTTAGAAGTTGAGTTGTCAATTCAACAACACCTGGGATATCTCTCTGCATCAAAGGTTTAGTAGCACAACAAGTAATAGTAGTAACAGTAAAAGTGACAACATCAATTTTGTAGTATTGTGACAGTAGCATCAACAGTAGTAACTCAGCAAGATTCAATATATGTAAAGCGTAGGCACATGGACCGGTGATGGATAATGATTTAGATGACATCAATCATGTAACAGTTGCACACTAGAGCAACACAGAACTAGCTCCAATTCATAAATGCAATGTAGGCATGTATTCGGTATATAGTTATACGTGCTTGCCATAAGAACTTGTATAACATCTTTTGTCCTACCCTCCCATGGCAGCGGGGTCCTAATGGAAACTAAGGGATATTAAGGCCTCCTATTAATAGAGAACCAGAACGAAGCATTAAAACATGGTGAATAAATGAACTCCTCAAACTACGGCAATCACCGGAAAGAATCCCAATTATTGTCACCTTGGGGTATGCGAATCATGACAGGTAATAGGTGCATACAACTTGCAAGATACGGTCCAAATCACTCTTGTATTCATGAAAAAATAATAGGTTCAGATCTAAAATCATGGCACTTGGGCCCTAGTGACAAGCATTAAGCATAGCAAAGTCATAGCAACATCAATCTCAGAACATAGTGGATACTAGGGATCAAGTCGTATCAAATTAACTCGGTTACATGATCAATCTCATCCAATCCCATCACCGTCCAGCAAGACTACAAAGGAATTACTCACTGTCGATGGTGAGCATCATGGCGGTGTTGATGAAGAAGGGTTGGTGTTGACGACTGCGACAAATCCCCCTCTCCGGAGCCCCTAACGGACTCCAGATCAGCCCTCCCGAGGAAGATCAGGAGGTGGCGGCGGCTCCGTCTCGTAAGATGAGATGAAATCTTCTCTCCTATTTTTTTCTCCGAAGATGTGAATTTATAGGACTAGAATTAGGGTCGGGGGATCCATGTGGGCCCCATAAGCTAACAGGGCACGCCCAGGGGAGTGGATGCACCCTGTTGGCTTGTGGCCCACAGGTAGCCCACCTCCGATGGTTCTTCGCTCCATAATTCATTATGTATTCCAGAAATAATTCACAAAAAGTTTCGTCCAATTCCCGGACACCAAGGTAGTTCTGCTGAAAACAGCGTCAATCCGGGTTAGTTTCATTCAAATCATGCAAATTAGAGTCCAAAACAAGAGCAAAAGTGTTTGGAAAAGTAGATACGTTTGAGACGTATCAACTCCCCCAAGCTTAACTCATTGCTTGTCCTCAAGCAATTTAGTTGATAAACTGAAAGTTATAAAGAAAACTTTTACAAACTCTTTTGTTCTCGTTGTTATACATATGCATAGCTAGTGTTCAGGTTTTCAACATAAATCATAAATAACCATATCCATGATAACAATTAAACATCATATTCACTCATGGCAATACATAACCAACTAGCGAGCAATAATAAGATATCTCACATGCCAACAATTTGTCAAAACAATCATGATGTAATATGATGACATGGTATTTTGCTAGCCATTTCTGAGACCGCAAAACATAAATGCAGAGCACCTTTGAGGTTCAAGCAGCGACTAAACATTATAATTTAGGGTAGAAAAGATCCAGTCATGCTCACATCCAACATTAACTAAACTCAATGCATAAGGATGACAATAGTGCTCTCTGGTCTAGTGCTTTTAGTACCAGGATGATGACTCAAGAATAAAAGAAAATAACATAAAGGTAAATAGACACGCCCTTCATAGAGGGAAGCATTGATTTGCAGAGGTGTGAGAGCTCAAGGTTTAAATCAGGATTGAAATTATAATTTATGGATGGTGCGCTTTTCTTGTGAACGTCATAACCAAGGATTTCAATATCTTCCATGCGAAACACATTACTGGCGGTTCGCAAGCGGAATTATAAAGTTTACTCCCATCCACCATACATACACAAGCCATGGCTGACCGAATCCATGGATGCCCTCCAACATTTCAACTGTCCCGGGAGTTTTGTTTAATTATTTTTGATTTTCCAGGATTGGGCATCCTTTTTACCAGCCTCTCTCGTGCAATGACAGACCAATAAGCGCCCATCTTGAGAATAACCCACTTAGCATGGAAGATATTGACTGCCCCGTCGCTCCATGAGCGGTACGAGCGCACAAAATAGATGTTTATTTGAATATTAGAGGTGGCACATGCAAATTTACTTGGAGCGTCGGGGTAATACCGCATATAGGTAGGTATGGTGGACTCATGTGGAACAACTTGGGGTTAGGAGTTTGGATGCACAAGCAGCATTCCTGCTTAGTACAGGTGAAGGCTAGCAATAGATTGAGAAGAGACCAGCCAGAGACAAAAAATGGTCATAATCGTGCATTACGAATAATTAACATTGATCATTAGCATGAGTAGGATATAGACACTCTGAATTTAAACATCATGAAGGCTGCATTGGTTTTAAATCAACTACATGTTTGCACATGGGCCAAGTCAAGCCACGCGAATTACTCAGAGGGAAATACCATACTACCATACCACATCATAACCATTTTAATACATGTTGAAACAAAAGATAAATCATTATCCACTCCTAGATATTTAAGCATGGCATGAGAAACTATAATCTCTAATTGTCATCATAAACATGTTCACTCATGATATATTGAATCGAGATCGAACGAGCTAAACATATTTACAAAACGAAAAACAAGAAGAGTTCATACCAGCTTCCTCTACCACAATCACTTCATCAAATATCATCATTATTGCCCTTCACTTGCACGACTGAATGATGTGATAATAATAGTGCAAGAATGCCGTGGACTAAGCTGGAATCTTTAAGGCAGTTTTATACAAAGTAGAGGATGAGGTAATATTAGCTTCTGTTTGATCAACAATAGTGCATATGAGAGCCACTCAACATTTTCATCGTGGTCGTGTCCTTTCAATAACTCAATCAAAAGAATATAAATTCAGAGAAACACACTGAAGTATTTTTGGAGTTTTTTGGTTTTCTCAAGAAAGCAAATAAACAAAGGAAAAACAAGAACGAGAAAAAAAATATTTACACGGGAAAGCTCCCAACATGCAAAGGGAATATTTTTGGGTTTTCTTTTAATACTACAACTAATTAAATGGGAAAGAAAAACCGAAAAGAAACGAGAAATATTTTTTTGATTTTTAAATTTTTTCAAACACATAAGAAGAAGGCGGGAAATAAAGCTAAAATGGATATACAATGAAAGAGGATGAAGACCGACAATTTATATGAAGTGTTTGAACATGGATGTAATGTTGGTGAGAAATACGTACTCCCCCAAAGTTAAACAAAGAAGGTGCATGCAACACAATAACATCACGAGTATCCTCGCTATATACTAAGTTATAATGAATGTGCTGCGGGGGCCGAGATTCATCAATAAACTGGTGATCTAGCATGGACTAGTGATCAAGATAAACCTTAGGCAACAAGTTATCAGTGGGGCCTATGGCGGCATTAAAACGTTATGCTAAGCGGGTGGCATAAATACCACCATGAACCTTGCCCTTGGTTCGGTTAAGATGCAAGCGGCGCGCGACAATAGCTCCTAAGTTGTAAGTGTTATCATATATAATGCACTACTCAAAATAGCGAGGGTGGGGGCACTGAGACCACCACCCTGACTCATAACAGTTAAACATTTCCCTATGAATAAAGAGAAGTAATGCACAGACAGAAAATGCAAACTGGTGACCCTAGCGTTTGATACGCCCCTAGTTTATCCCACAGTTAAGGTAAGGAGGAATTCCTCTAACTCCTCTGGTTAGGATCATGCATTCCCCCGTCAGAGGGAAGCAAGCATATTTCACAAAATTCAGTAAGTGGTATTTCATAATGTGTTGCATATAAATCGAAGCGTACCATGGGGGCACCAGGCCTATTTGTGAAATAGAAATTTTGCACAAAGGAATTTGTATGGAGATAGTATTGATCACACTCATGTGCGAGGAAGTTGGTCAGCCCGACATTTGCAATGAATTGCATAAACTCTTGGTAGAAACCCGCTTCGCTCATGAAAGGTTCATGTGGCCATCCACAGGGCCTAACCTCCGTGTTGCGAAAGATGTTAATGTCTTGGTCCTGAGTTCTCCCAGCAACTCCTTTGGGGCTCCGGCTCGAAGAACCCCTCCTAAGGAAATTCATTTTCCTGGGAACAAATTTTTGAAATTTTTGGGCCACAAAATTATGTCAATAAAACTTTGTAAGATTGGTAGCAACTACTCATATAGATGCCTAAAGGCCATATCAAGCATTCATACTACTTGGAACTCAAAGAATTCAACATGCAAGCTCATTTTCAGTAGCACCAAATGTAGCAAAAAATGCAAAATATAAACCACTAGAGCAAAAACTAATTGGAGGAATGGGAGAGTCACATACCAAGGAGCAATTCCTCAAAACAGTTTTGGAAACGGAGTTCCGAGCAAAAAGATCGAAAATCTCAGGTCAAGGAGCAAGAGCACGAGAGAGAGAGAGAGTATGCATTTTTGCTAGAGGTAAGGGATGGCATGAGCTGAAGGGATAATGCAAGGGGGCCCTATGGGCTCCACAAGCTATCAGGGCGCGCCTAGGGGGTGGGCACGCCCTGTTGGCTTGTGGCCCACAGGTGCCCCTCCCCGATGTCTTTTCGGCACAAAAAATTCTTAAATATTCCAGAAAAAATCATGTTAAAATTTTGTGGAAATCTGAGACTTTTTATTTTTGGGTCATTTTTATTGCAAGGGAAACTCAGAAAACGGGATAATCATGGTATTTTATTTTATTTAACTAAGAATAATAGAGGGTAAACTAATGGTACAAAAAGTTGTGCTTACTAAATTCATCAACCACATGTCTTTCAAAAAGGATGCATTAATAAGGTTGATCAAGTCTTATTAATAACCATTTCCGACTGACATGAAACCGAAGAATTTTCGTATAACACTAAGTTACCTCAATGGGGATTTGCATATCCCCGACAATAAGAATATCATATTTCTTCTTGGCAGTAGGAAGAGGAAATTTAAAATCTCCAATGATGATTTTGGCACTTGGCTCAATGACATTAATATTATTAACCAAAGTTTGCTTCTTGTCAAAATGCATGGTATGTTGTTTGCCTTGACGTGAAAAGTAACCTCGCTTTTGTTGCAATCAATAACATCCCCTACATTATTGAAAAAGGGTCTTCCAAGGATAATCGACATGTTGTCGTCCTCGGGCATCTCAAGAATAACAAAGTTTGTTAAGATAGTAACATTTGCAACCACAACAGAAACATCCTCACAAATTCCAATAGGTATGTCAGTAGATTTATCAGCCATTGCAAAGATATCTCATTAGGTGTTAGGTTATTCAAATCAAGTCTTTTGTATAGAGAGAAGGCATAAGACTAACATCGGCTCCTAAATCACATAAAGCAATTTTAACATAATTTCTGTTAATGGAGCAAGGTATTGTGGGTATACCCGAATCTCCCAACTTCTTAGGCACCCCTCCATCAAAAGTATAATTAGAAATTTTAGTTTCAGGTATTTTTCTTTTGTTGGTCATAATATCCTTCATATACTTAGCATACAGAGGCATTTTCAAAATATCAGTCAAGCGAGTATGCAAAAAGACAGGTCCAATCATTTCAGCAAAGCGTTCAAACTCCTCCTCGTCCTTACTCTTGGAAGGCTTATGAGGGAATGGCATGGGTTTTTGAACCCATGGCTCTCTTTCCATACCATGTTTTCTAGCAACAAAGTCTTTCTTCTCATAACATATATTTTTGGGATGTGGGTTATGAAGATCCTCAACAGGTTCTATTTCCACATCATTATCATGTTCTTTATTATTATTTGGGTGAGCATCTATGTGAACACCATCATTATTATTATCATTCTCATTATCACTAGGTGCATGTTCATTACCAGATTGTGTTTCAACATCAGAAATAGAAGCATCATTATGTTTTTAAGCAGGTTTGTCTATAACAGGTTGACTAGAAGCATGCAAAGTCCTATCATTTTTCTTCTTCTTAGATAGACTAGGTGCATTATCATTAATTCTCTAAGAATCCTTTTTAATTGTTTTAGGATGACCTTCAGGAAAAAGGGGTTCCTGAGTCATTCTTCCTCCTCTAGTCGTTACTCTAACAGCATGATCATTCATATTCTCATTTAATTCAGCAAGCAAATCATTTTGTGACTTAGCAACTTGGTCTTGTTGAGTATGAACCATAGAAGCATGTTTACCTAGACCCTTATCATTAGCAATTCTAAACATCAAGTCACTCAAGCGATCTATCATCATAGCATTACGTCTTAATTGATCTTTGACATAGTTATTGAAATGTTCTTGCTTAAAAATGTAATTGTCAAATTCATCCATACACTAAATAGGTGTCTTAGTGTAAGATATATCACTTTCATTAAAGGCATGAAGAGAATTTACCTCTATTACCTGTGTCGGGGTGTCAAGTCCATGTATTTCTTCGATAGGTGGTAACTTCTTGACATCTTCAGATTTAATACCTTTTTCCTTCATAGTTTTATTGGCTTCTTGCATGTCTTCAGGACTGTGGAATAGAATACCTCTCTTCTTTTGAATAGGTTCTGGCGGTGGCTCAGGAAGTGTCCAATTATCAACATTTTGCAATATATTATTCAATAATTCTTCAGCTTGCCCAACAGTTCTTTCGCTGAAAACACAACTAGCACAACTATCTAGGTAGTCCCTAGAAGCATCGGTTAGTCCATATAAAAGATACCAAGTATATCATTTTTCTTAAAAGGATGATCATGTAAAGTTCTAAGTAGCTGGAGAAGCCTCCCCCAAGCTTGAGGGAGATTCTCTTCTTCACTTTGCACAAAGTTAAATATTCCCTGTAAAGCAGCTTGTTTCTTAAGAGCAGGAAAATAATTTTCAGATAAGTAATATATCATATCCTGGGGACTACGCACACAACCAGGAGCAAGGGTGAGGAACGATTCCCTAGCCTCGCCTTTTCGCGAAAAAGGAAAAAAGCTTAAGGATATATTAGTAGCGCATCTTTTCCTCATGAGTAAACAAAGTAGCAATATCATTCGGTTTAGTGAGATGTCCAACAACAGTTTTAGTTTCATAACCATGGAAAGGATCAGATTCTACTATAGGGATCAACTCAGGGTCTACACAGACTTCATAATCCTTATCAGTAACAAATATAGGAGAAGTAGCAAATTTAGGATCATGTTTCATTTTCTCATCATAGATTTTTCTTTCAGTTTGCACAGTAGTTTATTCAAATCATCTCTATCATTACAAGCAAGAAAGTCCCTAGCTATCTCCCCATCCATAACATAACCCTCAGGTACATCAGGCAATTCATATCTATTAGGAGAGTGAGGTGTAATAGGTGATTCAAAATCTTCATCAGTTTCAACATTTTCAAGTTCTCTAGCTTTAGCAATATGAGCATCAAGTAATTCATTCAGTGGCATAGTGTCAATTTCATCAAGTGTAGCAGTAGTATCATCATTAATTTCAGAAGTAGCATCATCAAGTTCATGCGATATATCAGAACGAGCAACGGGCGGTGGTGTTATAAGCTGATTCAAAATAGTAGGTGAATCAAAAGCAGAGCTAGATAGCAGTTCCTTACCTCCTCTCGTACGAGAGGGAACGATCTTGGTTCAAGTATCTATTAGATTCTTCATAGTAGCAATTGGATATCCTCAAGTTAGCACAATAAATATAGTTATGCTCCCCGGCAACGGCGCCAGAAAATAGTTTTGATAACCCACAAGTACAGGGTGTTGGGTTCTACCGTAGGTGCATCGCATGCGAATTAAAATTTTCCTACGCGGAGAACATCCAAGAACATGCTACAGAGATGGATCACAGGTCGATACCACTAGACGCGCAGTGCCGTGCAGCGGAAGTAGAATTGGGGCAGCGCGTTCGCGTGGTCCGTCTCTTCCTTGTCCGATCTCCCTCGAACAGCCGATCCGATCTCCCTCGCACAGCCGGTCGCCGGATCCCACGTACAGGTTCGCCAAAGCGGCGCAAGTGCACCGCCTCTAATGGTATCCGCGCGTGCAGGAGGAACACCGTGCGGCGGACTGCTAGGTCCGATCACACAGTCGGCGGCGGCAAGTGGTGGTGGCTAGTTGCAACACATGCAAAGCCCTAATGACGGCGCCGAAGTGATCAACCAGATGGGTGTGCCGCACCTCCAGTATATACAGGCATTCGGCGCGGGCTCAACTCTTGGGCCTCGAACGGATCCTAAAGCCCACATGTAGTTCCTTCCCTTAAGCGCACGACCCCTTAGGTTCTCGTTCACTTGGTCACAAGTCAGATTACATCCGGCTCGACCAGTCGGTAGCGGCCTCTAGCAAGGCATGCTGACTCCAAGTGTCCGATGAAGCTGGTTAGGCGAACCTGTACTTCACACTTCCGTTCCCTTTGCCACATGATATATGTTGTCGTGCTCATGGCGACATGGTCATCCTTGTTGCCGCACGACCTCTTTCTCATTCCGATGAATCCGACCAACACTTCGGATTATCTCATAATCCTCATCGCATGGCCATGCTTATCCAGGGCGGATCACCCGAGGGGCCGAGAGTATATCTCTCCTCATCGGAGGGGCAAATCCCATCTTGCTCGACCACGTCTCGCAGCATGGGTCTGGACAAGCCCAAAACCTACCTTTATAACTACCCTGTCATGGAGTAGCATTTGGTCGGCCCAAAGCAAGTCTGTCACCATCCCGAGTACATGCGCCAGCTCAGGTCTTAGGACACAAAACGTATGTTGTACTAGAGACTCACAGATGACCTATCGCTGCGTCTCATAGTTGGGTCTGTCCAACTCAGATCTTATCTTAACTCGGATCCGACTACATCGAATCTGACCAGATCTTTCTGAGTCCATATTATCCGTCTAGCATCCAATGCTACATGGTCAGTGAGACCGGATCATCCACCGTGTCATATGCTAGTCTAACTGGTTGCGCGTCCACACTACCCTTTCGACTAGGGACCATTTAGGACAGTCATCATACAATGCATAGTCTCACAAACAAGTAACGTACTTGTTAATACACATCATTGATAATGTCCAAGGACTATCTTTATTCATAAACACATAGGAAATATCATCATACATGATTGCCTCTAGGGCATATCTCCAACAGTCTCCCACTTGCACTAGAGTCAAACAAATAGACATCGAATGCCCATAGCTCTAACATGCCCCTCATGCTTGGGTTGTGGAGGCGGCTTAGTCAACAGATCTGCAACATTTTCATCCGTATGAATCTTGCATAAATTAGTATCACCATTCTTTATGAGCTTTCGTATCAGGTGATACTTTCGGTCTATGTGCCTGGTCTTGTGGTGTTGTCTCGGCTCCTTGGCCTGTGCGATGGCACCTGAATTGTCGCAATACAGGTCCAACGGTTTTGCCTAGCCCGGGAACACACCAAGATCCTCCAGGAACTTCCGAATCCAAACACCTTCCTTTGCGGCTTCACAAGCCACAATGTATTCGGCCTCTGTTGTGGAGTCGGCCACCGTATCTTGCTTGGAACTCGTCTAGCTCACTGCCCCTCCATTCATGACATACACGAAAATAGTTTGAGATCGACAATCATCCTTGTCGGTTTGGAAACTAGCATCAGCGTAACCCTTTACGCAGAGCTCCTCCTCACCTCCATAAACTAGGAACATCTCTTTAATCATTTTCAGGTACTCCAGGATAGTTTTCACCGCTGCCCAGTGAATCTCACCTGGGTCGGCCTGGTATCTTCTTGTTAAGCTTATCGCATAGGCAACATCAGGCCGAGTACATAGCATGGCATACATGATGGATCCTATTGCCGAAGCATACGGAATCCTACTCATCCGGTTTCGCTCATCAGAAGTCGTAGGACTCTCAGTCTTGCTTAGCCTTATACCATGTGAGATGGGTAAGAACCCTTTCTTCGCCTCACTCATGTTGAACTGCTTCAACACTTTGTCTATGTACGTGCTCTGGCTTAAGCCGAGCAGCCTTCTCGATCTATCTCTATAGATCTTAATGCCTAAAATGTACAATGCTTCTCCAAGGTCTTTCATCGAAAACTTGCCATTCAATGATTCCTTGACTGAGTTCAACATCGAAACATCATTTCCAATCAGCAGTATGTCATCCACATAGAAGATCAAAAATACTACCGAGCTCCCACTAGACTTCTTGTATAAACAATAGTCCTCTTCGTTCTTGATAAAACCAAGGTCAACGATGACTTCATCAAAACGAATGTTCCAACTCCGAGCTGCTTGCTTCAATCCATAAATGGATCTCTTGAGCTTGCACATTTTACTAGCATTATTTGGATCGACAAAACCTTCAGGCTGTATCATGTATACATCCTCCTTTAAATTTCCATGAAGGAAAGCCGTTTTGACATCCATCTGCCATATCTCATAATCAAAATATGCAGCTATAGCTATTATGATCCTTACCGAATTTAGCATCGCTACCAGCGAGTAGGTCTCGTCGTAGTCAATTCCTTGAACTTGTCCATAACCTTTAGCGACAAGCCAAGCTTTGTGGATCTGAACATTTCCATCCACATCGGTTTTCTTCTTAAAGACCCATTTGCAACCAATGGCAATTACGCCAGGTGGCGGATCAACCAAGTCCCATACTTGATTATCATCCATGGACTTTAATTCGGATCTCATGGCCTCCAGCCATGCCTCGGAATCTGGGCTCACCATCACTTCCACATACGTGGCCGGCTCGTCGCTTTCTAGCAACAACACAGCGCGCACTCTGCGCAATCTTTCCGACTTCCATGGCTCCGGTGCCGATTCCACTACGGGTTCCCTGACCAACTCCGGTATGATCTCATCACCAGCCGAGTCGTCCCCGAGTGGCTCTCGAATTTCTTCGAGTCGCACCGTTCTCCCACTGGCTTCCCGACCGAGAAACTCTTTCTCTAGGAAAACTCCGTTCCGAGCAACAAACACTTTGTTCTCTTCTCGGTTGTAGAAGCTGTATCCCAAGGTTTCCCTCGGATACCCCACGAATATGCATTTATCTGACTTGGGTGTAAGCTTGTCCGACATGATTCGCTTGACAAATGCTTCACAACCCCAAATCTTTAGAAAAAGACAAACTAGGACTCTTCCCAGTCCACATCTCATGTGGTGTCTTGTCTACGGATTTTGATGGTACCCTGTTAAGTGTGAAAGTTGCAGTTTCTAGAGCGTATCCCCAGAATGACAAGGGTAAATCCGATTTTCTCATCATTGATCGGACCATGTCCAACAAGGTTCGATTTCTCCGTTCTGACATGCCGTTTCTCTACGGCGTACCCGGAGGTGTGAGCTGAGGTACTATACCTCGGCTTTTCAGATGATCATCAAACTCCTGGCTCATGTACTCACCTCCACGATTTGATCGTAGAAGCTTTATTGTCTTGCCGAGCTGATTTTCAACCTCGTTTTGAAACTCTTTGAACTTTTCAAAAGTTTCCGACTTGTGCCTCATCAAATAGATATATCCATATCTACTGAAGTCGTCGGTAAAAGTCACGAAGTATTGATAGCCACCTCTGGCCGTTGTGCTCATTGGACCACACACATCACTGTGTATAAGCTCCAACAGCTCGGACACCCTTTCGCAACTCTTTGCAAAAGGAGACTTAGTCATCTTGCCTAGCAAGCATGATTTGCATGTCTCGAATGACCCAAAGTCGGACGAAGTTAGGAGTCCATCATCATGGAGCTTCTTCATGCGTTTCAGACTAATGTGTCCAAGTCGGCAGTGCCAGAAGTATGTCGGATTTATCTCATTAGGCTTATGCATCTTGACATTCATGTTATAGACTAGTTTCGTTTCCAGATTCAAAATAAATAGCCCATCTACAATGGGTGCATAGCCGTGGAACATTCCATTCAAATAAAGTGAACAACCATTGTCCTTTAAACTGAATTCATAACCCTGACTCATCAAGCATGAGGCAGAAATAATGTTCCAACTAAGTGCGGGAATGTAATAACAATTATTCAAATCCAAAATAAATCCAGAAGGAAGCTTGAGCTGCATCGTGCCGACCTCCAACGCAGCAACTCTTGCTTTGTTGCCGACCCTGATGTCAATCTCCCCTTGTGCCACACGCCTCGTTCTTATCAGCCCCTGCATCGAGTTGCAAATATGAACAACCGATCCGGTATCAAATACCCAAGAGCTACTAGGTATGTCAGCAAGGTAAATGTCTATAACATATGTAACAAGTGTACCTTTGCCTGAAGAAGCATTTCCGGCCTTCTTGCCATGCTCAGCAAGCCACTTGCTACAGTTCCTCTTCCAGTGACCAGTTTCCTTGCAATGAAAGCAAATGGTCTTTGAGTTCGATCCCGGTTTTGGCGCAGCGACGGAGACAACCTTCTCCATGCCCTTTGCCTTACCCTTTTTCTTGGACCAACTCTTCTTGAACTTAGTCGAGTTCTGCACCATCAACACTTGATGTGTGCCTTTCTTAATATCTTGCTCTGCCACCTTAAGCATCCCATGCAATTCAGTAAGCTTCTTATCCATGCCGTGCATATGATAGTTCGAGACGAACGTCCCATAGCTAGGTGGAAGAGAACCCAGAATTGCATCCGTGGACAGCTCGTCCCCAAGTGGGAAGCCTAACCAATCCAAAGCTTGCACGTACCCGATCATCTTGATCACATGCGGGCTCAGTGGATCACCCTCTTTTAGCTTACAATCCATCAAGGATTGCCTAACGTTGAACCTTTCGGTCCCAGCCTGCACCTAAAACATGCTCTTGAGACTCTCGATCATATCGAAAGCGTCAATGATTTCGAAATGTTGTTACAAATCAGGCTCCATACAAGCCAGCATGAGGCAACCGATCTTGTTTGATTCATCAACGAGTTTCTGATGGGCATTCTTGGTTGTGGCACTAGCATTATCGGCAGGTTGCTCTGGAAGTGGATCCTCTAGAACATGTTCCTTTTTATCATGCTTGAGAACAATTCTGAAATTTCTATACCAGGTGGTAAAGTTTGTTCCATTCAGTTTATCCTTTTCCAGAATTGATTTCAATGCAAAGTTGGGTTGAGCAGGTGGTGCCATTGATCTACAACAGAAAATATGCAATCACTAAGCAATGTGTTTATGTAGAGTAATTCAAGCCTGAAACAGAACTACTCCCACTGAAGTTAGCATCCCTCCGCGAACTCTCAGTGATTCAGGACCCGTCTAGCGTGAGCGACTAGTGAGCTTTAGCATCACTGCTAGCCAACTTGCCTATTCGGTAAGCAACTCCTTGCTAATCGTATCTCTATACGCCTCCTGTCGGTCGGATAGGTATCTTATACCCGGATCCCAACCTTCTTTGCCACAAGGCCCAAAACTGTTTTGATAGCCTTGTCAAGTTAACCTAATGCAGTGCATGTCCGTGTCTGACACGAACCCTCCAGTTCAAGGACACCTAGTGGCACCTCAGTTTTATGAGCCCACCACTAGACGTACTTGACGTGCGAAGGTGCAACATCCGGAATGGCAATGTGCTTGATATTAACGAGGGATCTTTCTACCATTTTAACATGCATAGAAACAAGAAGCAATATCAATCACATATAAACATAAATATGTGAAATAGTATGGCTCCTTCATGGACATCCTTCCAGGCTGGCTCCAACTCCGATGACCAAGGCGGAACTCCATCTTGTTCATCACACCGGGACGCCAAAGCCTCGAACTTGATCTCTGTTCTCCAACTACAACAACTAGTAATGAATTTACAGAGAATCACAAGTCGACACGCAGGTCGTTATACAATATAATGACAACACTTTGGCTCCTGCCGGCCGACAATCATGACACGCAGGTCATGTTAAATTACACACATGCATCACATACATATGAGCAATACTATTCACATCAAACCTGCAAAACAAAGTTATGCATAGAATCGCATTCTACCGGTTTGTGTATCGTGTACGAAATACAAGACGCTACGCACAAGATGCAAATACATGACGGTTTGTGTATCTTGGATAGTGGGGGCTCACAATCATAAAAGATGTCCAAGATAGTGTATTTGCATGTGAATCTTGGACAAGGAAGACAACGTAATGATTTATGTTTGTTCATATTCACATAGAAGTTATATTGTCATAGATCCTTCAACATGTGGTGCTTGCTCAATATCTTTGCTAGGAATTTTTTTTGCACTAAGTAGAGATACTACTTGTGCATCCAAAAACCCTAAACCCAAACTCACGTTTTGAGAGTCCACCATACCTACCTATGGATTGAGAAAGATCCTTCAAGTAAGTTGTCATCGGTGCACTAAGGCAATAAAAATTACTTCTAAATGTGTTTGATCAATTAGTGTAAGAGAAAATTGAGCGTTGTATGAACTTGTGATGGCAAAGTAATAAAATCGACGAACTGCATAATAAATGTTGCTATCATAAGGGGCAATATAACGTGACGTTCTTTTGCATTAAGGGATTTGGCATACAAACCAAAAAGTGCATGACAACCTCTGCTTCCCTCTGCGATGGGCCTATCTTTTACTTTTATGTATTTACTTTTATGCAAGAGTCAAAGTATTCTTCCCTATTCCTTTTTACTTTTTCTTTTTGCAAGCATCATGTGGTGAGGAAAGATCTAGGCACATATATCCAATTGGATATGAGGAAGCATGAGTTATTATTGTTGACATCACCCTTGAGGTGAATACGTTGGGAGGTGAAACTATAAGCCCCAATCTTTCTATGTGTCCGGTTGAAACTTTTTGCTCATGGGTATGCTGTGAGTGTTAGCAATCATAGAAGATTAATTGATGGTTGAGTATGTGGACTTGCCAAAATGCTCCGACACGAGACCCTTCTTGAAAATATGATGAATTGTAGTTGCAAAGTTGACTGAGAACATAGTTTGTTGGTTTTCAATAAGGTTTACGCTTTATACTTCTATGTTGTGATGAATTGTTACTTGTTCATGAGAAGTTATTGTGGGGACCCTGACTCATAAGTCGTGGTCACCGAATGCACGCGTAAAGTGATCCTAGAGATCAATTCTCACTAAACACACAGAAGTTGAATAACAAGAGTCTTACATCCATACATACCGTCTTACACAAAAAAGACCATTGAGGTCAAGTCTTACATAGATAGGGCCATGGCGGCCAAACACCAAACATAACTAGCAGCAGGAATCTTGAACGAAAGCGTGAACCCATGCCATCTGCCTTAACCCTACAGGCATTATGATTGGGAAGCGTCCTAATTCGCATGTTCGTCTCCAACGAATTCTTCACCATATTCCTGCTCTTCCATGCCTGGCCAATTAAATAACCAGTGGCAAGCCAATGAGCACTTTGAATGTACTCGCATGCAACCCATGTTTTGGAACAAGGTATAACAAAGCATGATATAGCACTAAGAAGGTAAGTTGTGGAAAGCTAGTTTTGAGTGCAATGTCATGATCAAAATAACTTGAAGTAGCATGCCTCATGAGGCTACAAGTATCCGTACGAACATGTTACAGATATCAATATAATCAAGGTCTGAACATCTCATGTTCAATCATCATGTCAAGTCATCCGACTTATCTCGACTATTCCATCTTTCTCACACACACGCCAAGTTGGTGAAAACATCTTGGACATAGTTTAAGCAGGACCACCCAACTGCCCTTGACCGTGGACACGACATTTCGAATAGTTTTACACTCTTCATAGGTTGCACACTTTACCCACAAGACTCGGGGAACATCCGTGTCAAGACACGACTCGCGGTATATCACATACCCGAGGTAAGCACCCGAACATTGCCTTTCCCTTGACGACACTAAATAAAGAGTCCACTCGATTGGTACACAGCCCTCACGATACACATCACACGAGCCTTGCTCAACATAGTACCATCCATGAAGTGACCATCGGTGTGCCCGGGGTCTGTAAAAATAGTCCATGGTCGCCCTACCTGGCACGACCCCATATCGAGAGAGTAACTCTGGCCCTTTCCCCACTAGTAATGCGGGCTCTCTGCTAGTGCCAACCAAGGTAATCAACAAAGCCCCGTCCCATAATGGGTATCGTGGTTGTACATGTAAGGTTGGGACGATCAGCAGATCTTAAATCTAATCCGTTTTCGAAAACACACACACCTATTGCTCCGGTACACCACTTCTTTCTCAAGTGGTTACCTAGCTCATCATCATCTCCCTCGGGCATTAGTGGCACCCGACGGGGTTTTCAAAAAAAGTCTTTGAAAGCATTTGTTTCCAACACCATGCATATCCCCATCCCATTTGCGTAGCATCTACTTTAGCAACCTAACTACTTCCCACCCGCATAACCCTCATAGGAAGGTAGGGTCATGCATGATGCAAGTATCAACGGAAAAGTAACAGAGGCATCCACCAAAGTGGTCACCACATCATCATGATCAACATAACAAAAGGAAGTGCTATATGCCATGCAATAAAATGGTTTCTTAAACATGGTCAAAGGGCTGCTTGCCTGGCTCAACAAAGTCTTCGGGGTCTTCGAAGTCTTCTGGTCCAACTCCCTCGTCAACAACGCAATCTATCGTCGCAATATTAATGGGCAAAAATAAGAATCACCACAAAAACAGAGCACAAAATCCACTTCTAAAATGTTGCCCTACTATGTAAAATACTACAATAGGAACTAAAAATGTTTGTCTCTGGTTTTGAAGTGAAAAAGATTTTGAAAACTATTTTAACAGAGGCTAAAAATACTTAAAACTAGGTTTTAAATAAATCCAGTACATAAAATGTTTTCAAAAATTGGTACAAGTGGCACTATTAAATACTACAGAATATTCTAAGATTTATGGTGGAGGAATTTTTGAATTTGGAAAAGTATTTGAACCAGTGGAATTTTTGGAAAACTGAACAGAAAAAGAAAAAGAAAATGGGCACTGTGCCCTGGGCCAGCTCTGGCCGCAACTGGGCCGGCCCAGAGCAAAGCATCCCTAGGCGAACCGGTGCCCCCGCGCGCGCCAGGTTCAAACCTGACGGGCGGGGCCCGGCGGCCGGAGACAGAGGGAGAGAGGCGTGGGCGGGGCAGAGGCTGATGACCTGGCCCCACTGGCAGGTCGTCGTCTACCTCTCTCCAGGGGACGGCGGTGCTCACCGGCGGCGATGCTGGGCACGGCGACGACTGGCGGGCACGGAAATGGGACCAGCGTCGAGTCGCTGATCCGGTGGAGGTGGAGGGGAGCACCGGAGAGCAAGGAGTCACCGGCGACGAGGTACCCATGGCGGAGGCGCTTCGGAGGAGCTCGCTCCGGTCGTCTCCGGCTGCAAAACACAAGGAGGAGGAGGGGGATCGCATCAGGAGCTCCTTGCGGTCACGGATCGGGCGAAAGAAGGGGCAGAGGAGGCCCTCACCGTGCGAACGTCGGTGGCCCGAGGTAGCGGTGCTCGGCTCGATCCCGAGCATAGGGGCTTCGGGAGCTCGCTGGGGTGGTTTGGACATGCAATTGGGAGTGGGAGAGGAGCAGCAGAGGGAGAGAGGGGTCTCGGGGTGCTTTTTAAAGGCGGCCCGCGGTCCACCGAGCTTGGGTGCGTCGGCGAGGTTGTGGCCGAGGCCAGAGGACACGAGGGTTCGAGGGGAGGTGTTTGGGGCGTTCCTGGGATGGGTTTAGAGCTAGGGAGAGGAGAGAAGAGGCGGGAAAGCTCGCGCCTGTGAGGCCCGCGGTTGGCCGAACCGGGCGGCGTCGGGCACGCATGCGGGAGGGTGAGAGGGAGAGAAAGGGAGAGGAGGCTCCCGACACGGCAGCCTGTCGCGGACGCCGAGGCGCCTCGACTGGCGCGAGGGGGCGGCTCGAGGTGGCAGAGCCTGGGCAGGGCATGAGGTCAACCCTTTGTCTGTTCTGTGGCGCGCTCTAGAGCGTGTCTTTGGCCGGCATGATGGTCTTTTGGCGCGCTCTAGCGCGTCCACCAGTGTCTCTCGCATGCACAAGGGCTAAACAAAGGGGAAATGGGGAATGGGATGCTCTGGAACTTGCCAGAGGAGAGAGAGAGCTGAGAAAAAAGGGGAAAAAGTGGTTGTCCAGGGGGTGCAAGTGGGCTTCCCACCCCCTCAATCATGGAGTTGGCCGTTGGGAAACTTTTTGGAGGTGTGGAGGGATTGCACTGAGCTGTGGTAAAAATTTGAGGTGAAGGAGAGTGGTGGAAGGAACTCAATAATTGATTCTTGGATTCTGCCTGAAGGTGTGTGATCAGTGTTTGGGCTACTTCTGGTGCTCCAATGGAAATGAAACTTAACAGGATCAAATGGATGGTAAATACAAGAGTGTTCACAAGTTTTGAGCTTAATTGATGAAAATTTCCAATGTAGACTTGGTAAACCCTAGAAATCAACAGAATCAGGTTTCTGTAGATCTAGCCATGCAATTCTATTCTCCTAAATGCACCACTTGGTGTAGTAGCATTATTTAGGGATTAGAACCTGCCCACAAAGTTTTTGGTCAATTCGAGAAAGTTGGCAATGTAGAGTTGTTCAAGTTTGAATCTGGACAGAGAGGGTTTTGGAATATTTTGGTGAGTCAAAACATTGGGGATTGAAATAAAACTTTGCATGATCATCCCATATATTATGTGTGACATGCTAGAATTTTCCTAGAATTATTTGAGAATATTTCCTGTAGAAATATTTCAAATGTTTGAAACCTTCAGAAAGGGTTCTGAAGGGTTTTGTCCAATATTTTGAACATGACCATGTGTTTAAACTCTTATATATGGAAAATATATGTCCACTGAGTTTCCCTAAATTTTCTCAAATATTTTTAAAGCATAAAAATAAATTTTCCCTATGAAAGACCATTTCTGGCCTTAAATAAAAGCCTTTAAATAAAATAGGAAAATAATCTTTAAAATTAATATTTAGTGGTTTTGGGAAGTCTTATATATAGTGGGTTCCAAATAAACTCTTTGGTGCAAAACATTCCACCCAATTTGAGGACTTGTAGTACAAACCTCAATTCAGGGGTTTTTGAAAACCTAATTTGAAGAAATCCTTTTTGGCCAAAACAATATTTGATTAAAAATAGTTTTAGGTACTATACACATGGTATGATCATTGGGCATGAAGTTTGGATCAAGGAAGTGAGTTTTAGAGGGAAGAAGACCTTGGAGTGCCAAAACACAATCAACCAAACATGCAAACATGAAACAATCCAAACAAGCACTTGCACTCAAAAAGTTTTATTTGGGTCCAAATTTTATAAATCCATAACATAGCTAAGTGATGCAAACACAGGGTGTGACAGACCTTCCCCCCTTAAAAGAATCTCGTCCCCGAGATTCCTAGGCTAAGCGTTGAAAAGATAAGAGAACTCTGATCTGAGATAGTCTTCATGCTCCCAGGTTGCTTCTGCTTCAGTGTGGTTGCTCCATTGGACCTTGAAGTACTTGATGGTGCGGCTTCGGGTGCAATGTTCAGCTTCATCCAGAATACAAACTGGCCTCTCACAATAAGTGAGGTCTGGCTGAAGGTCGATGGCTTGATGATCGATGTCCTTGTAGAGGTCGGGGCGGTTGGGAACTTGGAGACACTTCCGGAGCTGTGATACGTGGAAAACGTTGTGCACATCAGATAGCTCGGAAGGTAGCTCTAGCTGGTAGACAACTTCTCCTCGTCTTGCAGTGATCTTGAAGGGGACGATATATCTTGGTGCGAGCTTTCCCTTGACATGGAAACGCTTGGGTCCCTTGAGAGGCGTGACTCGGAGATAAACATAGTCTCCAACACGGAAACTCATGTCCCGGCGGTGTGAGTCGGCATAGCTCTTCTGTCTTGACTTGGCGGTTTCGAGACGTTCTCTGACAAGTTGAACTTTCTCTTCTGCTTCGCGGAGGATATCGGGTCCAAAGACTAATCCTTCTCCGGCTTCTGACCAATTGAGGGGAGTGCGGCACTTGCGTCCATACAACACCTCAAATGGTGTCATCTGAAGACTCGACTGATAGCTATTGTTGTAGGAAAACTCGGCGAACGGTAAACAATCTTCCCACTTGGCTCCGTATGCCAGAACACAAGCACGAAGCATGTCCTCGAGTATCTGGTTAACCCGTTCAGTTTGTCCTCCGGTCTGAGGGTGAAAGGTTGTGCTGAAAGATAGCTTGGTTCCCAGGGCTTCTTGAAATTGCTTCCAAAACCTTGAGGTAAATTGGGGTACCTCGGTCTAACACCATCTCCTTAGGAACTCCATGAAGGCTCACAATACGCTCGATGTAAAGACTGGCTAGCTTGTTTCCATCATAGGTGGTCTTGACGGGAATGAAGTAGGCTACCTTGGTCAGGTGGTCGACGATGACCCAAATGGAATCATGTCCCTTGCTTGACCTGGGCAATCCGGTGATGAAGTCCATCCCGACTTTGTCCCTCTTCCATTCAGGGACTTTGAGAGGTTGTAACAATCCAGCGGGTCGCTGATGCTCAGCTTTGACCCTCTCGCATATGTCACATTTAGCGACAAAAGTGGCTATCTCTCTTTTCATGCCATGCCACCAGAATCTTGTTTTGAGGTCTTGGTACATCTTGGTTCCTCCAGGGTGGATGGAATACGGAGTGTCGTGGGCTTCTTGCAAGATCAAATTCTTGAGCCCAACTTTGTTGGGCACGCAGATGCGAGTCCCAAACCATACAACTCCTTGCTCATCCACTGAGAATCCTGGGGCCTTGCCTTTCTTAATCTTCCTCTTGATGCCTTCAATGCTATCATGACCCTTCTGAGCTTCCTTAATATCATCCATCAAGGTAGGCCTTGTTCCGAGGTTGGCTAGGAAACCAGGTGCAACTAGTTCCAGGCCAAAGCTTTCAAGCTCTTCATACAAGGCGGGCAGCCTTTCCTTAATCATAGCATTCAAGGAACAAGCCTTTCTGCTTAAGGCGTCAGCTACCACATTAGCCTTTCCAGGGTGGTATTGAACATTGAGGTCGTAATCCTTGATCAACTCCAACCATCTTCGTTGCCTCATGTTCAACTCCCTTTGAGTGAAAATATACTTCAAACTCTTGTGGTCTGTGTATATCTCACATCGTTTTCCCAGAAGGTAATGTCGCCATGTCTTCAAGGCATGAACTACGGCTGCCAACTCAAGATCATGAGTGGCGTAGTTCTCTTCGTGAGGACGTAGCTGTCTGGATAGGTATGCTATGACTCTGCCTTCTTGCATCAGAACACCACCAAGCCCGGTTCTTGATGCATCACAATATATCACAAACTCCTTGTGAATATCAGGGGTGGCCAAAACTGGGGCTGTTGTTAATCTCTTCTTGAGCTCTTGGAAGCTTTCTTCGCATTTTGGCATCCATTCAAACTTCTTGTCCTTTTTCAAGAGCTGAGTCATGGGTCGGGCAATGCTCGAGAATCCTTCGACGAACTTGCGGTAGTATCCCGCGAGTCTGAGGAAGCTTCTGACTTCCTTCACGTCGCTTGGGGATTGCCATTCAGTCACGGCTTCGATCTTGGCAGGATCCACTGAAAATCCTTCTACATTCAACACATGACCCAAGAATTCAACTTCATGTAGCCAAAATTCGCACTTGCTGAATTTCGCATAAAGCTGGTGCTCTTGAAGCTTGTCTAGGACCATTCTCAAGTGTTGCGCATGCTCTTCTTCGGACTTGGAGAAGACGAGTATGTCGTCGATGAAGATAACGACAAACTTGTCCAAATACTCCGTAAAGACTTTGTTAATGAGGTACATGAAGTAGGCTGGGGCATTGGTTAACCCAAATGACATGACCGCGTATTCATATAGGCCATACCGGGTCACAAATGCCGTCTTCGGGATGTCTTGGGGTCTGATCTTCAACTGATAGTACCCGGACCTGAGATCAATCTTGGAAAACACCTTGGCACCATTTAGCTGATCGAACAGGTCTTCAATCTTGGGAAGTGGGTACTTGTTCTTTATTGTGACCTCATTGAGAGAATGGTAATCGACACAGAGTCGGATAGTTCCGTCCCTCTTCGACACAAATAGAACAGGTGATCCCCAAGGAGAGGCACTAGGGCGAATAAATCCTTTCCTGAGCTGCTCAGCTAGTTGCTTCTTTAATTCAGCCAACTCTTCGGATCCCATTCTATAGGGCTTCTTATAGATGGGTCTTGCTCCGGGCATTAGCTCAATGATGAACTCAATGTCGCTGTCGGGAGATATTCCGGGCAACTCATCAGGAAAGACATCTGGGTATTCACATACCACAGGCACTCGTTCCAACTCAATTTCCGACAGACAGTTAGCCTGAGGGGCTTGAGCGGAGGTAGGGTTGGGGACATACTTGACTTCAACTCCTTGGCTATTGGTCATGCTAACAATCCTCTTGGCACAGTCTAGCAAGCCTTGGTGCTTGGTTAACCAATTCATGCCGAGGATCACATCCAAGCCTTACGAGTTCAAAACTATGAGGTCTGCTAGGAAGTCTACCCCGTTGATGTTGATCTCAACTCCTTTACATCCTATATTGGACCTCATAACTGCTCCCGGGGTTTGTATAAACATATGACTATCCAGGGGTGTAGGCTTCATACCACTCTCTAGTGCAAACTTTTGGGTAACAAAAGAATGCGAAGCACCACAAACAAACAGAACGGTTGCTGGGGTTGAGTTGACGAGGAACCCAGTATGACGTTCGGGTCTTCTTGGGCTTCCTCTGCGGTGACGTGGTTCACACGACCCTTGCCATTGTTGGGCTGGTTGCGGGGAGCTTGGTTCCTTGGTGGTGCTCCACGGCCTTGACCTTGGTTCGGCGCATTGGGGCGCGATGCATCTGGCTTCTTGTTGGGGCACTGCCTAGAGTAGTGTCCTGACTGACCACATCCAAAGCATGTGACTTGGCCTGAGTTGTTGTTGTTGCCACCACTGTTGTTATTGGGGTTGTTGTAGGCTGGTCTTGGATTGGCATACTGCTGAGGCTGGTGGCTCGGACGAGGTGCAGGGGGCCTAGCCTGCTGAGGCTGGTAGGTTGGCTTGGTTGGGGTTGGCTGCCAAGGGCGAGACTTCTGGTTGCTGGAACTACCCTTGCTGATCATCTTGTGTTTGCGAGTGTCATCCATGGCACGACCCTTGTCTTCCAACATAAGAGCCTTGTTCACCAGGACAAAGAAGGTCCGGCAGTCGCAGACAATGAGTTGATACTGCAGGGTTTGCTGGAGTCCTTCCATGAAGCGTTCCATCTTAGCGGCCTCGGTGCTGACATCTTCAGGGGCATACCTCGACAGCAGGTTGAACTTCTGCATATACTCCTTGACAGAGCCACTTCCTTGCTTCAGCGCTCGGAATTCTCTCTTCTTGATAGCCATGATCCCAGAAGGAATGTGGGCGGTGCGGAATCCTTCCTTGAAGTCAACCCAGGTGATCATGCGATCGCCTTGCATGACCTTGAATCCGTCCCACCAAGCTCTGGCGGTACCTCCGAGGCAGTGAGAGGCATAAAGCACCTTCTCTCAATCCTCATTGCAGTTGACCAGTGCAAGGAGGTCCTCGATGGTGTGGATCCAGTCATCGGCATCCAGGGGTTCAGCAGTGTCGGTAAAGGTTGGGGGCAAATTCCTTATGAACTCGGACAGAGTGGAGCGTCCATTGCCGTTCCTGCCTTGCTGCTGGTTGTTCACAAGGACTTGAGCCATCTGCTAGATAGCGGCAGTGTTGGCTTGGTGTTCCTCCCGGAGAACTTGGAGAAACTGAGCTATGGTCATGTTCTCCGGTGGAGGTGGTGGCGGGGGAATGTCGCCATGTGGCTGCTCTGGGTGATCTCCAGCGTGAGCAGCCCCACCATCTCCCTATTGCTGGCTGGAGTTGCCGGCGTCAGGGTTGGTGAAGGAGCTATTGCGGGTTGCAGTCACCATCCTATTTGGAGCAGCCAAATCAAACAACTAGGATAGACGAGATGGAAAGCAGTAATAGAGAAAGCGCGCCTAAGGGGGTTGGTATAGTGCAAGTGTGATCAGACATAGGTCGAAGGACCAAACATGTTATATTAAGATAAGATAGGTGATGGAGTCGCTTACATGTTGCCTAAGGCAAAAGCGCGACTTGCATCAAAACACATACAACAAAAGCAAACAACAAGCACACATGGTTTCATATGAACCATTACACTGACTCGACTTCGCATGAGGGATACATGACTGATCCTACCCTAGGGGTTCTCGGACTCAAGTGGTGGAGTGCTCGGTCTCATACTCACGCTCCTCAGGATCTTCCTCCTGATCATCATCCGTATGGGCGTCGTCTCCGGTCGAGGGGGTCGGAGAATGAGGAGGTCCATCCTGACGGCGCTTTGCCGATGGTGCAGTGAAGAGTTCACGGTACTCCTTCGCACTCATGCGACGACGACGCGTGGGTGCACCTCTAGCTGGGGGTACTCCTCCTCTGTAAGCAATAGCTGGTCGTCCCTCGGGGGCTCCATCCTTCTTGATCTTGTCTGGCCTCTTCTTGGCTTGGCGGAGTAGCTCTCGGGTGCGGTGAAGTTCCTCGCGGAGCCTCACAGACTCCTTAATCAGGTTGTGAGCCAGACTGTCGGCGGAGAGGCTGAAGTAGGTCTGGAACCTGAGTGGCATCCCATCCTCCTTGCATGGAATCAACATTCAACTCTCTCCATTCCTTCTTGAAAGGGAGGTGACGAGTGGCTGGCTCGTCAGCCATCTCTGGGATGATGTCTCAAAGGTGGATAAGTGCCTTGCGCGCAGCCGTCTCGACTGCGAGTGCCATGGTCTCCATCTGTGGTCCTTCAAAGAACCAACTCGTCGGGGAGTCGTTTGCCTTCACGACCACATCAACGTGGTACTCCTTCGTGACGGCATCGACCCAGTGCTCGTGGTAGAGGAAAATGGGTGGTCGGCGAAACTGGCACTTCTCCAGGCTATCCTCAAGGAGTAGGGGAAAGCCAGATGCTAGGAGGGCTTCGGGTACGATGGCCATCTACAAGGTTTAAGGGGGAGGAGTCAGTAGAGTTTTGAAAGTAGACTTAGAAAAGGTAAGAAGTGCAGAAACTCCTAAGTGCAGGTACTAGGCATAGTTTTGAAAATGGTCTTGTCCTATCTAACGTCCATGATAACTAAGGCTTCCTACAGTTAGGATGGCTCTTATACCAGCTCTGTGGGGACCCCGACTCATCAGTCGTGGTCACCGAATGCACGTGTACAGTGATCCCAGAGATCAATGCTCACTAAACACACAAAAGCTGAATAACAAGAGTCTTACATCCATACATACCGTCTTACACAAATAAAGACCATTGAGGTCAAGTCTTACATAGATAGGGCCATGACGGCCAAACACCAAACATAACTAGCAGCGAAAATCTTGAACGAAAGCATGAACCCATGCCATCTGCCTTAACCCTACAGGCATTCTGACTGGGAAGCCTCCTACTTCGCATGTTCATCTCCAACGAATTCTTCACCATATTCCTGCTCTTCCATGCCTGGCCAATTAAATAACCAGTGGCAAGCCAATGAGTACTTTGAATGTACTCGCAAGCAACCCATGTTTTGGAACAAGGTATAACAAAGCATGATATAGCACTAAGAAGGTAAGTAGCGGAAAGCTAGTTTTGAGTGCAATGTCATGATCAAAATAACTTGAAGTAGCATGCCTCATGAGGATACAAGTATCCGTACGAACAGGTTACAGATATCAATATAATCAAGGTCTGAACATCTCATGTTCAATCATCATGTCAAGTCATCTGACTTGTCTCGAGTATTCCATCTTTCTCACACACACGCCAAGTTGGTGAAAACATCCTGGATATAGTTTAAGCAGGACCACCCAACTGTCCTTGACCATGGACACGGCATTTCGAATAGTTTTACACTCTTCAGAGGTTGCACACTTTACCCACAAGACTCGGGGAACTTCCATGTCAAGCCACGACTCGCGGTATATCACATACCCGAGGTAAGCACCCGAACATTGCCTTTCCCTTGACGACACTAAACAAAGAGTCCACTCGATTTGTACACAACCGTCACGATGCACATCACACGAGCCTTGCTCAACATAGTACCATCCATGAAGGGACCATCGGTGTGCCCGGTGTCTGTAATAACAGTCCATGGTCGCCCTACCTGGCACGACCCCGTATCGAAAGAGTAACTCTGGCCCTCTCGCCACTAGTAATGCAGGCTCTCTGCTAGTACCGACCAAGGTAATCAACAAAGTCCCATCCCATAAGGGGTATTGTGGTTGTACATGTAAGGTTGGGACGATCAGCAGATCTTAAATCTAATCCGTTTTCAAAAACACACACACCTCTTGCTCCGGTACACCACTTCTTTCTCAAGTGGTTACCTAGCCCATCATCATCTCCCTCGGGCATTAGTGGCACCCTTTGGTGTTTTAAAAAAAGTCTTTGAAAGCATTTGTTTCCAACACCATGCATATCCCCATCCCATTTGCGTAGCATCTACATTAGCAACCTAACTACTTCCCACCCGCATAACCCTCATAGGAAGGTAGGGTCATGCATGATGCAAGTATCAACGGAAAAGTAATAGAGGCATCCACCAAAGTGGTCACCACATCATCATGATCAACATAAAAAAAGGAAGTGCTATATGCCATGCAATAAAATGGTTTCTTAAACATGGTCAAAGGGCTGCTTGCCTGGCTCAACAAAGTCTTTGGGGTCTTCGAAGTCTTCTGGTCCAACTCCCTCGTCAACAACGCAATCTATCGTCGCAATATTAACGGGCAAAAATAAGAATCACCACAAAAACAGAGAACAAAATCCACTTCTAAAATGTTACCCTACTATGTAAAATACTACAATAGGAACTAAAAATGTTTGTCTCTGGTTTTGAAGTGAAAAAGATTTTGAAAACTATTTTAACAGAGGCTAAAAATACTTAAAACTAGGTTTTAAATAAATCCAGTACATAAAATGTTTTCAAAAATTGGTACAAGTGGCACTATTAAATACTACAGAATATTCTAAGATTTATGGTGGAGGAATTTTTGAATTTGGAAAAGTATTTGAACCAGTGGAATTTTTGGAAAACTGAACAGAAAAAGAAAAAGAAAATGGGCACTGTGCCCTGGGCCAGATCTGGCCACAACTGGGCCGTGTTGGAAATATGCCCTAGAGGCAATAATAAATTGGTTATTATTATATTTCCTTGTTCATGATAATCGTTTATTATCCATGCTATAATTGTATTGATTGGAAACTCAAATACATGTGTGGGTGCATAGACAACACTGTGTCCCTAGTATGCCTCTAGTTGACTAGCTCGTTGATCAAAGATGGTTAAGGTTTCCTAGCCATTGACATGAGATGTCATTTGATAACGGGATCACATCATTAGGAGAATGATGTGATGGACAAGACCCAAACTGTAAACGTAGCATTTGATCGTGTCAGTTTATTGCTATTGTTTTCTGCATGTCAAGTATCTGTTCCTTTGACCATGAGATCATGCAACTCACTGACACCGGAGGAATACCTTGTGTGTATCAAACGTCGCAACGTAACTGGGTGACTATAAAGGTGCTCTACAGGTATCTCCGAGGGTGTCTGTTGGGTTGGCATGGATCAAGACTGGGATTTGTTACTCCGTATGACGGAGAGGTATCTCAGGGCCCACTCGGTAATACAACATCACAATGAGCCTTGCAAGCAATGTGACTAAAGTGTTAGCCACGAGATCTTGTATTACGGAACGAGTAAAGAGACTTGCCGGTAACGAGATTGAACTAGGTATAGTGATACCGACAATCGAATCTCGGGCAAGTAACATACCGAAGAACAAAGGGAACAGCATACGGGATTAACTGAATCCTTGACATAGAGGTTCGACCGATAAAGATCTTCGTAGAATATGTAGGAGCCAATATGGGCATCCAGGTCCCGCTATTGGTTATTGATCGTAGAGGTGTCTCGGTCATGTCTACATAGTTCTCGAACCCGCAGGGTCTACACACTTAACGTTTGGTGACGATTAGTATAGTTGAGTTATTATGTTGGTGACCGAAGGTTGTTCGGAGTCCCGGATAAGATCCCGGACATGACGAGGATCTCCGGAAGAGTCCGGAGGTAAAGATTGATATATGTGATAATAGTGTTTCGATCTCCGGAAGAGTTCCGAAGTTCACCGGAAGGGGTTCCGGATGTTTACCGAAGTGTTCGGGTGCAGCAACACTTTATATGAGCCAAAGGGATAAAGCCCACAAGGTATTGGAAAGTGCAAAAGTAGTTTTGCTGCCGCGTAAGCGGTACTACCGCTTGGTGAAGCGGTACTACCGCCGGAGCGGTACTACCGCTTGTGTGAAGCGGTACTACCGCCCAAGCGGTACTACCGCTTGTGTGAAGCGGTACTACCGCTTGTGCGCGGCTGTGCACGATTCGGCAGGGTCCGAATTGGACTCTTTTCCTGCGGGCCAAACCGACCTTGTGCGGGCAAAACCGACCCGGAGGAGGCTTTTACTCCAAGTTTAGACCCCAAGGCTCAACATATAAATAGAGGGGCAGGGCTAGCACACGGGACACATCAGGATTTCCCAAGCCGTGTGCCGGCAACCCTAGCCCTCTAGTTCCTCCGTCATAATCTTCGTAGTGCTTGGCGAAGCCCTGCAGAGATTGTTCCTCACCACCATCACCACGCCGTCGTGCTGCTGGAACTCAACCACTACTTCACCATCGCTCGCTGGATCGAGGAGGTGAAGGCGTCATCAAGCCGTACGTGTGTTGAACGCGGAGGTGCCGTCCGTTCGGCACTAGATCGGAAGGATCGTGATTGGATCGCGGGACGCTCGGCGATTTGGATCGCGAAGACGTTCGACTACATCAACCGCGTTTATTAACGCTTCCGCTTAGCGATCTACAAGGGTATGTAGATTCACTCTCCCTCTCGTAGATGCTCATCACCATGGATAGATCTTATGTGTGCGTAGGAAATTTTTTGTTTCCCATGCAACGTTCCCCAACAGTGGCATCATGAGCTAGGTCTATGCGTAGATGAGATCTCGAGTAGAACACAAACGAGTTGTGGGCGTGGGTGTATACATATTGCTTGCCGTTACTAGTTGATACTTGATTCAGCGGCATTGTGAGATGAAGCGGCCCGGACCGACATTACGCGTACGCTTACGCGAGACTGGTTTTACCGCTGCGTGCACTTGTTGCATAAAGGTGACTGGCGGGTGTCTGTCTCTCTCACTTTAGTTGAATCGGTTCAATGAAGAGGGTTCTTTTAGAAGATCAAAAAGCAATCACTACACCACGTTGTGGTTTTGCGTAGGTAAGAACGGTTCTTGCAAACCCGTAGCAGCCACGTAAAATTTGCAACAACAATTAGAGGACGTCTAACTTGTTTTTGCAGGGTATGTTGTGATGTGATATGGCCAATTACATGATGAGATATATGTGATGTATGAGATGATCATGTGTTGTATAGAATATCACGACTTGCATGTCGATGAGTACGGCAACTGGCAGGAGCCATAGAGTTGTCTTTAATTATTGTATGACCTGCGTGTCAATCATTAAGCGCTATGTAATGCTTTACTTTATCGCTAAACGTTAGCAATAGTCGTGGAAGCAACAGTCGGCGCGACAACCTTATGGCGACACGTTGATGGAGATCAAGATGATGGAGATCATGGTGTCATGCCGGTGACGATGGAGATCATGCCGGTGCTTTGGAGATGGAGATCAAAAGCACAAGTTCATGGCCATATCATGTCACTTATGATTTGCATGTGATGTTAATCCTTTTATGCATCTTATTTTGCTTAGGACGACGGTAGCATTATAAGGTGATCCCTCACTTAAATTTCAAGATAAATTGTGTTCTCCCCAAGTGTGCACCGTTGCGAAAGTTCGTCGTTTCGAGACACGCCGTGATGATCGGGTGTGATAGACTCTACGTTCGCATACAACGGGTGTAAGCCATGTTACACGTGCGGAACACTCGGGTTAAACTTGACGAGCCTAGCATGTACAGACATGGCCTCGGAACACAAGAGACCGAAAGGTCGAACATGAGTCATATAGTAGATATGATCAACATGAAGATGTTCACCATTGAAACCACCTCAACTCACATGATGATCGGACTTGAGTTGGTGGATTTGGATCATGTTACACTCGAATGATCGGAGGGATGTCAATTTGAGTGGGAGTTTTTAAGTAATATGATTAACTAAACTCATTATCTAAGAACAATAGTCTAAGTTGTCTTTGCAATATTTATGTTGTAGATCATGGCTCGCGCAGTAGCACCCCTGAATTTTAATGCGTTCCTAGAGAAAGCTAAGTTGAAAGATGATGGAAGTAACTTTGTGGACTGGGCCCGTAATCTAAGGATTATCCTTACGGCTTCCCAGAAGGCTTATGTCCTTGATGCACCGCTTGGTGATCCACCCGCTCCAGTTGAGTCTCTAGACGTTGTGAACGCCTGGCAGGCTTGTTCTGATGATTACTCAATAGTTCAATGTGCAATGTTGTATGGCTTAGAACCGGGACTTCAAAGACGTTTTGAACGTCATGGAGCATATGAGATGTTCCAGGAGTTGAAGTTTATCTTTCAGAAGAATCCCCGGATCGAGAGATATGAGATCTCCGATAAGTTCTATGCTTGCAAGATGGAGGAGAACGGGTCTATCAGTGATCACGTGCTCAGAATGTCTGGGTACTCCACCCGTCTGGCTGAGTTAGGGATGCCCCTTCCGCCAGAGGCTATCACTGACAGAGTTCTTCAATCATTGCCACCTAGCTACAAGAGCTTCGTGTTGAACTATAACATGCACGGGATGAACAAGTCAGTCGCCGAGCTGTTTGCGATGCTGAAAGCCGCTGAGTCTGAAATTCAGAAGGAGCATCAAGTGTTGATGGTCAATAAAACCACTAGTTTCAAGAAAAATGGCAAGGGTAAGAAGGGTAACTCCAAGCAGAGTGGCAAAGCAGTTGCTCCTCTCGTGAAGAAACCCAAGGCTGGACCCAAACCAGAAACTGTGTGTTTTCATTGCAAGGGAACTGGACACTGGAAGCGGAATTGCCCCAAGTATTTGGCTGACAAGAAGGCGGCCAACAACAAACAAGGTATATATGATATACATGTTATTGATGTGTACCTTACCAACTCTCGTTGTAGTGCCTGGGTATTTGATACCGGTGCGGTTGCTCATATTTGCAACTCAAAACAGGAACTGCGGAATAGACGGAGGCTGGCAAAGGACGAAGTGACGATGCGCGTGGGAAATGGTTCCAAGGTTGATGTGATCGCCGTCGGCACGCTCGCTCTTCGATTACCATCGGGATTAGTGATGAACCTGAATAATTGTTATTTAGTGCCTGCGTTAAGCATGAACATTATATCTGGATCTTGTTTATTGCGAGACGGTTACTCATTTAAATCAGAGAATAATGGTTGTTCTATTTATATGAGTAATATCTTTTATGGTCATGCACCCGATGTGAGGGGTTTATTCTTATTGAATCTCGATAGTAATGATACACATGTTCATAACATTGATGCCAAAAGATATAGAATTGATAATGATAATACCACTTTCTTGTGGCACTGCCGTTTAGGTCATATTGGCGTAAAACGCATGAAGAAGCTCCATGCTGATGGACTTTTGGAGTCACTTGATTTTGAATCACTTGACACATGTGAGCCATGCCTCATGGGCAAGATGACTAAAACGCCGTTCTCTGGAACAATGGAACGGGCAAGTGACTTGTTGGAAATCATACATACTGATGTGTGCGGTCCGATGAGTATTGAGGCGCGCGGTGGTTATCGTTACTTTCTCACCTTCACTGATGACTTAAGTAGATATGGGTATATTTACTTAATGAAACACAAGTCTGAAACATTTGAAAAGTTCAAACAATTTCAGAGTGAAGTTGAGAATCATCGTAACAAGAAGATTAAATTCCTACGATCTGATCGAGGAGGAGAATATCTGAGTTATGAGTTTGGCAGTCACTTAAGACAGTGTGGAATTGTTTCACAATTAACACCGCCTGGAACACCACAGCGTAATGGTGTGTCCGAACGTCGTAATCGAACCTTATTGGATATGGTGCGATCTATGATGTCTCTTGCCGATTTGCCACTATCGTTTTGGGGTTATGCATTAGAGACAGCTGCATTCACTTTAAATAGGGCACCATCGAAATCCGTTGAGACGACGCCATATGAACTTTGGTTTGACAAGAAGCCAAAGCTGTCGTTTCTTAAAGTTTGGGGATGTGATGCTTATGTCAAAAAGCTTCAGCCTGAAAAGCTGGAACCCAAAGCGGAGAAATGCGTCTTCATAGGATACCCAAAAGAGACAGTTGGGTATACCTTCTACCTCAGATCCGAAGGCAAAGTGTTTGTCGCTAAAAACGGAGCATTTCTTGAGAAAGAGTTTCTCTCGAAAGAATTGAGTGGGAGGAAGATAGAACTTGATGAGGTTGTTGAACCTTTACTTCAACCTGAGAGTAGCGCAGCGCAGAAAGTTGTTTCTTTGGAGCCTACATTAGCTGAAGAGGAAGTTAATGATGATGATCATGAAGCTTTGGATCAAGTTGCTATCGAACCTCGTAGGTCGACAAGGACGCGTACTGCTCCTGAGTGGTACGGCAACCCTGTCTTAGAGGTCATGTTGTTAAACAACGATGAACCTACGAGCTATGGAGAAGCGATGATGGGCCCGGATTCCGATAAGTGGTTAGAGGCCATGAAATCCGAGATGGGATCCATGTATGAAAACAAAGTATGGACTTTGGAAGTATTACCTGAAGGGCGTAAGGCCATTCAGAACAAATGGATCTTTAAGAGGAAGACGGACGCGGACGGTAATGTCACCGTCTATAAAGCTCGACTTGTGGCAAAGGGTTTTTCACAAGTTCAAGGAGTTGACTACGATGAGACCTTCTCACCCGTAGCGATGCTTAAGTCCGTCAGAATCATGTTAGCAATAGCTGCCTTTTTCGATTATGAAATTTGGCAGATGGATGTCAAAACAGCGTTCCTTAACGGTTTCCTTAAGGAAGAGTTGTATATGATGCAACCAGAAGGTTTTGTCGATCCAGAGAATGCTGACAAAGTTTGCAAACTCCAGCGATCCATTTATGGACTGGTGCAAGCATCTCGGAGTTGGAATCTTCGTTTTGATGAGGTGATCAAAGCGTTCGAGTTTATACAAGTTTACGGAGAAGCTTGTATTTACAAGAAAGTGAGTGGGAGCTCTATAGCGTTTCTAATATTATATGTGGATGACATATTGCTGATTGGAAACAATATAGAAATGCTGGAAAGCGTAAAGGAATATTTGAACAAGAGTTTTTCAATGAAGGACCTAGGAGAAGCTGCTTTCATATTAGGCATCAAGATCTATAGAGATAGATCAAGACGCTTAATAGGACTTTCACAAAGCACATACCTTGATAAGATTTTGAAGAAGTTCAAAATGGATCAGTCCAAGAAGGGGTTCTTGCCTGTTTTGCAAGGTGTGAAGTTGAGTAAGACTCAATGCCCAGTGACTGCAGAAGATAGAGAAAAGATGAGTGTCATCCCCTATGCTTCGGCCATAGGCTCTATCATGTATGCAATGCTGTGCACAAGACCCGATGTCAGCCTTGCCATAAGTATGGCCGGAAGGTTTCAAAGTGATCCAGGAATGGAACACTGGACGGCGGTCAAGAATATCCTGAAGTACCTGAAACGGACTAAGGACATGTTTCTCGTTTATGGAGGTGATCAAGAGCTCGTCGTAAAGGGTTACGTCGATGCAAGCTTTGACACTGATCCGGATGACTCTAAGTCGCAAACCGGATACGTATTTATTCTTAATGGGGGTGCGGTTAGCTGGTGCAGTTCCAAGCAAAGCGTGGTAGCTGATTCTACATGCGAAGCGGAGTACATCGCTGCCTCGGAGGCGGCGAAGGAAGGTGTCTGGATGAAGGAGTTCATGACAGATCTTGGAGTAGTGCCTAGTGCACTTGACCCAATGACTTTGTTTTGTGATAACACTGGTGCCATTGCTCTAGCCAAGGAACCAAGATTTCACAAGAGGACCAGACACATAAAGCGACGTTTCAATTCCATCCGCGATTACATCAAGGAGGACGACATAAATATTTGCAAAGTACACACGGATCTAAATGTTGCAGATCCGTTGACTAAACCTCTTCCAAGGGCTAAACATGAACAACACCAGAACTGCATGGGTGTTCGATTCATTACAATGTAAATCACATAGTGATGTGAACTAGATTATTGACTCTAGTGCAAGTGGGAGACTGTTGGAAATATGCCCTAGAGGCAATAATAAATTGGTTATTATTATATTTCCTTGTTCATGATAATCGTTTATTATCCATGCTATAATTGTATTGATTGGAAACTCAAATACATGTGTGGGTGCATAGACAACACTGTGTCCCTAGTATGCCTCTAGTTGACTAGCTCGTTGATCAAAGATGGTTAAGGTTTCCTAGCCATTGACATGAGATGTCATTTGATAACGGGATCACATCATTAGGAGAATGATGTGATGGACAAGACCCAAACTGTAAACGTAGCATTTGATCGTGTCAGTTTATTGCTATTGTTTTCTGCATGTCAAGTATCTGTTCCTTTGACCATGAGATCATGCAACTCACTGACACCGGAGGAATACCTTGTGTGTATCAAACGTCGCAACGTAACTGGGTGACTATAAAGGTGCTCTACAGGTATCTCCGAGGGTGTCTGTTGGGTTGGCATGGATCAAGACTGGGATTTGTTACTCCGTATGACGGAGAGGTATCTCAGGGCCCACTCGGTAATACAACATCACAATGAGCCTTGCAAGCAATGTGACTAAAGTGTTAGCCACGAGATCTTGTATTACGGAACGAGTAAAGAGACTTGCCGGTAACGAGATTGAACTAGGTATAGTGATACCGACGATCGAATCTCGGGAAAGTAACATACCGAAGAACAAAGGGAACAGCATACGGGATTAACTGAATCCTTGACATAGAGGTTCGACCGATAAAGATCTTCGTAGAATATGTAGGAGCCAATATGGGCATCCAGGTCCCGCTATTGGTTATTGATCGTAGAGGTGTCTCGGTCATGTCTACATAGTTCTCGAACCCGCAGGGTCTACACACTTAACGTTTGGTGACGATTAGTATAGTTGAGTTATTATGTTGGTGACCGAAGGTTGTTCGGAGTCCCGGATAAGATCCCGGACATGACGAGGATCTCCGGAAGAGTCCGGAGGTAAAGATTGATATATGTGATAATAGTGTTTCGATCTCCGGAAGAGTTCCGAAGTTCACCGGAAGGGGTTCCGGATGTTTACCGAAGTGTTCGGGTGCAGCAACACTTTATATGAGCCAAAGGGATAAAGCCCACAAGGTATTGGAAAGTGCAAAAGTAGTTTTGCTGCCGCGTAAGCGGTACTACCGCTTGGTGAAGCGGTACTACCGCCGGAGCGGTACTACCGCTTGTGTGAAGCGGTACTACCGCCCAAGCGGTACTACCGCTTGTGTGAAGCGGTACTACCGCTTGTGCGCGGCTGTGCACGATTCGGCAGGGTCCGAATTGGACTCTTTTCCTGCGGGCCAAACCGACCTTGTGCGGGCAAAACCGACCCGGAGGAGGCTTTTACTCCAAGTTTAGACCCCAAGGCTCAACATATAAATAGAGGGGCAGGGCTAGCACACGGGACACATCAGGATTTCCCAAGCCGTGTGCCGGCAACCCTAGCCCTCTAGTTCCTCCGTCATAATCTTCGTAGTGCTTGGCGAAGCCCTGCAGAGATTGTTCCTCACCACCATCACCACGCCGTCGTGCTGCTGGAACTCAACCACTACTTCACCATCGCTCGCTGGATCGAGGAGGTGAAGGCGTCATCAAGCCGTACGTGTGTTGAACGCGGAGGTGCCGTCCGTTCGGCACTAGATCGGAAGGATCGTGATTGGATCGCGGGACGCTCGGCGATTTGGATCGCGAAGACGTTCGACTACATCAACCGCGTTTATTAACGCTTCCGCTTAGCGATCTACAAGGGTATGTAGATTCACTCTCCCTCTCGTAGATGCTCATCACCATGGATAGATCTTATGTGTGCGTAGGAAAATTTTTGTTTCCCATGCAACGTTCCCCAACAGGCCGGCCCAGAGCAAAGTAGCCCTTGGCGAACCGGTGCCCCCGCGCGCGCCAGGTTCAAACCTGACGGGCAGGGCCCGGCGGCCATAGACAGAGGGAGAGAGGCACGGGCGGGGCAGAGGCTGACGACCTGGCCCCTCTGGCAGGTCGTCGTCCACCTCTGTCCAGGGGATGGCGGTGCTCACCGGCGGCGATTCTGGGCATGGCGACGACTGGCGGGCACGGAAATGGGACCAGCGTCGAGTCGCTGATCCGGTGGAGGTGGAGGGGAGCGCCGGAGAGCAAGGAGTCACCGGCGACGAGGTACCTGCGGCGGAGGCGATTCGGGAGGAGCTCGCTCCGGTCGTCTCCGGCTACCAAACACAAGGAGGAGGAGGGGGACCGCATCAGGAGCTCCTTGTGGTCACGGATCGGGCGAAGGAAGGGGCAGAGGAGGCCCTCACCATGCGAACGCCGGTGGCCCGAGGCGGCGGCGCTCGGCTCGATCCGGAGCACAGGGGCTTCGGGAGGTCGCTGGGTTGGTTTGGGCGTGCAATTGGGAGTGGGAGAGGAGCAGTAGAGGGAGAGAGGGGTCTCGGGGTGCCTTTTTATAGGCGGCCCGCGGTCCACCGAGCTCGGGTGCGTCGGCAAGGTTTTGGCCGAGGCTAGAGGACACAGGGGTTCGAGGGGAGGTGTCTGGGGCGTTCCTAGGATGGGTCTAGAGCTAGGGGAGAGGAGAGAGGAGGCGGGGAAGCTCGCGCATGTGAGGCCCGCGGTTGGCCGAACCGGGCAGCGTCGGGCACGCGTGCGGGAGGGTGAGAGAGAGAGGGAGAGGAGGCTCCCGACACGGCAGCGTGTCGTGGACGCCGAGGAGCCTCGACTTGCGCGAGGGGGCGGCTCGAGGTGGTCAGAGCATAGGCAGGGCACGAGGTCAACCCTCTGTCTGTTCTGTGGCGCGCTCCAAAGCTCGTCTTTGGCCGGCATGATGGTCTTTTGGCGCGCTCTGGCGCGTCCACCAGTGTCCCTCGCGTGCACAGGGGCTAAACAAGGGGGAAAAGGGGAATGGGATGCTCTGGAACTTGCTAGGGTAGAGAGAGAGCTAAGAAAAAAGGGGGAAAAGTGGCTGTCCAGGGGGTGCAAGTGGGCTTCCCACCCCCTCAATCATGGAGTTAGCTATTGGGAAACTTTCTGGAGGTGTGGAGGGATTGCACTGAGTTGTGGTAAAAATTTGAGGTGAAGGAGAGTGGTGGAAGGGGCTCAATAATTGATTCTTGGATTCTGCATGAAGGTGTTTGATGAGTGTTTGGGCTACTTCTGGTGCTCCACTGGAAATGAAACTTAACAGGATCAAATGGATGGTAAATACAAGAGTGTTCACAAGTTTTGAGCTTAATTGAAGGAAATTTCCAATGTAGACTTGGTAAACCCTAGAAATCAACAGAATCAGGTTTCTGTAGATCTAGCCATGCAATTCTATTCTCCTAAATGCACCACTTGGTGTAGTAGCATTATTTAGGGATTAGAACCTGCCCACAAAGTTTGGGGTCAATTGGAGAAAGTTGGCAATGTAGAGTTGTTCAAGTTTGAATCTGGACAGAGAGGGTTTTGGAATATTTTGGTGAATCGAAACATTGGGGATTGAGATGAAACTTTGCATGATCATCACATATATCATGTGTGACATGCTAGAATTTTCCTGGAATTATTTGAGAATATTTCATGTAGAAATATTTCAAATGTTTGAAACAGACAGAAAGGGTTCTGAAGGGTTTTATCCAATATTTTGAACATGACCATGTGTTTAAACTCTTATATATGGAAAATATATTTCCAGTGAGTTTCCCTAAATTTGCTCAAATATTTTTAAAGCATAAAAATATTTTTTCCCTATGAAAGACCATTTCTGGCCTTAAATAAAGGCCTTTAAATAAAATAGGAAAATAATCTTTAAAATTAATATTTGGTGGTTTTGGGAAGTCTTATATATAGTGGGTTCCAAATAAACTCTTTGGTGCAAAACATTCCACACAATTTGAGGACTTGTAGTACAAATCTCAATTCATGGGTTTTTGAAAACCTAATTTGAATAAATCCTTTTTGGCCAAAACAATATTTGATAAAAAATAGTTTTAGGTACTATACACATGGCATGATCATTGGCCAAGAAGTTTGGATCAAGGAAGTGAGTTCTAGAGGGAAGAAGACCTTGGAGTGCCAAAACACAATCAACCAAACATGCAAACATCAAACAATCCAAACAAGCACTTGCACTCAAAAAGTTTTATTTGGGTCCAAATTTTATAAATCCATTGCATAGCTAAGTGATGCAAACACAGGGTGTGACAGTTATATGATGAAGTTATATAATAAAAGTTATATGAAAAAGTCTTATGACAAAGTTTGTTGCTGCTATGATAATAAGCATGATGCTACTATGTCCGTATTTTATTTTATCGACACCTCTCTCTCAAACCATGTGGACATGTTTCTCGATATCGGCTTTTGGTTGAGGACAAGCGAGGTCTAAGCTTGGGGGAGTTGATACGTCCATTTTGTATCACGATTTCCTATTGTTATTTATAATGTTTTTATGCATAATAATGCTTTATGGAGTAATTCTAATGCCTTTTCTCTCATAATATGCAAGGTTTACACAAAGAGGGAGAATGTTGGCAGCTGGAATTCTGGACCTGAAAAAGCATATTAGAGACACCTATTCTGCACATCTCCAAATAAGCTAAAACTTCACGGAGAATTATTTTGGATTATATAAAAAATACTTGAGCAAATAACTACCGGAGGGGGTCCACCTGGTGACCACAAGACACCAGGGTGCGCCAGCCCCCCCCAGGCGTGCCCTGGTGGGTTGTGGCCAGCCCGGCCCACTTCCGGTGCCCATCTTCTGGTACTTAAGGTCTTTTGACCTATCAAAATGAAGAGGGGACTTTCGGGACGGAACGCCGCCGTCTCGAGGCGGAACTTGGGCAGGAGCACTTTTGCCCTCTGGTGGAGCGATTCCACCGGGGGAACTTCCCTCCCGGAGGGGGAAATCGAAGCCATCGTCATCACCAACAACCCTCTCATCTTTGGGAGCCCAATCTTCATCAACATCTTCAGCAGCACCATCTCCTCTCAAACCCTAGTTCGTCTCTTGTGTTCAATCTCTGTACCGGAACCTCAGATTGGTACCTGTGGGTGACTAGTAGTGTTGATTACATCTTGTAGTTGATTACTATATGGGTTATTTGGTGGAAGATTATATGTTCAGATCCATTATGCTATTTAATACCCCTCTGATCTTGAGCCTGAATATCATTTGTGAGTAGTTACCTTTGTTCTTAAGGTTACGGGAGAAGTCATGTTGCAAGTAATCATGTGAAGTTGATATGTGTTCGATATTTTGATGATATGAATGTTGTGATTCCCTTAGTGGTGTCATGTGAATGTCGGCTACATGACACTTCACCATCTTTGGGCCTAAGGGAATGCATTGTGGAGTAGTTATTAGATGATGGGTTGCTAGAGTGACAGAAGTTAAACCCTAGTTTATGCGCTATTTCGTAAGGGGCTGATTTGGATCCAAATGTTTAATGCTATGGTTAGATTTTATCTTAATACTTTTCTCATAGTTGTAGATTTTTGCGAGGGGGTTAATCATAAGTGGGAGGTTTGTTCAAGTAAGAACAACACCCAAGCACCGGTCCACCCACATATCAAATTATCAAAGTAGCAAACGCAAATCAAACCAACATGATGAAAGTGACTAGATGAAATTCCCGTGTACCCTCAAGAACGCTTGCTTATTATAACAGACTGTTTTTGCATGTCCTTTGCCACAAAAGGATTGGGCTATCTTGCTGCACTTTATTTACCGTTGCCGTTACCGTTACTTGCTCGTTACCAATTATCTTGCTATCAAACTACCTGTTACCTACAATTTCAGTGCTTGCAGAAATTACCTTGCTGAAAACCGCTTGTCATTTCCTTCTGCTCCTTGTTGGGTTTGACACTCTTACTTATCGAAAGGACTACGATTGACCCCCTATACTTGTGAGTCATCTAGGTGCAATCCCTATTTCTAAGCAATCATTTCAATGGTGTTTCTTCTGAGTGTTCCCATAATCCACAGGTTCTTCTCCAGGATCCTACCTGGCCTTTCTAATATTTTTCTTGGAGTTTCTTCTCAAATCCTTCTTCAAGTCTGAGGTAAGAATGGATGCCATCGGTTAGATGCTTTCTCCAAGATCACTTCAAATTATTTTCATAGTTGGCTCAACCTTTTCTTTCATTATTGTTCCGAAGTATCTCAACAAATCAAGGTGGTGTTCCTCGTCATCAGTCTTAGCTTGGAAGACAGAAGGAGAGTTTGTTTTAAATATTTATCCATTCTACTAAAGATTCATGGTTCAAGGTTGATGCCATCCTCTCAATTTTTTTCCATTCATGAGGATTTCTTTTCTTGTCTATCTGAAGCATTTCAGAGTTGTTTTCTTTCTTGATCCTACGAAGGCCATCATTTCCGAAGATTTCCTTGCTCTCAAATTTTGGCTTTCGTTCTCAAGTTCTTGTAAATTGTTGTCTCTTCGTTTGTCTTTCAATTATTCTGGTGCTTCGTTCATGTTTTCTCTAGGCAGATCGTGATCTCTTCGTTCTCATGTATCCTAATTCATTCGTAATATCCTCATTCATTGTAAATTCTTACCGGTGTTTCGTTCAATACTTCTTCAAGTTCATGCTATCTCTCTTTGATTCTTTTAAGAAGAATAAGTAGTATGTCAATTCCATTGTTGGTCATCAATTTAAGTTGATGAAGGATAAGCATATCATAAACTTTTGTCCTTGTTTCTTCAAGGTGATTTCAATCCTTCTCCCGGAGTTGTTCATAAGTCCTTTCATCTTTTCTTTTTCAGAGTCCCATTTTTTCTCAAATATCTCATCGCGAAGCTCCATCTAAATCTTTGCAAGGCTTAAATATTATTCTTTTAAACCTTCATTTCTTTCGATCATCCTTTTGTTTACGGAGGTTCTTGCTACTTGTAAACTGCGTTGGGATTTCCCCGAAGAGGAGAGGAGATGTAGTATAGTAGAGATAAGTATTTTCCTCAGTGAGAACCAAGGTTATCGAACCAATAGGAGGACCACGCAAATTCCCGAATTCAGCACCTACACACAAAAGAGCACGCACTTGCACCCAACGCGGGCAAGAGGGTTGTCAAGCCCCTTGAACTCGTTACATGCAAGCGATAAGTAGTGATAGATAGATAATATAAATATAAAATAACAGTAAATAAATGGCAGCAATATTTTTGGTGTTTTTTTAATATATATTTTGTGAAGATCCGGGGGGCATAGTTTTTGCTAGAGGCTTCTCTATCGCAGAAAGCATACGGTGGGTAAACAAATTATTGTTGGGCAATTGATAGAAAAGCGCATAGTTATGCAATATTTATTCACGGGAATGATCATGTATATAGGCATCACGTCCATAAACAAGTAGACCGACTCCTGCCCGCATCTACTACTATTACTCCACCCATCGACCGCTATCCAGCATGCACCTAGAGTATTAAGTAAAAACAGAGTAATGCTTGGAGCAAGATGACATGATGTATACAAAGTAAATCCAATCAATACGAATAAACCCCATCGTTTTCCCCTTAATGGCAGTAATACAATATGTGTCTTGACCCCTTTTGTCACGAGGATAGAGCACCACAAGATTATGTTGGAAATATGCCCTAGAGGCAATAATAAATTGGTTATTATTATATTTCCTTGTTCATGATAATTGTTTATTATCCATGCTATAATTGTATTGATTGGAAACTCAAATAGATGTGTGGATACATAGACAGTGTCCCTAGTAAGCCTCTACTAGACTAGCTCGTTGATCAAAGATGGTTAAGGTTTCCTAGCCATAGACATGAGATGTCATTTGATAACGGGATCACATCATTAGGAGAATGATGTGATGGACAAGACCCAAAACAATGAACGTAGGATATGATCGTGTCAGTTTATTGCTATAGTTTTCTGCATGTCAAGTATCTGTTCCTATGACCATGAGATCATGCAATTCACTGACACCGGAGGAGTACCTTGTGTGTATCAAACGTCGCAACGTAACTGAGTGACTATAAAGGTGCTCTACAGGTATTCCGAGGGTGTCTGTTGGGTTGGCATGGATCAAGACTGGGATTTGTTACTCCGTGTGACGGAGAGGTATCTCAGGGCCCACTCGGTAATACAACATCACAATGAGCCTTGCAAGAAAAGTGACTAAAGAGTTAGCCACATGATCTTGTATTACGGAACGAGTAAAGAGACTTGCCAGTAGCAAGATTGAACTAGGTATAGAGATACCGACGATCGAATCTCGGGCAAGTAACATACCGAAGAACAACGGGAACATTATACGGGATTAATTGAATCCTTGACATAGAGGTTCAACCGATAAAGATCTTCATAGAATATGTAGGAACCAATATGGGCATCCAGGTCCCGCTATTGGTTATTGACCGTAGAGGTGTCTCGGTCATGTCTACATAGTTCTCGAACCCGCAGGGTCTGCACACTTAACGTTCAGTGACGTTTTGGTAGTATTGAGTTATGTATGTTGGTGTCCGAAGGTTTTTTGGAGTCCCGGATGAGATCCCAGACGTCACGAGGAGATTCAGAATGGTCCGGAGGTAAAGATTGATATATAGGAAAGTGGTATTTGGGTTTCGGAAAAGTTTCGGGTACTTTCTGTAGTGTACCGGGAGTGACGAATGGGTTCCGGGGGTCCACCGGGTGGGGCCCACCCACCCCGGGGGCCACATGGGCCCAAGAGGTGGCGCACCAGCCCCTGGCGGGCTGGGCAGCCGACCCCATGGGGGCCCATGCGCCCAAGAGGAAAAAGGTGGAGGTTGGAAGGAGTAGGACACCTTCCTAAAACGAATCCACCTCCTTGTAGGAGGTGGATTCCACCTCCTTGAGGTGGTTCGGCCGAATCCTCCTTGTGGAGGGTTTGAGGCTACCTCCTCCCCTCCCTTCCTCCTATATATACTAGAGGATTTAAGGGCAGCCCCAACCCTAATTGCCACGTGCTGCCCACTTCTTCTTCTAGATCGTTTCTCCTCTAGATTAGTTCGGCGAAGCTCGGCGAAGGCCTGCCGGATTAGTTCACCACCACCGCCACGACGCCGTTGTGCTGCCGGAGAACTCATCTACCTCTCCGCTCCCTCTTGCTGGATCAAGAAGGCAGAGATCGTCATCGAGCTGTACGTGTGCTGAACGCGGAGGTGCCATCCGTTCGGCACTAGATCGGAAGGACGATGATTGGATTGCGGGACGGATCGTGATTGGATCGTGGGACGGCTTGCAATTTGGATCGAGAAGACGTTCGACTACATCAACCGCGTTTCTTAACGCTTCCCGCTTAGCGATCTACAAGGGTACGTAGATCCACTCTCCCTCTCATAGATGCTCATCACCATGGATTGATCTTGCGTGTGCGTAGGAATTTTTTTGTTTCCCATGCAACGTTCCCCAACAGTGTTATCAGAGCTAGGTCTATGCGTAGATGAGATCACGAGTAGAACACAAAGGAGTTTTTGGGCGTTGATTCTCAGATTGCTTCCTCCCTTTGTCTTTTCTTGATTCAGCGGTATTGGTGGATGAAGCGTCCCGGACCAACCTTACTCGTACGCTTACGAGAGACCGGTTCCATCAACTGACATGTGACTTTGTTGCATAAAGATGGTTGGCGGGTGTCTGTCTCTCCCACTTTAGTTGGATCGGATTCAACAAAGGCGGTCCTTGAGAAGGTTGAATAGAAATTTGTGTATCACCGTTGTGGTTTTTGCGTAGGTAAGAATCGTTCTTGCTAGATACCCGTAGCATCCACGTAAAACATGCAACAACAATTAGAGGACGTCTAACTTGTTTTTGTAGGGTATGTTGTGATGTGATATGGCTAATTACATGATGAGATATATGTGATGTATGAGATGATCATGTTTTGTATAGAATATCACAACTTGCATGTCGATGAGTACGGCAACCGGCAGGAGCCATAGGGTTGTCTTTAATTTATTTTTGCCGTTTTTGCTTTACTTTATCGCTATGAGTTAGCAATAGTCGTAGAAGCAACAGCTGGCATGACAACCTCATGGCGACACGTTGATGGAGATCAAGATGATGGAGATCATGGTGTCATGCCGGTGACGATGGAGATCATGCCGGTGCTTTGGAGATGGAGATCAAAAGCACAAGTTCATGGCCATATCATGTCACTTATGATTTGCATGTGATGTTAATCCTTTTATGCATCTTATTTTGCTTAGGATGACGGTAGCATTATAAGGTGATCCCTCACTAAAATTTCAAGATAAAATTGTGTTCTCCCCGAGTGTGCACCGTTGCGAAAGTTCGTCATTTCGAGACACCACGTGATGATCGGGTGTGATAGACTCTACGTTCACATACAACGGGTGCAAGCCTGTGTTGCACGTGCGGAACACTTGGGTTAAACTTGACGAGCCTAGCATGTACAGACATGGCCTCGGAACACAAGAGACCGAAAGGTCGAACATGAGTCATATAGTAGATATGATCAACATGAAGATGTTCACCATTGAAACCACCTCATCTCACGTGATGATCGGACTTGGGTTGGTGAATTTGGATCATGTGACACTCGAATGACCAGAGGGATGTCAATTTGAGTGGGAGTTTTTTAAGTAATATGATTAACTAAACTCATTATCTTGAACAATAGTCTAAGTTGTCCTTGCAAAATTTATGTTGTAGATCAATAGCTCGCGCTGTAGCTCCCCTGTTTTTATACGTTCCTAGAGAAATAGAGTTGAAAGATGATGGTAGCAATAATGTGGACTGGGTCCGTGATCTATGGATTGTCCTCATTGCTGCACAAAAGGCTTATGTCCTTAATGCACCGCTCGGTGCGCCACCCCCTCAAGCGTCGTCTGTAGATGTTGTGAACATATGACATGCACGTTCTGATGACTACTTGATAGTTCAGTGCGTCATGCATTACGGCTTAGAATTGAGGCTCCAAAACGTTTTGAATGTCACGGAACATATGAGATGTTCTAAGAGCTGAAATTGGGATCTCAGGCTCGTGCCCGTGTTGAGAGGTATGAGACCTCCAACAAGATTCTTTGCCTGCAAGATGAAGGAGAATAGCTCAATCAGTGAGCATGTGCTCAGATTGTCTGGGTGCTACAATCGTTTGAATCGAGTGGGAGTTGATCTTCCAGATAAGATAGTGGTTGATAGAGTTCTCCAAGTCACTTCCACAAAGCTACTAGAGCTTCGTGATGAACTATGAAATGCCAGGGATGGAAATAATGATCCCAGAGCTATTCGCGATGTTTGACACCGCGAAGGTAGAAATCAAGAAGGAGCATCAAGTGTTGATGGTTAGTAAAACCACTAGTTTTGAGAAGGGCAAGGGCAAGGAGGGAAACTTCATGGATGGCAAGCCAGTTGCTGCTCCAGTGAAGAAACCCAAGGTTGAACCCAAACCCGAGACTAAGTGCTTCTATTATGAGGAGAGCGGTCGCTGAAGCGGAACAACCCTAGATACTTGGTAGATAAGAAGGCTGGCAACGTCAACAGAAGTATATTTGATATACGTTTTATTCATGTGTACCTTACTAGTACTCCTAGTAGCACCTGGGTATTAGATACCGGTTCAATTGCTAAATGTTGGTAACTCCAAATAAAAGCTACGGAATAAACGGAGACTAGCTAAGGGTGAGGTGACGATGTGTGTTGGAAGTGTTTCCAAGATTGATGTGATCACCATCGCACGCTCTCTCTACCTTCGGGATTAGTGATGAACCTAAATAAATGTTATTTGGTGTTTGCGTTGAGCATGAACGTGATTAGATCATGTTTATTGCAATACGGTTATTCATTTAAGTCAGAGAATAATGGTTATTCTGTTTACATGAATAATACCTTCAATGGTCATGCATCCAATATGAATGGTTTATTGAATCTCGATCGTAGTAATACACATGTTCATAATATTGATGCCAAAAGATGCAAAGTTAATAATGATAGTACCACTTACTTGTGGCACTGCTGCCAAGGTCATATTGGTGTAAAACGCATGAAGAAACTCCATGCTGATGGAACTTTTGACTCACTCGATTTCGAATCGGTTGAGGCATGCGGACCATGCCTTATGGGCAAGATGACTAAAACCTCGTTTTCCGGCTTGATGGAGCGGGCAAGTGACTTACTGGAAATAATACATGTTGATGTATGCGGTCCAATGAGTGTTGAAGCGTGTAGTGGATATCACTATTTTCTTACCTTCACTGATGATTTGAGTAGATATGGGGATATTTACTTAATGAAACACAAGTCCGAAATGTTTGAAAAGTTCAAACAAATTCAGAGTGAAGTTTGAGATCGTCGTGACAAGAAGATAAAATGTCTACGATATGATCGCGGAGGTAAATATCTTAGTTACGAGTTTGGTATACAACTTAAGACAATGTGGAAGTTGTTTCACAACTCACGCCACCTGGAACACCATAGTGTGATGGTGTGTCCGAACGTCGTAGTCATGCTCTATTGGATATGGTGCGTACTATGATGTCTCTTATCGATTTGCGACTATCGTTTTGGGGTTATGCATTAGAGACAACTACATTCACTTTAAATAGGGCACCATCTAAGTCCGTTGAGATGGCACCGTATGAATTTTGGTTTGGCAGAAACCTAAGCTGTCATTTCTTAATGTTTGGGGCTGCGACGCTTATGTGAAAAAGGTTTCAACCTGATGAGCTCGAACCCAAAGCGGACAAATGCATCTTCATAGAATACCCTAACGTAACAGTTGGGTATACCTTCTATCTCAGATCCAAGCGCAAAGTGTTTGTTGCTAAAAACGGGTCCTTTCTCGAGAAAGAGTTTTCTCTCGAAAGAATTGAGCGGGAGGAAAGTAGAACTTGATGCGGTTGTTGAACCGTCACTTCAGTTGGATAGTAGCACAACACAGAAAGATGTTTCTGCGACGCCTACACCAAGTGAAGAGGAAGCAAATGATGATGATCATGAAGCTTCGGATCAAGTTACTACCGAACCTCGTAGGTCGACAAGGACTCGTACCGCCCCTGAGTGGTACGTCAATCCTGTCTTGGAGGTCATGTTGTTAGACAACAGTGAACCTACGAGCTATGAGGAAGCGATGGTGGGCCCGGATTCCAACAAATGGCTAGGAGCCATGAAATCCGAGAAAGGATCCATGTATGAAAACCAAGTATGGACTTTGGTAGACTTGCCCGTTAAACGGCAGGCCGTTGAGTACGAATGGACCTTTAAGAAGAAGACAGACGCTGATGGTAAATGTCACCATTTATAAAGCTCGACTTGTCGCAAAGAAGTTTCCGACAAAGTTCAAGGAGTTGACTACGATGAGACTTTCTCACACGTAGTGATGCTAAAAGTCTGTTGGAATTATGTTAGCAGTTGCTGCATTTTTTGATTATGAAATCTGGTAGATGGATGTCAAAACATCGTTTCCTTGACGATTTCCTTGAGGAAAGGTTGTATGTGATACAACCAGAAGGTTTTGTCAGTCCTAAGGATGCTGAAATGTATGCAAGCTCCAGCGATCCTTCTATGGACTGGAGCAAGCATCTCGGAGTTGGAATATACGCTTTGATGAGGTGATCAAAGTTTTTGGGTCTATACAAAGTTTATGAGAAACTTGTATTTACAATAAAGTGAGTGGGAGCACTATAGAATTTCTGATAAGTATATGTGGATGACATATTGTTGATCGGAAATGATGTAGAATTTCTGCAAAGCATAAGGGGTTATTTGAAAGGAGTTTTTCAAAGGAAACCTGGAATGAAGCTACTTAAATATTGGGCATCAGGATCTATAGAGATAGATCAAGACGTCTGATAAGACTTTCAATGAGTACATACCTTGACAAGATTTTGAAAGAGTTCAAAATGGATCAGTCAAAGAAAGAGTTCTTGCCTGATTTGTAAGGTGTGGAGTTGAGTGAGACTCAAAGCTCGACCATAGCAGAAGAAAGAGAAAGGACGAAGGTCGTCCCCTATGCCTTATCCATAGGCTCTGTATAGTATGCCATGCTGTGTACCGCACCTGGTGTGTGCCTTGCCATGAGTCTGTCAAGGGTACAAGAGTGCTCCAGGAGTGGATCACTGGACAGTGGTCAAAATTATCCTTAGTAACTAGAGGACTAAGGAAATGTTTCTCGATTATGGAGGTGATAAAGAGTTCGTCGTAAAGGGTTACGTCGATGCAAGCTTTGACAACAATCCGGATGACTCTGAGTAGCAATCCGGATACGTATAATGGAGCAACCATTTGGAATAGCTCCAAGTGGGGCGTGGTAGCATCTGTAGTATGACATATAGATTTGCAAAGAACACACGGATCTGAATGTTGCAGACCGTTGACTAAAAACCTCTTTCACATGCAAAACATGATCGAACCCCAGAACTCATTGGGTGTTAGATTCATAACAATGTAAATCACATAGCGATGCGAGCTAGATTATTGACTCTAGTGCAAGTGGGAGACTGTTGGAAATATGCCCTAGAGGCAATAATAAATTGGTTATTATTATATTTCCTTGTTCATGATAATCGTTTATTATCCATGCTATAATTGTATTGATTGGAAACTCAAATACTTGTGTGGATACATAGACAGTGTCCCTAGTAAGCCTCTACTAGACTAGCTCGTAGATCAAAGATGGTTAAGGTTTCCTAGCCATAGACATGAGATGTCATTTGATAACGGGATCACATCATTAGGACAATGATGTGATGGACAAGACCCAAAACAATGAACGTAGCATATGATCGTGTCAGTTTATTGCTATAGTTTTCTGCATGCCAAGTATCTGTTCCTATGACCATGAGTTCATGCAATTCACTGAAACCGGAGGAGTACCTTGTGTGTATCAAACATCGCAACGTAACTGGGTGACTATAAAGGTGCTTTACAGGTATCTCCGAGGGTGTCTGTTGGGTTGGCATGGATCAAGACTGGGATTTGTTACTCCATGTGACGGAGAGGTATCTCAGGGCCCACTCAGTAATACAACATCACAATGAGCCTTGCAAGCAAAGTGACTAAAGAGTTAGCCACATAATCTTGTATTACGGAACGAGTAAAGAGACTTGCCGGTAACAAGATTGAACTAGGTATAGAGATACCGACGATCGAATCTCGGGCAAGTAACATACCGAAGAACAACGGGAACATTATACGGGATTAATTGAATCCTTGACATAGAGGTTCAACCGATAAAGATCTTCGTAGAATATGTAGGAACCAATATGGGCATCCAGGTCCCGCTATTGGTTATTGACCGTAGAGGTGTCTCGGTCATGTCTACATAGTTCTCGAACCCGCAGGGTCTCCACACTTAATGTTCAGTGACGTTTTGGTAGTATTGAGTTATGTATGTTGGTGACCGAAGGTTGTTCGGAGTCCCGAATGAGATCCCGGACGTCACGAGGAGATCCGAAATGGTCCGGAGGTAAAGATTGATATATAGGAAAGTGGTATTTGGGTTCCGGAAAAGTTTCGGGTACTTTCGGTAGTGTACCGGGAGTGACGAATGGGTTCTGGGGGTCCACCGGGTGGGGCCCACCCACTCCGGGGGCCACATGGGCCCAAGAGGTGGCGCACCAGCCCCTGGTGGGCTGGGCAGCCGACCTCATGGGGGCCTATGTGCCCAAGAGGAAAAAGGTGGAGGTTGGAAGGAGTAGGACACCTTCCTAAAACGAATCCACCTCCTAGTAGGAGGTGGATTCCACCTCCTTGAGGTGGTTCGGCCGAATCCTCCTTATGGAGGGTTTGAGGCTGCCTCCTCCCCTCCCTTCCTCCTATATATACTAGAGGATTTGAGCGCAGCCCCAACCCTAATTGCCATGTGCTGCCCACTTCTTCCTCGAGATCGTTTCTCCTCTAGATTAGTTCGGCGGAGCTCGACGAAGCCCTGCCGGATTAGTTCACCACCACCGCCACCACGCCGTTGTGCTGCCGGAGAACTCATCTACCTCTCCGCTCCCTCTTGCTGGATCAAGAAGGCGGAGATCGTCATCGAGCTGTACGTGTGCTGAACGCGGAGGTGCCGTCCGTTCGGCACTAGATCGGAAGGACGGTGATTGGATCACGGGACGGATCGTGATTGGATCACGGGACGGCTTGCAATTTGGATCGCGAAGACGTTCGACTACATCAACCGCGTTTCTTAATGCTTCCCGCTTAGCGATCTACAAGGGTACGTAGATCCACTCTCCCTCTCGTAGATGCTCATCACCATGGATAGATCTTGCGTGTGCGTAGGAAATTTTTTGTTTCCCATGCAACGTTCCCCAACAGATTAAACCCATCACAATGCACCACTCCCGCTAAAGATAAATCAATCTAGTTGGCCAAGCCAAACCAAACCGATAGATCAGAGAGCAATACGAAGCTATAACAATCATGCCTATAAGAATTCAGTAAAGACTCAATATATTTTCATGAATATTCTGAAGATAAACACACAATTCATCGGATCCAACAAACACACCGCAAAGGAAGATTACATCGGATAGATCACCGCGGCGGTCGCGGTGAACATTGTATTGAAGATCATAGAGAGAGATATATATATAGAGAGAGAGAGAGAGACATCTAGGTACTAGCTATGGACCCATAGGTCTATGGTGAACTACTCGCACATCATCATGGAGGCAGCAAGGCTGATGTAGAGGCCCTCAGTGATTGATCCCCCCTCCGACGGGGCACCGGAACATGGCTCTAGATGGCCTCCCGTCGGAACAAAGACTTGCGGCGGTGGAAAAAGTATTTTGGCTAGCTCTTGGGTGTTTTCCTGATTTTAGAGAATATATAGGGGAGGAATTAGGTCAGGAGGCCGTGGGAGGTGGCCCCAAGCCATCATGGCGCGGCCACCCCCCTAGGCGCACCCTGTTCGCTTGGCGCCACCCCGTGTGTCCTCCGGTCTCCCTTCGAAGCTTCCAGGTCTTATTTTTGTCCAGAAAAAAATCATCAAAAAGTTTCGGGCCATTTGGACTTCGTTTGGTACAGTATTCCTGAAAGGCCAAAAACAAGCAGAAAACAACAACTGGCATTCAGCACTAGGTTAATAGGTTAGTTCACAAAAATGATATAAAACAACATATAAAGGCATATAAAGTATCCAAGAATGATAATTTAGTAGCATGGAATAATAAAGAATTATAGATACGATGGAGACATATCAGCATCCCCAAGCTTAATTCATGCTCGTCCTCGAGTAGGTAAATGATAAAAACAAAAAAAATAAGACATGCTACCCAACATGTAATCTCTTTTAGGTATGATCTTTGATAAATGATGAACTAATAAACACCAACATAGTAATATCCATAAACATAAGCACCATAATCATTAACTTTCAAAATATACGATCCTTAAAGAGTGTTACTCCCCACTCGTTTTATCATATTAGCATTGCATGACTCCGTCTTCACCACATAAGTACAAATCAGGAGCACCACGGTGTCAAGTCAGGCAATTGGATCGTACTTCTAACGCGCTTCAGCATTTTCGGCCTCACCCAATACATGAGCGTGAACCATGGATATGGCATATGGGTGGAATAGAATATGGTAATAGATATCAAAAGGAGTCAAAGTAGAAAGAAATTCTCGCATCAACTGGGCGTATCAACGGGCTATGGAGATGCCCATCAAAAGATATCAATGCGAGGAGTAGGGATTTCCATGCAACTGATGCACTAGACCTATAAGTGTATGAAAGCTCAACGGAAGCTAAGTGGGTGTGCATCCAACTTGCTTGCTCATGAAGACCTCGGCCATTTGAGGAAGCCCGTCAACGGAATATACAAGCCAAGTTCTACAATGAAAATTCCCACTAGCATATGAAAATGACAACTGAGGAGGCTCTCTATATGAAGAACATGGTGCCACTTTGAGGCACAAGTGTGGTAAAGGATAGTAGCAAAGTCCCTTCTCTCCTTTTCTCTCATTTATTTTTTCCTTTTTATTTTTCCTTTTTTCCTTTTTCCTTTTTTCTTTCCTTTTTTCCTTTTCTCCTTTTTTTTCTTTTTTCTTGGTGGGATCATTTGGCCTCCCACATTTTTTTCATTTTTCGTCCGGAGCTCATCCTTACTTGTGGGGGAACCATTACTCCATCATCCTTTCATCACTGGGACAATGCTATAATAATGATGATCATCACACTTTTATGTACTTACAACTCGATATAACAACTCAAAGATGAAAAATAAATGACTCTATATGAATGCCTCTGGCAGTGTACCGGGATGTGCAATGATCTAAAGTAACATGTAAACAGTGATGAACGGTGGCTGATCCACAAATACAATGTCAGCTACATGATCATGCAAAGCAATATAATGATGAACACACAAGTCATGTGATGTAACGGTGGAAGTTGCATGGCAATATATCTCGGAATGGCTATGGAAATGCCATAATAGCTAGTTATGGTGGCTGTTTTGAGGAAGATATAAGGATGCTTATGTGTGATAGAGCGTATCATATCACAGGATTTGGTTGCACCGGCGAAAGCTGCACTGATCCTCGAGGTAAGAATGGGAAATGCACGATACCGAAGAGGCTAGCAATATGTGGAAAGGTGAGTGTGCGTACATCCATGGATTCACATTAGTCGTAAAGAACTCATATGCCTATTGCAAAGCCTTATGAGCTCTCTCGAAGCAAAGTACTACCGCATACCCCTAGGGAGGAGGTTGGGAGGAGTTAACCATCGCGCGCCTCCAACCTAAACAACACTAGGATTTCAATGAGGAATAAGAATGCTCACGCATCATCATCATGCCATAACCAATATTTAGATGAGCAACAAGTAACACGATTTAACTACCAATATTTCTACTAACCAACAATCATGTACTCATGCACTTTCATATTACTAAATCAATATTATTAACCCACAATATCTCTTATATGGTGAGCTACATGAAGGTTTTGATTATACACTCATTGGACGGTCGACCGCGTCGCTACTCCAGAGGTCCCCCAGAGCTCCTCCCCTCGACATTCCTACTCCAGAGGTCCCCCTAGAGCCCGACGGAGCTTCCCCCGCCCTTCACTTTCCCTCAAGTGCCTCGTAGCGCCGAGCCCCATCGCCAGTCGAACCCACCGCCACGGGTGCCCGAAGCCGCCACCGCTCCCGTCCTCCTCGGCGTCCATGCCTAGGTCAGGCGGATGCGCTCCTTCCCCCCAAGCCTTCCGGTGGCCGAACCCCAGCCGGAGGTGGCCGGAGTCACCAGGGCCAGCACCGGTCAGCTCTGTCGCGCCCTCCCATGCCCACAACGGGAGGAAGATGAAAGCCCAAAGGAGAGAGAAGGAGGTGGGGCGGGACCCGCATGTCAGCGACTGAATCCCCGGGCCCGCGGGTTTAAGTGGAAGCGCATTATGTAGAATGTGTTTTCCCTCTGGGAAAACGTATTCTGCTACTGCTTCGGCAGGAAATGCGTTTTCAGTTTGCAGAAAGCATATTTCGTGGAATTACGTTTTCTGTTCAACCCCACTGACCGAAACCTCTAAATAGTGGACATTCGTCAGTTAGGAGTAGAAATGAACACTTTCTGTTTATTTCTCTGCCTAACGAATGAACGGCCATAACTTTTCACCCGTAACTCCGATTCGGGTGATTCAAATGCCCACATTCTCTACTTGCCGAGCCCGTTCCATTGGTATCATTTTCACTACATTGCCACACAATTTTTCCCTTGACCTTATTCAGCCCCCTTCGAGAGAGAAACTTCTCCGACGAATCTTTCCGCGAATTCCTCGCACCCCCTCCTGATGATCTCTTCATCCCCAGGCAAGCCACAACAGCCGCTTGCATGATGGCCTTGCAATATCCATGGTTTTCACTTGAATGATTGAATAACTGTTTGTTGACTTCATTAAATGCTATATATATATATATATATATATATATATATATATATATATATATGCTTCTGAATCCATGATTATGCCATGCTCTCATGCATCATTGATTATTTGCTAGTATTATTATTCTCATGTTTCATTCTTGTAATTATCTTGTATGCTAATGATATGCTCATATGCATTATTATCTTATGTTATGCAAATACCTATAGCATGCATGATAATCATTTTGCCATGCTCATTTGCATCTCGTAGAATGAATGATTTATTGTTGCTATGATTCATATGCTAAATGGTTAGGTTGTCATCCATGTTCATGTGATATCATATTCATATGCATTGCTATTTTGTTATGTTATTTTATTATGACTTATCTCATTACTGTTCAAGTTAAACCTGACATTAATCAAACTTGAACAAATCTGTTGGTTGAGTCATGGTGCCACCGAATCGACCTCACCCGTGCAACCACACAAGCATGGATGGGTGGCCCTAATGCGGTCCATTGTCATGCCTCTTGCCGGTGCCTCCAACGAGGGAAGGTTATGTGTGCGCGCTACCCTGATCAGGTAGGCGGAAATAACCTTGTGTGCCGAGTTTTATGGATATCTGATGTCCCTGTTTGGGACGAGATTGTTTTACCACGACGATGGCGGCCACGAAGGTGGCGGATGTCACGAGTTGACATCGGGGCCACCCATGGCATAGCCCAAAGGGGAGTTTGTCAGAGTGGCTGGGAGAGTGTCATGCAATAGGTTGGTTTTGTCGGAATGTCGTTGGTCCACTCGAATGGGAGAACGAGGCCATGAGTTCCGTGGTGTGGGTACAGTGTATTAACCTCTGCAGAGTGTATAATCTATCGATAGCCGCATCCTCGGTCATGGACACGGTTCATAGTAGGTCACACTATGAGTCAGTAGTAATAATAATCTGGATAATAAACAACCCCGGTTCTATGAGAAAAGAAGTTGGTTGATCTTTATGTGGTCACGAGATGATCATGATGTGATCGTGTGATGATCACGGTGGTAAGTTAGATGGTTATCTATGGTGGTTACAAGATAACCTCCGAGCAGAGTAAGTTGGTCCATGAGACCGTAAACACCAATCCACTTCTCATGCTAGTATCATCATGTTCATATCATGTGTAATATGTTCATGCCATGCTCATCTCAAATTGTTATAATAGTATCATGCTCGTCATTAAATAACCTGTAAATGCCATGTTATTGTTTGCCTTGATTGCTTTGGTTCTTGTGAGCTTGCGAGTACATTCAAAGTACTCACCTGGCGTCTCATGCCATATTGCAGGTGATGCCATGATTGATTGCTTGTCGAGGATCCCGAGTTGCACTCTAGGACGTGTCCCAGCCAGAGTCCCTGCAGAGTGGAGTCCATCACCGTCGTCGTTGTTCCGCTGCTACGAGTTGTTCCATTTCTAGCATAGGGCTACCTTAGCAGGCGTAGTGTCGCCGTGCCAATGTAATCCTTTGTAATACCCGAACCCTTGTACCTCGATTAGTTGTAATAAAGAGATGATTTGTTCTATGCGAAGCAGTGTCGGATTCCAGAAGACTTGATCTTTGGGCTGGAATATGGGGTGTTCCGGTTCCTCTGAGCCGGGGTACCACAACGCTTGGTATCAGAGCTGGTCTGGCTGTAGGACTCCCTAGTCAGCGGGAGCATTAGAAACCGATAGTATAGAGTCTAGTCAGTTTGCTGCATTTGTTTGTCGCATAGCATGCATATAGACTTATTATCTTGCCACTAACGGTTGATCTTGCGAGTGTAGGTGGCATCGGTTTTGATCCACTACCTGCACCCTCCAGATTTGCATACCCGCTCGTTGGCGTTGGTGTCATCTCTGTCCCAGCGGAGTGATGTCGAGGTACCTGGTGGTGTCGATCACTTGCAGGATTGATGCACAAATATCGTGCCAATGTATTCCCTTCAGCCACACCTATCGCTATGGTGGTAGACATGCTTCTGCCCCGAACCTTGCCATCCGAATCGCCACTTTGGCAACCCTTACTAGTCTTTGTTACCAGAAAAGGGCAATGCCAGTTGTCGTGGTTTTGTCATGACAGATGTCCTCGTGCAAGGACTTAGGTGTGAGGCCATCGCCGCTAGGTGGTGACTCAAAGGGGTTAAACGGGAACGGGGGGGCGAGTTTACCCAGGTTCGGCCCCTCTGATGGAGGTAATAGCCTACGTCCTGCTTTGTGTCTATATTGATGGTGATGTCGATTACAAGGGTGCGAAATCGCTAACCTAGCTTTCGAGGGTGTCTAACTTAAGTCTTTCGGCCCTAGGGGCTTGCCTTTATATACAGGTCAAGACCCTAGGGTTTACAATAGAGTCCGAGTCATATTATGACTCGTAACCTATCATGTCTCTAAAACGCCTTGCTTCTCAAGCGAGGAATCTTCCAGCGTCTTCTACCCTGTGGGCCTTGAGTCGCCGTCTCCATGCGCTTGGGATGCCCGGCGGTTTACTTAGTAACCGCCTTACTTGATTTACCTTTATAATGCGACCCATCTTGCACATTGTTCCAGAGCCGCCATTATACTGACCCGGCCCAATAGGGCGGGTCATACCGTGGGGTTATATCCCCGACATTGGGCCCCAGATTGATTTGAATTCATTCATGTCAATTTCTCTTATATTTTCTTGGCGGCTCACCATCTGCTCGTGTCTGTCCTTCACGATCCATGAGGCGCCGACTTGCAGTCCTTTCAGACTTGTCATTTTTCCATTGCCAGTTTGTTGATGACATCATCCTTGCTGACCGTTGTTCTCCGAGGTCATCATAACGTATCTTTTCAAAACTGCGCCAAATCCAGGCCGATGCGAAAATCAAGGCGCACCCCTAGCCACAAATTTACTGCAACCCTTTCGTTTTTCCCGGCGCTGTTCCATTTCCCTCCTTATAAATAAGTCCACTGAGCTCCCGCAATAACCTTTCCGTCATCTTCTTCCTCTCGCTTCTTTTTCGTCCGAACACCACCGAACCTGCATAAGCGTCGCCAAGGCCCCTAGCTTTGCCGCCGAAGCCATCAAGCCTTCTTGCAGCTGGTAGGACAAGTGTGATCATCTCCGCCTTCGTCCCGACGCAATCCGATATGAATCCCCTCCATTTTAGGGTTCGTTACTTCCGGCGTATACGCCATGTTCGTCGTGTTCGTCCGAGACGTAGCCCGTAGATCCATGCACTCACTATTTCTCAGTGCTCTGTAGTTTTAGTATGATCTCCGCCTTATTTTCCTCATAAACAGATCTAGAATGAATCACCAAGGCTACCCTTTGAATGTCGTAGTTTTGGCCTCACCGTCAGGTAGAACACATATTCCATTGTTTTCTCCTTATTTAATTAGATCCATCTGAAAGGAAACTTTTGCAGAAACCTGTTTGTCAACCAACACACTTGCTAAGTGTAGTAGAGATATGTCTTCAACCCCCTTTGATTTTGCCGGCTTAAAATAGCCAATTAGTATAGGCAACTTGTAATTTGCACCGGCTCATTTTTCTCGTTGCCCTTGTAGTTGCTCTATAACCCGCCATGGCTCCAAAGAATTCCAAAGCCTGTGACTGGGCAAAGACCAAAGAATCCAAGCTCACCTTGGACAACCTCGTGGATCAAGGTCTCTTACCGGCTCAAAAGGTCATAGAGTGGCCGGCTCCCAAAGAAGAGTCATACCCACAACCGCGGCAAGCAGAAGTTGTTCTTTTTACTGATCATCTACGCAGAGGTTTCCGTCCCCTCGGCTCAAAGTTCTTCAGGGACCTTTTGCACTTCTTCAAACTCAGGCCTCAAGACATTGGTCCAAATTCTATGACCAACATTTTTCAATTCTAGGTGCTATGTGAGGTATAACTCCAGGTTGAGCCGTCCGTGCCCCTTTTTAGGGAATTCTTTTATCTCAATCGTCAAACTGAGGTGAAAAATGGTGCTGCCTGTGAACTTGGCGGGGTTTCCATTCAGAAGAGGAAAAATAGTGCCTTCCCTGAATCAAAACTGGCGAGTCACCCCAAAGGATGGAAGAAGACCTGGTTTTACTGCAAGAATACCGCACCTGAGGGAGAACACCCCCTGCCAGGTTTTAGATTGGAAAACTTAGCAGCAAAGTGGAGTTTCCGGGTTGGCCAACAGATGAAGAGAGGGCTCCATTAGCGCCTCTTCATACAAAATTGAGAGCTCTGACTACACATGGCTTAACTGGGATTGATTTGATCCGTTACTGGCTAAAGTGGCGAATCCGGCCTATCAGTGTAAGAGGCGGCTTGATGTGCGAGTACACAGGCGCCTCATCTGACCCTCAGCGCTTCTCTCGAGAGAACCTGACTGATGATGCCCTTAACAAGGAAACGAAGAAATTCTTTTCCGATTCGAAGGAGCAATGCAACGTTACTGGTTTGGGTCCATTTTATCTGCGCAACCCGCCACCTCCGGTACTGATTATTTTTACTGTCTCCATTAATTTATTGTGACCCGCTGTTCCTTACTACATGCTTTTTGCAGGAGAACTCTATTTTCTGGAAGGTTACACCTCGAGCCCCTGTTCCTTCGTCGGGTAAAAAAGATAACCTGACCCCTATGTCATCTTCTGGAGAGGAATCTGAGGTAGAACTTGATTCTCTTGGCCGCCTATTTATTGAGCTTGCTGACGCGCCCTCTTATCAGGATGACTCGGAATCTAGCCAAGCCGGCAAAATCGAGGTAACTCCTACATCCTCCAGTTTAGAAACGTTTGTTCCCAGAAAACCAAGACGAGTCGTCCGGAAGGTTAAGTTGACACACCCAAATGCTCATTTGGTTCCTGATTTTCTTTTGAAGAAAGCACAATTCGCTGGCTCATCAAAACGCAAGACCCGGAGTGGTTCGGGCGACTTAGACCATGATTTGTCTGATGCACCACCAGCTCGCAAACCACGCTTCGAGGTGCCTCATAGTCCAACCAATTCTCATCCTAGAGCCGGTTTGTTTAAGCAACCTCTTAGTCCTTCGAATTTGCTTTATCAGGCCTCTCCTTCATCTTCGGACGACTCAACTGCAACACAACTTCCTTCTTTCAACGTCAACCGTGGGTAAGCCCCTGAACTTGCACTTGTTGACCTATGTTATTTTAAACCTTGAGCTATATTTTCCTTAGCATAATATTTGATATTTGCAATTTGTAGGGCCAAGGACACTTCGTCAAAGAGGGCTGGCGGGTCATCTCCGGGCACTGTTCACCAAAACATGTCAAACCCTCCGCCAGTAAAAACAACAACAGGAGCTGACCCATTTGCAGATAAAGATACAAACGTGAGCCCTGAGGTGGCAATCAACGTTGAGACGCCTAGGCCAGATGAGCCGTTTTTATGGATATACCACCTGAAACCCAGGGCGCATCAGATGAGCCATCTGCCCGGCCGCCAAGCCAGGTTTGTCCTTCCAGCCTGACGACTCATTTGGATGACCCCAAGGCACCAGCAGAAGATAACCTTCCAGATGTTATTATTGTGAAGGAGGGCTTTCAAGTTCCCACTTCTTTCACTTCCTTGGCTAAGATTGTGGCTAAGGATGAACCGGTTAGCTTGGACAAAGGAAAAGCCAAACTGGAGATTCCAGAGTTGTCCGCACTTGGTATTGAAGATTTACACCAGCAATACTTGACCCGGCTGTCTGAGAGCCGAGAGATTGAAATAAGCATGAAAAATGCTATGAAGGAGAAGTATGAGGTAAACTTCTTGTTTTACCATTATCTCTATACTATCATTAGCCTCCGAGGACCAGTTTATTGAAATAAGCTGGGTCATTAAATAATTGATCGATAGTTGTAGCCCCCAAGAGCTGGCTCATTTCTTTGAAATGAATCGGGTCTTGTTAATACTGTTGAAGAATTCGACCTGTAGCCCCCAAGGGCCGGCTCATTTCCTTGAAATGAATCGGGTCTTGTTAATACTGTAGAAGAATTTGACCTGTAGCCCCCAAGGGCCGACTCATCTTCTTGAGATGAGCCGGGTCTTGTTAATACTTGTAATTCGACCTGTAGCCCCCAAGGGCCGGCTCATCTTCTTGAGATGAGTCGGGTCTTTCCATGCTAAGATTTTTAAGAAAAAACTGGCATGCATTAGCCCCCAAGTGTCAAGGATATTGCTTGCAATCTGCTTTGGACTTGGATAGAAAAAAGTAATTCGTCATAAGGCGGTTTAAAGCTTTTGTAGAAATACTTGTTGATACTACTTGTACATCTACCAGGAGTATGTTGAAGATGTTGAGTCAGTTGCTGTGAAACTGCAGAAACGGCTCAAAGAAGAAGAAAGCTAAAAGCTGATGCTGAGCTCATGGCGACTCATTTTGAGGATTCTGCACGTCAGACAAATGAACGTCTGGAACAAGACGTAAAGCTGTTTGAAGCAGAAAAGGCCACTCTTGTAAGACGTGCAGAAAAGGCAAAAAAGAAACTTGATCCTTTGAAGGAAAAATATGCCACTCTTGTGAAACAGATCAATGAAATGTTGACGGCAATCTTTGGTATGTATTCTTTTTCTCTTTTGTAGTTTACCGGCTTTCGATTGAATGGCGGCTCATTGTTTTCTCTTTTGTTTGCAGGGCAGAAAAACCATAATCTTGTAGAGCTGCCTATTGTGAAACTGAAAACCATTTTCACATATGTAGAGCAATTGTTCACCGGGTCTATTTACTCCATCATGGCGGTGAAGAATCTAAAATACACGCCAAGTAGCATCAAGGACATATTGAAGCAACTTTCCACCATTCCACAATGGGTGACCGAGACCCGGAGATCGGCGGCTCGAGGAGGGGCAAACATGGCACTTGCTCGAGCAAAGGCATATTTGCCTGAATTGGATGTGGAGTTTTTGAAGGGCAGCTTTCCTGAGTTCAAACTCGATGGCTCCACATTTACTCATTCAGACTATGCAAAGTGCATTACAGAGACGCGACTTTTGGCAACTCTGATAGCTGAAGAGATGGACCTCACGAAATATCATGCTGCATATACCAATGATAACAAGCGCATTAACCCGCCCAAAGATGAGCCAGGTGAGTTGGTGCCTCCTCAACGTAAGAGACCTTTTGCCCCTGATGTTGACGCATCATCTCTTGTTGAGGGAACATCAAATTTTGAATCATTGAACTCAATTCGATGGCAACAGAAGGGCCAGCAGGTTGATGAAGATGATGAGCCGGTGGAAGCAGATCTTGAGGCGGTCGCTGAGGAGAAAGCATGAAGGCATCTTCGAAGCTGAATGAGTAGCCAATCTTGAGCTAACCCCCAAGTAAAGTGGGAGAACTGGAGTATTTTGCGGCCTTTATTATAGGCCTGTAATAGATGTAGTTTTTAAAACTTCTGTAACATGCCTGATCATGCCATCGTGCATGTATGCACTTTTATTGATGTAGAGCCCCAATCTTTCGAACTGTTTTGCGAAGACAGGATTGATACTGCTCTTGTGCTTATCTTTGAATACTTCTGTTGTTGTGCTCAACGAGTCACTTGATTGAAAACAGGAAGAACAAGTCAAAAATAAGCCGGTAAAAGATCTTGACTTTGAGGTCCAGATCTGTTTTACCCTTCCATGATATTGGGAATAGGCAATTTTGAACCTGGTCATAATAGGACCATGGTTTATTAACCAAAGCACGTATGTATGAGCCGGTTATAAGGACAATATTGTTCCTGAAAATACATGATGTGATAATGAAGAATTTTATATACATGAAATACTAAAAATAGGCCGGCTCAATGAGACTCAGCAAAAAGTGACTGGCTTTCGAGGCTCAAGTCTTGCTTCAATGAAGCCGGAATAATAACCCATGGTTTGTCCTAGCTTTCTGTATGCCGGCTCTCTCGTGATTCAAGCCGGTGTTTTAACCTTGAACTTCAGGGTCCAAAAGAGGATTGACTTGCAAGAGTACAAGGGGTCAGCTAATCGGATTCGCATCAAGCATATAGGCAGGTCTAACCATATATTGTGGCATTTTTGCCAGGTCAAAAGGGTGAGAAAGCTAAACTCGATGAGTTGGAAGCCCCCAAGTGACCTATGTTGCAAACAATAAAGACTCATGCTCAATTTATAGGCTGAAACGACAGAGACCCCGAGTTTCGAGGGTGCCGGCTTTATTATATTTGAAGATAAAGAAGTATATACAGAATTTGCAGGGGGGGAGAAATACATAAAGGGAGCCGATGGCTCTTTTTAGTATAATAAGGCCGTAGGTGAGCGATGTTCCAGGGCCGGGTTGTCTCCTCCTCAGAAGTGTATGATCCTTCCCGTAAGTCCACCAGGTAATATGACCCGTTGTTAAGGTTTCTGCTGATGACAAAAGGACCCTCCCAAGGTGGAGAAAGTTTATGCATTCCTGTCTGATCTTGAATCAGACGTAGCACTAAGTCGTCTTCTTGAAAAGTACGGCTTCGGACTCTACGGCTGTGATAACGGCGTAAGTCTTGCTGATAAATGGCAGATCTGGATGCTACTAAGTCACGCTCTTCTTCCAAGGCGTCCAGGGAGTCTTGATGTGCTAACTCATTGTCCGCCTCAACATAAGCAGCAACCCGAGGCGAGTCATGGCAAATATCACTTGGTAGAACTGCCTCGGCTCCATATACCAAGAAAAAAGGTGTGTATCCAGTGGATCTATTTGCGGTTGTGCGAATACTCCAGAGTACTGTGGGGAGTTCTTCAACCCAACAGCCCGGAGTATGCTCAAGTGGTACCATAAGCCGGGGTTTGATCCCTCTGAGGATCTCCTGATTAGCTTGTTCAGCTTGTCGATTGGACTGTGAGTGTGCAACCGCTGCCAGGTCAAGCCGGATGTGTTCTCACTGACAAAACTATTCCATGGCTCCCTTGGATAAACTGGTACCATTATTAGTGATAATGCTATGAGGGTAACCAAAATAGAAAATCATTTTTTTCAAGAACTTGACCGCAGTCTTTGCATCGCAACTACTAACTGGCTCTGCTTCAACCCACTTGGTGAACTTATCAACCGCCACCAAGAGGTGGGTCTTCTTGTCAGAAGACGGCTTGAACGGGCCAACCATGTCGAGCCCCCAAACCGCAAACGGCCAAGTAATTGGGATCATACGCAATTCCTGAGCCGGGACATGGGCCTGACGAGCAAACTTTTGACATCCATCGCACTTGTGCACAATCTCTTATGCATCTGCATGAGCCGTCAGCCAGTAGAACCCATGTCGAAAAGCTTTTGACACCAAGGACCGTGAGCCGGCATGATGCCCAAAATCACCAGTATGAATTTCATTAAGAATTTCTTGGCCTTCCTCAGGGGAAACACATCGTTGAAACACGCCAGTGCTGCTTCGTCGGTGCAACTCGCCTTTAACGATAGTCATTGATTTGGACCGTCGAATTATCTGCCAAGCCATGGTTTCCTCAGCCGGGAGCTCGCCGGGAGCTCGCCTCGAGTCAGATAAGCTAGATATGGAATAGTCCAGTCCGGAGTAGCATGGAGAGCCGCCACCAACTGTGCTTCCGCGTCAGGGATAGCTATATCCTCCTCAGACGGCAGTTTGACAGAAGGATTATGAAGGACGTTTAAGAACACATTGGGGGGAACCGGCTTCCTCTGTGAGCCGAGTCGTGACAGGGCATCAGCCGCCTCATTGAGCCGGCGATCTATATGATCGACCCGATAGCCTTGAAAATGACCCGCCACATCTGAAACTGTCCACCGGTAAGCCGCCATCAGGGGGTCCTTAGAATCCCAAGTCCCTGAAACTTGTTGAGCCACCAAGTCTGAGTCGCCCAGACACCTGACCCGGCTCAGATTCATCTCCTTAGCTATTCTGAGTCCGTGTAGGAGGGCCTCATATTTGGCTGCATTGTTAGTACAAGAAAACATGAGCCGTAGAACATAGCAAAATTTATAACCTCTTGGAGAAGACAAAATGACTCAGGCCCCCGAGCCCTCCAACTGTCTAGATCCATCAAAGTGTATAGTCCAGTAGGTGTTGTTTGGCCTATCCTCTGGAATCTGAAACTCTGTCCAGTCGTTGATGAAATCTACCAGTGCCTGGGACTTGATGGCGGTTCGAGGCACATACTTTAGATGGTGACCGCCAAGTTCAATCACCCACTTAGCAATCCGTCCAGTGGCCTCCCGGTTTTGTATGATATCACCAAGGGGTGCCGAACTGACCACCGTGATTGGATGCTCCTGGAAATAGTGTTTCAGCTTTCGGCTCGCCAAAAAACTTCCGAAGACTAGCTTTTGACAATGCGGGTACCGTTGCTTGGATAAAGTTAAAACTTCACTGACGAAGTAAACTGGGTGCTGAACCGAATATTCCTTCCCTTCCTCTTTCCGCGCAACGACAACTGCTACACTTACCACTTTGGAATTGGCGGCAATATACAGAAGCATCTTCTCTTTTTTGGCAGGGGTGGCTAAGACAGGTGGATTAACAAGCTGCTTCTTGAGTGCTTCAAAGGCCTTATTAGCAGCGTCAGTCCACTTAAAGTCGCTTGTTTTCTTCAATACTCGATAGAAAGGGATGGCTTTTCCCCCCAGGCAGCTTATGAAACGACTTAAAGCAGCGATGCGACCCGCCAGGCGCTGAACTTGATTTATATTTGCCGGCTTAGCCAACGAAGTTACTGCCTTAATCTTGTCTGGGTTAGCTTCGATGCCTCGCTCAGAAACTAGGAAACCCAAAAGTTTGCCTGCGGGAACACCAAAAACACACTTTGCTGGGTTAAGTTTCATCTGGTACACTCGAAGATTACTGAACGTTTCCTTGATGTATTCCAAGAGCGTCTCCTTCTTCCGAGACTTCACCACGATGTCATCAACATAGGCGTGAACATTATGCCCAATCTGTGGCCAAAGGCAATTATGGACGCAGCGTTGATAAGTCGCCCCTACGCTCTTAAGCCCAAAGGGCATAGAGACATAGCAGAAAGCACCAAAGGGAGTGATGAAAGCCGTCTTTTCTTGATCCTCGATAGCCATCTTGATCTGGTGATAGCCGAAGTATGCATCCAGGAAGCACAAACGCTCACAACCCGTCGTAGAATCAATGATCTGCTCGATACGTGGGAGAGCAAAAGGATCCTTCAGACAGGCTTTGTTGAGATCCGTGTAGTCAACACACATGCGCCAAGTGCCGTTCTTTTTCAGAACAAGCACCAGGTTAGCCAACCACTCGGGGTGAAAAACTCCAACGATAAACCTGGCATCTAGGAGCCAGGCCACCTCTTTTCCAATAGCCTTGCATCTCTCCTCATTAAAATGACGAAGATATTGGCGTACTGGCTTCAGCTTTGGGTCTACGTTAAGGTGGTGCTCAGCGAGTTTTCTCGAGACTCCAGGCATGTCAGAAGGTTTCCATGCAAAGATGTCCCGATTCTCACGGATAAACTCGATGAGTGCGCTTTCCTATTTGGGATCCAAGCCGGTCCCTATAGTGAACTACTTGGACAAATCGCCTGGCGGGAAATCTATCTGCTTAGTTTCTTCGGCCGGCTTAAATTTGAGTGAAGGCTCCGACTCAGTATTGGGCTTCTTGAGGGGGCTCATATCATCCGGGTCAACATTGGCAGTATAGAACTTCAATTCCTTAGCTGCGCAAGCCGACTCGGCATAGGCCGCATCTCCTTCTTCGCACTCCTGGGCTATCTTCCGGCTTCCGTCCATGGTAATAGTGCCCTTCGGTCCAGGCATCTTGAGCTTGAGATAGATATAACAAGGTCGGGCCATGAAACGAGCATAAGTCGGCCGCCCAAAGAGGGCGTGATAGGGGCTCTTTATATTGACCACCTCAAACATCAAGGGCTCGCATATGTAATTATACTCATCACCGAAGGCAACATCGAGTTTGATCCGCCCGATCAGATAAGCCGACTTTCCAGGAACAATACCGTGAAATACCATCATTGAGGGAAGCAGCGTGCTCTCAGGCAGGTTCATCCGGCGGAAAGTTTCGTAATATAGAATATTTATGCTGCTGCCCCCATCCATAAGGACCTTAGTCAAAGTGTAACCGCCGACTTGGGGTGCCACCACCAAAGCTAAACCGCCAGGGTTGTCAACCCGGGGAGGATGGTCCTCCCTGCTCCAGGTGATCGGGTGCTCGGACCAGTTGAGATACCTGGGCACCGTCGGCTCTGCCATGTTGACAGCCCTGCTCTTGACCTTACTATCTCGCTTGCAAGTACTAGTGGTGACTACATGATACTGGCCGCGACTCAACTGCTTAGGTTTGCTTCGACGAGCCTGGTTGCTGTGCTGACGCCGAAACTCAGCCCCCCAAACACCCCGTGACAGGCCTGATCCGCCTGATCCTCCAACCGCGGGCGGGGTTCAAGTGATCCCTATTGCAGAAGCAGCAACTAGATGAGGTGACTCACGACTCTTACCGAGGACCTTGGTCTTGTGACGCAGACCGGGTTGGGCGCACCGAGCCGGCTCGATGAGGTTGGCGCAGATGTCTGACTCGAGTACCGACGCATCGACCTGTCCGATGAAGACGTGGATCTGGCCAAAGGGGACCCGGTACCCGTACTCAACTGAGTCGGCCTCGGGGCCCCAGCCTGAATCATCGATGTAGATCTTGCTCCGGCGACTCTCAGTCATGCGACCCGCCACGTAGCTCCCGAAACCCGGAAGGGCTCCCTTTGAGAACTTAACTCCATCGGGCGAGAGCCCCACGGTGGGCGCCAACTGTCGTGGTTTTGTCACGACAGATGTCCTCGGGCAAGGACTTAGGTGAGAGGCCATCGCCGCTAGGTGGCGACTCAAAGGGGTTAAACGGGAACGGGAGGCGAGTTTACCCAGGTTCGGCCCCTTCGATGGAGGTAATAGCCTACGTCCTGCTTTGTGTCTATATTCACTACTGGAATCAGCAACTTTGCCGTCCGCCATGGCTGACGGCAAAGGCATGCATTGCGGACGGCAAAGGTCTTTGCCGTCAGCCAGCAGACGGCAACACATCCGGCTGAACAAGCTCCGGTAAAGGCCACTTTGCCGTCTGCTGGCCGACGGCGAAGATGCAAAGGTCTTTGCCGTCTGCTAGCAGACGGCAAAGCCACTGGATAGGGTTAGCTCCGTTAGGTGGCTAACGGGAGGCTTTGCCGTCAGCCTCCTACAATCACAGACGGCAAAGAATTTTGTTTATTAAAATAAATAAACAGTCCAAGTGCAGAGGCTACAAAGAACGAACGGACAACGACGAACACCACATTATCCATCCACACTTTGTTCCAAGAATTGAAGACGAACGGACAAATTTCACAATACAAAATTACAATATTTACACAGAATACATCATCACTTGCTGATCCTAAGGCAAAACTGCTCTGTGCCCGTGGTCTAGCACCCGCAGCCATCCTAAGGCAAAACTCCTCTATGCCCGTGGTCGCCGGAGCAGGAGCAACTAGCAGCCGCGCCCTCTCACTTCTCCTCGAGGCTGGGGCAGGGGTTCGAGGCCGGCGGAGGCCGGCGGGGCTGACGGAGCCGGGGCCGATGGAGGCCGGCTGGGGAGACGGGGCGCGGAGGCCGCCGCGGTCGACGAGCGACGAGACGCGGAGGCTGGCGGGGGCGACGGGCGACGGGGCTGGGGCCGGCGAACGAGAAGGCGGCCAGTGAGGCCGGGGCCGGCAGGCGAGATGGCGGCCAACGAGGTGGTGGCGGGTGCCGGCGGGCCTATGGGGGCGACGAAGGAAGTGGCCGGGGCCGGCGGTGAAGGGGTAAGTGGACGCGGCCGGCGGAAGAGGTGGTAGCCGGCGAGGCTGGAACCGGCGGGCGAGGTGTTGGCCGGCAAGGCCGGGGGTCGAGGCGGTGGTGGGCGCCGGCCGGTGTGCCGATTTGGATCGAGAGGGAGAGAAAGGAGAGAGAGAGAGATGTGGTGTTGTGGGGATAAGGGACAGAGAGAGAGACGAGGTGGGACGTGGTGGGGTGGATGCTGCCCTCGGGGCGTGTGCATCGTGGGTGCCTGGGTGGGGTGTGCGTCCGATGGGGTGGGTGGGGATGTGCGTATAAGATGTTGCCACCTCATCGATCCGCGTGATCGATCCGCGTGGTGTGCTTTCTCTTTGCCGTTTGCTAACAGACGGCAAAGAGTTCTAACTCTTTGCCGTCGGCTAGCAGACGGCAAAGAGGGTGCCCCGTTAGCGTGTGGACGCCGTGCCCCTGCGGGCCCAGAGAGAGAGACAGAGAGAGAAGAGAGAGAGGAGGGGTGGGCCGTTAGGGCCGTTAGGTAGTGGCTTCTTTGCCGTCAGCTAGCGGACGGCAAAGAGGTGGGGTGGGCCGTTGGCCTCCACCGGACCCCACCCCACCTCTTTGCCGTCGGCTGACGGACGACAAAGTTTCTTTGCCGTCCGCTAGCAGACGGCAAAGAGGTGGCTAATGGCAAAGAGCTTCTTTGCCGTCAGCTAGTTCTTTGCCGTCTGTTTTCTGTTAACTGATGGCAAAGAGCTTCTTTGCCGTCCGCCAGCTGACGGCAAAGAACTGGCAGACGACAAATTTGCTGATTCCAGTAGTGATTGATGGTGATCTCGATTACAAGGGTGCGGAATCGCTTACCTAGCTTTCGAGGGTGTCTAACTTAAGTCTTTCGGCCCTAGGGGCTTGCCTTTATATACAGGTCAAGACCCTAGGGTTTACAACAGAGTCCGAGTCATATTATGACTCGTAACCTATCATGTCTCTAACACGCCTTGCTTCTCAAGCAAGGAATCTTCCAGCGTCTTCTGCCCTGTGGGCCTTGAGCCGCCATCTCCACGCGCTTGGGGCGCCCGGCGGTTTACTTAGTAACCGCCTTACTTGCTTTACCTTTACAACACGACCCATCTTGCACATTGTTCCAGAGCCGCCATTATACTGACCCGGCCCAATAGGGCAGGTCATACCGCGGGGTTATATCCCCGACACCAGCAGACCATGCTTTCCATCGTTATCCTACTCTATCACCTGTTCCCTGGACGAGTGCAGGTTCATTCCGTTCGCTTGATGATGATGTGGTCATGACATTCGCTACATGGTCACCAAGTCCGTCTGCATCCCTAAGCCCGTCTAGACGCAACCGCTGTTAAGCCAACATTTGGTGTAGCTCTGTTTACACCAACCCCTCAACACGTGGATTCACCTTCGTGCACACCACCACATCATATTAGATCGTAGTACCGGAGTTCTCGCGAGGTTTGTGTGCTTAGGTAGGCATGCATATTTTTGTGTATAACAGTAAAATGTGATGTGCTTGTATGTAATCTTAATGCCTTGTGTGCTTTTGTTTTAGTCGTTTATTTTGCTTCTTTCTTTGGGCCTTCGATGTCACCTTATTTTCCCCTTATGAAAGTTGCTCATCAACTGACACCGGACTCGAAGAATTAGTAAGGATTTCAAATATGTGGAAGCTCAGTTAACCATTATGGAATTCTCAGCCGTCTGGTTTGTGTTGGGAATATCTGGTCTGACTACAAATGACATCACTGGACCGATTATCAACATCAAGTTTACATCAGTCATGCAATGTTTACAACAGTAACAATCTTTACAACAACAACCAGCCAGAAGACGAGTTGTGTACAAGACTAATAAATATATTTCCAGTCAAAGGTATGGGTCATATATGAAGTCTGGTTCCGCTTGAGTGAAATTTGAAGCATGTTATACCCAAAAGAAAGCAAGAATGTGCCACGTATCCAGTACTCAACAAGAAGTACAGTCTGACAAATTCTTTTCATACAAGAAACCAACAACAGGAGTCTGAAGGTTGTATATATATGGTATTCAATCAGCATATCGCAGTGAGAAGCTCTTAGGGTAAGCAACCCAGCCTTCCACCGCAAGTTACTAGAGAAGCTTATGACGCAGGACTCCTCAATCTTCCGCGGTACGATATGTGGATGACTTCCAGTGCAAGATACTCAGTCTTCTTTGGTAAGCTGCCGCAAAAAGCTTCCGACATAAGGCACCGAATCTTCCTCAGTAAGCAACCAGGAGGAGAAGCTTCTGAGATATGATACCCAGTCTTCTTCAGCACACTATCCTGGCAAAATCTTCGAGCATAAGCTACTCAGTCTTGTTCAGCACGGTACTCTAGATAGCTTCCAGCACAAGCTATCAGATCTTTGTCAATAAGGCACTACAACAGTTGGCAGCATTGGTAAAGATATTACACGACCAGTTGGCAGTGCATCTCCAGAATCAGTTCCACAACAGTTGGGTGACAAGCAAGAATCAGTCAGGACACAAGTCAGCCTCGGGAATCAAATGTTCAGCTACACATACTTGCATATATATTGTGAGCATGCTGCCCAGGTCATGCAAGTCACTTGTATGATGACGCAAGCCCGGTGAGAATCCCACAACCACATGAGTTATGAAAGCTAGTTATGCATCTCAGTATGATGGAAGGACTGACAAGCTATGAAGAAAGGCCGCATTGGGACACCAATCTTGGCAGTAGTTATCAAGGCCAACATAAAAGCAAGGGGATCATTGTTGACAATTTACCATGAAATTTTCCTACCTATATAATTTCCCTCCACCAAATTTGAGATCATTTCATTTAGCCATTTTCCCTCAATATAATTCCTAAGAATTTGTCCAGAGAAGTCCATTGTGAAAGAAGTACCATTTCTATTTATTCAAATGGTATGGAATTCTCACAGTGCCTTCTTATACCCAAATGATCATGTTCTACCAAGGTTTAGCTCAATCCCTTTTGCCAATTGAGCACAGCTTCAACCTCTTCATTTCTATCCAGATTGGTACTTTGTGAAGCAAGTGCCACCTAGACCCCTCGTCTTGAGCTGATGCTTTGCCAAGATGGTAATATTAGTGTGTGATCACACTCAGCAAAAGATCAGCACCCCTCCCCAAGTGAATCTCTCCCGGTCAACCAAAAACACCTTGTTGTTATATTAGGTTTGAGCTTGCTTTAGTTTCTTGTGGTGCCTCCTCTGTTATATTCTTCTTCCTAGCAGATAGTGGGGTAGTGACCAACTGGCCAAACATGCCCGAGCCGGCCAAAACATGTGTCTAAGCCATGGTCACACGGTGAACACGCGATTGACATGGCACACAGCGCGCTCTGGCAGTTGGGGCCCCCAACCGCATGCATTCGTCGAGCTCTCGCCATGGCGCCATGTCCAGCAGCTTCCCCATGACCACGCCTTCGCTCCAGACCCCTCTCCCCCTTCGCTTTCTTGCCCGACGCACCATAGTGACTCTGTCCGCGCCCCCGCCACCATGGACGGTCGATCGAGAAACTACAGAGCCTTCCCCACGGCTATAGATAGCATGCGCAAGCTCCTCCGCAACCCACAGCTCCCTCAACCCCTTTTCTCGAGCTCCAGAGCCCCCATGCCCTCCCTTTGCCGTTTCGGCCGCCGCCGGACTCAGCTCGAATTTGAGCCAGACCGAGCTCCTCCCCTCGCCATTCCAACTCCAGAGGACCCCCAGAGCCCCGCGGAGCTTCCCCCGCCCTTCACTTTCCCTCTGCCGCCCCGTAGCGCCAAGCCTTATCGCCGGCCGAACCCACAGCCAAAGGCGCACGAAGCCGCCACTGCTCCCGTCCTCCTCGGCGTCCATGCCTAGGTCAGGCGGACGCGGCTCCTTCCCTCGAGCCCGCCGGTGGTCGAACCCCGGCCGAAGGTTGCCGGAGTCACCAGGGCCAGCGTCGGCCGCGCTCTGCTACGCCCTCCCCTGCCTCGTGACGGGAGGAAGACGATGGCCAAAAGGAGGTGGGGCGGGCCCCGCATGTCTGCGACCGAATCCCCGGGCCCGCGGGTTTAAGTGGAAGCGCATTCTGTGGAATGCGTTTTCCCTCTGGGAAAACGTATTCTGCTACTGCTTCGGCAAGAAATGCGTTTTCAGTTTGCAGAAAGCGTATTTTGCGAAATTACATTGTCTGTTTAACCCCGCCGACCGAAACCTCTAAATAGTGGACGTTCGTCAGTTAGGAGCATAAATAAACACTTTTTGTTTATTTATCTACTTAACGAATGAACGTCCATAACTTTTTACCCGCAACTCCGATTCAGGTGATTCAAAAGCCCACGTTCTCTACTCATCGAACATGTTCGGTTGGTGTCATTTTCACTATGTTGTCATATTATGAAAATTTCCATTTTTCCCGTACCCTTATCTGCCCCCCTTCGAGAGAGAAACTAATCTAACGAATCTTTCCGCTAATTCCTCGCACCCCTCCCGATGATCTCATCATCCCGAGACAAGCCACAACAACCACTTGAATGATGGCTTTGCAATATCCATGGTTTTTACTTGAATGATTGAATAACTGTCTGTTGACTTCATTATATGCTTTCTGTATATATGCTTGTGAATCCATGATTATGCCATGCTCTGATGCATCATTGATTATTTGCTATTATTATTATTATTCTCATGTTTCATTAGTATAATTATTTCATATGCTAGTGATATGCTCGTTGCATTATTATCGTATGTTATGCAAATACATGTCGCATGCATGATAATCGTTATGCCATGCTCATTTGCATCTCGTAGAATGAATGATTTATTGTTGCCATGATTCATATGCTAAATGGTTAGGTTGTCATCCATGTTCATGTGATATCATATTCATATGCATTGCTATTTTATTATGTTATTTTATTACGACTCAGCTCATTATTGTTCAAGTTAAACATGACATTAATCAAACTTGAACAAATATGTTGGCTGAGTCATGGTGCCACCGAATCAAGCTCACCAGTGCAACCACACATGCCTGGATGGGAGGCCCTAATGCGATCTATTGTCATGCCTCTCGCTGGTGCCTCTAACGAGGGAAGGTTATGTGTGCGTGCTACCCCGATCAGGTAGGCGGCAATAACCCTGTGTGCCCGAGTTTTATGGATATCCGATGTCCCCATTTGGGACGAGTTTGTTTTGCCACAATGGTGGCGAGCACAAACGTGGAGGATGTTACGAGTTGACATTGGAGCCACCCAATGCATAGCCCAAAGGGGAGTTTGTCAGAGTGACCCGGAGAATGTCACGCAATAGGTTTGTTTCCGGAATGTCGTTGGTCCACCCGAATGGGAGCACGAGGCCATGAGTTCCGTGGTGTGGGTTCAGTGTACTAACATCTGCAGAGTGTATAATCTATCGATAGCCGCGTCCTCGGTCATGGACACAGTTCGTAGTAGGTCACACTATGGGTCAATAGTAATAATAATCTGGATAATAAACAACCCCGGTTCAATGAGAAAAGAAGTTGGTTGATCTTTATGTGGTCAGGAGATGATCACTATGGTTGATCATGATGTGATCGTGTGATGATGACGGTGGCAAGTAAGATGGTTATCTATGGTGGTTACAAGATAACCTCCGAGCAGAGTAAGTTGGTCCATGATACCATAAACACCAATCCACTTCTCATGCTAGTATCATCATGTTCATATCATGTGTAATATGTTCATACCATGCTCATCTCATGTTGTTATAATAGTACCATGCTCATCATTAAATAACCTATAAATGCCATGTTATTGTTTGCCTTGATTGCTTCGGTTGCTAAGAGCTTGCGAGTACATTCAAAGTACTCACCTGGCGTGTCATGCCATATTGCAGGTGATGTCATGATTGATTGCTTGTCGAGGATCCCGAGTTGCGCTCTAGGACGTGTCCCAGCCAGAGTCCCTGCGGAGTGGAGTCCATCACTGTCGTCGTTGTTCTGCTGCTACGAGTTGTTCCGCTGCTAGCATAGGGCTACCTTAGCAGGCATAGTGTCGATGTGCCGATGTAATCCTTTGTAATACCGGAACCCTTGTACCTCGATTATTTGTAATAAAGGGATGATTTGTTCTATGCGAAGCAGTGCCATATTCCAGAAGACTAGATCTTTGGGCTGGAATACGGGGTGTTCCGGTTCCTCTGAGCCGGGATGCCATAGATAGATTGTTACTTGTTCATGAGAAGTTTATGATATTATATTGTTGTTATGATAATAATCATGATGCTTTCTATCCGTATTTTTTTTTATCGTCACCTCTCTCTCTAAGCATGTGGTCATGATTATCGAGTTCGGCTTTCACTTGAGGACAAGCGAGGTCTAAGCTTGGGGGAGTTGATACGTCTATTTTGCATCATGATTTCTTAATGTTATTTATATTGTTTTTGGTCATTATTCCACTTTATTATACAATTTTAATGCCCTTTCTCTCTAAATTTGCAAGGATTACATGGAGAGGAACATTATCGGCAGTTGGAATTCTGGACCTGAAAAAGCCACATCAGAGATACCTATTCCGCTGGATTCCAAATGACCCAAAATTTTATGGAGAATAGTTTTTGAATATATAAAAAATATTGGAGCCAAGAAATACCAGAGGGGGGCCATCTGTCGCTCACAAGGCAACAGGGCGCACCCACCCCCTAGGCACACCCTGATGCCTTGAGGGCCCCACAGGCGGTCTCCTGTCCCCCTCTTCTGCCGCATGAAGGGTTTTGACCTAAAAAATAAAGAGGAGACTTTCGGGATGAAGCGCCGCCATCTCAAGGAGAAACCTAGACAGGAGCACTTTTGGTCTCCGGTGGAGCGACTTTGGGTCGAGATTTCTTTGTTGTGGGGGAGAGTTGTAACAGCCCGAGACTAACGATCCAGATGCCATCGATATATTTCATTATTGCCGTGTGATTTAATTGTTTGTCACATTCATCATTGCATCATTCGCATTGCATCGGCACTATGTTGTTGTCCATTTTCAAAACTAGCATTCGTTAAAAGTTGCCCATTCTCCCCGTTGTTCTCATTATCATTCCGAGACAATCCACACTCGCACGCATCCACGACATCGTAAAAATATTGTGTTATAAGTAGGAATAAAATGTTCTCGGAATTGGTTGAAAGTTGGCGAGCGGTCTTAATATATTGTAGGAAGACCACCTGCCAAATTTCGTCGCATTCGGAGTCCGTTTGATACCCCAACGGATAACTATAGGGACACTATCGCCGGTCAAATTGTGGGACGTTTTTCGTTTCTAAAAACCTGTCGCCGGTCCACCAAACCTTCCCTCTCATCTCAGCCCAACCAGTCTACACAGCCCACCTAGCCTACCTACACCAACCCCTCGACCGGAGTCATCCAATTGAGATCGAACGTCTCGAATCGGCTCCAAAAACCCCAACCCTAGCTACCCCTGCTATAAAAGGAAGGCCTACCACTCCAGATTTGGAAACCTTAGCCTCCCTTGTTTTCTATGCCACCCACGACCCACCACCAAGTGGCGCCGCGACCAACCTCCTCCCACGCGTCGGGCCACTTGAGCCCGGTTCCGGCCCATCTAGGCCCGAATACGTCGCCGTCGTCTATGAGCCTGCGACTGCGCGAGCCCCGTGCCTCCTGCCGTGCGTCTCCAGGCCGCCTCCCCGCACTTCACCCGGATCCCGCCGGCCTTGCCAACCCCGCAGCCGGAGACTCGCCGTCGACCGCTGCCGGAGGGAGCAGCCACCGCCATGGGAGTCAAGTTCCGAGTCCGCCGCCGCCCTGGATGCTTCAGATCCGGCCATCACGCACCGTCCGTCCCGAGATCCGACGAGATCTGAGGCGGATCCGTCCGGCCGACATCTCCTGTCCGCCGTCGCCGACCCCCTGCCATGGTGCCTCCTTGGTACGTCTATTTGTCATCATGATTTCTTACTATTATCTATATTGTTTTTGGACATTATTCCACTTTATGATGCAGCTTGAATGCCTTTTCTCTCTGAATTTGCAAAGATTACATGGAGAGGAACATTACCGGTAGCTGGAATTCTGGACCTGAAAAAGCCACATCAGAAATACCTATTCTCCTGGACTCCAAATGACCTGAAATTTTAGGGAAAACATTTTTTGAATATATAAAAAATACTGGAGCCAAGAAATACCAGAGAGGGGGCACCTAGCGCTAACAAGGCAACATGGCACGCCCACCCCCTCGGCGCGCCCTAATGCCTTGTGGGACCCACAGGCGGTCTCCGGTCCACCTCTTCTGCTATATGAAGGGTTTTGACCTAGAAAAAAATTAAAGAGGAGACTTTTGGGACGAAGCGCCACTGTCTCGAGGTAGAGCCTGGACAGGAGGACTTTTGCTCTCCAGCAGAGCGACTGCCCCAGGGAAACTTCCCTCCGGGAGGGGGAAAACGAAGGCATCGTCATCACCAACCCGTCCTCCATCGTGGGAGGACCAATCTTCATCAACATATTCACTAGCACCATCTCATCTCAAATCGTAGTTCATCTCTTGTATTCAATCTTTTTCTCAAAACCTCAGATTGGTACATGTGGGTTACAAGTAGTGTTGATTACATCCCGTAGTTGATGCTCGTTGGTTTATTTGGTGGAAGATTATATGTTCAGATCCTTAATGATATTCAACACCCCTCTGATCTTGAACATGAACATGATTTGTGAGTAGTTACTTTTGTTCTCAAGGACATGGGAGAAGCCTTGTTATAAGTAATCATGTGATATTGGTATTCATTCGATATTTTGATGATATGTATGTTGCTCTTCCTTTAGTGGTGTCATGTGAACGTCGACTACATGACACTTCACCATGTTTGGGCCTAAAGGGAAGCATTGGGGAATGATAAGTAGATGATGGGTTGGGAGAGTGATAGAAGCTTAAACCCTAGTTTATGAGTTGTTCCGTAAGGGTCTGATTTGGATCCACACGTTTAATGCTATGGTTAGATTTATCTTAATTCTTCTTTCGTAGTTGCGGATGCTTGCGAGACGGGGTAATCATAAATGGTTTGTTTGTTCAAGTAAGAACAACATCTTAGCACCGGTCCACCCACATATCAAATTTTCAAAGTAGTGAACGCGAATCAACTAAACATGAGAACGTGACTAGACGGAAATTCCCATGTGTCCTCGAGAGCGCTTTGCTTTATATAACAGAACTTTCAAGCTTATCATTTGCTACAAAAAGGATTGGGACACCTTCTTGCACCTTTGTTACTTGTTATGAATTATCTTCCTACAAAACTATCTATCATTGTTACTTACAGCACTTGCAGAGAATACCTTCCTGAAAACCGCTTGTCATTTCCTTCTGGTCCTTGTTGGGTTCGACACTCTTACTTATCGAAAGGACTACAATTGATCCCTTATACTTGTAGGTCATCACTTCTCCTCTGCATCAAGCAAGGAGATGACGCGTCCGACCCCGACCCGCGCCGGCCTCCTCCACCTGGCCGCGCCAGGCCCAACCAACGCCAAGCCTAACCTGCTCACCGACTGGGCCGAAGCCCATGGTGAGCACAAACCGAATGCCCTATCCCTCGCCCTGGGCAAGATTCTCTATACCGCGCCCGTCAGTTTTGGCCCATGTTACGTTTTTTTCCGTGGAATTTTTTTTTCTAATTAACCAGGACATTGCATATTTACAGAAACTGCCACTGTTTTAAAATGTTAATAACTAATTAATCATGCACCGTAATAAAACATGTCATACATGCAAAATGAGTAGAATTTCATGTAGATTCACAATACTCAACTTTCATCCATGTTAAGAATGTTTAAAATTGTTGTTTGCATTAATTTGCAAAAAGGAAAGGGGGATGACGCTCCCACCTCCTTCCCCACCCCCTAAACCCTAGCCACCAAACCCACCGGCGATCTCCACGTTCAACCATGGAAATCGTCTTCTGATCCACTCATGTTGCTCGGCGTCTCCTGTTCTTTTACCTGGTTATCATCTCCATGGTGGTTCATGCTGCAATCACCCTTGGTTTGGATTTATCTCCTGGATTGGCTCTTTCCACGGAGATCTGGAACACTTTTTGGCGTACGGTTCACCCCTCGGTATATTCGGGGCACTTCATTATGGTGGTCTCTTTTGCAAGACACTCCTTCCGTTTGGATGAGGAGAGTTTGGCTTTGGCTCTCGAATTGGCTGTAGGAGGATATTGTTCTGACCTTAAGGTATCTTGCCTGCGTGATCAAGTTTTTTCAGTTCATGTTTCATGCAAGGTGTCAAAGAAATTTTGTGTGCACTCGGTTCCAATGCCACTTCCATCTTTGGGGTCATGGTGGTCCAGATTGGACTAAGGAGTTTAAGTTGTGGCAGCTTGAGTGCCAACAAGAATGGACTCTCGTCAGTCCCTCTAAGCATAGGTCTAAATTGGCCATGGATGCGGTACGCCGTAAGCCAGCCAAGTCATCCCTCATTTTTGCTTCTGTTGCACATCCAAAGAAACACATTCTTTTTGCTACATTTCTTAATTACCCAACAAGAAAAGGTTATCATTACCCAACTACTGCTGAGGAAATTTCCATTCTTCAAAACGATGTTGGCTATGTCCTTCACCCGGAAGAACTTGCACCACCACTGCCGTTGGACACACCAATGCCGGCACCCTCCGGGGAACACATGGAAGTCCCTATTTTGTTGTCGTCTTTTGAGGCAACAACCTCTGATGATCCTCCTAAAGATTCTATTTAGTTTGGTTCCATTATATCCCCTATACGTGATCGTAGGGATTCGGTTGACTTGTAGGCACAAAATATACAGAAAAACATCACGTAAATTGGACTCATCAAACTCAAGCGAGATGCCTTATTCATCAAGAAAGGTATCAACACTCGTGTTCTTGAACTCCGTTCCATTGTCAATCTGAACCTTCTTGATCTTTACCTCAAAATGATTTTGGGCATTCCTAGCGAAGGTCTTGAAGATCCTTTGAACCTATGATTTGTCGACAAGAAAGGGCACCCATGTAAATATGGAAAAATCATCAACTATGACTAAACCTAAAGAGTTTCAACCGAGACTTTTAAGCATTGGGACCTAAAAGATCCATGTGAAGTGGCTCAAGTGGTCTTCTTGTAGTCATGATGTTCTTTACGGGATGGTTTCCTCCAAGTTGTTTTCCTACCTAACGAGCACTACCAAGTCTATCTCTTTCAAAGACAACATCTTTAACACCAAGAATATGATTGCATTTAATAAGCTTGTGAAGATTTCGCATACCAACATGTCCTAATCTTCTATGCCATTCCAACCTTTAGAGGATTTTGCAATAAGACATGTACAAGGTTGGGATCTTTTAGTGAAATCGACAATGTATAGATACCTATACGGATGTCGTTAAAGACCATGTCATGATTATCTAGGTATGGAAAGAAGATTGTACGAAAAGTCTAGGTACGGAAAGAAGATTGTACAGAACATTGAAGACAAAATGGGCAAGTCTATGTGCGGAAAGAAGATTGTAACCAAGAGATTCGATGAGCATGATATTGTTAATAGAGATATCATGTGATATGGACACCTTACCAAGGCCAAGTACCTTACCTTTGGAGTTATCTCCAAAAGTCACATACTTGCATGGACCATCATTGTTAACAAGCCCACGAAACATGTATTTGTCTCCGGTCATGTGATCGGTGTGCATCCACTATCAAGAATCCACTCTTTTCCTCCAAAAAGGTAATCTCTTTGGAAGTTCCCCACGAGGCCGAGATTCCACATAATATTCTCATATTCTTCATCAAATTCTTCACTCTCATAATAATAGTCATGTTCACCAATGTAATCATCACCTAGAGCATCAAGTTCATTAGTAACATGTGAATGAGATTGTTCAAGAGTATGAACTTTAATATCCTCCATTATGATCATGTTAATAGTTGCAATATCTCCTTTAGAACGCATGAGATCTCTAAGCTCAAAGAAGCACTTATCAAAGTTAGGATCATTGGACTTAACTTCTCAAAACATGATAGCCTTATGTAGAATCTCATCAAGATTCTTACGAGAGTAATCCAGATATCATTTATCTAAGTCACTCCAAAAGGTGTAATCACATTCAAAGTATTTTATGCATTAGAGAATACTATTAGTTAGACCTTTAACAATAAAATTGATGGCTTAGATTACGAAGCATGTTTAATTCATCATCGGGAGTCATATGCAATGAATCAATGGGAGGTTTGTAAGAACAATTAATATACTTGCTCAAGTTGCAATCATCAAACATATCAAGCATTTCATCTTTCCGAGCGCAATAACACTCTCCATCAAGAACAGGCACTCTAGAATTAACGCTCCTCATAGTAGACGGATTCATCCTTCTCCGAGGAGGTTAAACCAAAGAAATGGGGACCAACGCTCTCATACCAATTGTAGGATCGAAATGATCGGTCTAGAGGTGGGGTGAATAGACACTAACATGGCAAAAGGTGCAATTTTTAATTTTCTTAATACTTAGGCAGATTTTAGCACTAGTTGAGTGACTAGCAATATAAATCAACACATGCATATCTAGAGTATGGGCAGAGGATAATAGATAACAAGCAAGTGCAATAAAGTAAGGGGTGGAGTTTGGAGATGATCAAACGCAATGAAGACACGTTGATTTTTGGCGTGGTTCCGATAGGTGGTGCTATCATACGTCCATGTTGGTGGAGACTTCAACCCACGGAGGGTAATAGCTGTGCGAGTCCATGAAGGGTCCATGAAGAAGCAACCTTTACTATGCCATTATGGCTTACATCCATGAAGTGCTAGCCTCACTCGGGGTAGATCCTCACGAAGTAGGCACTCTCATTGCCCGTACAAACTCCTTGGTGAAACTCCACGAGATTTTGAGGCTCCCAAGTGATACCTAACCAATCTAGGAGACACCACTCTCCAAAAGGTAATAGATGTTGTTGATGATGAACTCCTTGCTCTTGTGCTTCAAAAGATAGTCTCCTCAACATTCACTCACTCTCTCACAGATTTGGCTATGTGGTAGGAGAAAGGAATGGAGTGGAAGGCAATTTGGGGAGGCTAGAAATTAAGGACAAAGGTTGGAGTGGTATCCCTTTGATTTCAACACAAGTGTAGGTGGTTCTCTCAGAAAATGGATATGAGAAGTGGTAGCTTTGTCCTGGTTGATTTCTCTAGGAAGGTGGAGTGGGTGGGGGTATATATAGGCAACACCAAAAATCCAACCACTACACACCTTTATTCACTACTCGGTGGGACCGGGTGAAACCACTCGGTAAGACCGACTAGTACAAAAGGTCTGAACTTTAGGCGTTTTGGTGAGATCGTATGAAATAGCTCGGTGAGACCGATGGGTGATGACATGAGCACTTACGACACTCGGTGAGACCGATCGAAACCACTCAGAAATTCTGAAGTGAAATCGATAGGTAACAGAAGGTTGGCAAGTGCACTTCGGTGGGAACGAAGGGCCATCTCGGTGAGACCGAGTTGCTAGGGTTTCAGTAGTGGCCATGTCAAGTGTAAGTGGGTGAATCCACAATGGATGTTTTGGTGGGACCAAGTTTGACTTTAGGGTTTAGGACATGGATTAAAATGAGAATGTGGCTGAGGGTTTTGGAGTAATAACTCTAAGCACTTGAGCAAATGGTTCATGATCAAAACCTCATTCCCTTTTAACAGTATTGGCTTTCCCATGGACTAGATGTGATCATGGAACACTTAACCAAAATGAAGAGTCTTGAATCTTTGCCAACATTGTTCCTTAGTATCTTGAGGGGTCCACACCTCCATCCATCCACTTGCCTATGTTGATCTTTTCCTGAAATATTCTTAAGGGAAACATAAGTCCAACACTATGTATGTTGACATAAATTACCAAGACCACCAAGGGAGCAAATGTGCTTTCAATATCTCACCTCAGGTTTTGTAAGGTACCGCAAAACAAAGGGAATGGCATATTATAACCAAAGGTTAACTCGAATATCATTCGTGTATTCATAGGGATCAATATGGATGTCCACGGTTCCGCTGTTAATCATTGAACGAAAGGAAGTTTCATTCATGTCTATGTTTTACCAATCCTACATGGTCACACACTTAAGGGGGTCACGATGTATTGAGTATACGGAGTGAGGGTTATGAGTTTTCGGAACAGTTTTAGGAACATAAGAAGTAGTTTCGAGAGAAACCGAAAGCGGTTCGGGGTTACCAGAAGAGTTCCCGAGAATACCGGGTAATACCGAGAAATGATATATTGTCAGGAAATATTTTCAGAGAATTTAAATAAATGTTTAAAGGTTTTAATATTTATTAGGATGTTTTTAGAATTTATTTAATATCACTGAGCTAAAGAAAGTACTAAAAGGCTTACTAGGGGAGATTTAATGGGCCCTAAGGCCCATTAGTGGAGGCGCCCCAAGGGGAGGATGAATTGGGAGGTGGAGTTGGACTCTACCACACCCTAGGCCAGCGAAAGGGAAACCCTTCCCCAAGCCGGCCACCCCTCTCTTGCCCCTCAACCTATATATATATTAGAGAATTTTCGCCTTTGGAGACATAAGTTTTGGAGCCGCATCTAGTCCTCTAGTTCTAGTTCTAATTTAGACTTGATCTATATTAGAGTTAGACCTAGTTCTCTCTAATGCTCATAATATAGAAGCACCGTGAGGTTCTTCTCCCTTTAATTCTCCAGCGACGATTAGCTCTGGACGATGAAGAGTTGTCGAATCATGAAGCATGTACGTCTGCGATCCATAGAGAGGTCGTGCTTTTGGTCTTCGGTTCAAGGGGTCATTTGTGAACGGTTCGAGGGACTTCATTGACGATCTACACCAACTCTTCTTCGATGCAACTAGAAGTTGGTAACAACGTGATCTAAAACCATAATGCATCTTCATAGTGTTCCTCGGATCGTGTTCGTAGGGCGATATTTTTGTTTGCTACTGCGTTTCGCGACAGTGGTATCAGAGCGGTTGTATGAGTAGATGCATGTCTCGATTTGGATCACATGTGATTGTGAGGGTATTGCACAAAGTTTTTAGTAATGAATTTGACATATTGCTAAAGAATTGAGAACTAGATGAGCTCTAGAGCTTAGCAAAATTGTGCAAGTAGAAGATAAGATCTATTGTGTTAGATGCAATCTCTTACTTGATGTTCTTGTTTGCTTCCTCAAGTGCTGCTTCGTTTCAGTTCATTGGCGGCGTGTGATATAGCTTTCTACAAAGTTTTTAGAATCAATTGACTCTGGCTGCTAACGATCCGCTAACAGCTCTTTGGGCTACATCAAAGTCAAGAATATTGAACCATTGCAAACACGAGAGGGCATGTAGAATTTGATCCACACAAGGGTCACATGTATTGACGAAATTTATTGTGGGTCTAGAGATTTATAATTAAGTCGCTTCCCTCACACACCCCGCGAATTTAATCTAGCAACAAGAATAATCATACTTGATGGTGGATGTAGATAGCTAGTGTTGTACAAAACCTAGAAGCCACGTAAATTATTTTTTTGCTAAAACCGATTATAGGACGTGTAACTTGGTTTTGCAGGTTGCATTTGATGTGGTATAGCCTTCATCATGATAATGTGTTTATGTATGAGATGGTTATGTGATGTAATGTTTAAATGACTTGCGCGACACATTACTACATGATGACTTGAGCCACGTAATTGTAACTTTAATGACCTGGGTGTCAAAACTTAAATGTAATAGAATAGCTATAGAAATAGCTTACAAGTTACAGACTGCGGTGATAAGCGTGCAAAGTAGGACCCTAACGCAGGAAGGTTGTACAAGACGAAGAAGAAGAAAACATAAAGAAATTGTTGCCATGACGGTGATTTTCTAAATTTCTGCCATGACAGCGTTTTCAGGATGCCACAACAAACCATTTTTACTGAAATCTGTTTTTGTTAAAATTGCTACCATGTCACAGTTTTTCTGCTGCCATGATGACACTTTTGGCTCAAATTTCGCGAAGACGAAGATGACTTCTCCGGCGCCCAGGCTATACCATATAATGCTATTATGAATGGCATGAGATGTTTACCCCTTTTTGTTTGCACCCTTTTGTGCACTAGTCATTTTTATTAGGGTGATCTCTCACTTAAAAATATCAAGTTGTTAGTGCTCTTCCTAGTGTAGCACCGTCTATAACACATAGCTTTTCGGGGTATGACGTGTACACATGAGTACGAACGAAATGTGAAGTGTAAGGCTGGTGAAGGTCAACCTCACCGCAGAAACACTTGGTTGTGTTGAAGTTTTAGCAAGATAGTCCTGAGCTCAGAGCACAAGCATAAAAAGAGTAACAAGAGTCACATAGAGATGTGATCGGCAAGTTGGTCTATCGATTGATGTTCACATCATCGGTGATGCTCACATCAATGGCGATGAATAAGATATGGGTCTTGAATCACTAAAAATCAATTATGAGAGATATTGGTTTGAGTGGGAGAAAAATTATGAATTAAATAAGTTTAATCACTGGTGCAATTAATTATGAACATTGTCTATATGTGTTTGCATTATAGTTGTAGAATAATGGCTCACGGTTCCACCTTTCATGTTGAAATTGATTAGTTGTTTTTATTATGTGGTTGAATTTTTACGATTGGCAAATGTAATGAGAGGATCTTCCTCTAGAGTGCCGAGAAGGATTTTTTGTTGTTGCATACTTACAATACCCTCCCACAAATGTCGTGGGTGATGAGACTCACATCATTCGGTCCGAATGGCCATAATCCTATTATTGTCTACTTGATTCCAAGAAACCCGAACTTCAAAACATTCGGGATAGTCATGCGATATTCTCGTAACTGTAGATTGTTTTCAGAAACAAACAAAGGATAAAATATATGTGATATCTAAAGAAGTGTTTTCTTGCAAGTTCTAGTGAGGCATTCAGCTATGTTTAACACTGAAATGCGTAGGATCCAAAAGAACATTGGTCATGTGTTGATGGTAAAACTTAAAGAGAAGAACAAATCCGAAGGATGTAATGAGACTTACATGCCTAAGGAAGTTTAGTGTTGACGCCACTCTTAAAGTTGGATGCTTCTTCTAGAAGTAGGAGACATATTGGAAGTAAATCTATAAGAAGGAAAAAGGCAAAAAGAAATAAGATTGGAATTTCCAGCTCAGGTATGAATGTCATATAAGTTATAAGATGTAGAAAAAGTTGGTTAAGTATGTGTAATTCTTTGGAATTGTGATTAAAAAAATTATCACTAATTCTTCGAGATTGTGATAAAAAGTTGGTCACAAGGATACCAATTCGATTGAATGCTGTTGCAACTCGATGCAAGAACTACTACTGCCTAAAATGACTAGCAGACAATGAGGTTACCATATGTGTTGGACGCTTCATAAAATTTACGATACTTTATTTCGGCATATTACCTTTGTTTTTATTTTCATAACTCATTTCAGAGTTTTGTATACTCTAACCCACTGCACAGAAGTTGTGAGGAGGTTGTTCATGAGAGAACAATAGTTGTTCGATGCTATGAATATAATGCCATACTCCTATTGTGAATAAGATGTATGTTATGAATATTGATGATAAAAATTGAACATCCATAACACTGACGCTAAATGTCACAAGACTAATAGAATACCACATATGTGTGGCACTTCATTTAGTCACATTGGAGAAACTGGCATCGAGAAATTCCATAGTGATGGATTTTGAAGTCATTTGATTATGAAGCATCTGACACTTGCAACTCTCGTCTAAATGTTGAAGTAACTAAAATACTATTCACATGTCATAAAGAATGAGCAATGAAGTCGTTGGAAACATACATACTGATGTGTGTAGTCCAATAAATGTTGTTGCAAGTAGTGGATTTATCTATCTTCAAGAATGACTCAAGTAGATATTTGTGTTTACTTGATGAGTGATACGTCTCCAATGTATCTATAATTTTTGCTTGTTCCATGCTGTTATATTATCATTCTTGGATGTTTTACAATCATTTTATAACAACTTTATATCATTTTTTGGGACTAACCTATTGACATAGTGCCAAGGTGCCAGTTGTTGTTTTTGCTTGTTTTTTACTTCACAGAAAATCAATACCAAATGGAGTCCAATCGCGACGAAACTTTTTGGAGATTTTTTCTGGACCAGAAGACACCCAGTGGGCCAAACAACTGCCGGAGAGGTGGGCTGTGGAGAGCACAACCCACCAGGGCGCGCCAGGGGGGCCCGGCGCGCCCTGATGGTTTGTGGCCTCCCTGGCCCCCTTCCGCACCGCCTCTGATGCCTATAAATTCCCAAATATTCCAAAAACCCTAGAGGAGTCGACGAAACACAATTCTAGCCGCCGCAACTTCCAGAACCGCGAGATCCAATCTAAACACCATCACGGAGGGGTTCATCTTCCTCATAGGTGCCTCTCCGATGATGCGTGAGTAGTCCACCATAGATCTACGGGTCCGTAGGCAGTAGCTAGATGGCTTCCTCTCTCTCTCTCTTATGATTATCAATACAACGGTCTCTTGGAGATCTATTTGATGTAAACTTTTGCGATGTGTTTGTCGGGATCCGATGAATTTTGAGTTCATGATCAGTTTCTATCCATGAATATTATTTGAGTCTTCTTTGATATCTTATATGCATGATTACTTATAGCCTCGTATTTGTTCTCTGAATCATTGGTTTAGTTAGGCCGAGTAGATCGATTTTTCTTGCCATGGGAAGAGGTGCTTTGTGATGGGTTCGATCTTGCGGTGTTCTTTCCCAGTGACAGAAGGGGCAGCAAGACACGCATGTATTGTTGCTATTAAGGATAACAAGATGGGGTATATTCCTACATGAATAGAGCTTGTCTACATCATGTCATCGTTCTTATTGCATTACTCCATTTTTCCATGAACTTAATACACTAGATGCATGCTGGATAGCGGTCAATGTGTGGAGTAATAGAGGTAGATGCAGGCAGGAGTCGGTCTATCTATCTTGGACGTGAGGCCTATATAATGATCATCGCCTTGGATATCGTCATGACTATTCGATTTTCTATCAATTGCCCAATAATAATTTGTTCACCCACCGTGCGCTATACTCATGAGAGAATCCACTAGTAAACCCTACGGCCCCCGGGTCTACTTTTTCATCATATTGCTTTCCGATCTACGTTTTTGCATTCTTTGTTTTCAGATCTACAAAACCAAAAACCCAAAAATATATTGCTGCATATTTACTCTTTTTATTTGTGTTCTTGAGAGATCTATCTCTCCTATCTATCACTACCTAATCTATCTTATTACCGTAGAGAGATTGACAACCTCTCTTTCACGTCGGGTTGCAAGTATTTGTTGTTTGTGTCCAGGTGCTGCTTATTGGGTGGTGGTGATCCTCCTACTGGTTCGATAACCTTGGTTTCATAACTGAGGGAAATACTTACCGTCGCTGTGCTGCATCATCCCTTCCTCTTTGGGGAAATACCGACACAGTCTCAAGCCACTACAAAGGAATTTCTGGCGCCGTTGCCAGGGAGGAAGCGGTCTCTTCTACGTGCCTATCGTAGGCGCCGAGGGGACTCCACCATCATCTACCAGGTTCCTAATCACAAATCTCGTCTCCTTGCAATTACATTATTAGCCATTTGCCTCTCGTTTTCCTCTCCCCCACTTCACCAATTTGCCGTTTTATTCGCCCTCTTTTTCGTTTGCCTTTTTTCTTGTCGGATCTCTTCCTTGCTTGCAATCTTGTTTGCGTAGTCACGATGACTCAAGAGAACACCAAGTTGTGTGATTTTTCCAATACTAATAACAATGATTTTATTAGTACGCCTATTGCTCCTCCCGCCACTAGTGCGGAGTCTTGTGATATTAATGGTGCTTCGTTGAATCTTGTCATGAAAGATCAATTTGCCGGTAATTCTAATGAGGATGCCGCGTCCCATCTAAACACGTTCGTAGAATTGTGTGATATGCAAAAGAAAAAAGATGTGGACAATGATACTGTGAAGTTGAAACTATTTCCTTTCTCTTTGCGGGATCGTGCAAAAATTTGGTTTTCCTCTTTGCCTCGCAATAGTATCGATTCTTGGAATAAGTGCAAGGATGCTTTTATCACTAAGTATTTTCCGCCCGCGAAAATTATTTCCCTTAGGACGCAAATCATGAATTTTAAGCAACTTGAGCATGAACATGTTGCACAATCTTGGGAAAGAATGAAGGTGATGCTAAGAAATTGTCCTACTCATGGTTTAAATCTTTGGATGATCATGCAAAAAATTTATGCGGGATTGAATTTTGTCTCTAGAAATCTTTTAGATTCTGCCGCGGGTGGTACTTTTATGGAGATTACTTTGGGTTAAGCTACTAAATTGCTAGATAATATCATGGCTAATTATTCTCAATGGCATACAGAAAGAGCACCTACTAGTAAAAAAGTTAATTCGGTAGAGGAAATTAGCACTTTGAGTGATAAAGTTGATGCTTTGATGAAATTGGTTGCTAGCAAAAATGCTCCTATTGATTTTAATGATGTGCCTTTGTCTACTTTGGTTGAGCAAAATAGTGATTCCGTAGATGTGAATTTTGTCTCGCGAAACAATTTCAATAACAATGCTTATAGAGGTAATTTTAATCCTAGGCCTTTTCCTGGAAATTCCTCTAATAATTATGGTAATTCCTATGGCAATTCTTCCTACAATAATATTAGGAACACCTCTGATCTTGAGAGTAATATAAAGAATTTATCAATGCGCACAAGGCTTTCAATACTATGATAGAGGAAAAGTTGAATAAGATTGATGATATGTCTAGAAGCATTGATAGAATTTCTCAAGATGTTGAAAATATCAAGTTGAAAGCTTTTGTGCCTAAGATTGATGAATCTATTAAAGCTTTATATGTCTCTATGGATGAAAGTAAGAAAAGAACCACTATGCTTAGAGCTAAAAGAGAAATCTTAGAAAAATCGTTTTCTAGTGATTGCCTTCGTAAAAAAGATGAAGATCTTAAAGTGATTGGTGTTTCTTCTATTGATTCCTTGTTTAGTAATATTAATTGATAATGAAGGGACTGAAGTAGAGTCAACTTTAGCTAGAAGGCGTCCCAATAATTTGGAGGGTGAAGATCTTGATGAAATTTTTGATAAAAGTGGGTTTGAAGAGGTCAAAACTTTAACTAGTGATGTGCCCACTATCTTGGATTGCAAAGACTTTAACTATGATAGTTGCTCTTTGATTGAGTGTATTTCTTTGTTGCAATCCATGTTGAATTCACCCCATGCTTATGAGCAAAATAAAGCTTTTACTAAACATATCGTTGATGCCATGATGAAATCTTTTGAAGAAAAGTTGGAGTTGGAGATTTCTATTCCTAGAAAATTACATGATGAGTGGGAACCTACCATTAATGTCAAGATTAAAAATTATGAATGCTTTGCTTTGTGTTATTTATGTGCTAGTGTTTCCACGATTCCGAAATCTCTATGTGATGTGCTTGGTCTTACCAATATTGAAGAATGTTCTCTTAATTTGCACTTGGCAGATTCTACTATTAAAAAGCCTTTGGGAAGAATTAATGATGTTCTTATTCTTGCAAATAGGAACTATGTGCCTATTGATTTTATTGTGCTTGATATTGATTGCAATCCGTCTTGTCCCATTATACTTGGTAGACCGTTTTTACGCAGTATAGGTGCTGTGATTGATATGAAAGAAGGTAATATTTGTTTTCAATTTCCGTTGAGAAAGGGTATGGAACATTTCCCTAGAACAAGAATTAAGCCACCATATGAATCAATCATGAGGGCATCCTATGGATCCAAAACCAAAGATGACAATACTTGAATCTATGTGTTATGCCTAGCTAGGGGCGTAAAACGATAGCGCTTGTTGGGAGGCAACCCAATGAATAAATAAATTTTTGCTTTTTTCTTTCTGTTTTTGAGTGTTGACACAATTATGCCTCTGTTATAATTGTGTTTTTATGGTTTATTTAGTGTTTGTGCCAAGTAAAGCCTTTAGGATGATTCATAGGATGAGTAGAAGTGATGCTGAATCTGAAACAGAAACTTTGCATCAAGTATATGAATTTTCATTTTTGGCTGGAACGTGATCTTGAGTTGAAATTTTAACACAGTGTTTCTATACAAATTCCTTACGTTGTCCTATATGTTCAGAATTTTTAGAGTTACAGAAGTATGGGTAGAGTACAGATTACTACAGACTGTTCTGTTTAAGATAGATTCTGTTTTCGTTGCATTGTGTGCTTGTTTTGATGAATCTATGGGTTATATTGAAGGGTATGAGCCATGGTAAAGTTAAAATACAGTAGGTATAATGCAATAATAAAATATGAATGGGTTTGCAACAGTACCTAAAGTAGTGATTTGCTTTCCTATACTAACGGATCTCACGAAGATTTTGTTGAGTTTTGTGTGATTGAAGTTTTCAAGTTTTGGGTGAGATCACGATGGATGAAGGAATAAGGAGTGATAAAAAGCCTAAGCTTGGGGATGCTACCGCACCCCCAAGATATATCCAAAGAGAAACAAGCAACTAAGCTTGGGGATGCCCCCGAGTGGCATCCCCTCTTTCTTCTGACGACCATCGGTATTTTACTTGGAGCTATATTTTTATTCGTCACATATCATGAGTTTTGCTCGGAGCGTCTTATATCTTTGCTTGCTTTGTTTTTTAGTTTTTCCTTTGTATCCTTGCTGTACACACCTATTTGAGAAAGCCAAAACCATGCTATGATTTGTTCGAATTGCTCTATGTGCTTCACTTAAACTTTTTGAGCTATAGAATTGCTCTAGTGCTTCACTTATATCTTTTTGAGCATGGTGTGCTTGGAAATTTTTGTAGAAATACTCTCATGCTTCACTTAGATTAATTTGAGAGTTGGTAAATTTTGAAGAAATCCTCTCATGCTTCACTTATACCTTTTTGAGAGATGAAATCTTTATGCTCATGTGCTTCACTTAAATTTGTTTGGGCTTGCCAAAAAGCAATGGCAATATATGAAACTAGTCCCAAAGTGATACATATCCAAGGAGGATATAATATAAACTTTCATGAAGATCATTGGACAAATTAAACTTGATTCTTTGTAATAGTTTTGAAACATGATGATAGTAATATGTGAGTCATGTTAGTGAGTAATTATGCCTAGTAGGAATATTGGTGTTAAGGTTTGTGATTCCCTATGCATGCATGAAAGTCAATAGTTATGCAATGAAGTTATATCCTACTTTTGGTGCATTATTCGGTGTTAGTTATGTTCAATGCTCACTTATGTAAATTTTCGTTTCTTGGTTTGGTTGCTTCCCAATCTATTTTGCTAGCCTCCATTTGTATTAAGTAGAAATACTACTTGTGCATCCAAAATCCTTAAACCAAGTTTTGCCTTATGAGTCCACCATACCTAACTATATGCGGTATTTCCATGCCGTTCCAAGCAAATTTGTATGTGCCATCTCTAAATTTTCAAAATAATTTTTCTCTTTTGTGTGCCCGTACCGCTCATGAAACGGTGGGGAGTGTCCAATATTTTTCCATGCTAGATGTGTTATTCTCAAGATGAGTGTTTATTCACTTGTCATTGCAAGAGAGTGCGGTGGTAATAGGGATGCCCATTCCTGAAATGAAAAAGAAAGTATATATATATACTTTTTGTTGTCAAATAATAAATTCCTTGGAAAGTGTTGGTATGGAAGGCAACCGTGGATACGGCCCGCCATGGAAAGTGAAAGTTTGGTGGAAAAAGGAATATACTTTATTTTCTGTTTGGGAACCGCCTATGATATATCTAGCATGGAAAGTATTGTGAGCTACTTTGTCGTTTTCGTTGGCAGGAAAAGCATGCCACCCAAAATATTTTTTCTCTCTCAATTTAAGCCTTGAGCTCTGGCACCTCCACAAATCCCTACTTCCCTCTGCAAAGAGCCTATCTATTTACTTTATGCAATTTTTATTTTTTCCTTGAGTCTCCATCTTCTCTTATAAGCACCAACTAGGGGGCACTATGATCGTACTTGAGCATTGGGCATAGCTAATATTTGAGTGTGTTTCATGAATGGATCAATGATTGAGCATGATGGGCTAGGGATAACTTTCTTTAGTGTTGATATTTTGAAAGACATGGTTGCTTGTTGACATGCTTGAGTATTGAAGTCATTATTTTAAAACTAGACTATTGCTTTGCATCATTTACAAGTCCAAATGTCCATGCCATACAAAAGAAAAGAATATGATGAACATGTTAGGCAGCATTCCACATCAAAAATTCTATTTTTATCATTTACCTACTCGAGGATGAGTAGGAATTAAGCTTGCGGATGCTGATACGTCTCCAATGTATCTATAATTTTTGCTTGTTCCATGCTGTTATATTATCATTCTTCGATGTTTTACACTCATTTTATAACAACTTTATATCATTTTTTGAGACTAACCTATTGACATAGTGCAAGTTGCTGTTTTTGCTTGTTTTTTACTTCGCAGAAAATCAATACCAAACGGAGTCCAATCGTGACGAACCTTTTTGGAGATTTTTTCTGGACTAGAAGACACCGAGTGGGCCAAACAACTGCCAGAGAGGTGGGCTGTGGAGAGCACAACCCACCAGGGCGCGCCAGGGGGGGCCCGACGCGCCCTGATGGGTTGTGCCCTCCTAGGCCCCCTTTCGCACCGCCTCTGATGCCTATAAATTCCCAAATATTCCAAAAACCCTAGAGGAGTCGATGAAACACAATTCCAGCCGCCGCAAGTTCCAGAACCGCGAGATCCAATCTAAACACCATCACGGAAGGGTTCATCTTCCTCAAAGGTGCCTCTCCGATGATGCGTGAGTAGTCCACCATAGATCTACGGGTCCGTAGGCAGTAGCTAGATGGCTTCCTCTCTCTCTCTCTCATGATAATCAATACAACGGTCTCTTGGAGATCTATTTGATGTAAACTTTTGCGATGTGTTTGTTGGGATCCGATGAATTTTGAGTTCATGATCAGTTTCTATCCATGAATATTATTTGAGTCTTCTTTGATCTCTTATATGCATGATTACTTATAGCCTCGTATTTCTTCTCCAAATCTTTTGCTTAGTTAGGCCGACTAGATCGATTTTTCTTGCCATGGGAAGAGGTGCTTTGTGATGGGTTCGATCTTGCGGGGTCCTTTCCGAGTGACATAAGGGGCAGCAAGACACGCATGTATCGTGGCTATTAAGGATAACAAGATGGGGTCTATTCCTACATGAATAGATCTTGTCTGCATCATGTCATCGTTTTTATTGCATTACTCCGTTTTTCCATGACCTGTATACACTAGATGCATGCTGGATAGCGGTCGATGTGTCGAGTAATAGAGGTAGATGCAAGCAGGAGTTGGTCTATCTATCTTGGACGTGATGCCTATATAATGATCATCGCCTTGGATATCGTCATGACTATTCGATTTTCTATCAATTGCCCAACAATAATTTGTTCACCCACCGTGCGCTATACTCATGAGAGAAGCCACTAGTGAACCCTACGGCCCCCGGGTCTACTTTTCCATCATATTGCTTTCCGATCTACGTTTTTGCAATCTTTGTTTTCAGATCTACAAAACCAAAAACCCAAAAATATATTGCTGCATATTTACTCTTTTTATTTGTGTTCTTGAGAGATCTATCTCACCTATCTATCACTACCTAATCTATCTTATTACTGTAGAGACATTGACAACCTCTTTTTCGTGTCGGGTTGCAAGTATTTGTTGTTTGTGTGCATGTGCTGCTTATTGGGTGGTGGTGATCCTCCTACTGGTTCGATAACCTTGGTTTCATAACTGAGGGAAATACTTACCGTCGCTGTGCTGCATCATCCCTTCCTCTTTGGGGAACTACCGACGCAGTCTCAAGCCACGTCAATGAGACACAAGTCTGGATCTTTTGAAACGTTTCAAAAGGTCTTCGGAATGAAGTAGAAAATATTGTAACAAGAAAATGATGTTTCTACAATCAGATTGCGGAAATGAATATTTGAGTTACAAGTTTAGCAGATGTTTGGTGAGCTGTGAAAAGAATTTTATAACATGCCCTCCCAAAACATTACTAAGAGTAGAATGTTTTGAGAAGATGTAATAAAACTATGTATGACATGGTAAGATCATAGATGGCATTAATCAATTTGCCATTATTCTTTTCATGTGATGCTTTAGAGACCGCGGCTTTTACACTAAAAAGAGTGCCACCAAATCTGTTGAAATGACACCATATAAGATATGGTATGGTATGCCAAACCATTTGGTCTTTTCATAATATTTAGGAATATGAGACATGATAAAAATGTTTAAGAATTTATATCTCAAATCAGACAAGTGCTAGTTTGTAGGTTCTCCCAAATGGTTGGGTATTCCTTCATCACTACGCCGAGGCAAAATGTTTTGTCACACAGTGATACGTCTCAAACGTATCTACTTTTCCACACATTTGCTCTTGTTTTGGACTCTAATTTGCATGATATGAATGAAACTAACACGGACTAACATTGTTTTTAGCAGAACTACCATGGTGTTGTTTTTGTGCAGAAATAAAAGTTCTCAGATTGAGATGAAAATTGACGAAGAATTATTTTGGAATATATAAAAAATATTGGCGAAGGAACCAATAGCAGAAGACCCGCCAGGTGGCCACAAGCCAGGGGGCGCCCCTACCACCCAAGCGTGCCATGGTGGCTTGTGAGCCACCTGGAAGGCCACCGACGCCCATCCTCTGATATAAGGTGTCTTCTGCCCTAGAAAAAATAAGAAAGAAAGAATCATCGTGTTTTACGAGACAGAGCCACCGGCACCTCCTGTTCTTCCTCAGGAGGGCTGATCTGGAGTCCATTTGGGGCTCCGGAGAGGGGAATTCATCGCCATCATCATCACCAACCCTTCTCCATCAACAATTTCATGATACTCACCACCGGGAGTGAGCTTTGTAGGCTTTCTAGAAAGTATGGGGTGATGTCTACTACACAACCTTCTTCTTGTAGACTCGTGTTGGGCCTCCAAGCGCAGAGTTTTGTAGGACAGTAGCAAATTTCCCTCAAGTGAATGACATAAGGTTTATCAATCCGTGGGAGGCGTAGGATGAAGATGGTCTCTCTCAAACAACCCTGCAACAAAATAACAAAGAGTCTCTTGTGTCCCCAACACACCCAATACAATGGTAATTTGTATAGGTGCACTAGTTCGGCGAAGAGAGGGTGATACAAGTGTAATATGGATGGTAGATATAGGTGTTTGTAATCTGAAAATATAAAAACAGCAAGGTAGCAAGTAACAAAAGTGAGCAAAAACGGTATTGCAATGCTTGAAAACAAGGCCTAGGGTTCATACTTTCACTAGTGCAAGTTCTCTCAACAATACTAACATAGTTGAATCATATGTAAATCCCTCACGTGCGACAAAGAGCTCACTCCAAAGTCACAAATATCGGAGAACAAACGAAGAAATTATTGTAGGGTACGAAACCACCACAAAGTTATCTTTTCCGATCAATCGTATGAGCTATCCCTATAAGTGTCACGAACAGCCCTAGAGTTCGTACTAAAATAACACCTTAAGATACACATCAACCAAAACCCTAATGTCACCTAGATACTCCAATGTCACCACAAGTACCCATGGGCTTGATTATACGATATGCATCACACAATTTCAGATTCATCATGTTCAATCCAACACAAAGAACTTCAAAGAGTGCCCCAAAGTTTCTACCGGAGAGTCAAGACGAAAACATGTGCCAACCCCTATGCATAGATTCCCAAGGTCACGGAACCCGCAAGTTGATCACCAAAACATACATCGAGTGGATCAATAGAACATCCCATTGTCACCACGGATATCCCATCGCAAGACATACATCAAGTGTTCTCAAATCCTTAAAGACTCAATCCGATAAGAAAACTTCAAAGGGAAAACTCAATTCATCACAAGAAGATAGAGAGGGGAAAACTCCATATGATTCATCTATATCAATAAAGATCGCGGTACATCAAGATCGTGTCATCTCAAGAACACGAGAGAGAGAGAGAGATCAAACACATAGCTATTTGTACATACCCTTAGCCCCGAGGGTGAACTACTCCCTCCTCGTCATGGAGACCGCCGGGATGATGAAGATGGCCTCCGGTGATGGTTTCCCCCTCCGGCAGGGTGCCGGAACGGGCTCCCGATTGGTTTTTCGTGGCTACAGAGGCTTGCGGCAGCGGAACTCCCGATCTAGGTTTGTTTCTGGGGGTTTCTGTTTTTATAGGAATTTTTGGCGGCGGAAACAAGTCCAGGGGGGCCACGAGGTGACGGCAAGCCAGGGGGCGCGCCCTAGGGGGGGCGCGTCCCCCAGGCTTGTGGTGGCCTCGTGGCTCTTCTGGCCCAACTCCAACGCTCCCTGGGCTTCTTCTGGTCCATAAAAAATCACCGTAGATTTTTATTCCGTTTGGACTCCGTTTGATATTCCTTTTCTGTAAAACTCAAAAACATGGAAAAAACAGAAACTGGCACTGGGCTCTAGGTTAATAGGTTAGTCTCAAAAATAATATAAAGTTGTAGTAAAATCATTGTAAAACATCCAAGAATGATAATATAACAGCATGGAACAAGCAAAAATTATAGATACATTGGAGACGTATCATGGGGTTGGATGAGATTTGTCATGTAATCGAGTCAATTATTTAGGGTCTGATCCCTAGTATCCCTTATGTTATGAGATTGATGTTGCTATGACTTTGCTATGCTTAATGCTTGTCACTAGGGCCTGAGTGCCATGATTTCGGATCTGAACCTATTATGTTTCTATGAATATGAGAGTGTTTCGGATCCTATCTTGCAAGTTGTATGCACCTATTATGTGCTATGCTCCGTAGACCCCAAAATGACAGAAATTGGGATCATCTCCGGTGATGGCCGTAGTTTGAGGAGTTCATGTATTCACCATGTGTTAATGCTTTGTTCTAGTTATCTATTAAATGTAGGCCTTAATATCCCTTAGTTTCCCTTTGGACCCCGCTGCCACGGGAGGGGAGGACAAAAGATGCCATGCAAGTTCTTATTATAAGCACGTATGACTATATACGGAATACATGCCTACATTATATTAATGAATTGGAGCTAGTTCTATATCGCTCTAGGCTGTGACTATTGCATGATGAATGTCATCCAAGTCAAATATCCACCACTGATCCAATGTCTACGCTTTTCGCATATTGATCTTCGGTAAGTTACTTTCACTACTGCTACTGTTACAATCACTACAATCTGCTACTTTTCGATGTTTCCATTACTATTGTTATTGTGCTACTAAACACTTTGCCAAAAAAAAAGATATCTCCTGGTGTGGTTGAATTGACAACTCAACTGCTAAGGCTCATAAATATTCTTTGGCTCCCCTTGTGTCGAATCAACAAATTTGGGTGAAATACTACCCTCGAAGAATGTCGTGATCCCCTATACTTGTGGGTTATCAAGACCTTTCTGTGGCGCCATTGTCGGGGAGCATATCTCTATTTATTGAGTTCACTTGGGATATATATTGATCACTATGAAGAATCTGAAAAGGCTAAAACCAAGATCGTACCCTCTAGGACAAGGGCAGGTAAGGAATTGACATCTAGCTCTGCACTTGATTCACCTTCTGTTTTGAGTAAGCTTGCGACACCACCACCTGCTATTCAATTCGATATGTCGTAAGTAATTAATGATGCTACTTCTGTTTTAAATGAAACTCGTGATGATGCTAGTACTTTGCTTGATGAAACTATGCCATTGGGTGAATTTCTTAATGAACAAATTTCTAAGTCTAGAGAACTTGAGAATGCTGAAATTGATGAAAATTATGATTCACCTATTATGTCTAGATCTCCTGCTAGAATTGAAATGCCTGATGTACCTGATGGCTATGTTATGGATGGGGAGATAGCTAGAGACTTGCTTGCTTGTAATGATAGAGATGATCTTAAGAAACTATTGAGTAAACTGGAAAAAAATCTATGAGGGAGAAAATGAAATATGATCCTAAGTTAGCTACGTCTCCTATATGTGTTACCGATAAGGACTATTAATTCTATGTTGATCCTGAGTTAATTACTTTGGTAGAATCTTATCCTTTTCATGGTTATGAATCTGAAACTATTGTGGCGCACCTTACCAAATTAAATGATATTGCCATCCTATTTGCTAATGAGGAATTTTTTTGCTACTATTATATCCTTAAGCTTTTTCCCTTCTCACTAAAGGGTGGTGCTAAGAAGTGGTTTCATACTCTTGCTCCTGGTTGTGTGCGTAGTCCCCAGGACATGATATATTACTTCTCTGGAAAATAGTTTTCTGCTCATAAGAAACAAGCTGCTTTACAGGAAATATTCAACTTTGTGCAAATTGAAGAAGAGAATTTCCCTCAAGCTTAAAGGAGGCTTCTCCAATTACTTAATGCTTTTCCTGATCATCCTCTTAAGAAAAATGAAATACTTGATATCTTTTATAATGGACTAACCGATGCTTCTAGGGACTACCTAGATAGTTGTGCTGGTTGTGTTTTCAAGGAACGAACTGTTAGGCAAGCTTAAGAACTATTGAATAATATTTTGAAGAATGCTAATGATTGGACACTTCCTGAACCACCTCCTAAACCAATTACGAAGAACAGAGGTATTATTCCTTAGTCCAGAAGATATGCAAGAAGCCAAGAAATATATGAAAGAAAAGGGTGTTCAAATTGAAGATGTCAAAATGTTACCACCTATTGAAGAAATACATGGACTTGACATCCCTACACAAGTAGTAGAGGTAAATTCTCTTCGTAGATTCAATGAGGGTGATATACCTTACAATAAAATTGCTAGTCAATGCATGGTTGAATTTGATAATTACATTGTTAAGAAAGAACATTTCAATATGTATGTTAAGGATCAATTAAAACAAAATGCCATGATGATTGATCGCTTGAGTGACTTGATGTTTAGAATTGCTAACATTGTTAGAGGTTTGGGTAAACATTCATCCATGGTTCATACTCAGTTAGAACAAGTTGCTAAGTCACAAAATGATTTGCTTACTAAAATGAATAATAAATTGAAGGATCATGATGTTAGAGTTATGGCTAGAGGGGGTAAGATGACACAAGAACCCCTATATCCTGAAGGAGATCCTAAAAGGATTGAGCAGGATCCTCGGAACATTGATAATGGTATACCTAGTTCATCTCCGAAGAAAAAGAAAAAGAGAAATGATAGAACTTAGCATGATTCTAGTGAACATGCGGTAGGAAAACCTTCTGAGAATCATAATGATGTTTCTATTTCTGACGCTGAGACACAATCTGGTAGTGAACATACACCTAGTGATAATGAAAATGAAGATGCTCATGTTGATGCTCAACCAGATAATGATAAAGAACTTGATAATGAGGTGGAAATAGAACCTACAGCTGATCTTGATAACCCACCTCCTAAGAATAAATGTTATTATAAGAGGGATTTCATTGCTAGAAAACATGGTAAAGAAAGGGAGCCATGGGTTCAAAAATCCATGCCATTCACTCGTAATGCTTCCAAAAATAGGGACGAGGAAGAGTTTGAGCGCTTTGTTGAAATGCTTAGGCCAGTCTTTCTACAAACATGTTTGACTAATATTTTAAAGATGGCTCCTTATGCAAAATATATGGAAGATATTGTCGCTAATAAAAGGAAGATACCTGAAGCTCAGATTTCCACCATGCTTGCTAATTAATCTTTTGAGGGTGGAGTGCCTAAGAAATTGGGAGATCTAGGGATACCTACTATACCTTGCTCCATTAAACGAAGTTATGTTAAAACTGCTTTATGTGATTTAGGAGCCGGTGTTAGTGTTATGTTTTTATCTATATATAAAATAATTGATTTGAATAAGCCTACACCTACTTAAATATCTTTGCAAATGTCTGCTAAATCCACTTCTACACCTATTGGGATTTGTGAGGATGTCCCCATTGTGGTTGCAAATATTACTATCTTAACGAATTTTCTTATTATTGAGATGCCCGAGGACAACAACATGTTGATTATCCTTGGTAGACCCTTTTTGAATACTGTAGGGGTTGTTATTGATTGCAACAAAAGCAAGGTTACTTTCCATGTCAATGGTAATCAGCACACGGTATACTTTCCAAAGAAATGAAGTGTGATAAATCATATCAATTTTATTGAGCAAATTGCAAAAATCACTATTGGGGAGTTCAAAATTCCTCTCCCTACCGTCAAGAAGAGATATGATTCTTATTATCGGGGAAATGCATATCCCCATTGAGGTAACCTAGTGTCGTATGAAATTTTTTTGGTTTCATGTCAATCGGAAACGGTTCGTTAATAAGATTTGATAAACCTTATTAATGGATTCTTTTTGAGAGGCATGTTGTCGATAAATTTAGTAAGCACAACCTACTGTACACATAGTTTTATTCTCTGTTATTTAAAGTTTTAATAAAAAATAACACAACTTTTCGATTTTCAGAAATTTCCATGCAATAAAAAATGACCCCAAAATGAAATTTCTCAGAATGCCCTGAAAATTTAGTATGATTTTCTATAGAATAAATAAAAAATTTGGCACTGAACACACCCCAGGGGGTGCAGCACGTGGCCACAAGCCATGGTGGCGCGCCTACCCCCTGGACACGCCATAGTGGTTGTGGGACACACAGGGTCCCACTCACTTAGTGCCCATGCCCACAACCTTCTTCCACCTCCAGAAAAAATCACCATTGCCTCTTTGCCCGTGTTCTTGTTCATTTTCGAGTGATTTTCGATCTCCTTGCTCGGAACTCCGTTTCCGAAACTGTTTTGAGGAATTACTCCTTGGTATGTGACTCCTCCAATGCTCCAATTAGTTTTTGTTCTAGTATTTTATATTTTGCAATATTTGCTACTTTTGGTGACCTTGTACATGAGCTTGCATGTTGAATTTGTATGATTGAAAGTAGTTTTGATGCATAAATTAGCCTCTAGATACTTGTGGGAGTAGTTGCTATCAATTTAGTTGAGTTTCGTTCACTTTTATTTTGTGGGATTAAAAATTTAAGAATTATTCCAAAGAAAAATTGGATGTTTAAATCATTGTTGAGTGGTTCTTCGAGCCGGAGTTCCAAGGAAGTTCCGGAGGAGAAGCCCGGTATAATCTTCCTCGTGCTGCCGAGGTGCGGCCATGCGAATGGCCGTGTGAAACATTCATGACGAAAGAAGGAATATATGAAGATTTTTATCATTTGACTGCAAGAGCTGAACTCATGCCGTTCCTCGTAGATAAGTGTGATCAGTATCTTCTTCTCACCAATACATCCGTGCAAAACTTCTACTTCAATACTAGAAAGAATCCACCCACTGTTTCGTTTCACCTCTATGATGTCGCTAAGGAAATTACACTTGATGCATTTTGTCAAATTTGCATGCTTCCTAATGAAGGTAATTATGTAGACCCGCGTCCTAGAAATGTTGAAGATTTTATAGATGATGTAACTGTGGGGGAATCGAGAGGTGTTTCCGAAGCTAGAGTCGCTAGTTTACATCTTCTCGTTGTGCGCTATTATTCATAGTTGTATAACCGGTATGGGGGAGAGTGGAACACTTAGTGCACCTGACTTAGCTATTTTACTCCATGCACTTTATAGTGACAAATCTTTTAGCTTGGGCGCTATTATTGCTCGACGGTTACACACAAACCATTCGAAGGGTGCCATCTTTGGTGGTATTTATGCTGCTTGCCTCGCTACACATGTTGAGATTCCTATTAGGCATGCTGAGGAGGAGCTTTTGCCTATTAAATATCTTGATTATGGTAGCATGGTCTTGCATGATTTCATTGAATGTGGCAAGGTACGGTTCTGATATAATTTGGTATTTAGCCGGGGTACTTCTGAGAAGATTATTTTGCCTGCCCTTCTTTGTTCGATCTCTCCCTTGGCAGGTACACCATTACGTCCGAGGACATATACGCTTATTGACGCATTGCACCACCCGCAGAACCGGAGATGGAGCGGTCACCGGAACTCGAGCCAGAACCTGAGTATGACTGGCAGCCCGCACCAGATCCAGGCTATTAGTGGGAACCTCAGGAGCAGCCGCAGTACCATGGATTCGACTACTTTGATCCGTGGCCATAGACCAAGTTAGGCCAAAACCCTAAGCTTGGGGGAGTAAGTATTTCTCAGGGACATTACATTCATGTATCACACACTCATTCTTGTTGTCGGTGCTCATCCTTTTTCATTGTATAATCCATCGGCAGTTTTATTTTAGCTTTCTTTTGTGTGTCTGAAAAACTTTTGAAAAAACAAAAATATTTCTTGCTTGTTTTTTGTTCTTCTTTCTTGCTTAATTAGATTCCATCATTAAAAGAAAACCTAAAACATTTCTTGTTTTTCTTCTTATTTGTTGGGAGCTTCCTCATGTAAATAGTTTTTCTCACTTTTCGTTTTCCTTTGTTAATCTGCTTTCTTTCGATAAACTAAAAACTCCAAAAACATATCAGTGTATGTTTCTGAAATTCTTTTCTTTTCTTTGAATTGTTGTAAGGAGAAGACTAAGCTATAATTGTTAAATGGCTCATATGTTATATTGTTGGTCTGACAAAGAGCTAATGTTACCTTGTCTTTTCCTTTGAATAAATGTTTTGCCGATTCCAGCTTAGTCCACATCACGCTTGCACTATTATTATTTCACATCATTCACTTGTGCAAGTGAAAGGCAATAATGACGATAATTTGATGAAGTCATTGCGATAAAGGAAGCTGGTATGAATTCTTCTTGTTTTCCGTTTTTGCAAATATGTTTAGCTCAGTCGCTTTGATTCAACATATTATGAGTAAACATGTTTGTGATGAAAAATATATATTATAGTTGCTCATGCCATGCTTAAATATCTAGGAGTGGATAATGTTTTGGCTTGTGCATCAACATGCATTAAAATGATTATGATGTAGTATGTTAGCATGGTATCCTCCTCTGAGTAATTCGTGTAGCTTGACTTGGCTCATGTGCGAACATATAGTTGATTCAAACAATGCAACCTTCATGATATTTATGTTCAAAGTGTTTATGTCCTACTCATGCTAATGTTCAATGTAAATTAGTCACAGTGCATGACTATGACCGTTGTCGCTCTCTAGCTTGTCGCTTTCCAGTCTATTTGCTAGCCTTCATTTGTACTAAGTGGTAATGCTGCTTGTGCATCCAAAATCCCTAAACCAAAGTTGTTCCACACGAGTCCACCATATCTACCTATATGCGGTATTACCCTGTGAAAGAACAACTTCTCCCTAAGTGGTTTTGGTAATTGATAACAACATATATTTCATTGGACTAATGATTATACCAAGTATATTTCAGGAAAATTTCAATGAATGGATTGGAAAAGGATTGTGTGGAGATCCCCTGGATGCAAGGAACATATATTGGCAACAAGCTTCAAGACTCTACATTTTTCATTTTGTGAGAAATCACATTTGAGTCCATAGGAAAGCCAATACTATTAAAAGGGGATGTGTGTATCCATGATGACCTCGTTACTCAAGTGCTCAGAGTTAGCCACCAAAAACACCCATGAAATTCTCCCACAAAATACTCTGCCTAAACCCTACCACTCAAAATCGGTGCCACCAAGTTTACGAGATCGGACCCACCGAGTTTTATCCTAGACAGATCCTAAGCCAAACCCTAGTGTCTCGGTGACACCAAGTCCATTTTCGGTGACACCAAAACCAGTGACCAACTCTCGAGTATCCTATTTCTAAAAATCGGAATTTCTAATTTTTGCAAATCGGTTCCACCGAGTTTGGGTAACTGCCTAGGTCAGCCAAATCGGAACAACCGAGATTTATATATTGGTCTCACCGAAACACCAAAAGGTTCCACATTGTGCACTAGTCGGTGCAACCGAGTTTTTGCTTCGTTTTCACCGAGTTGGGCAATAATGTTGTAATGGTTGGAATTTTGGAGATGCCTATATATACCCCTCCACCTACCTCTCACTCATAGAGGAAGAACTCAGAACAGACCAACACTTGCCCCATCCATCTTCTGAGAGAGAACCACCTTCTCGTGTGTTGAGATCAAGATCTTCCACTTCAACCATATGAATCTTGATTTCTAGCCTCCCCAAGTTGCTTTCCACCCAACCAACCTCTTCTAGCAAGCCAAATCCATGAGAGAGTGATTGTGTGTTGAGGAGTATATCTTTTAAAGCACAAGAGCAAGGAGTTCATCATTCTTACCACATCTATTACCTTTTGGAGAGTGGTGTCTCCTAGATCGGTTAGATGTCTCTTGGGATCCTCCGTCTTCGTGAGTGGAGTTGAACCAAGAAGTTTGTAAGGGCAAGGAGATTGCCTACTTCGTGACGATCTACCCGGAGTGAGGCTAGTCCTTCATGGACATAAGCCATGACGGAATAGACGAGGTTGCTACTTCGTGGACCCTTTTTTGGATGGAGCCCTCCATGGACTCTCTCAACCGTTACCCTCCATGGGTTGAAGTCTCCATCAACGTGGACGTACGATAGCACAACCTATCGGAACCATGGGAAAAATCTTCGTGTCTCCAATTGCGTTTGATCCTCCTATCCCTTCCCTCTACTTATATGTGCATGTCTTTACTTTTCGTTGCTTCATATGTCTCCAACGTATCTATAATTTTTGCTTGTTCCATGCTGTTATATTATAATTCATGGATGTTTTACAAGCACTTTATAGCAATTTTATATCATTTTTTGGGACTAACCTATTGACATAGTGCCAAAGTGCCAGTTGTTGTTTTTGCTTGTTTTTTACTTCGCAGAATATCAGTACCAAACGGAGTCCAATCGCGGCGAAACTTTTTGGAGATTGTTTTTGGACCAGAAGACACCTAGTGGGCCAAAGAAGTGCCAGAGAGGTGGGCTGTTGAGGCCACAACCCACCAGGGCGCGCCAGGGGGGCCCCGATGCGCCTAGATGGGTTGTGCCCTCCACAGGGCCCCCCTCCACCGCCTCTGATGCCTATAAATACCCAAATATTTATAAAACCCTAGGGGAGTCGACGAAAAACACATCCAACCACCGCAAGTTCCAGAGCCTCAAGATCCAATCTAACACCATCACGGAGGGGTTCATCTTCTTCATAGGTGCCTCTCCGATGATGCGTGAGTAGTCCACCATAGACCTACGGGTCCGTAGGCAGTAGCTAGATGGCTTCCTCTCTCTCTTTTGATTCTCAATACATTGGTCTCTTGGAGATCTATTTGATGTAAACTTTTGCGGTGTGTTTGTTGGGATCCGATGAATTTGGAGTTCATGATCTGTTTCTATCCATGAATATTATTTGAGTCTTCTTTGATCTCTTATATGCATGATTACTTATAGCCTCGTATTTCTTCTTTGAATCTTTGGTTTAGTTAGGCCGACTAGATCGATTTTGCTTGCCATGGGAAGAGGTGCTTTGTGATGGGTTCAATCTTGTGGTGTCCTTTCCCAGTGACAGAAGGGGCAGCAAGGCACGCATGTATCGTTGCTATTAAGGATAACAAGATGGGGTCTATTCCTACATGAATAGATCTTGTCTACATCATGTCATCGTTCTTATTGCATTACTCTGTTTTTCCATGAACTTAATACACTAGATGCATGCTGGATAGTGGTCGATGTGTGGAGTAATAGTGGTAGATGCAGGCAGGAGTCGGTCTACTTATCTTGGACGTGATGCCTATATAATGATCATCGCCTTGGATATCGTTATGATTATTTGATCTTCTATCAATTGCCCAACAGTAATTTGTTCACCCACCGTGTGCTATACTCATGAGAGAAGCCAATAGTGAAACCTACGGCCCCTGGGTCTACTTTTCCAACATATTGCTTTCCGATCTATCTTTTTGCCTCTTTGTTTTCAGATCTACTATACCAAAAACCCAAAAAATATATTGCTGCACTTTTTATTTGCCCTTTTTATTTTGTGTTCTTGAGAGATCTATCTCTCTTATCTATCATTACCTAATCTATCTTTTTACCGTAGAGAGATTGACAACCTCTCTTACGCGTCGGGTTGCAAGTATTTGTTATTTGTGTGCAGGTGCTGTTTATGTAGTGGTCGTGATCCTCCTACTGGTTCGATACCTTGGTTTCATAATTGAGGGAAATACTTACCATCGCTGTGCTGCATCATCCCTTCCTCTTTGGGGAAATACTGACGCAGTCTCAAGCCACGTCAAAGGAATTTCTAGCGCCGTTGCCGGGGAGGAAGCGGTCTCTTCTACGTGCCAATCTCTGGCGCTGAGGAGACATCATCATCACCTACCAGGTTCCTAATCACAAATCTCATCTCCTTGCAATTACATTATTTGCCATTTGCCTCGTTTTCCTCTCCCCCACTTCACCAATTTACTGTTTTATTCGCCCTCTTTTTCCTTTGCCTTTTTCTCGTTAGATCTCTTGTTTGCCTATCTTGTTGCTATGACTAGCATTACTACTCCCCCTTTGTCACCAGATTTTGAAGTTCTATACTTCAAACAAAAAACAAGGGGAAATTTTGAAAGGTGCCTGGTATAGGCTAATGGAATCCTATCGTTTTTCCAATGTAAAAGGAGATGCAAAATTTTGCTTAGAAATTTTTACATAGGATTAGCTTTGCATCATAGAGAACTCTTAGATTTTGCTGCTAAAGGGAATTTTTTTGAGCTTGATGCAAACACCACTTATGAAATTTTGGAAGGGATATTGGGGATTCCTCCATTAAAAAGGGACCTTCTTTTACACAAGAGGGGGTTCAAATTCTTGACAAATTGGGTGACTTACATAAGCACTTGGTCGAGTTGCAAAAATATAATGAACCCCTCAAACATATTAGTGGGAACCTCAATCGCTTGAATACTTTGATTACCCTTTGCAACAAGCGTTTGGATATTTTGGATCTCAAGATGGTCTCTTCTCCTGAAAATTTCGGGAAGCGTAAAGAGCCCCCCGATTCGAGAAAGCTCTCACAAAAGTAGCCAAAACCAAAGATGACAATACTTGAAACTATGCGTTATGCCTAGCTAGGGGCGTAAAACGATAGCGCTTGTTGGGAGGCAACCCAATGAATAAATTTATTTTTGCTTTTTTCCTTTCTGTTTTTTAGTGTTGACACAATTATGCCTCTATTATGATTGTGTTTTTATGGTTTATTTAGTGTTTGTGCCAAGTGGAGCCTTTAGGATGATTCATAAGATGAGTAGAAGCGATGCTGAATCTGAAACAGAAACTTTGCGTCCAGTGTTAGAATTTTCATTTTTTTACTGGAACATGATCTTGAGCTGAAATTTTAACATAGTGTTGCTATACAAACTCTTTACGTTGTCCTAATTTTTCAGAATTTTCAGAGTTACAGAAGTATGTTAAGAGTACAGATTACTACAGACTGTTCTGTTTAAGACAGATTCTGTTTTCGTTGCATTGTGTGCTTGTTTTGATGAATCTATGGGTTATATTGAAGGGTATGAGCCATGGTAAAGTTAAAATACAGTAGGTATAATGCAATAACAAAATATGAAAGGGTTTGCAACAGTACCTGTCGTGGGAATGTCCCTGACAATAGAACTAGGTGTACGAATGGAGCGGCGAAGTCTAGCTACGGCTCAGGTGTTTCACTCGGATGTGTACGAGTTCAGGCCCCACTCGGAAGTGGTAAAAGCCCTACGTCTCGAGCCCGGGGGCTGGTGTTGTTTTTCTTATGGGTGTGTATGAGAATACAGGTGTCGGAACCTTGCTATGGCGTCCGGTGGTGGCTTATATAGAGTGCGCCACCACCAGCCGAGCGCCGCATTGAATGCCAATTAAAGCCACGTTACAGGAACTGCCGCTTTAACTAGTACGTTATAGGTAACGCCAGACTGATCAATCCCGGAGGACGTCCCTTCATATAACTCGATGCTATGTCTCCTGGCCGTTGAGTTCTCGTTGTCCGAGTGCGGATGTAGTCATCCGAGTGCGTCTTCATGTATGTCCGAGTGAACCTTCAGATCTTACCGAGTGCACTCCTACTTCTGAGCTTTGGTGATGATATGGGACCATTGGTGGGCCCCAGATGTCAGGTCCATGACCCTACCCAGGGTAGGCATCCTCATCAGTAGCCCCCGAATCCATGAGGTTTTATTAGTCGAGTGATCGACACTCGGAAGCATCGACGATCTTTCAGAAAAGATCGAGAAACGATCATGTCGTCCTTCACTCGGCCTCAAACCAAGATGGATTCAGGATCAATGTTTTCGATGAAAACTATAATGTTGTTTAATCCGAGTGGTTAGCTGGCATGAGCCGTTCACTCGGTTCGCAGGAAGGTGTCACCAGGGTCACTCTCGGCGTGGAGCTCGCCTCCTTTGAACATGGAGAAATTTCTGCGTGTTCGAAATCGCCGAAAACTGCGCGTGGGCGCGCGGCGGAACGGTCGTGTCCCGAAGATTTTGGGGAAATTGGCATGACGCCTTGAAAACCGCGCCGAAAATCACGCCACACGTCCCTGTGGCCCTGAACAGTGGATTCGCAGATCTCGCTTCGTTTGCGGATTGACGGCCTGAGATTGCGCCGGATCTTCGATATAAATAGTGGAAAGTACTGTTGGGGCGAGAACGGATCTCATTTTCCCCTTGCCCCTCGTCTTCTCCGACGCTCTCCTGCTCATCTTCCTCTTTTCCTTCGTCGAAGGCGACTCCGAGCTCACTGGCGAAGATGCGCACGGCGTCTGCGACTGCGAAGACCGAGCGGGCGAAGAAGAGCACGCGCGCGTCCTCTTCCAGCGCCGGAGCGCCGGCCAGGTGGACGCAAGGCGAGTGGCTCCCGTCGCGGGTGACCAAGGCCCGGATGTTCGATCTGGAGGATCAAGGATTCGTGCGGGAGGGGAGCTGGCGGCTGTCGGGGTCGGACGAAGAGGAGCCATCGCCGAAGGGGGACGAGCGTGTGCTCTTGGTGGCTCACCTCGAGCGAGGTTTCTCTCTGCCGCCTCACCCTTTCTTCCAAAGATTTCTGAGTTTCTTCGGCGCACAGCTTCATCACCTTCCTCCCAATGCTGTCGTATACTTAGCTTCGTTTATCTCTTTGTGCGAAAACTTCTTGGGTTGCCATCCCCATTGGGGTTTATTTAAACATCTCTTCACTTGCCGAGTGATGACCGTGAAAAAACCCACTCGGTCAGAGGATAAGACCAATGTGGCCCAATTGTGCGGGGGACTTGGAATCCAACTGCGAGGCAAGGGATGTTTTCCTAAGATGACATTCCCTGACTCGGTAAAGGGGTGGCAGGAGAACTGGTTCTACTGCCACGACATTCCAGTCGGTGAGGGTCAGCCGGGCCTCCCACCATATACTTCGGATCGCATTCGGCCAGTTCCCCGACTGACAGTGACCAAGGAGGAGAAGACCGAAGTAGACATCTTAGTGATAGCATTAGTAGCTCTGGTGCAGAAAGGAGTCAACAGCCTCGACCTGCTAGAGGTTTTTTTCCAAAGGAGGATCTAGCCACTGCAAGCCAGAGGTCACCCCATGTGGGAATACTCCGGGCCGGATGACTCCACTCGAACTCACCCGGAGGAGCTCAAGGAAGAAGAGGTGGAGGCCAAGATCAAGGCAATCACACCAGCGCGTGACAACCCTAGGGGGAGCAGGCTGGTGGCTCCACTCTCATTGGAGAACCCGGCGAACGAGGTAAATTCCGAGTGTTTATCTTCGAGTAAAATTCGTGTGTTTGTTGTATTTGATCCGACTGATTCTGCTCTCCATTCGGCAGGCCTTCACACAAATGAGCAGCTTAGTGCCACTCGTGGATAGGGGTTCGGTCGACGTTGCCAGCGACACTGACCATCCAGATGACTCGGCCGAAGTTGGAGAGTATGAAGAGCCTGGCGAAAGCGAGGATGATGAGGAAGATGACGAGGAGGGCTCAGAAGACGGCGACGAAGTGGAGTCGTCGCGTTGGGAAGACCGAGTGCCCGAATCCCGTTCCAAGGCGCACCATGACTCGGGAGTCCGCGGTGGCAGACCCAAAGGATCGAGAACTGCCAAGCCGAGTGGATCCGTCCTTCCAACACGTGCTTCAAAGCGCGGGCGTGGAGAGCTTGCCTCTTCCCCTGAGAAGACGGCAAAACAGCCCAAAATTGCTGCAACCAAACCTTGAAAGGCGGTCTTCATCCCGAAGATCAAGATGGCCATCCCGGTGGCTTCAGCGTAAGTGTTTCCATTCTTAACAATTATTGTCTATACTTGTCCGAGTGACAAATGATCCGAGTGTTCTCTTTGCAGAGCTGATACCTCGACTGCATCACCTGACCCTCAGACCTTGGAGAAAGAGCGGGCCGACGCTGATGTTGCGTCCTCGAAGGGTAAGTTCTAAACTCACTCGGTATATTTCCGAGTGTATAGATCCGAGTGTATATTTCCGAGTGTTTATTCATCTTCGAGTGGCTTGATTACTTGCAGCTCCGCGTGAAGTGATCGACCTTGATGCAAATGACAAGATTGAGCCGATGAACCCTCTGGCCAACGCAGACGTTGTGATGCAGGAGTCGTTGCTTGCCGATACTCTGGTACCCATACAAGAGGCCGGCTCGGGAGCCGGAGCAGCACTCGGTACCGGGTCTTCATCTCACTCGTTGACTCCCTCTACGCCCAACATTTTTGCGCTACACCATGTCCCGGAGGACCAAGTGGGAGCGAGCAAAGAGGCACTAATGCAGCTGGAGATAATGAGTGACCGACTAAAGACGGCGTATGATGCGAGTGAAGCCCTGAAGAAGAATGTCCGAGTAAGTACCCTTGTAAGTACCCTTTTAGTCGAAATTTCAATTTCCTGTCTTGTGAGGGTCTGAACTCGAGTTCAAGTACATCCGTTGAGTGTGTTTGAGTTCCAGTGGGGGCGCGCTGAGCGCACCCACTGGGTGTAGTCCCCGAGACTGTCGTCGACTGAAGCAGTCGGCGGGAGTCTTAGAGTCCGAATGAATATCAAGCTCAATCCATCCGAATGAATACTATGTTCAATCCGTCCGAATGAATGTTTTGTTTTTGATTTTCCAGTGGGGGCGCGCTGAGCGCACCCACTAGGTGTAGTCCCCGAGACTGCCGTCGACTGAAGCAGTCGGCGGGAGTCTTAGAGTCCGAGTCAAAGTTCTGACCAATATCCTTTGCTTTAAATCTGTTTTGCAGTCTGTTTGTGAGCTCGGAAGCCACTACAAAACTCTGGAGAAGGAGGTGCTGGACTTGCGTGTTAACCTCGAAGCCGAGAAGACCAAGAACACCCGACTAGAAGAGGAGAAAAAGGCCATTGAAGGTATTATCTTCCTGCTCGACTGTAATAGTAGCTACTCCTCTTCCTCATCCGACTGAATACGCTTCATCAGATTTTCGTAGAGAAAATTGTGAACTTGTCCAAAGGCTGAGGAATTCTATTTATTTAGAAACTGTGAAGGCTGCTCTTGAAAAGAAGGACACCGAACTGGCGGCCGCCCAAAAAGAAGCTAGCCGAAAGGCCAAGGAGGCCGAGGAAAAACTGAAGTCAGTCGGTAAACTAGAGGAGGAGAAAAAGCATTGGAAGCTGCCGTCCAGAAGTCCAACGAAGAACTTGTTGAATTGAAGAAGCTGCAAACCGAGTGGCAGACCAGGTTCAACCACATTGCTTCTAAGAAAGCTAAGCTGGAGGAATACGTCGAGGAATTCAGTGGCGAGGCCAATGAAAAACTCAAAGGTAATTTTTCTGAGTGACTCTCATGGAACTTGGTTGAGCCGAATGGAATTTTTCTGTCTCTGACTTCCTTCTTCATTTGGCTGAATCCAGCATTTTGTGACGATGTGGCGGAGGAGACGGACAAAATCGAGAAGGAGCTTGTCCACCGCATTAGTGCTAAGTTTTGAATATGATTATAATGTGAGCGCTTTATTGAGTTGCAGCCCACCGCGTGTCCTCCCCACCGATCAAGTATCGGACGGGGAGACCCCGCCCGCCGAGCTAGCGGAGAGCGGGACGATGTCGCGCCCCTCTCCTCCGGGCACCACGAAGGATGCCGTGGAGGTGTCATCCCAACAGGCTCCTTTGGAGCCGGACACTGTACGCGGGGGGTAGCGACGTCATGGTCGAGGCTAACGCCTCGGCCGCCGAAGACCGAGGGTACGAGCCCCTCCCGGACACTGAGGAGACCGGACGAGGAGATGTCCAGTCTCCTTCAAGGCTGTCTCCGGAGCACACCATGCCTCCGGAGGCACCGGTTCAATCTCCGGTTGGAGATCGGGTCAACCGATCCCCACCGGCGCCACCGTCCAATGGGTGGCCGGCTATGGGGGAGGCTCTGTCAAGCGCCTCCATCTCCGGGGAGCACCGCACCCTTATGGGTGTGGTATTGCAGAGCATTCAGTCCGTGGACAGCGGACTGAAGGAGGCCTTCAACGGTCTCTTGACGGGCTTTCAGGTAAGCCACGTAATGCTCTGTTCTTTGAAATATTATTTTCTGTGAGTTATGATTATATACTTGGCAGCCCCCGAGCCCCAGGTGAGTTTGAAAAAACTTACCTGGGGGTCAAACATAGATCCTTATCCGAACTGTGCATATGACAATATGTGTTCGGATCGCTCTAACAGCCCTTAAGAGGACCGGATACAAGATCATTTTAGTGACAGTTCGGAGGTTGTAAACCCATGTAACGTTATATGATCTTGTTTGTTACAGGCTTCGTCGACGGCAGCGGCTACTAACGCTGCCGAGCTAGATGAGCTAAATCGGAAGCTCAAAAGCTCCGAAGACGAGCTTGACGCTCTAAACAGGAGATTCGACGAGGCGCAAGGTAAGACGGATTAGAGTATCAAAAACTCTTATTTACCGTACTATCAACACGGTTTCTTGATATAAGTCGATGCTTACGCAGCCTCGGCGAAGGAGATTGAGAAGCTCAAGGCCGAGCTTGAGAAGGCAAAGCAGGAGGCTGCGGTGGAGAAGGCGGCGGCCAAAGAAGCGGCTACCGCGCTCTCCGCCCTAAGAGCCACCAGTGACAAGCACGAGGCTCGGGTGGAGGAAATCCAGCAGGAGCTCAAAGACGCCGGGCAAAAGTGCGAGGACCTGGAGCGGAAGGGCAAGGAGCAGGCCGCCGAACTATCCACCCTTAAAACCAATCTCCAAAAGGAGCGGGTGGATAGGCGGTCTTTTGAAGAGGAGGTCAGCCAGTCCAAAGCTATCATGGATGGTAAGCCGTATTCATTGCAGTGTACCTTCGGGGATAGCAAGTTCGAGTTGCTTACCCAAGTATGGCGTTCCTCAGGCGCCTGCTCGGACCTCCAGAAGAGCACAGCGGACGTGAAGCAGTTCTATGCTTCGCGGGGAGAAGGAGATGAAGCTCGGCTATTTTGGGCGCAGTTTGAAGCCCCCGAGCGCTCTCTTCTTCTTATCGAGCAGCTGAAACAGCTGATGGAGCTACACCGGATGGCGGAGCCGGCCATGAAGGATCTCTTCATCCGGCTATGGCCCAACGAGCCACTGCCGGGCAGCTACTTCGGCTTGGTGCAGAAGCTGAGCGATGCCTCGCCCCGGATCGATGCGCTAAGGCGATCTTCCTGCATCGAGGGAGCTCGGATGACCTTTGCGAAGGCCAAGGTGCACTGGCCGGCGCTGGATCCAATGAAGATAGCCACCGCTCCTCCGCCTACCGGAAAAGAACATAGGCGCCCCGAGTTGTACTTCTCCGGCGTAATGGAGGGTGCTCGGGCAATAGAGGCGCAATGTTCAATAGAGAATGTGTATGAGTAAAGCGTTGTATTATGTCCGAAGACCTTTTAACGCGTATTTATATTTAAGATGCATGGTTTATCATGTCTTGTATGTTTTGCATCCTTTATAACTCCTGTGTGGCCGTTAAAACTGAAAGCGGCAAGTCGTCGGCTTCAGCCCCCGTGTAGATACTACGCGGGGTGTCTCTGTCAACGCACTGTGACCCTTAGCCGAACTATCGGTACCCGAAGGCGGTAGTGTGGGGCGGACAAGGCAATCGGACCATAATGCTTTATTGCTTTCACTTAGCCGTAGGGGCGCGAGAAAGGAGTGCGGGGGGCTGATGACTAGCCCCCAGGGTTCGTGATGTTCGGAATAACCGTGGCCGAAGCCTATATCACATGGTTTGTACGAATACAAAACCCATCGTAAGACACGGGGTAACCTCTGACGAGATTTATTTAAGCTCGGATTCGCAGACCAGTTCTCGCATACCATGACAGTCAGTTTTCGGCTTTCTCCGCTGAGGTGCTTGACCAGGATAGCCGGAAACACAATCGCAGCAGTTCTCCCTTTGCCCTTTTAGCCGAACGAGCGGAACATAAAGGGGCAAGCACAGGAGCCGGGCAACCCAACTATTGACCCAAGACATAGTTCGGAACCAATGCATATAAAGCGGAATTCCAAGACGCCCAACGCAAAAATCAGTTGTGCTTAAGGCGATTTTTCTTTTAGTTCGAGCCCCCGGTCTATATTTGGCCGGTTGCATCGCAGAGTATACCAGACAGGCTCGCAAGAAGAGAGGGAGAAATAGAGAGTGCGCCAAAAACAGCGAAGTGATCATGCATGACACATCTGTATTTTACTCAACAACTCTTATTGATATTGGTCGGCTTGGTGTTAAAAATGAAATATAAACCTTACAGGAGGGGTTGTACCAAGGGTCTTCGATAGGTGACCTGACGTCCTCGATGTGCCATGTCGCTTGTCCGCTCCTGTAGTGTGTCTGAAGACATGTTGATGGTGATAGTTCGGTCTAGCCGAACACTTACCCTTGAATAATTTTTTCCCCACCGCCGCCCATGGAATTTTGAGCGCGAAGTTGTGCCTCCTCGGCACGTACTTTGCCGGATCTAGGGCCGGGCGATGGGGGGCGAGTCCCTATTTATGGGGAGAGGAATGTTCTGGTACTTCGGATTGAGACCGAGCTCGCTTCCCAGCCTTGGGTGCCTTTACGGTAGATGTAGGCGCTTGCCAATCATCGGTGTAATGGAATTCGGCCGCCAGGGCCAACGCATGTTCCTCAGTTCGGAGGGAGCGCTCTGTGTTTCCATTGACAGTAATGACCCCCCCAGGGCCGGGCATCTTGAGCTTGAGGTATGCGTAGTGCGGGACGGCATTAAAGCGAGCGAATGCTGTACGGCCAAGCAGGGCGTGATAGCCGCTGCGGAAAGGTACGATGTCGAAGATCAAGTCCTCGCTTCGAAAGTTATCGGGCGAGACGAACACTACTTCCAGGCTTACAGAGCCTGTGCATCGGGCTTCAACGCCTGGGATCACTCCTTTGAAGGTAGTGTTACTGGGCTTGATCCTTGACGGATCTATGCCCATCTTTTTCACCGTATCTGAGTAAATCAGATTGAGGCTACTTCCACCGTCCATTAGGACTTTAGTTAGGTGGTACCCGTCTATGATCGGGTCTTGGACGAGTGCGGCCGAACCCCCATGACGGATACTGGTCGGATGGTCACGTCGATCGAAGGTGATCGGGTATGCCGACCATGGGTTATACTTCGGGGCTACAGGCTCTATGGCGTAGACATCTCGAAGTGCGCGCTTCCTCTCCTTTTTGGGTATATGGGTGGCGTATATCATATTTACTGTTTTTACCTCTGGAGGAAATTTCTTTTGTCCGCCACCGATCGGACCACGGGGTTCATCCTCGTCCTCGCTGCGTGGGCTCTTGCCTTGGTCCTCGGATGCGAGCTTGCCGGCCTGTTTGAAGACCCAACAGTTACGGTTGGTGTGATTGGCGGGCTTCTCTTGAATGCCGTGGATCTGGCAAGGCCTCTCCAGGATCTTGTCCAGCGGGGTGGGTCCGTCGTGTTTGCCTTTAGGAGGCTTCTTCCGCTGCCCAGGCCGGGAATTGCAGAAGCCGGCGTTAACAGCCGTGTCATCGGCATCGCTATTATTGTGCCGGCGCTTGTTCTTGTTGCGCTTCGGTTTCCCGTTTCCATCCCGAACTTCAGAGGTTCCGGGGTCTTCGGGGTTGTGGCTACGTCTAGCTAGCTAGTTATCCTTGCCCGCGCAAAAGCGGGTCATGAGTGATGTGAGGGCGGACATTGTCCTTGGTTTATCCTGGCCGAGCTGACGAGCCAGCCATTCATCCCGAATATTGTGCCTGAAAGAGGCTATTGCTTCGGCGTCCGGGCAGTCCACGATCTGGTTTTTCTTAGTCAAGAAACGATTCCAGAATAGCCGCGCGGACTCTCCTGGCTTCTGGACGACGTTGCTTCGATCGGAGGAGTCCGGCGGCCGGACATAAGTGCCCTAGAAGTTAGATCGGAATGCCTCTTCTAGGTCCTCCCTACACCCAATGGAGTTTTCAGGGAGGCTATTTAACCAGTGCCAAGCTGGCCCCTTGAGCTTCAGGGGTAAGTACTTGATGGCGTGGAGGTCATCTCCTCGTGCCATGTGGATGTGGAGGAGGAAATCTTCGATCCATACGGTTGGGTCAGTTGTCCCATCGTATTGCTCTATGTTTACGGGCTTAAACCCTTCCGGGAACTAGTGCCGCATCACCTCGTCCGTGAAGCACAGTGGGTGGGCGGCGCCTCTGACCCGAGCTATGACGCGCCGGTGATCGGTGTCTGTCCTATATCGGGCTCGTTCCCGATCTTCATTGTTGCGGTCGAGCCAAGGCTGGTACCCTTCCCGTCTATCGGGGGAGTATCCTCTAGATCCGTAGATGGATCGCGTACGACCTGTTCTGCGGTCCAGGTCGTGTCGCAGGTCGAACCTGTCATCGGGCTCTAGTGGCTCCTTTCCCCGTCTACGGGGTATCGTCGGCCTATAGCCTGTATCGTCAGCCGTCCTATCTCGTCCTCGAGGAGGGCGGTCTGGCTTGTCGTATGGGGTATGCTTGGGAGACGGCGTATCAGTGAGCTCGTCATCGAATTTTGGCAGCAGCCTTCTGCGTGGATAGCTCTTAGGTTGGTCCGATAGACCGGTGCCATATCCTTCCTCAGCTGAGAGGACTCTCGTCCATCGATCATTGAGGTCGTCTTGTTCGGCTTTGAGCTGCCGCTCTTTTGCTTTCAGGCTGCGAGCCGTGGATATGAGCTGTTGCCTGAACAGTTCCTGATCTGTGGGATTATCGGGGATGGCGAAGTCATCGGCTTCCGCATTGTCCTCCCCCTCGATAGAGCGGAGGTAATCGTCGTCCTCGGGATCATCTAGATCGTCGGGGTTGCGGTGGTCTTTCGGCCTCTCCTGACCCTCTAACGGGTGTTCGGGGATTTCGGGATGGCCGATGTCTTCTGGGGTGGCTCCGTCCCCGGTGCCATCGATGGATTTTCTTCCCTTTTTTCCTTTTGACCGTTTATGCGGCTTTCGGCGTCTTGACGGTGCTTCATCCGATTTGTCGCCGTCGTTTTTCGGAGTGTCTACCATGTAGACGTCGTATGTGGAGGTGGCAGTCCACCATCCGGTGTTAGCGGGAGTGAGGGCGTGATCATCATCATCCATGTAATCTGCCTCCTCAGAGGCGTAGTCCAACATGTCGGTTAAATCCTCGACAGTGGCTATTAAGTGGGTGGTGGGTGGGGCAAAAAATTCGTCCCGACCCGTCCCCAGCCCGATCCGAGTACAGATCGGGGTTGGGTCGTCGGTAATCTTCATTGACGAGATCCGATCTAGAGCCTCGTTGAGTATCGAGAGCTCGAGCGGATTGGTCTGTCCAGAGCTTTCGGAGCGAACCTCCGATGCGTCCGCGCGGGGAGAGTGTTCGGCAAGAACTGATGTCCGGGCGTCTGGTACTATGACCGGGTCCGGACTGAGAGTCGAGCCCTCGCCGGGGTAGATCCCACAGGCGGAGCCGAAAGATCGATCTGAGGTTAAGGCCTCAGAGTTTTCGGGCGTGGCAGGCGAGACCACGAGCCCGGTTAGCGATAGATCGCCCCAGGAGTCTACGGAGAACTCTAAGTTCCCGAATCTGACCTCTTGATCAGGGGCGAAACTTCCGACACGGCCTAGATGGCCAGTCGGGTTGGCGTGCAGCACAATGCTGCCGAAAGCGAAGATCTGTCCGGGGACGAAAGTCCCCGGGTTACGGACCTCTTCGTTGATGACAAGGCGAGCCATCGATTCCTTCTGGCGATCACAGTGGAACTCTCAATGAAAGCACCAATGTCGGTGTCAAAACCGGCGGATCTCGGGTAGGGGGTCCCGGGCTGTGAGACTAGGATCGATGGTAACAAGAGACGAAGGGGACAAGGTTTTACCCAGGTTCGGGCCCTCCTATGGAGGTAATACCCTACGTCCTGCTTGATTATATTGATAGTATGAGGATTACAGAGTTGATCTACCTCGAGATCAAGTAGCTAAAACCCTAGATGAGTTCTCTTGGCCTACAACCTAAAACCCTCCGGCTTATATAGACGCCGGGGGTACCTAGGGTTTACACATGGTCGGTTACACGTCGAAGGGATAAACATGCATATTCACTACTTAAACGTGGAGGACACGTCATGATTCTAGAAGCTTCCGTCCTGGAGTCAAGGTCTTCGATCAATCCAGTGTCCGGCAAACGGCCCATATAATCCGGCCCATAAGGAATAAGTCGGCCTCCCGAGGACCCCCTACCCGAGATCCGCCGGTTTTGACACCGACAGAGCTGGACCCATCTAAAGGTCTGCTTAAGGACAGTGCCGCTATGAGTGTGCTCTGATTGGAGGAGCGTGTTGATCAAGTGGCCATGTATATCAGGGAGCTTGGCACCACCATATCTGCGATTGATTGCGACGTGTTTCCCGACGACGAGCCTTCGAAGGATCTAGAAACTGTGTTAGCTCGAGTGAAGGCAGTGCCAAGCTGAGTGAAAGACTGGAAGAAATCTGTGGCCCGGGCCGGCGCTGACATAGCTCTCTCGTTGGTCCGTATCCACTGCAAGGGGGTGGACGAGAAGAAACTGAAGTCTCTTGAGGTGGCCAACAGGAAGAACGCCAAGATTGATGACTTCATGGAGATGTTCATGGAAGCTGCCACTCGGATAGCGGACAACATCGACCTGGACACCTTCGTGGAAGCAGTGCCTCCGCCCGAGTGATCGTCCAGTTTAAACTATTTTAAGTATTCGCCTCGGAATGCCGAGTGGTTGCTGTAACCATGAAACTCTAAGTGAGCCTGAGGCTCCCACTGTTTGAACCTTTATCTGTACCTTTCGATCCGAATGATGCAGTTCTCGTTTGTTTTGGCTTTATTCGATCTTTGGTTCCGAATGGTTCTAACTTAGGCGATGCGGAGTCGCGGCTAAGCCCCCGAGTGTGGGCGAGACCTACACTCGGAGTAATTTGTCCTTGGATGAACAATGATAGTCCTGTTCATCTTGACAACTGAGTGTGGAGGGTGTCCCACTCGTAAGGTTTCTAACTTAGGCGATGCGGAGTCGCGGCTAAGTCCCCGAGTGTGGGCTGGACCCTCACTCGGAGTAGTTTGTCCTTGGATGAACAATGATAGTCATGCTCATCTTGACAACCGAGTGTGGAGGGTGTCCCACTCGTAAGGTTTCTAACTTAGGTGATGCGGAGTCGCGACTAAGTCCCCGAGTGTGGGCTGGACCCTCACTCGGAGTAGTTTGTCCTTAGATGAACAATTATGGTCATGTTCATCTTGACAACCGAGTGGGGATGTTGTCCTCACTCGGAGTAGTTTGTCCTTGGATGAACAATGATAGTCCTGTTCATCTTGACAACCGAGTGTGGAGGGTGTCCCACTCGTAAGGTTTCTAACTTAGGCGATGCGGAGTCGCGGCTAAGTCCCCGAGTGTGGGCTGGACCCTCACTCGGAGTAGTTTGTCCTTAGATGAACAATTATGGTCCTGTTCATCTTGACAACCAAGTGTGGAGGATGTCCCACTCGAAAGGTTTCTAACTTAGGCGACGCGGAGCCGCGGCTAAGCCCCCGAGTGTGGGTGAGACCCTCACTCGGAGTAGTTTGTCCTTAGATGAACAATGATGGTCATGTTCATCTTGACAACCGAGTGTAGATGTTGTCCTCACTCGGAGTAGTTTGTCCTTAGATGAACAATGATGGTCCTGTTCATCTTGACAACCAAATGTGGAGGATGTCCACACTCAGAGTAGTTTTTAACTTAGGCGACGCGGAGCCGCGGCTAAGCCCCCGAGTGTGGGCGAGACCCTCACTCGAAGTAGTTTGTCCTTAGACGAACAATGATGGTCCTGTTCATCTTGACAATCGAGGGTGGAGGATGTCCACACTCAGAGTGATTTTTAACTTAGGCGACGCCGAGCCGCGGCTAAGCCCCCGAGTGTGGGCGAGACCCTCACTCGGAGTAGTTTGTACTTAGGCAAAATCGGGTTTGCGGCTAAGTGTTTTTCATACCCACTGGGGGTAGCAGTCAAATTTCAACAAGATATAATGAAATAAAACTTTATTCATCGAGATCACTCGGATTCATTTCTGGAATGACAGGCTAAAAATAGTTAAGTTCTAGGTGTAGAACTTGCGAAGCAGTTCCGCATTCCAAGTTCGGGGCTCTTCTACTCCATCTTTGATGTTGTAAAGCCGATAAGCTCCGTTATGCAAGACTTTGGAGATTGCATACGGCCCCTGCCATGGAGGCGCGAGTTTGTGGGGTCTCTGCTGATCCAGTCGGAGAACAAGATCCCCTTCTTGAAAGGCTCGGACCTGGACGTGTCTGTCATGGTAGCGCCTCAAATCTTGCTGATAGAGCGTCTATCTGATGAGGGCCAGCTCTCTCTCTTCCTCCATAAGGTCGAGGCCGTCTTGCCGGGCGATTTCAGCTTCAGCTTCGTCATATAGTTCCACTCGGGGGGGAATTGTGCTGAAGATCACACGGTAGCACTGCCTCTGACCCGTACACCATGAAGAAGGGTGTGCGCTTCGTAGAGCGGTTTGGAGTTGTCCGAATGCCCCATACGACCGAAGGCAATTCTTCAACCCAAGCTCCAGCAGCGTACTTTAAGTCTCTCATCAATCGGGGCTTCAGGCCTTGCAGAATCATTCCGTTGGCGCGCTCGGCCTGGCCATTTGACTGCGGGCGAGCCACTGAGGCGTAATTAACCCGAATGCCTTGAGAGAAACAAAATTCCCAGAACTCGTCCGCGTCGAAGTTCTTCCCATTATTTGTGATGATATCATGAGGCACGCCGAACCTAAAGATGATTTTCCGAATGAAGCTGACGGCTATGCCTGCATCTAAGCTCTTGATGGGCTTTGCTTCAACCCACTTGGTGAACTTTTCAACCGCGACGAGCAGATGTGTGAATCCACTAGACCCGGTCCGTAAGGGACCGACCATATCTAGGCCCCATACTGCAAACGGCCAAGTGATCGGAATTGTCTTGAGCGCGGACGCTGGCTTGTGAGACTTGTTCTTGTAAAACGGACATCCAACGCACAGGTCTACCAGGTCCTTTGCTGCTTCATTGGCTCGGGGCCAATAAAAACCTACTCGTAAAGCTTTGGCGACCAAAGTCCGAGAAGACGCATGATGATCGCAGGTTCCCGAGTGGACTTCATGTAAGATTTGCAGCCCCTCCTCTGGAGAAATGCATTTCTGGATGACTCTGGTGGCGCTTTTCTTGTACAACTGGTCTCCCATAACTTCAAATGACTTGGATCGACGGACGATCTGACGGGCTTCTTCTTCGTCTTCTGGGAGTTCTTGTCTGAGCAAATATGCCAAATAGGGTTGAGTCCACTCGGGAGTGATTACCTGCATTTCGTGGACCAGATCCACTATAGCTAGAACTTCAACCTCAGTCGGATCAGCAGGACCGACTGCTTGCGGGGGCTCCTCTATGAAAGGATCTTCTGCAATAGTCGGAGCACGCAGATGTTCGAGGAATACGTCACTCGGGACTGCTCGCCGAGTGGATCCGATCTTGGCCAGATCGTCTGCCGCTTGATTCTTTGCACGAGGGATGTGATGTAGTTCTAGGCCTTCGAAATTCTTCTCCAGCTTCCTAACCACGTTGCAGTATCCCGTCATTGCTGGACTCCGAATGTCCCACTCCTTCATCACTTGATTGACAACGAGGTCCGAATCGCCGTAGACCATCAGCCGACGAATGCCGAGTGAGATGGCCATACGGAGCCCGTACAGGAGGGCTTCATATTCGGCCTCATTGTTTAATGAGTCAAAATGGATTTGGAGAACATAGTTCAGTCGGTCTCCTTTGGGAGAGACAAGAACCACACTAGCCCCCGAGCCATTGAGCATCTTGGATCCGTCGAAGAACATGGTCCAATGTTCGGGAACACTCGGAATTGGTTACTCCTGCTCAATCCACTCGGCCATAAAATCAACTAACGCTTGTGACTTGATTGCTTTCTTGGCTTCGAATTTGATTTCCAGCGGAAGGAGCTCAATTTCCCACTTCGCCACTCGGCCAGCGGCGTCCCTGTTGTGCAAAATCTCCGACAGGGGGCACTGCTGACGACCGTGACCGAGTGATCTTGGAAGTAATGAACTACCTTTTTGGCAGTCAGATAAATGCCATAAACCAGCTTCTGGTAGTGCGGGTACCTTTGCTTGGAAGGAGTTAGCACTTCTGAGATGTAATATACGGGTCTTTGGACTTTGAATGCTTTTCCTGGCTCTTCGCGCTCCACCGCAAGGACTGTGCTCACCACCTGGCTGGTCGCCGCGATGTACAGGAGTAAGGGTTCCTGGCTGCCCGGAGCAGCCAACACCGGCTGGGTGGAAAGCAATGCCTTGAGTTCTATGAATGCGGCTTGTGCTTCATTGGTCCACTCAAATTTTTCTGATTTCTTCATCAATCGGTAGAGAGGAAGTGCCTTCTCTCCGAGTCTTGAAATGAATCGGCTTAGGGCCGCAAGTCATCCTGTCAACCTCTGCACATCATGCAAGCGCTCTGGCTGCTTCATTCGGACTATGGCGCCGATTTTATCTGGGTTAGCATCGATCCCCCGTTCGGAAACGAGAAAACCGAGTAACTTTCCGGCAGGCACTCCGAATGTGCACTTAGCTGGATTCAGCTTGATCCCGAAGCGCCGTAGGTTTTCGAAGGTTTCGGCAAGGTCAGTCAGGAGGTCGGAACCTTTCCTAGACTTGACCACGATATCGTCCATATAGGCATCCACGTTCCGACTGATTTGCTTCTGCAAACACTTCTGGATCATGCGCTGAAAAGTGGCTCCAGCATTCTTCAAGCCGAATGGCATCGTGATATAGCAAAAACACCTGAATGGGGTGATGAAGGCTGTTTTTATTTCATCAGGGCCGAACATTCGGATCTGGTGGTACCCGGAGTACGCATCCAGGAACGACAGACGTTCACATCCGGCTGTTGAGTCCACTCTCTGATCTATCCTAGGTAAAGGAAAATGATCTTTAGGGCAGGCCCGATTGAGGTGTTTGAAGTCAATGCACATACGGAGTGACTTATCCTTCTTCGGCACCAGGACCACATTCGCGAGCCACTCGGAGTGGTAGATCTCGCGAATGAACTCAGCAGCGAGAAGCTGAGCTATCTCTTGACCAATCGCCTTGCGCTTCTCGACGGAGGATTGACGCAAGTACTCTTTGACTGGCTTGGCCTTGGGGTCGGTTCGGAGTCGTTGCTCAGCCAATTCCCTGGGAACACCCGGCATGTCAGATGGCTTCCATGCGAAGATGTCCCAGTTCTCAAGGAGGAACTGGATGAGCTCGGCTTCCTATTTGTCTCCGAGTGAAGTGGAGATGTTCGTCGGGGCGACACTCGGGTCACTCGTATGGACATGAACTTGCTTAGTCTCACCAGACGATTGGAAAGCTGATTCTGAAGCTGGATGCTTTGACCTGAGCAAATCAGCCGTGTCCACCTCCTTCTTGTATCCTTCAAGTTCGACTGCCAGCACTTGTTCATTGGCTATCTTCGTGCCCTGCTGAAGGCACTCTTCGGCGACTTTCCGATCACCAGTGACTATAATCACGCCCTTAAGCCCTGGCATCTTGAGCTTGAGATACACGTAGCATGGTCTGGCCATGAAACGTGCGTAGGTGGGCCTACCCAGGATGGCGTGGTAAGCACTGCGGAAGTCGACCACCTCAAAGGTCAGTTTTTCCTTTCGGAAATTCTTCTCGCCGCCGAATACTACGTCCAACGCGATCTGACCGAGTGATTTGGCCTTCTTTCCAGGGACGATCCCATGGAAATGCATGTTGCTCTTGCTCAATCGGGCCATCGGGATGCCCATAGCACTGAGTGTGTCGGCATATATGATATTAAGCCCGCTGCCTCCATCCATTAGGACTTTGCGCAGTCGGACACCACCCACTGTTGGGTCAACGACCAGCGCTTGCCTCCCAGGGGTAGCGATATAGGGCGGATGATCCGACTGGTCGAAGGTGACGGACGTCTTCGTCCAGTTGAGGTATTTGGTAGCAGTCGGAACTGCCATATTAACCTCGCGATTGATTACTTTGAGCTGTCTTCTGCTTTCAACGTCAGCAAAAATCACGTTGATGACCTTGTCGATTTTCGGATACTCAGAAGTATCCTCCTCATCCTCGACATCGACCTTCTCACCCGAGGGCTCGGCACCCATCTCCTGCTTGAGTAGGCGACACTCCCGGGTGGAGTGCTTCGGAAGCACAACGTTGCCTTCTTCATCCGTCTTGGTATGAATCTGGCACGGTTGGGCAAGGATGTCGGACTTGTACTCGGACTTCTTCTTGGGAGTCCATTCTTTCTTCTTCTTCTTGGGCTTCGGCTTGCCTTGCCCCTGCCCTTGGACAGCTGCGACTTCAGCCTTGCCGGAGGCGTCGGCTTTCCGCTTCTGATTCTTTCCAGCGTTGCCCCCCGATTGAAGGGCGTTGCCGGCTCTCGCTTTGCCGCTTCGGAGGCGGTCTTCTTCTTCACCATTGGCGTATTTGTTTGCAATCTCCATGGCCCGACTGAGGGACAGATCCCCAGACCGACCGAACTTCAAGACTAATTCCCGATACCGAGTGCCTGCCTTGAAGGCGCACACGGCTTGGTGCTCGGTGACATTCTCCACAGTGTTATGCAACGTGGTCCAGCGCTGAATGTACTCTCGGAGAGTTTCATTGTTCTTCTGAGCACAGCGCTGGAGTTCCGTCAGTCCACCCGGACGCTTGTAGGTGCCTTCGAATGATTTGACGAACACTCGGGACAAGTCATCCCAGCAGTAAATGCAGATGGCGGGCAACTGATTTAGCCATGCCCGAGCGGATCCTTCCAACATGAGCGGAAGGTGCTTCATGGCGACGAAATCATCGCCGCCGCCGATCTAGACGGCGACTCGATAATCTTCGAGCCAAGTCTCAGACTTGGACTCGCCATTAAACTTTCCAATCCCGGTTGCCAGTCGGTAATTAGGGGGTATTTCCACCTCTCGGATGTATCTGCTGAAGCACCAGAGACCGGTAACTCCCCAACCGCTCGCTCGGTCTCTGTCATATCTGTTTCGATCGACCACTCGCTGAGTGATGTCCGATCGGGCGTCGTAGCCTCTGTGCCTGACAGGGCTCCGCTCACGGTTTCTCCCGAGTGGATAGCCCCCATCATACGGACGTTAACCACGCGGACCACCCCTCGGAGGGGGAGTCCGACTCAGATCGCGATCGTCGCGCCCGCGTCCTCCGTACTGGCCTCTCGGATGAGGAGGAGTCCGCGGATCCCTCCTCGGCGCAAGAGGACTGTGAGCAGACTGCACAGTATCCGCCCGAGTGGATTCGTTATGAATGCGCTGATGGGATTGCGATACCTCTGAATTTTGCTGCAGAGCGGTCTTCAGCAGAGCCCGAATCTGCCGAATGCCCACGCCTGCCGCTGAGTTGGACGGCTGGATCGAATCTGCGATCCGAGTGGCCGCGGCTAGGTTCATCAAAGGGGTACGCATCGTTGGGATGGTGTACGGGCGTTCCTTTGTGAATGTCGACTGGCGGCGGCTACGGCTGGAACTGGGAAGATCCCTTGCCGCGCGCTCGTCGAGTGACTGTTGTAGCCGCTCGAGACGCTCGCGCTCGGCCAGAGTGGCTTGGCGAGCGGCCTCAAGGGCTATCTGCTCGGGAGTGTTCCCCGCAATGGGCGTCTGAAGGACTTTGTCGTTCCTGTGCCTGATTTCCTCTCGCTGCTCCCGAGTGAGCGGTCGGGGGATGTATCCGTCGGTACTGGCGTCAAGACGATCGCCGTCCCGATCGCGGGTGCCTCCGACCGAATACCCTGGAGGGGCAGTGTCTCGGGACGGGCCGGCCATAAAGACCTCCGCCACTTCTCCGCTGCTCTCGAAATCAGCGGCATCGGAGGAGTCATCATCCGAAGAAGAGAATAGACAGTGGTCCGCCTCATCGGCTCCGAGTGCGGTCGCTTGCTGCCCCGCGGCCTGCGCCGCCACAGCATGTTTGATCCAGCGCTGCAGCCTGGAGCGTCCGGAGCGCCGGCGAAAAGCCGCGAGACCTGTAGGTGAAACCGGGCGATAAGGCGTGGACGGTTGCCGGAGAAGAACTCCGAACATAGCCGCGCTAAAGTGCACGGCGCCGCGAGCGGGCAGTGCCTCGGCATCCAGCGGCACTTCCTGCAGCCACGCTGAATCGTCGATGGCGAAGCTGAGTGACCCAAAGAAGATCTCGCCGCCGAAAGTGTTCATGATGAATGAGAAGATGGAAATTCCACCTGCGCCGGAATTCGCTAGATGCGCGGCCCCAAGTTGGGCGCCAACTGTCGTGGGAATGTCCCTGACAATAGAACTAGGGGTAAGAATGGAGGGGCGAAGTCTAGCTATGGCTCAGGTGTTTCACTCGGATGTGTACGAGTTCAGGCCCCACTCGGAAGTGGTAAAAGCCCTACGTCTCGAGCCCGGGGGCTGGTGTTGTTTTGCTTATGGGTGTGTATGAGAATACAGGTGTCGGAACCTTGCTATGGCGTCCGGTGGTGGCTTATATAGAGTGCGCCACCACCAGCCGAGCGCCGCATTGAATGCCAATTAAAGCCACGTTACAGGAACAGCCGCTTTAACTAGTACGTTATAGGTAATGCCTGACTGATCAATCCCGGAGGACATCCCTTCATATAACTCGATGCTATGTCTCGTGACCGTTGAGTTCTCGCTGTCCGAGTGCGGATGTAGTCATCCGAGTGCATCTTCATGTATGTCCGAGTGAACCTTCAGATCTTACCGAGTGCACTTCTACTTCTGAGCTTTGATGCTGATATGGGACCATTGGTGGGCCCCAGATGTCAGTTCCATGACCCTACCCAGGGTAGGCATCCTCATCAGTACCTAAAGTAGTGATTTGCTTTATTATACTAACGGATCTCATGAAGATTTTGTTGAGTTTTGTGTGATTGAAGTTTTCAAATTTTGGGTGAGATCACGATGGATGAAGGAATAAGGAGTGAAAAGAGCCTAAGCTTGGATATGATACAGCACCCCCAAGATATATCCAAAGAGAAACAAGCAACTAAGCTTGGGGATGCCCCCGAGTGGCATTCCCTCTTTCTTCTAACGACCATCGGTATTTTACTTGCAACTATATTTTTATTCGTCACATATCATGAGTTTTGCTTGGAGCGTCTTGTATCATTTGAGTCTTTGCTTGCTTTACTTGTTAGTTTTTTACTTGTATCCTTGATGGACACACCTATTTGGGAGAGCCAAAATTATGCTATGATTTGTTAGAATTGCTCTTTATGCTTCACTTAAACTTTTTTGAGCTATAGAATTGCTCTAGTGCTTCACTTATATCTTTTTGAGCACAATGTGCTTGGAATTTTTTTTAGAAATACTCTCATGCTTCACTTAGATTAATTTGAGAGTTAGTAAATTTTGAAGAAATCGTCTCATGCTTCACTTATACCTTTTTGAGAGATGAAAACTCTATGCTCATGTGTTTCACTTAAATTTGTTTGATCTTGTCAAAAGCAATGGCAATATATGAAACTAGTCCCAAAGTGATAGATATCCAAGGAGGATATAATAAAAACTTTCATGAAGATCATTGGACAAATTAAACTTGATTCCTTGTAATAGTTTTGAAACATGATGATAGTAATATGTGAGTCATGTTAGTGAGTAATTATGCTTTAGTAGGAATATTGGTGTTAAGGTTTGTGATTCCCTATGCAAGTACGAAAGTCAATAGTTATCTAATAAAATTACATCCTACTTATGGTGCATTATTCGGTGTTAGTTATGCTCAATGCTCGCTTATGTGAATTTTCGTTTCTTGGTTTGGTTGCTTCTCAATCTATTTGCTAACCTCCATTTGTACAAAGTAGAAATACTACTTGTGCATACAAAATCCTTAAACCAAGTTTTGCCTTATGAGTCCACCATACCTACCTATATGCGGTATTTACATGTCGTTCCAAGCAAATTTGTATGTGACATCTCTAATTTTCAAAATAAACTTCTCTTTTGTGTGCTCGTACCGCTCATGAAACGGTGGGGAGTGTCCGATATTTTTCCATGCTAGATGTGTTATTCTCAAGATGAGTGTTTATTCACTTGTCATTGCACGAGAGTGCGGCAATAATAGGGATGCCCATTCCTGAAATGAAAAAGAAGAAAAAATATTTACTTTATGTTGTCAAATAATAAATTCCTTGGAAAGTGTTGGTATGGAAGGCAACCGTGGATACGGCCCGCCATGGAATGTGAAAGAATGGTGGAAAAAGGAATAAACTTTATTTTTTGTTTGGGAACCGCCTATGATATATCTAGCATGGAAGGTATTGTAAGCTACTTTGTCGTTTTCGTTGACAGGAAAGGCATGCCACCCAAAATATTTTTTCTCTCTCAATTTAAAACTTTGAGCTCTGGCACCTCTACAAATCCCTACTTCCCTCTACGAAGGGCCTATCTATTTACTTTATGCAATTTTTATTTTTACTTTGAGTCTCCACATTCTCTTATAAAGCACGAACTAGGGGGCACTATGATTGTACTTGAGCATTGGGTGTAGCTAATATTTGAGTGTGTTTCATGAATGGATCAATGATTGAGCATGATGGGCTAGGGATAACTTTCTTTAGTGTTGATATTTTGAAAGACATGGTTGCTTGTTGGCATGCTTGAGTATTGAAGTCATTATGTTAAAACTAGACTATTGCTTTGAATCATCTAAAAGTCCAAATGTCCATGCTACAAATAAAAGAATATGAGATGAACATGTTAGGCAGCATTCCACATAAAAAATCTGTTTTTATCATTTACCTATTCGAGGACGAGTAGGAATTAAGCTTGGGGATGCTAATACGTCTCCAACGTATCTATAATTTTTGCTTGTTCCATGCTATTGTATTATAATTCATGGATGTTTTACAATCACTTTATAGCAATTTTATATCATTTTTTGGGACTAACCTATTGACATAGTGCCAAAGTGCCACTTGCTGTTTTTGCTTGTTTTTTACTTCGCAGAATATCAGTACCAAATGGAGTCCAATCGCGACGAAACTTTTTGGAGACTTTTTTTGGACCAGAAGACACCCAGTGGGCCAAAGAAGTGCCAGAGAGGTGGGCTGTGGAAGCCACAACCCACCAAGGCGCGCCAGGGGGCCCCCGGCGCGCCCTGATGGGTTGTGCCCTCCACGGGGCCCCCCTCCACCGCCTCTTATGCCTATAAATGCACAAATATTCATAAAACCCTAGGGGAGTCGACGAAAAACACATCCAGCCGCCGCAAGTTCCAGAGCCTCAAGATCCAATCTAACACCATCACGGAGGGGTTCATCTTCTTCATAGGTGCCTCTCCGATGATGCGTGAGTAGTCCACCATAGACCTACGGGTCCGTAGGCAATAGCTAGATGGCTTCCTCTCTCTCTTTTGATTCTCAATACAATGGTCTCTTGGAGATCTATTTGATGTAAACTTTTGCGGTGTGTTTGTTGGGATCCGATGAATTTGGAGTTCATGATCAGTTTCTATCCATGAATATTATTTGAGTCTTCTTTGATCTCTTATATGCATGATTACTTATAGCCTCGTATTTCTTCTTTGAATCTTTGGTTTAGTTAGGCCGACTAGATCGATTTTTCTTGCCATGGGAAGAGGTGCTTTGTGATGGGTTCGATCTTGCGGTGTCCTTTCCCAGTGACAGAAGGGGCAGCAAGGCACGCATGTATCATTGCTATTAAGGATAACAAGATGGGGTCTATTCCTACATGAATAGATCTTGTCTACATCTTGTCATCGTTCTTATTGCATTGCTCCGTTTTTTCATGAACCTAATACACTAGATGCATGCTGGATAGTGGTCGATGTGTGGAGTAATAGTGGTAGATGCAGGCAGGAGTCGGTCTACTTATCTTGGACGTGATGCCTATATAATGATCATCTGTTGGATATCGTCATGATTATTTGATCTTCTATCAATTGCCCAACAATAATTTGTTCACCCACCGTGTGCTATACTCATGAGAGAAGCCACTAGTGAAACCTACGCCCCAGGGTCTACTTTTCCAACATATTGCTTTTCGATCTATCTTTTTGCCTCTTTGTTTCCAGATCTACTATACCAAAAACCCAAAAATATATTGCTGCACTTTTTATTTGTCCTTTTTATTTTGTGTTCTTGAGAGATCTATCTCTCTTATCTATCATTACCTAATCTATCTTTTTACCGTAGAGATATTGTCAACCTCTCTTACGCGTCGGGTTGCAAGTATTTGTTATTTGTGTGCAGGTGTTCCTTATTAGGTGGTGGTGATCCTCCAACTGGTTTGATACCTTGGTTTCATAACTGAGGGAAATACTTACCGTCGCTGTGCTGCATCATCCCTTCCTCTTTGGGGAAATACCGACGCAGTCTCAAGCCACGTCACTGCTATACTCTTAGACTTGCATGTTTTGGGTGTGCTTGACTTGATATAATTGCTAAAACCTTTCAACATCTAAAATTGGGAAAAGGCTAGATTTATAATTTGGTCAAGTAGTCTAATCACCCCCCTCTACACATAGTTTGGATCCTACAAGTGGTATCAGAGCTTTTGTCTCCATTGCATTGGTTTCACAACCTAGGAGAGTATGGTGTCTAGTGAGGGAAACTATCATCATAGAGGTCCATATTTTGATGGTACAAACTTTGCTAGCTGGAAGAACAAAATGAAAATGCATATTTTTGGCCATAACCCCGTCGTTTGGGCTGTTGTTCGTGTTGGATTGCAAGGTGAACTCTTTGGAGATGGGAAGGAACCGGATTGTGAAGCAACCGCGAAAGAATTGAAGATGTTGCAATGCAACGCTCAAGCATGCGACATTCTATTCAACTGCTTATGCCCCGAAGAGTTCAACAAGATAAGCCGTCTTGAGAATGCAAAGGAAATTTGGGATACTTTGATTGATATGCACAAAGGTACCGAATCTGTCAAGGAATCTAAGTTGGATGTGCTACAAAGTCAACTTTACAAGTTCAAGATGAAGGATGGTGAAGGAGTCGCGGAAATGTACTCTAGGTTTGCTCTCATCACAAATGAGATTGCCGGCTTAGGAAGTCAAAAGATGACCGACAAATTCATCATCAAGAAGATCCTTAGAGCCTTGGATGGAAAATACGACACCGTGTGTACATTGATCCAAATGATGCCAAACTAAAGTCATTGGAAGGATTGTTGCTCATGTAATGTCACTCAAGGACAAAGAAGAGCTTCACACCAAGTCAAGCGGGGCATACAAAGCTACAAGTGACACTCCCGCTACTTCAAGTGACAAACTTGTTACCAATGAAGAGATAAGCCTCATGGTCAAGAAGTTCAACAAATTCTACAAGAATAGAGGCAAAGAAAGAAGCTCCAACTCAAGATATGAAGAGAAGTGTTACTCTAGTCGTGACCAGAATTGTTACAATTGTGGAAGACCCGGACACTATTCCAATGAGTGCACGGCCCCCCACAAGAGAAGAGAAGAGTCACCTAGAAGAAGAAGCTCAAGATATGAGTCACCTCGTAAAGAGAGAAGGAGTAGATAAGATCGCTATGAATGAAGACCCTCCCAGAGAAGCAAGGACTCGGAGAAGAAGGACAAGTACACCAAGAGCTACACAAGAAAAGACATCAAGCTCATGTTGGTGAATGGGTTTCCGGCTCCGATTTCTACAACCAATCTGAGAGAAGCTACCACTCCAACTCCGACTAAAGTCAAGATGAAGGTGTTGCCGTATTACCACTCATATCCTCCAATTCCTATGACATATTTGGTTCACCAAATGAAGGAAGTGGGAGTTGCTTTATGGCTAAAGGCCCCAAGGTATCACACCCCGAATACATTGACTTTAATAGTGATGAGGATGACTTACTAGGAGATGATGACTTGCTCTTTTATAAAACTAGTGATATTAGTCTAAATGAACTTGATAATAATCATGCTAGTCAAGATAAGTCGTGTGATGATGATAAGAAGGAGATTGAGTGTCTAACTAAAGAACTAAACACTCTTAAGTTAGCTCATGAATCTACTCAAGAATATCATAGAGAGCTTCTAAGAACTCATGAGAATCTACGCTTCGAGAAGCTAAATTTAGAGCAAGATCATGGGTTTCTTAAAGCTATAAATGAAGATCTTCGAAAGAAGAGTTCTTCTTATCTTGCCAAACGACAACTCTTGTCCACATTTGTGCCACAAGTTCAATCTAAGCAAACTAGTAACAAGGGCAAGAAAGGTTCTTCATCTAGTAACAACAATACAAATGTTAAATCCAATGATGTTGTTTCTAGTAGTTCTATTGATTCCACTAATGATTCTCTTAGCCAAGTTACACTTGAGCAAGAAAACAATTTATTGAAAGGAATTATAGAAAAAGGTGTCTACAAGAGTCTTGCCAAAAGTAAGCAATTTGAGGAGATTGTGCGCTAGCAAGGATGTCACCGGAAAAACCAAGGCATTGGCTATATCAACGCAAATGGAGTTGAATGGGAAGAAGGTCAATACCCTAAGACGAAGTTTGTTCCCCAAAAGGAGAAGTATGATCCTACTCTCCCCAAGGGAACAAAAGCTCAAGATGACCTCCCACCACAAGACCACAAGCTCAAGGGCAAGGATAAGCCTCAAGAAGACATTGAATCATTTGAAGAAGAATCCCAAGCCATGGTCAAGTGGGTCCCCAAAGCTACTACAAGATCTACCTCAACAAGTGATACTTCAACTCCAAGGATCCCCATCAAGTTGATGTGGGTCCCAAAGAAGAAGAACAATAGAAGTTCTTTAGGGGTGACTCCACCAACAAAATTCACTCTCATTCATCATTGGCAAGAACTAATGCAATCAACTCCAACCTTATGCATTAGTTCAAGGAGTCACAAATCCCTCATAGGTAAGCAAGGGACAAGGTAATTGCTGAATCAATGGACATCATAATACATGTGTTTCACACCATGTCCATAGATATCCTTGTATTTGTTCCTTGTGTGGGACTAACCCATGTAGGTGAGAAGAGTACGAAACAACAAGGATGACTCCCAACTCAAGATGATCTTCATCAACTATGAGCATCCACTACTACAACACTTACATGAAGTCTTCAACGACAAAACCCAAGGTTAGTTTGTCCCTCTTAGGGAGAATATCACATCAAGGGGGAGCTTTACTCTAAGACTTGAGTCAAAGCATCTCTTAAGATGTGAACACATTAAAAGCTTTATGTAGAAGTGGCAACACCACTTGTGCTTAAACGATGAGTATGACCTATGATCAAGTATTCTTACTTGGATCCTAAGTCAATATACTCATATATAGATGACTCCGTCATCGCCAAAGTGCTTAGTAGGTACTAGAGTGGTTGTGCATGTTTGCCATATTTTACTTGACATATTATTGTGTGAGCATGTTGGTATACATATTTTTGCTCATTCGAGGACATCCAATTGTTGTTATTTGGCTTTCATTTTCTTTTGCCAATTGGATGTACAATAATGCCTAAGTACCCCCTCTAGCTATCTATGATTTCTCGTCTCAAATTCTATACACGCTTCATCACAAAATTTGAGCAAGCACTTATTGGACCCTCTGTGTCACGAGCACTCTGAGTTCTATCTCGACAAGGGCTGACTTTCAAAACCTCCCATGTGCCACTCGGTGTAACCAACTCTCAAAACTCGGTTTCACCAAAGCACAAGGGTTGATCTGGTTTTCAATCTTGGTACTACTAATCCCAAAATCTCGGCATCACCAAAGTTCTCTGTCCTCGGGCAGTTAAGAATCTCGGTGGAACCGAAATTGTGGAATCGGTGTTACCGACAGCAGATGGGTATATATATCCCGCGGACCCGACCTTCGAAATTAAATCTTCAAACGTCGTCCCCGTTCCCCACTGCTGTTGCCACTCGTTTCTACGAACGTCCTATTTGCCTCCCGAGCGCCCTCGCCGCCGGAGTCCGCCGCCGTCAACGGAAATCTTCCCCTCCGTTGCCGCCGTAGCGAAATCTTCACCGGTTTAGGGTAAGATTTCGACTCCTTATGCGCTCAAAGCTCCGATTCTTGCGCATTAGGATGAGTTCCACCTCTTGCCACCATTTGCAATGCATCTATCCATGAGAAAATTCCGTAAGATTAGGCGAACGAAAGATTTTAGGTTTAGATTTCCGCCGCACGCGTCTCGGAGTCACCGAGTGGAAACGAATCGGTGTCACCGATTCGGGTTTTAGGGTTTCTGAGAACGTTCTCGGTGAGACCGAATCACTGTTTTCGGTGAAACCGAAAATGGTGACCAAGTTTCTGTTAAGGAGAATGTTTGTCTCGGATGCTCCGAAAACTGAAACTCGGTGGAACCAAAACCCATACAACATCTAAAACTAAGATTTTAAGTTCAAAATTTTGCAAAATAGGTGCGTTTTGTGATGCTTATCCATTCCACTCTTCTACTTCTATTCACAGGGTCAGTTCTCAGCATGTCAGGCTCAGGTGACAGTCAGAATGCCTTCAAAGAGGCAAGTGCAGATCTTGATGCTGGCACTAGTACAGAAGCTAGTTCCTCCGACCCAGGTTCCCCAGCTCACATGGCTTGCCCAAGGCAGACACCAGGGCCAGAATGAAGTTGAACTCAGATGAGGAGGATGAAGATTTCATCCCAGATGATGCTACTTCCCAAAGGAAGACTGTCAGAAAGGAGTATGCCAGTTCTGATGCTGTGAAGGCTCCTGAGACAGCCAAGAAAGGGAAGACACTTACTCTTGAGAATGCCAGCTCCACCAGGCAAACCAAGTCTATGGCAAAGAAGCCTACCAAGAAGAGAGAGAGGAATCAGACCATTCATGTGAAGAGAAGGCCAGCCTCCATGGTCAGAACTCCTGAGCAGAGTGAAGAGGAAGAGGAGTAACCAGCTGCCAACCCACCTCCTTCCAAGTAGAGGAAGCTCATGGTGGATGCTACACCTAGCAAGCCACCTTCCAAGGCCAAGCCCTCTGCTCCCAAGAAGCCAGCTGCTACCAAGCCAAAGAGGACTACTAGAGACATCCCAGTTGCTGACAAGAACAAGGGTTCTTCATCCAGGGAAGCTGAGGAAGAAGATATTGTTGTTTTGAGGAAGCTGAAACCTCACCTGCTAGAACACAATGGTGATCATCCGTGGCAGAGAACATGAAGGAGAGAAATATCAAGGGCTTAGGAAGTGGAGAGATGCTGATCCCTATGCTATCAGGAGAAGGACTGTAGTAGATGCTCGCTTCCACACTAAGGAGCAGCAAGATTTCTATGAGACTGTCTTATTAGACAAGAGTCCATCTGTCAGTGACATGAGATACGTGGATTGGAAGTTCATCAAGGAGAATGAAGACTACTTCCCTCATGTGCTAGAAAACTTCAAGGCCATTGACATTGATGCTTTTGTTGGCAGAGAGTTGACAGCTTGGAATGATGAGATGATCATGCAATTCTATTCCACGGCTCACTTCTATCCAGATGGAAGGATTGTTTGGATGACTGAGGGCACCAGGTACCAGTCTATAGTTGATGAATGGGCTACCATCTTAGGAGCTCCAGAGGTGCAATAAGGAGATCTTGATGTTTATGCTGAGGTCAAGATGAACCACAATTCCATGGCCAACATGTATAGTCCTATTCCTAGAGCATACGTGAAGACACCCACAAGTTTGGCTCTGTCTACTTCCTGCAAGCAGGACTACGCACCACCAACACCATTATGAGGCATGCCTTGATGCAAAATCAGGTGATGACAAGATGATCAGGGGGTACTCCATCAACATGCTGCACCTTGTAGACACCCACACCAGGATCAGGGTGATGGATTTGATTGTAGAGACAATCAAGAGGACTGTTGCTGACCAGAAAATATCTTGTCGATATGCTCCCTATATCCAGATGCTCATTAATTCCAAAATGGAAAGAGCCTCTATCTACTTGATCGTCCACACCTGCCACTCCAGCTAGATTTTGAGGATAATGTTGTGGTGATGGATCCTACTCATCCCACTTCAACTACAACACAGGTTGAGGTTGAGGTTGAGGCCCAGGCATAGGCAGCCAGAGCCACCAGTGCTCAAGTACCAAGGACGAAGAGTGAACAAATGGCATATCTCATCAGCACTATCCAAGGGATGGAGAAGAACGTGAGTGAGATCCTAAAGAACCAGAAGAGCCTTGAGAGGATTGTGGAAACCAAGTTTCATGATTTGCATAACAAGGTGACTGAGCTGACCACCATTGTCGATGCCCTGAAGACGAAAGTGGATGAAGTGCCTAGCCCCAACTCTAGCTCCAGTGATGATGATGATAGTCCTCCTCTCCAAACTCACACTCAGTTCATGACATAGGTCAGATCTTCTGTCGTGCCAGTTCCAGAGACGAGACCATCTTCATCAGCACCTGCACCAGCTCCATCAGCATCCTCAGCACCTCCAGTGTCTACTCCACCACCTCAGCGGACTTCAGCTGAAGCATCCGCGGACGCTGTTCTTTTGACTCCTTCCATGGCCACCGGAGGAGATAGATCCCAGAGTGACGCTTAGCTCTATACCTTCGAGCTTTTTGGTAACTTGTTGCCAAAGGGGGAGAAGTTTTATAGATCATAGGGCTTCAAGAGAGAGTGTTGCATTTTGTTTGCTCTCTTCATTTCAAGAACATTTGGTTATCGTGTGGTTGTCCTAAAACTCCATCGTGTTTGATCATACGCTTTCTTTGATGATGCTACTATCTCTTATCTTTGTGATGTTTATATGATGATCATTCACTCATGTTTGGTGTTATGTGCATTGTAATCCATTCATATCTTTTATGCGCACCACCAAGTTGTATGTGACATGCAAGAGTGACCCATGATCCTAATCGATTGTGCATTTGCATTCAAACACAAATTTAAAATAGTGCACAAATTTAGGGGGAGCTTACTTATCACATACTTCTCAAAGCAATGACACTATTCATTGTTTATATCCTTATCGAAGCTTTGATCTATTTATTGTCATCAATTACCAAAAAGGGGGAGATTGAAAGCACAACTTCTTCCTAGGTGGTTTTGGTAATTAATAACAACATATATTTCATTGGACTAATGATTCTACCAAGTATATTTCAGGAAAAGTTCAATGAATGGATTGGCAAAGGATTGTGTGGAGATCCCCTAGATGCAAGGAACATATATTGGCAACAAGCTTCAAGACTCTACATTTTGCATTTTGTGAGAAATCACATTTGAGTCCTTAGGAAAGCCAATACAATTAAAAGGGGATGAGGTATCCATGATGATCTGGTTGCTCAAGTGCTCAGAGTTAGCCACCAAAAACACCCATGAAATTCTCCCACAAAATACTCTGCCTAAACCCTACCACTCAAAACTGGTGCTACCAAGTTTACCAAATCGGCCCCACAGAGTTTTATCCTAGACAGATCCTAAGCCAAACCCTAGTGTCTCGGTGACACCGAAATCAGTGACCAACTCTTGGGTATCCTATTTCTAAAAATTGGAATTTCCGATTTTTGCAAATCGGTTCCACCGAGTTTGGGTAATTGCCTAGGTCAGCCAAATCAGACCCACCGAGATTTATATATCGGTATCACCGGAACGCCAAAAGTTGCCACATTTTGCACTAGTCGGTGCAACCGAGTTTTTGCTTCGGTTTCACCGAGTTGGGCAATAATGTTGTAACGGTTGGATTTTTGGAGATGCCTATATATACCCCTCCACATGCCTCTCGCTCGTAGAGGAAGCACTCAGAACAGACCAACACTTGCCCCATCCATTTTTTGAGAGAGAACCACCTTCTCATGTGTTGAGATCAAGATCTTACACTCCAACCATATGAATCTTAATTTCTAGCCTCCCCAAGTTGCTTTCCACCCAATCAACCTCTTCTACCAAGCCAAATCCAAGAGAGAGTGATTGTGTGTTGAGGAGACTATCTTTTGAAGCACAAGAGCAAGGATTTTATCATTCTTACCACATCTATTACCTTTTGGAGAGTGGTGTCTCCTAGATTGGTTAGGTGTCGCTTGGGAGCGTTCGTCTTCGTGTGTGGGGTTGAACCAATAAGTTTGTAAGGGCAAGGAGATCGCCTACTTCGTGAAGATCTACCCTGAGTGAGGTAGTCCTTTGTGGACGTAAGCCGTGATGGAATAGACGAGGTTTCTACTTCGTGGACCCTTTTGGGTGGAGCCCTCCATGGACTCTCGCGGCCGTTACATGTTGGGGAACGTTCCATGGGAAACAAAAAATTTCCTACGAACACCCTAGATCTATCTATGGAGATCAAAATCTACGAGAGGGGGGTGCATCTACATACTCTTGTAGATCGCTAAGCGGGAAGCGTTAAGAAACGCGGTTGATTTAGTCAAATGTCTTCGCGGTTCAATCACGATCCGTCCCGTGATCCAATCACGATCTAGTGCCGAACGGACGGCACCTCCGCGTTCAGCACAAGTGCAGCTCGATGTCGTCTCCGCCTCCTTGATCCAGCAAGTGAGGGCGAAGAGGTAGATGAGTTCTTCGGCAGCACGACGACGTGGTGGCGGTGGTGGTGGAGCTGTCACGGCAGGGCTTCGCCAAGCGCTACCGCGATGAACTAGAGGAGAAACGATCTAGGGAGAGGGAGGGCAGGGCTGCGCCGTGGATTGTGGTGCGACTGCCCTCCCTCTCCTCTCATATATATAGGAGGAAGGGAGGAGGGGCCGGCGCCCTAGGGTTCCCCACTAGGGGGGTGGCGGCCAACGTGGGGCGGCGCCCCAAGGGTGGCCGCCCCCTCACAGCCCATGTGGCCTCTCGGGGTGGGTGGACCCCTTCCGGTGGACCCCCGGAACCCTTCGGCACTCCCGGTAGATGACGCCCGAATTCCTTCCGGTGAACAAAACAGAACTTCCTATATATCATTCTTTACCTCCGGACCATTCTGGAACTTCTCTTGACATCCGGAATCTCATACGGGACTCTGAACAACTTTCGGTCACCAACATATATATAACTCAACAATACCAAATCGTCACCGAACGTTAAGTGTGCAGACCCTGCGGGTTCGAGAACTATGCAGACATGACCGAGACACCTCTATGACCAATAATCAATAGCGGGACCTGGATGTCCATATTGGTTCCTACATATTCTACGAAGATATTTATCGGTCGAACCACGATGTCAAGGATTCAATCAATCCCGTATTCGGCTCCCTTTGTCCATCGGTATGTTACTTGCCCGAGATTCGATCGTCGGTATCTCCATACCTAGTTCAATCTCGTTACCAGAAAGTCTCTTTACTCGTTCCATAATACAAGATCCCGTGTCTAACTCCTTAGTCAAAAACACATTGCTTGCAAGCTTCTTGTGATGTTGTATTACCGAGTGGGCCAAGAGATACGTCTCCATCATACGGAGTGACAAATCTTAGTCTCGATCCATACCAACCCAACAGACACCCTCGGAGATACCTGTAGAGCACCTTTATAGTCACCCGGTTACGTTGTGATGTTTGATACACACAAGGCATTCCTCCGGTGTCCGGGAGTTGCATGATCTCATGGTCGTAGGAACTTATACTTGACATGGATAAAGCAGTAGCAATAAACTGACACGATCAAATGCTATGCTTACGGTTGGGTCTTTGTCCATCACATCATTCTTCTAATGGTGTGATCCCGTTATCAAATGACAACTCATGTCCATGGTTTGGGAAACCTTAACCATCTTTGATCAACGAGCTAGTCTAGTAGAGGCTCACTAGGGACACAGTGTTGTCTATGTATCCACACATGTATCCGAGTTTCCAATTAATAAAATTATAGCATGGATAATAAACGATTATCATGAACAAGGAAATATGATAATAACTATTTTACTATTGCCTCTAGGGCATATTTTCAACAGTCTCCCACTTGCACTAGAGTCAATAATCTATTTCACATTGCTATGTGATTTACATTGTAATGAATCTAACACCCATAGAGTTCTGGTGCTGATCATGTTTTGCCCGTGGAAGAGGCTTAGTCAACGGGTCTGCAACATTCAGATCCGTATGTACTTTGCAAATATTTATGTCCTCCTCTTTGATGTAATCGCGGATGGAATTGAAGCGGCTCTTTATGTGTCTGGTCCTTTTGTGAAACCTGGGCTCTTTGGCTAGAGCAATGGCGCCAGTGTTATCACATAAGAGAGTCATCGGATCCAGTGCACTGGGCACAACTCTAAGATCTATCATGAACTGCTTCATCCAGACTACTTCCTTCGCCGCTTCCGGAGCAGCGATGTACTCCGCTTCACATGTAGAATCAGCTACCATGCTTTGCTTGGAAATGCACCAGCTTACCGCTCCACCATTCAGAATATATACGTATCCGGTTTGAGACTTAGAGTCATCCAGATCTGTGTCAAAGCTAGCATCAACGTAACCCTTTACGACGAGCTCTTGATCACCTCCATAAACGAGAAACATCTCGTTAGTCCTTTTGAGGTACTTAAGGATATTCTTGACCGATGTACAGTGTTCCATTCCTGGATCACTTTGAAACCTTCCGGCCATACTTATGGCAAGGCTGACATCTGGTCTTGTGCACAACATCGCATACATTATAGAGCCTATAGCTAAAGCATAGGGTATGACACTCATCTTTTCTCTATCCTCGGTAGTCGCTAGGCATTGAGTCTTACTCAACTTCACACCATGTAAGACAGGCAAGAACCTTTTCTTGGACTGATCCATTTTGAACTTCTTCAAAACCTTATCAAGATATGTGCTTTGTGAAAGTCCTATTAAGCGTCTCGATCTATCTCTATAGATCTTGATGCCTAATATGTAAGCAGCTTCTCCGAGGTCTTTCATTGAAAAACTCTTGTTCAAATATATCTTCACGCTTTCTAAAAGTTCTATATTGTTTCCAATCAGTAATATGTCATCCTCATATAATATTAGAAACGCTATAGAGCTCCCACTCACTTTCTTGTAAATACAAGCTTCTCCATAAACTTGAATGAACCCAAATGCTTTGATCACCTCATCAAAGTGAAGATTCCAACTCCGAGACACTTGCACCAGTCCATAAATGGATCGCTGGAGCTTGCACACTTTGTCAGCATTTTTAGGATCGACAAAACCTTTTGGTTGCATCATATACAACTCTTCCTTAAGGAACCGTTAAGGAACGCTGTTTTGACATCCATCTGCCAGATCTCGTAATCGGAAAATGCAGCTATTGCTAACATGATCCTGACAGACTTAAGCATCGCTACGGGAGAGAAAGTCTCATCGTAGTCAACTCCTTGAACTTGTGAAAACCCTTTTGCAACAAGTCGAGCTTTATAGACGGTGACATTACCGTCCGCGTCCGTCTTTTTCTTAAAGATCCATTTATTCTGTATGGCCTTATGATCACATGGTAAGTCCTCCAAAGTCCACACTTTGTTCTCATAGATGGATCCTCTCTCGGATTTCATGGCCTCTAGCCATTTGTCGGAATCCGGGCCCATCATCGCTTCTTCATAGCTTGTAGGTTCATTGTTGTCTAACAACATGACCTCCAAGACAAGATTGCCGTAACACTCAAGGGCGGTACGATACCTTGTCGACCTACGAGGCTCAGTAGCAACTTGATCTAAAGTTTCATGATCATCATCATTAGCTTCCTCTTCACTTGGTTTAGGCGCTGCAGAAATATCTTTCTGCGTCATGCTACTCTCCAACTGAAGTGACGGTTCAATAACCTCATCATGTTCTACCTTCCTCCCACTCAATTCTTTCGAGAGAAACTCTTTCTCGAGAAAGGACCCGTTTTTAGCAACAAACACTTTGCCCTCGGATATGAGATAGAAGGTATACCCAACTGTTTCCTTAGGGTAACCTATGAAGACGCATTTGTCCGCTTTGGGTTCGAGCTTATCAGGTTGAAGCCTTTTCACATAAGCATCGCAGCCCCAAACTTTAAGAAACGACGGCTTATGTTTCTTGCCAGACCATAATTCATACGGTGTTGTCTCAACGGACTTTGATGGTGCCCTATTTAAATTGAATGCGGCTGTCTCTAATGCATAACCCCAAAACGATAGTGGCAGATCAGTGAGAGACATCATAGGTCGCACCATATCCAATAGAGTACGATTACGATGCTCGGGAACACCATTACGCTGTGGTGTTCCAGGTGGCGTAAGTTGTGAAACAATTCCACACTGTCTCAAATGCATACCAAACTCATAACTCAGATATTCTCCACCATAATCAGATCGTAGAAACTTTATCTTCTTGTTACGATGATTTTCTACTTCACTCTGAAATTCCTTGAACTTTTCAAATGCTTCAGACTTGTGTTTTACTAAGTAAATATACCCATATCTACTCAAATCATCAGTGAAGGTAAGAAAATAACGATATCCACCGCGAGCTTCAACACTCATCGGACCGCACACATCAGTATGTATGATTTCCAACAAGTCACTTGCCCGCTCCATTGTACCGGAGAACGGGGTTTTCGTCATCTTGCCCATGAGGCATGGTTCACATGCATCAAGCAATTCAAAATCGAGTGATTCCAAAAGTCCATCAGCATGGAGCTTCTTCATGCGTTTTACACCAATATGACCTAAGCGGCAGTGCCACAAGAGAGTGGTACTATCATTATTAACTTTCCATCTTTTGGCATCAATGTTATGAATGTGTGTATCACTACTATCGAGATTCAACAAGAATAAACCATTCACATTGGGTGCATGACCATAAAACATGTTACTCATATAAATAGAACAACCATTATTCTCTGATTTAAATGAATAACCGTCTCGCAATAAACAAGATCCAGATATAATATTCATGCTCAACGCAGGCACCAAATAACAATTATTTAGGTTTACTACTAATCCCGATGGTAATTGAAGAGCGAGCGTGCCGACGGCGATCACATCAACCTTGGAACCATTTTCAACGCGCATCGTCACTTCATCCTTCGCCAGCCTCCGTTTATTTCGTAGTTCCTGTTTCGAGTTACAAATATGAGCAATCGAACCGGTATCAAATACCCAGACACTACTACGAGAGCTAGTGAGGTACACATCAATAACATGTATATCAAATATACCTTTGTTGAAGTTGCCAGCCTTCTTACCAGCCAGGTACTTGGGGCAATTCCGGTTCCAGTGGCCAGTCCCCTTGCAATAGAAGCACTCAGTCTCAGGCTTGGGTCCAGCCTTGGGTTTCTTCATGGGAGCGGCAACTTGCTTGCCACCCTTCTTGAAGTTTCCCTTCTTTCCCTTGCCTTTCTTGAAACTAGTGGTTTTATTCCCCATCAACACTTGATGCTCCTTTTTGATTTCTACTTCCGCGACTTTCAGCATCACGAATAGCTCGGAGACAGACTTTTCCATCCCTTGCATATTATAGTTCATCACGAAGCCTTTGTAGCTAGGTGGTAGTGACTGGAGAATTCTGTCAGTGGCCGTTTCGGGCGGAAGCTGGACTCCCAAATCATTCGAACGGTTGTAGTACCCAGACATTCTGAGTAGATGCTCACTGATAGAACTATTCTCCTCCATCTTGCAGGCGAAGAACTTATCGGAGGTCTCATACCTCTCGATCCGGGCATTTACTTGAAATACTAACTTCAACTCCTGGAACATCTCAAATGCTCCATGGCGTTCAAAACGCTTTTGAAGTCCCGATTCTAAGCCGTACAACATGGCGCACTGAACTATAGAGTAGTCATCAGAACGTGCCTGCCAGGCATTCACAACGTCCACAGACGATTGTCGGCATCCTGGGAACGGGGTTACCCAGACCTGCTGATACGTCTCCAACGTATCTATAATTTTTGATTGTTCCATGCTATTATATTATCTGTTTTGGATGTTTTATATGCATTAATATGCTATTTTATATTATTTTTGGGACTAACCTATTAATCTAGAGCCTAGTGCCAGTTTCTGTTTTTTCCTTGTTTTTGAGTATTGCAGATAAGGAATATTAAACGGAGTCCAAACGGAATAAAATCTTCGGAATGATTTTTTCTAGACCAGAAGCAACCCAGCAAACTTGGAGATGAAGGCAGAAGGCCTGCCATGTGGCGACAAGCCACAGGGGCGCGCCCTAGGGGGGGGCGCCCCCCTGGCTTGTGGCCCCACGGCAGCTCTCCTAACCCTATTCTTCGGCCAATAAATTCCCAAATATTCCCTGGATACCAAAAGGAGCCACGAAAATACTTTTCCGCCGCCGGAAGCCTCTGTTCCCGTGAGATCCAATCTTTGAGCCTTTTTCGGTAATCTGCCGGAGGGGGATTCGATCACGGAGGGCATCTACATCAACTCCATTGCCCCTCCGATGATGCGTGAGTAGTTCACCACAGACCTTCGGGTCCATAGCTAGTAGCTAGATGGCTTCTTATCTCTCTTTGTTCTTCAATACCATGTTCTTCATGATCTTCATGGAGATCTATCCGATGTAATACTCTTTTGCGGTGTGTTTGTCGAGATCTGATGAATTGTGGGTTTATGTTCAGATTACCTATGAATATTATTTGAATCTTCTCTGAATTCTTATATGCATGATTTCATATCTTTGCAAGTCTCTTCAAGTTATTGGTTTGGTTTCGCCAACTAGATTGGTAATTCTTGCAATGGGAGAAGTGCTTAGTTTTGGGTTCAATCTTGCGGTGTCCTCACCCAGTGACAAAGTAGGGGTAGAGAGGCACGTATTATATTGTTGCCATCGAGGATAAAAAGATGGGGTTTTCATCATATTGCTTGAGTTTATCCCTCTACATCATGTCATCTTACCTAATGCGTTACTCTGTTCTTCATGAACTTAATACTCTAGATGCAGGTAGGAGTCGGTCGATGTGTGGAGTAATAGTAGTAGATGCATAATCGTTTCGGTCTACTTGACACGGACGTGATGCCTATATGCATAATCATTGCCTTGGATATCTTCATAATTATTCGCTTTTCTATCAATTGCTCGACAGTAATTTGTTCACCCACCGTATTATTTTCCTTCATGAGAGAAGCCTCTAGTGAAACCTATGGCCCCCGGGTCTATTTTCCATAATATATTTTCATATCTATAAACCAAAAATACCAAAAATATCTTGCTGCAATCTTTTTACTTTTAGTTTACTTTTCGTTTTAGCAATCCTACCTATCTATCTCTATCAGATCTCATCCTTGCAAGTAACCGTGAAGGGATTGACAACCCCTTTATAGCGTTGGGTGCAAGTGTTTGATTATTTGTGTAGGTACATCTATTGGGGACTTGCTTGTATCTCCTACTGGATTGATACCTTGGTTCTCAACTACTGAGGGAAATACTTATCTACTTTGCTGCATCACCGTTTCCTCTTCAAGGGAAAACCAACGCATGCTCGAGAAGTAGCACCTGCCTGCCTGCGGCCCAGGGCATGGCCCACTTCGACAGCCAGTACGGCCCGGCGCAGCATCGCCCAGAACAAGGCCCTCGCGAGAGTCCCACCCTCGCGAGGAGGACGACACCAAGACCCCCAGAAGGAGGAGGCCTCCCCAGGCTCCCTCCCGAGGGGCGGAGATCTCTATGCAGCGCTCGGCCTCGAGAGGCTGAGGTAACGCCAGCCGGGCCAGGCGGGCGCCAGCGGGCGCAGGAGAAGCAGTTTCCTCTTTGGTGCAAAGGAGGCAAGGACGTACGCGGGTTCCCCAGGCGTCCCCCCAAAGGTTTCCATTCCGGCGCAACAAGACCAAGACCACAAGCCCCGCAGGACGGACGTCATCGCCGAGCCCACTTCTGCATCACCACCAGCTACTTTGCAGGCGAAGACCACCTTTCGTCAGGATAAGGTGTACTTCTTGTCCCCCTTTGAAATTGGCGCTATGGGATCCCTTCCCTCCAATACGATGAGGGGAGAGGACCCGGGCCATTATAAATAGAGACTAGGCTGCTCCGTAGAGGGGGGGATCCGAAACCACCCGAGCGCCCTCGCGAGGTTGCTCACCACTGTACCATTTCATCCTCAAACCTCCTCGTGAGGCAATCCACCAAAAGCAGGAGTAGGGTTTTATGCTTCGCAGCGGCCCGAACCTGGGTAAATCTGCGTGTTAGTCTTCTTCCGCGGGATTGAGTGAGTTTTGACTCGGCTAGGATGTGGAGCTGTGAGCTTGAGGCTGAAGCTGGTGGGGATCTTCACACACGCCCCTGGGTTCGAACCTGTTTGGGTTTTGCGGAGCCCGAAATCTGACAATGACGTTGTAGGGGGTGGCACACCAAGCGGCACATCAAGGACATAAGCCTTTTGCGAAGCCGTGAGGATAATCCTCAGATTACGTACCTAGTCAGCATAGTTACTTCCATCATCTTTCAACTTAGCTTTCTCTAGGAACACATTAAAATTCAGGGGAGCTATTGCGCGAGCCATTGATTGTCACAACCCTAGTTTAACTTTGCTTGATAATGCATTCATGCATGCATTTTTGTTTTCTTTTGAAAAAGAAATGAGGAATGATCAAGCCTCACCATTCAATTTTTTGTCAAATAAGCAATATAAAAATTGCTTCAAAGTGAACCAAGAAAATGTCCCTCGTATTCTAATAAAATATTGGACTGAGGTAAATTTGCCAACCAATATTTTGGAATCACAGAAACATTTTAACGTGGGCTTTTGAATTAATCAAACAATTATTTGCAATGGAATTGTATTTACTATATATATAATATAGTTCCATTTGTTCTAAAAATTATGATGAGACACTGGATAAATCCACTTGTCCACATTTTTTTTTTTCAGGATTTACTAAAATGGTTTGATATTTTTTTGCAAACCAAAACAAATTGAAAGAAATAGAAAAGAGAAAACAAATAAAGAAAAAGGCCTACCTGGCCACTTACTGGCGGCCCAATTGGTCTGGCCCAGCCCACCAGGGGCTAGACCGTCTTCTTCCTCCTGCCAGGAGGATAGGCAAAGCCGTGGCGAGCTCGTCGATGATGCCTCGCCACCTCCTGCTTGCCGTCGAGCACCCGGACGCGTGGATAGACCCCAGAGACTCGTCTGGATTGAGCCAACGCCCAGCCATTCGCCCACCTCGCTCTCTCCCTCTCCCTCTGCTCCTTCTTCCTCAGAACCGAGCACTCCGACGCGCACCACCGCGACCACCATCGCTGCTCCGCCTCCCTGAGTTGCCCAGTGCCTCCACCACCTCGAGCTGCTCCTCCCCGCCAACGAATTTGAGCCGCGGAACATCAGAGACGACGAGCGCGAGCTTCTTCCCCAACCACGGCCGCCGGACGCCGTCACCAAATTCACCGGCCAGAGAGGGCCTCCGACCTCACCGTCTGAGGGATCACTAGAAGAGTGTCTAGAGGGGGGGTGAATAGACTACTAGCAGGAATTTAAAAACTAACCTTTTCCCAAGTTAATTGGTTGGCAGATTTTAACTTCATAGCAAGTCTAGCAAGTCTAATATACCCTACACATGCATGTCAACAAATATGGCAGCGGAAAGTAAAGACATTGCACATGAAGTAAAGAGTTGAGATAGGTAGATCAAAAGCAATTGGAGACGCAAAGATTTTTCCCATGGTTCCGATAGGTGGTGCTATCGTACGTCCACGTTTATGGAGTCTTCAACCCACGCAGGGTAACGGTCGCGAGAGTCCACGGAGGGCTCCACCCATAAGGGTCCACGAAGTAGCAACCTTGACTATTCCATAACGGCTTCCGTCCATGAAGGACTAGCCTCACTATGGGTAGATCTTCACGAAGTAGGCGATCTCCTTGCCCTTACAAACTTCTTGGTTCAACTTCACAACACGAAGTAGGAGGCTCCCAAGCGACACCTAACCAATCTAGGAGGCACCACCCTCCAAAAGGTAATAGGCTCGGCAATGACGATGAACTCCTTGCTCTTGTGCTTCAAGATGATAGACTCCTCAACACACAATCACTCTCTCACAGATTTGGCTTGGTGGAAGAGATGGGATTGGTAGAAAGCAACTTGGGGAGGCTAGAGATCAAGATTCATATGGTTGGAATGGAATGGCATGATCTCAACACATGAGTAGGTGGCTCTCTCTCAGAAAACTGGATGGGGCAAGTATGGAATAGTTCTGAGTGCTTCTGTTTCGAGTGGGTGGTGGTGAAGGGGTATATATAGGCATCCCCAAAAATCCAACCATTACACACAAAATGACCAACTCGGTGACACCGATGTGTTAATCTCGGTGGTACCGAAGTGACCAAAAGGTGGCAACTTTTGAATCTCGGTGAGACCGATATATGAAACTCGGTTGCACCGATAAGGTGACCAACGGTCAGATTGCCCAATCTCGGTGATGCCGATTCAACAAACTCGGTGGTACCGATTTTGTGAAACTGCGTAACAGAAAGTTGGCAAGCTGAACTCGGTGGCACCGAAGCAGTATCGGTTGCACCGAATGGCTTGGGTTTGCCTTAGGTCTGTCTGAGTATGGGAATCGGTGGCACCGAGTGTATGTGTTGGTTGCACCGATTTTGGATATTTGACTTTGGACAGACTTTTGTGGAAGAGCTTGTGGGTGTTTTTGGTGACTATCACTTGTGCACGTATGAGCATTTTGTTCACCAACAGTACCTTACCCCCTTTTAATAGTATTGGCTTTCCTATGGACTCAAAGTGATTTCTCACAAAGTAAAATGTAGAGTCCTCTTGCTTGAAGCTTTGCCAATCCATTTCCTTGCATCTTGGGGTATTTCCACAATCCTTTTGCCTGCCCTCTCTGTGGACTTTATCTGAAATACACTAGGTAAAAGTATTAGTCCAAGAGACAATGTATGTTGTCATGAATTATCAAAACCACCAAGGGAGCATGTTGTGCTTTCAATCTCCCCCTTTTTGGTAATTGATGACAACATACAATCAAAGCTTCAAATAAAGATATGCATGGATATAATGAAGAATTTGAGAGACACATGACTTAGACTTGCTCCCCCTAAATGTGTGCAATTTCTTTAAAGGATAGTTGCTTTGGAATGCATGGACACACATGTAGTAGAAGGGATATAACAAGTCATGTGTATCTTGGCTATATGCATCAAATATATATGAATGAGATGTATCCTTGTTCAAGACTTCACTCTTGCAAACAATATGTGCGAGAAGCTAGAGATCATCCTGACCAAGGGTATGATGCATAAACTTACCTTGAGTTCTTGAGCATTCTTGTAGTAGAAATACACTTGAGAAAACAATGTTAGGAAACACAAGAGTATTCTACTAAGAAAAAGCAATAGAACTCAAAAGTACCAAGATATGGAGAACATATAGAAGATAGTATTTCTTAAGATTGATATGTCTCCAAGATCATTTAGAGCTTTCTCCCCTTAGATATGAAAATAGTAGATCATCCTCTCCCCCTGAATCTTAGCATGTAGATATTGGGATTGGATAGGGTGAGAAAAATCTAAGATGATCACCATTAGAAAGTATGTTTATTTCAATATTGACAACTTATGTTAGACTTTTCTCCCCCTACTTTGGTATTCTCACCTTGTTTATATAAGTACAAACATTGATATTCGCTCTCCCCCTTGATCATATCTCCCCCTTTGCATAAGCATGTATCTCCCCCTTTAGCATGAAGCTTTGTATATTTCTCCCCCTTTGGCATTAATTTCCAAAAAGGTCATACACAGGGACAGATACAGGGATCATTGACTAAGAAGGGATCCTTGAGAACAAGGGTCATTGAATGTAGGGTTCATAGAAATGAAAACTGTGGGAATCATGAAAAAAAAATCTCTCACTTTGGCTGATCTGAGATTTTGTAAGACTTCTCCTCCTTTGAGATAGGGATCCTTGAATAAAGAATTTCTCCCCCTAAAGTTTTTTTTATAATAAGAAGGGATCATAGAAGTAACAAAATCACTATAGAAGGTTTACTGAAGAAACACAGTTTTGCAATAAATAAGAGAAGATATAAATCGGTGGCTCCGATAGAAACAAATCGGTGGTGCCGAGATTTTATGGTGCAGCTCATCTGCTAATTCGGTAGAACCGAGTTATTTGTATCGGTGGCTCTGAGGCTTAAACAGAAACTTGGCAGTGGGATTTTGAAATCGAGATTTCTCAAACTTTGCCAATAACACAGTGACAAAAGAAGTTTTCAAAGGAATCGCAAAAAGATTTTATATATAGATATCAGCTAGTGTAGGTTTGAGTGGTTCCAAGAAATTTTGCAAATCGGAGAATGAACCATTTAAAATACCTAACTAGATGATGGGCGGTGACTAGGTCACCTATATTAGAGTATATTGACTTAGGAGCCAAGCAAGAATACTTGATCATAGGTCATACTCAACGTTAAGCTCAAAATGGGGTTACCATTTTTCGATTAAGCATTTTAATGTCTTCATATCACTTGAGTTGCTTTAGCTCATGTCTTGGAGTAAAGCCTTTTCAAGGATATGAGTACATACCTTTGAGTGATGTTGATGACGTGGCTTGTAGGTGAACTTGTTGAGGATGCTTGAGGTTGATGAAGATCATCTTGAGTTGGGAGCAATCCTTCTCGTTTTAGTGAACATGTCACCTACATAGGTTAGTCAAGCAAGGAAGAACAATATGTATATCCCTTTGATATGATACCAATTGAGATTTAGCAAATATGATCACATCAAGTATATATCAAGGATATGGTTGAGTTGTCTTCTTCCTTCCATCATCAAGACAGGTTGTGGATACTTGGTCAAGACAAGATTGCTTATGATTGGAGTTGATGGCAATCTTGTGGAATGAAAATCTTCCAAGTACCTACAAAATGTTAGATGCAATGCAAGGGAGCATAGAATTCCATGGCATAAGATAACACGTTAAAAGTATCATGGAAATATCAAGAAAGCTCATGCCCTTGCATGCATCCGAGTGAGTCTAGCTCAAGTTTGAAGCATCAATGATGTTCAACTCACTCCTCAAATAACAGAATGTTTTCTCATCAAGTGGCTTAGTAAAGATGTCGGCCAATTGCTTGTTAGTGCGAACATGCTTAAAATTAATATCTCCTTTGGCAACATGATCACGAATAAAATGATGTCTAACTTGAATATGTTTAGTTCGAGAATGTTGCACAGGATTATGACCAATTTTAATAGCACTTTCATTGTCACAAAGTAATGGAACATTTCTAACATGGATTCCATAATCCTTAAGCGTTTGTGTCATCCATAGTAATTGTGCACAACAAGATCCAGCAGCAATATACTCAGCTTCGGCAGTAGATAGAGATACTGAGTTTTGTTTCTTGGAGGACCAAGACACAAGAGATCTACCCAAAAATTGACAAGTACCCGAGGTGGATTTTCTATCAACCTTGTCACCGGCATAGTCTGAATCGGAATAGCCAACAAGGTTAAAGGAAGATCCCTTGGGGTACCAAATGCCAAAGTTTGGTGCTTGTATCAAATATCTCACAATACGTTTCACGGCCAAAAGATGACACTCTTTAGGTGCAGCTTGATATCTAGCACACATGCAAACACTAAGCATAATATCGGGACGAGAGGCACATAGATATAGCAATGAACCAATCATAGATCGATAAAAAATTTGATCAACCGGTTCATTCTCCTTGGTAAGATCAACATGTCCACTAGTAGGCATAGGAGTTTTCATACCTTTGCACTCTTGCATGTTGAACTTCTTGATCAAGTCGTTGGTATACTTAGTTTGAGAGATGAAAGTTCCTTCTTTCGTTTGCTTGATTTGCAAACCAAGAAAGAATTTCAGCTCACACATCATGGACATCTCATACTTGTCAGACATCAACCTTCCAAATCTTTCACTAAATTGTGGGTTAGTAGATCCAAAGATAATATCATCCACATAGATTTGGCACACAAATAATTCACCATTAACTCTCTTAGTGAATAAGGTTGCGTCAATTTTACCAATTTCAAAACCTTTTTCAATGAGAAACTTCGTTAAGCTTTTGTACCAAGCATGAGGGGCTTGCTTAAGACCATAAAGGGCTTTACGAAGCTTGTAAACATGATTAGGTTTCTTAGGATTCACAAAACCAGGTGGTTTCTTAGGATTCAATCTCACCATTTAAAAAGGCACTTTTAATGTCCATTTGATAAAGCGTGATATCATGGTGATTAGCATAAGCAAGAAGAATGCGAATAGCTTCAAGTCTAGCGACGGGGGCGTAGGTCTCACCGTAGTCCATACCTTCGACTTGCGTATATCCTTGGGCTACGAGACGAGCCTTGTTCCGTACAACTTGACCGTCTTCATCTTGCTTGTTCCGAAACACCCATTTTGTTCCGATGATGTTTTGCTCATCCTTGGGCTTTTCCACGAGTGTCCACACTTTGTTCCTCTCGAAGTTGTGAAGCTCTTCATGCATCGCGTTCACCCAATCCGGGTCTTCAAGTGCTTGTTCTACCTTCAAGGGCTCAATGCTAGAGATAAAAGAATAATGCTCACAAAAGTTGGCTAGGCGAGTTTTAGAGCGAGTGATTCTCCATGTTTGTATATCACCAAAGATTTATTTTAGGGGATGGTTCTTGGTCACTTGTGCTCGAACTCGGGTCAGCTTCCGATTGTTGGATGGTGGAGCTTCTTCTTCATCATCATCTCCTTCATCTTCGTTGTTGTTGAAGGTGTCGTTTCCTTGAGGTGGTGGTGAAGGAGGTTGTGGTGGATCTTCATGATGCATTTCCTCCTCTTCATCATCTTGTCGTGTACCGCTTGTGGATGCCTCCATGTCATGTTGTGGTTCACCTTGACGTGAAGTAGGGGCTTCCACTTGAGTTGATGAAGTACTTTCCTTCACCTCCATGGGACGAATCTTGCCGATGGACAAGTCTTGGATAGCTTCCGAAGGGTCCTTATCACCTACATCATTTGGCAATTGTTCGACTTGCGAACCATTAGATTCATCAAACTTCACATCTACCGTCTCTTCAACTTTTTGAGTGAAGTTGTTGTAGACATGGTAAGTGTGAGAGTTGGATCCGTAACCGAGTAGGAATCCTTCATGAGATTTAGGAGCAAATTTAGTACGACGATGCTTATCAAGAATGTAGCACTTTGAGCCGAATACCCGAAAGTATCCAACTTGGGGTTTGTTACCGGTGAGTAGCTCGTATCCCGTTTGAAAGCACAACATGCTCCCTTGGTGGTTTTGATAATTCATGACAACATACATTGTCTCTTGGACTAATACTTTTACCTAGTATATTTCAGATAAAAGTCCATGGAGAAAAGGGTTGGCAAAGGGCTGTGTGGAGATACCCCAAGATGCAAGGAAATAGGTTGGCAAAGCTTCAAGGAAGAGGACTCTACATTTTACATTTGTGAGAAATCACTTTGAGTCCATAGGAAAGCCGATACTATTAAAAGGGGGTAAGGTTTTGTTGGTGAACAAAATGCTCATACGTGCACAAGTGATAGTCACCAAAAACACCCACAAGCTCTCCCACCAAAGTCTGTCCAAAGCCAAAATATTAAAATCGGTGCAACCAACATTTCCATCCCGGTGCCACCGATTCTCAACCCTAGACAGACTCAGCCAAACCCTAGCCACTTCGGTGCAACCGATTCCATTCCGGTGCCACCGAGTTTAGGTTGCCAACTTTCTGTTACGCAAATTCACAATATCGGTACCACCGAGATTGTTGGATCGGCGTCACCGAGATTGGGCAATCTGACCGTTGGTCACCTTATCGGTGCAACCGAGTTTCATATATCGGTCTCACCGAGATTCAAAAGTTGCCACCTTTTGGTCACTTCGGTACCACCGAGATTAACACATCGGTGTCACCGAGTTGGTCATTTTGTGTGTAACGGTTGGATTTTTGGGGATGCCTATATATACCCCTCCACCACCACCTACTCGAAAGAGAAGCACTCAGAACTATTCCATACTTGCCCCATCCAGTTTTCTGAGAGAGACCCACCTACCCTTGTGTTGAGGTCAAGATCATCCACTCCAACCATATGGATCTTGATTTCTAGCCTCCCCAAGTTGCTTTCCATCAATCCCATCTCTTCCACCAAGCCAAATCTATGAGAGAGTGATTGTGTGTTGAGGAGTCTATCATCTTGAAGCACAAGAGCAAGGAGTTCATCGTCATTACCGAGCTATTACCTTTTGGAGGGTGGTGCCTCCTAGATTGTTTAGGTGTCGCTTGGGAGCATCCTACTTCGTGTTGTGGAGTGAACCAAGAAGTTTGTACGGGCAAGGAGATCGCCTACTTCGTGAAGATCTACCCATAGTGAGGCTAGTCCTTCGTGGACGGAAGCCGTTATGGAATAGTCAAGGTTGCTACTTCGTGGACCCTTATGGGTGGAGCCCTCCGTGGACTCTCGCGATCGTTACCCTCCGTGGGTTGAAGACTCCATAAACGTGGACGTACGATAGCACCACCTATCGGAACCATGGAAAAAATCCTTGCGTCTCCAATTGCGTTTGATCTACCTATCTCAACTCTTTACTTCATATGCAATGTCTTTACTTTCCGCTGCTATACTCGTAGACATGCATGTGTAGGGTGTGCTTGACTTGCTATCTCGCTATGATTGTTAAAATCTGCCAACCAATTAACTTGGGAAAAGGTTAGGTTTTAAATTCCTGCTAGTAGTCTATTCACCCCCCCCTCTAGACACTCTTCTAGTGATCCCACAGTTGGTATCAGAGCTTTGGTCTCCATTGCTTCGGTTTAATCACCGTGGAGGAAGATGGATGTGTCTAGTATAAGGAGCTTGAGCTGTAGAGTGCCCATTCTTGATGGAGAGTACTATAGTCAATGGAAAACCTTGATGCTTGAGCTGTTTAATGAGTTTCAATTGAGCAAGTATGTTAAGAGCCCTTATGTACCTCCCATTGATCCCTTACACCCCACACACGAAGAGGAAATTGATATGCTATGCAATCTTAGAACTGTTAATCTCATTGTTAGAGCATTGCCTAGAAATGTGCTTGATCAAATGAAGAATTTTGAATGTGCTTATACTTTGTGGAATGACTTGGGGAAATGATATCCAAGTTATTCATTAAATAATCTTGATGAAATTCTTCATAAAACTATTGCCTTTCACAAAATGACGCCTAGTGATCCCAAGTTTGATGATTGTCTATTCGAGCTTAGAGACCTCATGCGTGCTAAAGGAGATGTCACAACCATTAGCAACATCATTGTAGAAGCCATTCGAATTCATAAACTTGAACATTGTCATGATCACAATCCTAACGAATCTCTTGTTCTTTATGACGAGGATTTCCCACTTGATGATGACAATGTGGAACATGGCTACTATGATGAAGATGAGTTGTTCGACATCGAGTATGAGAAGATCATGAAGAATCTAAGTCTCAAGGCAAACTTCAAGGATTACTTGTCCGGAGGAAAAGAGTGGATTCTCGATAGCGGATGTACCGATCATATGACCGGAGATAGAGAAATGTTTGAAGAAATCACACCAAACCATGGACCGCGAAGGTACGTAACATTTGGAGACAACTCCAAGGGTAAGGTACTTGGTCTTGGTAAGGTGGCCATATCCCATGATAGCTCTATTCAAAATGTTATGCTTGTTGAATCTCTTGGCTACAATCTTCTTTCCGTATCTAGACTTGCCGACTTTGGTTTTAATGTTCTATTCACGAAAATAGATTGCCAAGTGTTTCGTCAAGATAATCATAAAATGGTCTTTACCGGTATCCGTAGAGGTGATATATACATTGTTGATTTCACTAAGAGATCCAAACCTCGCACTTGTTTAATTGCTAAATCTTCTAAAGGTTGGCTTTGGCATAGAAGACTAGGACATGTTGGCATGCGTAATCTAGACAAGCTCATCAAAGGTGATCATATTCTTGGTGTTAAAGATGTTATCTTTGACAAAGATAGACTTTGTAGTGCTTGTCAAGCTGGAAAGCAAGTAGGTGGAAGTCATCCCGTTAAGAATATCATGACTACTAGGAGACCACTCGAGTTACTTCATATGGATCTTTTTGGTCCCAATGCTTACAAGAGCCTCGGTGGAAATTCCTATGGTCTAGTTATAGTTGATGATTTTTCCAGATTTACGTGGGTATTCTTTCTTGATGATAAGTCGCAGGTTCAAAAGATCTTCAAGAACTTCGTTCGCAAAGCACAAAATCAGTTTGAAGTGAAGATCAAGAAGGTTCGGAGCGATAATGGATCGGAGTTCAAGAACACCCATGTGGATACCTTTCTTGACAAAGAAGGTGTCTCACATGAGTTCTCGGCTACATACACACCTCAACAAAATGGAGTTGTTGAGAGGAAGAACCAGACGCTCATTGAGATGGCAAGAACGATGCTTGACGAATACAAGACGCCAAGACACTTTTGGGTAGAAGCCGTGGAAACAGCATGTCATGCCACAAACCGACTCTACTTGCACAAGCTTCTCGGTAAAACGGCATACGAGCTACTCACCGGTAACAAACCCCAAGTTGGATACTTTCGGGTATTCAGCTCAAAGTGCTACATTCTTGATAAGCATCGTCGTACTAAATTTGCTCCTAAATCTCATGAAGGATTCCTACTTGGTTACGGATCGAACTCTCACACTTACCGTGTCTACAACAACTTCACTCGAAAAGTTGAAGAGACGGTAGATGTGAAGTTTGATGAATCTAATGGTTCGCAAGTCGAACAATTGCCAAATGATGTAGGTGATAAGGACCCTTCAGAAGCTATCCAAGATTTTCCCATCGGCAAGATTCGTCCCATGGAGGTGAAGGAAAGTACTTCATCAACTCAAGTGGAAGCCCCTACTTCACGTCAAGGTGAACCACAACATGACATGGAGGCATCCACAAGCGGTACACGACAAGATGATGAAGAGGAGGAAGTGCATCATGAAGATCCACCACAACCTCCTTCACCACCACCTCAAGGGAACGACACCTTCAACAACAACGAAGATGAAGGAGATGATGATGAAGAAGAAGCTCCACCATCCAACAATCGGAAGCTGACCCGAGTTCGAGCACAAGTGACCAAGAACCATCCCCTAAACCAAATCTTTGGTGACATACAAACCGGGAGGAACACTCGCTCTAAAACTCGCTTAGCTAACTTTTGTGAGCATTATTCTTTCATCTCTAGCATTAAGCCCTTGAAGGTAGAGCAAGCTCTTGAAGACGCGGATTGGGTGAACGCCATGCATGATGAGCTTCACAACTTCGAAAGGAATGAAGTGTGGACACTCGTGGAGAAGCCCGAGGATGAGCACAACATCATCGGAACAAAATGGGTGTTTCGAAACAAGCAAGACGAAGACGGTCAAGTCGTACGCAACAAGGCTCGTTTCGTATCCCAAGGATATACGCAAGTCGAAGGTATGGACTACGGTGAGACCTATGCCCCCGTCGCTAGACTTGAAGCTATTCGAATTCTTCTTGCTTATGCTAATCACCATGATATCACGCTTTATCAAATGGACATTAAAAGTGCCTTTTTAAATGGTGAAATTGAAGAAGACATTTATGTTAAGCAACCACCTGGTTTTGTGAATCCTAAGAAACCTAATCATGTTTACAAGCTTCGTAAAGCTCTTTATGGTCTTAAGCAAGCCCCTCGTGCTTGGTACAAATGCTTAACGAAGTTTCTCATTGAAAAAGGTTTTGAAATTGGTAAAATTGACGCGACCTTGTTCACTAAAAGAGTTAATGGTGAATTATTTGTGTGCCAAATCTATGTGGATTATATTATATTTGGTTCCACTAACCCTCAATTTAGTGAAAGATTTGGAAGGTTGATGTCCGAGAAGTATGAGATGTCCATGACGTGTGAGCTGAAATTCTTTCTTGGGTTGCAAATCAAGCAATCAAGAGAAGGAACTTTCATCTCTCAAACTAAGTATACCAAGGACTTGATCAAGAAGTTCAACATGCAAGAATGCAAAGGTATGAAAACTCCCATGCCTACTAGTGAACATATTGACCTCACCAAGGAGGATGAACCGGTTGATCAAAAGGTTTATCGATCTATGATTGGTTCATTGCTATATCTATGTGCCTCTCGTCCCGATATCATGCTTAGTGTTTGCATGTGTGCTAGATATCAAGCTGCACCTAAAGAGTGTCATCATTTAGCTGTGAAACGTATTGTGAGATATTTGATACAAACACCAAACTTTGGCATTTGGTATCCCAAGGGATCTTCCTTTAATCTTGTTGGCTATTCCGATTCGGACTATGCCGGTGACAAGGTTGATAGAAAATCCACCTCGGGTACTTGTCAATTTTTGGGTAGATCTCTTGTCTCTTGGTCTTCCAAGAAACAAAACTCGGTATCTTTATCTACTGCCGAAGCTGAGTATATTGCTGCTGGATCTTGTTGTGCGCAATTACTATGGATGACACAAATGCTTAAGGATTATGGAATCCATGTTAAAAATGTTCCATTACTTTGTGACAATGAAAGTGCTATTAAAATTGGTCATAATCCTGTGCAACATTCTCGAACTAAGCATATTCAAGTTAGACATCATTTCATTCGTGATCATGTTGCCAAAGGAGATATTGATCTTAAGCATGTTCGCACTAACAAGCAATTGGCCGATATCTTTACTAAGCCACTTGATGAGAAAACATTTTGTCACTTGAGGAGTGAGTTGAACATCATTGATGTTTCAAACTTGAGCTAGACTCACTCGGTTGCATGCAAGGGCATGAGCTTTCTTGATATTTCCATGATCCTCTAACATGTTATCTTAAGCCATGGAATTCTATGCTCCCTTGCATTGCATCTAACATTTTGTAGGTACTTGGAAGATTTTCATTCCACAAGATTGCCATCAACTCCAATCATAAGCACTCTTGTCATGACCAAGTATCCACAACCCCTCTTGATGATGGAAGGAAGAAGACAACAAAAACATATCCTTGACACATGTTTATATTTCACAATCGGTATCGTGTCATATCATGTTCTTCCTTGCTTGACTAACCTATGTAGGTGACAAGTGTACTAAAACGAGAAGGATTTCTCCAACTCAAGATGATCTTCATCAACCTTGAGCATCCTCAACAAGTTCACCTACAAGCTACGTCATCAACATCACTCAAAGGTATGTACTCATATCCTTGAAAAGGCTTTGCTCCAAGTCGTGAGCTAAAGCAACTCAAGTGATATGAAGACATTAAATTGCTTAATCGAAAAATGGTAACCCCATTTTGAGCTTAACGTTGAGTATGACCTATGATCAAGTAATCTTGCTTGGCTCCTATGTCAATATACTCTAATATAGGTGACCTAGTCACCGCCCATCATCTAGTTAAGAATCTTGTGTGGTTCATTCTCTATATTGCAAGATTTCTCGGAACCACACAAATATTCTCTAGTTGATATCTCTTTGTAAAATCTTTTGTGTTCCCTTATTCTCTTTTGACACTTTAAAAACAAAAACTTGGTCCCTTTATTCTGTTTTAGCCTCGGAGCCGCCGATACAAACATCTCGGTTCTACCGAATTTGCAGATGAGCTGCACCACAAAATTTCGGTATCACCGATTAGTTTGTCTCGGAGCCACCGATTTGCATTCTGTCTCTTTTGTGTTCCTATTTGCAAATCTGTGTTCCTTTAGTAATTTTTCTAGTGCTGTCTTTGTTTCTTCGATGATCCCTTAAAAAAACCTTAGGGGGAGAATAACAAAGCTAAACTTAGGGGGAGAAATTCCTTATTCAAAGATCCCTAACTCAAAGGAAAAGAAGTCTTACAAAATCTCAGAGGGAGAGAAATTCTTTTCAATGATTCCCTCAGTTTTCATTTCTATGAACCCTACATTCAATGACCCTTGTTCTCAAGGATCCCTGCTTAGTCCATGATCCCTGTATCTGTCCCTGTGTATGACCTTTTTGGAAATTAATGCCAAAGGGGGAGAAATATACAAAGCTTCATGCTAAAGGGGGTGATACATGCTTATGCAAAAGGGGGAGATATAATCAAGGGGGAGAGGATAATATCAAGTTGTTAATTAGTTAGACAAGGGGAGAACATCAAAGTAAGGGGGAGACAAATTCTTCTTGTTGTGATCATCTTAGACTTAAATTTTCTCACCTTATCCAATCCCAATATCTACATGCTAAGATTCAGGGGGAAAGGATGAACTACTATCTAAGGGGAGAAGATTCTAAATGATCTTGGAGACATATCAATCTTAATGATTACTATCTTCTATATGTTCTCCATATCTTGGTACTTCTGAGTTCTTTTATCTTTGATTGGTAGAATACTCTTGTGTTTCCTAACATTGTTTTCTCAAGTGTGTTTCTACTATTAGGATGCTCAAGAACTCAAGGTAAGTATATGCATCATATCGTTGATCAAGATGATCTCTTGCTTCTTGCACATATTGTTTGCAAGAGTGAATTCTTGAACAAGGATACATCTCATTCATATATATTTGATGCATATAGCCAAGATACACATGACTCATTTTATCCCTTCCACTACATGTGTGTTCATGCATTCCAAAGCAACTATCCTTTAAAGGGATTGCACACATTTAGGGGGAGCAAATCTAAGTCATGTGTCTCTCAAAGTCTTCATTATATCCATGCATATCTTTATTTGAAGCTTTGATTGTATGTTGTCATCAATTACCAAAAAGGGGGAGATTGAAAGCACAACATGCTCCCTTGGTGGTTTTGATAATTCATGACAACATACATTGTCTCTTGGACTAATAGTTTTACCTAGTATATTTCAGATAAAAGTCCATGGAGAAAAGGGTTGGCAAAGGGATGTGTGGAGATACCCCAAGATGCAAGGAAATAGGTTGGCAAAGCTTCAAGGAAGAGGACTCTACATTTTACATTTGTGAGAAATCACTTTGAGTCCATAGGAAAGCCAATACTATTAAAAGGGGGTAAGGTTTTGTTGGTGAACAAAATGCTCATACGTGCACAAGTGATAGTCACCAAAAACACCCACAAGCTCTCCCACCAAAGTCTGTCCAAAGCCAAAATATTAAAATCAGTGCAACCAACATTTCCATCCCGGTGCCACCGATTCTCAACCCTAGACAGACTCAGCCAAACCCTAGCCACTTCGGTGCAACCGATTCCATTCCGGTGCCACCGAGTTTAGGTTGCCAACTTTATATTACGCAAATTCACAATATCGGTACCACCGAGATTGTTGGATCGGCGTCACCGAGATTGGGCAATCTGACCGTTGGTCACCTTATCGGTGCAACCGAGTTTCATATATCGGTCTCACCGAGATTCAAAAGTTGCCACCTTTTGGTCACTTCGGTACCACCGAGATTAACACATCGGTGTCACCGAGTTGGTCATTTTGTGTGTAACGGTTGAATTTTTGGGCATGCCTATATATACCCCTCCACCACCACCTACTCGAAAGAGAAGCACTCAGAACTATTCCATACTTGCCCCATCCAGTTTTCTAAGAGAGAACAACCTACCCTTGTGTTGAGGTCAAGATCATCCACTCCAACCATATGGATCTTGATTTCTAGCCTCCCCAAGTAGCTTTCCATCAATCCCATCTCTTCCACCAAGCCAAATCTGTGAGACAGTGATTGTGTGTTGAGGAGTCTATCATCTTGAAGCACAAGAGCAAGGAGTTCATCGTCATTACTGAGCCTATTACCTTTTGGAGGGTGGTGCCTCCTAGATTGGTTAGGTGTCGCTTGGGAGCCTCCTACTTCGTGTTGTGGAGTGAACCAAGAAGTTTGTACGGGCAAGGAGATCGCCTACTTCGTGAAGATCAACCCATAGTGAGGCTAGTCCTTCATGGACGGAAGCCGTTATGGAATAGTCAAGGTTGCTACTTCGTGGACCCTTATGGGTGGAGCCCTTCGTGGACTCTCGCGACCGTTACCCTCCGTGGGTTGAAGACTCCATAAACGTGGACGTACGATAGCACCACCTATCGGAACCACGGAAAAAATCCTTGCGTCTCCAATTGCGTTTGATCTACCTATCTCAACTCTTTACTTCATATGCAATGTCTTTACTTTCCGCTGCTATACTCGTAGACATGCATGTGTAGGGTGTGCTTGACTTGCTATCTCGCTATGATTGTTAAAATCTGCCAACCAATTAACTTGGGAAAAGGTTAGGTTTTAAATTCCTGCTAGTAGTCTATTCACCCCCCCTCTAGACACTCTTCTAGTGATCCCACACCGTTTTACCGAGAAGTTTGTGCAAGTAAAGTCGGTTTGTGGCATGACATGCTGTTTCCACGGCTTCTGCCCAAAAGTGTCTTGGCGTCTTGTATTCGTCAAACATCGTTCTTGCCATCTCAATAAGCGTCCGGTTCTTCCTCTCAACAACTCCATTTTGTTGAGGTGTGTACGTAGCCGAGAACTCATGTGAGACACCTTCTTCGTCAAGAAAGGTATCCACATGGGTGTTCTTGAACTCCGATCCGTTATCGCTCCGAACCTTCTTGATCTTCACTTCGAACTAATTTTGCGCTTTGCGAATGAAGTTCTTGAAGATCTTTTGAACCTGCGACTTATCATCAAGAAAGAATACCGACGTAAATCTGGAAAAATCATCAACTATAACTAGACCTTAGGAATTTCCACCGAGACTCTTGTAAGCATTGGGACCAAAAAGATCCATGTGAAGTAACTCGAGTGGTCTCCTTGTAGTCATGATATTCTTAACGGGATGACTTTCACCTACTTGCTTTCCAGCTTGACAAGCACTACAAAGTCTATCTTTGTCAAAGATAACATCTTTGACTCCAAGAATATGATCACCTTTGATAAGTTTGTCTAGATTACGCATGCCAACATGTCCTAGTCTTCTATGCCAAAGCCAACATTTAGAAGATTTTGCAATAAGACAAGTACGAGGTTTGGATCTCTTAGTGAAATCGACAATGTATAGATCACCTCTACGGAAACCGGTAAAGACAATTTTATGATTATCTTGATGAAACACTTGGCAATCTACTTTCGTGAATAGCACATTAAAACCAAAGTCGGCAAGTCTAGATGCGGAAAGAAGATTGTAGCCAAGAGATTCAACAAGCATAACATTTTGAATAGAGCTATCATGGGATATGGCCACCTTACCAAGACCAAGTACCTTACCCTTGGAGTTGTCTCCAAATGTTACGTACCTTCGTGGTCCATGGTTTGGTGTGATCTCTTAAAACATTTCTCTATCTCCGGTCATATGATCGGTACATCCGCTATCGAGAATCCACTCTTTTCCTCCGGACATGTAACCCTTGAAGTTTGCCATGAGACTTAGATTCTTCATGATCTTCTCATACTCGATGTCGAACAGCTCATCTTCATCATAGTAGCCATGTTCCACGTTGTCATCATCAAGTGGGAAATTCTCGTCATAAAGAACAAGAGATTCATTAGGGTTGTGATCATGACAATGTTCAAACTTGTGAATTCGAATGGCTTCTACAATGATGTTGTTGATAGTTGTGACATCTCCTTTAGCACGCATGAGGTCTCTAAGCTCAAATAGACAATCATCAAACTTGGGATCACTAGGCGTCATTTTGTGGAAGGCAATAGTTTTATGAAGAATTTCATCAAAATTACTCAATGAATAACTTGGATATCGTTTCTCCAAGTCATTCCATAAAGTGTAAGCACATTCAAAATTCTTCATTTGATTAAGCACATTTCTAGGCAATGCTCTAACAATGAGATTAACAGTTCTAAGATTGCATAGCATATCAATTTCCTCTTCGTGTGTGGGATGTAAAGGATCAATGGGAGGTACATAGGGGCTCTTAACATATTTGCTCAATTGAAATTCATTAAACAGCTCAAACATTAAAGTTTTCCATTGACTATAGTACTCTCCATCAAGAATAGGCACTCTACAACTCAAACTCCCTATACTAGACATATCCATCTTCCTCCTCGGTGATAAAACCAAAGCAATGGAGACCAAAGCTCTGATACCAATTGAGGGATCACTAGAAGAGTGTCTAGAGGGGGGGTGAATAGACTACTAGCAGGAATTTAAAACCTAACCTTTTCCCAAGTTAATTGGTTGGCATATTTTAACTTTATAGCAAGTCTAGCAAGTCTAATATACCCTACACATGCATGTCAACAAATATGGCAGCGGAAAGTAAAGACATTGCACATGAAGTAAAGAGTTGAGATAGGTAGATCAAACGCAATTGGAGACGCAAAGATTTTTCCCGTGGTTCCGACAGGTGGTGCTATCGTACGTCCACGTTTATGGAGTCTTCAACCCACGCAGGGTAACGGTCGCGAGAGTCCACGGAGGGCTCCACCCATAAGGGTCCATGAAGTAGCAACCTTGACTATTCCATAACGTCTTCCGTCCACGAAGGACTAGCGTCACTATGGGTAGATCTTCACGAAGTAGGCGATCTCCTTGCCCTTACAAACTTCTTGGTTCAACTCCACAACACGAAGTAGGAGGCTCCCAAGCGACACCTAACCAATCTAGGAGGCACCACCCTCCAAAAGGTAATAGGCTCGGCAATGACGATGAACTCCTTGCTCTTGTGCTTCAAGATGATAGACTCCTCAACACACAATCACTCTCTCACAAATTTGGCTTGGTGGAAGAGATGGGATTGGTGGAAAGCAACTTGGGGAGGCTAGAGATCAAGATTCATATGGTTGGAATGGAATGGCAAGATCTCAACACATGAGTAGGTGGCTCTCTCTCAGAAACTGGATGGGGCAAGTATGGAATAGTTCTGAGTGCTTCTGTTTCGAGTGGGTGGTGGTGAAGGGGTATATATAGGCATCCCCAAAAATCCAACCGTTACACACAAAATGACCAACTCGGTGACACCGATGTGTTAATCTCGGTGGTACCGAAGTGACCAAAAGGTGACAACTTTTGAATCTCGGTGAGACCGATATATGAAACTCGGTTGCACCGATAAGGTGACCAATGGTCAGATTGCCCAATCTCGGTGACGCCGATTCAACAAAATCGGTGGTACCGATTTTGTGAAACTGCGTAACAGAAAGTTGGCAAGCTGAACTCGGTGGCACCGAAGCAGTATCGGTTGCACCGAATGGCTAGGGTTTGTCTTAGGTCTGTCTGAGTATGGGAATCGGTGGCACCGAGTGTATGTGTTGGTTGCACCGATTTTGGATATTTGACTTTGGACAGACTTTTGTGGAAGAGCTTGTGGGTGTTTTTGGTGACTATCACTTGTGCACGTATGAGTATTTTGTTCACCAACAGTACCTTACCCCCTTTTAATAGTATTGGCTTTCCTATGGACTCAAAGTGATTTCTCACAAAGTAAAATGTAGAGTCCTCTTGCTTGAAGCTTTGCCAATCCATTTCCTTGCATCTTGGGGTATTTCCACAATCCTTTTGCCAGCCCTCTCTGTGGACTTTATCTGAAATACACTAGGTAAAAGTATTAGTCCAAGAGACAATGTATGTTGTCATGAATTATCAAAACCACCAAGGGATCATGTTGTGCTTTCACCGTCACCTCCAGTGCAACCGCGGTGAGCTAATGATTGCTTTCCCCCTAACAACGCCGTCGATCTCGACCTCTAGCCGTGGTTTCTACCATGCCCGGGAGCTCGCTGCCGCCGCCGTGTATCTTGCCGTCATTCTAGCCCTCGCCTGACCCAACAGAGCACGTATTCGTGCTCCTGCTGCCCCGTAGGTGCCTCCTAGCTGCTCAGTTCCCTTGTTTTCACGTTGTAACCGCAAACCCGTAGACGACCGAGCTCCGGCCTCCGCCAAGAGCTCGCCGCCGCCGAGCTCCGACAACCCCGTGCCCTCCTGACCCCTCTGTTGGATGCGCGCGAGCAAGGGCTACCCCCTGGTGCTACCCGCGCGTCGAACCGATGCCCCTAGCAAATCCCGGCGAGCCTCCGCCACTGATTTGGTCGCCGCCGGCCCAACTCCGGTGGGCGACGACGTGGCATGGCCATTAAGTCCTAATGACACCGCTAACTACACCCAAAGCCACTGACAGCGGGCCCCAGCAGCGGGTCAAACCCCGGCCAGCACGGGATTAGCCCCTGGGTCACTGACCAGTGGACCCCACTGGTCAGGTTTGACCTGGATCAGGCGTGTTTGACTTGTTGACGCAAGCATGACCTCAGGCTGATGCAATTAATATTTTTCTGTTATAAAATAAATCCAAACAATAGGTTAAACTTTGAAAATTCATGGAAATTCAACCCTAGCTCCAAATGAAATAATTTATATATGAAAAATTATCAGAAAAATACAAGGAATCTGTTGGTGGAATTTTCATGCAGGTTTGAACAACTTATACATACTGGTTAGGGCAATTTCATTAAAGGCATTAAAATGCTTAAAAGTGGAGTTGGAATTGATCTATATTGATTCAATGCACTCCATTTAACTTGGGATAACTCGCATTAGACAAAACTAGCAACTTGTGAACATGACATGATCATGCATCATTGTGAAGCATTTGCCGTGGTTAATTTGTACCTTGTTTGTTCTTGTCGATAGACTTGCGAGACGTAGTTATCGACGACATCGAAGAACAGCTGAGTTCTTTCGATAAACAGGCAAGCAACCCCCCTTGAGCATTTCGATATAATCCCACTCTCTCGCTCTTGCTCTCATTTCAATGCATAAGGACAAACGATTCAACGGTTACTTGTGTTCTGGTAGCTGAACCCACTCCTTTGCATGACCTGTCATTGTCATAGTAAATAGCTAAACCAAGCAACCTAGCATACCTGGTAGATGCTTGAGCATGTTGTGCTATAACCCTATTATGCTTGCTATGCTTAGAGTTGTGTCAGGTCTGATTCATCGGGGTGATGAACCGGAGTGAAATGGATGTGTCCTGATGATGAGGGTTATGTGTTGAACCTGTTTTGGTAAAGGTAACGATGAGAGGCCATGTAGGAGTACATGGTGGGTTGTCTCATTGAGACCGCTCATAGGAACTGAGTTCTGTGTTTGTGTTCCAAGACTAGCTACTACCACACATTGGGCTCCGGTAACTCAAGCTCTCTTGGCCTATTAACCTACCATGTTCTCTGCCCAGGAGTCGCACTAGTTCGAAACATTGATAGGATGTGGTCGGGTCAGCGAAGTGAATGAACAGCCCAACCAGGACCGGCTTGGGGCCCCGCACACAACTTCTGAGTCTGAATCGTGAAACACGGCCGGATTCTCGATTGTGGTAACCAACTCAGTTAGGCAACTGCCTTGGGCTAGAGTCGTTGTAAGTTAACGACCGTGGCCGACTCCCTTGCTGGGCTTCCGCTTGAAGGTTGCCGAGGTGCCTTTTTACGTGCACATGGCGATAAGTAGCGGGAGCATGTGTGACGAAGTACACCCCTGCAGGGTAAACTATCTATTCGAATAGCCGCGTCCGTGGATATGGACTACTTGGAGACTTGCATTGTTCATAGATAACTTTAAATGGATACTCTAAAATGCTCCAGATAAGTGTGAGTACTATGGATGGCTTCTCGTAGGAAGACGAGAGAGGATCCATAGTGGTGTATTGAGTTGTGACTAGCTAGATGGACTCATGTGCGCTCTCTCGTAGGGAGACGAGAGAGGAATGATACATTGGATACTTTATCATAGTTCAGTTTAGCCAAAGGTCAAAGCTGGCATTTCTGCAGTAAACCCCACAAACCCGTTCATTGATACATGAGGCATAAGTAGATAGTTCTGATGTAAGACTTGCTGAGTGCCTTTGTACTCACTATTGCTTATTTACGTTTTTGCAGAGATAGACGTTGTTCACTTTATGTTCTTCTTGACGTTGACATCGACGGATTAGCTTGGGAACCCAGACATGAGTCTGGCTCCTTTGGTAGGGTCGTTGTAGCTTTTCAGGCTCTTCCAGCTGCTTTTATTAGATGTCTGTACCCAGACATGTAACTTCCGCTTGTTGTTTGTATGCTCTGAATGTTGGGTCATGTGACCCACCCTGCTTGTAACATTATACTATGTTGGCTCTTCGGAGCCTTCTAAATAAATGTTATGTTGTAGAGTTTTGTTGTGATGCCATGTTGTATCTACGCATATCGTGCATAATGCGTGTATGGTTGAAATGCATTGGTATGTGTGGGATTCGACACCTAGCTGTATACCTTTCGTAGCCTGCTTTACGTGGAAATGCCTCTTTGTGCTTCCACCGAGCCTTGGTAGCTTGCTACTGCTCCGGACACATTGATTGACCGGCGTGTATCCTTCTTTGTTGCTATGGTTGTCCCTATGGGGAAATGTCTCGTAGTGTAATGGAGTCCCTGTAGCCTGCTATGACTCGTCTACGTACCGTTGATGACAGATATGTCTCATGACATAATGGAGTCCATGTAGCTTGCTACGACTTGTCTACACACGCTGATGACCGGCATCTGCATTGTTGGGTTACGTATGCCTGTCCCTGTACGGTTGTGCCACTTGGGTCTATGACTAGTCATGTTGACTTGGATTCTCTGACATATGATTGCTAGCGACATGTTCATATACGTGAGCCAAAAGACGCAAACGGTCCCGGCAAAGGTAAGGTGGCAGCCGTGGGGATTACCATGCGTGAGGCCGCAATGTGATATGATGTGTTACAAGCTAGATTCGTATGGCTTAGGATCGGTGTCCCGACATTGATCTACAACATAAATTTTGCAAAGACAACTTTAGACTATGTTCATGATAATGAGTTCAATTAATAATATTACTAAAGAACTCCCACTCAAACTCTTTTGTGTTCTACTCGTGCATGTTATCTACGCATAGACCTAGCTCATGATGCCACTGTTGGGGAACGTTGCATGGGAAACAAAAAATTTCCTACGAACACCCAAGATCTATATATGGAGATCAACAACTACGAGAGGGGGAGTGCATCTACATACCCTTGTAGATCGCTAAGCGGGAAGCGTTAAGAAATGCGGTTGATGTAGTCGAACGTCTTCGCGATCCAATCATGATCTAGTGTCGAACGGACGGCACCTCCACGTTTAGCACACGTGCAGCTCGATGACGTCTCCGCCTCCTTGATCCAGCAAGCGAGGGTGGAGAGGTAGATGAGTTCTCTGGCAGCACGACGACGTGGTGGCGGTGGTGGTGGAGCTGTCCCGGCAGGGCTTCGCCAAGCGCTACCGCGACGAACTAGAGGAGAAACGATCTAGGGAGAGGGAGGGCAGGGCTGCGCCATGGCTTGTGGTGCGGCTGCCCTCCCTCTCCTCTCATATATATAGGGGGAAGGGAGGAGGGGCCGGCGGCCAAGGTGGGGCGGCGCCCCCAAGGGTGGCTTGTCCCCTAAGCTAGGGTGGCCGCCCCCTTTAGGGTTTCCCCCACCAGCCCCTTGGCCGCATGGACCCAAGTGGGAGGGACGCCCAGCCCAGCAGGGGCTGGTGCGGCCCCCTCACAGCCCATGTGGCCTCCCGGGGTGGGTGGACCCCTTCCGGTGGATCCCCGGAACCCTTCGGCACTCCCGGTACACTACTGATGACGCCCGAATTCCTTCCGGTGACCAAAACGGAACTTCCTATATATCATTCTTTACCTCCGTACCATTCCGGAACTCCTCGTGACGTTCGTGATCTCATCCGGGACTCTGAACAACTTTCGGTCACCAACATATATATAACTCAACAATACCAAATCGTCACCAAACGTTAACTGTGCAGACCCTGCGGGTTCGAGAACTATGCAGACATGACCGAGACACCTCTACGGCCAATAACCAATAGCGGGACCTGGATGCCCATATTGGTTCCTACATATTCTACGAAGATCTTTATCGGTCGAACCATGATGTCAAGGATTAAATCAATCCCGTATTCGGTTCCCTTTGTCCATCGGTATGTTACTTGCCCGAGATTCGATCGTCGGTATCTCCATACCTAGTTCAATCTCGTTACCGGCAAGTCTCTTTACTCGTTCCGTAATACAAGATCCGGTGTCTAACTCCTTAGTCACATTGCTTGCAAGCTTCTTGTGATGTTGTATTACCGAGTGGGCCCAGAGATACCTCTCCGTCATACGGAGTGACAAATCCCAGTCTCGATCCACGCCAACCCAACAGACACCCTCGGAGATACCTGTAGAGCACCTTTATAGTCACCCAGTTACGTTGTGACGTTTGATACACACAAGGCATTCCTCCGGTGTCCGGGAGTTGCATGATCTCATGGTCGTAGGAACTTATACTTGACATGGATAAAGCAGTAGCAATAAACTGACACGATCAAATGCTATGCTTACGGTTGGGTCTTTGTCCATCACATCATTCTTCTAATGATTTGATCCCGTTATCAAATGACAACTCATGTCCATGGTTAGGAAACCTTAACCATCTTTGATCAACGAGCTAGTCTAGTAGAGGCTCACTAGGGACACAGTGTTGTCTATGTATCCACACATGTATCTGAGTTTCCAATTAATACAATTATAGCATGGATAATGAATGATTATTATGAACAAGGAAATATGATAATAACTATTTTATTATTGCCTCTAGGGCATATTTCCAACATTACCCTCTGTGGGTTGAAGTCTCCATCAACATGGACGTACGATAGCACCACCTATCGGAACCACAAGAAAAATCTTTGTGTCTCCAATTGCGTTTGATCCTCCTATCCCTTCCCTCTACTTATATGTGCATGTATTTACTTTCCGCTGCTATACTCTTAGACTTGCATGTGTTGAGTGTGCTTGACTTGATATAATTGCTAAAACTTGCCAACATCTAAAATTGGGAAAAGGCTAGATTTTTCATTTGGTCAAGTAGTCTAATCACCCCCTCTAGACATACTTTGGATCCTACACCCTGTAGTTCCAAGTAAATTTGTATGTGCCACCTCTAATCATTCAAATAAATATTTGTTTTGTGTGCTCGTACCGCTCATCGAGCGACGGGGCGGTCAGTATCTTCCATGCTAAGTGGGTTATTCTAACGACAGTGTTTATTCACTTGTCATTGCACGAGAGAGGATGGTAAAAGGGATGCCCAGTCCTGTATAATCAAAAATAAAAATAAATAAAACAAACTCCCCTGGAAAGATGAATGTTGGAGGGCACCCGTGGATTCGGTCATCCATGGCTTGTGTATGTATGGTGGATGGGAGTAAACTTTACAATTCCGTTTGGGGACCGCTTATAATGTGTTTAGCATGGAAGATACCAAAATCCGTCGTCGTGACGTTGACAAGAAAAGCACACGACCCAAAATTATACTTTCATCTCTGTTTTAAACCATGAGCTCTAGCACCTCAACAAATCAATGCCCCCTCTGCGAAGGGCCTTTCTACTTACTTTCATGTTATTTACTTTTACTGTCGAGTCATCATCTTCTCATAAAAAGCATCAGTCCTGAGAGTGCTATTGTCATTTTTATGCATTAAGTCTAGTTAATGTTGGATGTGAGCATGACTGGATATCTTCTACCCTGAATTACAATGTTTAGTCATTGCTTGAACCTTAGAGGTGTTGTGCATTTATGTTTTGCGGTCTCAGAAAGGGCTAGCGAGATACCATGTTATCATATTATATCATGATTGTTTTGACAAATTGTTGGCATGCGAGATATCTTATTATTGCTCGGTTGTTAGGTATGTTATTGTCATGAGTAAATATGAGACCTAAGTGTTATTATTGACATGGTTAGTTTATGATCTTTGCTGAAAACCTGAACCTTGGGTTCAGCATATATACAACAACGAGAACAAAAGAGTTTGTAAAAGTTTTCTTTATCACTTTTAGTTTGTCAACTGAATTGCTAGAGGACAAGCAATGAGTTAAGCTTGGGGGATTTGATACGTCTAAAACGTATCTACTTTTCCAAACACTTTTGCTCTTGTTTTGGACTCTATTTTGCATGATTTAAATGAAACTAACCCGGACTGATGCCGTTTTCAGCAGAACTACCATGGTGTGTGTTTTTGTGCAAAAGTAAAAGTTCTCGGATTGCGCTGAAATTGACGGAGAATTATTTTGGAATGTATAAAAAATACTGGCGAAAGAACCAATAGTAGAAGACCCGCCAGGTGGCCACGAGCCAGGGGGTGCACCTACCCCCAGGGCGCGCCATGGTGGCTTGTGGGCCACCTGGCAGGCCTCCGACACCCATCCTCTAATATAAGGTGTCTTCTGCCCTAGAAAAATAAAAAAGAAAGAATCATTGCATTTTATGAGACGGAGCCGCCGCCACCTCACGTTCTTCCTCGAGATGACTGATCTGGAGTCCGTTTGGGGCTCCGGAGAGGGGAATTCGTCGCCATCGTCATCACCAACCCTTCTCCATCAACAATTTCATGATGCTCACCACCGGGAGTGAGTAATTCCTTTATAGGCTTGCTGGATGGTGATGGGATTGGATGAGATTTGTCATGTAATCGAGTCAATTTGTCCCTAGTATCCATTATGTTCTGAGATTAATGTTGCTATGACTTTCTATGCTTAATGCTTGTCACTAGGGCCCGGGTGCCATGATTTCAGATCTGAACCTATTATGTTTCTATGAATACGAGAGTGTTTCAGATTCTATCTTGCAAGTTGTATGCACCTATTATGTGCTACGATCTGTAGACCCCAAAGTGACGTAAATTGGGATAATCTCCGGTGATGACCGTAGTTTGAGGGGTTCATGTATTCACCATGTGTTAATGCTTTGTTTCAGTTTTCTATTAAAAGGAGACCTTAATATCCCTTAGTTTCCCTTTGGACCCCGCTGCCACAGGAGGGTAGGACAAAAGATGTCATGCAAGTTCTTACTATAAGCACGTATGACTATATACGGAATACATGCCTACATTATATTGATGAACTGGAGCTAGTTCTATATCGCTCTAGGTTGTGACTATGAATGTCATCCAAGTCAAATATCCATCACTAATCCAATGCCTACGCTTTTCGCATATTGATCTCCGTTAAGTTACTTTCGCTACTGCTACTGTTACAATCACTACAATCTGCTACTTTATGATGTTTCCATTACTATTGTTACTGTGCTACTAAACACTTTGCTGCAGAAAAGATATCTCCGGGTGTGGTTGAATTGACAACTCAACTACTAAGGCCCATAATATTCTTTGGCTCTCCTTGTGTCGAATCAACAAATTTGGGTGAAATACTACCCTTGAAGACTGTCGCGATCCCCTATACTTGTGGGTTATCACAAAGTGCGGTAAATTTTGAAGAAGATGTTTTCTGCAAAAGAGTGAGTGGGAGGACAATGCAACTCGACTAGATTATAGAATCTTCGTCATCACTGGAAGTAGTTCTAGAATTTCCTACTACGACTGATACAGAAGCCTTTACATAATATATAGAGACTTCGGTCGAACTTGCAGCTAAACTATATAGGTTAGACAAAACTCGTGCAGACGTATGTGGTATGTAGACGAGATATTTTTGTTGATGGGCCCTGACTATAATATACAAAGAAGCGTTGATGGGTCCTGACTCTGGAAATGGCTATATGCCAAAGTAATATGAGATAGTATCCATATTCATAATTCAACTTTATAACTTGATGAACCCTCCGGAAAACTTAAAGTCTAACGTATATTAATGGATCTATAAACTGACAAGATAAAAATATTTTATAAAGCTTGGCTTCTTACAAATAGTTTATGAGAAGATCAAGGAGTTGACCATGATAAGATTGCCTCATCATGTTGTTACTTAAAGTCAATTTGGGTTAAACTAGCAATTACTACATATTTCAATCCTGAGATATAATAAATGGATGCCACAAGAAGTTGACACATGATTTTACCTAGGTTCGGGCTCTGCGAGGACATAATACCCTATGTCTTGCTTGTGTTTATTACGTTGGAGTAAGTACAAAGTACATGTAATGTACCACGAGATTGTATGGTGTCTAATGTGTTCTCTATGAGCCTGACCCCATGTTTGTATGGGATACCGGGGTTCTAGGGTACATGATCCTAGTCGACGACGTACAGAGAGGCAAAGTCCTTCACAGATCAACTTCTTGGAGTGTACATCAAGTCTTCTGGAGCCTTCTAGTTATGCGTCGTGGTCCGCCCAATGTGGCCCAGGTCAGAACCGACAAGGTGTCCTCTGCCCGACCCACTAGACCGTGAGTTGACATGATGAGAGCCCCTCTAGTCGGGACATCGTCACCCGAAGGCACATGAGCTCAACGGATGGCCATGACCACCAAGGTTTAAAGCGAAGCGGGAGCCCCTAGTCCCGGAGGCCCGCACTAGCTATTTTAGGACTATAAAGACAGTGCTCAGGAAGTTGCACGTTGGGTAGGACCAAAAACCCCTTTTGAACCGGGCTCATAAGAGTAGGCCACGACGATTGATGAAGACCAAGGGAGCCCGATTGGGTTCTCGCTCTGAAGACCAAGATACTCAAACAACAGACATGCTCGGGGGGCTACTGACGATGCAATACACCGGGGGTGGCCTCTCGGAAGGGAGCTCGACAACAGACCTATCTCGTGACCCGTGAAGCTTGGTGAAGGTCCAACTACATGAGGGGATCCCTGAAGCCCGTAAACGCAGCTACAGATCATCTTGGCATGCAAGCCAAGATGGCGGCGACTTAGATCAGATCGATCTCCGATTTAGGGAAGAAGGGAAGGAGAAAAAGAAAGGAAATTGTTAAAACCATCCGACTGATTTCAGAGTCCCGTAAACCCCCACGCTCGCTCTACGCGTCTCCCTTGTGGGGCCTGCCCACTGCTCTCCCCACCTAGTGTTATCCCTTCCCGAGCGTCATCGCTCGTCTTCATCCTTCTTTTCCCTCATCTCTCTCTGCAACCCACCCACCGCCCTGACACTTCGAGCTAGTGGTGCGGAGCCACCGCCGCTAGCCATGCCCTCTCGATTTGGCCCGCACGTGCTGCTCCCCAACTGCAATCCATGGGGGGATCTCTGCCATTGTTGCAAGCAGGGGTCCAGTGGAAACACCAAGCTCCACCGTGCCAGCACCAATGCTCCACCGCGGCCGGTGTTGCCATACAGTTTGGTGTTGGCGAACGCGCCGGTGTTGCCAAGGAGGAGCGCTGCAATCGGTGGATCTCGTCGGTGACGGGGATGCTTCCATGCAGCGCGCGTGGTGTCGCGTCCTCGCAGATCTCGGCGGTTGCAGTATAACACGCTGACGGGCGGCTGAGCTGCAGTGCAACACACACGATGATACAGGCAAGCGACGAAACTGCAGTGGAACACGCCGGTGTGGCGACGGAGCTGCAGTGCAACAACGTGCTGCACACCGGAGCAGGGGAGCTGCAGTGGAACATGCTGGTGGGCGGGCAGAGGTGCAGTGCAACGAGGCGTGGTGCCGCGAGCAGGGCGGCGGAGCTGCAGTGCAGCGGTCCGTCCCGATGATGGTGGTGCGGCTGCCGCGCTGCAGCTTGCTGCGATGACCGTATCCAACATTGATAACCGACAGGATGTGACGGCCTAGGATTCGACATCCGTAGCAGCCTCCAAAATGAAAAGAAAACATTGAACCAAAGGAGAAAACAAAAAGGAAAACACCAAGCCAATGGCAAATGGGTCCCATGCGTCAATGAGTATACACAAAATAAACCAGAGCTAAAAAATGGAGTCAATCGTTGGAGTCAGAGTTAGAGAGTCAGAGTCAATTTAATCAGCCCCCAAAAGCAATTTGGGCTATGTTCAGGGACTTTGCTGCAGAACCGTGTTCCAAACAACAACGATATTTCATCGGCGTTTCTTCTGCTGCTGTAAACCCCCCAAACCCAACAGGCAAAAGTCGAGCTCGAGGCACCGGTGGTTCGAGGCGAAGACCCAAGTATACAGTAGAGCATCGCCAGCCGCCGGCGACCATGGACGGCTCGTGCTTTGACATGAGGCTCGGTATCGAGAGCGCTCTTCGACGCGCGCTTCCGTACGGCGGGCTTCCCGGGAATGACTCGCCGCAGACGGCCTTCTTCGACGCGGCCACCGGGGGCGACCTCCGCCGCCTCAGGGGTGAGCAATCTCCTATCGCACTCAAATCTCAAGGGTCTCGCCGTGCACGGACGCGCGGCGCCCGCTCCCTCCGATGCGGCGTCCCATTTGCTAGGGTTTTGCCGGGAATGGGGGTCTGCGCATGCGTGTGCTCGTTTCGACATGTAATGTAGAGATATGCCTGTGTCTTACCCGCGGATTTTTTGTGCTGGCGTTGAAGAGTTGGCGAGCGGCAAGGACGCGGAGGAGAAGGCATGGCTTGCCGATGTGTCCATCCAAGGTGTTGGGCCGCTTCAGGCCGCCGCGCGCCTGGGAAAAGTTGATGTGTGCAGGTGCTTGGTGGAGGAGCTCGGCTTTGACATCAATGCGGGAAGCAAAATTGGTATGTGCGCCTTGTCTGCGTTAAGATTGATTCAATTTCTGTTCTGATTAGCTCAATTTTGCAATGTTACCCATCTTCAAATCTTTCCATTTATGTACATCCCATTAAATTCATCTCGATTTCACATGCCTTTGCGGATGTCGATGATTGCACAAGTTTACTTGTCTCTGATTTTGCTTGTAGGTGTAACTGCGTTGGCTGCTGCTGCATTGGATGGAAAAATGGATGTTGTTAGGTACCTTATTGACAATGGGGCAGATCCAAATAAGAAAGATGACGCAGGCTTTTATGTAAAGATGAAAGATAAATTTTCCATTGTTACTGGGCAGTCTGGAACTCTTCATTTAAGTCACTTGGCCATTTGTGGTTCCTATTTTTGTTCCACTTGGAGGTTGAATTCTTGTACATCTATCAAAGTGTAGTTTCAATGTTCCTACAAGTTCGTAAGAGAAAACAGATTAATTTGATTGTTTTTTTACTAATTCTTGCTGGTCTTGGGATGTCAAAATCTGTTAAGTGTTAGCTTACTATATACTCTGGTGTCCAGAAATGTTTTTCTTTTCTTTTCAGGGTTACATTTTATTGTGTCTCCTTGTGCCTTTTATCTAGGGCATCACGAAGCAGCAAGACTATTGCTATCTAGAGGAGCTAGCGTTGATATAGCTTATTTTCATGGGACACCACTACATATTGCTGCTTACTATGGGAAGGACAGTGTCATGAAAGTCTTATTGGAACACCATGCAGATGTAATAATTTAATTCCACAACTTCTTTATTACAATTTACAAATGCTTTTTGTGTGATCTTCAGTTTTGTTATAGCACCATGCAGATGTCATAGCAGATACATACAAATGCCAAATTGTCTTATAGCTTTAGGAACCTCCATCAATATGGAGAATGAGGATAACTCTTGGTGCAATAAAAAGTGAACATAGGGGAGAGGATAAATCTTGGGTTCAAGTCCTCACGGACGTGAATTTGGACTCATATTATTTAAAAAAAATCGTCATAGGGGCCTCCCCTGTCGCTTTGCTTTTAAAAAATATCTTGGTATTTTGGCTTGCCACTCAATGCAAGTGTTATTTTGTATGTTACTATGCCATAGATGGCTAAAACTTGAGAAGAAAAAAACGTCTTTGCACCAGGGACTTGTCCATCTATTTAAAAAATGCACTGCAAATTGTCAGCCTATAATAGTTCTGTAATCTTCCTAAAAAAAGGAGATTCATCAGTGTGGAAACATGTTCATATCTGTACATTGCTATTTTCCTCTATATTTTCTTTACATCTTTTGTTCCAGAATTTAATATGTGGCGTGTTCTGTAGTATGTTACGGTCATTTTTTCTCACTCAAGCTGATCTTTTCTTGTAGCCGAACAAGGTTTCAGAAGTTTTAGGTACACCATTGATTGCAGCTCTAAGTGCTACTTGTGAAGGACTGCCCAAGTCTATTTCATTGAAGTGTGTGAAACTGCTTGTTGAGGTCTGTCTATAGAAAAAATAATATAGGTGTCTTATGCGAATATCTATTTGCATGAAAAGTTAAAAAAAATGCAGTGACCACAACTTTTAGTTTTTTATAATCCATATCTACAGGCAGGTGCAGATGTAAATTCTACTAATCCCGATACTGCCTTGGTAGTGGCAACTACTTACGGGTTAACTGACTGCATTAAGTACTTGCTAAAGGCTGGTGCAGATCCTAATATCCCAAATAGTCACGTGAGTTTTCTTTTCTTTTCGTTTTGCATTCTTCTACTTGCTCGTATCCCATAGTGCTTATAGTTTCCTTAAGTGATTTTATCTAGGGAACTGAGCACAGTCCAGCAACTAGCATGAACCCATCTTCCTATTTCTGTTCTAAATACAGAACTCTGCCTTTGCAATTTGATCAGCATGTGCATGAAATCAAATGAACGATAATCAGATTATGATCTGACAACTTGGGGCAAGTTTTGCACATTTCCACCAATTAACGTAAGATTGCAAATTTGCACATTTGCCAATTATTTAAAATTGTGCCTTGTGAACTCTTGACTCTTGAAATTTGATCTGATTTACTTAAGGAAATTGGTTTATGCTTTGTAGTGCATAAGGGTACTAAGGAACTAGAAGTTCATATGCACTTGCTCCAATTAATTTTCATTGAATGTGTGATTTGGCCGCACGAAGCTGACACTTCCAGCAGCAGTACCTCAGTTGACATTTTTAAGTGGGTGGGTCATGTGCCATTATACTTTATTGCATTATAAAAAAAATTTGTGTAATGAATACTGGCAAGATTCTTGACTAGGTCTACATTAATTTCTTCTTCTTTTAGTAGCTGCATTTTTTTACGAGTAACCCTTCTAGCAGCTATATAATAACATCCTATGTCGTTAAATCATATGGCTCATGTTTCGTCCTTTTGTTACTTGACAGTGTGGTACCATGCCGATACAACTCGCAGCAAGCTGTGGAAGAAGAAAGCATGTGGAGTTACTATTTCCTTTAACTTCTCCCATTCGAACTATATCAAACTGGACTGTTGACGGAATTCTTGCCAATGCTAAATCAAAACACTCTAAGCCCAGGGTATGAATTGCATTTTATGTACTTGATAATTATGTATTACACCCCAAGCCCAGGGGATGAATTGAATTCTATTTACTTGATAATTCTGTATTACGCTCCAAGCCCAGGGTATGAATTGAATCCTATGCACTTGATAATTCTGCATTTCATTAAGATATTCAAAGCCTAAGGCTTGCATCCCTAACTATCCGTATGTTTCAGCAACGTGAAGTGATTAGCTCTATTTTTTTTTAGTGGGACTAGCTTGAATTTCTTGATAACCGTGTTTTGCTCTAGGGCATATTCTTTAAGACAGTTCGCAAAGTAGCATTCGTATTAGTGCTATGCTCATTTTTTTTCACTTTTAAATTATTTTGTTATGTAGATCACAAACGAAATATCAATTCAGAGACACAGTTCAATGAATTTGACATTTGTTGTCAGTATGAAAACAGCTTTAATGAAAAGGAATGTCCGGGACTTTTACTTTATTGTCCCAGTAGAAGAAAGAAGTTAATGTTTGGTTTAAGTGTTCTTTCTTTTTGTTTTATAGTCTCCAAGGATTTTAAAATGACTGAAAGGATAATTGATCTAGGTATGACAAGGGAAAAATATATATTTTAAACACCCAAAGGGAACCTAGTGAGTAAACCATGTGCGAGTAAACATATAGAAGGAATGTCTCATGGGTGCAATGTGAAATGCCAATGAAGTCAAGCAAGGGAGGTGGTTTTGCTTAAAATTCCATCTTGACACTTTGGTTCATATTAGTTCATTATAATCTTGGTATGTAACCAAATATGTTGTTACTTGATTGACTTGTAATTTTGAGTCTCAACCTCTGGTGGATGGTGATCTTATCAACAGAAGGTCTTTATATAGTTTTGGTAGGAACTAGGGTTCTACCGGGTCTAGGGCGGAGGTTGTAGGGGAAGGAGAGGGGTTGGCGAGGGCTCGAGCGCGGCGGCCGGCGGCGGGGCGCCGTGGTGCGCGTGAGACGAGGCGGTGGCGGTGGAAGGTGGCGGCTAGGGTTAGGGTTCCGGCTCCTCTGGGAGCCGGGCAATAGAGTTATGACTTATTGCTTGATTTCTAAAAGAGGTCTTACAACTGTTTATATAATCTCGATGCTAGGGAAAATAAAATAACTTGGGCTAAGCCCTTAACTAAACTGGGCTAAGCCCCTAACTAAACTTGCCCATTGGGCCTCCTCCTGTGATATGAGATGCCGGTCATAACATCTCTCCCCGCCTGCGCAAACAGCTCGTCCTCGAGCTGGAAGTCTGGATAGTGTTGGCGGAACTCGTCGCGCTGCTCCCAAGTAGCGTCCTCCTCAGGAAGGCCTTCCCACTGGATCAGCACGAACCACACCCCGCGACGTAGCTGGGCCTGCAACACCTTTGCTGGCCCGGGAAGGAGGCGCCCGTCGGAGGTCGGCGGAAGCGCCGGTGTGGCCGACGGCGGCTCCCCACGGAAAGGCTTCAACAGCCCCACATGGAAGACGTCGTGGATGCGAGCACCGGCTGGAAGCTGAAGGCGGTAGGCCACCTTTCCGATACGCTCCAGCACGGAAAATGGCCCGGCGTAGCGGGGGCCAAGCTTGTGCTTCGCGCGCGGGTCGAGGGATTGCGTAGAGCGGTGAAGAAGGCGCAGCCACACCCAGTCGCCCACCGCGAACTCCGCCTCGCGGTGGTGGCCGTCGTAGTAGTGCTTGGCTAGCTGCTGGGCCTGAAGGAGCCGTTGCCGCACCTCCGCAAGCATCTCGTCCCGGTTGCGAAGAAGGTCACCCGCCGCCTTTGTCCTAGCCGTCTCCGGGTCAACCGGCAGGATGGGCGGGGGCGGTCGGCCATAGACGACCTCGAACGGTGTGGCGCGCAGGGCGGAGTGATAAGAGGTGTTGTAGCAGTACTCCGCCCACGCGAGCCAGTCCACCCAAGCGCGAGGACGATCACCTGTAACACAACGCAAATACATGGCAATCACCTTGTTGATCACCTCGGACTGGCCGTCCGTCTGAGGATGGAAGGCCGTGCTCAAGCGGAGCTTCACGCTCGCCATCCTGAAGAGATCGCGCCAGACATGTCCCGTGAACACCGGGTCCCGGTCGCTGACGATCGAAGTGGGGAACCCGTGTAGGCGGACGATGCCGTCGAAGAAGGCACGAGCCACGGAGGCGGCGGTGTAGGGATGGCCGAGCGCGATGAAGTGGGCGTACTTGGAGAAGCGGTCGACCACCGTGAGGATGACGGACTTGCCGCCCACCTTGGGGAGGCCCTCGATGAAGTCCATGGAGATATCGGCCCAGACCTGAGAGGGCACCTCCAAGGGCTGCAGCAGCCCAGCCGGACGAAGTGTCTCCGTCTTGTTACGCTGGCATGTAACACAAGACCGCACCCAGTCCCGGACCAGGGCCCGATCGCCGGGGATGTAGAAGTCGGAGCGAAGACGGTGGAGGGTCTTCTGCACACCATCATGGCCGGCCGAGTGTGCCAGCAGCAGAACCTGGTGACGGAGGTCGCCGTGATCCGGCACAAATAGGCGGCACCCATGCATGAGCAAGCCATCCGCCAAACGCCACGGCTCCCCTAGATCGCCGTCATCTAGGCGCTGCCGAAGAAGCTGAGCGTCCGGTGCGTCCGCAGTGGCCCTGCGGATGTTAGCAAAGAGGGCGAAGGAGGGCCCTGAGCGGATGCAGAGAGCCGCCCCGGCGGCGCCGCCGGTGTCTGGGTCGGCGTCGCGGCGGGACAGGGCGTCGGCCACGGTGTTAAGGCGGCCCGGACGGTACTCGACGGTGAAGTCGAAGCCAAAGAGCTTGCTGATCCACTGATGCTGCGGCACGGTAGACAGCCTCTGGTCCAATAAGAACTTGAGGCTATAGTGGTCCGTGCAAATCCGGAATGACCGGCCCCAAAGATATGGCCGCCAGTGGCGCACGGCCTGCACCAAGCCAATGAGCTCCCGCTCGTAGGCCGCGAGCTTATGATGGCGCGCGGCGAATGGCCTGCTGAAGAACGCGAGCGGCCCGTCGCCCTGATGAAGTACGGCGCCGAACCCCACGCCGGAGGCGTCGCAGTCCACCATGAACGGCCGGTTGAAGTCGGGCATCTGGAGGACGGGACCCGTCGTGAGGGCCCGCTTGAGGGCCTCAAACGCCTCCGTTGCCTCCGCATCCCAGGCGAAAGCGTCGGGGCGCAGAAGGCGCGTGAGCGGGGACGCGATGAGGCCGAACTCCCGGATAAATTTCCAGTAGTACCCCGCGAGGCCCAAGAAGCCGCGGAGAGCGCGCGGCGAGTGCGGCGTTGGCCACGCCACGACGGCTGCCACCTTGTCGGCGTCCATAGCAACACCCTCGGCCGAGATGACATGGCCGAGGTAGGCGACTGACGGTGTGCCGAACGAGCACTTCGAGCGCTTAAGATGAAGATGGTGCGCTCTAAGCTCGTTGAAGACGATGGCGACGTGCTGAAGGTGCTCTGCCCACGAGGCGTTATAGATAAGAATGTCATCAAAGAAAACGAGCACAAACCGACGCAAGTAGGGGCGGAGGACGTCGTTCATTAAGGCCTGGAAGGTCGCCGGGGCGTTGGAGAGGCCAAAAGGCATCACCAAGAACTCGAAGTGGCCGTGATGAGTCCGAAATGCCGTCTTCGCGATGTCGTCCGGATGCATCCGCACCTGGTGGTAGCCCGAACGGAGGTCGAGCTTGGTGAAGAAGCGCGCCCCATGTAGCTCGTCCAGGAGCTCGTCGACGACCGGAATAGGAAACTTGTCCTTGAGCGTCTGGGCGTTGAGGGCACGGTAGTCGATGCAGAAGCGCCACGTGTCGTCCGACTTGCGGACGAGGAGGACCGGCGCCGAAAAAGGCGAAGTGGAGATCCGAATGATGCCCAGGGCGAGCATGAGCGCGCACTGCCGCTCCAGCTCGTCCTTCTGCAGCTGGGGGTAGGGGTAGGGGCGCACCGCAACCGGCGCCGTGCCCGGCAGGAGATGAATGCGGTGATCATACACCCGGGCTGGCGGAAGGCCCTGAGGCTCATCGAAGAGGTCGCCGTGCTGCTGCAGGAGATGATCCAACAGTGGGTGCTCGGGCTCGGCAGCAGTCGCGGCCAGCTGTAGGTGCGGCGTCGCGGGTGGGGCGCCACCCACGCCTGCCCACCGGACGCGGCGGCCCAGGCGCCAGAAGGTCATCGTCATCGCGTCGAAGTCCCAAAGGATGGGACCGAGGGTCCGCAAGAAGTCGACGCCGAGGATGAAGTCGAAGCAGCCCAAGTTGATGCCGGCGCACGTGATGGTGAAGTGCTCGTCGCCAATGGTGATGGGCACGTTCCGAGCCAGCCCATGGCACCGGAGGCGGTCGCCGTTAGCCACCGTGACCCTGAGTTGCTCCCCGCCCGTCGGCTGAAGCGCTAAGCGGCGCATGGTCGCCTCGGGCAGGAAGTTATGCGTGGAGCCCGTATCCAGGAGGGCCACCAAGCGCTCGCCGTGAATCTCCACCGGCAATAGTATAGTCCGCTCGTCGCGGATGCCGGCTAGCGCGTGGAGCGAGACCACGAGAGCCGTCGCCGGGGTGGGCACCGGGGCGGCCTCTGCAGCAACTGGTGGGGGCAACTCGCCGAGCCCGTCGGCGGGTGTGTCCTCGACGTAGTCGGCCGCTTCGAGGTAGAAGAGGCGCGGGCAGACATGGCCCGGCACGTAGGGCTCATCACAGTTAAAGCAAAGCCCCTGGCGATGGTGCTCGAGCTGCTCGGCCGGAGAGAGCCGGCGGAAGGGCCGCGTCGGGGCCGAGGTAGTAGTCGTTGGCGCGGCCGGGGGCGGCCGGCCCGGCGCAGGGGGCGTCGGGAGCAGCCTGGCTGGCTGGCGGCCACCCCGCGCCGGTGTCGCCTGCTGCAAGGACTGCGCGCGACGCTCGAAGGCGCGGGCGTAGTACATGGCCGTCTGGAGGTCCTGGGGTCCCCGAAGCTCCACGTCCACGCGGATGTGATCCGGCAGACCGCCGATGAAGAGCTCGGCCCGCTGCTGGGCCGTCACGCCCGGCGCGTGGCACGCCAGGGCCTGGAAGCGGTCGGCGAAGTCCTGCACCGTGGTGGTGAAGGGGAGGCGGCCGAGCTCCGCCAGCCGGCTCCCGCGGATCGGTGGCCCAAAGCGAAGGAGGCAAAGCTCGCGAAAACGCTCCCATGGGGGCATTCCGCCCTCGTCCTGCTCGAGGGCGTAATACCACGTCTGTGCGGCGCCCCGGAGATGATAGGATGCGAGCCAGGTGCGGTCCGACGCGAGCGTGCGTTGCCCCCGGAAGAACTGCTCGCACTGGTTGAGCCAGTTGAGGGGGTCCTCGGTGCCGTCGTAGGTGGCGAAGTCGATTTTGGCGAACCGTGGCGGCGTCTGAGTCTGACTGCCGGGGCCGTACGGCTCGGCGGTGCGGAGCAGCGGGGGAACCGGCGCCGGGTCGGAGGACCTCGGGTAGGAGCCCGCGGAGCCGGAAGGACCGCCGTACTGCAGGGAGGGCGTCGGCTATTCCGGGGCCGTGGTGTAGACCGGCGGTGGCGAGGACCCGGCCACCCAGGCCGGCAGTGGCGACGGGGAGGGCGGGAACCGGACCTGGTGTATCGGCAGGCCGGCCGGCGAGATCGGTGGCGGCCCGGAGCTGAGCGGCGGCGGCGCCTGCAGCTGCAGCTGCTGCTGTGTAGGGGCGACGGGCGCGGCGGAGGCCGCGATGGCCGGCGGCGGCCACTGCGGCCAGAGAGGGGTGGCGGCGGGGGGCGGCTGCAGCTGCAACAGCGGCTGGAACGGCCTGGTGATCGCCGCGGGGGCCGCCGGGTGCGGCGGCTGCCACGGAAGAAGCAGCGGCCCGGTGGCCGCGGAGTGGCGCGGACGGCGGCGGCAGCCCGTAGGGCCCGGCCAAGTAAAGGCGGATCCCTTGGACCGCGGTGGCGAGATCGCGAAGGGCGCCCGTGACCTCCTCCGGAGTGAAGACGGCGGGAGCTGGCGCGGCGGTGCTGACGGGCAGCGGTGGTGGAGGCGCGCCGGCCGTGGTGGGAGGCGGGGCGGTGGGCAGCGGTAGGGTTGGGGTGGGTTGCGGCGACGACATGATCGAACCGGAGCTAGCTGATACCAAAGTGGTAGGAACTAGGGTTCTACCGGGTCTAGGGCGGAGGTTGTAGGGGAAGGAGAGGGGTTGGCGAGGGCTCGAGCGCGGCGGCCGGCGGCGGGGCGCCGTGGCGCGCGTGAGACGAGGCGGCGGCGGTGGAAGGTGGCGGCTAGGGTTAGGGTTCCGGCTCCTCTGGGAGCCGGGCAATAGAGTTATGACTTATTGCTTGATTTCTAAAAGAGGTCTTACAACTGTTTATATAATCTCGATGCTAGGGAAAATAAAATAACTTGGGCTAAGCCCTTAACTAAACTGGGCTAAGCCCCTAACTAAACTTGCCCATTGGGCCTCCTCCTGTGATATGAGACGCCGGTCATAACAAGTTTTACGCTAGAACTGCATTATATATTATGATGTGATGCGTTTTGCCACTGCCTAGTGCTCATCTTGCCTAAGCACACATAGGTGCGGTAAGCGCTAGGCGTTTTTGTTGTCGCGTTTGGTTAATTGTACCTGTTTCGAACTAGAAACCCTGGTGTTTGGTTAATTGTACCTGTTATTGCCTAACTGCTGGTGGACCATGGCATGGTACTCCTTACTTCCTGAGTCTGTTGTTTGGTCCGAATAAATGTAGCTCTTGCAGCTCCTAGCCTCGTATAGGAACTTTATGTATACTAGGCTAAAGTCTTGGTTTGCACCATATATTTTTACATATATTTTTTAATAAAAGGAAACTGTTATTTGGTTATCAACTTTGTTGCAACCTGGCTAAGATTGCAAAATAATGTGCAGAGTTAGTTTTTTCTTTTCTTTTGGAGGTAAGGCCTTTCAACCGAGCTTTTTTATAGAGCCAAACAGCTGGGTTACCAGCGTACATAGTTGGTCCAAATATCACCAATATTATGCCCCATAGCATTACATCCAAACAGGGGCAAAGGACAGAAACAAGAAAGTGCATCCTCAAGGAGTGAAGGTGATCTAAAGCAGCAACAGGACCTAGTGCCTGGAAACTAGACTTATTTGTTTGTTTGATCTTTTTTATTTTCATATGAAACTGTCTCATCAAATTACTTTAACCTTCCTCGACATGAAAACTTATCTTTCATCTCTGTAGATATTGGACATTTTACGTCTATATTCTAATTGGTTTAATTTTCTCCATGATTTAGGACGAGGAAGATGATGACAGTACCAAACTCCAGCTGAAATTATGCGGTGAGGAAGCTGTTAAGAGAAAGGACTATCGTGGTGCGTCAATGTTCTACACCGAGGTTAGTACTTATGCGAGGAATCATGTAATACTACTCTAATGCTTGGTCAACACTAGCAGTAATGTTAGCAACTGTATTGGTGATGTGAGGCATATTCTACCTTTCTGTGGAGTAGTATGTTTCTTCAGTCTATCATTTATCTTTTGATTCTTCTTTCTATTACTACTGTTGCGGACATAACAATACTTATTTAGATAGGGAGCAAAACAACAAAAAATGTTTATTTGGATGCAAATTTTGCAAGATTCATATGCATGGAACAATTAAAGGGAAACCTTTTCCTGTTGCGATACAGAAGTTGAGCTTCTTTTTGTGTTGTACTCCCTCCGTAAAGAAATATAAGAGTGTTATGATCACTAAAGTAATGATCTAAACACTTATATTTCTTTACAGAGGGAGTACTATATTTCCACATTTGAACACAGGCAGACTATCCATGGATTAACACAGTTCTTAGGTACTATATTGTTTATTATGACGCATGATGCTTTGGCACTGATAAAATGCTCTAGCAAGCATATGAGCTAAATGGGCTCTCAAAACCGATGCCAAAAGGTCAAACTGCCCCTACCCTTCTCCACTGTATGGCTTCTCCAGCTCTCCAAATTTCTCCGCACAAGCTGCTCGGGCGTCTCCGTGTCTGTAGGGCAGGCCTGGCGCAGTGGTGAAGTCCTCCCCACTTGTGTCAAGAGGTCCTGGGTTCGAACCAGCCTCTCTGCACTGCACTGTGTTAAGTTTAAAGATTGAGCTCAACACAAGATTGTATTCCTCCCATGCGGGGCAGTACATGATATAGAGATACATCAGAGGGAGGAGAGAGATTACATACGCACACACATACACGCTAACTGCCTAACAATAGATCCTATTTGCACGTATGGATAGAGACGTGCTGTTCGTGCATGCGCCATGCAAGGGCGGCACCGGCAGCTGCGCTGACCAGCTCAAGTCAGCTGTGGTGGACGAGTTCTTTAGTCTAACAGCCCCCCGCAGTCTCAGCGTGGGCCTCCCGAACGTTGAGACTGGACCGGAACTGAGTGAATATAGCAGTGGGCAACCCCTTCGTGAAGATGTCCGCATACTGAGAGGTTGTAGGAACGTGAAGCACGCGAACTTCGCCCAAAGAGACTTTGTCGCGTACGAAATGAATGTCGATCTCAATATGTTTCGTCCGTCGATGCTGCACAGGGTTAGCGGACATATACACAGCAGAAACATTGTCACAATACACCACCGTAGACTTGGCGATGCGCTGATGGAGCTCCTGCAACAACTGGCGCAACCAAGCCGTCTCGGCCACGACGTGAGCAACCGCCCGGTACTCCGCCTCAGCGCTCGACCTGGAAACAGTAAGTTGTCGTTTCGACGACCAAGATATCAAATTATCCCCAAGAAAAACGCAAAATCCAGAAGTAGAGCGGCGAGTGTCGGGGCAACCGGCCCAATCGGCGTCAGAATATGCTACGAGAGTGGTAGGCGAGGATGGGTAGATATGGAGGCCGAAGTCTAGGGTACCTTTGAGATAACGAATGATGCGTTTGACGAGGTTATAGTGGGAGGAGCGGGGAGCGTGCATGAAGAGACAGGCTTGCTGGACAGCGTAGGACAAGTCAGGGCGGGTGATAGTGATGTACTGGAGAGCGCCGGTCAAGCTGCGGTAGAGAGTAGGGTTGTCGAGGAGATCACCGTCGGAGATGGAAAGCTTAGCGCCGGAGTCGATAGGGGTGCGAATGGGATGACAGTCGGACATACCAGCGCGCTCAATAATATCCAAGGCATATTGCCGCTGAGAAAGGTGGAGACCCGAGTGCGAGCGAGTGACGACGATGCCAAGGAAATGAGATAGGGCTCCTAGATCGGTCATAGAGAATTCGCGACTGAGAAGGGAGATGATATAAGTTAGGAAAGAAGTGGACGACGCTGTGAGAATAATATCGTCGACGTAGAGAAGTAGGTAGGCGGTGTGGTTCGTTGACTTGTAAATGAAAAGAGAGGTATCACATTTAGAAGCAACGAACCCAATAGAAGCAGCGAAGGCGGCGAAATGAGTGAACCACGCGCGCGGGGCTTGTTTAAGGCCGTACAGTGATTTCTTAAGAAGACAAACGTGAGACGGGGCGACGGGGTCTTCGAAACCGAGCGGCTGCTGGCAGTAAACGGTCTCGGTAAGGTGTCCGTGAAGGAAGGCGTTTTTGACGTCTAACTGATGAATGGGCCATGAGTGAGAGGTAGCGAGAGAGAGGACGACACGGATAGTGCTAGGCTTGACGACTGGAGAGAAGGTCTCTTCGTAGTCAATGCCCTCGGTCTGAGAGAAACCACGGACCACCCATCGCGCCTTATAGCGAGCGAGAGTGCCATCGGAGTTATATTTGTGTCGAAAAACCCACTTCCCACTAATGACCGGAGCTGCGGAGGGTCGAGGAACAAGAGTCCAAGTCTCATTTTGAATGAGAGCTTGATACTCGTCACTCATAGCGCTGGCCCAACATGGATCGGCAAGGGCAGCACGGTAGTTACGAGGAAGAGAAGAAACATCGTGCATGGTGGCAAAGAAATGAAGACGTCGCGACGGCAGATGGAAACCGGACTTGGCGCGGGTGCGCATGGTGTGAGGGTTAGCAGGCGGAGCGACGGCGACGGCGTGAGGTGGAAGAGGCCGAGGAGTAGTGGGACTGCCGGTGGAAGAAGAGGCAGGACTAGGGGATGTGTTAGCACGGGACGCAGCAGATGGAGGAGTGTGAGCACCGGTGTGGCTTTGCGAAGCAGTGGATGCGGCAGCAGACGTGTTTGGCTGAGAGGCTGACGGGGCAGCAATGCTGCATGGCGGAAGGGGCGCCGGGGTAGGCTGGGTGTTTGACGCAGCGACTGTCGGGGCAGAGGGTCCGCCGGGTGGAACGGATGGCATGGTGGTGGCAGCGTCAGCCGGAGAGGGCGCCAAGGGAGCGGGAGCACGTGTGGGCACGGGGACATCTAGCTGAGCCGAACCAGAGAGATCAGACGTGGGAGAGGCAGCTGGAATTTTGGAGAAAGGAAAGACGAACTCGTCAAACACTACATGGCGCGAAGTGTAGACACGGTTGGTTGTGGCGTCGAGGCAACGGTACCCTTTGTGGTCCGGGGGGTAGCCGATGAAGACGCAGGCAACCGAACGAGCTGCTAGTTTGTGTGGCGAGGTGGCCTCGGTGTTCGGGTAGCAGAGGCAACCGAAAACGCGAAGCGAGGAGTAGTTGGGCGGGGTCTTGTAGAGAGTCTCGTGTGGTGTGGCGAGGGCAAGGGTTTTGGTCGGACGAAGGTTGAGGAGTAAGGTGGCCGTGGTGAGAGCATCAGCCCAATAACGTGGTGGCATAGATGCTTGTAGTAAGAGTGTCCGAACCACGTCGTTGGTGGAACGGATGGCACGTTCCGCTTTCCCGTTTTGTGAAGACGTGTACGGGCAAGAAAAACGCATCACCGTTCCATGAGGAAGAAGGAAGTCGCGGTTTTGTGCGCTATCAAACTCACGTCCGTTATCACATTGGAGAGTCCGAATGGTCCGACCAAAGTGTGTACGAACGTAAGCATGAAAGTGACGAAACACGGCGGGGACATCCGATTTAAGTTTAAGAGGAAAGGTCCGGCGATAATGTGAAAAATCATCAATGATCAAGAGATAATATTTATTTCCCGAGACACTAGATAAAGGAGCAGTCCATAAATCACAATGAAGGAGATCGAAAGGTGCCGTAGTAAAACTAGTGGAGGAGGAAAACGGCAGCCGCACATGTTTGCCGAGCTGACAGGCGTGACACAAACGTCCATCCGTGACAGGCTTATTACAATGATCAAACAAATTATTGTGACAAAACGGGACGTCTCCGGGATGACCCAAGCGGCGGTGCCAAAGGTCGGTGAGGCGTGAAACGGTGACGGCGAGGGCAACGGGCGCTGCTGGAGGAAAGACATCGTACATGTCGCCTTCACTGTTGCATCGAAGAAGTTCCGCCTTGGTTGGATAATCCTTCACAGAGAGGCCATGAGGGTCAAATTCAACCGAAGTGTTATTATCAGTGTTTAAGCGCCGGTACAGAAAGAAGATTTTTGATGATATCAGGGGCAACAAGAACATTATTGAGATAAAGAGGCCGGTTGGGATTAGGAAGAGAAGTAGACCCGACATGACTAATATGCAAAGAGCTACCGTTGCCAACAAAGACTGGGGGATAATTTGATACAGGGACGACGGATGAGAGCATACCGAGATCGTTCACGAGGTGAGTAGAAGCACCGGAGTCGGCGACCCAGCCGCCGCTGGGCGACTGCAGCGACAGGTTGTGGAGGGCGTTCATCAGCGCCGCATGATCAACAGCGTGGGCGTCGGCGTTCGGCTGCGGAGGGAGATACTGCTGCTGTCCGCCAGGGAGATACTGCTGCTGTTGGTGGTGCTGGACAGGGGCGGTGATGAACTGCTGCTGCTGCTGATGCTGAAAGGACGGAAGGGGCTGCTGCATGTGATACGGCTGCTGAAGATGACCACCGAAGGCAGCCAATGCATGGGGCGGCTGGCCGAGGATGCTGGAGGCGGGACGAGGCGGAGGAGGCAGGGCCATCGGGTAGGCGTAGACCTGCCCCGTCCATGGCGGTGTAGCAGCCGCGGCGCCCTGATAGCCGCCGTTGTTGGTGTAGCGACGGCGCTTGTTGTGCCCTTGATTTGGCGAAGGAGAGCCGGGCTTGCCGCCGCCGGAGCCCGGTGTCGGCGGCCTGGCCGGGCTGCCCGAGGTGCCGCCCGAGGACGGCGGAGGCTTGTGGTGGACAGCGAGGGCGCTGTGAGAGCTGGAGCCGGAGTAGTCAGCACCGATTTCATCATGCAAGAGCATGCCTACAACAACATCAAAAGAAACGGGGTTGGGTGATTTCTCGATGATTTTCGCCATGGTTTGATGTCGGTCTTTGTTGACGCCACGGAGGAGCTGGATGACGAGCTCATCGTCGTCCAACACCTTGCCGGCATCGCGGAGGGCGTCGGCGACGCCCTTGAGACGTGCACAGAACGAGGAGACCGGCGAGTCTCCCTGGCAGATGGCGTAAAGCTCCGTCGTCAGCTGGAACCGCCGCGCCCGGCGGTTGTTGACGAAGAGGGCCTCAATGGAGGACCAGGTTTGGGCGGCGGAGGCCTCCCGGTCCAGGATGAAGGCCGCGAGTTCCGTGACCATCGTGCCCAAGAACCACCTCTTGACCGACTTGTTGACGATGTTCCATGCGACGTCGCTGCTGTGGTCGGTGAAGTCCGGCGAGATCCAGGCGGCGACGTCATATTGGTCGATGACCTCGAGCATCAAGCCGCGCTAGACGGTGTAGTTCGACCCGTTCATGGCCAGCCGGACGTTGAGGTTGATAATGGCGCTCTCGACACGCATGGCGTGGGCATAGGATGACGGGAGAAAGGCGGCAGCCGGCGGCACCGTTTGGAGAGGGAGCGGCGTGGAGAGGGCGCCGAGGGGAGGAGTGGTGCTGGGCAGTGGGGAGGTGGGAAGCGGCATGGAAGCCGGAGGGGATAGGGAAGAAGAGGTCGGTGGAGAGGAGGCCGCGGCAACACCGGCGGCGCTGGCGGCGGCGGCGGCGGCCTCAGCGGCCATGGCGGAAGCAATGGGTGGATCAAACTGATACCATGTTAAGTTTAAAGATTGAGCTCAACACAAGATTGTATTCCTCCCATGCGGGGCAGTACATGATATAGAGATACATCAGAGGGAGGAGAGAGATTACATACGCACACACATACACGCTAACAGCCTAACAATAGATCCTATTTGCACGTATGGATAGAGACGTGCTGTTCGTGCATGCGCCATGCAAGGGCGGCACCGGCAGCTGCGCTGACCAGCTCAAGTCAGCTGTGGTGGACGAGTTCTTTAGTCTAACACACTATAGCAGGGGTAAGACTAGGTTCCTATAATTCCTTCCCAGACCCCACCTTGTGTGGGAGCTTCTATGCACTGGGTCTGTCCTAAGCTGCTCGTGCGTCTCCGTGTCTTGCACGGTCTGCCGTGCGTCTGCTGCTTACAGCTGGACTTGGGTGGCATGGGGATGCTTAACCTCTTCACAGGTTCCTCCTCTCACCGCCACCACCTCGACCTCGTCGCTCACCTCCCAGTATGCTGTCCCTCTGCGTTCAAGGGCTCCTCTGACGCATGCCACCAGGGCCTGCATTCTGTGCCCAGGTGTGCTCGTTTGGTTCCCTCTCCCTGACAGCATTGTGCTCAAGAGTCTCACTCAAGGTTCAAATCTGACGTCCTTGTGGCCGAGGCTTACAGATCGCCACTGAGAACATCCACTCTGAGATGTACTCGCTGCTGCTTGAGACCTACTCCCTCCATCCCAAAATAAGTGTCTTGAATTTAGTACAAACTAGCAAAAGGGCCCGTGCTTTGCAACGGGAGAAAATGCAACCTATCATATTAAATGGGGCGGGGTTTAAATAGGGTCCTAGTTAAAACAGGGTCCACCTCCAATTCCCATTTGATATTTCTCCACCTACAAACAGATTCTCTCCTGCCATAGGTTTCCCATTGGTACGTCCGGGGTCGGTTCAATTAGTTGCAACTCTTTATTTTAGTTGATGGTTAGATTAATTTCTTGATCGTCCTCTACCTTTTAGGGAAATACCTGTATGCATGAAAACATCGGCTTCCATGGGATTATTTTTTAGGAATAAGAGTAACCACCCCATAATTAGTAATTAAGTCTTCTAAGTTGCAACTCTTTAGCATGCAGTCCCTTCCGTGTCGAGGCACGCCCTGCGGCTAACCTCGATTTCTTTGTCCCACTAATCTTTTCATCCCCTCACGAATTTTTCGAGGCACGCCCGCGGCTAACCTCGATCTATTTGGCCACCCAAGCCGCCAATTTAATCGGGTCTATTTCCCCCCTTAATTTCATCATGTCTCACGAATCATAAATAGCCAACTAACCGTGTGCATGTGCGCCGATTTAATCGGGATCTGTTTCTCCTCTTAATTTCATCATGCCACGGACCATAAATATCCCAACTAATATGTGTGGCTCACTCATTATCCTGGTTGATTCTCGAGAAGGCTAGTTCCGGGCTCAGGCTCTTGATTCTTTTCCTTCCTTAGCTTTGTCTTAACAGGAGGACCAACAGGATATAGCACAGGTTCCAACCTAGCTTAGTTGGTCACCATCGGAAATGTTAGATGAGAGGTCGCAGGTTCAATCCCCTCAGGGCAGCAAGTATTTATTATAAAAAGGTCTTGCTTCTAAGTTCTTTTTTCGACAAAACTCGTTTATAACCAATATAAAAGGCTATCTTCCTTTTCTTTCTAAAACAACACATTAGTTAGGTGCGCTGGTGCGTGCGTGTCGGCCCATTCTATGCGGGCAGGGTTCGAATCCTTTGTAACGCAACCAAAAAACGGGACGACGTACGAAACGGACCAGAGGACCAAAAAAAGTGAAGAAACAATCCTCCTTTTAATATTAGATTAGATATAGATTAGTAAAAAGTTGTACTGAATCAAAGTCACTTATTTTGAGACGGAGGGAGTATGTCTGGGCGGCACTCGGAGCAACTCAGGTTGAGGTCTGGTGCTGGCTTGCATCAGAGTGGCAGAAGAAGATAGGATAAGGGTCTTCTCCTGTGGCCTGAGGAGTGGAAATAACTAAATAACGTAACAAGACATTTAATCAAATCAGTACTTTGGGTCATTGGAGTTTTAACAAATACTTGGTCCTTTGTGGGCAAAGGGCAAACTAAGACGTGGAATTTTATCATCTAGTTGGTTCCACAATACTACTACAGGGTTTCTCTAGCCAATTTCGACATGTACTGTGTATTGTGCTGTTTGGAAACCTTCGTCAACCAAACTGTTGGTAACAATTAAAAATTTAAGTCACCTTCAGCACGCCTGTAGAAAATGCCCATAATGGTTTGAGAAACCCTGGTTCTCAGGTTTCAGTTCATAAACATCATCAAGTGTCGCCAGACCTGTATGTATTGCTGGTAGACATACAACACATGTTGTCTTGCTAGCCGAATAAATGAGGCTGTTGTCTCGCATACATTGTCAACCCTTTACAATAGATATATGCAATTTTACTTGTGTAAAAAAAAGGGCAGCCCGGTGCATTGTGCAGGTCCGGGGAAGGGTCTCTCCATACTTAATTTTCTTTTATGATGCAGGCAATTGAGCTGGACCCGACTGATGCAACACTGTATTCGAATAGGAGCCTGTGCCATATGCAAATGACTGAAGTAGATATGGCTTTGTATGATGCTAATACTTGCATTGAATTGCGCCTTGGATGGTTGAAAGGCTACTACAGGAAGGGAGTTGCTCTCATGTTTCTCAAGGTCAAACAAATAACTTCAGATTACACTATTTTTTTCACTTTGCACTTCTTCATATGGCATCTTCCATACGTAATCTACCTTTATTTATCGATAGGAGTACAAAGAAGCATGTGATGTTTTTATGGCTGGACTGAAGCTGGACCCTGGAAACGCCGAGATGGAGAAAGCATTACGGTAATGTATCTTGTATACACAGTATCTCTTTGATGATTTCTTAAATGGAAAATGTTCGTGTCTATCTATACTACTATTAAAAGAGCAAACATAAACTCCTCTAAAGCCACACAACAAATTGTACACGGAGTAAGTAGGACCCTCCGATTAAACCAATTTATAAACATCCTACTGCCCATGTTATATCAATGGTGCCAACTAAATCAACGCTCCGGATCAAATGTTCTGCCCAGCAGACGCGCACACGCCGCAGGCCGACCCGCCACACCTTGATTTGTGGATCGATTCCTCCCGAGTCCCGAATCGGTGCCTCCACGCCCGCCTACAAAAAAAAATCGGTGACTCCCTCATCCTTCTTTCGCTGGGCGCAGCAAGATTGGCGGCGGATCCGGCGTCCGCGGCCGCTCCACCTCTATAGTTCCGCGGTGATTCCACCCGAATCGGTGCCTCCCCGACCCTTCTTTCTCTAGGTTAGGCGCAGCAACCATGGCGGCGATTCTGCAGCGTCCACGGCCACTCCACCTCGGGCAGCGCGGATCACGGGCAGCGGCCAGATGGAGGCGGCGCGGGTTCTGGCATGGTCTGCTGCTCTGCCCCGCGCTCCCTCCATGTTTCCTCCTGCGCCTCCGGTGGCCAGATGCTTCCACTCCAACCTAGGTAAGCCCCTCCGCTCTGCTCTCTCTCTCTCTCTCTCTCTGATGCGCGCGCCCGTGCCTGCACATGTATGCTACTGCCATCGAGCCGCGGTGAATCGTATGCTGGCCATGTCAAGTTCTAGGGTTTCCTTACTCTGCATAGGATTCAATTTTGCAGGCGTGGCTCCTTGCTGTTCTAGGCTGATTCAGATTATGTCTGTTTCCGATTCAACACTTGGACATGAGACAGAAATGCACTGTTGTTCTAGGCCGTGTTGTTTCGGCCTGGATGAATTGTGCACAGAACTGCTATCCATTTAGTATTGTATTCACGCAAGAAAAAAAATCATAAGCAGACTCCACTTCTCTGTGGACGTCCAGGTTGCAGGTTCAAGCTTTATCAGGGCCCTGATTATTGCTTATTACAGAATTGTCTAACAAAGCGCCTCCTGCTAGCCAGCCTGGTTGATGATGTCTATCTCCCTTACGTTCCGAAACGGAATAGCTTAGGCATGTCGTCCGCGACGAAACAAGTTTACTCTCTGCAATATGTGTCAAATGCCCAAATTGGATTTGTTATCTCATTTTCCTGCTGCACGGTCGTTTACTCTGCACATTGAAGTTCTCTGAATTAACAAAATCTGTTAGTACCCCCCTCTAACTTTTATATCCTAAGCTGCTACTCCATGACCATTTGTGTGTGTGTCTACAGCTGTTATATCCTACGCTACCCTGACAATTTTTATCCGAAGTGTTGTGCTTGGTATGTACAACTGTACCTTATTTTGTATTGTCGATAGTTCTAAATTATTTTGCAGTGGCTGCCGGGGCAGCAGCTTCACACTGCCACACCGCCCTAGGCTTGATTTCTTCCATTGCATGAAGTGAAATTGCTGCCTTGGAATGAAACTGACAGAACACAAATGTCGGGAGAAGGGGATAGAGACAAACTATCCAATTTGCTGTGACTTCCTATTCACATCAAGCGTTGTAGTTAAAGCTCTTCCTTGTGGTCACTTCATGCATTCATGTAGCTTTCAGGTATTAGCAAGTAGGATAATAGTGTCTACTGGCTGTCAGAAATGGTTCTGACATCAATCCCATGCATACACCTGCAGTCATTGCACTTCTCCTATCTGCTGCAAATCCTTGGGAGATATGGTGGTAAGCTGCATTACTTTTTGCGGCAGTCCAAATCTTTGCATTTATGGTAATGAAGTTAATCTTCATCTTGAGTCCCATGATTTACTTTCATATCTTAGTGAAATCTATTATTTCTCCTATTTTGCTCTTCGTCTAGAGGGCACTCCACTAGCTGACATGTGATGTTTCATAAAGCATGAAACAGACACATTTTTCATTACATTGATACCGGAAGCATGTACCTCCATTCGAGAGTACTCAATCGAATGTTTTATCTCTGCGGTTGTAATGCATGATTATTCTCCACGGACAATACAATTCTGATTCCTGACGCCTGAGGGTGACTTTACTTGTGGTCCTGGTATTTAAACTCGCTCCTAAGATGCAAAATGAAGACTATTTTGGTATTTGGGGAGTACACAGTCGGACATTTTGCTCCCGTAAAGCTATTTTGTCCAATATTTTAATATTACGATGGTAGTCTCAGAACAGTATGGACATCCTGATGTTCTTATGTGGTTAGTTATTCCTTGAAGTTTGGGCTACATGCTGTAGAGGTAACAAAACTATTGGTGTGGCTTACAATATCCACAATATAAGGATTGTTACTTGTGAGCTGATTGTCTAAATTTTGTAAGCATGTACATGATTCTTACTGAACTACTATAATATTTATTTCTCCATTTCTCTATGTACAGGTGTACTTTGGCATGCTTGATGGCTGAAGAGCTTCCAGAGGAATACCGCAATAGGTGTCAGGTATTCATGTTTTGTTCTTGGTTTCATTACTTTCATCCGCTGTAGTATTTATATTCTGTTGCATTATTCATACAGGATATTCTTTGCAATGACTGAAAGAAAAGGGATATCTCAATTTGATTGGCAAATTCTGGTAATGCAAATCCTCCTCAGTTTGGAGTCATATTTTTCTATATTAGTGGAGATGAAAAACAATTCTAACTATCTTTGTTGGAAATTGGTTGGTGCAGATTAAAGGGATCTCATTTTCCTCCCCAGTTTGAATCTTTGCTTCTTTTCATGAGATCATGTCTGAAGCACTAGAGTATGTTTCCTGTTGTAGAGGATTTCACATATTTCCATGCGTAGATTGTGCTTTCATGATATAGTTGTTTATTTCATATACTAAGTCATGCATTCGTGTCCCGGAAGATTGTTAGAGGCAACAATACTACTCCCGCTGGACAATCAATTATACGCCCTCCACGTCCTGACATCTTGTTCTTCTCTAACCGCTATTCAGTTGTGCGTGAGATGGATGAATTCATATGGATGATTAAGCCAGACTTTGTCCTTCAAATCTTCAGGATTCAAACTCATATTTTTAACCAGAGGTCATAGAAGGCAATTCTTGTTTGTATTCCATCTTGGTGGTCTTAACTATTAACTTTTTCTGTTTTGTTGTCTGTCAGTTATGCTTTTGTAATCCAGAATATCTTCCTATAATTTTAAAATTGTTTGCATACCGTGGAAGTGTTTATTTCAATATGGCACAAACATGTAGCACATAAAGGAGATGCATGCTGTTCTAAATTGATACCTTTTCTCTTTGTTGGTTAGCTTTGCGAAACAATAATTATTATAGCCACTGATCTGCTCAGGTTCAATTCCTTATTGTACAGTTTGCCATTCTAGAGTAGTAGACTTTATCCACTGCTAAGATGTTGATATCACGATGACATCTTTAGCTCATGTTTAATCTTGCCAGAACTAAGCTGGTTTATAAAAAGTTTGGCGTGCATGTCATCTATGCCATACAGAAAATATCAAATTTCCTCCGCAACTTCTTATTATTAATCTAATGGTTTATCGATTTGTTTTTGACTTCTACATGTTCTTCAACTACAGTATATATGTAACAGGCATCATTCTGAACCATAGTTCCACTTTTTAGGAGAAGCTGGAAGAAAGTGAGTGGGGGCAAAACTTCCTCAATTACCGATAGCTGTGACTCCCATTGGTGGCCTTACTGCCATCAACGGGCCTTCAACTTATGAAGATGACAAGCAATCTGAATCCAAGAAGGAACTAATTAAGCTTTTCCAAGACTGATTTGTTTTTGTATCTTCGCTCCAAGTTTGCGTCTCCACCATGTTCACTTGGACAAGTTTATATGTTCCTTCCGAAGTTCACCCAAGAAAATTAGACATTCTAAAATCTTTATCAGAAGTTTGATTCCGTTTTTACAATACAATAGCCAACATGGGCTATGCCACTATCTTCCCTATGGAGAAGTTGTTCATCCAGTTGATTGACCTTCATCTGTGACATATTCTTTGTGTGGTCGAACTTCACATGACATCCTCAAAACATAATTTACGGGTTTGTATTTCCCCTTTAGTCTTTTCTTTTCTTTTTCTAGAATTTTATACTCGCTTGAATTTCATGTTAGTTCAGACTTCAGACGTGTGTTGCACGTGCACGTTTACTAGTGTGGTGAAGAAGATGGACACAATCCTGTTTCATGCTTATTCACTCACATTTACAGACCAGTTTAAACCAGACACTTTTTTTTTCACATTTGCAGGGAGGCTGTTGAGGCAATGAAAAAGGACCACTTCGCTAGGAAAAGCTTCAAACCATCCGATTAGAGAAACATGTCGGCTCTGGAGGTAGTACTAGCCGTTTTGGAGGCCATAGTAGTGGCATGCTGCAAGTGTTGAGGTAGAATTCTCAGTGCGTAGGTTTGTCAATGGGCACTGTTTAGCATGATATATGGACACTCTGTAGCCAGGTTTGTCGATGCCATTGGTTAGCCTTGTGAATGTGGTTTGTCAAATGGTCACCAACCCTTAGAATTCAGGGCCTCTTTGATTCGCAGGATTCTCAAAATGCAGGAATAGGAAAAACGTATGAATAGAGTGTCATGTCATTTTCTACCCTACAGGATTTGAAAGTGTGTTTGATAGCATGGGAAAAACAAAGGAATTCTACAAAGAGGTTTGAGTGGATGAAAATTTTCCTCCAAAATGTAGTACAAATGAATCCTATGAAAAACTTCCAAAGGATTTCAATCCTACGAATCAAACGACCATCATAGGAAAAAATCCTAAGGATCGAAATCTTTCGAAAATCCAATAAAATTCCTTTGTATCAAAGGAGCCCTCAGTGTTTCAACAGGACACCCATGTGTGGTGAAAGTTCGATGGCTTCTTTCTCCTGGCGGCGGCGGTGGTGCTGGTGGGGTGGGGGGGGGGGGGGGGGGGGGGTTAATCATACAAACATTGAATTAGTTTTTTTAGAATAACAATAACAACAACAAAGCCTTTAGTCCCAAATAAGTTGGAGTAGGCTAGAGGTGAAACCCATAAGATCTCGTGACCAACTCATGGTTCTAGCACATGGATAGAAGCTTCCATACACCCTTGTCCATGGCTAGTTCTTTGGTGATGTTCAAATTGTTTAGATCTCTCTTTACGGACTCTTTCCATGTCAAGTCCGGTCTACCTCGGCCTCTTTTGACATTATCAGCATGCTTTAGCCGTCCGCTATGCACTGGGGCTTTTGGAGGCCTGCGCTGAATATGTCCAAACCATCCTAGACGATGTTGCACAAACTTCTCTTCAATTGGTGCTACCCCAACTCTATCTCGTATATCCTCATTTAGGATTCGGTCCTTCCTTTGTGTGGCCACACATCCATCTCAACATGCGCATCTCCGCCACACCTAACTGTTGCACATGTCGCCTTTTAGTCGGCCAACACTCAGCGCCATACAACTTTGCGGGTCGAACCGCCGTCCTATAGAACTTGCCTTTTAGCTTTTGTGGCACCCTCTTGTTACAGAGAATGCCAGAAGCTTGGTGCCACTTCATCCATCCGACTTTAATTCGATGATTCACATCTTCATCGATATCCCCATCCTTCTGCAACATTGACCCCAAATATCGAAAGGTGTCCTTCTGCGGCACCACCTGCCCATCAAGGCTAACATCCTCCTCCTCGTGCCTAGTAGTACTGAAAGCGCACCTCATGTACTCGGTTTTAGTCCTACTAAGTCTAAAACCTTTCGATTCCAAGGTTTGCCTCCATAACTCCAACTTCCTGTTGATCCCCGTCCGACTCTCATCGACTAGCACCACATCGTCCGCAAAGAGCATACACCATGGGATATCTCCTTGTATATCCCTTGTGACCTCATCCATCATCAAGGCAAAAAGATAAGGGCTCAAAGCTGACCCTTGATGCAGTCCTATCTTAATCGGGAAGTCATCAGTGTCACCATCACTTGTTCGAACACTTGTCACGACATTATTGTACATGTCCTTGATGAGGGTAATGTACTTTGCTGGGACTTTGTGTTTCTCCAAGGACCACCATATAACATTCCGCGGTATCTTATCATAGGCCTTCTTCAAGTCAATGAACACCATATGCAGGTCCTTCTTTTGCTCCCTATATCTCTCCATAAGTTGTCGTACCAAGAAAATGACTTCCATGGTCGATCTCCTAGGCATGAAACCAAACTGATTTTTGATCACACTTGTCATTCTTCTTAAGCGGTGCTCAATGACTCTCTCCCATAGCTTCATTGTATGGCTCATCAATTTAATTCCACGGTAATTAGTACAACTCTGAACATCCCCCTTGTTCTTGAAGATTGATACTAATATACTCCGTCTCCATTCTTCTGGCATCTTGTTTGCCCGAAAAATGAGGTTGAAAAGTTTGGTTAGCCGCCGCCCACGTGCATGTGCATCCCCTAGGCCTGCTGTGGAGAAACTACCGATTCGGCAGTTCTCAACGGGCCTGGCCCCAAGATGCTTTAAGTTTCGTGCTATGCATGCCAAAAAAAAATAAACACATGTAACCAAACCGTAGAATTTCTTTCCACACATGTCTGATTGAGATTGATGCAACTAACCAAACACGTCCTAGAAGAGGTGTGAGAGCATCTACAGCCGGACCCCTATATCCTCCTCAAACGCCCGTATCGTCCGTCCAGTCAATGTTCGGTCAAAAAAAGGTGATCCAACCGGACCCCCACTTCCTCCCCAAACGCTCGGACTGACCGGCATCCCTCAAACCCGTCTCAAATCCGGGGCAATATGAGGCTGACCGGTCACGCCCGGGTACCCCACCGCACCTCATAGTGGTCCCACCTACAGCCACATAAAGCTCTTTCTTTCTCATCTCTTCATCGCAAGTAGGATGCACCGGCGTGGGCAGAGGAGGTCAGCTGCCCCGTGCGTCACTAGCTTGCCGCAACAGCAGCCGTGTGGGCGTCGCCGGTATGTGGGTCGCTGGGGGGAGGGGCTAGCCGCCGTGCGCATTGGACGCGGACGCGGGCGTGCACCGGGAGCCGCGTGCGCTGCCAGTGCCGTGGGCGTGCATGCTCAGAGCTCGTGTGCTGGTCGCCGTAGCCGCCGCAACCTCGTGCTGTCCGGCCACGACGCGTGCTGCGTGCTGTCCGGTCACGACGCGTGCTGCCTCGCAGTGAGCCGCGTGCTGGCCGACCGCACGTTGTGTGGTGGTCGGCCGCGCGTGGTGGCTGTGGCTAGCTAGCTCGCCGTGCTGCCCGGCTGCGTGTGTTGTCCATGCGTGCTGGCCGCAGCGCGCAGCTGCGTGCTGGCCTGCGTGCCATGCATGCTGGCCATGCTAGCAGCCTTGCATGCTAGCCGCCGCGCACGCGCAGCCATGCGTGCTAACCGCCCGTGTGTGTGCAGCCGCACGTACTGTTTGTGCCATCTCCGTGTGTGCGTGCGTGCCTAGCGCAGCGTGATGATGCCCGTGTGGAGCTCGCCACCATCACTGCGACTGCTGGTTGCATGCTAGAGGGTCGGCCGTCGATGTGTTCATCGCGTGCTCTAGTCGTGCTGCATGTAACCTCCTCGTCGAAATGCCTCAAAATGAGGACGCCAATTTAAGGCATGTGGATGTGCACGCGGGCAAATGAGGATGCATAACGGACATGCCCGGACACTGATCGGGCGTGTCCGCGGGCGTTTAGAGCATCTACAACCGGACTTAGCAAATATGACCCCCTAAACGTCCGCGGACGCGCCCGGCTAGTGACTGGATGTGTCCCCTATTTGTCCGTCTGCGCAGCCATACTTCTCATTTTCTTTCTCATATGTTCAGTCACTTGCACGTGATTGGTGGAGAGAAAGAGATAGAAAAAAAAATGAATAAAGAAGAAAAAATGGTCCGGAATGAGGTCGTGTCCTACGTGTCGGACTGACCGGGCGCGCCCGAGTGCGTCCACGAGCCCTCATATGCTCCCTATATTTAAGATGGATACGAGGGTTCGCGGACAGCCCGAACGTAAAGGGATGATTAGAGGGGTCCGGATCACTTTTTTCCTTCTCTCTTGTCGGTCACTGATCAAACGCGTTGGCAGACGTATGAAAGATCGTTTAAGGCGTCCGGTGATAGATGCTCTTAGCGGGTCAAATTAGATGATTGGCATTGTAGATGCTCTAAGTCCGACCAAGCTACTCACGCTCACGAACCGAGGACCTCGACGTCAGGCAGTGTCATGTCATTCGCGCAGTCACATGACGTGGCAAACCGCATGCATGCAGGCAATGTGAGGTGCCAGCTTTCCTTCCTTCCAGCTGACTCAGGTTTGTTTATAAACTCCTTTCTTTCAGCTTGCATTGACCAAATCATTTCCCAACCCTGACCCGTGCGGGCGGGCCGGGCCAAGGACGATTTTTCAAAAGCGCAATCCATGCCCGTGTACTTAAAGACGACGACATTGCAAACCTGGCATGATGTAGATGTGAATCATGTGAACTGGATCAACCTGCGTCACCCATGCCCATGCGCGAGGAGAAGGGAGGCCCACCGGTGGGAGTGACCAGTGTGTGGCTGGATGCCTATCCGGGCAACCCGACGGAGCCCGGGCGAGAGCGGCGGCAGTGCGCGTCCGGACCGGACAACCGTGAACAGGTAGCGATTTGCCAATTTGGAGTGGTGCGAGCGAGCGATAGGACAGCGCCGGGAGCACGCGCACAGGCGACCAACCACAGACTCGGACGGACGCAGGCCCTGCATGCACTGCCGAGTCCACTACCTACAGTGTCACCCCCGCGCGCCTACTGACGAAATCACTGTTTTGACCTTGTCAGCGAAGTTCGTCACACACCGGACCCGATCGGAACAAATTTCACGATCTGACCTTTTAGGAAACGCCAGAGACCGCGGCGTTGCCACCGCACGTAGAAACGCCGAGCTCTGTCGTGTTTCCACTGGACATAGAAACGCCGTCCCGTGCTGCGTTGCTTCCCTGGCCCACTGCCAGGCGTAGCACGCGTTGCCTGGTGACGTGACCGGCCCGAAACGCCGAGCTGCGCCGCGTTTCCAGAAACACTAGCGACCTTGGCGTTTCTCCGGTGCATTAAGTCACGTGCGGGTCCGCGGCTGGGACTCAGCCCAGCCCCTTCTTCCTCACCCGGCGGCGCACAGGCAGAAGAACTTCCGCCCCTCTCTCCTTCTCCACCAAACCCCCTCTCAATCTTCCGTTTTTTCCATCAAAAGGAGTAGATCTGACCGGCCCCAAGTTGCTTGAGGTATTCTCCTTCCATTCCTCCAATTTTTTTCTGCCAATACTCAATATTGTAGATGCATTTTTTGAAACATGGTTGAACCCTAAAATTGTTAGTTTGTGATTTGTTTGAAGAATATATTAGTTGTGTTGAAGTATTTGTTAGGATAGTAATGTAGTATTAGATATAGATATAGTAAAAAATGTGTTATGTTGAATCCTAAAATTATATGTTGGTAAATTTATTATGTAGGATGTTTGAGCCGGATAAATATCCCGGACTTGATGATTTTTACGAGAAGAAGCATCGTGCTGTGCTAGTGGAAAGAGGGGAGGTAATGATGTATCTACATTGTTTGATTTCCATTTTGTGACAAGTTGAGAGAAGTAACTAAATTGTGCTTTTGTTTTTTTAGGTTCCACCGGTTCTTCGTTTGAGGGGCCACAACCCGCGCGAATCTCTCAAATATGACCCTCGATACGAGCCTTATTTTAGAAGAATGGATCTTCTTCAGTTTGTGCTCAACTTTAAAGGCACACCACCATGGCTGAACTCGACGGCCATTACCGCACTTACGGACCGTTGGAGGCCGGAGACGCACTCTTTCCACTTTGCTCTTGGTGAGATGACCATCACTTTGGAGGATATTGCGATGATCTCCGGGCTACCGATCGAGGGCAGGGCTCTTACCGGGAAGGTGAAGTCTGAGGGATGGCGACAACGTGTTGCAGGTTTGGTTGGTGTTGAACCACCACCGTGGATTCATGAAACCAAGAAAGATCCTAGGCCATCCGGTGTGTTATTCTCATGGCTACGAGACCATTTTTACGAGTGCCCACGGAATGCTAGTCCGGCTGTTGTGGAGATGCATGCCAGGGCTTACTTATGGAATCTTTTGACCCAAGTGGTATTTCCGGATGGCACGGGGGACACAGCCTCATGGATGTTCTTGGACCCTCTTCGTAACTGGGATGTTAAGTGGAGTTGGGGGTCGGCGGCACTAGCTTTCTTGTACCGTCAGGTAAAGCTTAGTAAGATGCATTTAATTATTTAGAATATATGTTTGCGTGTGATCGTTTAACGTTTGAACAAATGTGCAGTTGGACGGAGCATGTATGAGGAGTAAGCCGACATCGACTCTTGGTGGTTTTGTTTGGGCCCTACAGATTTGGATGTGGGAGCGTTTCCCTGTAGGCCGTAACATCACCATTGCTCCGGATGAACCTTGGGAGTGGCCTTTTGATGGGGATGAGGAGCGGTACCCCACTATCGCACACACATGGGCTAATGTGCAAGTGTCTTGTGCCGCGGCCATGGGGCGGTACAAGGCATACATAAGCGAGCTTGACATGCTGACTTATAATCAGGTAATTATCTAGATGCTTTGCCATTCTTGTGGTTTTTTTTTTGCACGAGCTAGTGAAACGTTCTGATGTAGGTCAATTGGAGGCCATACATGGTACTTAGGCAGTTCCCTTTAAGCAATATGTGCTTTCGTGACCAACATCTATGGCGTGTGCGGTGTCCCATGATATGCTTTTTTGCGGTCGAGTGGCATCTTCCACATCGTGTTTCAAAGCAATTTGGAGTACAACAACGCACCCCGCCGGAATACGTTGAGACAAGTGTGTCGCTACATAGGTGAGAGTTTTTGGTAACACATGTTTATCAATGTCAAACATGAAAAAAATGCAATTGATGTATTCTTGTCATGCTTTGTAGGACGAGCCGACAAAACAACAAGAATGTCACGAATTGGGAGGATCACCACCTTATGTGGGTGGACATGTGGAATGCCCAGAGGAATGCTCGAATTGAAAATGATCACACACCCGACAACGACGAGGAGGCATATTTAAGGCATTTGGAGTGGCTTCGCAAAGAGTACAGAGTTATCCACAAGGGTGCGTGGACTCGTGCCGATTGCTTGGACCTAATGCCAAGTGAGGCTGCTGATGGTGCATTCAACAACTCTATTAGGGAAACCATTGGAGCGCACTTAGATTATGGCCCTCTGCATGACCGAGTGGTATGTCTCTTTTCATTCGAATGAACATTTGTCGTTTATTCGTGAGTGATGTGGCACATATGTTTTATTCAGGGCACAGAGCTATGGAGATGTATCAATGAAAGTAATGTGGTGCTTGGTCGTGCCCCTGGTCCACAAATGGACAGACTTGTTAGGAGTACTCTACAGGTTAGATGGCTTGTTGTGGTACATTCTTTCTTCGTGAGTGATGTGGCATATTAACTTGTCAATGTCTTTCCTTGTGCAGAAGGTCGTGAATCGTTGCCGCACCCTAGCCGCTTTACTTTCTTGCCATGGTGGTTCATCCACGGATGTGCGGGCACGTGCTCAGTATACAATGGATGTGCTTTCTTCGGCTCGCGCATCTTCGAGTCGAGCTCGTGATTCTTCGAGTCGAGCTCGTGATTCTTCGAGTGGAGCTCGTGCTTCTTCTAGTCGAGCACGGATTGAGGAAGAGGAAGAGGAAGAGGAGAGGGACGAAGAAATGGATCCGGACTACATTGAGCTCGATGCTTCACAAATGGAAGATGCTCCGCAGCCAACTGAACCTTCTCAGCCGTCACAACAAGCACGACGAGCTAGCTCATGACCCATCCGACGTCCACAATGGCAGAACACTCCAGAGGGCTACATCAACAAGGGGAAGCTCGCTGCGAAAAGAGGGAGGAAGTGAAGTGATGTATGCTTTATGTAGCTAAGCTTTATGACGGGTGAACTTGTTATGTTTCTTGTGAACTTGTTATGTTGAAATTGTTGGTGAAATTATGGTATCAACATATGCTGTAGGTGAAATTGTTATGTGCCAATCCATATCTTGTGAAATTGTCATGTTGAAATTGTAGGTGAAATTCTTTTGGTGACCAAGTATGCCAGAAACGCCAGGATGTTTGGCGTTTCAATGTGGAGAAGAAACGCCGGGCTACCTTGGCGTTGGGAGTCCACGTGCAAACGTTCTCCCGTCGTCGCTCTCGCAGGTCCTGTCTTACAGGAACGCCAAGGCAACATTTGGCGTTTTTGTATGTATTGGAAACGCCAGCCACCTTGGCGTTGTGGGGACACATTGAAACGCCATTATGTTTGGCGTTTCATGCAGAACAGACTGTCCAACAACTACTCTCTTACTTGCTCTTTTGCGTTTTCCACAGAACAGAATTTACACAACACATAGCAAAAAAATGAAATACACACAACATAACGAAGTTCATACAAATTAGGATTGCACATAGAGGAGTACACATAACAAAGTTCGTAGCAATTAAGAGTACACATAGATGAGTTCACATAATGGAGTTCAAAGCTCATAATCTAGGCGAGAAGTGCATGACGAGAACCACATTGTTCTACTGTGTAGAGCAAGGCCCCTTTCCCTTCTTCTTCTTCCTCTCTTCTTCGTCCTCCTCCTCCCTTTTCCTTATGAGATGAGCCTCGCGAACCACCCTCTCTATGAATAGCTTATTCTCCCTCTCTTTCTTTGCATTCTCAATAGCCACAGATTTCTTCCAATGCTCTTCAAGATCCTTTTGCCGTTGCGCATCTGCCTTCTCAAACTTCATTTTCAGATTTTTCTGCATCGCGAGATACTGAAATGTCATCCTATCACGGTGCTTCATTTTCTCTTCGAACTCCTGTTGCTTCTTCCTCTCTAGTTTGGCCGCATCCTCCTCTCGCACCTTCCTCGCAGCCTTCTCCCACCACCCCGGCATCTCACCTTCCCCATCCGTCTCCTCCACCCCCTTCATTGTTGCCTTGTTGGGTTGAGAAGCCGCCATATCTGTAAAAAATTAAAAGACATTAGTTAGTAATGACAAAAACAATATGAACAATAATATTAGAATGTAGGCACGTACGGAAATGGTCCATCTAGGTATCCAAACATGCCTCTAGCACGACCACGGCCTCTACCCATGAAACCTCCTCTAGCACCACCCGAACCTCTACCTCTTCCAGGAACACGACCACCGGTAACTCTGCCTCTACCTTGAACATCGCTCCCAACAACTTGGGTAGCATGTTGTACGCCTCTTCCCATCCACCATACAACATTCTAAGAGCTACTTGCTTGGCTTTCCATGTCTTCCCGTACTTGACCTTATACCCAAACTTATCGTAAACCCAACTCATCAACAACCTCACTTTAATGGTTGGATCCTCGGCTATATGTTTCTGGTATTTATAACCGATGAATTCCGAGGTTAGCTGACGGTGTGCCCTTCGTGCTTCTACGGCCGGCGGTGTGCATTGGTGAGTGGCTTTGCAACTTGTTATCTTCCACCAATCATCTTTCGTGAGTCTTCCATTCACTGTCCATTTGCATCTTTCTACCTCACATTTCACGGTGTATCGCTTGTTGCAGTCCGAGTGAACAACTATGAAAGGCCTGTGGTGTTTGACAGCATACTCACACAACCACATCTTGAATTCTAGCATGTGCTCGAACATCTAACCTTTCCTTAGGTAAGACATCGAAATCTCGTCGGGTGTACTACTTGGGAACTGTCTAGCCTCAATTGTCTTACTCATGCCACCGTCGACTATTGCCTTGTCTGCAAGGCTAACATCACAAAACAAAGGAACTTTGTGATCCCTACCGGTGATTTTTGTGTACCACTTTGCTTCTTTCTCAGTGAAGCCATCCTCGTCCAACTCATTCATCGGTCCTTCATCATCCGAGTCATCCACACAAGCACGCTGATAGATAATGTCAGGATCCATGTCCTTATGCCTTACTTGAGCCTCTACGTCACCAACAATGTTGTGTTGCCTCTCATACTCTTCCTCCAAGTAATGATCATCATCATTGATCGGTGCACTAGCTCCCAACTCATATTTGGGATACTCATTGGCTTCCACTTCAACTTCATGCTCAACATCTTTTATCAAGGTTTGGTTCAAGTCAACTTCAAAGAGAGGAGCCTTGACCACCTTACTTGCAAACACTTCGAGTGACTTGATTGTCGATGATGCAACAACCTCCTTATATGCAACCCAATGCAAATTGGACATGATAGGCATTGTCTTCATTCGACACCTGTGTGCCGATCCAACATCATATCTTCCTACTAATTCAACTTGGTCACTTGCATCCACCCACTTTAATCTTGTCCGTATTTCTTCCACAACCTCTTCATAACTAGGACTCTCAATAAATATCAACACTTCCTCATACTTGTCATCAATATCAACATTCTTGAATGCCTCTTTGTCAACATAATGAATATTCACAATTTTTTCCATCTAAAAAATACAAACATAAGTACAAGAAATGCAACACATTGCTATGAAAACCACTAACAACAACTTTGTCCATCCAAATTAAGGATTAACCCTAACCCTAAATCTTAACATAAGACATAACCCTAACCCTAAATCTTAACATTAGACCCAAACCCTAAATCTTATCACAATGCCACACTTTTGAAACAATAATAATCATGAACATCATATAACAACCACAATGTTCAAAACTAGGGTTACCTCATGAACAAAACAATCCAAATAGACAAATTCAACCAATAAAATTTTGTGAGATGGAGGAGATTACCTCAAGGAACGTAAAAGACACCGGATCTACGGAGAAACCCAATCAATTTCCAAGGATTTGAGAGGGGGATAGTGAGGGAAACAAAGGGAGAAAAGAGAGGCAGCTCGGGATAGGCCAGTGGGGGAGAAGAGAGTGAGTGGTGAGTGGTGGATGAGAGCTCCACGGGCGCCTAAAATATCTGGTTAAGAAACGCCAAAGGGTGTCGGCGTTTCTGGAAACACAGCACTGCTTGGCGTTTCGGGCCTGCCAAGTCACCAGGCAACACGTTCTCCGCCTGGCAGTGGGCCAGGGCAGCAACGCGGCAGAGCTTGGCGTTTCTATGTGCGGTGGCAACGCCGCGGTCTCTGGCGTTTCCCAAAAGGCCAGATCGTGAAATTTGTTCCGATCGAGTCCGGTGTGTGACGAACTTCGCTGACAAGGTCAAAACAGTGATTTCGTCCCGCGCCTACGATCTGCACGAGTTACAGAGTAGGCTGCCGGCTGCGCGTCCGCTTGCATTGTATGGATGCCCCTCGCCCGGCCTCTCGTCTTCGGTGGCAAACAAGCTACAGAGTAGACATCACTCTACGTGCCGTTCTCGTAGGCAGACGGCGGCGTTCGGCTGGCGTGCAGAGCCCGGCCATGCCATGGTACGCAAACACCTTTCTAAAGCTGCTGGTTCCTGCCGATGAGAAACCCGTGCATTAAGATTCATGCAACTGATTCTCAAAAAAAAGATTCATGTAGCTACAGTCCCACTTCAGTTGTATAGTTATGTATTCACAATAGTTATATATAAGTCGCTTGAATTTAGAATTTGGGTCAGCGGATTTTGGGTGAAGGAAGGAACAACCGGCGGAAAGGAAGGAGCTCGCCGGAGAAACAGTCTGGGTCTATCTTAGGGTGGCAGGCGACCCTGTTATTTATATTATGGGTGTGTGTGTGTGGGGAGGGGGTGCAGGTTCGCTTGAAAAAACTAGCCAACACCGGTGCTAGAGGGATGACCGGGGGCGGCGACAGCGGCGGTGGGCAGCGATTGAGAGGAGGGCGGGGCAGCGAGACTCGCACGGGAGCACCGCGGGCGGTGGTGGTTGACGATCTGGCTAGTGGTACATAAGGGCGGTTGGGGAAGAGAAAGATCGAGCATGGTGAGGAAGAAGAGAAACAGTGTCATATCTTTTGGAGGTTGAAGATGAAGCTGTTGGAAATATGCCCTAAAGGCAATAATAAATTGGTTATTATTATATTTCCTTAATCATGATAAAGGTTTATTATTCATGCTAGAATTGTATTGACCGGAAACTTAAATACATGTGTGGATACATAAACAAATACCGTGTCCCTAGTAAGCCTCTACAAGACTAGCTCGTTAATCAAAGATGGTCAAGGTTTCCTGACCATAAACATGAGTTGTCATTTGATAACGTGATCACATCATTAGGAGAATGATGTGATGGACAAGACCCATCCGTTAGCATAGCATATGATCGTTTAGTTTATTGCTACTGTTTTCTTATTTGTCAAATACATGTTTCTTCGACCATGAGATCGTGCAACTTCCGGACTCTGGAGGAATGCCTTGTGTGTATCAAACATCACAACGTAACTGGGTGATCATAAAGGTACTCTACAGGTATCTCCGAAGGTGTTTGTTGAGTTGACATGGGCCAAGATTGGGATTTGTCACTCCGTATGACGGAGAGGTATCTCTGGGCCCTCTCGGTAATACAAAATCACAAGAAGCTTGCAAGCAAAGTGACTAAGGAGTTAGTTACGGGATGATGTATTACGGAACGAGTAAAGAGACTTTCCGGTAACGACATTGAACTAGGTATTGAGATACCGACGATCGAACCTCGGGCAAGTAACATATCGACAGACAAAGGGAACTACGTATGTTGTCATAAAGGTTCGACCGATAAAGATCTTCGTATAATATGTAGGAACCAATATGGACATCTAGGTCCTGCTATTGGTTATTGACCGGAGAGGCGTCTCGGTCATGTCTACATCATTCTCGAACTCGTAGGGTCCGCACGCTTAACGTTCGTTGACGATATAGTATTATATGAGTTATGTATGTTGGTGACCGAATGTTGTTCGGAGTCCCAGATGAGATCATGGACATAACGAGGAGCTCCGGAATGGTTCGGAGGTAAAGATTGATATATTGGATGATAATATTTGGTCTCCAGAAGGGTTCCGGAATTCACCGGAAGAGTTTCGGATGTTTTCAGAAATGTTCTGATGCGAGGACACTTTGGTTGGGCCAAGGGGTAAGGCCCACGGGGCTTTAGGTCAGTGCAAAAGGAAAGACCAGACGCCAGGGACCCTGGCGTCTTTCCCTGGACGCCGATGACCGTGGCGTCTGGTGCAGGAATCCGGGAAGGACTCTTCCTTGCGTTCCAAACCGACTTTGGGGAGGCCCTCTCCCCAAGTTACGACCCAAGGGCTCAACATATAAATAGAGGAGCAGTGCTAGCCCCTAGAACACAAGTTTTGGAGCCTCCTCTAGTTGATCTTGTTCTAGTTGGTCCTAGTTGACTAATTAGAGCTAGCCCTAGCTACCTCTAAACCTCATAATTAGAAACCCAGTGTGGTTCTAATCTCCTTCCTCTAGTTCATCCTCCGCTCTAAATCCGTTGTGCTTGGCGAAGACCTGCGGAAATAGTTTCACCACCACCGACACCACGCCATCGTGCTGCCGGAACTCATCTACTACTTCACCCGTCTTGCTGGATCAAGAAGGCGAGGACGTCATCGAGCTGAACGTGTACTGAACGCGGAGGTGTCGTGCGTTCGGTGCTTGATCGGAACGGATTGTGAAGGTGTACGACTACATCAACCGTGTTGATAAACGCTTCCGCTTAGCGATCTACAAGGGTATGTAGAAGCTCTCTCCCTCTCGTAGCTATGCATCTCCATGGATAGATCTTGCGTGTGCGTAGAATTTTTTTGTTTTCCATGTAACGTTCCCCAACAGTGGCATTAGAGCCAAGTCTATGCGTAGATGATATGCACGAGTAGAACACAAAGGAGTTGTGGGCCATGACGTTCATATTGCTTACCACCAATGTCTTATTTTGATTCGGCGGTATTGTAGGATGAAGCGGCCCGGACCAACCTTACATGTCCACGTACATGAGACCGGTTCCACCAACAGACATGCAACTTGTTTTACATATAGGTGGCTGGCGGGTGTCAGTTTCTCTCACTTTAGTTGAATCGAATTTGACCACGGCAGTCCTTGCAGAAGGTTAAAAGGCAACTTGATAATCACCGTTGTGGTTTTGCGTAGGTAAGAACGCTTCTTGCTAGTTGCCCATAGCAGCCATGTAAAACTTGCAACAACAAAGTAGAGGACGTCTAACTTGTTTTTGCAGGGTATATTGTGATGTGATATGGTCAAGACATGATGTGATATATGTGGATGTATGAGATGATCATGTTTCGTAATAAGTTCACAACTTGCATGTCGATGAGTACGGCAACCGGCAGGAGCCATAGGGTTGTGTTTAATTTATTAAATCATCATATAATTGCTTTACTTTATCACTATGAGTTAGCAATAGTTGTAGAAGCAATGGTTGGCGAAACGACCACGTGACGACACGATGATGAAGATCAAGATGATGGAGATCATGGTGTCATGCCGGCGACGATGGAGATCATGTCGTTGCTTTGGTGATAGAGATCAAAATCACAAGATGATAATGGCCATATCATGTCACATATTTTGATTGCATGTGATGTTTATCCTTTATGCATCTTATTTTGATTAGTACGACGGTAGCATTATAAGATGATCCCTTCACCTGAATTTCAAGATAAAAGTGTTCTCCCCGAGTATGCACCGTTGCTAAAGATCGTCGTTTCGAAGCACCTCGTGATGATCGGGTGTGATAGACTCTACGTTCACATACAACGGGTGTAAGCCAGTTTTGCACATGCAGAATACTTGGGTTAAACTTGACGAGCCTAGCATGTACAGACATGGTCTCGGAACACTGGAGACCGAAAGGTCGAACATGAGTCATATAGTAGATATGATCAACATGGAGATGTTCACCATTGATGACTACCCAATCTCACGTGATGATCGAACATGGGTTAGTTGATTTGGATGATGTATCACTTAGACAAATTGAGGGATGATGATTTAAGTGGGAGTTAATTAGTAAGTTAATTATATGAACTAAAATTTATCATGAACTTAGTCTTATAGTCTTTGCAAATCTATGTCGTAGATCAATGGCCCGTGCTACCGTCCCCCTGAATTTTAATGCGTTCCTAGAGAAAGCTAGGTTGAAAGATGATGGTAGCAACTACACGGACTGGGTCCATAACTTGAGGATTATCCTCATTGCCGCACAGAAGAATTATGTCCTTGATGCACCGCTAGGTGACAGACCTGCTGCAGGAGCTAATGCAGATGTTATGAACGCCTGGCAGGCTCGATCTGATGACTACTTGTAGGATCACTAGAAGTGTGTGTCTAGAGGGGGGTGAATAGACTACTTGCAAAAATTAAAACCTAACCTTTTCCCAAGTTAATTGGTTGGCAGATTTTACCAATACTAACAAGTCTAGCACACCCTACACATGCAAGTCAACAAGTATGGCAGCGGAAAGTAAAGACATTGCACATGGAATGAAGGAGTTGAGATAGGGAGATCAAACGCATGAGGGACAAGAAGATTTTTCCCGTGGTTTCGATAGGTGGTGCTATCGTACATCCACGATTATGGAGTCTTCAACCCACGGAGGGTAACGGTCGCGAGAGTCCACGGAGGGCTCAACCCATAAGGGTCCACGAAGTAGCAACCTTGACTATTCCATAACGGCTTCCGTCCACGAAGGACTAGCCTCACTATGGGTAGATCTTCACGAAGTAGGCGATCTCCTTGCCCGTACAAACTTCTTGGTTCAACTCCACAACAAGAAGTAGGAGGCTCCCAAGCGACACCTAACTAATCTAGGAGGCACCACCCTCCAAAAGGTAATAAGCTCGATAGTAACGATGAACTCCTTGCTCTTGTGCTTCAAGATGATAGACTCCTCAACACACAATCACTCCCTCACAGATTTGGCTTTGGTGGAAGAGATTGATTGGATGGAAAGCAACTTGGGGAGGCTAGAGATCAAGATTCATATGGTTGGAATGGAATGGCTTGATCTCAACACATGAGTAGGTGGCTCTCTCTCAGAAAATTGGATGGGGCAAGTATGGAATAGTTCTGAGTGCTTCTCTTTCGAGTGGGTGGTGGTGAAGGGGTATATATAGGCATCCCCAAAAATCCAACCGTTACACCTAAAGTGACCAACTCGGTGACGCCGATCCAAAATCTCGGAATTTCTGATTTTAAGAATCAAGGTAACAGAAAGTTGGCAAGCTGAACTCGGTGGCACCGAAGCAGAATCGGTTGCACCAAAAAGCTAGGGTTTGGCATGGGTCTGTCTGAGTTGGGAATCGGTGGGACCGAGTGGAAATTGTTGGTAGCACCGATTTTCATGATAGGCTTGGACAGACTTTTGTGGAAGAGTTTGTGGGTGTTTTTGGTGACTATCACTTGTGCACGTGGAGCATCTTGTTCACCAACAGTACCTTACCCCCTTTTAATAGTATTGGCTTTCCTATGGACTCAAGGTGATTTCTCACAAAGTAAAATGTAGAGTCCCCTTGCTTGAAGCTTTGCCAATCCATTTCCTTGCATCTAGGGGTATCTCCACAATCCGTTTTGCCAACCCATCTCTCTCTATGGACTTTCACCTGAAATACACTAGGTAGAAATATTAGTCCAAGAGACAATGTATGTTGTCATGAATTATCAAAACCACCAAGGGAGCATATTGTGCTTTCAATGTCCCCCTTTTTGGTAATTGATGACAACATACAATCAAAGCTTCAAATAAAGATATGCATAGATATTATGAAGACTTTGAGAGACACATGACTTAGACTTGCTCCCTCTAAATGTGTGCAATCCCTTTAAAGGATAGTTGCTTTGGAATGCATGGACACACATATAGTAGAAGGGATATAATGAGTCATGTGTATCTTGGCTATATGAATCAACTATAAATGGGTGAGTTGTATCCTTGTTCAAGACTTCACTCTTGCAAACAATATGTGCAAGAAGCAAGAGATCCTCTTGATCAAATATATGATGTATATACTTACTTTGAGTTCTTGAGCATTCTTGTAGTAGAAATACACTTGAGAAAACAATGTTAGGAAACACAAGAGTATTCTACCAATCAAAAAGCAATAGAGCTCAATAGTACCAAGATGTGGAGAACATGTAGAAGGTAGTATTCCTTAAGATTTATATGTCTCCAAGTTCATTTAGAACTTTCTCCCCTAGATATGAAATAGTAGGTCATCCTCTCCCCCTGAATCTTAGCATGTAGATATTGGGATTGGATAGGGTGAGACAAGTCTAACATGAGAATAACAAATAAGAGTATCAAATGGTTTCTTTCTCCTCAAGAGATAGAACGCTTTGGGTAGATGTTTCTCCCCCTATTTTGGTATTCTCTCCTTGTCTATGTAAGCATAAGCTTTGATATTCTCCCTCTTGATTGTCTCCCCCCTTTGCATTTAAGCATGTATCTCCCCTTTAGCTTTTTGAAGCTTTGGTATTTCTCCCCCTTTGGCATTAATTTCCAAAAAGGTCCATACTCAGGGTCAGACACAGGGATCATGGAGTAAGAAGGGATCCTTGAGAACAAGGGTCATATAATGTAGAGATCATGGAAAGTGTAGAATCATAGAGAGCATTAAAAACTGATGGAACATAGAGAATAATTTCTCCCTCTTTCACTGAGAGCTTGTAAGACTTCTCCTCCTTTGAGTTAGGGATCCTAGAGTAAAGTTTCTCCTTTTTTTTATTTTTTTAAATAATATATGAGGGATCATCGAAGAAATGGAGAATTGCTAAGTTTAACAAAGGATAGAAGAGATAGCAAAGTCGGTGGCTCCGAGGCAAATAAGTTGGTGAAACCGAGACGTGTATTTGCAGCCTATTTGCATGATCGGTAGAACCGAGTCATTTGAATCGGAGGCTCCGAGGACATAACAGAAACTTGGCAATGACTAGAAATTCTCAAATGATTTTAGAAAACTTGCAATAGAATCTTAAAAGCTTTTGCAAAGGAAATACAAAAGAATTTACAAAGAAATATCAACTAGAGAAGATTTGAGTGGTTCCAAGAAATCTTGCAAATAATGAATGAACCAAACAAGATACTTAATCTAGATGATGGGCGGTGACTAGGTCACCTATATAAGAGTATATTGACTTAGGAGCCAAGCAAGAATACTTGATCATAGGTCATACTCATCGTTAAGCTCAAAATGGGGTTACCATTTTTCGATTAAGCATTTTAATGTTTTCATATCACTTGAGTTGCTCTATCTCATGACTTGGAGTAAAGCTTTTTCAAGGATATGAGTACATACCTTTGAGTGATGTTGATGACGTGGCTTGTAGGTGAACTTGTTGTGGATGCTCGAAGTTGATGAAGATCATCTTGAGTTGGGAGCAAACCTTGTTTGTTTTGGTTCTCTTTTCACCTACATGGGTTGGTCATGCAAGGAAGACCAAGATATATCCATTTGACATGATATCAATTGAGAATTAGTAAATGTGATCACATCAAATATATGTCAAGGATATGGTTGAGTTGTCTTCTTCCTTCATCAAGAAGGGCCGTGGATACTTGGTCATGACAAGATTGCTTAAGATATGAGTTGATGGAAATCTTGTGGTGTTGTTCTTCCAAGTACCTACAAAAGGTTAGATGCAATACAAGGGAGCATAGAATTCCAAGTTATATGAGATTCATTGTAATGATAGCATGGAATGGTCAAGTAAGCTCATCCACTTGCATGCATCTGAGTGAGCTTAGCTTAAGTTTGAAGCATAAATGATGTTCAACTCACTCCTCAAATAACAAAACACTTTCTTATCAAGTGGTTTAGTAAAGATATTGGTCAATTGCTTGTTGGTACGAACATGCTTAAGATTAATATCTCCTTTGGCAGCATGATCACGAATGAAATGATGTCGAACTTGAATATGCTTAGTTCGAGAATGTTGCACGGGATTATGACCAATCTTAATAGCACTTTCATTGTCACAAAGTAATGGAACATTTTTCACATGGATTCCATAATCCTTAAGCGTTTGTGTCATCCATAGCAATTGTGCACAACATGATCCGGCGGCAATATACTCAGCTTCGGCGGTAGATAGAGATACCGAGTTTTGTTTCTTGGAGGACCAAGACACAAGAGATCTACCAAGAAATTGACATGTACCCGAGGTGGATTTTGTATCAACGTTGTCACCGGCATAGTCCGAATCGGAATAGCCAACAAGCTTAAAGGAAGATCCCTTGGGATACCAAATGCCAAAGTTTGGTGTTTGTATCAAATATCTCACAATACGTTTCACGGCCAAAAGATGACACTCTTTAGGTGCAGCTTGATATCTTGCACACATGCAAACACTAAGCATAATATCGGGACGGGAGGCACATAGATATAACAATGAACCAATCATAGATCGATAAACCTTTTGATCAACCGGTTCGTCCTCCTTGGTAAGATCAACATGTCCACTAATAGGCATAGGAGTTTTCATACCTTTACACTCTTGCATGTTGAACTTCCTGATCAAGTCCTTGGTATACTTGGTTTGAGAGATGAAAGTTCCTTCTCTCGTTTGCTTGATTTGCAAACCAAGGAAAAATTTCAGCTCACACATCATGGACATCTCATACTTCTCGGACATCAACCTTCCAAATCTTTCACTAAATTGTGGGTTAGTAGATCCAAAGATAATATCATCCACATAGATTTGGCACACAAATAATTCACCATTAACTATTTTTGTGAATAAGGTTGCGTCAATTTTACCAATTTCAAAACCCTTTTCAATGAGAAACTTCGTTAAGCATTTATACCAAGCACGTGGGGCTTGCTTAAGACCATAAAGTGCTTTACGAAGCTTGTAGACATGATTAGGTTTCTTGGGATTCACAAAACCAGGGGGTTGTTTGACATAGACCTCTTCTTCAATCTCACCATTTAAAAAGGCACTTTTAATGTCCATTTGATAAAGCATGATATCATGATGATTAGCATAAGCAAGGATAATGCGAATAGCTTCAAGTCTAGCGACGGGGGCGTAGGTCTCACCGTAGTCCATACCTTCGACTTGCGTATATCCTTGGGCTACGAGACGCGCCTTGTTGCGTACAACTTGACCGTCTTCATCTTGCTTGTTCCGAAACACCCATTTGGTTCCGATGATGTTGTGCTCGTCCTTGGGCTTCTCCACGAGTGTCCACACTTCGTTCCTTTCGAAGTTGTGAAGCTCTTCATGCATGGCGTTCACCCAATCCGGGTCTTCAAGAGCTTGTTCAACCTTCAAGGTATCAATGCTAGAGATGAAAGAATAATGCTCACAAAAATTAGCTAAGCGAGTTTTAGAGCGAGTGATTCTCCCGGTTTGTATGTCACCGAAGATTTGGTTTAGAGGATGGTTCTTGGTCACTCTTGCTCGAACTCGGGGTAGCTTAGGCTTGTTGGATGGTGGAGCTTCTTCATCATCATCTCCTTCATCTTCGTTGTTGTTGAAGGTGTCGTTTCCTTGAGGTGGTGGTGAAGGAGGTTATGGTGGATCTTCATGATGTACTTCATCCTCTTCATCTTGTCGTGTACCGCTTGTGGATGCCTCCATGTCGTGTTGAGGATCACCTTGACATGAAGTAGGGGCTTCCACTTGGGTTGACGAAGTACTTTCCTTCACCTCCATGGGACGAATCTTGCCGATGGACAAGTCTTGGATAGCTTCCGAAGGATCCTTATCTCCTACATCATTTGGCAATTGTTCGACTTGCGAACCATTAGATTCATCAAACTTCACATCTACCGTCTCTTCAACTTTTCGAGTGAAGTTGTTGTAGACACGGTAAGTGTAAGAGTTCGATCCGTAACCAAGTAGGAATCCTTCATGAGATTTAGGAGCAAATTTAGTACGACGATGCTTATCAAGAATGTAGCACTTTGAGCCGAATACCCGAAAGTATCCAACTTGGGGTTTGTTACCAGTGAGTAGCTCGTATGCCGTTTTACCGAGAAGCTTGTGCAAGTAGAGTCAGTTTGTGGCATGACATGTTGTTTCCACGGCTTCTGCCCAAAAATGTCTTGGCGTCTTGTATTCGTCAAGCATCGTTCTCGCCATCTCAATAAGAGTCCGGTTCTTCCTCTCAACAACTCCATTTTGTTGAGGCGTGTACGTCGCCGAGAACTCATGTGAAACACCTTCTTCGTCAAGAAAGGTATCTACATGGGTGTTCTTGAACTCCTATCCGTTATCGCTCCGAACCTTCTTGATCTTCACTTCAAACTGATTTTGCGCTTTGCGAGCGAAGTTCTTGAAGATCTTTTGTACCTGTGACTTATCATCAAGAAAGAATACCCACGTAAATCTGGAAAAATCATCAACTATGACTAGACCATAGGAATTTCCACCGAGACTCTTGTAAGCATTGGGACCAAAAATATCCATATGAAGTAACTCGAGTGGTCTCCTAGTAGTCATGATATTTTTTACGGGATGACTTCCACCTACTTGCTTTCCGGCTTGACAAGCACTACAAAGTCTATCTTTGTCAAAGATAACATCTTTAACACCAAGTATATGATCACCTTTGATAAGCTTGTCTAGATTACGCATGCCAACATGTCCTAGTCTTCTATGCCAAAGCCAACCTTTAGAAGATTTTGCAATAAGACAAGTACGAGGTTTGGATCTCTTAGTGAAATCGATAATATATAGATCACCTCTACGGAAACCAGTAAAGACCATGTTATGATTATCTTGACGAAACACTTGGCAATCTACTTTCGTAAATAGCACATTAAAACCGAAGTCGGCAAGTCTAGATACGGAAAGAAGATTGTATCCAAGGGATTCAACAAGCATGACGTTTTGAATAGAGCTATCATGGGATATGGCCACCTTACCAAGACCAAGTACCTTACCCTTGGAGTTGTCTCCAAAAGTTACATACCTTCGCGGTCCATGGTTTGGTGTGATCTCTTCAAACATGTCTCTATCTCCGGTCATATGATCGGTGCATCCACTATCGAGAATCCACTCTTTTCCTCCGGACATGTAATCCTTGAAGTTTTCCATGAGACTTAGATTCTTCATGATATTCTCATGCTCGATGTCGAACAACTCATCATCATCATAGTAGCCATGTTCCACATTGTCATCATCAAGTGGGAAATCCTCGTCACAAGGAACAAGAGATTCGTTAGGGTTGTGATCATGACAATGTTCAAGATTATGAATGCGAATGGCTTCTACAATGATGTTGTTGATAGTTATGACATCTCCTTTAGCACGCATGAGGTCTCTAAGCTCAAATAGATAGTCATCAAACTTGGGATCACTAGGCATCATTTTGTGAAAGACAATAGTTTTATGAAGAACTTCATCAAGATTACTTAATAAATAACTTGGATATCGTTTCTCCAAGTCATTCCACAAAGTATAAGCACATTCAAAATTCTTCATTTGATTAAGCACAATCCTAGGCAATCCTCTAATGATAAGATTAACAGTTCTAAGATTGCATAGCATATCAATTTCCTCTTCGTGTGTGGGATGTAAAGGATCAATGGGAGGTACATATGGGTTCTTAACATACTTGCTCAAATGAAATTCATTGAATGGCTCAAGCATCTTATATTTCCATTGACTATAGTACTCCCCATCAAGAATAGGCACTCTACAACTCAAACTTTCCACACTAGACACATCCATCTTCCTCCACGGTGATGAAACCGATGCAATGGAGACCAATGCTCTAATGCCACTTGTAGGATCACTAGAAGTGTGTGTCTAGAGGGGGGTGAATAGACTACTTGCAAAAATTAAAACCTAACATTTTCCCAAGTTAATTGGTTGGCAGATTTTAGCAATACTAACAAGTCTAGCACACCCTACACATGCAAGTCAACAAGTATGTCAGCGGAAAGTAAAGACATTGCACATGGAATGAAGGAGTTGAGATAGGGAGATCAAACACATGAGGGACACAAAGATTTTTCCCGTGGTTCCGATAGGTGGTGCTATCGTACGTCCACGTTTATGGAGTATTCAACCCACGAAGGGTAACGGTCGCGAGAGTCCATGGAGGGCTCCACCCATAAGGGTCCACGAAGTAGCAACCTTGACTATTCCATAACGGCTTCCGTCCACGAAGGACTAGCCTCACTATGGGTAGATCTTCACAAATTAGGCGATCTCCTTGCCCGTACAAACTTCTTGGTTCAACTCCACAACACGAAGTAGGAGGCTCCCAAGCGACACCTAACCAATCTAGGAGGCACCACCCTCCAAAAGGTAATAGGCTCGGTAATGTCGATGAACTCCTTACTCTTGTGCTTTGGTGGAAGAGATTGATTTGGTGGAAAGCAACTTGGGGAGGCTAGAGATCAAGATTCATATGGATGGAGTGGAATAGCTTGATCTCAACACATGAGTAGGTGGCTCTCTCTCAGAAAATTGGATGGGGCAAGTATGGAATAGTTATGAGTGCTTCTCTTTCGAGTGGGTGGTGGTGAAGGGGTATATATAGGCATCCCCAAAAATCCAACCGTTACACCTAAAGTGACCAACTCGGTGGCACCGAAGTAGAAAACTCGGTGGTACCAAGTTGCTCCAAAGGTAGCAACTTTTGAATCTCGGTGAGACGGATACAAAGATCTCGGTGGTACCGATTAGGTGACCAACAGTCAGTTTCCAAAACTCGGTGACGCCGATCCAAAATCTCGGAATTTCCGATTTTAAGAATCGAGGTAACAGAAAGTTGGCAAGATGAACTCGGTGGCACCAAAGCAGAATCGGTTGCACCGAAAAGCTAGGGTTTGGCATGGGTCTGTCTGAGTTGGGAATCGGTGGGACCGAGTGGAAATTGTTGGTAGCACCGATTTTCATGATAGGCTTGGACTGACTTTTGTGGAAGAGTTTGTGGGTGTTTTTGGTGACTATCACTTGTGCACGTGGAGCATCTTGTTCACCAGCAGTACCTTACCCCCTTTTAATAGTATTGGCTTTCCTATGGACTCAAGGTGATTTCTCACAAAGTAAAATGTAGAGTCCCCTTGCTTGAAGCTTTGCCAATCCATTTCCTTGCATCTAGGGGTATCTCCACAATCCTTTTTTCCAACCCATCTCTCTCTATGGACTTTCACCTGAAATACACTAGGTAGAAATATTAGTCCAAGAGACAATGTATGTTGTCATGAATTATCAAAACCACCAAGGGAGCATATTGTGCTTTCACTACTCGATAGTTCAGTGTGCCATGCTTTACGACTTGGAACCGGGGCTTCAAAAGCATTTTGAACACCACGGAGCATATGAGATGTTCCAAGAGCTGAAATTGATATTTCAAGCTAATGCCCGGATTGAGAGATATGAAGTCTCCAACAAGTTCTTTAGCTGTAAGATGGAGGAGAACAGTTCTGTCAGTGAACACATACTTAGAATGTCTGGGTACCACTGATAACCCACAAGTGTAGGGGATCATTTGTAGCCTTTTTCGATAAGTAAGAGTGTCGAACCCAACGAGGAGCTAAAGGTAGAACAAATATCCCCACAAGTTCTATCGACCACCGATACAACTCTAGGCACGCTAATGCTTGCTTTACCTAGAACAAGTATGAAACTACTTTGCGGGAATAAAACTAGAAGTACTTTGCAAGATAATAAAGAACGTGGAAATAAAAGTTAGGTGCTGTTTTAATAAAAGAACAATAAAAGTAAATAACTTAGTTGAAAGCTTTTTGTGTAACGCAAGAGAAAGATTGTCCCTAGGCAATTGAATACAATATGATAGATACTTGTTATATGCAATGAGGGAGAGGCATACGCTAACACACTTTCCGTACTTGGATCATATGCACTTATGATTGGAACTCTAGCAAGCATCCACAACTACCAAAGTTCATTAAGGTAAAACCCAACTATAGCATTAAGTATCAAGTCCCCTTTACTCCCATACGCAACAACCCACCTACTCAGGTTTGTGCTTCTGTCACTCACGCAACCCACCATAGGCAAATCATGAACATATTGCAACACCCTACAGCGGGGATCCCTCATGTTTGCGCGACACGGAGGGCACCATAGGACAACACCATATCAACATACAACTCACATCCATAACATCATACCACAATTAACTCATAGGACAAAAGAGATCTACTCAAACATCATAGGATAGCCAAATATCATTGGGAAATAATATATGGAGTTGAGCACCATGTTTAAGTAGAGATTACAGCGGGGAAGAGAGGTGTTACACCGCAGCATAGAGGGGGAGAGAGTTGGTGTTGACGGCGGCGAAGTTGTTGGTGTAGATCGCCGTCACGATGATTGCCCCGGCGGCGTTCCGACGCCACCAGGAGAGAGGGGGAGAGAGCCCCCCTCCTTCTTCTTCTTATTCCTTGGCCTCCCCCCTAGATGGGAGGAGAGTTCCCCCTCTGGTCCATGGCCTCCATGGCGGCGGAGGGGCAGGAGCCCCTCCGAGATTGGATATCCCTCTCTGTTCTCTTCTGTTTCACGTTCCTGTTTTCTGGCCGAAAACCGTTTCTTATATTTCCGGAGATCCGTAACTCCGATCGGTCTGAAATTTTGAGGGGATTTTTATCCAAAAATTAGCTTCCTTGCGCCCGAAGGAGAGCTCCAACCGACTTACGAGGTGAGCACAAGACACCACCACGCGTTTGGGCCCCTAGGGCGCGCCCTGATGTATTGTGGGGGCCGTGGGCCTCCGTTTGCATTGATTCCACTTCTCAAAATTCACAAATATTCCAAAAAAAATCTCCATAAATTTTTATTGCATTTGGACTTCGTTTTATATGGATATTCTGCGAAACAAAAAACATGCAACAAATAGGAACTGGCACTTGGCACTGGATCAATATGTTAGTCCAATAAATCATATAAAATGTTGCCAAAAATATGTGAAAGTTGTATAATATTGGCATGAAACAATCAAAAATTATAGATACAATGGAGACGTATCAGCATCCCCAAGCTTAATTCCTGCTCGTCCTCGAGTAGGTAAATAATAAAAAAGATAATTTTTGATGTGGAATGCTACCTAGCATAATCTTGATCATATATCTAATCATGGCATGAATATTAAGACACAAGTGATTCAAAGAAATAGTCTAGTTTTGACATAAAGACATTAATACTCAGGCATCCCAACAAACAATCATGTCTTTCAAAATATCAAGGCTAAAGAATGCTATCCCTACAAAATCATATAGCCTTGTCATGCTCTGTCTTCTTAACACAAAGTATAAATCATGTACTACCCCGGTGTCAGCCAAGCAGTTGGTTCATACTTTTTAACGCGCTTCAACATTTTCAACTCTCACGCAATACATGAGCGCAAGCCATGGATATAGCACTATGGGTGAAATAGAATATGGTGGTAGGTTTCAAAGGGGTAAAAGTGGAGAAGAAAGTCTCGCATCAACTCAGCGTATCAACGGGCTATGGAGATGCCCATCAATAGATATCAATGCGAGGAGTAGGGATTGCCATGCAACGGATGCACTAAGAGCTATAAGTGTATGAAAGCTCAATATGAGAACTAAGTGGGTGTGCATCTAACTCTATAATGAAAAATTCCCACTAGTATATGAAAGTGACAACATAGGAGACTCTCTATATGAAAAACATGGTGCTACTTTGAAGCACAAGTGTGGAATTAGCATGCCCCTTTTTTCTCTAATTTTTTTGTTTTTTTCTTTGTCCGGAGCCTCATCCCGACTTGTGGGGGAATCATAGTTTCCATCATCCTTTCATCACTGGGACATACTCTAATAATGAATAATGATGATCATCACACTTCTATTTACTTACAACTCAATATTACAACGATAGTAGAACAAAGTATGACTCTATATGAATGCAATGATCTAGCGTAGCAAAGCTATCAAAAAATGGACAAGCCATGGAAACATCATGCTAGCTATCTTACGATCATGTAATGCAATATGACAATGAATGCTCAATTCATCAAAATGGAAGCGGTAGAAGTTGCATGGCAATATATCTCGGAATGGCTATGGAAATGCCGTAATAGGTAGGTATGGTGGCTGTTTTGAGGAAGATATAATAAGGATTATGTGTGATAGAGCGTATCATATCACGGGGTTTGGATGCACCGGCGAAGTTTGCACCGACTCTCGAGGTGAGAAAGGGCAATGCACGGTACCGTAGAGGCTAGCAAATTGCGGAAAGGTAAGAGTGCGTATAATCCATGGACTCACATTAGTCATAAAGAACTCACATACTTATTGCAAAATTTTATTAGCCCTCGAAGCAAAGTATTACTACGCATGCTCCTAGGGGGGAGGTTGGTAGGAGTTAACCATCGCGCGCCCCCGACCTTCACACAAAGATAGACAATCAAGAATAAATTGTGCTCCAACTTCCTAGCATAACGGGAGACTATACGTGCATGCCTCGGGAATCACAAACCTTAACACCAATATTTTAATGAACACGATCATCCACTAGTACCTCCCACATATTATCATCTCTATATCGCAAAACTATTGCAAGGAATCAAACATATCATATTCAGTGATCCATAAGTTTTATGTAGGATTTTATGACTAACCATGTGAATGGCCAATTCCTGTTGACTCTCTAAATAGATATAAGTGAAGCAAGAGAGTTTAATTCTTTCTACAAAAGACCATGCTCTAATAAATATAAGTGAAGCAAAAGAGCATTATACAAATAACGGTTTTCTACGTGAAGAGAAACAGGCAATCCAAACCTCAAATGATATAAGTGAAGCACATGAAGCATTCTATAAAGCCATACTCAAAAGATATAAGTGAAGTGCAATGAGCATTCTATAAATCAACCATGAACTATCTCATACCAGCATGGTGTATAAAAGAAAAGTGAAAACTAAACACAAAAGACGCTCCAAGATTTACACATATCACATGAACGAAACGAAAACGAAAACATACCGATACTTGTTGAAGAAAGATGGGATGCCTTCCGGGGCATCCCCAAGCTTAGACGCTTGATTCTCCTTGGATATTTACTTGGGGTGCCTTGGGCATTTCCAAGCTTGAACTCTTGCCTCTCCTCCTTCTCCTCATATCGAGACCTCCTCGATGTTCGAACACTTCATCCACACAAAACTTAACAGAAGACTGGTGAGATCCGTTAGTATAATAAAGCAAATTCCTACTTTAAGTACTGTTGAAAACCCATTAATATTTTATATTTTCATTATCCCTGCTGTATTATAACTTTTCCATGGCTTATACCACCGATAAAATCGATAGTTTCATCAAAACAATGCATCAAAAACAGAATCTGTCTTAAACAGGACAGTCTGTAGTAATATGAACTTTGACCATACTTCTGTAACTCCAAAAATTCTGAAAAATTAGAAAGAAATAAAATTTTTGTATATAAATACTGTGTAAAAATTTCAGAAACTTTTTACGTTGCAATAAAAAATGTAAATTCACGCACTACAGCCAAAGTTTCTGTTTTTACACCGCACATACCAACAAGCAATCTAATCATCCTAAAGGCAAATCTTGGCACATTATTTTTATAATACAATGGATTTGTACAAGGGGATAATTATTTTTGTTTGAAAAGTTTCCGTGATTCAAGATTCACAAAGTTTCCGTGGGCATGAACAAAAGTTCAAGGACGTCCCCCACTTCAACGGTGCTCATCATCTCTCTCACTTTCACCTTTGTTTTTGTGAAGTTTTAGGTTCCCCTCTATATTTTTTTTGTTTTTAAACTTTATAAAAGCACACAACAGAATAAAATGACTCTGTAAAACTTCCGGTTTGTCTCCCTGGCAGCGCTTTCTTTAAAGCCATTAAGCTAGGCATAAAGTGCTCAAGTAATGGATCCACCCGGATCCCAAGGTATATGAAAGCCAATTTTAATTAACAATGATTTGTAATTTAGTAGTGAGCACAAAGTGATATATATCATGTGACAACAAAGTCTAACCCTCTTCCTATGCATTGGCATGTCATACAAGAACAATTCATTCACACAAAATAAAGGCCAATACATAGCATAAGTAGTTTCTTGTAATTTTATAGTATTGGAAACATAGAGAGGTGAAGATTTGGTTCCTCTCTCATAATAATTGCAAGTAGGAGCAGCAAGAACATGCATATTATATTCATCAAAATCATCATGTGTAGTAGCAAAACGCAACCCATCAATATAATTCCTTAATAAGAGCAAACTTCTCCAATATAGTGTAGTTGGGAGAATTCAAAAAGATAATAGGACTATCATGTGTGGGTGCAATAGCAACAATTTCATTCTTAACATAAGGAACCATAGCAAGTTCATTTCCATAAGCATAACTCATATTGGCATCTTGGCCACATGCATAGCAAGCATCAAGTTCATCAAAAAGGGATATTTCAAAAGAATCCAAGGGATCATAGCAATCATCATAGCATTCATCCTTCGGTATGTGCGAAGGGTAATTAAACAATGTATGAGTTGAAGAGTTACTCTCATTATAAGGTGGGCACGGGTAGCTAATCCGCTCTTCCCCCTATTGTTCTTCGCTCTCCTCCTCATCTTTTTCATTTAATGAGCTCACAATTTCAGCAACTTCCTCTTCCATGGATTCCTGCAAAATATTAGTCTCTTCCAAGGCAGCGGTCATTCTTTCAATAAATTCTTTAACATAAGCATTATAAGCATAGTTTTCATAGCAATATTTAAGTATGGCAAAATTTTCAGATTTGTAAAGAGTAGCATCACACTTTTCAATCAAAGAAGAAATTTCATATGCACCCTTAAAAGCAACAAATTCTTCAATTTGTTCAACCTCATAATAACAACAGGCCTCCTTGGCATAAGAAGATAGTATTTCATTATCATTAAACACACATTGGTAGGGAAGGTGTTTCTTAGTTTCTTCAGAACAACAAGTAAAATCATGTAATTCACATAAATTCCAAGCATAGCAACACAAAGTATTAATTTGATGCCACAAGAGTTTCCCTTTTTGAGATATGCAGTGTCGCACATAATGAGCATGCTCATTTAATGATTTTCACTCAACTAAGCTAGTTGGGTTTTCAGCACGAGCACAAAGGGATCAAAGATGATCCAAGTAATATTCTTCGGTAGTACGGAACACTAGTGGTTCCTCAACTTTTGGAGCAACAAGTACATCTATTTTTTTGGTATTTTGCGTTTCCTGCCCATATTTAAAGATAGAAAACAAGAGCACAAAATAAAAACTACTTAGTGATAAAGCAAACAAGCACACACGAGAATATTCACCCCACGCTATTGCTCCCCGGCAACGGCGCCAGAAAAAGGTCTTGATAACCCACAAGTGTAGGGGATCGTTTGTAGCCTTTTTCGATAAGTAAGAGTGTCGAACCCAACGAGGAGCTAAAGGTAGAACAAATATTCCTTCAAGTTCTATCGACCACCGATACAACTCTACGCACGCTAATGCTTGCTTTACCCAGAACAAGTATGAAACTACTTTGCGGGAATAAAACAAGAAGTACTTTGCAAGATAATAAAGAACGTGGAAATAAAAGTTAGGTGCTGTTTTAATAAAAGAACAATAAAAGTAAATAACTTAGTAGAAAGCTTTTTCTGTAACGCAAGAGAAAGATTGTCCCTAGGCAATTGAATATAATATGATAGATACTTGTTATATGCAATGAGGGAGAGGCATACGCTAACACACTTTCCGTACTTGGATCATATGCACTTATGATTGGAACTCTAGCAAGCATCCACAACTACCAAAGTTCATTAAGTAAAACCCAACCATAGCACTAAGTATCAAGTCCCCTTTACTCCCATACGCAACAACCCACCTACTCGGGTTTGTGCTTCTGTCACTCACGCAACCCACCATAGGCAAATCATGAACATATTGCAACACCCTACAACAGGGTGACGTGGCTTGAGACTGCGTTGGTATTTCCCCAAAGAGGAAGGGATGATGCAGCACAGCGACGGTAAGTATTTCCCTCAGTTATGAAACCAAGGTTATCGAACCAGTAGGAGGATCACCAACACCCAATAAGCAGCACCTGCACACAAACAACAAATACTTGCACCCCGACGCGAAAGAGAGGTTGTCAATCTCTCTACGGTAATAAGATAGATTAGGTAGTGATAGATAGGAGAGATAGATCTCTCAAGAACACAAATAAAAAGAGTAAATATGCAGCAATATGTTTTTGGGTTTTTGGTTTTGTAGTTCTGAAAACAAAGATTGCAAAAAACGTAGATCGGAAAGCAATATGATGGAAAAGTAGACCCGGGGGCCGTAGGGTTCACTAGTGGCTTCTCTCATGAGTATAGCGCACGGTGGGTGAACAAATTACTGTTGGGCAATTGATAGAAAATCAAATAGTCAAGACGATATCCAAGGCGATGATCATTATATAGGCATCACGTCCAAGATAGATAGACCGACTCCTGCCTGCATCTACCTCTATTACTCCACACATCGACCGCTATCCAGCATGCATCTAGTGTATTAAGTTCATGGAAAAATGGAGTAATGCAATAAGAACGATGACCTGATGTAGACAAAATCTATTCATGTAGGAATAGACCCTATCTTGTTATCCTTAATAGCAACGATACATGCGTGTCTTGCTGCCCCTTCTGTCACTGGGAAAGAACACCGCAAGATCGAACCCATCACAAAGCACCTCTTCCCATGGCAAGAAAAATCGATCTAGTTGGCCTAACTAAACCAAAGATCCGAAGAAGAAATACGATGCTATAAGCAATCATGCATATAAGAGATCAAAGAAGACTCAAATAATATTCATGGATAGAAACTGATCATGAACTCAAAATTCATCGGATCCCAACAAACACACCGCAAAAGTTTACATCAAATACATCTCCAAGAGACCATTGTATTGAGAATCATAAGAGATAGAGAAGAAGCCATCTAGCTACTGCCTACGGACCCGTAGGTCTATGGTGGACTACTCACGCATCATCGGAGAGGCACCTATGAGGAGATGAACCCCTCCGTGATGGTGTTTAGATTGGATCTCGCGGTTTTGGAACTAGCGGCGGATGGAATTGTGTTTCGTCGACTACCGTAGGGTTTTCCGAATATTTTGAGGCATCAGAGGCGGCGCGGAAGGGGGACGAGGAGGGCACAACCCATCAGGGTGCGCCCCCCCCCTGGCGCGCCCTGGTGGGTTTTGCTCTCCACAGCCCACCTCTCCGGCTGTTGTTTGGCCCACTAGGTGTCTTCTGGTCCAGAAAAAATCTCCAAAAAGTTTTTTCGTGATTGGACTCCATTTGGTATTGATTTTCTGCGAAGTAAAAAACAAGCAAAAACAGCAACTCACACTTTGGCACTATGTCAATAGGTTAGTCCCAAAAAATGATATAAAGTTGTTATAAAATGATTGTAAAACATCCAAGAATGATAATATAACAGCATGGAACAAGCAAAAATTATAGATACGTTGGAGACGTATCAGCATCCCCAAGCTTAATTCCTACTCGTCCTCGAGTAGGTAAATGATAAAAACAGAATTTTTGATGTGGAATGCTGCCTAACATGTTCATCACGTTCTTTTCTTTTGTATAACATGGACATTTGGACTTATAATGATTCAAAGCAATAGTCTAGTTTTAACATAATGACTTCAATACTCAAGCATGTCAACAAGCAACCATGTCTTTCAAAATATCAACACTAAAGAAAGTTATCCCTAGCCCATCATGCTCAATCATTGATCCATTCATGAAACACACTCAAATATTAGCTATGCCCAATGCTCAAGTACGATCATAGTGCCCACTAGTTGGTGCTTATAAGAGAAGATGGAGACTCAAAGCAAAAATAAAATTTGCATAAAGTAAATAGATAGGCCCTTCGCAGAGGGAAGTAGGGATTTGTAGAGGTGCGAGAGCTCAAGGTTTAAAATTGAGAGAGAGAAATATTTTGGGTGGCATGCTTTTCCTGTCAACGAAAACGACAAAGTAGCTCACAATACTTTCCATGCAAGATATATCATAGGCGGTTCCCAAACAAAAAATAAAGTTTATTCCTTTTTCCACCAAACTTTCACTTTCCATGGCGGGCCGTATCCATGATTGCCTTCCATACCAACACTTTCCAAGGAGTTTATTATTTGACAACATAAAGTAATTTTTTTTGTTTTTCATTTTGGGAATGGGCATCCCTATTACCGCCGCACTCTCGTGCAATGACAAGTGAATAAACACTCATCTTGAGAATAACACATCTAGCATGGAAAAATATTGGACACTCCCCACCGTTTCATGAGCGGTACGTGCACACAAAAGAGAAAATTTATTTTGAAAATTTAGAGATGGCACATACAAATTTGCTTGGAACGGCATGGAAATACCGCATATAGGTAGGTATGGTGGACTCATAAGGCAAAACTTGGTTTAAGGATTTTGGATGCACAAGTAGTATTTCTACTTAGTACAAATGAAGGCTAGCAAATAGATTGGGGAGCAACCAAACCAAAAAACGAAAAATCACATAAGTGAGCATTGAACATAACTAACACCGAATAATGCACCACAAGTAGGATGTAACTTCATTGCATAACTATTGACTTTCGTGCATGCATAGGGAATCACAAACCTTAACACCAATATTCCTACTAAGATTAATTACTCATCAACATGACTCACATATTACTATCATCATGTTTCAAAACTATTACAAGGAATCAAGTTTAATTTGTCCAATGATCTTAATGAAAGTTTTTATTATGTCCTCCTTGGATATCTATCACTTTGGGACTAGTTTCATATATTGCCATTGCTTTTTGGCAAGCTCAAACAAATTTAAGTGAAGCACATAAGCATAAAGATTTCATCTCTCAAAAAGGTATAAGTGAAGCATGAGAGGATTTATTCAAAATTTACTAACTCTCAAATTAATCTAAGTGAAGCATGACAGTGTTTCTACAAAAGTTTCCAAGCACACCGTGCTCAAAAGGATATAAGTGAAGCACTAGAGCAATTTCTATAGCTCAAAAAGTTTAAGTGAAGCACATAGAGCAATTCTAACAAATCATAGCATGGTTTTGGCTTTCTCAAATAGGTGTGTCCAGAAAGGATACAAAGGAAAAACTAACAAACAAAGCAAGCAAAGATACAAGACGCTCCAAGCAAAACACATGATATGTGACGAATAAAAATATAGCTCCAAGTAAAATACCGATGGTCGTTAGAAGAAAGAGGGGATGCCACTCGGGGGCATCCCCAAGCTTAGTTGCTTGTTCTCTTTGGATATATCTTGGGGGTGCGGTAGCATCCCCAAGCTTAGGCTTTTGCTAATCCTTATTCCTTCATCCATCGTGATCTCACCCAAAACTTGAAAACTTCAATCACACAAAACTCAACAAAATCTTCGTGAGATCCATTAGTATAAGAAAGCAAATCACTACTTTAGGTGCTGTTGCAAACCCATTCATATTTTCTTATTGCATTATACCCACTGTATTTTAACTTTACCATGGCTTATAACCCCCCCCCCCCCCCCCAATACAAACCATAGATTCATCAAAACAAGCACACAATGCAACGAAAACAGAATCTGTCTTAAACAGAACAGTATGTAGTAATCTGTACTCTACCCATACTTCTGTAACTCTAAAAATTATGAAAAATTAGGACAACGTAAGGAATTTGTATAGAAACACTGTGTTAAAATTTAAGCTCAAGATCACGTTCCAGTAAAAAATTAAAATTCAAATACTGGATGCAAAGTTTCTGTTTCAGATTCAGCATCACTTCTACTCATCCTATGAATCATCCTAACGGTTCTACTTGGCACAAACACTAAATAAACCATAAAAAATAATCATAACATAGGAATAATTGTGTCAACACTCAAAAACAGAAAGGAAAAAGCAAAAATTTATTTATTCATTGGGTTGCCTCCCAACAAGCGCTATCGTTTAACGCCCCTAGCTAGGCATAATGGATAGATTCAAGTATTGTCATCCTTGGTTTTCAACTCTTCAATCACACAACTAGATTTATTCAAGGGTTTAGCATGCATATTCTTAACGATAACACTCCTAGGAAGAAAACCAACAAATTCATTCTTGTAAATAGGATCTCTTATGATTTCAACAAAGTCGGGATGAATACTAATCATTTTAAGATCCCCCTTGTGGCCACTTGGTGTAGCAAGTTTGTTCTTAGTGACTTGCGTGGTCTTGCCAATTTTTATGGGAGTTTTTTTAATAGTTTTGATAGAAGAAAAGGCAGAACCCAAATTACTAAAAATCTCTTCCACTTATCAATACGGTAAGGACTTTCTTCTACCCTTTCGTTAACTACGGTTTCTTTTGCCTTTAGTAATTTAATGGCATCTCCCGCCTTAGCCCCAATTTTATTAGCAAGATTATGCAATTTCTTATCCAAATCTTAAAGATGCTCTTTAGAAATTATGTTCTTTTCAATAGCATCTAATCTCTCCATAACGTGTTCTAGAGTTAAAGTTGTTTCATTGATCATGATAGTTGGTGATCCCACTAAACTTCCCAAAGCATTAAAAGCATCCAAAGATGGACACATCAAGAAATTCCTACCGGTAATCGTATCAAGGACGAATCTATATCAAGTGGTGATGCCAACATAAAAACTGCGAAGAAGAACAACGGTAGATTGCTTATGGATAGATCTATTATGAGCATTGCAAATCCTATACCAAGCATCTTTCAGGTTCTCCCCTCCCCTTTGCTTAAAATTAAGAACCTCATTATCGGGGGTACACGCAATAAAGGAAGAACTAGCCATAGTGACAAGGCAAGAGATTCGGCAAGAAAAAGGGCAAACGAAAGAGAGGGCGAATAAAACGGCAAATTGGTGAAGTGGGGGAGAGGAAAACGAGAGGCAAATGGTAAATAATGTAATTGCAAGGAGATGAGATTTATGATTAGGAACCTAGTAGATGATGATGGAGTCCCCTCGGCGCCTACAATAGGCACATAGAAGAGACCGCTTCTTCCCCGGCAACGGCGCCAAAAATTCCTTTGACGTGGCTTGAGACTGCGTCGGTATTTCCCCAAAGAGGAAGGGATGATGCAGCACATCGACGGTAAGTATTTCCCTCAGTTATGAAACCAAGGTATGGAACCAGTAGGAGGATCAATACCACCTAATAAACAACACCTGCACACAAAGAACAAATACTTGCAACCCGACGCGAAAGAGAGGTTGTCAATCTCTCTACGGTAATAATATAGATTAGGTAGTGATAGATAGGAGAGATAGATCTCTCAAGAACACAAATAAAAAGAGTAAATATGTAGCAATATGTTTTTGGGTTTTTGGTTTTGTAGATCTGAAAACAAAGATTGCAAAAAATGTAGATCGGAAAGCAATATGATGGAAAAGTAGACCCGGGGGCCGTAGGGTTCACTAGTGGCTTCTCTCATGAGTATAGCGCACGGTGGGTGAACAAATTACTGTTGGGCAATTGATAGAAAATCGAATAGTCATGACGATATCCAAGGCGATGATCATTATATAGGCATCACGTCCAAGATAGATAGACCGACTCCTGCCTGCATCTACCTCTATTACTCCACACATCGACCGCTATCCAGCATGCATCTAGTGTATTAAGTTCATGGAAAAATGGAGTAATGCAATAAGAACGATGACATGATGTAGACAAGATCTATTCATGTAGGAATAGACCCCATCTTGTTATCCTTAATAGCAACGATACATGCGTGTCTTGCTGCCCCTTCTGTCACTGGGAAAGAACACCGCAAGATCGAACCCATCACAAAGCACCTCTTCCCATGGCAAGAAAAATCGATCTAGTTGGCCTAACTAAACCAAAGATTCGAAGAAGAAATACGATAATATAAGCAATCATGCATATAAGAGATCAAAGAAGACTCAAATAATATTCATGGATAGAAACTGATCATGAACTCAAAATTCATCGGATCCCAACAAACACACCGCAAAAGTTTACATCAAATAGATCTCCAAGAGACCATTGTATTGAGAATCATAAGAGAGAGAGAGAGAAGAAGCCATCTAGCTCCTGCCTACGGACCCGTAGATCTATGGTGGACTACTCACGCATCATCGGAGAGGCACCTATGAGGAAGATGAACCCCTCCGTGATGGTGTTTAGATTGGATCTCGCGGTTCTGGAATTTGCGGCGGCTGGAATTGTGTTTCATCGACTCCCCTAGGGTTTTCCAAATATTTGAGAATTTATAGGCATCAGAGACGGTGCGGAAGGGGGCCGAGGAGGGCACAACCCATCAGGGTGCGCCGCCCCCCCCCCCCCCCCCCCTGGCGCGCCTGGTGGGTTATGCTCTCCACAGCCCACCTCTCCGGCAGTTGTTTGGCCCACTGGGTGTCTTCTGGTCCAGAAAAAATCATCAAAAAGTTTCGTCGCGATTGGACTCCGTTTGGTATTGATTTTCTGCAAAGTAAAAAACAAGCAAAAATAGCAACTGGCACTTTGGCACTATGTTAATAGGTTAGTCCCAAAAAATGATATAAAGTTGTTATAAAATGATTGTAAAACATCCAAGAATGATAATATAACAGCATGGAACAAGCAAAAATTATAGATACATTGGAGACGTATCACAGGGATCCCTCACGTTTGCGCGACACGGAGGGCGCCATAGGACAATGATGTCTACTACGCAATCTTCTTCTTGTAGACTCGTGTTGGGCCTACAAGCGCAGAGTTTTGTAGGACAGTAGAAAATTTCCCTCAAGTGGATGACCTAAGGTTTATCAATCCGTGGGAGGCATAGGATGAAGATGGTCTCTCTCAAACAACCCTGCAACCAAATAACAAAGAGTCTCTTGTGTCCCCAACACACCCAATACAATGGTAAATTGTATAGGTGCACTAGTTTGGCGAAGAGATGGTGATACAAGTGTAATATGGATGGTAGATATAGGTTTTTGTAATCTGAAAATATAAAAACAGCAAGGCAACTAATGATAAAAGTGAGCACAAACGGTATTGCAATGCTTAGAAACAAGGCCTAGGGTTCATACTTTCACTAGTGCAAGTTCTCTCAACAATACTAACATAGTTGAATCATATGTAAATCCCTCACGTGCGACAAAGAGTTCACTCCAAAGTCATAAATAGCGGAGAACAAACGAAGAAATTATTGTAGGGTACGAAACCACCTCAAAGTTATCTTTTCCGATCAATCATATGAGCTATCCCTATAAGTGTCACGAACAGCCCTAGAGTTCGTAATAAAATAACACCTTAAGATACACATCAACCAATACCCTAATTTCACCTAGATACTCCAATGTCACCACGTGTACCCATGGGCTTGATTATACGATATGCATCACACAATTTCAGATTCATCATGTTCAATCCAACACAAAGAACTTCAAAGAGTGCCCCAAAGTTTCTACCGGAGAGTCAAGACGAAAACATGTGCCAACCCCTATGCATAGATCCCCAAGGTCACGGAACCCGCAAGTTGATCACCAAAACATACATCAAGTGGATCAATAGAACATCCCATTGTCACCACGGATATCCCATCGCAAGACATACATCAAGTGTTCTCAAATCCTTAAAGACTCAATCCGATAAGTAAACTTCAAAGGGAAAACTCAATTCATCACAAGAAGATAGAGAGGGGAAAACTACATATGATTCATCTATATTAATAAAGCTCGCGGTACATCAAGATCGTGCCATCTCAAGAACACGAGAGAGAGAGATCAAACACATAGCTACTGGTACATACCCTCAGCCCCGAGGGTGAACTACTCCCTCCTCGTCATGGAGACCGTCGGGATGATGAAGATGGCCTCCAGTGATGGTTTCCCCCTCCGGCAGGGTGCCGGAATGGGCTCCCGATTGGTTTTTCGTGGCTCTGGAGGCTTGCGGCGGCGGAACTCCCGATCTAGGTTTCTTTTCGGAGATTTCTATATTTATAAGAGTTTTTGGCGTTGGTCCCACGTCCAGAAGGTTCCCGAGGAAGTCACAAGCTAGGGGGGCGCGCCCTAGGGGGGGGGGGCGCCCCCCACCCTTGTGACTTCCTCGGCCTTCCTCTCCGGTGACTTTTCGCTCCAGTATTTTTTACATTTTCCAAAAATATTCTTCGTAAATTTTCAGCTCATTCCGAGAACTTTTATTTCTGCACAAAAACAACACCACGGTAGTTCTGCTGAAATTGCGTCAGTCCGGGTTAGATCTAATAAAATCATTCCAAAATCATATAGAATTATTGTAAACATGGCATGAATACTTCATAAATTATAGATACGTTGGAGACGTATCAGCATCCCCAAGCTTAATTCCTGCTCGTCCTCGAGTAGGTAAATGATAAAAGAAATAATTTATGAAGTGTGAATGCTACCCAACATGTTCATCATATTTTTTTCTTCCTTGTATAGCATGGGCATTTGGACTTGTAAATGATTCAAATCAATAGTCTAGTTTTAACATAATGACTTCAATACTCAAGCATATCAACAAGCACCTATGTCTTTCAAAATATCAACACTAAAGAGAGTTATCCCTAGCCCATCATGCTCAATCATTGATCCATTCATGAAACACACTCAAATATTAGCTATACCCAATGCTCAAGTACGATCATAGTGCCCCCTAGTTGGTGCTTATAAGAGAAGATGGAGACTCAAAGCAAAAATAAAAATTGCATAAAGTAAATAGATAGGCCCTTCGCAGAGGGAAGTAGGGATTTGTAGGGGTGCCAGAGCTCAAGGTTTAAATTGAGAGAGAAAAATATTTTGAGTGGCATGCTTTTCCTGTCAACGAAAACGACAAAGTAGCTCACAATACTTTCCATGCTAGATACATTATAGGCGGTTCCCAAACAGAATAGTAAAGTTTTTACTCCCCCTCCACGAATCAATCACACTCCACGGCTAGCCGAATCCACGTGTACCGTCCATACAAACAACAATCCTGGGGGAGGTTTGTTTCATTATATTTTGATTTGATTTTTGAGCATGGAACTGGGCATCCCGAATACCAGCCACTTTCTCGTGAATGATAGTGAATCAACACATATCGTGAGAATAGCCCACCTAGCATGGAAAAATATTGGATACTCCCCACCGTTTCATGAGCGGTACGGGCACACAAAAGAGAAAATTTATTTTGAAGATTTAGAGATGGCACATACAAATTTGCTTGGAACGGCATGGAAATACCGCATATAGGTAGGTATGGTGGACTCATAAGGAAAAACTTGGTTTAAGGATTTTGGATGCACAAGTAGTATTTCTACTTAGTACAAATGAAGGCTAGCAAATAGATTCGGAAGCAACCAAACCAAGAAGCGAAAAATCACATAAGTGAGCATTGAGTCATAACTAACACCGAATAATGCACCACAAGTAGGATGTAACTTCATTGCATAACTATTGTCTTTCGTGCATGCATAGGGAATCACAAACCTTAACACCAATATTCCTACTAAGCATAATTACTCACTAACATGACTCACATATTACTATCATCATGTTTCAAAACTATTACAAGGAATCAAGTTTAATTTGTCCCATGATCTTCATGAAAGTTTTTATTATATCCTCCTTGGATATCTATCACTTTGGGACTAGTTTCATATATTGTCATTGCTTTTTGGCAAGCTCAAACAAATTTAAGTGAAGCACATGAGCAAATGACAAGCCACTCTCAAAAGATATAAGTGAAGATCAATGAGTAGCCAACAATTAAATAACTATGTGAGGACTTTCTCTCTCTCAGTAAATATTTTCAGATCTGAGTATTTTATTAAACAGCAAGCAAAAGAAAAATAGCACTCCAAGAATAGCACATATCATGTGAACGAATAAAAATTTAGGCTCAACATAGGCTAACCGATAATTGTTGATGAAGAGAGGTGGGATGCGTAGCATCCCCAAGCTTAGATGCTTGAGACTTCTTGAAATATTTACTTGGGGTGCCTTGGGCATCCCCAAGCTTGAGCTTTTGTATCTCGTTCAATCCTCTCATATCATGGTTTCGCCTATTCTCAAAAACTTCATCCACACAAAACTCGAAAAGAACTCGTGAGATAGGTTAGTACTCATAATAATAAATCAACTCTTTATGTACTGCCAAGACAAGTTGCACAATAATTTCCAAACTCATCAACTGTTTACTATCATTTCCACAATTTATATCTACCAATATAGGCTATGGAAACTATAGGATAAGTGGATAACAAAACTATGACAGCAATCTGTCCAAACAGAACAGTCTGTAGCAATTTATGAAAACAGTGTGCTTATGTAACTCAAAAAATTATGAAAATTTAGGACATTCTATAAAATTTATATGAAAACACTGTGTAAAAATTTCAGAAACTTTCCACGTTCCAGTAAAATATGAAAATTCAAACACTACAGAAATTTTTTCTGTTTTTTACACAGCACACATCAAAACATGCAATGCAAGCATCCTGAGGCAATTCTTGGAAATTTTTATTGAAAAACAAGATTATGAATAACACCTAACAGAAAACAACAAAATAAAATGATGCTCCAAGCAAAACTCATATTATGTGACGAATAAAAATATAGCTCCAAGTAAGATATACCGATAGTGTTGAAGACGAAAGAGGGGATGCCTTCCGGGGCATCCCCAAGCTTAGGCGCTTGAATATTCCTGGGATATTACCTTGGTGGTGCCTTGTGCATCCCCAAGCTTAGGTTCTTGTCACTCCTTATTCTCCTCATATCGGTGTCTCACCCAAAACTTGAAAACTTCAATCACACAAAACTTAACGGAACTTCGTGAGATGGGTTAGTATAATAAATAAAGATCATTCACTTAGGTACTGTCAAGACAAGATTCATAATTGTTCCCACATGATACCTACTCTATTATATCATTCCCATAATTTATACCGCTAAATATAAGCTATGGAAACACTAAAACAAGCAAACTATGCATGCAAAATAGAATCTGTCAAAAATAGAACAGTCTGTGAAGATCTGTAGTGTAACCATACTTCCCTGTCTCTAAAAATTCTGAAAAATTAGGAAAATCTAGGAAATTTGTATATCAAGACTTTGTAAAAATTTCAGATCAAAAGTACGTTCCAGTTAATTTACAAAATTCCTGGACTGAGAGCAAAAGTTTCTGTTTTTGCACAGAATCAAGTCAACTATCATCCACACTATCCCAAAGGCTTTACTTGGCACTTTATTGAAAAAAAGCTATAAAACATGATTATACAGTAGCTTAATCATGTGAACTCATAAAAACAGAAAGTAAAAGTGTTGGGTTGCCTCCCAACAAGCGCTTTTCTTTAATGCCTTTTAGCTAGGCATGATGATTTCAATGATGCTCACAAAAAAGATAAGAATTGAAACACAAAGAGAGCATCATGAAGCATATGACTAGAAAATTTAAGCCTAATCCACTTCCTATGCGTAGGGATTTTGTGAACAAACAATTTATGGGAGCAAGAATCAACTAGCATAGGAAGGCAAAAGAAGCATAACTTCAAAACTTTGAACACATAGAGAGGAAACTTGATATTATTGCAATTCCTACAAGCATATGTTCCTCCCTCATAATAATTTTCAGTAGCATCATGAAGGAATTTCACAATATAACTATCACATAAAGCATTCTTTTCATGATCCACAATCATAGAATTTTTTTCACTCTCCACATAAGCAATTTTCTTCTCATTCATAATAGTGGGAGCAAACTCAACAAAATAACTATCATGAGACACTTGATTGACATAACCATATTGAATATTCAAATCATGATGACAAGTTTCATGGTTACTATCACTCTTTATAGCATACATGTCATCATCATAATCATCATAGATAGTAGGCATGCTAGCATTATAAATTTTCTCATCAAAACTTGGGGAACTAAAAATAATATCTTCATCAAACATAGCATCCCCAAGCTTGTGGCTTTGCACATCATTAGCATCATGGATATTCAGAGAATTCATACTAACAATATTGCTATCATGCTCATAATTCAAGTATTTAGTGCCAAACATTTTAATAACTTCTTCTTCTAACACTTGAGCACAATTTTCCTTTCCATCATTTTCACGAAAGACATTAAAAAGATGAAGCATATGAGGCAACTTCAATTCCATTTTTTTGTAGTTTTGTTTTATAAAACCAAACTAGTGATAAAACAAGAAACTAAAAGATTCAATTGCAAGATCTAAATATATACCTTCAAGCACTCACCTCCCCGGCAACGGCGCCAGAAAAGGGCTTGATGTCTACTACGCAACCTTCTTCTTGTAGACTCGTGTTGGGCCTCCAAGCGCAGAGTTTTGTAGGACAGTAGCAAATTTCCCTCAAGTGGATGACCTAAGGTTTATCAATCCGTGGGAGGCGTAGGATGAAGATGGTCTCTCTCAAACAACCTTGCAACCAAATAACAAAGAGTCTCTTGTGTCCCCAACACACCCAATACAATGGTGAATTGTATAGGTGCACTAGTTCGGCGAAGAGATGGTGATACAAGTGTAATATGGATGGTAGATATAGGTTTTTGTAATCTGAAAATATAAAAATAGCAAGGCAACTAATGATAAAAGTGAGCACAAATGGTATTGCAATGCTTAGAAACAAGGCCTAGGGTTCATACTTTCACTAGTGCAAGTTCTCTCAACAATACTAACATAGTTGAATCATATGTAAATCCCTCACGTGCGACAAAGAGGTCACTCCAAAGTCACAAATAGCGGAGAACAAACAAAGAAATTATTGTAGGGTACGAAACCACCTCAAAGTTATCTTTTCTGATCAATCATATGAGCTATCCCTATAAGTGTCACGAACAACCCTAGAGTTCGTACTAAAATAACACCTTAAGATACAGATCAACCAATACCCTAATGTCACCTAGATACTCCAATGTCACCACGAGTACCCATGGGCTTGATTATACGATATGCATCACACAATTTCAGATTCATCATGTTCAATCCAACACAAAGAACTTCAAAGAGTGCCCCAAAGTTTCTACCGGAGAGTCAAGACGAAAACATGTGCCAACCCCTATGCATAGATCCCCAAGGTCACGGAACCCGCAAGTTGATCACCAAAACATACATCAAGTGGATCAATAGAACATCCCATTGTCACCACGGATATCCCATGGCAAGACATACATCAAGTGTTCTCAAATCCTTAAAGACTCAATCCGATAAGTAAACTTCAAAGGGAAAACTCAATTCATCACAAGAAGATAGAGAGGGGAAAACTCCATATGATTCATCTATATTAATAAAGCTCGCGGTACATCAAGATCGTGCCATCTCAAGAACACGAGAGAGAGAGATCAAACACATAGCTACTGGTACATACCCTCAGCCCCGAGGGTGAACTACTCCCTCCTCGTCATGGAGACCGCCGGGATGATGAAGATGGCCTCTGGTGATGGTTTCCCCCTCCGGCAGGGTGCCGGAACGGGCTCCCGATTGGTTTTTCATGGCTCTGGAGGCTTGCGGCGGCGGAACTCCCGATCTAGGTTTCTTTTCAGAGATTTCTATATTTATAAGAGTTTTTGGCGTTGGTCCCACGTCCAGAAGGTTCCCTAGGAAGTCACAAGCCAGGGGGGCGCGCCCTAGGGGGGGGCACCCCCACCCTTGTGGCTTCCTCGGCCTTCCTCTCCGGTGACTTTTCGCTCTAGTATTTTTTATATTTTCCAAAAATATTCTCCGTAAATTTTCAGCTCATTTCGAGAACTTTTATTTTTGCACAAAAACAACACCACGGTAGTTCTGCTGAAACAGCGTCAGTCTGGGTTAGTTCTAATAAAATCATACCAAAATCATATAGAATTATTGTAAACATGGCATGAATACTTCATAAATTATAGATACGTTGGAGACGTATCAGACAACACCATATCAACATAGAACTCACATCCATAACATCATACCACAATTAACCCATAGGACAAAAGAGATCTACTCAAACATCATAGGATAGCCAAATATCATTGGGAAATAATATATGTAGTTGAGCACCATGTTTAAGTAGAGATTACAGCGGGGAAGAGAGGTGTTACACCGCTGCATTGAGGGGGAGAGAGTTGGTGTTGACGGCGGCAAAGTTGCTGTTGTAGATCGCCGTCACGATGATTGCCCCGGCGGCGTTCCGGCGCCACCGGGAGAGTGGGGGAGAGAGCCCCCTCCTTCTTCTTCTTCCTTGGCCTCCCCGCTAGATGGGAGGAGAGTTCCCCCCTCTGGTCCATGGCCTCCATGGCGGCGGAGGGTCAGGAGCCCCTCCAAGATTGGATCTCCCTCTCTGTTCTCTTCTGTTTCACGTTCCTGTTTTCTGGCCAAAAACCATTTCTTATATTCCCTGAGATCCGTTATTCCGATCGGGATGAAATTTTGAGGGGATTTTTATCCAAAAATTAGCTTCCTTGCGCCCGAAGGAGAGCTCCAACCGACTTACGAGGTGGGCACAAGACACCACCATGCGTCTGGGCCCCTGGGGCGCGCCCTGATGTATCGTGGGGGCTGTGGGCCTCCGTTTGCGTTGATTCCACTTCTCAAAATTCACAAATATTCCGAAAAAAATCTCTGTAAAGTTTTATCGCGTTTGGACTTCGTTTGATATGGATATTCTGCGAAACAAAAAAGATGCAACAAACAGGAACTGACACTGGGCACTGGATCAATATGTTAGTCCAATAAATCATATAAAATGTTGCCAAAAATATGTGAAAGTTGTATAATATTGGCATGAAACAATAAAAAATTATAGATACGATGGAGACGTATCAACCACAACCACTTGACTCAGCTGGGAATTGATCTTCCAGTTGAGAGTGTTATTGACAGAGTTCTTCAGTCACTGCCACCAAGCTATAAAGGCTTCGTGATGAACTATAATATGCAAGGGATGGAGAAAACAATTCCCGAGCTCTTCGCGATGCTGAAATTGGCGGAGGTAGAAATCAAGAAAGAGCATCAAGTGTTGATGGTTAACAAGACCACCAGTTTCAAGAAGAAGGGCAAAGGAAAGAAAGGAAACTTCAAGAACAACGGCAAGCAAGTTGTCGCTCCTGTTAAGAAGCCTAGAGCTGGACCTAAGCCTGAAACTGAGTGCTTGTACTACAAAGGAAATGGTCACTGATAGCGGAACTACCCCAAATACTTGGTAGATAAGAAGGATGGCAACATCAACGAAAGTATATTTGATATACATGTTATTGATGTGTACCTTACTAGTACTCCTAGTAGCACCTGGGTATTAGATACCGGTTCAGTTGCTAATATTGGTAACTCAAAATAAAAGCTACGGAATAAACGGAGACTAGCTAAGAGCTCTAACATCCCAATTTTGCTTAATTAGGATGTTAATAGATCATTCATATGCATCTCATATTTTCTATGCATTATCTCTTCTTCTAAAAAAATTCTTTTCAATATGCAACTCAAGGCAATTTATTGGAGTGGAGATAACATGACTTCTCCCCTGTGAAATAAAAAGTTCATAATGTCCAGAATAATATTTTGAGTTCACTTGATTCATTTTTACAAATTTTATGAACTCCAAATTATTTTCATTTGAGTATTTCAATGCTGTTTGGGGGGCCTATTGCATAAAATGTATTTTAAAAATTTCATTAGGGTTGGAACTAGTGTTCCTATAGTTTATATTAGTAGCATATATTTTACTGTGTGTTATTTTGTTTTTAGGAATTATTCTGGTATTTATTTTAACTAGAAATATGTTTCTGTAAAAATGTTTTTATATAAAAAAAACCGCACTGTGCAGTTGGGCTGCAAAGTGGCCCAACAGGGGCTTCGCACGCGCGCGCGCAAGCCGGCCACGGCCCAGCTAGCGAAGCGGTACGCTGCCCCGTGCCTCAGCCACTGCCAGCAGACCTCGCCTCGCTTCTTCCACCTCCGGTCGGACACGACCGCACCGCTCACGAACCCGAGCGATCGAGCCGGATCGATCTCGTGCCCCAGTCGATCCCGTGCTCTCCTTGGACGCCCTGGACGCGTAGGAGTTGCCCCGCACCCCCGAACCCCTCTCCCGATCTACTCCCGTCGCCGCACGCCTCTGGACAGGCGAGTTGGATCTCGCTAGGAGCTCCACCGACCGCCGTCGTCCCCGGACGCCCTCGTCGCCGTAAGAGCACCCCGAGCCGCGCAGCTTGCCCCTTCGATTCCCCTCGTCACTCCGCGTCCGTTTGACACCTGAGGGTGAACTGCAGAGCACCCGAACGAGCCACCGCCGATGCCCGAATCCGTCGGAGTTCCCGTCGTCGCCGTCGGCCACAGAGGAAGCCCCCTTCGCTGTTTTCTCCACCAGAGTGAACCCCGTCGAACGCCGCATCCATCCCCCACCTCGCCTTCGCCGGGGAACCACCAGAGGACCGCCGCCGTCCATGCCCGAGGCCGCCATCGTCTGTTTCGCTCGTGGTGAGCACGCGCGCACAGAACACCCCCAACCAATCCTAGCGTGACAAGTGGCGGTGCTACAGTAGCGCATGAGCTGAAAGCAGCTTCTTTTAACAGATTTACACCAAATTTTCTTTTAGCTCTAATTTTTATTCTTTTTATCCTTTTTAGTTAATTATTTTCCTATGCTCTCACAATGACCAGTAGAATATGACAACACCAAAATTTTGCATGTTTGCAATGTTTAAATTTGAACTTGATCAAATTTTAAATAAACCTTTCGGAGGCCATATTTTGCAAACCATTTAACGAAATTTGTTGTTTCTTTTTGTGTTGTGTTTATTTTGAATTGTAGATGATTTATACCTACTGTTATGCTACTGTTTTTGTGGTTTTAGAAATGATTTCTTGCTGTTGGTTTTATTTGGTATTATTTGAGTGTGGTGATTTATTTGTTGTGATTGTTTGAAACGTGTAGATTGCCCGGAGTGCGACGCGAACTATTGTCTGGAGTGTGACCTTTTGAACGAGAATCAAGGCAAGTTGCATGTTGATCATCCTTCACCTATTATTTTTCTATGCATGTAGTATATATCACACTATGAATTTATGCATGTATAGGAACATTGTTATATTATGCTATGCTATTGAGTTATTCCCTCGTCAATGAAGATCGTGGTAGTTGTAGTTTTGCTATGCTATGTAGACGGGGTTGGTTCTTGTATTCATTGAGATTTTGTGAGGATAATTATAAAACAAATTGAGTAGTAACTAAGGATATAATTCACCTCTGGGCGGATGTGGTATTGCTGGGTGGTTTCAAGAACATCATGGTTTCAACCCTCTGAATGTAAGCGGAATGCCTCCCAGGTTCAAAAAGGTCAGGCAGACTTAGTGACTAGTAGCTTCCATGCGCAACCACTAGCTATATGGGCACTGGCTTAGTTGAGTAGGTTGTGGGAACCTCGCCTGGGCAAAGCTAGCAGATGTAGATATGAGTAGGTGTACCGGCTGCCGTTGGGTGGAGGTGACTGCTTCTGAAAGACTTCGTCTCAACCTTCGGGTTGGGTCTAGTGGGTAAAGTGTGCAAAACTCTGCAGAGTAATAAAACTAATCATGATTAGCCGTGTCCCCGGTTATGGACAAATTTGAGCAGCTAGGCCATTACAGTTGTTGGATGATCTTGACAGATGTTACCCTTAATAAAACTTGGTGGGAAACTTAATAATGGTAATAGGTTGGAGTTGGTGTTGCCAATTCAACCATATGTATTTAATTGTAGCAAATGAATTAAAACTTGACTATTATGTAGTTATGAGGACAAAATTTTCTTTTCTGCAAAATAACCATCAAGCCTTCCTTTGTTATACCATGCATGTACATGTAGGTCTGCTTATTATTTCTCCTGTGTAACTTGCCAATACATTCAATGTATTGACCTATATGGCTGCAACGTCTCATGTTGCAGGATATTCAGACGAAGAGTAAGGTACCGTTAGGGTCGCGAGTCTGCACTCAGCATCGCCAGTGGGCTATGATGGGACTCATCGTTATTTTTTGCTACTTTTCCGCTGTTTGATTGAATAAAGCTAGCTATATGCTATGCAGATTGTTATACTTTATAAATTCTGGATCATACGTTGTAATAAATGATGCACTTGTTATTCTGGTATTCATCTATACTGTGTGTGCTAGCGAATCGATCCAGGGACTAGCACTGTAAGCACAGAGACTCAAACCCTTCGAGGTTTGGTCGTTACAAGAGCGAGGTGATGATGTGTGTTGGAAGTGTTTCCAAGGTTGATGTGATCACCATCGCACGCTTCCTCTACCTTCGGGATTAGTGTTGAACCTAAATAAATGTTATTTGGTGTTGGCATTGTGCATGAACATGATTAGATCGTGTTTATTGCAATACAGTTATTCATTTAAGTGAGAGAATAATGGTTATTCTGTTTACATGAATAATACCTTCAATGGTCATGCACCCAATGTGAATGGTTTATTGAATATCAATCGTAGTGGTACACATGTTCATAATATTGATGCCAAAAGATGCAAAGTTAATAATGATAGTACCACATACTTGTGGCACTGCCGCTAAGGTCATATTGGTGTAAAGCGCATGAAGGATCTTTGGACTCACTCGATTTCGAATCGGTTGAGACATGCGGACCATGCCTCATAGGCAAGATGACTAAGACCCCGTTTTCCGATATGATGGAGCGGGCAAGTACATGTTGATGTATGCGGTCCGATGAGTGTTGAAGCACGCGGCGGGTATCATTATTTTCTATCCTTCACAGATGATTTGAGTAGGTATGGGTATATCTACTTGATGAAACACAAGTCTGAAACATTAGAAAAGTTCACAGAATTTCAGAGTGAAGTAGAGAATCATCGTAACAACAAAATAAAGTTTCTACGATCTGATCGCGGAGGTGAATATTTGAGTTACGAGTTTGGCCTTCATTTAAGACAATGTGGAATTGTTTCACAACTCACGCCACCTGGAACACCACAGCGTAATGGTGTGTCCGAACGTCGTAACCGTACTTTATTAGATATGGTGCGTTCTATGATGTCTCTTACCGATTTACCGCTATCGTTTTGGACTTATGCATTAGAGACAGCCGCATTCACATTAAATAGGGCACCATCTAAATCTGTTGAGACGACACCGTATGAACTATGGTTTGGCAAGAAACCTAAGCTGTCGTTTCTTAAAGTTTGGGGATGCGAGGCTTATGTCCAAAGGCTTCGGCCTGATAAGCTCGAACCCAAAGTGGAGAAGTGCGTCTTCATAGGACACCCTAAAGAAACAATTGGGTATACCTTCTACCACAGATCTGAAGGCAAGATCTTTGTTGACAAGAATGGATCCTTTCTAGAGAAGGAGTTTCTCTCGAAAGAAGTTAGTGGGAGGAGAGTAGAACTTGATGAGGTAACTGTACCTTCTCTCGAATTGGAAAGTAGTACATCAGAGAAAACTGTTCCCGTGATGCCTACACCAACAAGAGAGGAAGCAAATGATAAAGATCATGAAACTTCAGATCAAGTTACTACTGAACCACATAGGTCAACCAGGGCACGTTCTGCACCAGAGTGGTTCGGAAATCCTATCCTGGAAGTCATGTTGTTAGACAATGGTGAACCTGCAACCTATGAAGAAGCTATGATGAGCCCAGATTCTGACAAATGGCTTGAGGCCATGAAATCTGAGATATGATCCATGTATGAGAACAAACTGTGGACTTTGGTGGACTTGCCCGATGATCGGCAAGCCATTGAGAATAAATGGATCCTCAAGAGGAAGACGAACGCTGATGGTAATATCACTGTCTACAAAGCTCGACTTGTCGCAAAAGGTTTTCGACAAGTTCAAGTGGTTGACTTCGATGAGACTTTCTCACCCGTAGTGATGCTTAAGTCTATCAGAATCATGTTAGCAATTGCCGCATTTTATGATTATGAAATCTGGCAAATGGACGTCAAAACTGCATTCCTTAACGGATTCCTTAAAGAAGAATTGTATATGATGCAACCAGAAGGTTTTTTCGATCCTAAGGGTGCTAACGAAGTGTGCAAGCTCAAGCAATCCATCTATGGACTGGTGCAAGCATCTCGGAGTTAGAATATACGCTTTGATGAGGTGATCAAAGCATTTGGGTTTATACAAAGTTTATAAGAAACTTGTATTTACAAGAAAGTGAGTGGGAGCACTATAGAATTTCTGATAAGTATGTGTGGATGACATATTGTTGATCGGAAATAATGTAGAATTTCTGGAAAGCATAAAGGGTTGTTTGAAAGGAGTTTTTCAAAGGAAGACCTGGATAAAGGTACTTAAATATTGGGCATCAAGATCTATAGAGATAGATCAAGACGCCTAATAAGACTTTCAATGAGTACATACCTTGACAAGATTTTGAAAGAGTTCAAAATGGATTAGTCAAAGAAGGAGTTCTTGCCTGATTTGTAAGGTGTGAAGTTGAGTAAGACTCAAAGCTCGACCATGGCAGAAGAAAGAGAAAGGACGAAGGTCGTCCCCTATGCCTTAGCCATAGGCTCTATACGGTATGCCATGCTGCGTACCGCACCTGATGTGTGCCTTGCCGCGTGTCTGGCAAGGGGGTACAAGAGTGATACAGGAGTGGATCACTGGACAGCGGTCAAAATTATCCTTAGTAACTGGAGGACTAAGGAAATGTTTCTCGATTATGGAGGTGATAAAGAGTTCGTCGTAAAGGGTTACGTCGATGCAAGCTTTGACACCGATCCAGATGACTCTGAGTAGCAAACCGGATACGTATAGTGGAGCAGACATTTGGAATAGCTCCAAGTGGGGCGTAGTAGCAGCATCTACAATATGCCATAGAGATTTGCAAAGTATACACGGATCTGAATGTTGCAGACCCATTAACTAAAACCTCTCTGACAAGCAAAACATGATCAAACCCCAGAACTCATTGGGTGTTAATCACATGGTGATGTGAACTAGATTATTGGCTCTAGTGCAAGTGGGAGACTGTTGGAAATATGCCCTAGAGGCAATAATAAATTGGTTATTATTATATTTCCTTAATCATGATAAAGGTTTATTATTCATGCTAGAATTGTATTGACCGGAAACTTAAATACATGTGTGGATACATAAACAAATATCGTGTCCCTAGTAAGCCTCTACAGGACTAGCTCGTTAATCAAAGATGGTCAAGGCTTCTTGACCATAGACATGAGTAGTCATTTGATAACGGGATCACATTATTAGGAGAATGGTGTGATGGACAAGACCCATCCGTTAGCATAGCATATGATCGCTCAGTTTATTGCTACTGCTTTCTTATTTGTCAAATACATGTTTCTTCGACCATGAGATCGTGCAACTGTCGGACTCCGGAGGAATGCCTTGTGTGTATCAAACGTCACAACGTAACTGGGTGATCATAAAGGTACTCTACAGGTATCTCCGAAGGTGTTTGTTGAGTTGACATGGATCAGGATTGGGATTTGTCACTCCGTATGACGGAGTGGTATCTTTGGTCCTCTCGGTAATACAACATCACAAGAAGCTTGCAAGCAATGTGACTAAGGAGTTAGTTACGGGATGATGTATTACGAAACGAGTAAAGAGTCTTGCCGGTAACGAGATTGAATTAGGTATTGAGATACCGTCGATCGAACCTCGGGCAAGTAACATACCGACAGACAAAGGGAACTACGTATGTTGTCATAAAGGTTCAACCGATAAAGATCTTCGTAGAATATGTAGGAACCAATATGGACATCCAGGTCCCACTATTGGTTATTGACCGGAGAGGCGTCTCGAACCCGTAGGGTCCGCACGCTTAACGTTCGTTGATGATATAGTATTATATAGGTTATGTATGTTAGTGACTGAATGTTGTTCGGAGTTCCAGATGAGTTCATGGACATAACGAGGAGCTCCGGAATGGTTCGGAGGTAAAGATTGATATATTGGATGATAATATTTAGTCTCCAGAAGGGTTCCATAATTCACCGGAAGAGTTTCAGATGTTTCCAGAAATGTTCTCGTGCGAGGACACTTTGGTTGGGCCAAGGGGTAAGGCCCATGGGGCTTTAGGTCGATGCAAAAGGAAGTTTTGTGGAGGTCGGGGACCAGACGCCAGGGACCCTGGCGTCTGGCCCTGGACGCCGAGGACCGTGGCGTCTGGTGCGGGAATCTAGGAAGGACTCTTCCTTGCATTCCAAACCGACTTTGGGGAGGCCCTCTCCCCAAGTTACGACCCCAGGGCTCAACATATAAATAGAGGAGCAGGGCTAGCCCCTAGAACACAAGTTTTAGAGCCTCCTCTAGTTGATCTAGTTCTAGTTCTAGTTGGTCCTAGTTGACTAATTAGAGCTAGCCGTAGCTACCTCTAATCCTCATAATTAGAAGCCCAATGTGGTTCTAATCTCCTTCCTCTAGTTCATCCTCCGCTCTAAATCCGTTGTGCTTGGCGAAGCCCTGCAGAAAAAGTTTCACCACCACCGACACCACACCGTCGTGCTGCCGGAACTCATCTACTACTTCACCCGTCTTGCTCGATCAAGAAGGCGAGGACGTCATCGAGCTCAACGTGAGCTGAACGTGGAGGTGCCGTGCGTTTGGTGCTTGATCGGAACGGATCGTGAAGGTGTACGACTACATCAACCGCGCTGATAAATGCTTCCGCTTAGCGATCTACAAGGGTATGTAGAAGCTCTCTCCCTCTCGTAGCTATGCATCTCCATGGATAGATCTTGCGTGTGCATAGAATTTTTTTGTTTTTCATGCAAAGTTCCCCAACAGAAGCCCTCGGCGTTGGATCTTGATCCAACAGTTGAGATAGAAAGTTATAAATCGACTGAACTCTTAAATTTCAGGGACTATCTTCTAGCGTCTTCCTTATGTATTCACCACATTTCACCTTTCGTATGTGCCCTCTCTTTCCCATGTACATAAAGGCATGGAGAGAACAAATCCATGGCTGCTATTTTCTATTTGAATATTTCAATTATTCATTATTAAAAGTTGTGAAACAAACTTTTTTCAACATGAGAAACAAATTCCACTTCAGTCCAACTATGTCTGTATTAGCGTGTGAAGTATGAAACTTGACTTGTATATGTTATTCAAAATGAGTGAATTGTTTAATTGAGTCAAATCATTGTTTCGGAAGAACTATAATCAGGTTTTTCAAATTATTGAAATATGTTTTTCGAAATGAGTGGACGTATATTTTCAGTGAAATGAAATCGGTTTATTGAAATGAGTGAAATCACTTTTTAAAAATTAGTATAATTTGTTTCTGTAAATGCCGAAAATGTGTTATTTGACATCGGCGAAATCATTTTTTAAATGAGTGAATCCTCTTTTAATCGAGTGAAATCTGTTTTTTTGAATTGAGTGAAATATGGTTTTTGAAATCAGTAAAATTAAAAATAGTTCAAATGTATCCATAAGTGATCTTGTTCTGAAGACCTTCTCCATGTGAATTCAAGTATACAAATATATATTTAATAACAAAGTTTTGATTCAAAAGATATATGTCATTCAAAATTTAACAATGAAATTAAATGAAAGCCTTTTGATGGGGTGAGAAAGAATATTTTAACATGCATGTTGAAAGGATTGATATGGTCGGCTAGAGGGAGGGGGCTGGATAGAGGACTAAATTTTCTTAGCTTCTTTGCAAATTAGGCTAAACAATAAAATAGGTTGTCTATATATGCAACTAGGTACATCACCAATGTATCTATAATTTATGAAGTATTCATGCCATGTTTGCAATAATTTTATATGGTTTTGGTGCACTTTTATATCATTTTGATGGACTAACATATTAACCTTGTGCCCAATGCGAGTTGTTGTTTTCTGCTTGTTTTTGGCTTTCTAGAAAATCCATACCAAACGAAGTCCAAACGCGACAAAAAATTGATGATTTTTTCTAGAAGGAAAGAGACCTGGGAAGCTTTGAGGGAGTGCTAGAAACCCCACAGGGGCCCCACAAGACCACAGGGCGTGCCCTGATGCCTCGTGGGCCCTCTATGGCACCTCTTCGCGTGATTCCAATGCTGAATTTTTATATATATACATAAACCTCCGAAAGTTAACCTAGATGAGTTTTTCCATCGCCGCAAGCCTCTGTTCCGAAGTAATGTCATCCAGAGCTCCGTTCGGGCATCCTGCCAAACGGGGGAAGTCATCACCGGAGGCCATCTTCATCATCCCCGCTGCCTCCATGACAAGGAGGGAGTCGTTCACCCCTGGGGCTGAGGGTATGTACGAGTAGCTATGTGTTTAATCTCCCTCTCGTGATCTTGATAGGGCATGATCTTGATGTACCATGATCTTTGTTAATGTTGTGCAATCATATGATGTTCTTCCCTCTCTACCTTTGTTATGATGAATTGAATCTCACCCTTTGAGGTTTCATTATTATTAGATTGAATATTTTGGATTTGAGAACACTTGAGGTATGTATTGCATGTGGATACCCGTGGTGACAATGGGGTATTCTATTGAGTCACTTGATATATGTTTTGCTAATCAACTTGGGAGTCCCGAGGTGACATTGGGGTAATCTAGGCACATAGATTGATACATGTTTTCATCCTACTTTCTCCGATAGAAAATTCTGGGTAATAGGGAATAATGGACAAGAATAACATAAATATCAATAGGAAATCATGACGCAGAATGGACATATCAACTCCCCCAAGCTTAGACCTCGCTTGTCCTCAAGCGAAAGCTGAGCTCGAGAATATTGACCACATGATTTGAGAGGGTGAAGTCGATAAAAACATAATACAGACATGAAAGCATCAAGAATTTTAACATAGCAGCATTTTTTTTTCATCTTATAGCTTCTCATAAACAAGTAACAATCTAATCACAAATGAAGTGGTATGAAGCATAAAATTTATTGGAAACCAACAAACAATGACATTAGTCATTGAAATAATCATGATTATCATAGTCAAGAGAAGAGTCTATGTAAGAGCTTTCGTTTCTAGCAAGTTCACATAGTCAACTATCATGTAGCCTTCTATGATTGTTGACACTCATTGAATATTTTTGGAGCTAATGTTTCCGTCGGGCACAAAGGAAGATGGAAGCTTTGTTATCGCCATCCAACTCATTTACCTCAAGGATAATGTCAGCAATAATGAGTTATGATCACCTACATTCAATTGGATATATTTGTTTGGATCTTTCCTCAACACATAATGCTTACCGACTAGGGAGTTGGTAGGTAGGAATAAGGAAGAATATTGTTGACTCTTGCACGAAAATAAACTTTTGTAAGAATGTAAAAGATAGGCCCTTCGCAGAGGGAAGTAGAGGTTGTCATGCACTTTTATTTGTTTAAGATGTGCAATCTCTTAGTGCAAAGGAACATCAGTTTATATTGCCCCTTGTGATAGTGAACTTTATTATGCACTCTGTCACTTTTATTTCTTCGTTATCACAAGATCGTACAAAGCTTATTTTCCCTTGCAATAAAAGATCATACATATTTAGAGGCATTTTTTATTGCTTGGTGCACCAATGACAACTTACTTGAAGGATCTTATTCAATCTATAGGTAGGTATGGTGGACTCTCGTGGCAAGAAACTGGGTTTAAGGGGTTAGGAAAAGTTTTGGCTAGCAAAAGATCTAAGGCAAGCATAACATGTTAAGGGATATCAAGACAATATAACTTCTATGCAAATGTAAACAATCATGCTCATTATGTTGTCTTCCATGTCCAACATCGACACTTGATCATTATATAACTTCTATGCAAATGTAAACAATCAGGAATTGCCATCTAGCTCTGCACTTGATTCACCTTCGGTTATGAGTAAGTTTGCAACACCACCACATGCTATTAATCCTGATATGTCGCAAGTTATTGATGATACTACTTCTGCTATGAATGATGCTTATGATGATGCTAGTACCATGCTTGATGATAATGTGCCACTAGGTGAATTTCTTGATGAACAAATTGCTAGAGCTAAAGAGAATGAAATTACTGAAACTGATGAAACTACTGAACTGATGAAGTGTTTGAAACTGAGAACTATGAAACACCTATTAGACTTGGCTCTCCTAGATTTGAAATGGCTAACATGCCTGAAGGTTATGTTATGGATGAGGAGATAGCTAGAGAAATCCTTTCTTGTAAGGATAGAGATGATCTTAAGAAGTTACTACGCAAATATAAAGAGAAGACTTTGAATGCTAGAATGAAATGTGATCCTAAGTTTGCTACTTCACCTATCTTTGTTACTGATAAGCATTATGAATTCTTTGTCGACCCATAGTTAATTACTTTGGTTGAATCTGATCCTTTCCATGGCTATGAAACAGAAGCTGTAGTGGCACATCTTACTAAGCTGAATGATATAGCCACCCTCTTTGCTCATGATGAGAAGATTCGCTACTACTATATTCTCAAATTATTTCCGTTCTCATTAATGGGTGATGCTAAGACATGGTAATATACTCTTGCTCCTGGTTGTGTCTGTAGTCCCCAGGATATGATTTACTACTTCTCTGAAAAATATTTTCCTGCTCATAAGAAACAAGCTGCCTTACAGGAAATATTTAACTTTGTGCAAATTGAAGAAGAGAGTCTCCCACAAGCTTGGGGGAGGCTTCTCCAATTTCTTAATGCTTTGCCTGATCACCCTCTTAAGAAAAATGAAATACTTGATATCTTCTATAATGGACTAAATGATGATTCTAGGGACTTCCTAGATAGTTGTGCTGGTTGTGTTTTCAGGGAACGAACTGTTGAACAATCTGAGGAACTATTGAATAATATATTTAAGAATTATGATGATTGGACTCTTCCTGAACCACCGCCTAAATCCACTCCGAAGACGAGGGGTATCTTATTTCTCAGTCCTGGAGATATGCAAGAGGCAAAGAAATGTATGAAGGAAAAAAGTATTAAAGCTGAGGATGTTAAGAATTTACCACCTATTGAAGAAATACATGGCCTTGACACACCACCACCTCCACAGGTGGTAGAGGTAAATTCTTTATTAAAGTTTGATGAAAGTGACATCCCTTACAATAAACATCCTAGTCAATGCTTATATGAGTTTGATAACTACAATATGAAACAGGATCACTTCAATGCAAATATTCCGAAACAATTGAAATATAATTCTGATATGATTACTCGCTTGAGTGACTTTTATTTAGAATCAGTAATGATTTTAGAGGTGTAGGAAAAATGCCTCTATGGTTCAAACCCAGTTAGAACAAGTTGCTAAATCTCGGAGTGACAATAGTCGGGATACTTTCCGGTAATGACCGTAGTTTGAGGAGTTCATGTATTCACTATGTGTTAATGCTTTGTTCCGGTTCTCTATTAAAAGGAGGCCTTAATATACCTTAGTTTCCTTATGGACCCCGCTTCCATGGGAAGGTAGGACAAAAGATGTCATGCAAGTTCTTTTCCATAAGCACGTATGACTATTTACGGAATACATGCCTACATTACATTTATGAACTGGAGCTAGTTTTGTGTCGCCCTAGGTTATGACTGTTATATGATGAATATCATCCAACGAGTTCACCGATCCAGTGCCTATGAGTTTTCCACATATTGCTCTTGCTAAGTTACTATTGCTACTGCTATTGTTACAACTGCTACAAAACTATTGTTATGGCTGCTACCGTTACTGTTACTGTTCCTACTACTATCAAAACTATCATACTACTGTGCTACTGATCACTCTGCTGCAGATATTTAATCTCTAGGTGTGGTTGAATTGACAACTCAACTGCTAATACTCGCAAATATTCTTTGGCTCCCCTTGTGTCGAATCTATAAATTTGGGTTGAATACTCTACCCTCGAAACCTGTTGCGATCCCCTATACTTGTGGGTTATCATCCTGCTTGTTACTTTGCTTGTTCAGTCACCATGCCTCAAGATACTACTAAGTTGTGTGACTTCTCAAATACTAATAAAAATGATTTTATTAGTACTCCTATACCACCCTCCACTAGTGCGGAGGCTTTTGATATTAATATTGCATTGCTGAATCTTGTGATGAAAGATCAATTTTCGGGAAGTCCTAATGAGGATCCCGCTGCTCATCTTAATACTTTTGTTGAACTTTGTGATATGCAAAAGAAAAAGGAAATGGATAATGATGTTGTGAAATTAAAATTATTTCCTTTTTTACTTAGAGATAAATTTAAGGCTTGGTTTTCATCTTTACCACGTAATAGTATTGGAACATGGGATAAGTGTAAAGATGCTTTTATTTCCAAGTATTTTCCTCCTGCTAAGATCATCTCCCTTAGGAATCAAATTATGAATTTTAAACAAAATGATCAATAACATGTTGCACAAGCTTGGGAGAGGATGAAATTGATGATTAGAAATTTCCCTACTCATGGTTTAAACATGTGGATGATTATCCAAAACTTCTATGATGGACTACACTTTGTGTCTAGGAATCTTCTATATTCTGCTGCAGGTGGTACCTTTATGGATGTGTGATACGTCTCCAAAGTACATATAATTGTTTGCTTCTTCCATGCTGTTATATTATCATTCTTGGATGTTTTACAATCATTTTATAGCAACATTATATCATTTTTTGGGACTAACCTATTGGCATAGTGCCAAAGTGCCAGTTACTGTTTTTGCTAGTTTTTTACTTCACAGAATATCAGTACCAAATGGAGTCCAATCGCGATGAAACTTTTTGGAGATTTTTTTTGGACCAGAAGAAGGCCAGTGGGCCAAAGAAGTAACCAGGAGGGAGCCCAGGCCGCCCACAACCCACCAGGGCGCGCCAGGGGCCCCGAGCGCGCTCTGATGGGTTGTGGCCGCCTCGGGAGTCCCCTCCACCGCCTCTGATGCCTATAAATTCCCAAATATTCCAGAAACCCTAAGAAAGTCGACGAAAAACACATCCAGCCGCCACAAGTTCCAGAACCATGAGATCCAATATAACACCATCACGGAGGGGTTCATCATCCTCATTGGTGCCTCTCCGATGATGTGTGAGTAGTCCACCATAGACCTACGGGTCCGTAGGCAGTAGCTAGATGGCTTCCTCTCTCTCTTTATATTGTCAATACAATGGTCTCTTGGAGATCTATTTGATGTAAACGTTTGCGGTGTGTTTGTTGGGATCCGATGAATTTTGAGTTCATGATCAGTTTCTATTCAAAGAATAATATTTGAGTCTTCTTTGATCTCTTATATGCATGATTACTTATAGCCTCGTATTTCTTCTTTGAATCTTTGGTTTAGTTAGGCCAACTAGATCGATTTTTCTTGCCATGGGAAGAGGTGCTTTATGATGGGTCCGATCTTGCGGTGTCCTCTCCCAGTGACAGAAGGGGCAGCGAGGCACGCATGTATCGTTGCTATTAAGGATAACAAGATGGGGTCTATTCCTACATGAATAGATCTTGTCTACATCATGTCACCGTTCTTATTGCATCACTCCATTTTTCCATGAACTTAATACACTAGATGCATGCTGGATAGTGGCCTATGTGTGGAGTAATAGTGGTAGATGCAGAATCGTTTCGGTCTACTAATCTTGGACGTGATGCCTATATAATGATCATCGCCTTGGATATCGTCATGATTATTAGATCTTCTATCAATTGCCCAACAATAATTTGTTCACCCACCGTGTGCTATACTCATGAGAGAAGCCACTAGTGAAACCTATGGCCCCCGGGTCTAATTTTCCAACATATTGCTTTCTGATCTATCTTTTTGCCGCTTTTGTTTTCATATCTATTATTCCAAAAACCCATGAAACGGTAGGGGGTGTCCAATATTTTTCCATGCTAGATGTGTTATTCTCAAGATGAGTGTTTATTCACTTGTCATTGCACGAGAGTACGGCGGTAATAGGGATGTCGAGTCCAGAAATGCAAAAAGAAAAAAATGTTACTTTATGCTGTCAAATAATAAATTCCTTGGAAAGTGTTGGTATGGAAGGCAACCGTGGATACGGCCAGCCATGGAATGTGAAAGAATGATGGAAAAAGGAATAAACTTTATTTTTTGTTCGGGAACCGCCTATGATATATCTAGCATGAAAAGTATTGTGAACTACTTTGTCGTTTTCGTTGACAAGAAAGGCATGCCACTCAAAATATTTCTCTCTCTCAATTTAAACTTTGAGCTCTAGCACCTCTACAAATCCCTACTTCCCTCTGCGAAGGGCCTATCTATTTACTTTATGCATTTTTATTTTTACTTTGAGTCCCCATCTTCTCTTATAAAGCACCAACTAGGGGGCACTATGATCGTACTTGAGCATTGGGTGTAGTTAATATTTGAGTGTGTTTCATGAATGGATCAATAATTGAGCATGATGGGCTAGGGATAACTTTCTTTAGTGTTAATATTTTGAAAGACATGGTTGCTTGTTGGCATGCTTTAGTATTGAAGTCATTATGTTAAAACTAGACTATTGCTTTGAACCATCTAAAGTTCCAAATGTCCATGCTACAAAACAAAAGATTATGTGATGAACATGTTAGGCAGCATTCCACATCAAAAATTCTGTTTTTATCATTTACCTACTCGAGGACGAGTAGGAATTAAGCTTGGGGATGCTGATACGTCTCCAACGTATCTATAATTTTTGCTAGTTCCATGCTGTTATATTATCATTCTTGGATGTTTTACAATCATATTATAGCAACTTTATATCGTTTTTTGGGACTAACCTATTGACATAGTGCCAAAGTGCCAGTTGCTGTTTTTGCTTGTTTTTTACTTTGCAGAATATCAGTACCAAACGGAGTCCAATCGCGACGAAACTTTTTGGAGATTTTTTTGGACTAGAAGACATACAGTGGGCCAAAGAAGTGCCGGAGAGGTGGGCCGTGGAGAACACAACTCACCAGGGTGCGCCAGAGGCCTCAGGCGTGCCCTGATGGGTTGTGCCCTCCTCGGGGCCCCTCTCCACTGCCTCTGACGCCTATAAATTCCCAAATATTCCAGAAAACCTAGAGGAGTCAACGAAAAACACATCCAGCCGCCACAAGTTCCAGAACCTCGAGATCCAATCTAACACCATCACGGAGGGGTTCATCATCCTCATTGGTGCCTCTCCGATGTTGCGTGAGTAGCCCACCATAGACCTATGGGTCCGTAGGCAGTAGCTAGATGGCTTCCTCTCTCTCTTTTGATTCTCAATACAATGGTCTCTTGGAGATCTATTTGATGCAAACTTTTGCGGTGTGTTTGTTGGGATGCGTTGAATTTTGAGTTCATGATCAGTTTCTATCCATGAATATTATTTGAGTCTTCTTTGATCTCTTATATGTATGATTACTTATAGCCTTGTATTTCTTCTTCAAACCTTTGGTTTAGTTAGGCCAACTAGATCGATTTTTCTTGCCATGGGAAGAGGTGCTTTTTGATGGGTTCGATCTTGCGGTGTCCTCTCCAAGTGACAGAAGGGGCAGTGAGGCACGCATGTTGTCGGTGTCAAAACCGGCGGATCTCGGGTAGGGGGTCCTGAGCTGTGAGACTAGGATCGATGGTAACAAAGGGACGAATGAGACGATGTTTACCCAGGTTCGGGCCCTCCTATGGAGGTAAAACCCTACGTCCTGCTTGATTATATTGATGATATGAAGGTTACAAAGTTGATCTACCTCGAGATCAACTAGCTAAAACCCTAGATGAGTTCCTGTGTCGTACGATCTAAAACCCTCTGGCTTATATAGACACCAGGGGTCATTAGGGTTACATATGGTCGGTTGCCCACCGGAGGGAAAAACATGCCTAAACTACCATCTTCAACTTGACGGGCACGACACGGCTCGTGAGGTCTTCTCCTTGGTGACAAGGCCTTCGATTAATCTCATCCTCACCGAGCGGCCCATTAGCCCGACCTATGAGAAATAGGTCGACAGTCCGAGGACCCCTTAATCCCGGACTCCCTCAGTAGCCCCCGGACTAGCCTCCAACGCCGAGGTATATCCGGAAAATATTACGTGTCGAAGTCTTCGGCTTGCGAGGCGAGTCCCTCAACCTCTTCTGGCTTGGCAACCATCCCATCATCGGAGAGTCCTCGATTACTGAAAACTTGCGGGACCCAATATAATAACCTTCGTCGCTTCTCGATCCTTGTGCGCCGAGGGGAGACGAGCGGCCCGACAACTTTTTACAAGACTACCCCTCCCGCAAGGGAGGCACCACTTATTTAAACAAGTTAAATTGCGGTCCGGGTCACAGCTTCCTCTTCTTCCCCGTTTAGAGAAAAACTTCAAGCAAGAGACCATCACAAAATCATGGCGAGCACCCCCATCTCTTCCTCGTGCCCTTACGGCTCCCGTCCTGGGGATTGGACGAGTTGCTCTAGATCCCTCCTCCGGTTGCGTGACCTCGAGACCCAAGGGTATCTTCCTTCCTCAGATCTGGCAGCAACTCGCGCCGGCTTGACTTCCTTTGACGGCGAAGCTTTCGCGGAGAACTTCCCCAATCCTAACCAGGGCGAGCGGGTATGCTTTGTGCCCTTCCTCTTACGAGGCCTAGGGTTCCCCATTCATCCTTTCCTCAGGGGGTTACTGGAGTTCTATGGAATCTAGCTCCATCATCTTACCCCCGGATCCATTCTGCACATTTCGGGCTTTGTCGCTCTCTGCGAAATGTTCTTGGGCTGTGAGGCGCACTTCGAATTATGGAGGAAGTACTTCTGCCTCGTCCCCCGAACTCGGGGTGAGACAATTCGGGAAATCGGAGGAGCCGAAGTATGTCGCATAGCGGGAACAGGATACCCAGCGGGGACATGAAAGTAGGAATCCGAAGAGTGGTCTTCGGAGTGGTTCTACATCGAGGATGTTCTCCTATTCGATCCAGCTCGGAGGGGCTTGCCTGAATACACCGACGTTCCTCCGAAGAAAAAGTATAATTGGCGACCGAAGAGTTCGTCCCAAGAGGACAGTGCCGAAGTTCGACGCTTGGCCGCCCACGTAAGGATACTGGCTCATCACAAGCTGACAATGATCGACGTGATGGCCGCCGCCATCTCCCGATGCGTTCAACCTCTTCAACAAAGGATACATCCTTTGTGGCAATACAACGGAACGAGTGACACCACTCACTCCCGATGGCTGGGCCCTGCCAATCAGGTGGCCTTAGCAGCCGCACTCGCCGACTTGTACAAAGGGGAAAAAGAAGATTTTGCTCAGTTGCAGGTTAAGGAGGGCTACTCGAGTTACAACCCTATTGAATGGGTAAGCCCTTCGACTCTGCGTCTTGAGTTCGGGCACTTATTCGCCCTTTTTGACTAACGCTTTTAATCTGCGCAAACAGGAATGGCGGAGCTTTGCCGAGACAATCAACTGTCCGGCCCCCCAACCAGAGAACTACTCCCGCGACGATGATCTAGGATTTCATGACAATCCGGAGCTGTCACTGGGGTATGAAGACAGGGTGTTTTACCAGGAGAACCTTAATCGATCCAAGGTGGCCATCATAGCTGATCACCCCGGATCACTCCCCTCCTCCACTGCGGTCAAGAAGAAAAATTCCACCCGCAAAAGGCAGACGTCCTCCGTCGACCCAAACATACCGGATCCTACTACCAAGCGCCGTCGGTCCTCGCGACGAACGTCGGCTACAGCAGCAATGCCCGAGCTGGGCACCAACAGGAGTCCCTTATGTGAGCCGGTCGTGGAGACGGCACCGAACACTCGATCAACCAAAAGGTACTTTGTTCGGTCGCTTAATCTATTATTGTTATGATCGGTAGAATCTTACAGAAGATCTTATGTCGAATTACTCGACTTACTCAGGAAGCGAGTACAACCCTCCTCTGCCGAAGACATTGCCGGGACGCCCAGCAACACGCATGAATCAAGATCTTCTGCTCATGCCGAACCCGCCGCGGAGGCCCCCATGGTCAATCCGACCCCCGAAGACTCTGGGGACGAGGTATCAGTCACGAAATCCGAAGCAGAGAGCGCGATGAAACATCGGCGGCGGCGAGGAATCCTGCGCGACCCGGTGTTTTCCGAAAAAGAGTTCAATGCTCAATGCTCGGCGGACGCACACCTTGGAGCTGCCCGAGCCGGGTTCGGCGATGCTGTGAAACTGATATCGTCTGGCCTGAAGGTAAGTGATTAAAAATCCGGACATAAATGTAAACCCAGTAGCCCCCGAGCCTTGATTTGGTCGGGACGACCGAATTAAGGATCCGCACATTGCTTGCATGGATGATGCAGGCCTCAAGGCAGCAGAACGAGCAATTGGCCAATGAATTGGCAGCGAGCCGAACACAGGTGGAAACCGTGAAGGCCGAGCTTGAACAAGTGAAGAAGTTTACCCGGGAGGCGCATGGTGAGTATAACTATTCTGCTGATCTTAGCGTATAATCCCATGCTGACGCGATGGTACTTTTAGCAGCTGAATCAATAGGGCAATTGCAGAAAGATTTGGATGCAGCCCGAGACTCCCAGAGGTACGCCGAATCCCAGTATGAGGCTGGCTGCCTTTCACTGCAGCGAAACCTGGAGGAGAAGAAATGCCTCCAGGTGGAAAACAAACAGCAGGCCGAAGATATTGAGAGTTTAAAGACTTAATTGGCCCATGCCCAAGAAAAGAACCAGAAACTACAGAGGGGCATGTTCGGTAAGTTTTGATTATAACGTCGAAAGGTATCTCCCCTTCATAAGGTGTAATGGACAAGCCTTGTCTCATGTATAGGTCTCCTAACCGGGCGGCCTGAAGAAGAGATCAGTTCCTTCCGGGGGAACCTCCTGAAGGAACTATCCGCCGTGCATGAGTGGGTTCAGAAGGCTATGAGGGGCGTGATAAAAGCGCTATGGCCTGCCGAGCAGCCTCCGGAAAGGATGGCCGAATTAACCGATCGGTTCAAGGAAGCCCGGAGTCGGTTCGAGCTATGGAAGACATCGGCTTTCCGGGAAGGAGCACGAGAAGCGTGGGCAATGATCAAGACCCGTTATACCGGTCTGAACCCCGAGCATATGGCTCGGGTCGGGCCAGTAGGACCTGATGGGCGAGAAGTGCCACTTCACTTGGTGTACGACCAAGTGATGCCTACTGCTCGTCTCTCGCATGAAGATTGCACCCTGGATGCCATAATAGACAATCTTGACCAGCAGCCAGATGTGTGATTCTATGTATCTATGTACTTTAAATCAAAAAGTTGCTCTATCTGTGTTGTAAACTTTGTCTTAACCGGACATCGGCTTCGACCTCCCGTGCAGAGAGCTCGGGAGTGTTCCGTATAAAATATCCCTTGATTAAGAGGGAATTCTGTCGAGGAACCAGGCAATCCGTCCATTTGGTACGAACAGGCAGAAGGCACACAGGGAGACATGTTATATTACTGCTTAGCGTAAGAAACATCTTCCAAAGAAAATAGTACCTCTATCGGTGCCTTCCTTTAGGTTGCTACGTAAATCGTAGATAATAAGGCCGCATACTACTAGTATGCAACTAATGGCTTTATTGAGAAAACCGCGTGATGGTAATAACAACCATAATTTTATTTGCTGCTTCCGTCGTAGCCGACCAATTTTCTGCTAAAGATAGCTAGCTTTTGGCTTCACCCGTCTGAGGTACGTATCCGGATGACCCGGCCGTAACAATCGCAGAGGTGCTCCCTTTACTCTCTAGCCGAACAATCGGGAACGTAGAGGGTAAACACAGGAGCGAGGCAACCCAGCTTGGCAAAAATCTTAGTTCGAATTGATGCATATGATGGCTTTACAATCGACAAAGGAAACATTCATGCATAATGAATTTCAACAGATGCTTAAAAGAAAAACTCATCGGCTTCGGGAAGAAGCCCCCAGGTGTTATACTCGGATTTTACATTTGACGATGTATGCCGAATATCTAAACACTAGCTCGGTTTAGCCGAACACAAACTTGGGGAGAGAAAGGTCCTGTCCTGCCAAGAATTAATGTGGTAGGGAAGGAAAAATAAAAATAAGATAGAAAAAAGAAAAGGGGAGGGTAAAGAGAATGACGACACCGGTCTAGCCGTAGAAGCACCGAAGACGAGCTGCGTTCCATGGGTTTGGTTCGAGGCGGTTGTCTGCCGGGCTTCGAAGACGATAAGCCCCCCCTGCGAGGACTTCGTCGATAATGAAGGGGCCCTCCCATTTGGGATTGAGCTTATGCTTCTACTTCTCGGGGAGCCAACTGTTGATAAAAAGTAGAGCGAGCCCGAGCTATGTGGCGCTCTCCTTCTAAGGTGTCCAAGTCGTCCTGCCGATCTAGCTCGGCCTCCTTTTCTTCGTACATGCGCACCCTTGGTGCATCGTGAATAATATCACAAGGAAGGACCGCTTCTGCCCCGTAGACCATGAAGAACGGTGTGTATCCCATTGATCGATTCGGGGTAGTACGCAGGCCCCACAGAACAGAATCGAGTTCCTCCACCCAATGGCAGTCAGACTCATGAAGAGATTGGACCAAACGGGGCTTAATACCACTCATAGTGAGGCCGTTGGCTCGTTCGACCTGTCCATTGGTCTGCGGGTGATACACCGATGCATAATCGAGCTTAATGCCCATTTTTGCGCACCAGTCTTTTACTTCCTGGGCGGTGAAGTTGGATCCATTGTCCGTTATTATACTGTGCGGGACACCGTAACGGTTTACCATGCCAGATATAAAGTCGATTACTGGTTCGGAATTGGCTGATTTAACAGGTTTTGCTTCGATCCATTTGGTGAACTTGTCCACCATGACCAGTAGGTATTTATTTTTCTTGGTCCTCCCTTTAAGTGGTCCGACCATGTCCAGCCCCCAGACCGCAAAAGGCCAAGTGATCGGGATAGTCCGAAGAGCTGTTGGGGGCATGTGACTTTGATTTGCAAAAAGTTGGCATCCTACGCAATATTGGACCAGCGACTGGGCATCCGCTCGAGCGGTGGGCCAGAAGAATCCAGCCCGGAAGGCCTTGCTTACTAAGGCCCTTGTGGCGGCATGATAGCCGCCCATTCCTGCGTGGATTTAGCCAAAAGCTGCTTTCCTTCTTCCTCAGATATGCACCGTTGGAGTACCCCGGTGGTGCTTTTCTTGTATAACTCACCCTCGTGGACTTTATAGGCCTTGGATCACCGAATTATGCGTCTCGCCTCTGTCTGGTCACCGGGGAGTTCTCGGCGAAGAAGGTAGGCGAGGAAGGGCTCGGTCCATGGCGCGATTATTGCCATGACCTCGTGAGCCGAAGGCGTTTCGTCCATTATGGAGCCGCCGATGATTTGATCGTCTGGTTCGTTTGTAGGGTGGACAACCTCTTCCGCGTTGATTGATCCGGCGCCCTTATCGTCGTCCTGCCAGACCACCGATGGCTTGAAGAGCCATTCAAGAAAGGTGTTTTTTGGGACGGGGTCGCGTTTGGCACCCATGCGGGCCAATATATCAGCGGCCTGGTTGTTGTCTCTAGCGACATGATGGAATTCCAGCCCCTCGAACCGTGCGGATATTTTAAAGACGGCGTTTCTATATGCCGCCATCTTCGGGTTTTTGGCATCGAACTCGCCGTTGATTTGGGAGATGGCCAAGTTAGAGTCTTCCCGTACTTCCAGCCATTGTATACCCATGGAGGCTGCCATCCGAAGGCCATGCAAAAGTGCTTCGTACTCGGCTGCATTGTTGGAATCGGCATACATGATTTACAGCACGTATCGGACGTTGTCGCCTGTGGGGGATGTGAGGATAACTCCAGCCCCCAGTCCGGCCAGTGTCTTGGATCCGTCGAAGTACATCGTCCAATGGGAGTACGTACTGTATTCCCTGGGGAGCTCGGCCTCCGTCCATTCGGCTAGGAAATCTGCCAACACCTGAGATTTAATAGCTCGTCGTGGCTTATAGGCGATTTCGAAAGGAAGGAGTTCGATGGCCCATTTGGCTATGCAGCCGGTGGCGTCCCTGTTATTGATTATATCATTCAGGGGTACTTCGGAGGCCACCGTGACCGAACACTCTTGAAAGTAGTGTCTTAGTTTTCGCAATGCCATAAATACTGTATAGGCTATCTTCTGGTAATGCGGGTATCTGGACTTGCATTGCGTTAGCACTTCTGACACATAATAGACCGGTTTTTGTATCCGGAATTTGTGACCCTCCTCCTCTCGTTCCACGACGAGCACTGCGCTAACCACTTGATTGGTGGTCGATATGTATAATAACATTGGTTCACCGGCGCCTGGTGCTGTGAGTATGGGGTTGCTTGCCAGCAGTGTTTTAATTTCCTCTAACGCGGTAGCTGCTTCATCGGTCCATACGAAATTGCTGGTCCGTTTCAGCAACCTGTAGAGCGGTAGAGCCTTTTCACCGAGACGGGAGATAAAGCGGCTTAACGCCGCCACACAACCCGCTAGTTTTTGGACATGCTTGAGCTCTGTGGGAATTGCAAGTTCCGATAAGGCGCAGATCTTAGCCGGATTCGCTTCTATTCCTCTGTGGGAAACAATGAATCCGAGCAGTTTGCCAGCAGGGACTCCAAAGACACATTTCTCCGGATTGAGTCATATATCGTACTCGCGTAAGCTGGCCAAGGTTTGCCTTAGGTCGTCGATCAGCTGGCTGACGTGTTTTGTTTTAATGACCACATCGTCCACATATGCTTCGACTATTTTGCCAACCTATTTTTTGAGGCAGGTCTGGATCATACGCTGGTATGTAGAGCCAGCGTTCTTTAGCCCAAAGGGCATTGTGTTGAAACAGAATGGCCCGTATGGGGTGATGAATGCGGTTGCAGCTTGATCGGATTCCTTCATTTTGATCTGATGGTATCAGGAATAAGCGTCGAGGAAACATAGCGAATCGTGTCCGGCTGTGGCGTCAATAATCTGGTCTATGCGTGGTAGGGGGAAAGGGTCCTTGGGGCAGGCCTTGTTAAGGTCTTTAAAGTCGACGCATAGCCGCCAGGATTTATCTTTCTTCGGTACCATTACCAGGTTTGCTAGCCATTCGGGGTGTTTGATCTCCCGTATGAATCCGGTCTCTAGCAACTTGGCTAATTCTTCACCCTAGGCTCAGAAAAGTGGCGCAGAGTCTGTTTAACAGGCTTAAAGCCTGGGATTATATTCAGACTGTGTTCTGCCAGCCAGCGTGGGATTCCTGGCATATCAGAGGGATGCCAGGCGAAGATTTCCCAATTTTCTTGTAAAAATGCTCACAGCGCCTTGTCCACCGTGGGGTCCAGCTGAGCTCCGATGGACACTGTTTTATTAGGGTCCGTCAGGTGTACCTGGAATTTAACGATTTCCTTTGCAGGCTTAAAGGACGTGGGTTTGGGCCTTTTACTAAGGATCCCATCGTCCTTGTCCACTGTTGACCGGAGTGCGGTCAATTCCTCTACGGTAAGGGTCTCGGCTAGCGCCTTGAGGGCGAGCACTGCCGTTTTGTTGTTGGCTCGAAGGGCTATGCTCGGATCGCTGGTGATTGTGATTACCCCGCCTGGGCCTGGCATCTTGAGCTTCATATACCCGTAATGGGGTATAGCCTGGAACTTTGTGAAGGCGTCGCGCCCTAACAGCGCGTGGTAGCCACTGGGGAAGGGAATCATATGGAAGAGAAGCTCTTCGGATCGGTAGTTGTCGGGTGTGCCGAATACCACGTCAAGGGTGACACGTCCCGAACAACGCGCCTCTTTCCCAGGGATGATCCCCCGGAAGGTTGTGTTGCTATGCTCGATGCGAGATCGATCGAACTGCATTTTTTCCAGGGTGTCTTCGTAGATGAGGTTTAAGCCACTGCCACCGTCCATTAGCACCTTCTGTAGCCTGAAACCGTTGACGATAGGGTTTAGGACCAGTGCGGCCGGTGTGTGACCGGGACGGATGGTTGGTTGGTCAGTATCTCCGAAGGTGATTGGTGTGTCTGCCCATGGGCTTGCTGCTGCCACATGGTAGACCTGTTTGAGTTCTTTAAGAGCTCTCTTTCTCCTGTTCCTAGAGGGGAACATTTCGTAGATCGTCAGGACTTCCGCATTGTATTCTCGTGGCATTGTGCGGCGCCTGTTCGGCGGTTGGTCCTGGAGAATGACTTCTCCACTTTTGGCGATCTGCCTGACGACCCAGCAAGCTCTAAGGCTGTGAGTCGGGTTTGTGTTCAGCAATACATAATGTATAGGGCATGGTTTGTCCAACAGTCCGTCAAGGACGGTTCTGGCCCCCATAGGGGGTCTATTTCTCTTTTCGGCGGGTTCGTGTTCGGCTAGCCGCTTCGGGGGTATCCTCTTTTTCCGATCTCCTATAGAGTGTTCGGTAAAGTCTGGTTCCGCGAGTAGCCGTTCGGCTTGCCAGGTGCTCTCCATGGCACAGTATTTTTGTACCAGGTCCGATAACTCGGTGAAGCTGTGAACGTGCCGCCGGGATAGGGCATTGAGGATCCCTTCATCATGACAATTGTGACTGAATGTTGCGATTATCTCCTGGTCACTAGATCCTAGTACCATGTCTCTAACGAGGAGAAGCCTGGCCCAAAAGTGGTGAACCGACTCCCCCGGTAAGTGTTTGACGTCCCTCGAGTCCAAAGACTTGGACTCTCCTGCGATGCATGAGTGCTCGACTTGGGTGGCGGGTGGGAATTTTTTTGGCTCCGCGCCCTGATGTGAGTCCGGAACAACGGGGTTCGACGTAGGGCTCGAGTCGCGCGTGAGATTGGGAATCGATCCCGAGCTATCCTTGGAGCGGTCTTCCGAGTCTGGGTTATCCGAGGGATCTAGATGATCGGAGACCGGGATATAAACTGTTTTTAGTTTTGGTTGTTGGGAGGACGAGCCTTCGGCCGGGCACTCGACGGTGGCGACCAAGTGGGTGACCGAGGTTGAGCGAATCTCCCTGTCATCGGTTTTAAGCCCGATCCGGTCATAGACCGGGGTCTGGTGGCGGTCGCCCAGGCCGAGGGTTCGAATCCGATCTAGCAGCTCGTCCAAGGACAAGATGTCGGCTGTGTATGCTATGCCTAGGCGCACAGGGCCGACCTATGATGCCGAGGTCCCAGGATCGTTCGAAGGCGAATTCGGGTTATGTTCGGCCGCGAAGGATCCGGGCGTATCAACGGGGTTGGGCATGCTAGGCGGCCCGAGAGGGGAGGCCACCTTGGAGGCGACGCTCGATGCCTCCGACGTCAAAGCGTCGGATTCCACGGGCTCCTCCATGGGGGTTGAGGGCCTCACCCAAAAGAGTTCTCCTTGGGAATCAGTGGCGAACTCTAGGTTCCCGAACCTGATTTCCTGACCGGGGAAGAAACTTCCGATCTGGCCGAGAAGGCCAGTCGGATCAGCACGCGGCAGGGCGCCGCCGCCCGCGGGGGTCTACGCCGGGACAGTGGCATCCTGGTCATAGACCCCACGGCTTATGCGAAGACGAGCCATCGATTCTTTCGGTGATCACAGCGGAACTCTCAATGAAAGCACAAATGTCGGTGTCAAAACCGGCGGATCTCGGGTAGGGGGTCCCGAGCTGTGAGACTAGGATCGATGGTAACAAAGGGACGAAGGAGACGATGTTTACCCAGGTTCGGGCCCTCCTATGGAGGTAAAACCCTACATCCTGCTTGATTATATTGATGATATGAAGGTTACAGAGTTGATCTACCTCGAGATTGACTAGCTAAAACCCTAGATGAGTTCCTGTGTCGTATGATCTAAAACCCTCTGGCTTATATAGACACGAGGGGTCATTAGGGTTACATATGGTCGGTTGCCCACCGGAGGGAAAAAACAAGCCTAAACTACCATCTTCAACTTGACGGGCATGACACGGCTCCTGAGGTCTTCTCCTTGGTGACAAGGCCTTCGATTAATCTCATCCTCACCGAGCGGCCCATTAGCCCGGCCTATGAGAAATAGGTCGGCAGTCCGAGGACCCCTTAATCCCGGACTCCCTCACATGTATCGCTGCTATTAAGGATAACAAGATGGGGTCTATTCCTACATGAATAGATCTTGTCTACATCATGTCATCATTCTTATTGCATTACTCCGTTTTTTCATGAACTTAATACACTAGTTGCATCCTGGATAGCGGTCGATGTGTGGAGTAATAGTAGTAGATGCAGAATCGTTTCGGTCTACTTATCTTGGACGTGATGCCTATATAATGATCATCGCCTTGGATATCGTCATGATTATTTGATCTTCTATCAATTGCCCAATAGTAATTTGTTCACCCACCGTCTGCTATACTCATGAGAGAAGCCACTAGTGAAACCTACGGCCCCGGGTCTACTTTTCCAACATATTGCTTTCCGATCTATCTTTTTGCCTCTTTTGTTTTTAGATCTATTATTCCAAAAACCCAAAAATATATTACTTCACTTTTTATTTGCTCTTTTTATTTTGTGTTCTTGAGAGATCTATCTCTCCAATCTATCATTACCTAATCTATCTTTTTACCATAGAGAGATTGACAACCTCTCTTTCGCGTCGGGTTGCAAGTATTTGTTCTTTGTGTGCAGGTGCTGTTTATTAGGTGGTGGTGATCCTCCTACTGGTTCGATACCTTGGTTTCATAACTGATGGAAATACTTACCGTCGCTGTGCTGCATCATCCCTTCATCTTTGGGGAAATACCGACGCAGTCTCAAGCCACGTCAAATAACAATGCTTATAGAGGTAATTTTAATCCTAGGCCTTTTCCTGGAAATTCCTCTAACAATTATGGTAATTCCTATGGTAATTCTTCTTACAATAATAATAGGAACACCTCTGATCTTGAGAGTAATACTAAAGAATTTATCAATGCGCAAAAGGTTTTCAATACTACGATAGAAGAAAAGTTGAATAAGATTGATGATATGTCTAGAAGCATTGATAGAATTTCTCATGATGTGGAAAATCTCAAGTTGAAAGCTTTTGCACCTAAGATTGATGAATCAATTAAAGCTTTATATGTCTCTGTGTATGAAAGTAAGGAAAGAACCGCTATGCTTAGGGCTAGAAGAGAATTCTTGGAAAAATCGTTTTCTAGTGATTGCTTTCAGAAAAATGATGAAGATCTTAAAGTGATTGGTGTTTCTTCTATTGATTTCTTGTTTAGTAATATTAAGATAGATGATAAAGGGACTGAAGTAGAGTCAACTTTAGCTAGAAGGCGTCCCAATAATTTGGAGGGTGAAAATCTTGATGATAAATTTGATGAAAGTGGGTTTGAAGAGGTCAAAACTTTAACTTGTGATGTGCCCACTATTTTGGATTGCAAAGATTGTAATTAAGATAGTTGCTCTTTGATTGAATGTATTTCTTTACTTCAATCCATGTTGAATTCACCCCATGCTTATGAACAAAATAAAGCTTTTACTAAACATATCGTTGATGCCATGATGAAATCCTTTGAAGAAAAGTTGGAGTTGTAAATTTCTATTCCTAGAAAATTACATGATGAGTGGGAACCTACCATTAAGGTCAAGATTAAAAATTATGAGTCCTTTGCTTTATGTGATGTGCTTGGTCTCACCAATATTGAAGAATATTCTCATAATTTGCACTTGGCGGATTCTACTATTAAAAAGCCTTTGGGAAGAATTAATGATGTTCTTATTCTTGCAAATAGGATATATGTGCCCATAGATTTTATTGTTCTTGATATTGATTGCAATCCGTCTTGTCCCATCATACTTGGTAGGCCGTTCTTACGAACTATAGGTGCCGTGATTGATATGAAAGAAGGCAATATTAGATTTTAGTTTCCACTAAGAAAGGGTATGGAACACTTCCCTAGAACAAGAATTAAGCCACCATATGAATCAATCACGAGAGCATCCTATGGAGCAAAAACCAAAGATGACAATACTTGAATCTATGCGTTATGCCTAGCTAGGGGCGTAAAACGATAGCGCTTGTTGGGAGGCAACCCAATTAATAAATTTATTTTATTATTTTTCTTTATGTTTTTGAGTGTTGACACAATTATGCCTCTGTTATGATTGTTTTCTTATGTTTTATTTAGTTTTGTGCCTAGTAAAGCCTTTAGGATGATTCATAAGATGGGTAGAAACAATGCTGAATCTGAAACAGAAACTTTGCCTCCAGTGTTCGAATTTTCATTTTTTACAGGAACATGATATTGAGCTGAAACTTTAACACAGTATTTCTATAAAATAAATTTACGTTGTCCTAATTTTTCAGAATTTTTAGAGGTACAGAAGTATGGTTAGAGTACAGATTACTATAGACTCTTCTGTTTAAGACAGATTCTGTTTTCGTTGCATTGTGTGCTTGTTTTTATGAATCTATGGGTTGTATTGAAGGGTATGAGCCATGGTAAAGTTAAAATACAGTAGGTATAATGCAATAATAAAATATGAATGAGTTTGCAACCGCACTTAAATTAGTGATTTGCTTTATTATACTAACGGATCTCACGGAGATTTTGTTGAGTTTTGTGTGATTGAAGTTTTCAAGTTTTGGGTGAGATCACGATGGATGAAGGAATAAGGAGTGAAAAGAGACTAAGCTTGGGTATGCTACAGCACCCCCAAGATATATCCAAAGATAAAAAAAAGCAACTAAGCTTGGGATGCCCCGAGTGGCATCCCCTCTTTCTTCTAACGACCATCGGTATTTTACTTGGAGCTATATTTTTATTCTTCACATATCATGAGTTTTGCTTGGAGCGTCTTGTATCATTAGAGTCTTTGCTTGCTTTGATTTTTAGTTTTTCACTTGTATCCTTGTTGGACACATCTATTTGAGAGAGCCAAAATTATGCTATGATTTGTTAGAATTACTCTATATGCTTCACTTAAACTTTTTGAGCTATAGAATTGCTCTAGTGCTTCACTTATATCTTTTTGAGCACGGTGTGCTTGGAAAATTTTGAAGAAATACTCTCATGCTTCACTTAGATTAATTTGAGAGTTAGAAACTTTTGAAGAAATCCTGTCATGCTTCACTTAGATTAATTTGAGAGTTAGTAAATTTTGAAGAAATCCTATCATGCGTCACTTATACTATTTTGAGAGATGAAATCTCTATGCTCATGTGATTCACTTAAATTTGTTTGAGATTGCCAAAAGCAATGGCAATGTATGAAACTAGTCCCAAAGTGAAAGATATCCAAGGAGGATATAATAAAAACTTTCATGAAGATCATTGGACAAATTAAACTTGATTCCTTGTAATAGTTTTGAGACATGATGATAGTAATATGTGAGTCATGTTAGTAAGTACTTATGCTTTAGTAGGAATATTGGTGTTAAGGTTTGTGATTCCCTATGCAAGTACAAAAGTCAATAGTTATGCAATGAAATTACATCCTACTTATGGTGCATTATTCAGTGTTAGTTATGCTCAATGCTCGCTTATGTGAATTTTCGTTTTTTGGTTAGTTGCTTCTCAATCTATTAGCTAGCCTCCACTTGTACTAAGTAGAAATACTACTTGTGCATCCAAAATTCTTAAACCCAGTTTTGCCTTATGAGTCCACCATACGTACCTATATGCGGTATTTCCATGCCGTTCTAAGCAAATTTGTATGTGCCATCTCTACTTTTCAAAATAAATTTCCTTTTTGTGTGCTCGTACCGCTCATGAAACGGTAGGGGGTATCCAATATTTTTTCATGCTAGATGTGTTATCCTCAAGATGAGTGTTTATTCACTTGTCATTGCACGAGAGTACAGTGGTAATAGGGATGCCCCGTCCCAAAATGAAAAAAGAAGAAAAAATACTTTATGTTGTCAAATAATAAATTCCTTGGAAAGTGTTGGTATGGAAGGCAACCGTGGATACCGCCAGCCATGGAATGTGAAAGAATGGTGAAAAAAAGGAATAAACTTTATTTTCTGTTTGGGAACCGCCTATGATATATCTAGCATGGAAAGTATTGTGAACTAGTTTGTCGTTTTCGTTGACAGGAAAGGCATGCCACTCAAAATATTTTTCTCTATCAATTTAAACTTTGAACTCTGGCACCTCTACAAATCCCTACTTCCCTCTGCGAAGGGCCTATCTATTTACTTTATGCAATTTTTATTTTTTATTTTGAGTCTCCATCTTCTCTTACAAAGCACCAACTAGGGGGCCCTATGTTCGTACTTGAGCATTGGGTGTAGCTAATATTTGAGTATGTTTCATGAATGGATCAATGATTGAGCATGATGGGCTAGGGATAACTTTCTTTAGTGTTGATATTTTGAAAGACATGGTTGCTTGTTGGCATGCTTGAGTATTGAAGTCATTATGTTAAAACTAGACTATTGCTTTGAACCATCTAAAAGTCCAAATGTCCATGCTAAAAAAGAAAAGAATATGAGATGAACATGTTAGGCAGCATTCCACATCAAAAATTCTGTTTTTATCATTTACCTACTCGAGGACGAGTAGGAATTAAGCTTGGGGATGCTGATACGTCTCCAACGTATCTATACTTTTTGCTTGTTCCATGTTGTTATATTATGATTCTTGGATGTTTTGCAATCATTTTATAGCAACTTTATATCATTTTTTGGGACTAACCTATTGACATAGTGCCACAGTGCCAGTTGCTATTTTTGCTTGTTTTTTTAACTTCGCAGAATATCAGTACCAAACGGAGTCCAATCGCGACGAAACTTTTTGGAGATTTTTTTTGGGCCAGAAGACATCCAGTGGGACAAATAAGTGCCAGAGGGGTGGGTCGAGGAGACCACAACCCACCAGGGCGCGCGAGAGGCCCCGGGCGTGCCCTGATAGGCAGTAGCTGGACGGCTTCCTCTCTCTCTCTTTTGATTCTCAATACAATGGTGTCTTGGAGATCTATTTGATGTAAACTTTTGCGGTGTGTTTGTTGGGATCCAATGAATTTTGAGTTCATGATCAGTTTCTATCCATGAATATTATTTGAGTCTTCTTTGATCTCTTATATGCATGATTACTTATAGCCTCGTATTTCTTCTTCGAATCTTTGGTTTAGTTAGGCCAACTAGATCGATTTTTCTTGCCATGGGAAGAGGTGCTTTGTGATGGGTTCGATCTTGCGGTGTCCTCTCCCAGTGACAGAAGGGGCAGCGAGGCACGCATGTATCGTTGCTATTAAGGATAACAAGATGGGGTCTATTCCTACATGAATAGATCTTGTCTACATCATGTCACCGTTCGTATTGCATTACTCCGTTTTCCCATGAACTTAATACACTAGATGCATGCTGGATAGCGGTCGATGTGTGGAGTAATAGTAGTAGATGCATAATCGTTTCGGTCTACTAATCTTGGATGTGATGCCTATATAATGATCATCGCCTTGGATATTGTCATGATTATTTGATCTTCTATCAATTTCCCAATAGTAATTTGTTCACTCACCGTGTGCTATACTCATGAGAGAAGCCACTAGTGAAACCTACGACCCCCGGGTCTACTTTTCCAACATATTGCTTTCCGATCTATCTTTTTGCAGCTTTTGTTTTTAGATCTATTATTCCAAAAACCCAAAAATACCTTGCTGCACTTTTTATTTACTCTTTTAATTTTGTGTTCTTGAGAGATCTATCTCTCCAATTTATCACTACCTAATCTATCTTTATACTGTATAGAGATTGACAACCTCTCTTTTGCGTCGGGTTGCAAGTATTTGTTCTTTGTGTGCAGGTGTTGTTTACGTGGTGGTGGTGATCCTCCTACTGGTTCGATACCTTGGTTTCATAACCGAGGGAAATACTTACCGTCGCTGTGCTGCATCATCCCTTCCTCTTTGGGGAAATACCGACGCAGTCTCAAGCCACGTCAATGTGACCTTAGGAGAGGCCACAAAACTTCTAGAGAACGTCATGATAAATTATTCTCAAGGGCATATCGAAAGAGCTCCAATTGGTAAGAAGGTAAATTATGTCGAGGAAATCGTTACTTTGAGTGAAAAAGTGGATGCTATTATGAATATGGTTGATAGCAAAAATACTTATGTTGATCCAAATGATATGCCCTTGTCTACTTTGATTGAGAAAAACAATTATGCTATTGATGTGAACATTATTTCGTGAAACAATTTCAACAACAATGCTTATAGAGGAAATTTCAATGCTAGGCCGTATCCCGGTAACTCCTCTAACAACTATGGAAATTCTTATGGAATTTCTTCTACAAATGCTAATAGGATACCCTCTGATGTTGAGGACACAATTAAAGAATTTATTAGTTATCAAAAGATTTTTAATACTATGGTAGACGAAAAGTTGCATACGATCAATACTTTGGCTAAAAACATGGATATAATTTCTCTTGATGTTGAAACTCTTAAAGGTAAAAATTTGCCACCCAACGATGATTTTAATGAGACTATTAAATATATCCAAATATCTATTAATGAGAGTAAGGAGAGGACCGCTAAGTTGAAAGCTAAGCGGGAATTCTTAGAAAAGGCTCTTCCACCCGGTTTCTTCCGGAATCATGATGAAGATCTTAAAATGATTGGTACTTATCCTATCGAATCTTTGTTTACTAATATGAAAGTAAATGATAAAGGGACTAAAGATGAGTCAACTCTAGCTAGAGAGCGTCCCGTTTGCTTGGAGGGTGATGATTCTAATGCTAAAACTGAAAAAGTGGGTTTGGAGAGGTTAAAACTTTAACTAGTGATGTGCCCACTATCTTGGATTGCAAGGACTTTAATTATGAAAGTTGCTCTTTAGTAGAATGTATTTCCTTGTTGCAAACTATTATTAGCTCACCCAATGCTTATGAACAAAACAAGCCTTTCACTAATCATATAGTGGAAGCGATAATAAAAGCTTACGATGAGAAGCTTGAGCTTGAAGTTTCTATTCCTAGAAAATTGCATGATGAGTGGGAACCTATATTAAAATAAGGATAAATAAATATGAATGTAATGATTTGTGTGACCTTGGTGCTAGTGTTTCAACTATACCTAAAACTCTTTGTGATGTGCTTGGTCTCACTAATATTCAAGATTGTTCCCTAAACTTGCATCTTGCGGATTCTACCATTAAAAAACCATTAGGTAGAATAACTGATGTTATTATTATTGCAAATAAGAATTATGTGCCTATAGATTTCGTTGTGCTTGGTATTGATTGCAATCCTACTTGTCTAATAATACTTGGAAGACCTTTCTTACGAACTTGAAAGCACATATGCTCCCTTGGTGGTTTTGACAATTCATGACAACATACATTGTCTCTTGGACTAATACTCTTATCTAGTGTATTTCAGATAAAGTCCACAGAGAGTGCTGGCTAAGGATTGTGAGGAGCATCCCCAAGAAGAAGAAGGAGATGGAATAGGATTGGCAAAGCTTCGAGCAAGAAGACTCTACATTTTACTTTGTGAGAAATCACTTTGAGTCTATAGGAAAGCCAATACTATTAAAAGGGGGTAAGGTATTGATGGTGAACAAAATGCTCCACATGCACAAGTGATAGTCACCAAAAACACCCACAAGCTCTTCCACAAAGGTCTGTCAAAAGCCTATCATGCAAAATCGGTGCCACCAATATTCCCCACTCGGGCCTACCGATTTTCCCATCAGACAGATCCCAGCCAAACCCTAGATCTTTGGTACAGCCGATTCTGCATCGGTGCCACCGAGTTTGGGTTGCCAACATTATGTTGCCCCTTTTCTAAGATTCAGAATTTTTGAGATTTTGGATCGGTGCCACCGAGTTTTGAAATCTGACTGTTGGTCACCTGATCGGTACTGCCGAGATTTATATATCGGTCTCACCGAGATTCGAAAGTTGCTACCTTTTGAGCAACTCGGTACCACCGAGTTTTACAAACCGGTAGAATCACTCGCTCTAAAACTCGACTAGCTAACTTTTGTGAGCATTATTCATTCATCTCTAGTATTGAGCCCTTGAAGGTAGAAGAAGCTCTTCAGGATCCGGATTGGGTGAACGCTATGCACGAGGAACTTCACAACTTCGAGAGGAACGGAGTGTGGACTGTGGAGAAGCCCAAGGACGAGCAAAACATCATCAGAACCAAATGTGTGTTTCGGAACAAACAAGATGAAGACGGTCAAGTCGTACGCAACAAGGTGCGTCTCGTGGCTCAAGGCTACACCCAAGTCGAAGGTATGGACTACGGTGAGACCTATGCACCCGTTGCTAGACTTGAAGCTATCCGCATTCTTCTTGCTTATGCTAATCACCATGGTATCACGCTTTATCAAATGGACATTAAAAGTGAATTTTTAAATGGTGAGACTAAAGAAGAGGTCTATGTTAAGCAACCCCCTGGTTTTGTGAACCCTAAGAAACCTAATCATGTCTACAAGCTTCGTAAAGCTCTTTATGGACTTAAGCAAGCCCGACGTGCTTGGTATAAATGCTTAACGAAGTTTCTTATTGAAAAGGGTTTTGAGATTGGTAAAATTGACGCAGCCTTATTCACTAAAAGAGTTAATGGTGAATTATTTGTGTGCCAAATCTATGTGGATGATATTATCTTTGGATCTACTAACCCACAATTTAGTGAAAGATTTGGAAGGTTGATGTCCGAGAAGTATGAAATGTCCATGATGTGTGAGCTGAAATTTTTCCTTGGTTTGCAAATCAAGCAAACGAGAGAAGTAACATTCATCTCTCAAACCAAGTATACCAAGGACTTGATCAAGAAGTTCAACATGCAAGAGTGTAAAGGTATGAAAACTCCCATGCCTACTAAGTGGACATGTTGATCTTACCAAGGAGGACGAACCGGTTGATCAAAAGGTTTATCGATCTATGATTGGTTCATTGTTATATCTATGTGCCTCCCGTCCCGATATTATGCTTAGTGTTTGCATGTGTGCTAGATATCAAGATGCACCTAAAGAGTGTCATCTTTTGGCCGTGAAACGTATTGTGAGATATTTGATACAAACACCAAACTTTGGCATTTGGTATCCCAGGGGATCTTCTTTTAACCTTGTTGGCTATTCCGATTCGGACTATGCCGGTGACAAGGTTGATAGAAAATCCACCTCGGGTACATGTCAATTACTTGGGAGATCTCTTGTGTCTTGTTCCTCCAAGAAACAAAACTCGGTATCTCTATCTACCACCGAAGCTGAGTATATTGCCGCCGGATCGTGTTGTGCACAATTGCTATGGATGACACAAACGCTTAAGGATTATGGGATCCATGTGAAAAATGTTCCATTACTTTGTGACAATGAAAGTTCTATTAAGATTGGTCATAATCCCGTGCAACATTCTCGAACTAAGCATATTCAGGTTCGACGTCATTTCATTCATGATAATGTTGCCAAAGGAGATATCAATCTTAAGTGTGTTCGCACTAACAAGTAATTGGCCGATATCTTTACCAAGCCACTTGATGAGAAAGTGTTTTGTCACTTGAGGAGTGAGTTGAACATCATTGATGCTTCAAACTTGAGCTAGACTCACTCGGTTGCCTGCAAGGGGATGAGCTTACTTGACCATTCCATGCTATCATTACCATGAATCTCATATAACTTGGAATTCTATGCTCCCTTGTATTGCATCTAACCCTTTTGTAGGTACTTGGAAAAACTTCATTCCACAAGATTGCCAACAACTCAAATCATAAGCAATCTTGTCATGACCAAGTATCCACAACCCCTCTTGATGATGGAAGGAAGAGGACAACGAAACATATCCTTGACACATATTTAAATTTCTCAATTGGTATCAACTCACAATTGGTATCATGTCACTTTGATATATCATGTTCTTCCTTGCATGACTAACCTATGTAGGTGATAAGTGAACCAAAACAAGAAGGATTGCACCCAACTCAAGATGAACTTCATCAACCTCGAGCATCCTCATCAAGTTCACCTACAAGACACGCCATCAACATCACTCAAAGGTATGTACTCATATCCTTGATATAGCTTTACTCCAAGTCATGAGATAAAGCAACTCAAGTGATATGAAAACATTAAAATGCTTAACCGAAAAATGGTAACCCCATTTCGAGCTTAACGATGAGTATGACCTATGATCGAGTATTCTTGCTTGACTCCTTAAGTCAATGTACTCTAACATAGGTGACTTAGTCACCGCCCATCATCTAGTTATAAGAATTGAATGGAGAATTATTTTTTTGTTGATCTTTGACATTTCCATTCAACTCTAACCTAGATGAAAATTCAGTGCAAATTCTTCTAAAAATTCATTGAAAATCTTTGTGATCAGTTTGAGACTTTCTGAAAAACTGCATTTGACAAAATTGCCAACAACAATTTTGCCAAGTTTCTGTTTCACAACTCGGAACCTCCGATCAAAGAATCTCGGTCTCACCGATGAAGCAGTCATGCTGCACAACCACTCATCGGTGCTACCGACTCTTCTTCGGAGCCACCGACATCTATACATTTTGTCTGTTTTGGTCTTTTGGTCAGATCAATGATCCCTACATCAAAGGAGGAGAAATCTTAATAGTTTTCAGATCTTAAGGGGGAGAAAATTGCTTTCAAGGAACCCTTGTCTCCATGCTCTCAATGACCCTTACTCTCTAAGATCCCTTCCCTCTCAATGGTCCTAGTTATCCGACCCTATGTGTGACCCTTTTTGGAAATTAATGCCAAAGGGGGAGAAATATCAAGCTTCAAAGCTTTTGCTCATACCAAAGGGGGCGACTCATACCAAAGGGGGAGATACTAAAGCTTACATTCATGCTTCAGGGGGAGAGATGTTCATGAAAAGTAGAAGTGTACACTTAACAAGATAAAGGGGGAGAAATATCAAGGATCCCTTAAATCAGAAACACTTCTTCAGGAGAAGAGAGCAGAATAAATCTGGTTGCATTTTATTCTTATTTGTTTTAGACTTTTCTCAGCCCTACCTGCTCCCAATATCTAAATGCTAAGATTCAGGGGGAGAGGATGACCTACAATTTCACATCTAGGGGAGAAAGTTCTAAATGTTCTTGGAGACATATCAATCTTAAGGAATATTACCTTCTATATGTTCTCCACATCTTGGTACTATTGAGCTCTATTGCCTTTTGGTTGGTAGAATACTCTTGTGTTCCCTAACATTGTTTTCTCAAGTGTGTTTCCACTACTAGAATCCTCAAGAACTCAAGGTAAGTATATGCATCATATCCTTGATCAAGATGATCTCTTGCTTCTTGCACATATTGTTTGCAAGAGTGAAGTCTTGAACAAGGATGTCACTCATTCACATATATTCGGTGCATATAGCCAAGATACACATGACTCATTCTATCCTTTCTACTATATGTGTGTCTATGCGTTAAAGGGATTGCACACATTTAGGGGGAGCTAATCTTTGTCATGTGTCTCTCAAAGTCTTCATTATATCTATGCATATCTTTATTTGAAGCTTTGATTGTATGTTGTTATCAATTACCAAAAAGGGGGAGATTGAAAGCACATATGCTCCCTTGGTGGTTTTGATAATTCATGACAACATACATTGTCTCTTGGACTAATACTCTTATCTAGTGTATTTCAGATAAAGTCCACAGAGAGTGTTGGCTAAGGATTGTGAGGAGCATCCCCAAGAAGAAGAAGGAGATGGAATAGGATTAGCAAAGCTTCGAGCAAGAATACTATACATTTTACTTTGTGAGAAATCACTTTGAGTCTATAGGAAAGCCAATACTATTAAAAGGGGGTAAGGTATTGATGGTGAACAAAATGCTCCACGTGCACAAGTGATAGTCACCAAAAATACCCACAAGCTCTTCCACAAAGGTCTGTCAAAAGCCTATCATGCAAAATCGGTGCCACCAATATTCCCCACTCGGCCCTACCGATTTTCCCATCAGACAGATCCCAACCAAACCCTAGATCTTCGGTACAGCTGATTCTGCATCGGTGCCACCGAGTTTGGGTTGCCAACATTCTGTTGCCCCTTTTCTAAGATTCAGAATTTCTGAGTTTTTGGATCGGTGCCACAGAGTTTTGCAATCTGACCGTTGGTCACCTGATCGGTACTGCCGAGATTTATATATCGGTCTCACCGAGATTCGAAAGTTGCTACCTTTTGAGCAACTCGGTACCACCGAGTTTTACACTTTGGTGTCACCGAGTTGGTCATTATAGGTGTAACGGTTGGATTTTTTGAGATGCCTATATATACCCCTTCACCACCACCCACTCGCAAGTGAAGCACTCAGAACTATTCCATACTTGCCCCATCCAATTTTCTGAGAGAGAGCCACCTACTCATGTGTTGAGATCAAGCCATTCCATTCCAACCATATGAATCTTGATCTCTAGCCTCCCCAAGTTGCTTTCCATCCAATCAATCTCTTCCACCAAAGCCAAATCTGTGAGGGAGTGATTGTGTGTTGAGGAGTCTATCATCTTGAAGCACAAGAGCAAGGAGTTCATCGTTACTATCGAGCTTATTACCTTTTGGAGGGTGGTGCCTCCTAGATTAGTTAGGTGTCGCTTGGGAGCCTCCTACTTCTTGTTGTGGAGTTGAACCAAGAAGTTTGTACGGGCAAGGAGATCGCCTACTTCGTGAAGATCTACCCATAGTGAGGCTAGTCCTTCGTGGACGGAAGCCTTTATGGAATAGTCAAGGTTGCTACTTCGTGGACCCTTATGGGTTGAGCCCTCCGTGGACTCTCGCGACCGTTACCCTCCGTGGGTTGAAGACTCCATAATCGTGGATGTACGATAGCGCACCTATCGGAACCACGGGAAAAATCCTTGCGTCTACAAATTGCGTTTGATCTTCCTATCTCTACTCTTTCTTACATGTGCTTGTCTTACTTTCCGCTGTCATACTTGTTGACTAGCATGTGTAGGGTGCATGAGACTTGCTATGATTGCTAAAACTGCCCACCAATTAACTTGGGAAAAGGTTAGGTTTTAATTCTTGCAAGTAGTCTATTCACCCCCCCCTCTAGACACACACTTTTAGTGATCCTACAGAACTATAGGTGCAATTATTGATATGAAAGAGGGAAACATAAGGTTCCAATTCCCATTAAAGAAAGGGATGGAACACTTCCCTAAGGATAGAATTAAACCACCTTATGAATCAATGATGAGAGCTACTTATGGGTGGAGTGTCAAAGATGACAATACTTGAAACTACGCATTATGCCTAGCTAGGGGCATAAAACAATAGTGCTTGCTACGAGGCAACCCAATAGTTATCTTTATTTTTGCTTTTCACTATCTGTTTGTGTGTGATAACATGATTGTTGCCTCTGTAATGATTATGTTTTATGTTTTAATTAGTGTTTGTGCCAAGTAAAGCCTTTGGGATGACTCACAAGATGAGTAGAATTGATACGGTGCAAAAACAGAAACTTTAACGTCCAGTGCAGAATTTCTCTGATTTTACTGGAACATCTTTTTGATCTGAAATTTTTACACAGTATTTCTAAACAAATTATCCAGGTTGTCCTAATTTTTCAGAATCTTCTTATTTACTAATTGGAGGCACCGTATGAGGCACCCCGTTAATCCTTGAGGTTAAGAAATTATGACCATTCAATTAATATATAATTAGGCAGTATCCGTTGGATGAAACAAGAGATGGTCTCCCTGTACGATACACACGAGACATCCTCCCGTGGGTCTATCATGTTGTCCTTAAGAAGAGAAAAAAATAGATCGTCATCTCTCTCAGTTTCCCTGAGAAATAAAAAACAGATCTAATCGTCCTCATGCGGTGCGGCCGGTGTCGTTGTTGTTCCCAGCCGGCAAAACCTACTCCCCGAAGAGCAACTTCCTAGGTACAACATATGGGCGGATGTTGTGACATTAATCTTGCACGCAAGCAAGTGCCACACACGACGCCAAGGCATTGAGCAAACTAGGTGCCAGGCTTCTATGTCTTGACTTCTTTTCTGTTGGTGTTAATCTCATGTCCGTCCTAGCCATTACCTTCTTCATAATCTGCAGCGGCTACGTTTTGGCCGTCGTATATCTATTGTATTGACTAAAGGTTCAGGTTGATGCTAGCTACCATGAACAATGAAAATTTCATGCAGCCCGATCACCCTCTAATCCTCAGGTTTACATTCTTCTATCTTTATCACCAATATCACTCATTGATGGAATTAGTGGATGCAAAGCATGTTGCTACACTCATGCTACTCTTTGTCACCAATATCCCCTTTAATTAAGTCCCTAAATATCTTCCATATTTTTGCCTTCTATTTCTCGACTACATCTAGGGAAGATGTCACATGTCTACCAACTTATTGTGTCGTTCGCCAGATTGCTTTATCTTTTTTTTTAGTTCTCCTTTGAGCCTCCACAATAATCCTAGGAATTCTGGAAAAAAGTGAAAACTTACATCCCTTGATTTGCTGACCCAAAATAATTTTAAATAATGTATGTCCTTGATCGTCTAATTAACGGAATAACATAGTGAATAGTAAATGCAAGCGTGATATTAGATGTGTTGATTACACTTATGTTTAAAGGTGAAATAACATTAACAACCATGCTTAGACTTCATCTTACTAATCTTTTACTTAAATACCATTCTTTTGACAAAAAACATTAATTACCCATTTTTCAAATTTGGAGTATGTCGTTTATTTAACCACCAAGATTCCTAGAACCTCTTGCGACTATCTTGAAAAACATTAAGGGGGAAATTAAATGCATATCTTGGTCACCTAAATAAAATTACATATATAGGACATAGTTTTGGAACACCAATTGCCTAATTTCCCATTATTTCAAATTTATGTACTTCTAGGATAAATGAAAGTTGGCGTACCTACTTTCTAAGACTAGCACGTGCAGATGCATGGTTGATGTCTAGTTTTTAGAGTTACAGAATTATAGGTTATCTACACATATTTACAGTTTGTTCTGTTTTAGACAGATTTTGTTTTTGCTTGCATACTTTGCTTGTTTTGATGATGCTATGGATTGTATCGGGGGGTAGAAGCCGTGGAGAAGTTAGAATACAGTACCTATTATGCAATAATGAAATATGAATCAATTTATAACAGTACCTAAAGTATTTGATATGTTGCTTATAATAGCGGATCTCACGAAGTTTTGTTGAGTTTTGAGTGATTTAAGTTTTCAAGTTTTGGGTGTTATCACGATGGACGAAGAAATAAGGAGAGGCAAGATCCTAAGCTTGGGGATTCCCAAGGCATCCCAAGGTAATATTCTAGGAAGATTGAAGTTTCTAAGCTTGGGGATTCCCCGGAAGGCATCCCCTCTTTCGTCTCAATCCATCGGTATGTCACTTGGAGCTATATTTTCATTCGTTACATGATATGAGTTTTGCTTGGAGCGTCATTTTCTTTTGTTTGCTTTTATTTTTAGGTTGACACAATCATCATTTGCTGGACACACCTATTTGAGAGAGACACACCTTCATCATAATTTGTTAGAATACTCTATGTGCTTCACTTATATCATTTGAGCTTAGCAGTTGCTCAAGTACTTCACTTATATCTTTTTGAGCACCGTGGCGTATAGATTTTATAGAAATAATTGCACTCTCGTTCTTCACTTATATTTGTTTGAGAGTTAATAAATAGTGACGGTAATTTGCATGGGTCATAAGACTAGTCTAAAAATAATTGGTATTCAATGAGTGATAATCAAAACCATCATGTAGCACATAAAAAAGAAATTATGGGTTAATGATATTGATGTGGTAATATGAAAAAGGTGTGAGTGCATCATTGTTGATTCGTATAAGTATCGGTATTAAGAGGTGTTAATTTCCCATTTGTCTAAATATTAAAAAGGCATGGTGAGGATGTGTGAGCATGTCTATTCCTCATTAAAATCCTAGTGTTGTTTCGGGTCGGAGGCGCGCGATGGTTAACTCCTCCCAACCTCCTCCCTCGGGGCACGTGAGTAGTACTATGATATGTGATAAAACTAACAAAACTTTGCAATAAGTATATGAGTTCTTCCAGACTAATGTGAACCCGTGGATATACGCGATCTCACCACCTCATATTTTGCTAGCCTCTTCGGTACCGTGCATTGCCCATTCTCACCTCGAGGATCGGTGCAAACTTCGCTGGTGCATCCAAACCCCGTGACATGATACACTCTGTCACACATAAGCGTCTTTATATCTTCCTCAAAACAGCCACCATACCTACCTATCATGGCATTTCCATAGCCATTCCGAGATATATTGTCATGCAAATTCCACCATTACATCATATGACTAGTTCATTCATCATCATATTGCTTTGCATGATCATATAGAGCTGACATAGTATTTGTGGCAAAACCACTGTTCATCATATTTTTGATACATGTCACGCTAGATCATTGCACATCCTGGTACACTGCCAGAGGCATTCACATTGAGTCATATTGTTTCATAAGTTCTTCATATCAAGTTTTCATGTTGAGTTGTAAAAATAAAAGTGTGATGATCATCATTATTAGAGCATTGTCCCAGTGAGGAAATAAAAATGGGGGAGGCCAAATGAGCCCACCATAATAAAAAATGAGAGAAAAATAGAGAAGGGACTTTGCTACTATCCTTTACCACACGTGTGCCTCAAAGTGGCACCTTGTTCTTCATATAGAGAGTCTCATGTTATGTCATTTTCATATGCTAGTGGGAATTACTTTTTCATTATATAAACTTGGCTTGGATATTCCGTTGATGGGCTTCCTCAAATGCCCGAGGTCTTCATGAGCAAGCAAGTTGGATGCACACCCCACTTAGTTTTAGATGAGCTTCCATACACTTATAGCTCTTGTGCATCATTTGCATGGCAATCCCTACTCCTTGCATTGACATCTATCGATGGGCATCTCCATAGCCCGTCGATATGCCTAGTTGATGCGAGACTTTCTTCTCCACTTTTTACTCCTTTGATATCTACCACCATATTCTATTTCCACCTTTATGCTATGTCCATAGTTCATGCTCATGTATTGTGTGAAGAATAAAAAGTTGATGCACATTGAAAAGGTACGATCCAATTGCCTGACTTGGACACCGTGGTGCTTCACATATGTATTAATGTGGTGAAGGCGGAGCCATGCTTTGCTAATATGATAAAATGAATGGGGGTAAACATTCTTTTAGGATCGTATACTTTGAAAGATTGATGATTTGTTGCTTGTGCCTATAAATATTACTATGTTGATGTTTGTTAATTCACCGTTTCTCAATGACCATACATGCAAAACATTACATATTGGGTAGCATGTCACATCAAAAATCCTGTATTTATCATTTACCTACTCGAGGACGAGCAGGAATTAAGCTTGGGGATGCCGATACGTCTCCAAAGTATCTATAATTTTTGATTGTTCCATGCTATTATATTATCATTCTAGGATACTTTTTGAGTAACAATTTACCAATTTATATTATTTTTTAGCACTAACCTATTGACCCAGTGCCCAGTGCCAATTGCTATTTTCTGCGTGTTTTTTTACTTTTCCGGTTACAATACCAAACAATGTGCAATTGCCCCGAAACCTTTTCATGATTTTTTTCTGGACCAAAAGAAGACTTGGAAGTTTCGGGAAAACCGGAGGCCGCACGAGGGAGGCACAAGACAACAGGGCACGCCTAGGGGGGTCGACGCGCCCTGATGGCTTGTCCCTCCCTGGTGGCCCTCCTATTCACATATACTCCAAAGACCCTAGAGGGAATCCCGAAACACTTTTTCCGCCGCCGCAAGTCTCTGTTCCCCGTGATCCCATCTGGAGCTCTATTTCGGCACCCTGCCAGAGGGGGGATCGATCACGGAGGGCCTCTTCATCAACCTTGCTTCCCTCATGATCATGTGTGAGTAATTCACCACAGACCTACGGGTCCGTAGTTAGTACCTAGATGGCTATCTTTCTCTCTCTCTCTCTTGATCTTCAATACAATGATCATCGCATCTTCGCTTTGATCTATCCGATGTAATTTTTTTGTACGGTGTGTTTGTTGGGATCCAATGAATTGTGGGTTTATGTTTCAGATTATTCATGAAAAGTATTTGAGTCACCTCTGAATATTATGATTCTTATTTGCATGATCATTATAGCTTCGTAAGTCTCTTCGATCTATATAAATAGTTTGGCCAACTAGATTGATATTTCTTCAGTGAGAGGGGTGTGTTGTAGTGTGTTCAATCTGGCGGTGCTCTATATCCCAGTGACAGAAAGAGACAAGACACGTCTTTGTATTGTTGCCACTAAGGATAAAATGATGAGGTTAGTTCATATTAATTAATTTCTCTTTGTCTAAATCATGTCAATGTTCTCCAAGCATTACTCTGTTTTACTTAATACTCTAGATGCATGCTGGATAGCGGTCGATGGGTGGAGTAATAGTAATAGGTGCAGGCAGGACTCAGCCTATTTGCTTATGGACGTGATGCCTATATATACATGATCGTTGCTGTGAATATCACATAACTATGCACTTTTCTATCAACTGCCCAACAATAATTTGTTTACCCACCGTATGTTGCCTACATGAGAGATGCCGCTAGGGAAAACTATGGCCCCCGGTTCTATTCACTTATATCTTTACAAAACCTATCATTACCTTGCTTCCATTATTTACCTTTTATTTTATTTTGCAATTTACAATTATCTACTATTATCTACACACTTCACTTGCTTGCAGATAACGAGATCAAGGGATTTGACAACCCTCTTGCCACGTTGGGTGCAAGTTGTTTGCTCTTTTGTGTGCAGCCGCTGAAGACGGTTGTGGATTGATATTCCTATTGGTTCGATAAACCTTGGTTTTTTAACTGGGGGAAATACTTATCCGTATTATGCTGCAATTACCCGTTCCTTTTCACGGAAAACTCAACGCAGATCACAAGTATCAATTCTCCATGATGTGTTGTTGATTCTTTAACTTGGAAGCGATCTTGGCACGACGCTCTAACATCTCTTCAAGTGATTCTTGAGGAGCTCCATCTTGATCATCATGAGCGTCATCTTGAGTTTGCTCTACATCTTGAGCTTGCTCTTCATCTTTAGCTCGCTCAACATATTGAGCTTGCTCGAGATCGTGAACTTGATCTTTGGCATCATTAGTTGCAACACCATAATCATGTGATTGATATTCCCCTTGATCTTGTTCACTAGGATGAGGGCCTTCACTTTGTTCTTCAGAAGCGTGTGGGTCTAGTGTTGGTGATGGTTCCCCTTGCATAGAACATTGTCCTTCTCCTGCCAGCACAAGGGGTTCTTCAACGGGTAGGAAATGTCCCACGCCCATTCTTCTTATGGCTTGAGCAGGAATTTCGTCACCTACATCACAAAGACCACTTTACTCCACCTGGGAGCCATTATTTTCATCAAACTTCACATTACACGTCTCCTCAATGAGTCCATTGGACTTGGACATGGTGAGCATGCGAGTTTGTAGCATAACCAACAAATATGCCCTCTTGAGCTCTAGTTTTGAATTTAGAAAAAATGAGCGCCTTTCTTGAGAATGAAACACTTACAACCGAACACCCGGAAGTACTTGAGGTTGGGCTTGTTACTCATACGTCTCCAACGTATCTATAATGTTTTATTGCTCCATACTATTATATTATCATTCTAGCATACTTTTTAAGTATTTATTTGCCAATTTATATTATTTTTTAGCACTAACCTATTGACCCACTGCCCAGTGCCAGTTGTTGTTTTCTACATGTTTCTGGCTTTTCAGGTTTACAGTACCAAACGAAGTCCAATTGCCTCGAAACTTTTTTATGATTTTTTCTGGACCAAAAGAAGATCTGGAAGCTTCGAGAGGAGACCGGAGGCCACACGAGGGAGGCACAAGCCAAAAGGGGGCACCAGGGGGGTCGGCGCGCCCTGATGGCTTGTCCCTCCCTGGTGGGTCTACTGCCCCTGTTCTCTTGCCTATAAATTCACATATATTCCAAAAAACCTAGAGGGCATCCCGAAACACTTTTTCCGCCGTGATCCCATCTGGAGCTCCGTTTCGTCACCCTGTCGGAGAGGGGATCGATCACGGATAGCCTCTTCATCAACCTTGCTGCCCTCATGATGATGTGTGAGTAGTTCGCCATAGATCTATGGGTCCGTAGTTAGTACCTAGCTGGCTATGTCTCTCTCTTTTGATCTTCAATACAATGATCATCGTGTCTTCTCTTTGATCTATCTGATGTAATTCTTTTGTATGGTGTATTTGTTGGGATCCGATGAATTGTGGGTTTTTGTTTCAGATTATTCATGAAAAGTATTTGAGTCACCTCTAAATATTATGATTCTTATTTGCATGATCATTATAGCTTCGTAAATCTCTCTGATCTATAGAAATAGTTTGGCCAACTAGATTGATATTTCTTTAGTGAGAGGGGTGCGTTGTAGTGGGTTCAATCTGGCAGTGCTCTATATCCCAGTGACAGAAAGAGACAAGACACGTCTTTGTATTGTTGTCACTAAGGATAAAACAACGGGGTTAGTTCATATTATTTGATTTCTCTTTGTCTACATCATGTCACTGTTTTCCAAGCATTACTCTGTTTTACTTAATACTCTAGATGCATGCTGGATAGCGGTTGTAGGATTTCGGGCTCCGCAAAACCCAAAGAAGTTCGAACACAGGGGCATGTGCGAAGATCCCCAACAGCTTCAACCTCTAGCTCTCAGCTCGACGGCCTAGCCAAATAAGCTCGCACACTCCCGGGAAGAAGATCAACACACGGGGATTTACCCAGGTTCGGGCCGCTGCGAAGCGTAAAACCCTACTCCTGCCTTTTGGTGGATTGCCTCACGAGGAGGTTGGTGGATGAACTAGTACAGTGGTCAGTTGCCTCGCGAGGGTGCTCGGGCGGTGTTTCGTCTATTTTCTCTACGGATCAGCCTAGCCTCTATTTATAATAGCCCGGGTCCTCTTCCCTTATCGCAATGGCGAGAAGGGATCCCACAACGGCCAAATTCGAAAGGGGATAGGAGGTACATCTTATCCTGATGAAAGGTGGTCTTCGCCTGCAAAGTAGCTGGTGATGACGCAGTGGTGGGCTTGTTGGTGACATCCGTCCTGCCGAGCCCGCTGGTCTGGTCTCGTTGCACCGGAATGGAAACCTTTGGCGGGACGCCTTGGGAACCTGCGTACGCCCCTGCCTCCTTTGCACCAAAGAGGAAACTGTCTCCTCTGCGCACGCTGGTGCCCGCCTGGTCTGCCTGGCATCATCCTTGACCTCTCGAGGTCGAGCATTGCATAGAGATCTCCGCCGCTCACAAGAGGGCCTGGGGAGGCTTCTCCCTTCTGGGAGCCTCGGCGTTGTCTCCCTCGCGAGGGCGGGACTCTCGCGAGGGCCTTGTCTTGAGTGAAGCCGCGTCGGACCGTACGGACCGTCGAAGCGGGCCACGCCCTGGGCCGCAGGCAGGCAAGTCTGGGTACCCCCGTTCCGAGGACGCCGACAGTAGCCCCCGGGCTTGAGGCGCGCTCGAGTTGGCTTCGGGGCGAAGCCGAAGAAGATGGCCCGGAGCACCGCGGGCCCTTATCGCCTGCGGGCTAGGCCTGGCGCGCGGTGAGCGGTTGGATGCGGACGTCCCCGCTCCCGTGTCTCCTGGGCAACTGCTCGAACCGACAAAAGCCTGACGTCCAGTGTCTAGCCATTATAGCTTTCCTTCTCTGCGCTCCTGTTCCTTCTCCTAGATCCCCATCCTTTGCAAACACCTCTCCAGATCTCAACGTCGCACCGTCTTCCTTCTTGCTTCCTCGGCCTCAAGGACTTCTCGATGGCTCCCGCCGGTAAGTCGAAACCCGAGGCTCAGAGCTCGGCCTCCGCTTTCACCTCGCCGACGCTCTCGGATTCCACCATAGCCAAGGACGGGGACCTCGCCCCGGTGCTTCCGTCGACGGCGGATGGTACCAATGAGTGGGGACGGACCTTGATATGGTGCGGCTCCATGGAGAAGCACCGCCTGGACAAGTCGGCCTACCCTTTCTTCCTCCATAGCATCTTCTCTGGGCTCGTTCCGCCTTTCTATAAGTTCTTCACCGCCATCCTCGAGCACTACGGGGTTCAGGCCCTTCACCTTCAACCTAACTCCATCCTGCTCTTGTCCGTCTTCGCCTTTTACTGCGAGGCCTTCGTGGGCGTAAGGCCTTCGGTGGCCCTCTTTCGTCATTTCTTTAGCTTGCGGGTTCATGACGGCGCTCAGCGGTCAGCATGTGTCTCCTTCGTCGCGGTCCAGAGCGGGAACATGCTCTTAAAGGCCGGGAAGAAGGTGGAGAACTTTAGGCACCACTGGGTCTTCTTGGATCTCAAGAGCCTCAACCCTCGCCTGGAGCTTCCGAAAGGGCTGCCGAAGAAGACTCCTGCGTGGAGCTCTGCGAAGCAATCCGACCCCCAGGCCAAGCCCGTCCTGGAGCGGATTTCTCGAGACATCAATGCCAGGAAGTTGACCGGGGGGATGATAGTGAAGGAATTCCTGACGCAACGCCTGGCGCCCTCCAGTCTCACTAGAGGCCCATGTGGGACTACCAGGGCGGTGGTGATGACATAAGGCTTCGGTCCGCACGCCTGACCCCCGGGGAGCTGAACAGGGCTATGGCGACCCTACTCAATGGCTCCCCGGGGACCTTCCTGAGGCCTACGCCCCGCTGTACTACCGCGATGATAAGGCCTACTTGGTCGCCGCGATGCCCACCTTCGACGAACTGGGGCTCTCTCCGGCCGAGTGCCCTGGCGCCCCTGTCGCGGTGTCCTCCGGCGACACCGCGGATGAGGAAGACTCGGAGGGGACAGCGGATGATGATCTGGAGGAAGTGTCCCCTCCGTCGCGGAGTGCGCTTCTCCGCGGCATCGAAGACGACGACGATGCCGGCGAGTCCCCTGCTGCAAGTCCTCCGCGACTCACCAGGGTCTTCAGGGGGCCGGGGCCCATGCCTTGGGCCGCACGGACCGCCTGCCGGGCGACCCCGAGGAAACGTGAGGCCGGGCCTCCTCCGGAGTGCCCAGCTCATGCGTGCAAGGTGGTTGCGGCGCCCGCCTCGCCCCTGCCCGAGCTGCAGCCTGTGGGCGAGGCGGCTGCGTCTGGGGCTGGTGCGGCTCCCCCGGCTGCGGCCCCTACGGGCGGCAACTCTGCTCTCCCGCGCGGCGGCGCCTCCCCGGAGAAAGGCGAGGGCACCCCCACCTTCGCCGAGGTGGAGAGGAAGAGGAAGTGGGTTGACGTTGAAGAGTAAGTACTCCTGCTTGGTTCTTGGCCACCCGCCAGTGGCCCGCGTGCTGATGGTCCCTCCTTTGCTTGGTAACCAGGAGCGCTGCCGTGCTGAAGGCGAAGAAGAAGAAGGCAGGCGTCAAGTCGAAGATGCCCTCCGACGTGATATCCGTCCCTGGTACCCTGCCGATGCCTGACGAGGCGCCGGATGTCGTGGGCGAGGAGGCTCGCGGGGCGACTCTCCTTGTCACGGGCGCGGAGCCCCCGGCGCCCATCGGGGAGGCTGCTCCTACCCTTGGGGGCGCATTCGCGCTGCTACCTGGGAGGCCAGCCCCCGAGGCCCAGCCAGCTGAGGGACCATCCGCCCTGGCCCTGCCTGTGGTGGTACCGCAGCTTCCGACGCCTTCTGCTCTCCACGCTCTTGCCCCCCTGGAGGCGGCTCCTGCCGCCGCATAGGCGCCACCCCCGGGACGGGCCCTGGCGCCTCCGACTTGTGGCCTTCTGGTCGAGTCAGGCACCCTGGATGAGGCCTACGCCGCTCTGGATTAGGTCCGGGACGCCCCTGGGAGCGCCGACGGTCGGCTCGCGAAGGAGCGATTGGGCCTCCTTTCTGGGTGGCTCCAGGCCGACGCTTCTGCCATGGCGGTCTGGAGCCAAGCTGAGGCCACCACGGCTGAGGGCCGGAAGGAAGCCACGTCAGCCAAGTCAGCCCGCGACACGGCGCTGGCCGACGCAGTGTCTGTCGTGAAGCGCTGCGATGAGGCGGAGGTCCGCCTGAAGGCTCTTCAGGAGGAAAGGACTGCGCTCGCGGAACGGCTTCGCCAGCGGGAGGAAGACCTCAAGACCTGCGAGGCCAAGCTTGCTGACCGTGACTCCGCGCTATCCAAGGCGGCGGCCGACCAAGCCACGGAGCGCAAGCATCTGGACAGGCTGAAGGAGGAGGTTGCTGCGGAAAAGGCCCGGCTCGACTCCAGGGAGAAGACCCTTGTCGCGGCTGAGGAGAGGAAGGCTGCGGAGCTTGGTGCCCTCCCCTCCGTCGAGCTCAGGCTTCGTGAGGCGCTGAACTCCATCTGTCGGGGGGGATTCGTGGAACCCCTGGTGGCTCATGAGAGCGGCTTCGTGGGGCTCTCTTCAAAGCTCGTCGAGGTGCTTGAGGGTGCCGTCGCCAGGGTGGAGAACATCTTGGAGAGTGAGTGCCGCGAGCTCTTCTCCGCGGCCGCAACGCGCGTCTTCAGCCACCTCTACCTTCACGAGCCGAGTTTTGACTTTGGCTCCGTGATCCGCACGGTTGATCCTGGGGTTCGCGCCGCTACAGCGATGGCCGTGGAGGGCGTCATGGAGGCGCTGATGGAGAAGTTCGCCTGCGTCGCCGTTCCCCCACCTCCTCCTGCAGCTGCAAGGGTTAGTGACAACGACGACAACGGTAGCGATGTCGACGATGAGCTCCCCGCGGTTGGGACGGGCGGTGGCGCCAGCTCCTCCTAGCTCCTCTCCCTGGGTCTTTTCCTGTAACGTTCATCGTGCCTCGCGGAGGCGTTAGACTTGTTTGCATTTCTGGAGACATTTTAATGCTTGTAATGACCGCTAAATCATGTGGTTTCTTTCCTCGCCTTGTTTTCTTCCTGCTTGCTGTAGCGCTCTGCGTCGGCAGGGCCCGGTCCCGCGCATACCTCGACCACCGTTGGAGCATCCGGATCACCAGGACGGTGCCAAGGGGCGAGGGGCTAGGTGGCCAGCGAGGCTCCTGAGTCGCGATGCCCAGGAGTATCCCTTGACGTGCGAGTAGCCCTCATGAAGGGAACGCGGCGAAGACGGGGTTGACTTGGAGATTTGGAGCGCCTTGAGCTCTGCGTCGGCAGGGCCCGGTCCCGCGCATACCTCAACCGCCGTTGGGGCGGCCGGATCACCAGGACGGTGCCAAGGGGTGAGGGGCTACGTGACCAGTGAGGCCCCTGAGTCACGATGCTCAGGGGTCCCCCTTGACGTACGAGGGACGCGTGAAGACCAGGTATCAGAGACCCGGGAAGGTGGCGTGCGCCAGGCCCGGCCTGAGCGTAGCCCCCATGTAGCCCCCTCACGCAGGCATCCCAGAGGAACGCCGCAATATTGGGCCGCGAGGGGCCGTCCTGAGGTTGGATGCAGCCGCTAGGGCGCCCTTAGTTGTTTATCCACCAGCGCGGAGCATGGGGCTTCCACGTTGCGTGGGCATAGCCGCTAAGCGAGAGTGTTGTCCGCCAGCGCGGAGCATGGGGCTTCCACTTGGGCATGAGAATGGGGGGCCCCGGCTCCTGAGCCCCCCGGGCGTGTACAGCCCATTAAGTTTGTATGCATGGCTTGCACGGTAGAACTGGGAGGTGTATCTGGGCACTCGTGAGCCAGCGCGGGTCTCACGAGGCCCTACCTCAAAGGCGGGTTGCGCCTGAGTCTTCCGGTAGAGGTCGCCGCTGCAGGTCCTGTATATTTTGGAGGAACCTGCGTCGAATGGATTTCCAAGGGCCATCGCATGAGAAGGCCGAACACCAATGACCCCAGGAGGTGACGTGAACGGAGCCGGCCCGCCAGACAGAGCTCGGCCATTGGATTTATCGACGTTGCAGGGATGGACCCGAGCACAGACGCCGTGCCCAGTCTTCTGATGCAACAACTCCGAGGAGAAAACACCTGGCGCGCGGCTCCCGCAACGGCGAGAAGGCCGAGCATGGTTGCAAGAACCGTGCTGCGTGCCCTGACTCACCCACCTTCAATTAGCTCATGCGAGGGCATAGCACCAAGGGCCACGGGAGGTGACGTGGACGGGGCTGGCCCGCGAGACAGAGCTCGACCACTTGGATTTGTCAACGCTGCAGGGACGGACCCGAGCACATACGTCGTGCCAACCCTTAATCCCGAGGCGGTCAAAGGCAGGTTCATTAGGGCGCGACAACATTCATGGTGGCGAAGCACCGAGCATGCAGGTTGGAATGTTTAAGAAACTGATCAAATGCATAAAAAGTTCTGCTACATGCGCAAATGACGTGGCTGCGGGGACAGGCCCTAACCGCCTGAGGATAATGCGGCCCAATGGGTGCCCTCAAACTAAGCAAACCAAAAATTTACCTGGTACGAACCAAAAGGTCACCTGGCAGCAGTACCGACGAAGCGTCGAGGTAGTCGTCGGAGCCTGGCCTTGCGTGTCCGTGAGCCTGGCCTTCATGAGCCCGGTGCCTCCCGAGGCTCGGGGCTCTCGCTCGGGCCTGGCGCCTCCTCCAGCACCTCGCGGCGCCTGACCCCATAGGGCGCGAGCATGGCCTGAGCAAGACGCTGAAACGTGGCGCCCGCGTTCATCAGACCAAAAGGCATGCAGATGTAGTTGCAGGGGTAGACTCCGCCGCGACCAACGCGCGACAGCCAGAAGATGTCCTGGGATGCGGCCCTGTTGGTGATTGGTATGTCGACGCAGACGCGCGGCGCGCCGCTCGGGTTGACGACGGCGGCCTCGCTTGGTGATGCAGGGCGACGTCCGCCTCGCAGGGCATGTGCTTCCCGAAGTTCCTCGATTGCGCTGGTGATGAACTCCCATGAACTCGGCGCCTCGCGCCGTGCTCCTTGCTCTGTGGACACGTGCCGAAACACACCTCCAGGTTGTGCCCGAGCACCTCCCTCGTCTCACCGGTCAGGTCGATAGCCATCCAAGTGGAAGCCCCCAAGCCCGACCCAAGGGAAGCGTCGAGCGTGCCTTCCTATGCGAGGGAGGAAGGGGCCTTGGCCCCGGGCGTGGAACCTGAGGCGTCGTCCTTAGAGGTTTCAGCGCCCTGGCGCCCCTTGGAGAGGAGCTGCTTCTTCTTCCTGGGGACGCCGTTGCGAGGCAGGACGTCACCTTCGTCGTCTGAGTGCTCGGCCACTGCGGCACGGTAGGCGCGCTCGAGCGAGCAAACGGCATCCTTCTCATCGCAGGCGATGGTGATGACACCACCGCTCCCTGGCATCTTGAGGACGTTGTAGCCATGGTGAGTCACCGCCATGAACTTGGCGAGGGCGGGGTACCCGAGGATCGCGTTGTACGGGAGGTGGATGTGGGCGACGTCGAAAACGATGAGCTCGGTGTGGTAGTTGTTACGCCCGCCGAAGGTGACCGGCAGGCGCACCTGCCCGATGGGGACGGTAGAGCCGTCAGTGACCCCTCAGAAAGGCTTGGTTGGCATAATCTGGTCGTATGGCACTTGGAGCGTCTCGAACGTCTCAATGGAGAGGACATTGAGCCCCGCACCACCGTCTATGAGGGTCTTGGTGACGAGGACACTGCTGATGGTTGGCGTGCACAGCATGGGGAGCGCGCCTGCCATGGCCGAACACCTGAGTTGATCCTTGGAGTCGAAGGTGATGGCGCACTAGGACCACTTGTGGAGGCGCGCAGCCTCTAGCTTCGGGAGAGCTGCGTTCACCTCCCGTGAGAACTGCTTGAAGATGCGGTTAGATGCTGGGGCTTGGGCGCCGCCCAGGATGCAAGCTATTGCCCTGGCCTCCTGGAAGCCCCCAGCCCCGTTGTTCTGCCTGTCTTCTTCCTTCCTCCTGGGTGGCGGTGGCAGTGGGGGAAGTCCGGCCTCACGAGGGCGGGCCTCACGAGGCTGATCGCGACGTGACCCCTCCGGAGGCTCAACGCGCCAGCGGTTCTCCCGAGCTTGATCGCGCCAGCGGTCCTCCCGAGGCCGGTCACTCCACTCCTAGCGCGGGTCCCGACTATCCCAGCGGTCTCCGCCGTGGCCTCCACTGCGACCATAGCCACGGTCACCGTGCCCAGGGCGTCGACCGAAACGCACAGGTCGTCGTTGGTGGCGAGCTCCTCCCTCATCCTGAGGTCCCTGACGGCGTCAGTAAATGCCGAGATGATGGCCTCATCCGACGCCCTCGGGATCTTGAGGCGGACAGTCGTGAAGCGTTGTATGTACTTGTGCAAGGTCTCGCCCGGCTGCTGCTTCACACGACGCAGGCCAGTCACAGCGAGGGCGCGGTCGCGGGTGCCTTGGAAGTTGGCGACGAAACGCTCGCGCGGATCGTCCCAGGAGGTGATTGACCCCTCCGGGAGGTTGAGGAGTGATACGTCTCCTTCGTATCTATATTTTTTTATTGTTTCATGCCAATATTCTACAACTTTCATATACTTTTGGCAACATTTTATACTATTTTTGGGACTAACATATTGATCCAGTGCCCAGTGCCAGTTCCTATTTGTTGCATGTTTTTGTTTAGCAGAAAATCCATATCAAACGAAGTCCAAATGGGATAAAAACTTACACAGATTTTTTTTGGAATATATGTGAATTTTGGGCAGTGGAATCAACAGAAGGCGGTGCCCGAGGGGCCCACAAGCCATAGGGGCGCGCCCTGGGGGGTAAGGCGCGCCAGGGTGGCTTGTGGTCACCCCGTAAGGCGGTTGGGGCCCTTTTTTCGCCGCAAGAAATCTAATATCCGGATAAAACTCGTGTTAAAATTTCAGCCCAATCGGAGTTACGGATCTCCATGAATTTAAGAAACGGTGAAAGGCCAGAATCAGGAATGCAGAAACAGAAGGAAACAGAGAGAGAGATCCAATCTCGGAAGGGCTCCCGCCCCTCCGCCGCCATGGAGGTCAAGGACCAGAGGGGAAACCCTCCTCCCATCTAGGGGGGAGGTCAAGGAATAAGAAGAAGGAGGGGGGCTCTCTCCCCCTCTCTCCCGGTGGCGCCGGAACGCCGTCGGGCCCATCATCGCGACGGCGACCTACACCAACAACTTCGCCGCCGTCATCACCAACTCTCTCCCCCTCTATGCAGCGGTTAAACACCTCTTCTCCCCGTTGTAATCTCTACTTAAACATGGTGATCAACGCTATATATTATGTCCCAATGATGTATGGCTATCCTATGATGTTTGAGTAGATCCGTTTTGTCCTATGGGTTGATTGACGATCATGATTGGTTTGAGTTGCATGTTTTATTATTGGTGCTGTCCTATGGTGCTCTCCATGTCACGCAAGCGTGAGGGATCCCCGCTGTAGGGTTTGCAATATGTTCATGATTCGCTTATGGTGGGTGGCGTGAGTGATAGAAGCACAGACCCGAGTAAGTAGGTTGTTTGCGTATGGGAATAAAGAGGACTTGATACCTTATAATGCTATGGTTGGGTTTTACCTTAATGATCTTTAGTAGTTGCGGATGCTTGCTAGAGTTCCAATCATAAGTGCATATGATCCAAGTAGAGAAAGTATGTTAGCTTATGCCTCTCCCTCATATAAAATTGCAATAATGATTACCGATCTAGTTATCAATTGCTTAGGGACAACTAATTTTCTTGTGACAAAAAGCTCTCTACTAAAACCAACTTAGTTGTTTCTTCATCTAAAAAGCCCCTAGATTTTATTTACGTGTTCTTTATTATCTTGCAAACCTATACCGTTACACCTACAAAGTACTTCTAGTTTCATACTTGTTCTAGGTAAAGCGAACGTTAAGCGTGCGTAGAGTTGTATCGGTGGTCGATAGAACTTGAGGGAATATTTGATCTACCTTTAGCTCCTCGTTGGGTTCGACACTCTTACTTATCGAGAAAGGCTACAACTGATCCCCTATACTTGTGGGTTATCAAGACCTTTTTCTGGCGCCGTTGCCGGGGAGCAATAGCGTGGGGTAAATATTCTTGTGTGTGCTTGTTTGCTTTATCACTAAGTAATTTTCATTTTTCTGTTATTAACTTGTTTTCTATCTTTAGATATGGGTAGGAAACGCAAAATACCAAAAAAATTAGATGTACTTGCTGCTCCAAAAGTTGAGGAACCACTAGTGTTCCGTACCACCAAAGAATATTACTTGGGTCATCTTCGATCCACTTGTGCTCGTGCTGAAAACCCAACTAGCTTAGTTGAGGGAAAATCATTAAATGAGCATGCTCATTATGTGCGACGCCGCTTATGTCAAAAAGGGAAACTTTTATGGCATCATATTAATACTTTGCAATGCTATGCTTGGAATTTGTGCGAAATTTATAATTTTACTTGTTGTTCTGAAGACCCTAAAAAACACCTTCCCTATCAATGTGAGTTTAAGGATAATGGAATCGTATCTTCTTATGCCAAGGGTGTTTATAATTACTATGATATTGAGCAAATTGAAGAATTTGTTGCTTTTAAGGGTGCCTATGAAATTGCTTCTTTGATTGAAAAGTATGATGCTACTCTTTACAAATCTGAAAGTTTTGCCATACTTAAATATTGCTATGAAAACTATGCTTCTAATGCTTATGTTAGGCCATATATTGAGGACTCCTCCGCTGTCCAAGAGGAGACTAATATTTTGCAGGAAACTATGGAAGAAAAAATTCCGGACACTGTGAGCTCATTAGATGAAAAAGATGACGAGGAGAGCGAAGAACAAAAGGAGGAAGAGCGGATTAGCTACCCGTGCCCACCTTCTAATGAGAGTAACTCTTCAACTCATACATTGTTTAATTTCCCTTCGTTCTTACCGAAGGATGAATGCTATGATAATTGCTATGATCCCATGGATTCGTTCGAAATATCCCTTTTTGATGAACTTGATGCTTGCTATGCTTGTGGCCATGATGCCAATATGAATGATGCTTATGGAGATGAACTTGCTATAGTTCCTTATGTTAAACGTGAAATTGTTGCTATTGCACCCACATATGATAGTCCTATTATCTTTTTGAATTCTCCCAACTACACTATATCGGAGAAATTTGCAGTTATTAAGGATTATATAGATGGGTTGCCTTTTACTATTACACATGATGATTTTGATAGATATAATATGCATGTGCTTGCTGCTCCTACTTGCAATTATTATGAGAGAGGAACTACATCTCCACCTCTCTATGTTTCCAATATGATAAAATTGCAAGAAACTGCTTATGCTATGTATTGGCCTTTGCTTGATGTGCATGAATTGTTCTTTTATGATATGCCAATGCATAGGAAGAGAGTTAGACTTCGTTGTTGCATGATATATGTTAATTTGTGCTCACTACTAAATTACAAATCATTGTTAATTAAAATTGGCTTTGATATACCTTGGGATCCGGGTACTTGAGCACTTTATGCCTAGCTTAAAGGCTTTAAAGAAAGCGCTGCCAGGGAGACAACCCGGAAGTTTTAGAGAGTCATTTTATTCTGTTGTGTGCTTTTATATAGTTTAAAAAATAAAAAGGGGAACCTAAAACTTTTCAAAAAGAAAAGTGAAAGTGAGAGAGACGAGCATTGTTAAAATGGGAGCATGCCTTGAACTTTGTTCATGCCCATGGAAACCTTGTGAATCTTAATTACAGATACTTTTCAACAAAAATAATTATCCCCTTGTATAAATCCCTTGTATTATAAAAATAATGTGCCAAGATTTGCCTTTAGGATGATTAGATTGCTTGTTTGGTGTGTGCAGTGCAAAAACAGAAACTTTGGCTGTAGTGCGTGTTGGAAATATGCCCTAGAGGCAATAATAAATTAGTTATTATTATATTTCCTTGTTCATGATAATCGTTTATTATCCATGCTATAATTGTATTGATTGGAAACACAAATACATGTGTGGGTACATAGACAACACTGTGTCCCTAGTAAGCCTCTAGTTAACTAGCTCGTTGATCAAAAGATGGTGAAGGTTTCCTAGCCATGGACATAAGATGTCATTTGATAACGGGATCACATCATTAGGAGAATGATGTGATGGACAAGACCCAAACTATAAACGTAGCATATGATCGTGTCAGTTTATTGCTATTGTTTTCTGCATGTCAAGTATCTGTTCCTATGACCATGAGATCATGCAACTCCCTCACATCGGAGGAATACCTTGTGTGTATCAAACGTCGCAACGTAACTGGGTGACTATAAAGATGCTCTACAGGTATCTCCGAGGGTGTCTGTTGGGTTGGCATGGATCAAGACTGGGATTTGTTACTCCGTGTGACGGAGAGGTATCTCGGGGCCCACTCGGTAATACAACATCACAATGAGCCTTGCAAGCAATGTGACTAAAGTGTTAGCCACGAGATCTTGTATTACGGAACGAGTAAAGAGACTTGCCAGTAACGAGATTGAACTAGGTATAGAGATACCGACGATCGAATCTCGGGCAAGTAACATACCGAAGAACAAAGGGAACAGCATACGGGATTAACTGAATCCTTGACATAGAGGTTCGACCGATAAAGATCTTCGTAGAATATGTAGGAGCCAATATGGGCATCCAGGTCCCGCTATTGGTTATTGATCGTAGAGGTGTCTCGGTCATGTCTACATAGTTCTCGAACCCGCAGGGTCTACACACTTAACGTTTGGTGACGATTAGTATAGTTGAGTTATTTTGTTGGTGACCGAAGGTTGTTCGGAGTCCCGGATAAGATCCCGAACATGACGAGGATCTCCGGAAGAGTCCGGAGGTAAAGATTGATATATGTGATAAAAGTGTTTTGATCTCCGGAAGGGTTCCGGAATTCACCGGAAGGGGTTCCGGGTGTTTACCGAAGTGTTCGGGTGCAGCAACACTTTATATGGGCCAAAGGGGTAAAACCCACGAGGTATTGGAAAGTGCAAAAGGAAGTTTTGCTGCTGCCTTAAGCGGTACTACCGCTGGTAAGGCAGTACTACCGCGTAAGCGGTACTACCGCTTGTGTCAAGCGGTACTACCACTCGTGAGCGGTACTACCGCTTGTACGCGGTACTGCTGGAGTCCGAGAGGGACTCTTTCCGTGCGGGCCAAACCGACCTTGTGCGGGCAAAACCGACCTTGTGGAGGCTTTCTCTCCAAGTTTAGACCCCAGGGCTCAACATATAAATAGAGGGGCAGGGCTAGCACACGGGACACATCAAGATTTCCCAAGCCGTGTGCCGGCAACCCTAACCCTCTAGTTCCTCCTGTCGTAATCTCCGTAGTGCTTGGCGAAGCCCTGCAGAGATTGTTCCTCACCACCATCACCACGCCGTTGTTCTGCCGGAACTCATCTACTACTTCATCATCGCTCGCTGGATCGAGGAGGTGAAGGCGTCATCAAGCCGTACGTGTGTTGAACGCGGAGGTGCCGTCCGTTCGGCACTAGTTCGTGATCGGATCGAGGGACGACTTGCGATTTGGATCGCGGAGACGTTCGACTACATCAACTGCGTTTCTTAATGCTTCCGCTTAGCGATCTACAAGGGTATGTAGATTCACTCTCCCTCTCGTAGATGCTCATCACCATGGATAGATCTTGTGTGTGCGTAGGAAAATTTTTGTTTCCCATGCAACGTTTCCCAACAGTGCGTGAATTTACATTTTTTACTGGAATGTCAAAAGTTTCTGAAATTTTTACACAGTACTGCTAAGCAAATTGTTTATTTTGTTCTAATTTTTCAGAATTTTTAGAGTTACAGAAGTACAGTAAATGTTCAGATTGCTTCAGACTGTTCTGTTTAAGACAGATTCTGTTTTTGATGCATTGTTTTGCTCGTTTTGATGAAACTATTGATTGTATCGGTGGTATAAGCCATGGAAAAGTTATATTACAGTAGCTACCATGCAAAAACAAAATATGAATTGGTTGGCAACAGTACTTGAAGTTGTAATTTGCTTTATTATTACTAACGGATCTCACGAGGGTTTTGTTAAGTTTTGTGTGATTGAAGTTTTCAAGTTTTGGGTGAGATCACGATGGATGAAGGAATAAGGAGTGGAAAGAGACTAAGCTTGGGGATGCCCGAGGCACCCCAAGGTAATATTCAAGGACTCCCAAGAAACTAAGCTTGGGGATGCCCTGGAAGGCATCCCCTCTTTCTTCTAACAACCATCGGTAATTTTACTTGGAGCTATATTTTTATTCGTCACATGATATGCGTAAATCATGGAGCTTCGTGTGCTTTTTATTTTTCTTTTAATAATGCACCATGCTGGTATGAGAAAGTCCTTGGTTGATTTATAGAAGGCTCTTTGCACCTCACTTATATCTTTTGAGTATGGCTTTATAGAATGCTTCATGTGCTTCACTTATATCATTTGAAGTTTGGATTGCCTGTTTCTCTACACATAGAAAACCGCCATTTGTAGAATGCTCTTTTGCTTCACTTATATTTGTTAGAGCGTGGGCATATCTTTTGTAGAAAGAATTAAACTCTCATGCTTCACTTATATCTATTTAGAGAGTTAACAGGAGTTGGTCATTCACATGGTTAGTCATAAAATTCTACATAAAACTTGTAGATCACTGAATATGATATGTTTGATTCCTTGCAATAGTTTTGCGATATAAAGATGGTGATACTAGAGTCATGCTAGTGAGTAGTTGTGGATTGGTAGAAATATTTGTGTTAAAGTTTGTGATTCCCGTAGCATGCACGTATGGTGAACCGTTATGTGAAGAAGTCGGAGCATGATTTATTTATTGATTGTCATCCTTTGTGTGGAGGTCGGGATCGCGCGATGGTTAACTCCTACAAACCCTTCCCCTAGGAGCATGCGTGTAGTACTTTGTTTCGATGACTAATAAATTTTTGCAATAAGTATGTGAGTTCTTTATGACTAATGTTGAGTCCATGGATTATACGCACTCTCACCCTTCCACCTTTGCTAGCCTCTCTAGTACCGCACAACTTTCGCCAGTGCATTAAACCCACCATATTCCCTTCCTCAAAACAGCCACCATACCTACCTATTATGGCATTTCCATAGCCATTCCGAGATATATTGCCATGCAACTTCCACCGTTCTGTTTATTATGACACGCACCATCATTGTCATATTGCTTTGCATGATCGTAAGATAGCTAGCATGATGTTTTCATGGCTTGTCCGTTTTTTGATGTCATTTCTACGCTAGATCATTGCACATCCCGGTACACCGCCAGAGGCATTCATATAGAGTCATATTTTTTTTCTAGTATCGAGTTGTAATTCTTGAGTTGTAAGTAAATAAAAGTGTGATGATCATCATTATTAGAGCATTGTCCCATGTGAAGAAAGGATGATGGAAGCTATGATTCCCTCACAAGTTGGGATGAGTCTCCGGACTTTACAAAAAATAAAAAAAAGAGGCCAAAGAAGCCCACCAAAAAAACAAAAAAATGAGAGAAAAGAGAGAAGGGGCAATGCTACTATTCCTTTTTCCACACTTGTGCTTCAAAGTAGCACCCTGATCTTCATGATAGAGAGTCTCCTATATTGTCACTTTCATATACTAGTGGGAATTTTTCATTATAAAACTTGGCTTGTATATTCCAATTATGGGCATCCTCAAATTGCCCTAGGTCTTCGTGAGCAAGCAAGTTGGATGCACACCCACTTAGTTTTCAGTTTGAGCTTTCATACACTTATAGCTCTAGTGCATCCGTTGCATGGCAATCCCTACTCACTTGCATCGATATCGATTGATGGGCATCTCCATAGCCCATTAATTTGCCTAGTTGATGTGAGACTATCTCCTTCTTTTTGTCTTCTTCACAACCTCCACCATATTCTATTCCACCTATAGTGCTATATCCATGGCTCACGCTCATGTATTGCATGAAAGTTGAAAAAGTTTGAGAATACAAAAGTATGAAACAATTGCTTGGCTAAAACCGGGGTTGTGCATGATTTAATACTTTGTGTGATGAAGATGGAGCATAGCCAGACTATATGATTTTGTAGGGATAGCTTTCTTTTAGCCATGATATTTTGAGAAGACATGATTGCTTTATTAGTATGCTTGAAGTATTATTGTCTTAATGTAAAATGATAGACTATTGCTTTGAATCACTCGTGTCTTAATATTCATGCCATGATTAGAGTATATGATCAAGATTATGCTAGGTAGCATTCCACATCAAAATATATCTTTTTTATCATTTACCTACTCGAGGACGAGCAGGAATTAAGCTTGGGGATGCTGATACGTCTCCGTCGTATCTATAATTTTTTATTGTTTCATGCCAATATTCTACAACTTTCATATAGTTTTGGCAACTTTTTATAATATTTTTGGGACTAACATATTGATCCAGTGCCCAGTGCCAGTTCCTGTTTGTTGCATGTTTTTTGTTTAGCAGAAAATCCATATCAAACGAAGTCCAAACGGGATAAAAACTTACGAAGATTTTTTTGGAATATATGTGAATTTTGGGAAGTGGAATCAACAGAAGGCGGTGCCCGAGGGGCCCACAAGCCATAGGGGCGCGCCCTGGGGGGTAGGGCGCGCCAGGGTGGCTTGTGGTCACCCCGTATGGCGGTTGGGGCCCTTCTTTCGCTGCAAGAAAGCTAATATCCGGATAAAAATCGTGTTAAAATTTCAGCCCAATCGGAGTTACGGATCTCCAGGAATTTAAGAAACGGTGAAAGGCCAGAATCAGGAACGCAGAAACAGAAGGAAACAGAGAGAGAGAGATCCAATCTCGGAGGGGCTCCCGCCCCTCCGCCGCCATGGAGGTCAAGGACCAAAGGGGAAACCCTCCTCCCATCTAGGGGGGAGGTCAAGGAAGAAGAAGAAGGAGGGGGGCTCTGTCCCCCTCTTTCCCGGTGGCGCCGGAACGCCGCCGGGGCCATCATCGTGACGGCGACCTACACCAACAACTTCACCGCCGTCATCACCAACTCTCTCCCCCTCTATGCAGCGGTTCAACACCTCTTCTCCCCACTGTAATCTCTACTTAAACATGGTGCTCAACGCTATATATTATGTCCCAATGATGTATGGCTATCCTATGATGTTTGAGTAGATCCGTTTTGTCCTATGGGTTGATTGATGATCATGATTGGTTTGAGTTGCATGTTTTATTATTGGTGCTGTCCTATGGTGCTCTTCGTGTCGCGCAAGCGTGAGGGATCCCCGCTGTAGGGTTTGCAATATGTTCATGATTCGCTTATGGTGGGTGGCGTGAGTGATAGAAGCACAGACCCGAGTAAGTAGGTTGTTTGCGTATGGGAATAAAGAGGACTTGATACCTTATAATTCTATGGTTGGGATTTACCTTAATGATCTTTAGTAGTTGCGGATGCTTGCTAGAGTTCCAATCATAAGTGCATATGACCCAAGTAGAGAAAGTATGTTAGCTTATGCCTCTCCCTCATATAAAATTGCAATAATGATTACTGGTCTAGTTATCGATTGCCTAGGGACAAATAACTTTCTTGTGACAAAAAGTTCTCTACTAAAACTAACTTAGTTGTTTCTTCATCTAAACAGCCCCTAGATTTTATTTACGTGTTCTTTATTATCTTGCAAACCTATCCCGTTACACCTACAAAGTACTTCTAGTTTCATACTTGTTCTAGGTAAAGCGAACGTTAAGCGTGCGTAGAGTTGTATCGGTGGTCGATAGAACTTGAGGGAATATTTGTTCTACCTTTATCTCCTCGTTGGGTTCGACACTCTTACTTATCGAGAAAGGCTACAACTGATCCCCTATAATTGTGGGTTATCAAGGAGCCAAGAGAGCGCACCACCCTTGAGGGCCATAGGGAACCAGCTAGCCATGACCTTGTCGTCTCCACCGGCCGCCTGGATGCTCAGCGAGTAGAGCTGTAAGAACTTCTGCGGGATCCGGGGTGCCGTCGTAGCGAGGAGGCAGGTCGGGCTTGAACTTGCAGGGCCACACAGTCGGATGCAGCTCCGGGGTGATGGCGCGGCAACCCACTGGACCCGCGGGCGCCGCGCGTATGGGAGGAACCCGGTCTTGGTGCTCCTGGGCAGCTGCCTCCAGGGGCGCCCGGTGGCGACGCTGGTGCAGCGGCGCATTGAGCGCGCGCACGTCAGCGCGCGGCCGGGGCATCACCTGGCAGCTTACTTCGTCCCTCACCCTCGCCGGGGGCCCACGCGGCTGGTCACGCGGGCGTGCCTCACGCCTGGGTTCGGGGTCGACGTCGCGCTGGGGAGGAGGAGGCGGTGCATCGTGGGCCACATGGTCTGCCAGAGAGGGATGGGGCCGGAACGAGTAGGAGAGCGCCGAGGCGTTGCCGGCAGCACTGACGAGCTCTGCGATGCGCCCGAGCCAGTTGTCGTAGTGGTTGGGGGCAGGTCGGTAACGCAGCAGCTCGCGCGCCTTGAGGAGTGCGCCCGACCCGTGCGCTGGCCCGGGGCAAGCATGGGAGGACGACCCAGTAGCTGGAACGATCGACGGGGTGGCGGTGCGGCCGTCACACCGCACGGTGACCGGTTGTGACGAGTCCTGCTCGTGGGCATCCGGGCCCGTGGCGGCATCGGTCACAGGAGAGGCGGATCAACGCGCGGCGGTGCGACTGATGGTGTCCTGGACTAGGGGATACTCACCACGTCGTCTCCCGACCAGTGGGTTGGGCCGAGGACCCCCAGGGCGATTCACTAATGGGCCACTTCGGGCAGCCCATGATGCATACAAGGGAGGTTCCACAAGACTTGGCGCACAAGACAAGGACTCCTCTAAACCCTAGGCCTACGGTGCATTATATAAACCGAGGCCAGGCTAGTCAATAGACGACCTCAATCTTATATTCATTACAACAATCTCGTGGTAGATACGTGTACTCTGTACTATCCCCCATATGAATACAATCAAAAGCAGGACGTAGGGTATTATCTCCTCGACAGAGCCCGAACCTGGGTAAAATCTTGTGTCCATGTTACCATCGCTCCAAGACGCCTATCTTAGGACCCCTACTACGAGATATGTTGGATTTGACACCGACATTGGTGCTTTCATTGAGAGCCTGTTGGCAGTCACCGCAGTGCGATGGGAATTCGGATCGTCTTTGGCGCGATCTACGCGTCGGAATCGAGCTTCGTTGTCGATGTCGGCATCTTCGTCGCCGGCTCGGCTAGTCACCTAGGCTTGACCGAAGACAGCGCTCCACGTCGGATCATCAAGATCGGATGGGCGCCCAACTTCAACTCCGATCTCTATCAAGATCATGGGATAATCATCCATGGAGCTCGAGGGCTCAACGTCAACAATGCCCGCGCAACCGTGCAGTTCTTCTGGACAGCGGGTTTGTGCTCGCCGCCACCGCCTCCTCAAGCATCGTTTTGAAGAATCCTTAGGTGGAACTGTGCGGAATTGAGTCTATAATGACCCCGTAAAATTTCATCGTATTCCGATGGAGGAATCTTTGGCGATCTACGAAATACCGGAGCCCTGTCAAATCTGGACGTGAATCTGGATGAGTTTAGGAAGAGGAGTCCAGAGCCCAACTCGGACATCGTTTGGAAGATCCAACCGTTGATCGACTGCGGAATTCCATTGTCGATCACCCTCAAAATTTTAGCTCGATCCGACCGTCCAAACTCCGGGAAACGTCCGATGAGTACAACGAATTTTGGATCTATTTTCTGCGCGAATACAAATCCGACCTGAGTTCATCTTTTTCATGAACGAGTTGTCGGACGTCCTTTTTGAAGGAAAATTTCTCATCATCTCGGTTAGCCGACCAAGATTTCAGCATAGCGAGGGCCGAATAATCATCAAGAGAACCTCGTCATCTGCGGGTCGTATGGGTCGGGCGCTCCATTGCTTTATCAAGCCAGCATTGACCGCGTCACAAATTCCGACCTGCGTCGGTATCGCCGCACCGCCGCTTGTTCAAACCGACGTCCATCATGCCGACCTGCTTCGAGACATCAGCTGGCATCGGGGATCTAGTGTCACCTTACCGACCTGCTCCGTCACCTCGGCTAGACCGGGGGCTTCGCAATCTCATCATCAACCTACTCCTGGGACTTCGGCGTCACCAGCCGACCAGCTTCATCACCTCGGCTGAACCGGGGGCTTCGCCTCGCCACATCGGCCATGCTGCATCGCCACTTCATCAAGCCGAGCTCCTCGCTCGGGCACCTCGGGACCGGCTTGGGGGCTGGGACCTCGACCCGCTACAAGCTCTGGCCACGTCATCAACACCGAGCACATTAACCAGCTAAGTCGCTTTCATGCTCAACTTTTGTCAATTTTTAATTTTTGTTCGGTTCGACCATGCATTATATTTATGTTAAATAAAAAGGTTGTTTGTTAAAAAAACACTTTCTTTTCCCATGATAACTGGGGGCTTCGCCGTCACGCTACCGAACTACTCTGTCTCCTCGGCTGGACCGGGGGCTTCGCCTCGCCGCAACAATCGTGTTGCGTTGCCACTTCTTGACCCGAGCTCTTCGCTCGATTACCTCGGGCTTGGCGGCTAGGACCTCGGCCAGGCCGAGGACTACGTCTCCATCCCGCCACAACCCCGGACTGCACCGACCACATTAACCAGCTAAGTTGTTTTCGTGCTCAGCTCTCTTTGATATTTTACTTTTTATTCGGTTCAACCAAACATTATATTTCTTGTTAAACAAAAAAATTGTTTGTTAAAAACTTTGTTTCTTAGAAATGTCTTTACCCGATTTAACCGGGGGCTCTTTAATTTGTATAAGCCGTTTTATAATAAATGTGTTTTCTTCTTGGTCGTTACAAAGTCTTTTTCTACTACTCCTTTTTCCGACACTAGTGTGTGGTCAATAGCCGGATAGCCTGGTTTCTTTCTAAAGCCGTTCGAGTTTAGTTCGCTAAACATGCCTTGGAGAAACACTCCGCCTTCGGGATATGGAGGTTGAAGCCAAAAGCTGACCCGCTTGTAGTCTGGAGATTGGATGTATCATGTTAAAGCACGACCGAAGCACGTATTAATTTTAAGACCAATTTTGGATTGACACCAAAAAACTTGATTTAGTTCGGACGTCGAAGTTTTTACATAAGTTTTTTGGCTTTTCAATCTTATGGCACTTTTAAGCTATTTGTATGTTTTTCTTTTAGGAGGCGGGACATCCTCATGACCGAGGTGCCCTGCATAATAATTTAACTCGGGCGATCTTTTCCGACCCACAACTCGGTATCTTTCCTGCTGACTTACACCTCGGCGTTGGCGAAACGCACATGACATCTGGACTAGTTCCCGAGGAGATTCGATCCGCAGGTTGGTCGGCCGCACCCAACCTGAGTCTCGGGGGATACTGTGTGTCTCCAGCATAGCTCGCGTAGTACAACGTCGAATGCCTTTAAAAGTATCGGCAATATCAACGGGGGACTCCAACTAGAGCCGAACCCGCCAAAAGCCAAGGTACTCCGAGCACTCCTCGGCAAAACGTTTTCGGATATTGCTTTATATGCATCAGTTTTGAATTGTGTCTTCGGTCAATAGTTGGGTTGCCCTGCTCCTGTGATTGCCTCCTACATTTCGCTTTGTTCGGCTAGGTGTGCAAAGGGAGAACCACTGCGATTGTACTTCCGGTTTAACTGGTCAAGTATCTCAGTGGAGAAAGCCGAAAACTGACTGTCACAATGAGCGCAAACTGGTCAGCAATCCGATGACTCTATCAAACTATAGACCGATAGAGGTTAGCCCGTGGGCCTTTCATAAATTTGGCCGGGGTGTTAATGGCTTGACCTCGGCTGACGCCGAACACTAACCGGGGGCTAGTAACTCGCTTCCCAAACTTTAAGCTCCTATGACTAAGTGAAAGTTATAATGCCTAGATATCTGATTTCCTTGTTTCCGCTAACACAACCGCCTCCGGGCACCGAGACGTTGGCTAAGGGTTGTCTTGTTACTGCGGAAACACCCTGTGTAGCATCTACAAAGGGGTAGAAGCCGACGATGGGCTACTCTCAAATGATAAACGGTCACAAAGGAGTCAAAATGGCATATAGCATAACAAGCATTTGTATTCAATATACGAGTGCTGCCTTCCGTAGCCATCGTTATAAAGCCATAAATATGCATCAATTTGTCTTAAGATTTTGACCAAGCTGGGTTGCCTGACTCCTGTGCTTACCCCCTACGTTCCCGATTGTTCGGCTAGGAGGTAAAGGGAGCACCTCTGTGATTGTTACTTCCGGGTCATCCGGGTTAGTACCTCAGACTGGGTAAAGCCGAAAGCTAGTCATCTTAAGAATATAATTGGTCGGCAACGACGGAAGTGAAAATTTCGGTTCATTAAAGACCACTGATTTCGGGAACATTTCCCAAACTAAATCCTCGTTGTTTTCCTCCCACATTGATCGGACGTGAGGTTTCACGATCATGGTCAACATGATAGCCTGGGAAAAGGAACTATTTTTCCTAGAAGATGTTTCTTACGTTAAATAGTAATATAACATATCTCTCCGCGTACCATTGTTTATAAAACCGTATGGCCGGATTGCCTTGTTTGCCGTAAATCTTTGCCCTTATTAAGGCTTTATAAAGTAGGACAAACACTCCTCGGCTACTGGCCGAGGAGGTTGAAGCCGATGGTCGGTCAACAAAGTCTTGTACAATGCGGATCCGAGCACTAATGATGTAAAGTACTTGGATACATAGAATCATTACACATAAATTGTGTCAAACTTAACAAAATTTGTGTCAAACAAATATCGATCCTTAATTCGACCACCCGTGCCCAAATTAAGGCTCGGGGGCTACTACATTACCTATTCAATACAGCAAATTCAAAGTGCAAAACGGTTTCCGAGTAGATTCGATCCTCGGGTTGGTCGGACGCACCCAACCCGAGTCTCGGAAACTACTACGTACCGCGTTTCCATCCCTAACGTATGCCGCCGAGCAAGAACTTGATCCTCAGGCCGATTTTGCAAATTGACCTAAGTCTCAGGGGCTACTGGGATCAGTGGTTTTATTTTGATTATTATTTTATCCTTCACGTGCATCCCGGGTTTTAGACCGACACGCACCTTGAGGGCTACTGTCTATATATATCGGCAGAGAATAAATTGCACCAATAAAAAAATCAGCCCACGGTCGGGGTGGTCACCACCTTGAAAGCAGTCCGGCATAAAGCTTGGGCGCAAGTGGCTGGCTCCATAGAGGGCATTTCCGGCATTAAGCTCGGCTGAATTCCTTCAGTTTGTTAAAAAGACCAAGGTAATTTATGACACCTCGGACGCTGATCATTGTTGGAGCTTGGATGCAATCCGGCCTTGGAGCTCGGAAGCAGTCCGACATAAAGCTCAAGATTGGAGGCACGTCTGAAGCAGTCCGGCATAAAGCTCGGATGCGAATGCCTGGCTCCATAAAAGATTATTTCCGGCATTAAGCTCGGATAAACTCCTTCAACTTGTTCAAGACCGAGGTAATCTATGATGCCTCGGATGCAGTTCGGCGTTGGAGCCCGGTTGCAAAAAGACACCTCGGATGCAGTTCGGCGTTGTAGTTCGGACGCAAGAGGGCACCGCCGCGCGGGAAACACTTCGAACCCGAGTTGTGGCGTAAAAAGTAACAAGTCATCAATAAAAGCCAAAAACTTAAAGGGCTCCTCGGATGCCCGACATGTGAACTCTTCGGATTCAGCTCGGCGATCCTCAAGATCGAACATGGGAAGATTTGTTGAACCAGTTTTCAAGACCGACGACCGAAGACAAAGAACTATGCGGAAGAACCGAGGAGCGTCCCCAACTTGAAGACCGGTTCAGGGGGCTACTGATGGTGTCCTGGACTAGGGGGTACTCACCACGTCGTCTCCCGACCAGTGCGTCGGGCCGAGGACCCCCAGGGCGATTCACTAATGGGCCACTTCGGGCAACCCATGATGCATACAAGGGAGGTTCCACAAGACTTGGCGCACAAGACAAGGACTCCTCTAAACCCTAGGCCTATGGTGCATTATATAAACCGAGGCCAGGCTAGTCAATAGACGACCTCAATCTTATATTCATTACAACAATCTCGTGGTAGATACGTGTACTCTGTACTATCCCCCATATGAATACAATCAAAAGCAGGACGTAGGGTATTATCTCCTCGAGAGAGCCCGAACATGGGTAAAATCCTGTGTCCATGTTACCAACGCTCCAAGACGCCTATCTTATGACCCCTACTATGAGATATGTCAGATTTGACACCGGCAGCGGCCCACCGGCGCTGTCTGGGCGACACGAGCAGCACGACGCTCGGCACGGGTTCGGCGAGCGTCAGCCATCGGAGCGGTGGAGCGGAGAAGGGGCGAAGCTTGAGGAAGACTTTGACACGCCCCCTACCTGGCACGCCAAATGTCGGATTTCGGGCTCCGCAAAACCCAAAGAAGTTCGAACACAGGGGCGTGTGCGAAGATCCCCAACAGCTTCAACCTCTAGCTCTCAGCTCGACAGCCTAGCCAAACAAGCTCGCACACTCCCGGGAAGAAGATCAACACACGGGGATTTACCCAGGTTCGGGCCGCTGCGAAGCGTAAAACCGTACTCCTGGCTTTTGGTGGATTGCCTCATGAGGAGGTTGGTGGATGAACTAGTACAGTGGTCAGTCGCCTCGCGAGGGTGCTCGGGCGGTGTTTCGTCTTTTTTCTCTACGGAGCAGCCTAGCCTCTATTTATAATGGCCCGGGTCCTCTTCCCTTATCGCAATGGCGGGAAGGGATCCCACAACGGCCAAATTTGAAAGGGGACAGGAGGTACATCTTATCCTGACGAAAGGTGGTCTTCGCCTGCAAAGTAGCTGGTGATGACGCGGTGGTGGGCTCGTTGGTGACATCCATCCTGCCGAGCCCGCTGGTCTGGTCTCGTTGCACCGGAATGGAAACCTTTGGCGGGACGCCTTGGGAACCCGCGTACGCCCCTGCCTCCTTTGCACCAAAGAGGAAACTGTCTCCTCTGCGCGCGCTGGTGCCCGCCTGGTCCGCCTAGCGTCATCCTTGACCTCCCGAGGCCGAGCATTACATAGAGATCTCCGCCGCTCAGGAGGGGGCCTGGGGAGGCTTCTCCCTTCTGGGAGCCTCGGCGTTTTCTCCCTCGCGAGGCGGGACTCTCGCTAGGGCCTTGTCTTGAGTGAAGCCGCGCCGGGCCGTACGGACCGTCGAAGCAGGCCACACCCTGGGCCTCAGGCAGGCAAGTCTGGGTACCCCCGTTCCCAGGACGCCGACAGCGGTTGATGGGTGGAGTAATAGTAATAGGTGCAGGCAGGAGTCGACCTATTTTCTTATGGACGTGATGCCTATATATACATGATCATCGCTATGAATATCACATAACTATGCACTTTTCTATCAATTGCCCAACAGTAATTTGTTTACCCACCGTATGCTTCCTACATGAGAGATGCCATTTGGGAAAACTATGGCCCCGGGTCTATTCACTTATATATTTACAAGCGCTATTAATACCTTGCTACCATTTATTTGCTTTTATTCTATTTTCCAATTTACAACTATCTACTATCATCTACACACTTCATTTGCTTGCAAATAACGAGATCAAGGGGATTGACAACCCTCTTGCCGCGTTGGGTGCAAGTGTTTGCTCTTTTGTGTGCAGTCGCTAAAGACGGTTGTTGATTGGTATTCCTATTGGTTCGATAAACCTTGGTTCTTAACTAAGGGAAATACTTATCCGTATTGTGCTGCAATTACCCGTTCCTCTTCATGGAAAACCCAACACAAATCACAAGTATTATTTATCAGTAACTATCTTATATGGAGTCTTGTTCAAGCCTTTGTGGAGGTAGAGCTGGTTGGATGCCTTGCATGCGTTGTTGATGGCTTTGGCCCAAAAGTTGTATGAAGATTTGAATTCTGCCATCATGGTCCTTTTCGCGTCCATCAACATTCGGTTCTTCCTCTCTGCTACACCATTTTTTGAGGGGTATATGGTACAGAATATTGATGCTTGATACCCTCATCACTCAAAAACTCATCCAAGGTGTAGTTTGTGAACTCGGTGCCGTTGTCACTTCTAATGATAAATATATTTGCATCATGTTGACGTTGAGCTTCATTTTCAAAGTCGATCATGGTTTTTTGGGTTTCGCTCTTCCTCTTGAAGAAATATACCCATGTGTATCTTGAATAATCATCCACAATCACCAAGCAATACTTTCTCCCGCAAAGACTATCAAATGATGGATGCCCAAAAAGATCCATGTGAAGGAGCTCCAAAAGCCTCTTGGAGGATATAATAGTTGTGGGTCAATGAGACGTCTCATGTAACTTTCCTTCGATACAAGCACTGCAAGCATGATCTTTAGTAAAACTAACATTTATTAGTCCACAAACATGGTCCCCATTGAGGAGGCTTTGCAAATATCTCATATTGATGTGGGCTAAACGGCGATGTCAAAACCACCCCACGTAAACTTTAGCCATTAGACATGTCGCAGTCTTAGTGGGCCTCTCCAACCACATAGAGACCGTTCTCAACATATCCAACATAGGCCACTTTAAGATTCTTGCTCCACAAAAGGGCCACGGTATTAAGATCAAAGCAAGTAGAAAAGTCCATGAGTGCAAGTTGATGAACGGAAAGTACATTGTATGCATGGGTCCCAACAATCATGACTTTCTCAATGGTTAAATCCAAAGAGATCACCTCCTTGCCAAGGCCCAATACCTTTGACATTGACGCATCACCAAATTGGACATGAGTGGGCATAGGTGAACTTGCTTGAACGTCCACCACCAAGTCCTTGCTTCCGGTTATATGATTTGTCACTCCACTATCGAGGAACCATGAATCTCCACCGGAAGCAAACTCTTACATAATATCGATGCTAGGTTTTAGGTACCCATTCTTGAATGGGTCCTTTGATGTTAGTGACACTGGTCTGAGGAACCAAAATAGACCATTCAATGCACCCATAAGGAGAACCAACAAATTTGGTATATACATGCCCATCACTAGCATGACATAAAACATAAGAGGGATTAAAATCGTCGGCATTGTTGGGTGGAGTGGTTTTGCCCCTTTTGGCACTACCACTGACCACCTCGTTCTTCTTCTCCTTAGGATCACACTCTCCCTCTTTAGCAAATATAACTTTGAGTGGAAGTGCTTACTTGGTCTTGCTTTTTATTCCTGGTGTTCTTCTTCTTTTGCTTGGGTGCAAACCCAAGTCCCTCATTTGCCACAACTTCCTTTTGATTACTCAAAAGGTCATTGAGGTTCTTCTCACCTTGTATCCAAGTGACAAGGCCTTTCTCTACTTGCTCTTTCAACTTGGCATTTTCTTCAACAAGATGAGCATGCTCACAACAAGAGTTAGTTGCATGAGTATTATCAATTAAAAAAATGGAGGACAAGTGGAAATCTCCTTTGTTAGCTTCACTTGGAGTTGATCAGGAGACTCCTTGAGAGACGCATAAGCACTCTTCAAGGCCTTTTGAGCCTTGTCAAGTAACTCAATTCCTCTTTCAGTCTAGCATGGCCAACCCCAAGTTTAACATCCTCGGATTTAACCACACGAGCAAGAACTTGAGCATGATCATGATATTTCTTTAATTTAGCAAGGTCAACATTTTGTGACTCCTCAAGAGCTACGCGAATACCTTGCTATTCCTTAAGGGCATGAAAGATCCGCAATCTCATTGGCATACTCACGGCTATGCCCTTCCATACTAGAGATGGTCTCTTCGTGGGACTCACTGCTATCATTGGCCTCACCTAGTTGATCCAAGAGAGCAACAAAGTGCTTCTTGGTCTCACCTTTGAGCTTACCCAAGAACTTGTCAAACTCATTCTCATCCACCTTTACCTCCTCTTTTTCATCCACACAATCCATCAAGGAAGGATTAGTCATGATAGTAGTTTTGATGTTGGAGATTACCTTGTTTGTGGACTTGGACATGAGGCACTTGGCGATGGTGGTGAGGTTCTCGTTGGGAGAATTGAAGAGAGACACCAAGGTTGGGGAAGAGGTGGCAATGGCCACAGAGGCCATTGCGATCCCTTCACCGCTAGCATCGTCATTGGAGTTGTACTCTTCATGCACCACCAACCCCTTTTGTGGTGCCTTCTTCGTGAAAGTGTTCTTGTTGGGGAAGGACTTGGCCTTGTCTTCGCGGATGAACTCGCCTCCATTGTCTTCCCTCTTCTCGTAGTGGCAATCCATAACGAAGTGACTCACATTGCCACAATTGTAGTAAGTCCTCACATGTTGCTTCCATTGGATCCACTTGAGTTGTTCTTGGAGAAGTTGGGCTTGGAGTTTCTCTTGTTCCCCAAAATGTCCTTGACGCAAGAGCCATTGTGCTCATGGTAAGCACACTTGGTGTCTTCAGGGCAACACTCTTCTTCATCCTCTTCTTCCTCTTCCGGAATCGCCTTGGCCTTCAAAGCAAGGTTGGGCTTCTTTGACCGATGAACACGAGCTAATGCGTTGTCGGTGCTCTTTTGCAAGATGTTCATTGGAACGAACTCATCTGTCGGCGTTCTGGGAACGGGGTACCCAGACCTACCTACCTGCGGCCCAGGGCATGGCCCACCTCGTCAGCCAAGCACGGCCCGGCGCGACTCCTCTCAAGACAAGGCCCTCGCGAGGACCCGGGCTCGCTGGGGAGGCGGCACCAAGACCAGCAAGGAGTGGGCCTCCTCAGGCCCCCTCCGGAGCGGCGGAGATCTCTATGCAGAACCCGGCCTCAGGAGTCAAGGATGACACAAGGAAGGACAGGCGGGCGCCAGCGTGCCAGGCGGTGCAGTTTCCCCTTTAGTGCAAAGGGGGCAAGGACGTATGCGGGTTCCCAAAGCATCCCCCAAAGGTTTCCATTCTGGTGCAACGAGACCATGACCACGAGCCCCGCAGGGCGGATGTCATCACCGAGCCCACCTCTGCATCATCGACAGCTACTTTGCAGGCGAAGACCACCTTTGGACAGGGCGGGGATGTACTCCTGTCCCCCTTCAAATTTGGCCGTTGTGGGATCCCTTCCCGCCATTGTGATAAGGGAAGAGGACCCAGGCCACCGCTATATATAGAGGCTAGGTTGCACCGTAGCAAGGGGACGAACTGGGCAAAGAACACTCCACCACCAGACTAGCAGAGGGCCAAGAACACCACTTGAGCGTCCTCGCGAGGCTCCTCACCACTGTACTATTCCATTCACCACACCTCCTCGAGAGGCAATCCACCAAAGCAGGGGTAGGGTATTACGCTTCGCAGCGGCCCAAACCTGGGTAAATCGTTGTGTTCATCTGCTTCCTCGTCATCGTGCGAGTTCATCGGCCTAACCATCGGGTAGCGAGCTAGGAAGGGCGAGGCTGTAGGGGATCTTCGCGCACGCCCCTGTGTTCGAATCTTAAGGGTTTTGCGGAGCCCGAAATCTGACATTTGGCGCGCCAGGTAGGGGTCGTGTCAAAATTTCCCCACTCGCGGCGACAAACGAGCCCCGGCTCGGCGACCCCATGGCAGACGGAACCCCCGACGCAGGCCGGCCCTCGGCGCGCGGTAGCGCCATGGCGCGCGCGGCCGGCCCCGTGGTCGCGTGCATCCTCGGCGGATCACAGGCGCCCACCTCCGGTCGCCAGGTCAAGCAGTTCTTCCGCCGCGCAGGAGCGATTCGGCCATGGTCCGAGCCCATGCCGCCTCGGACGTGACCGGAGACCGACATCACCTTCGGCCCCGACGACCACCCCAAGACAACGACGGCTGCCGGAACGCTCGCCATGCTGTGCACGCCGACCATTAGGGGCGTGGCCGTCTCCAGGACCCTCATAGATGGTGGCGCCGGCCTCAACGTCATCTCCGTGGAGGCCTTCGACGCGCTGCAGCTACCCCGCGACCAACTCACGCCTTCAAGGCCCTTTTCTGGGGTGTCCGGGGGATCCGTCGTCCCCGTGGGGGTGCGCCTCCCCGTCACCTTCGGCACCCACTCCAACTTCCGCACCGAGCAGATCGATTTCCCGTACAACGCGATACTCGGCTACCCCACCCTCGCCCAGTTCATGGCGGCAACGCACCCGGGCTACAACGTCATCAAGATGCCCGGGAGCGGCGGCGTCCTCACCGTCATGGGGGACGTCAGGGACACATCCCACGCGCTCAAGCTCGCCTACAAAGCGGCGGCCGCGGCACGCCCCGGAGCCGGGGACACCACACAAGCCACGGAGGGCTCCGGAGGTGACCTCGACGTTGCGCCGGTAAAGAAGAGGCAGTTGTTCTCTCAGAGCCAGGCAGAGACGAAGCAGGTGCCAGTGGATGAAGGAAGCCCTGGCCCCACTTTCACCATCGGGGCCAACTTACCCCAAGAGCAAGAGGAGGCGCTGGTGGTCTTCCTCCGGGCAAACAAGGGCGCATTCGCGTGGAGCGCCTCCGACCTGGTGGGGGTCCCGAGGGACGTGATCGAGCACCACCTCATGGTGTGCCCGAATGCGCGTCCGGTGAAGCAAAAGGCAAGAAAGCAAGCCCAAGAGAAGCATGTGTTCATCACCCAGGAGGTCGGCAAGCTAAAGGAGGCTGGGGTCATCCGGGAGGTGCATTACCCGGAGTGGCTCGCCAACCCGGTGGTCGTCCCGAAGAAGTGCGGGAAGGAGCGAATGTGTGTCGACTTCACGAGCCTCAACAAAGCCTGTCCCCAAGACCCGTTCCCGCTGTCGCGCATCGATCAGATCATGGATTCCACCGTGGAGTGCGACCTCCTATGCTTCCTGGACGCTTTCTCGGGCTACCATCAGATCAAAATGGCGGTGGAGGACGTCGAGAAGACGGCCTTCCTCACCTCGTGCGGGGTGTTCTTCTACACGTGCATGCCCTTCGGGCTTCGGAACGCCGGGGCGACCTTCTAGCGGCTGATGCACATCACCCTAGGGCCGCAGCTCGGGAAGAATGCAGAAGCTTACGTCGACGACATCGTGATCAAGTCCAGGGAGGCCAAGACCCTGGTCGAGGACTTGGAGGAGACGTTCGCCAGCCTGAGAGAGGTGAACCTGAAGCTCAACCCCAAGAAGTGCGTCTTCGGGGTCCCATCGGGCAAGCTGCTCGGTTTCCTGGTGTCACACCGGGGAATCGAGGCGAAGCCGGAGAAAGTCAAGGCCATAAACAAGATGAGCGCGCCCCAGACCCTCAAGGAAATGCAGAAATTGGCAGGTTGCATGACCTCCCTGGGGCGCTTCATCTCCAAACTCGGCGAGCGGGCCCTGCCGTTCTTCAAGATCATGAAAAGGAAGGGCCCCTTCGAATGGACTCCGGAGGCAGACACGGCCTTCGATGAACTCAAGCAGTACCACACGAGCCCGCCGGTGATGGTGGCGCCTCGTCCTCGGGAGCCCCTGCTGCTATACCTGGCTGCCACCCCCACTCCGCCAGCGCTGCGTTGGTGGCGGTCAGGGAGGAGCGAGCGGGCACCCGCGCCACATCGACGGGCACCAGCGGCCCCCCTGACATGCAGCAAGGAGGGTCGCAAGGTGCCGAGAAGCCTGCTCCTCCCCAAGACGGAGCTCCTGAGGCCCCAGCCGCTCCGACGCCCCCTGAGGCGCTCGGGGCTCCTGAGGCCCCGACCGCCCCGGGGGCCCACGAGGCGCCCAAGCCTTCTGAGCCACCCACGGACCAGGGCACCGCAGGGGGCTTCACCCTCGTCGAACAACCTGTGTACTACGTCAGCACGGTGCTGCGGGACGCGCGCTCACGCTACCCCATGCAACAGAAGCTCCTCCTAGCACTTCTTGTCGCTTCAAGGAAACTGCGCCACTACTTCCAGGGGCACCCCATCAAGGTCGTCTCTGCGTACCCCTTGGAGAAGGTCCCGCGCAACCCCAACGCGGCAGGAAGAGTTGCCGATCGGAACATCGAGCTGCAGGCCTTCAACATAGAGTTCAGCACAACCAGGGTCATCAAGGGGGCGGCCCTAGCCGACTTCGTGGCGGAGTGGACAGACGCCCCTGACCGGGGGCTGGACGGGAGCCAGTCCCTCGCCCCAGGTGATGAGGTGCCCGAGGGATGGATCATGCACTTCGATGGAGCCTTCGCGCACATGGGAGCAGGGCTGGAGTCGTGCTCACCTCCTCGGCAGGGGACAAGCTCCGCTACGCCGTGCAGCTCTGTTTCCAGCATGGAGAGAAGGTCTCCAACAACATCGCGGAGTACGAAGGCCGCATCGCTGGCCTCAAGGCGGCGGCGGCCATGGGGGTTCGGTGCCTCACCATCAAGGGCGACTCCCAGCTCCTCGTCAACTTCTCCAACAAAGATTATACACCCAAGGACGAGCACATGGAGGCGTATCTGGGAGAGGTACGTAAGATCGAAAAATGTTTTTAGGGCTTGGAATTGCAGCACGTCCCGCACGGCGCGAATAGGGAGGGCGTCGCGCCGCGAGCCCCAGGAGCCGGGCGTCTTCGAGGAGCGACTCTTCAAGCCTTCCGCGGCACCCTCAACCGAGGATTTGGCGCCACGGAGTAAGGAGCTCCCCTCAGCTCCGCCCATGGGGGCTCCAGACTGTGGCCCGGCCTCAGGAGGCTGGCTACTCCTGGCGCTGGAGCCTCAGGTCGACGACTGGATGTAGGAGTTCAGGGCATACCTACTCCACGGGACACTGCCAAAAAAGGAGGAAGACGCAGAGCGCGTAGCGCGGCAGGCCACGGCTTACTGCCTGCAGGACGGCGACCTGTACCACAGGCGCCCGAATGATGTCGCGCTGCGGTGCATCTCCAAGGAGCAGGGGTGCGAGCTGCTGGCCGACATCCACGGAGGAGACTGCGGGCACCACTCCTCGTCGCGCACCCTTGCAGGAAAGGCGTTCCGATCAGGCTTCTACTGGCCCTCGGCGCTTAACGACGCCATCGAGCTGGTCCGGTCTTGCGAGGCCTGCCAGTTCCATGCCAAGCAGATTCACCAGCCCGCACAGGGCCTCCAGACCATCCCGCTCTCCTGGCCCTTCGCGGTCTGGGGGCTGGACATACTGGGGCCCTTCCCGCGGGCGGCGGGAGGGTACCACTATCTCTACGTCGCCATCGACAAGTTCACCAAATGGGCAGAAGTGGAGCCTGTGCGCACCATCCCAGCCGGATCAGCCGTCAAGTTCATCAAGGGCCTCGTAAGCCGATTCGGTGCCCCCAACCGCATCATCACCGACAACGGTTCGCAGTTCACAAGTAACCTCTTCAGGACCTATTGTGCTAACCTTGGAACGCAGATATGCTATGCCTTGGTAGCCCACCCACGGAGCAACAGCCAGGCGGAACGCGTCAACGCGGAGGTCCTGCGGGGCCTCAAGGCAAGGAGCTTCAAGAAGAAGCTTGAAGCTTGTGGCAGGGGTTGGGTTGATGAGCTTCAGTCCGTGCTGTGGTCCATCCGCACAACCGTGACTAAGCCCACTGGCGAGACCCCGTTCTTCCTCGTCTACGGAGCTGAAGCCGTCCTCCCACACGAGATCAAACACCGGTCCCCTCGGGTCTTGGCATTCGACGAGGAGCGTCAGGATGCCGCGCGAGGAACAGACCTCGTGCTCAGGGAGGAGGCGCGCCGCCAAGCCTCGCTCCGAGCTACGAGGTATCAGCAGGCGCTGCAGTGCTACCACTGCCGTAACATCCGCTCCAGGACCCTCGAAGTCGGAGACCTCGTCCTGAGGCGGGTCCTCTCCAGGGAGGGCTTGCACAAACTCTCGCCCATGTGGGAGGGCCCGTTCAAGGTCGCTCACGTCTCCAGGCCTGGCGCCGTGCGCCTGGAGACTCAGGACGGGGTCCCCATCCAGAATGCCTGGAACATCCAGCACCTCCAGAAGTTCTACCCGTGACACTCTCACGTAATAATGAGTGGGATGTATACGCCCGGAGCCCCCCAAGGACGCGGAGGGGTTCCTTCCCATGCAACGTGGATGCCCTACGCTCAGTGCTAGGGGAAGACGAAGACCGTGACACTCTCACGTAATAATGAGCGGGCTGTATACGCCCGGAGCCCACTGAGGACGCGGAGGGGTTCCTTCCCATGCAACGTGGATGCCCTACGCTCAGCGCTGGGGGAAGACGAAGACCGTGACACTCTCACGTAATAATGAGCGGGCTGTATACGCCCGGAGCTGTAGGACCGAAAGTATGTCTAGAGGGGGGGGGGGTGATTAGACTACTTGACCAAATAAAAATTCTACCTTTTCCCAAATTTTAGAGTTGGCAGATTTTAGCATTCCATGGCAAGTCAAGTACACCCTACACATGCATGTCTAAGAGTATAGCATCGGAAAGTAACAACAAGCATGAGTAGAAAGGATAGGGTAGGAAGATCAAACGCAATTGTAGACACGATGATTTTTCCCGTGGTTCCGATAGGTGGTGCTATCGTACGTCCACGTTTATGGAGTCTTCAACCCACGGAGGGTAACGGTCGCGAGAGTCCACAGAGGGCTCCACCCATAAGGGTCCACGAAGTAGCAACCTTGACTATTCCATAACGGCTTCCGTCCACGAAGGACTAGCCTCACTATGGGTAGATCTTCACGAAGTAGGCGATCTCCTTGCCCTTACAAACTTCTTGGTTCAACTCCACAACACGAAGTAGGAGGCTCCCAAGCGACACCTAACCAATCTAGGAGGCACCACCCTCCAAAAGGTAATGGGCACCACTAGGCATCAGACTATTGATGTTTGGCACCCTATCAGACCAGTCCTTCGCCGTTCGATCCAAAGCATGGTGGACGTCCGATGTAACTAGTAATTAGGCCCGTGAGTTTTTCTAATTTGTTTCGTTAATTGAGTGCTTCGTCATAACTGCCCCCGCATCCATCGGACTTCTGGCTTTTCATGTGAGTAGTACGTGGGCTTGAGGTAGCGTGAGCCTGGTAGTTAGCTTACATGCATCTGCATGATGCACGGACCTAGCTTCCGTCAATCACTTGTCATCCATGTACATGCTTCCTAATTCATTATTTTGCTTCCAGGACAACAAAGTATCCTGTGGTTCCCTCAAAAAATTATGCTTCCATGGATATAATATTTTGCTTCCTTTGTGACAGAAATTTGATTCAATTTAATATTTTTATTAAAAAATTGAAAAAATATTTTTTAACAATTGTTTACTACTTGCTTCCTTTGTGGACACATTTTATTTGGTTTACTATAAATTTACTTGCTTCATACACAGTTTTATAATGCTTCATGTACTTCCTTATATTAATTGGAAACTTTATTAAACTTTTTCCTATATACTAGGAAAATTTGCTGCTAGTGCATAACAGATTTGCCTCGATCAAGGGAGCATGATGTATGACATTGAGTATCTTCCGCACACCAATATTTGCTTCCAGCTTTATTTGTAATATTTGCTTATAAACCTATCTCCTAGTAACAAATATTTTGTGATAGAATGATTGTTCCATTAACTAGAGAATTCATCCAACCAAACAGTGATTTGCTTCCATCAAATAGAACAAATATTTACACTAGTTTCAAAAGCATCAATCTCTTGCTTCCATCAACTATAAAATTGCTTGCAACCAAAGTAGTAATAAAATTGCAACCGAAATGATCTTTTCGGTATAAAGAGTTTTTTTTTGCTTCACAAAGAAATCACGTGGAACAGAACATGTTTGATGATGCATTGAAACAGACTAATACGTACAGTGTGAACACAAATTTACAAATCGATTTACAACAAAAGCAAAATACTATTACAACACTATTTTCAGTCGTAGTTGACACAACGGCGGGCGACAATCTGATCATGACAAGATCCGCATTTGCCATGAGCTCTGCGTCGCTCGTCGTAGAACTGACAACTTAGAGCCCGGTTGGTCTAGTACTCAAACACATTACATCATTATTGAGAATCTGTACACTTGAAGCATTCGGTGGGAAAGAAGGAGGCACACAATTTAGAGGCTGATACAAAAATCCACTAAATAAAGCACAATGGTTGTATAATAAAATTCATGAACAAAAGCAACACTGGCAATGGTTGAAGCAGACACTAGTATCGGATAATGGTTGAAGCAAAACGTTTTGTACAATAAAAGTAGCACATACTTCCAATGGTGGAAGCAAAAAATTCATCACCATAGAACCATATGCAAGAATCAATGAAGCATGGTTGCTAGGAAGCAATATCTTTATTTTCTCGCAACATATATAAAAGACACACTAGAGGAAAAAAAATTGCTACCATGATCAGATGCATAAAATTGTGCTTCATGAATAAATTACAATTTCAGTCAAAAGGAAGCAAAGTCATCGGCAGTAAGAAGCTTATTTGTTAAACAAAGTATGGCAATTTGTATGAAGTGTGAAAATATGGCAGCTCAAGATTATTATTCTTGGTTGGAAGATAAAACATTGATAATGGGGAAAAAACTAATATTGTGGCCAACAAGAGGATGCATGTTTTGTGTCGCATACATACAACTTTATCCAATTTTCTATTGCCCAATGGAAGCAATTTTCTAGCTCAAAAGAAACAAAAAGATTAAAAAATTAAGATGTATCATGGTAAGAAGCACAAAAAAGTGCACTCGCATCATAAGTAGGAAGCGGTTGAAGAAAAAATTGAGTACCATAGAAGCGTTTGTGAGAAATAAAAGTTAAAGCAGCTAAAGCAAAATTTCAGTACATAGGAGCATATGTAAGAAATAAAAGTAGAAACAGGTGAAACAAAATATCACTACCATAGAAGCATATGCGAGAAATAAAAATGGGATTGATGACTGCATGGAGTAATAATTCACCAAGCACCAGGTCCTGTCAAGTCTCCATTCAGTCAGACCTTCAAGAGCTGAGAAAGAGTAAACATTAAGAAGATTACCTCGGTGTTTTTCATGAATGAGTTTTTTTCACTTGTCGTGAAGACCTAAGACATTATCCTTTAATTGACCCACCACATATCGACTCTTGGGCATACAATCCGCTTCGCCTTGCTTCATTGTCGAGTGTCACCTGAGAAGATAAGAAATGCAATAAGTTAGAAATCTGGAAAAGCGGGGTTAGAGGGAATAAACAGATACATTTCCTGTCTGATGGAAATAGTTGCATGGTAGCAAGACATAGAGATAAGAAAAAAAATTAAACACGGTACAGTACAACAAGAATCTGATGTCAAGCATGGAATTATAAGGAATAGATATTGGCTTGGAAATCTTGCATGCCACTAATTCGTTAGGAAATCATGGAAGCATATTGTTACACAAATTAGAGAAGCATGGTTGTAGTGTGGCGCTCAAATTGTACATAAGAAGCACATATAGGAGACCTACGAAGCATGGATTCGGAAGCAAAAGTCTGTTGCTATCACAACATAGATGTGACGTGTTGGAAGCATCCTGTTGTGAATGAAAAAGATAGCATGTCTGCTTTCAAGATCTGGGTGCTGAAATTTGTGATGCACAAATCAATCTCATCAACCTAACTAACTGGGGTCATGTGGGCATACATGAAATAAAGTTATGCACACACATGAAATCAACACACGTCCATTTGAATATAAAAGTATAATCTAATACGACCATGCTGATTCGTACTTCAACTTTGCAGGACTAGGTGCTTATGGTATTTGTTCGTTGATATAGCGAAGAAATCAGAACCTTAATTATGTTGAAGATGCAACTCGTTGGTGGTGGAGCCGTGCACACCTGATGCCATGGAGATGATGGGCGCGCCCGTCTAATGGAGGACCGGGGACGGCGGCGAGGTCGCGCGGGGGCCGCATCAAGGGGAACAGATCCGGCGGTGCGGTCAGCAGTGGACGGTCTATGCGCGGAGGCGAGGCTAGGTCGAAGCTCGATGTGCGCAGGAGCTAAAGTTTTGGCGGAGTTGTCGGAGAGAACAGGAGAGGCATGGTGGATGGCGAGCTCGGAGGTGAGGTCTGACGGAGGAAAGAGAGAGGAACGGGAAATCCGTGAGAGATGGATTATGCGAGGGATTAGGGGGCGGTTATGGAAACGTATCTTCATGAAAACCGGGTGGTTAGCAACGGGACGAGGGACTATGCTCAGGCGTGGGATTAATAAAGCATCGACGGAGCACGAGTGGTCTGAGAATTGCTTCGTATCAGACTATAGATACAAAGCGTTTCCCAAAGGTAATAGGCTCGGCAATGATGATGAACTCCTTGCTCTTGTGCTTCAAGATGATAGACTCCTCAACACACAATCACTCTCTCACAGATTTGGCTTGGTGGAAGAGATGGGATTGGTGGAAAGCAACTTGGGGAGGCTAGAAATCAAGATCCATATGGTTGGAGTGGAAGATCTTGACCTCAACACAAGGGTAGGTGGCTCTCTCTCAGAAAACTGGATGGGGCAAGTATGGAATAGTTCTGAGTGCTTCTCTTTCGAGTGGGTGGTGATGAAGGGGTATATAAAGGCATCCCCAAAAATCCAACCATTACACACAAAATGACCAACTCGGTGACACCGATGTGTTAATCTCGGTGGTACCGAAGTGACCAAAAGGTGGCAACTTTTGAATCTCGGTGAGACCGATATATGAAACTCGGTTGCACCGATAAGGTGACCAACGGTCAGATTGCCCATTCTCGGTGACGCCGATCCAACAATCTCGGTGGTACCGATATTGTGAATTTGCGTAACACAAAGTTGGCAACCTAAACTCGGTGGCACCGAAGCAGAATCGGTTGCACCGAAGTGGCTAGGGTTTGGCTGAGTCTGTCTGAGTATGGGAATCGGTGGCACCGAGTGGAAGTGTTGGTTGCACCGATTTTGGATATTTGACTTTGGACAGACTTTTGTGGAAGAGCTTGTGGGAGTTTTTGGTGACTATCACTTATGCACGTATGAGCATTTTGTTCACCAACAAAACCTTACCCCCTTTTAATAGTATTGGCTTTCTTATGGACTCAAAGTGATTTCTCACAAATGTAAAATGTAGAGTCCTCTTTCTTGAAGCTTTGCCAATCCATTTCCTTGCATCTTGGGGTATTTCCACAATCTCTTTGCCATCCCTGTCATTGAAATTTTCTTGAAATATACTTAGTGGAAACATTAGTTCAATGACTTATATGTTGTTATTAATTACCAAAACCACCAAGGGAGCAAATGTGCTTTCAATCTCCCCCTTTTTGGTAATTGATGACAACATATAGATCAAAGCTTTGACATATGATATAATCAATGAATATAATCGTCGCTTTGAGAAGTATGTGATAAGCAAGAGCTCCCCCTAAATTTGTGCATTATTTTTAAATTTGCGTTTGAATGCAAATGCACAATCGATTAGGTACATGGGGCACTTCTTCCATGTCACATACATCTTGGTGGTGTGCGAGAATAATAAGAATGAACATCATAGCACAACACAATCAAGCAATGGTAATGATCATCTCATAAGCATTAAGATGATAGGAAATAGTAGCACAACACACATAAGCGTGTGATCAAAACACACATAAGTTCAACACAAACACATCAAAAGACAATTGTTTTTGAAAAAGCAATAAAAACCAAACGCTCTCTCACTCGAAGCCTAAAGATCTATATACACTTCTGCCCCTTTGGCAACAAGTTACCAAAAAGTTCAAAGGCATATATCTAAGCGTTCTTGGGCTGATCTCCTCCGGTTGTTGATGAAGGAGTCGAGAGAACAGCGTCGGCGAAGATCTCTGCAGATGTCGTGGATGGAGTTGGAGTGGCAACTGGAGGAACTGGAGCTGATGGAGCAGGAGCTGAGATGACAGTAGCAGGAGCTGATGAAGAGGGCCTCAAGTCTGGAGCTGGCACGGTGGCTGATCTGGCCTGGGTAGTGAAGTGTGTGCCTGGCCTGAGAGGTGAGTCATCCTCATCATCATCATCTGAAGAATCAGGAAGAGGCACTGAGTCAACTTCCTTCTTGAGCTCATTGACTGTCGTAGTCAGCCCATCCACCTTATCATTAAGGGTCTTGATCCTGTTTTCAAAGATCGTGACAAGACTGTTTTGATTGTTCAAGATGTCCATAATGTCCTTCTGCATGCCCTGAACTGATGAGATCAACAGATCCATTTGCTCGTTCCTGGATCTAGGGACCTGAGCACTAGTGGCTCTAGCTGCCTCTGCCTCTGCCTGAGCTGCAGCAGATGTGGGATGTTCTGGGTCCATCACCACAATGTTGTCCTCAAGATCTGGCTGTAGGGGCAAATGGGGTCTGTCCAGAGCAAAGATGTGCTTCTCCAACTTGGAGTTGATGAGCATCTGGATGTAGGGTGCATAGCAGCAAGAGCGCTTCTGATCAGCAGCAACCCTCTTAACTGTCTCAGCAATCAAGTCCATGACTCTAATCCTGGTGTGTCTGTCAAGATGGATCAGCATGTTGATGGAGTAGCCTCGGATCATCTTGTCATCTCCTGACTTGGGCATCAAAGTATGCCTCAGAATGGTGTTCATGGTACGAAGGCCAGCCTGGAGAAAGTAGATGGATCCTAGCTTGTGAGACTTCAAATGAGCAGCAGGGATCTCATTGTACATGTTGGCCATAGCATTGTGGCTCTCCTTGGATTCTGAGTAGACATCCAAGTCACCATCATGTACCTCAGGGACTCCTAAGATTGCAGCCCATTCATCAACAGTGGACTCATAACTTGCACCTTCAGTCATCCATACGATTCTACCATCTCCATAGAAATGTGCAGTGGAGTAGAATTGCATGATCATCTCATCATTCCAAGCAGTAAACTCTCTGCCAACAAACTCATCCAAACCAATGCAGTGGAAATTGTCTTGGACAATTGGAAAATAGTCTTCATTCTCCTTCATGAATTTCCAGTCCACATATCTCATGTCACTCAAAGCTGGACTCTTGTCAAATAGCACAGTTTCATAGAAATCATGTTGCTCTTTGGTGTAGAATCAGTAGTCCACAGCTGTCTTCCTCCTTTGGGCATATGGATCAGCAGCTCTCCATGCCCTCAAACCAGAATCCTTCCTCTTCTTCATGTCTTCAGCAAGTGGGTAGCTGGCATTATGTACTGGAAGGTGTGGTCTAAGCTTCATCAAAGCAGACATAGCATCTTCATCCTCGACTCTGGAGGTAGTTCCCTTGTTCTTTTCAGAAACTGGAATTTGCCTGGACAACCTCTTGGGCTTTTCAGCAGCAGCCTTCTTGGGGACAGACTTGGTGCTCTTGGATGTGCCAGTCTTTGGCATAGCATCAGCCATAAGCTTCTTTTGCTTCTTCTTGGGAGGGGCCTTGACAACCTGTTCTTCCTCCTCCTCAGCATCAGCACCAGCAGCCTCCTCTGGATCTTCAAACATGGAAGTCTGCCTACCAGTGATATAGACAATCCTCTTCCTAGCTCCCTTCTTCTCCCCTGCCTTCTTAGGCACAGACTTCTTTCGGGGCTCAACATTCATGGTAGCTCTAGCACTTTCAGGTGCTCTCATAGCTTCAGAGCTAGCATATTCTTTCCTGACAGCTCTCCTTGAAGAGGTAGCTTCATTTGCAGCTTTCTTGGCAGCCTTCTCTTGCTTCTTGGCAAGAATCTCCTCTGGCACAAAATCTGAATCCTCCTCATCTGAATTCAGCTTCTTCCTGGCCCTAGTAGCAGCCTTGGGCAACCCATGAGAACTGGGAGTGCCTGGATCTGAAGAGGAACTGGACTCAGGACTAGTGCCTGAACTCATCACAATGTTCTCCTCTTGGAAGTTGTTCTCACTGCCCTCAGCACTTGACATACTGACCCTGTGAATAGAGTATAGAGGAGCAAAAGAAGATGAGTCATCACAAAATGTACAGCTGGTTTTTGAAAGTTTGAACAAAAGATTCTCAAGGTTTACATTCTGTCACATGAAAATCGGTACAGTCGAAGCAAAAATTTCGGTGCTACCGAGACTGACTTTCTCCTTAATAGAAACTTGGCACTCTTTTCGGTAAGACCGAAAAGAAGTACTCGGTTTCACCGAGATAGTTCTCAGCAGCACAGACAGGCAAATCGGTGACACCGATTTGTTCGCTTCGGTTCCACCGAGTTCCATCGCGCGGACGGTAAACCCTAGAAAACCGATCATTCTCTAATCTATGGAATTTTCTCGTGGATAGGAAGACGTGCAAGCAGTGGCTTATAGATAAAATAACTTCAATGTGCAAGATTCGGACGGGGAGCGCAAAGAAAGATCGAATCCGTACCCTAGCTTGGTGACGGATCCGCTACGGTGGCGACGGCGGCGAAGATGCCCGTCGACGGCGAGGATCCCAGCGGCGGAGGAGCGCGGGGAGACAAGGGCGACGACCAGGGGGTCCTTTTGAATTTGCCAACTTTTCTGGAACAAAGCTCGGAGTTTTTCTTCAACTATGTTTAAAAAAAGGGAGGGTCAAGGATGCATTTTCGTTGCCATTTCCTATCTCTAGTTTCTCTCTCTTCGAGTCAAGCACTCGCCTGCTTTCCTCCCCCTCGCACCCCGCGAGCGGGGGCTGGGGGCACGGTGCTCGCACCTCGCCAAGGCCTTGGCGCTCGGATCCTCGCATGGTACTCCCAGATGAGTCAGCAGGCGCGTGTCGCTTCGTACTCGCTCGGGAGCTCCAATCCTCGGGAGGACCGCCCCTCCCGGGACAAGAAACAAAAATCTTTCTTTGGGGAGCCACTTGAGCGTCAAAGGAGGTTCCTGAGCAACGCACCTCAGGAGCCTTACCGGTCATATAGCCACTCGCCCCTTGGTGTCGTCCTTGGTGATCCGGTCGGCATCAAGGGTGTCGAGGCCTAACCTCGTAGTTGCGTCCTTGGTGATCCGGTCGTACACTACGGTGGTCGGGAAATGTGTGGGACTGGGACCTGCCGACGTAGAGCTGCTTGAGCGTCAAAGGGGGCTCCTGAGCAGCGCGCCTCAGGAACCTTACCGGTCATATAGCCACTCGCCCCTTGGTGTCATCCTTGGTGATCCGGTCGGCATCAAGGGTGTCGAGGCCTAATCTCGTAGTTGCGTCCTTGGTGATCCAGTCGTACATTACGGTGGTCGGGAAATGTGCGGGACTGGGGCCTGTAGACACAGAGTGCCGAAAGGGCTCCCAACCCACCTTGCTCGCAGGAGGAAGAAGCCCCCTGGGACCTCCGAGTCCCACAAGCGTCGCTGCCGCGCCTCCCCGACACAGAAGCCTACCGCGAGCATGTCAAGCTAAGTACCCTAAGCATGGCCGGCAGGAGGTTTCAATTAACAGTAGCGTAAAGGCCAGGACACATGATAAAGGTGCTGATAAAAGAGGCAAGCGCCCAAATTCATTACACGCCCACAGGGCTCCCCTTGGTTCTTTGACTGCAGGAACGAAAAAAGGGGAGGAGAAAGAAAGTGAAGAAGCCCCCACAGGGGCTGCAGCTCCTGGAGCCCTGGCGTCGGCACGCCAGCGCTCAGTCAGTGTCTTCCTCTTCCTTCACGGGCCCGTGGAGACGCGCCGGCACAGGCACTTCAGGAGCGGAGGAGCGACGCCGAGGCGGCTGGCTAGCCCCCGAGGTCCGGGCGTGCCGGCGCGGTGGCGCGTTGTAGCTGCTGTCACTGCTGTCGCTCGGGCTCTCCTTGGAGGGCTGTCGCTGCCGCTGGAGGTGCGGCGCCCGTCGTGAAGGGCAAGGTCATCTCCAAGATCGCCGCGGCCGTCGTCTTCCGGGCAGCACCCCAGTCGCTCGCCCTCTACCCCGAAGATCTTGACGAAGAGCGTCGCCGCCCCGTCGAACTTGAAGTGAAGGGTCCGCCTCCCCTCCAGGCCACGAGCGCGGGCAAACGTCTGCCACTCGCGGTTCAGGTACACATAACCCCCGGGGGTGACCTCGACCTCCACCCACGATGCCGCGCTACAACAACCGTCGGCCTGCAGCCATAGGCCAACGGGCCCCCCGGCCGGCAGCGCCCCCGCAAAGAAGCGCGGAAGTTGAAACCAAGCGGCCTCCGGCCTCTCCGCCCACACCACGAACTCTTGAGCCGTGTCGGCTGAGTGGAGTCACAGGCATGGCGGCCGGGGTGCCATCGCCGACCTCCCGCCGCGGGCGTGACCACCGTGACTACTGCGGCCGCCCGCGCTGGACGAAGCCCCGCCACGGTCGCCGAAGGTAACGCCGGACCGCCCTGGTGTATGACCGCGCCCACGGGGAACCACCGCCGGCGTCAAAGCATGCTTCTGGGGACGACTGAGGCCCCTCCTAGGCGGCGGTGGAGCAGGGCCCTCCCCGGAGGCCTTCCCCTTCTCGGCGGCGGAGAACTTCCTCACTGAAACCATGACTGGGGGAGTGGCGGCTCAGAGATTGGGAGGCGAAGAAGACAAAGATGTGTTGAGGGCTTTCTCGCCCTCGCCCGCTTATATACAACCGAGGGCCAACCAGCGCCCCCTCACATCCCGGGAGGCGTGCAGCTTCTGAAGGGTCACATCTGCGCAGCCCAAGGAGAGAAGGCCAAGGGAACAGCCGCATTCATATAAGGGTAATGATGGTCGGCGCTGCACACGGGTGTCGCATCAATTTGACTTGGGGCAGTTCCTGACACCCTCGGGAAGCGGGGGCGTCGCCGCCCAGGCGCACTACATCAACCGCACGACGCGCGCCAGACCTGGCCCGCAGGCGTTTGGGGCCCGTGGCGCTTCGGGCCATCCTTAAGACTTCGCCCAGAAGCCAGCTCGGGCGCCCCTTGGGCCCGGGGGCTACTGTCGGCATTCTGGGAACGGGGGTACCCAGACCTGCCTGCCTGCGGCCCAGGGCATGGCCCACCTCGTCAGCCAAGCACGGCCCGGCGCGACTCCTCTCAAGACAAGGCCCTCGCGAGGACCCGGGCTCATGAGGGAGGCGGCACCAAGACCAGCAAGGAGTGGGCCTCCTCAGGCCCCCTCCGGAGCGGCGGAGATCTCTATGCAGAACCCGGCCTCAGGAGTCAAGGATGACGCAAGGAAGGACAGGAGGGCACCAGCGCGCCAGGCGGTGTAGTTTCCCCTTTAGTGCAAAGGGGGCAAGGACGTACGCGGGTTCCCAAAGCATCCCCCAAAGGTTTCCATTCTGGTGCAACGAGACCACGACCACGAGCCCCGCAGGGCGGATGTCATCACCGAGCCCACCTCTGCATCATCGACAGCTACTTTGCCGGCAAAGACCACCTTTGGACAGGGCGGGGATGTACTCCTGTCCCCCTTCAAATTTGGCCGTTGTGGGATCCCTTCCCGCCATTGAGATAAGGGAAGAGGACCCATGCCACCGCTATATATAGAGGCTAGGTTGCACCGTAGCAAGGGGGACGAACTGGGTGAAGAACACTCCACCACCAGACTAGCAGAGGGCCAAGAACACCACTTGAGCATCCTCGCGAGGCTCCTCACCACTATACTATTCCATCCACCACACCTCCTCGAGAGGCAATCCACCAAAGCAGGAGTAGGGTATTATGCTTCGCAGCAGCCCAAACCTGGGTAAATCGTTGTGTTCATCTACTTCCTCGTTATCGTGCGAGTTCATCGGCCTAACCATCGGGTAGGGAGTTAGGAAGGGCGAGGCTGCAGGGGATCTTCGCGCATGCCCCTGTGTTCGAATCTTAAGGGTTTTGCGGAGCTCGAAATCCGACATCATCCAACACTTCACTTGAAGACGAGGTGTGGAATCTAGTCTTTGATGGATCGCGGAGAACATGCCTTTGTTGAATGGCATGATGGCCTTGAGGAACTTGTGCTTGACCCAACTGTCATCCGTGTCCTTGCTCCCATGGTCTCGGAGTGAGACAGCAAGAGCGGTCAATCGTTGGTAAAGCTCACGAGGATATTCATCTTCATTAATCACAAACTCGTTGGCTTCGTCAAGCATAACCTCAAAGTTGGAGCGTTGAATGCTCGAGATTACTTTGTACAATGAGTTGATGTGCGCCCAGCATCTTTGGCAATGGTAAAGGGGCCCAAGTGAGGAAGCTCTTCGGGAAGCATGGCGGCTTGAAGAATGAACAATGCGGATGCATTAAGTTGGTTGTCCACTTCTTCTCATGGGGTCATGTTGCTTGGGTCATGAGGATAGAACCCTTGCTCGATAATCCTCTAAATTGTGTTGAGTTGTGATTCAAATGAGACTTGATACAAGAAAACCAATTAGAAAAGTTAGTGAAATGAAGTTTGCGGGGAGGCCCATGAGAATTCATATGAGGAGATGGGACCGGTCTCCAGAGACCGGGGGAGGAGCAACCGCGACATGGATGCCCGACCCATTATTTCCTTGAGGAGTACTAGGCTTTAAGCTACAAGTCGTTTCCTTGTCGGAGTCAGCTTCCGTGTCCAAGGAAGTAGGATTAACTACTTGCTTGGGCTCAGTGAGTGGTTTGATGATCTCAAAAAATTTAGTTAACGTGTCCTTGACCTCGTCCACTATGGTAGCTCTAAGTGAGGCCATAGCCTCATTCAAAGCAACCCGAGTGATCGAGGTCGTGTCCACGACCGCGAGGGCGTCCGCATCCTCCAAACCCAGGCCGGTCATACTCTTTAGGCGGTAAATCCCTTAATAAAGAGACGCAGATCTGATACCAAATGAAAGGATCGATACGGTCAGCTAGACGAAGGGGTGAATAGATGATTAAAAAAATTTAACTTCTTTTTGTAAATTAATCTAAACAATAAGGTTGTCTAGATATACGACTAGGTGGACAACCTATATGAAGAGCTTAACAATAACAACAAATGCAAGCACAAGATAAAAACATAATATAGCTTGCACAAAGTAAAGGTAAGAAGTAACCACAAGTGGAGTCGAGGGAGATGAGGTTGTGTTACCGAAGTTCCCTCGCTTTAGGGGGAGGTACGTCTCCATTGGAGCGGTGTGGAGGCACAATGCTCCCCAAGAAGCCACTAGGGCCACCGTATTCTCCTCACGCCCTCACACAATACAAGATGACGTGATTCCATGAGTGGTGGCCTTGAAGGAGGTAATCGGACCTTTTCAAACAAGGTTCGTGCCATCTCCACAACTTAATTGGAGGCTCCCAACACCACCACGAAGCTTCGCCACAATGGAATGTGGCTTCGAGGTGACATCTTCCGTCTAGGGTGCCCAAACACCCAAGAGTAACAAGATCGGTAGGGGATTAGTGGGGGAAATCAAATATCTCTTGGTGGAAGTGTAGATAAAGGCCCTCTCCTCCAAACCCTAGAAAATCAATAAGTTTTGATGGATAGGGAGAGAGATCAGGCGAAAATAATCTTAGGGGCAACAATGGAGCTTGTGGGGATAAGAGGTATGTCTTCTTGGGGAAGAAGACCTCCTATATATAGTGGGTGCAAATCCAACCATTATTCTGCCCACTGTTCATGTACGAGCGGTACTACCGCTCCGGTGAGAGGTACTACCTCTTAAAATGGTAGTATAGCAAGGGTAGGGCGGTAGTACCAGAACAAGTGGTACTACCGTGACCTACTACCGCTCTACTACCGCTGAAAGCGAGAAGGGCTTGCCAAGGCTAGGATAAAGCGAAGTTCCCGTGGTAGTGAAATCACAAATGCTCCCTTGGAGGTTTTGATAATTAATGACAACATACAATATCTCTTGGACTAACAGTTTTATCTAGTCTATTTCTGATAAAGTCCAAAGATAGAAGTGGCTGGGAATTGTGAGAAATATTCAAGACTCTACATTTTGTTTTATGTGAGCAATCACAATTGAGTCCATAGGAAAGACAATACTATTAAAAGGGGATGAGGTATTGATAATGATATAGTTGCTCAAAGTGCTTAGAGATTTTCCACAAAATGCCTCAACCAAACTCTCACAAAAGATTATGTCCAAACCTAAACTACCAAATTCGATGCCACCAAGTTTTCACAATCTGCCTCACCGAGTTAGACCTAGACAGAACCCAAGCCAAACCCTAGCACCTCAATACCACCGAGATCCTGTTTGGTACAATCGAAAAGCAGTGACCAACCCTCTGGAAATGAGATATTTAACTTTGGAACTTCCGATTTTTATATCTCGGAGCCACCGAGATGTGGATATGCTCAAGGCCAACCAAATCGGTCTCACCGAGTTATTATGTTTCGGTCTCAACGAAAAGCCGAAAATTATAACATTTTGCACTAATCGATACAACCAATTTTTTACTTCAGTTCTATCGAGTTGGGCAATAATGTTGTAACGGTTGGATTTTTGAAGATGCCTATATATACCCTTCCACCCCCTCTCATTCATAGAGAGAGAACTCAGAATGAACCAACACTTCCACCATTCATTTTCCGAGAAAGAACCACCTACTCATGTGTTGAGATCAAGATATTCCATTCCCACCATATGGATCTTCATTTCTAGCCTCCCCAAGTAGCTTTACACCCAATCATACTCTTCTACCAAGCCAAATTTTGTGAGAGAGTGATTCAGTGTTGAGGAGACTATCTTTTGAAGCACTAGAGCAAGGAGTTCATCATCCATACACCATCTATTATCTTTTGGAGAGTGGTGTCTCCTAGATTGGTTAGGTGTCGCTTGGGAGCCTCCGTATCGTGTGGAGTTGAACCAAGAAGTTTGTAAGGGCAAGGAGATTGCCTACTTCGTGAAGATCAACCAAGAGTGAGGCTAGTCCTTCGTGGAAGTAAAACATGGTGGAATAGACAAGATTGCTTCTTCGTGGACCCTTCGTGGGTGGATCCCTCCGTGACTCGTGCATCCGTTACCCTCCGTGGGTTGAAGTCTCCGTCAACGTGGACATACGATAGCACCACCTATCGGAACCACGCCAAAACTCTCCATGCCTTCATTGCATTTGATCTTCCTACTCTACCATCCTTAATGTTTCTTGCAAACATGATGTTTACTTTTCGTTGCTCAATCTCTAGATATGCATGTGTAGGAATCTTTGGATGCAACTTAACTTGTGCAAAATCTGTCTACATTTCTAGAGAACTAAAAACTGCTCATATATCTTGTAAGTGTTTATCCACCCCCTATATGCGCCACTTCTCAATCCCATAATTGGTATTAGAGCTTTGGTCTCCATTTCTTTGGTTTTATCACCATTGGAGGAAGATGGATATGTCTACTTTTGGGAGTATTAGATGTAGAGTGCCTATTCTTAATGGGGACTACTATAGTCATTGGAGAGATGAAAAGCTTGATATATTTGATGAATTTAACTCGAGCAAGTATATTCATAGTCCATATGCGCCTCCCGTTGATCCCTTACATCCTACTCACGAGGAAGTCATTGAGATGCTTCGTAATCTAAGGACTATCTATCTCATCATTAGAGGATTACAAAATACTATGCTTGGCTCCATGCAAAACTTTACTTGTGCCTACACTTTGTGGAAAGATTTGGAAAAGAGATACCCACATTTCTCTTTAAAGAATCTTGATGAAATTCTTCATAAAACTATTGCATTCCACAAAATGAAGCCTAATGATCCCAAGTTTGATGGTTGTCTTTTTGAGCTTCGTGACCTCATGCATGCTGATATGTCTCCAACGTATCGATAATTTATGAAGTATTCATGCCATGATTGCCTATGTTTACAATACTTTTATATGCACTTTATATTATTTATTTAGAACTAACCCGGATTGACGCTGTTTTCAGCAGAATTACCGTGGAGTTGTTTTTTGTGCAGAAATGAAAGTTCTCGGAATAGCCCGAAACTTTTTTATGATTTTTCTGGAGGAAATAAGCAATATTGGAGCGAAGAACCACCGGAGGGGAGCCACCCACAGGGCACAAGCCATCAGGGCGCCCCCCAGGCCCTCCCTGATAGCTTGTGGGGCCCACGTGGCTCCGTTGCACGTGATTCCAACGCTGAAAAATCCTATAAGTCCCAAAAACCCCAGAAATAAAGAGAGACTCTCCGTTCCACCGCCGCAACTCTCTGTATTAACGAAAAACCAATTTGGAGACGTTCCAGTACCCTGCCGGAGAGGGGAAACCATCACTGGTGGCCATCCTCATCATCCCGGCGAAGGCCATGATGAGGAGGGAGTAGTTCACCTCGGGGCTGAGGGTATGTACCGGTAGCTATGTGTTCAATCTCTCTCTCTCTCTCTCTCTTGTGTTCATGAGATGTCATGATCTTGATGTATCATGGGCTTTGTTAATATAGTCGGATTATATGATGTTATTCCCTTGCTATCATGTTGTGATGAATTGAATCTTTCCCTTTGAGATCTCGTTATGTTGGATTGAATATGTTGGTTTGAGAACACTTGTTGTACGTCTTGCGTGGGATACCCATAGTGACATTGGGGTATTCTATTGATTCACTTGATATATGTTGAGGCATCAACTTGCGGATTCCGGTGACCTTGGGGATCTATGCATAGGGGTTGATTGCACGTTTTCATACCACGTTCTCCGATAGAAATCTTGGGGTGCTCTTTGAAGTTCTTTGTGTTGGATTGAATACGATAGACCTAAAATTGTTTGATGCGTGTCGCATAATTTACCCATGGATACTTGAGGTGACATTGGAGTATCTAGGTGACATTAGGGTTAATTGATATGTATCATTGGTGTTGTTCTAGTACGAACTCTAGGGCTGTTTATGACACTTATAGGAATATCCCAAAAGATTGATCAGAAAGAATAACTTTGAGGTGGTTCTACTACCTAAACCAATTTCATCTTATTGTTCTCCGCTAGATAGGAACTTTGGAGTGATTCTTTGTTACACGTTGAGGGATGATCATGTGATTTAACTATGTTAGCATTGTTGGGAGATTGCACTAGTGAAAGTATGAACCCTAGGCCTTGTTTCCAAGCATTAATATATCATTTTGCTCGCTGTTTACTATTTATTACATTGCTGTTTTTATATTTTCAGATTACAAAAACCTATATCTACCATACATATCGCACTTGTATCACCATCTCTTCGTCGAACTAGTGCACCTGTACAATTTGCCATTGTATTGGGTGTGTTGGGGACACAAGAGATTTCTTGTATTTGATTGCAGGGTTGTTTGAGAAAGACCATCTTCATCCTACACCTCCCACAGAATGATAAACCTTAGGTCATCCACTTGAGGGAAAATTGCTACTGTCCTACAAAACTCTGCGCCTGGAGGCCCAACAGAGTCTACAAGAATAAAGTTGCGTAGTAGACATCAAGCCGTTTTCTGGCGCCGTTGCCGGGGAGGTGAGTGCTTGAAGGTATATCATTAGATCTTGCAATTAAATCTTTTAGTTTCTTGTTTTTCACTAGTTTGGTTTTGTAAAAGAAAACTACAAAAAAATGGACTTTAGGTTGCCTTAATTACTTCGTCTTTTTAATGTCTTTCGTGAAAATGATGGTTTGGAAAATTGTGCTCAATTGGTAGAGGAAGAATTTATGAAAATACTTAATGATAATTCCTTGAATTATGAGCATGATAGAAATGCTGCTACTATGAATTATCTGAATATCCATGATGCTAGTGATATGCAAAGCCACAAGCTTGGGGAAGCTATGTTTGACGATGAAATTTTTAGCCCCCCAAGTTTTGATGAGCAAATTTATTATGATGATGGCATGCCTCCTATCTATGATGATTATGATGATGAAATGTATGCTATAAAGAATAATTATAACTATGAAATGTGTGATCATGATTTTAATTTTCAATTTGGTTATGTCAATCATGTATCTCATGATAGTTATTTTGTTGAGTTTGCTCCCACTACAATGAATGAGAAGAAATATGCTTATATGGAGAGTAATAAATTTTCTATGCTTGTAGATCGTGAAAATAATGCTTTATGTGATAGTTATATTGTGAAATTCCTTCATGATGCTACTGAAATTTATTATGAGGGAGGAACATATGCTTGTAGGAATTGCAATAATATCAAATTTCCACTCTATGTGTTAAAAATCTTGAAGATATGCTTGTTTTGCTTTCCTATGCTAGTTGATTCTTGTTCCCATAAATTGTTTGCTCACAAAATCCCTATGCATAGGAAGTGGGTTAGACTTAATTGTGCTTATCATATGCTTCATGATGCTCCCAATGTGTTTCAATTCTTTACTTTTACGTGAGCATCATTGAAATCATCATGCCTAGCTAAAAGGCTTTAAAGAAAAGCGCTTGTTGGGAGACAACCCAACACTTTTACTTTCTGTTTTTGTGTGTTCACATGATTAAGCTACGGTATTAATCATATTTTGCGTCTTTCATTTCAATAATGTGTCAAGTAAAGCCTTTGGGATAGTATGGATACTTGTTGATTTGATTCTGTGCAAAAACAGAAACTTTTGCCTCCAGTAAAGAATTTCTCTGATTTTACTGGAGCATCATAAAATTCTGAAATGTTTACACAGTATTTATATGCAAATTCTCTAAGCATTACTAATTTGTGAGAACTTTTAGAGACAGGGAAGTATGGTTATGCTACAGATCTTCACAGACTGTTCTATTTTTGACAGATTCTGTTTTGCATGCATAGTTTGCTTGTTTTAGTGTTCCCATAGCTTATATTCAGTGATATAAATTATGTGAATGGTAGAATACAGTAGGTATTATGTGAGAACAAATATGAATCTTGTCTTGACAGTACCTAAGTGAATGATCTATATTTATTATATTAACCCATCTCATGAAGTTCCGTTAAGTTTTGTGTGATTGAAGTTTTCAAGTTTTGGGTGAGATACCGATATGAGGAGAATAATGAGTGACAAGAACCTCAGCTTGGGGATGCCCCGGAAGGCATTCCCTCTTTCGTCTTCAACACTATCGGTATATCTTACTTGGAGCTATATTTTTATTCATCACATCATATGTGTTTTTCTTGGAGCATCATTTTATTTTGTTAGTATTTGCTTGCTGTTATTTATAATCTTGTTTTTCAATAAAAAGTTCAAAGAATTGCCTTTAGGATGCTTGAATTGCATGTTTGATGTAAGCTGTGTAAAAACAGAAACTTTTGCTGTAGTGTTTGAATTTTCATATTTTACTCATACGTGGAAAGTTTCTGAAATTTTTACACAGTACTATCATATAAATTCTTTATCATGTACTAAATTTTGAGAATTTTTGAAGTTACATAAGTACGCTGGTTTAATAGATTGCTACAGACTGTTCTGTTTGGACAGATTGCTATCATAGTTTTGTTATCTACTTATCCTATAGTTTCCATAGCCTATATTGGTGGATATAAATTGTGAAAACGATAGTAAACAGTAGATGGTGTTTGAAAATTATTGTGCAACTTGTCTTGGCAGTACATGAAGTGTTGATTCGTTCTTATGTGTACTAACCTATCTCACGAGTTCTTTTTGAGTTTTTTGTGGATGAAGTTTTTGAGACTTAGGTGAAACCGGGATATGAGAGGATTGAACGAGATACAAAAGCTCAAGCTTGGGGATGCTATGCACCCCAAGTAAATATTTCAAGAAGTCTCAAGCATCTAAGCTTGGGGATGCTACGCATCCCACCTCTCTTCGTCAACTATCGGTTAGCCTATGTTGAGCCTAAATTTTTATTCGTTCACATGATGCGTGCTATTCTTGGAGTGCTATTTTTGTTTAGTTTGTTGTTTGAATAAAATAATCAGATCTGAAAATCTTTATTGAGAGAGAGTCCTCACATAGCTACTTAATTGTTTGACTACTCATTGATCTTCACTTATATCTTTTGAGAGTAGTTTGATGTTTACTCTTGTGCTTCACTTATATCCTAAGAGTAAATTGTGAATGAATGAAATATCATAAATCTGAAATTATCAATGTGATATATTCTTAGTAGCAAGTTCACATTTTGTTTAGAAAGTAAAATCTATTGAAGTTTAACAATCACTGTATTGGTCATATGAGCAATTCATGAATGATTAGTATAAGAAAGAGAACTTTCACGTACAAATATATTATCTTCGACATCTTTTATGATCGTGAATACCCATTAATTATTTTCAAACTTGATCAAATAGTTGAAGTTGGACAAGGATGACAACGTAATGGTTATGCCTGGGTATATTTGCATAGAAGTTATATTGTTATGGATTCTCTAACATGTGGTGCTTGTTTAGAACCTTTTGCTAGCCAAAACTTCGTACTAAGTAGAGATACTACTTGTGCATCCAAATCCTTGAGCCAAGTTTCTTCCATGAGAGTCCACCATACCTACCTATATATGATATTTCACTGCCATTCCAAGTAATTTTGCATGTGCCACCTCTAAACATTCAAATAAACATCCGTTTTGTGTGCTTGTACCGCTCATGGAGCGATGGGGCGGTCATTATCTTCCATGCTAAGCGTGTTATTCTCAAGATGAGTGTTTATTCACTTGTCATTGCACGAGAGAGAATGGTAAAAAGGATGCCCAATCCTGCATAATACAAAAATAAATAAACAAAAACTCCCCCTAGAAAGTTGATTGTTTGGAGGGCAACCGTGGATTTGGCCAGCCATGGAATGTGTTTGAATGGTGGAGGGGGAGTAAAATTTCAATTATGTTTGGGAACCGCTAGTAATGTGATTAGCATGGAAGATATTGAAAACTCTGTTGTGACGTTGACAGGAAAAGTATACCACTCAAAATTACATATTCATCTCTGTTTTAAACAATGAGCTCTGGCACCTATGCAAATCCCTGCTTCCCTTTGCGAAGGGACAATCTATTTACTTTCATGCTATTTCCTATTCATGTTGAGTCAACTTCTTATTCCAACCTCAGTCTATTAGTTGGCAAGCATCATGTGGTGGGGAAAGATCCAAACATATATATCTAGTCAAATATATTTGATCATGATTCATTATTGTTGACAATTATCTTCATGATAAGTATGTTGGGAGGCGAAACATTAAGCCCCTATCTTTCTATGTGTTCGATGGATGTTGTTTGTTCTAAAAATATGACTTGAGTATTAGCAATCATAAAAGACTATATGATAATTGAGTATGTGGAGCTCTTACTAGACTTGATGATGCATTGAAATTGTTTGGTGACCAAGAACATAGATTGTTAAGTTTCAAGTGAATAAATTGTTTGAACCATGACGTGTGAATTGATTGCTACTCTATCATGATGATTTTTATGAGAAAAAGTTACTGGTTATGATGCTAGAAAAGTGACTGAAATTATCAATGATCAAACTTATATATTATGCTAGCATTCACACTTCATAAATTATTTCTTTTATCATTTACCTTCTCGAGGACGAGCAGGAATTAAGCTTGGGGATGCTAATACGTCTCCAACGTATCGATAATTTATGAAGTATTCATGCCATGATTGCCTATGTTTACAATACTTTTATATGGTTTTGATGCACTTTATATGATTTATTTAGAACTAACCCGGACTGACACTGTTTTCAGCAAAATTACCATGGTGTTGTTTTTTGTGCAGAAAATGAAAGTTCTCAGAATCGCTCGAAACTTTTTTATGATTTTTTCTGGAGGAAATAAGCAATATTGGAGCGAAGAACCACTGGAGGGGAGCCACCCACGGGGCACAAGCCATCAGGGCGCCCCCCCCCTAGGCCGCGCCCTGATAGCTTGTGGGGCCCACGTGGCTTCGTTGCGCGTGATTCCAACGCTGAAAAACCCTATAAATCCCAGAAACACCAAAAATAAAGAGAGACTCTCCGTTCCGCCGCCGCAACTCTCTGTATCGATGAAAAACTAATCTGGAGACATTCCAGTACCCTGCCGGAGAGGGGAAACCATCACCGGTGGCCATCTTCATCATCCGGGCGGAGGCCATGACGAGGAGGGAGTAGTTCACCCTCGGGGCTAAGGGTATGTACCCGTAGCTATGTGTTCAATCTCTCTCTAATGTTCTTGAGATGTCACGATCTTGATTTATCACAGGCTTTGTTAATATAGTCGGATCATATGACATTATTCCCTTGCTATCATGTTTTGATGAATTGAATCTTTCCCTTTCAAATCTCGTTATGTTGGATTGAATATTTTGGTTTGAGAACACTTGATGTATGTCTTGCGTGGGATACCCGTAGTGACATTGGGGTATTCTATTGATTCACTTGATATATGTTGAGGCATCAACTTGCGGATTCCGGTGACCTTGGGGATCTATGCATAGGGGTTGATTGCACGTTTTCATACCACATACTATGATAGAAATCTTGGGATGCTCTTTGAAGTTCTTTGTGTTGGATTGAATATGATAGACCTAAAATTGTTTGATGCATGTCGCATAATTTACCCACGGATACTTGAGGTGACATTGGAGTATCTAGGTGTGTAGGATCGAAAGTATGTCTAGGGGGGGTGATTACACTACTTGAGCAAATAAAAATTCTACCTTTCCCCAATTTTAAGTGCTGGCAGATTTTAGCAATGATAGCAATTCAAGTACACCCTACACATGCATGTCTAAGAGTATAGCAGCGGAAAGTAACAACAAGCATATGTAGTAGAGGGTAGGAAGGAAGATCAAACGTAATTTGGAGACACGAAGATTTTTCCCGTGGTTCCAATAGGTGGTGCTATCGTACGTCCACGTTTATGGAGTCTTCAACCCACGGAGGGTAACAGTCGCGAGAGTCCATGGAGGGCTCCACCCATAAGGGTCCACGTAGTAGCAACCTTGACTATTCCATAATGGCTTCCGTCCACGAAGGACTAGCCTCACTATGGGTAGATCTTCACGAAGTAGGCGATCTCCTTGCCCGTACAAACTTCTTGGTTCAACTCCACAACACGAAGTAACAGGCTCCCAAGCGACACCTAACCAATCTAGGAGGCACCACCCTCCAAAAGGTAATAGGCTCGGTAATGATGATGAACTCCTTGCTCTTGTGCTTCAAGATGATAGACTCCTCAACACACAATCACTCTCTCACAGATTTGGCTTTGGTGGAAGAGATTGATTTGGTGGAAAGCAACTTGGGGAGGCTAGAAATCAAGATTCAAATGGATGGAGTGGAATAGCTTGATCTCAACACATGAGTAGGTGGCTCTCTCTCTCAGAAAATTAGATGGGGCAAGTATGGAATAGTTCTGAATGCTTCTCTTTCGAGTGGGTGGTGGTGAAGGGGTATATATAGGCATCCCCAAAAATCACACTGTTACACCTAAAGTGACCAACTCGGTGACACCGAAGTATAAAACTCGGTGGTACCGGGTTGCTCCAAAGGTAGCAACTTTTGAATCTCGGTGAGACCGATACAGAAATCTCAGCGGTACCGATAAGGTGACCAACGGTCAGTTTCCAAAACTCGGTGACGCCGATCCAAAATCTCGGAAATTCCGATTTTAAGAATCGAGGTAACAGAGAGTTGGCAAGCTGAACTCGGTGGCACCGAAGCAGAATTGGTTGCACCGAAGATCTAGGGTTTGGCATGAGTCTGTCTGAGGTGGGAATCGGTGGGACCGAGTGGAAATTGTTGGTAGCACCAATTTTCATGATAGGCTTGGACAGACTTTTGTGGAAGAGTTTGTGGGTGTTTTTGGTGACTATCACTTGTGCACGTGGACCATATTGTTCACCAACAGTACCTTACCCCCTTTTAATAGTATTAGCTTTCCTATGGACTCAAGGTGATTTCTCACAAAGTAAAATGTAGAGTCCCTTTGCTTGAAGCTTTGCCAATCCAATTCCTTGCATCTTGGGGTCTCTCCACAATCCTTTTGCTAACCCATCATTGAACTTTTCCTGAAATATACTTAGTGGAAACATTAGTTCAATGACATATATGTTGTTATTAATTACCAAAACCACCAAGGGAGCAAATGTGCTTTCAATCTCCCCCTTTTTGGTAATTGATGGCAACATATAGATCAAAGCTTCGACATATGATATAATCAATGAATATAATCGTCGCTTTGAGAAGTATGTGATAAGCAAGAGCTCCCCTAAATTTGTGCATTATTTTGAATTTGCGTTTGAATGCAAATGCACAATTGATTAGGTACATGGGGCACTCTTTCATGTCACATACAACTTGGTGGTGTGCGAGAATAATAAGAATGAATATCATAGCACAACACAATCAAGTAAAGGTGAATGATCATCTCATAAGCAACACAAGGATAGGAAATAGTAGCAATACACATCAAGTGTATGATCAAACACCGACAAAGTTTAACACAAGCAAACAAACCAAAAGATATCAATGTTTTGAAAAAAGCGATAAAAAGCAACACTCTCTCTCTTGAAGCCCTAATGATCTATATACATCTTCTCCCCCTTTGGAAACAAGTTACCAAAAAGTTCAAAGGTATATAACTAAGCGCTCTTCTGGGGCTGATCTCCTGCAGTAGCTGATGAAGGAGTCGAGAGAACGGCTTTAGCGAAGATGTCTGCAGACGTCATGGGCGGAGTCGGAGTAGCGACTGGAGGTGCTAGAGGAGCTGAAGGAGCTGCGGCAGGTGCTGATAAAGAAGGTCTAGACTCTGGAACTGGCCCTGTAGCAGATCTGGCCTGGGTCCTGAACTGAGTGTCTGTCCGGAGAGGTGGACTATCCTCATCATCATCGGTAGTGTGGGGACTGGGCACGCCATCAAATTCCTTCTTGAGCTCATTCACAGTCACTGTGAGCTCATCCACTTTGTTGTTGAGAATATGAAACTTGGTGTCAACAATCCTCGAGAGGCTCTCCTGGTTCTTCAATATGTTCCCGATGTTCTTCTACATACTGAGCACAGAGCTAAGGAGAAGATCCATCTACTCACTCCTAGTCTTTGGCAACTGAGAACTAGTGTCTCTGGCTGCCTCTGCTTGTGCCTGTGCTGTAGCTGAGGTGGGATGATCTGGGTCCATCACCACAACATTGTCTTCTAGCTCTGGCAAGAGTGGCAAATGTGGTCGATCAAGTGCATATATGTGCTTCTCTAACTTAGAGTTGATAAGCATCTGAATATAAGGTGCATATCCACATGATCTCTTCTGATCTGCAGCTGTCCTCTTCACTGTCTCAACTATCAAGTCCATCACTCTGAATCTGGTATGTTGATCAAGATGGAGCAGCATGTTGATAGAATAGCCTCTTATCAACTTCTCATCTCCAGACTTAGGCATCAAGGTATGCCTCAAGATGGTGTTGATCGTGCGTAGACCAGCCTGGAGGAAGTAAATGGATCCAAACTTGCGAGATGGCAAGTTTGCAGCAGGGATCTCATTGTACATGTTCTTCATAGCATTGTGATTGGCCTTGGACTCGGAGTACACATCTAGGTCATCATCTTCCACCTGTGGAGCTCCTAAGATGGCAGCCCACTCCTCAACTGTGGATTCATACATGGTGCCTTCTGTCATCCATACAATCCTACCATCTCCATAGAAATGTGCAGTGGAGTAGAATTGCATGATCATCTCGTCGTTCCAAGCGGTGAACTCCTTACCAACAAACTCATAAATACCAATGCAGTGGAAGTTATCTTGCACACTTGGAAAGTAGTCTTCATTGTCCTTGATGTGCTTCCAATCCACATATCTCATGTCACTCACTGCGGGGCTCTTGTCAAGCAGAACTGTTTCATAGAAATCTTGTTGTTCTTTTGTGTAGAACCTGTAGTCTACAGCTGTCCTTCTCCTCTGAGAGTAAGGATCAATAGCTCTCCGCTCTCTGAAACCTGAGTCCTTCCTCTTCTTCATGTCTTCAGCAATTGGATGGCTGGCATTATGCTCTGGAAGGTGTGGTATTAGCTTCATCAAGACAAATTGTGTATCATCCTCAGCTTCTGTGAAAGTAGAAGTCTTGTTCTTGGTAGCAGCTGGGATGTCCCTGGAAAACCTCTTGGGTTTAGGAGCAGTGGGTTTCTTGGAACTAGTTGGCTTGCTCTTGGATGGAGCTTGGCTTGTCATAGCATCAACAAGCAACTTCTTCTTCTTCTTAGGAGGTGCCCTGGTAGCTGGCTCTTCCTCCTCCTCAGCCTCAGCCTCAGCTGGGTCTTCATACATTGAGGTAGGTCTGCCCACAACATGTATGATCCTCTTCCTGGACTTCTTCTTCTCTCCTGCCTTCTTAGGCATAGATTTCTTTGGGGTGACTCAAGGTGAAGAGTCATTGTTGCCCTAGGACTCTCTGGTGCTCTCACTGTCCCTGAGCTGGCATACTCCTTCCTTATTGCCTTCTTCTTGGATGTAGTGGCAGCAGCAGTGCTCTTGGCAGTTGTATCTTTCTTGGGCAGCTCCTCAGGAACAAAATATTCATCCTCCTCATCTGAGTTGAGCTTTCTTCTTGCCCTGGTTGCAGCTTTGGACAGATCTGGTGAGCTAGGTACATCATCATAGCTCCCTTCAGGACTAGTGCCTGAGCTCATGTCAACATTCTCCTCTCTGAAGTTATTCTGGCTATCATCAAAACCTGACATCTCTGACCCTGTGAAATAGAGTATAGAAGAGTAGAAGGGTTGAGTCATCACAAAATGCAGAGATTTTTCAAAGGTTGAACAGAGAAATTCTTAGATATAGCTTTCAGCAAAAAGGGATTTCGGTGTCACTGAGTAAAAAGTTTCGGTACCACCGAGACGCACAGACCTCTTAACAGAAACTTGGCAGCAATTTTGGTCGCACCGAAAATTGCCACTCGGTTTCACCGAGACTGTCCTCAGTAGTCCAAAACAAAATCGGTAGAGCCGATTTTTCTGACTTGGTGTCACCGAGATTCGGTTTTGCGGACGGCTAGATCTAAAAATCTTTCGTTTGCTAAGCTATTGAGGTTTCTAGAGGATTGGGAGGATTTCAATCAGTGGATTATCGATAAAAGTTACCCTATGCACATGAATCCGAAGGGGAGCGCAAAGAGGGCTGGGTCCATACCCTAACTCGGTGAAGGATCCGCTAAGGCGATGACGGCGGTGAAGATTCCGTCTGCGGCGATGATTCCCAACGGCGGAGGTGCACGGGGAGGCAAGGGCGACGACCAAGGGGTCCGGAGAGGCAGCTTAGGATTGGAGGAAACAGACTTTTGCGGTTGAATTTCAAAAGTCGGGTCCGCCAGGTAATATACCCTTTGCTGTCGGTGACACTGGTTCGAAATTGTCGGTGCCACCGAGTTTCTCAACTGTCAGTTGACAGGGAAACTCGGTGTAACCGAGAATAAGGAATCGGTGTTACCGAGATTAAAAACCAGATAAACCCTAGGCATCGGTGAGACCGAGAATTTGGTATTGGTTCCACCGAGATGCACTTGGGAGGTTTTAATGGTCAGTCCTTGTCGATACGGAACTCCGAGTGCTCCTCACACAGAGAGATCGATAATTCCTTGTTCAAATTTTGTGATGCAGCAAGAATGGAATATGAGACGAGAAAGCATAGATAGCTAGAGAGTGGTCCTAGGCATTCTTGTCCATCCAATTGGCAAAAGAAAAAATCAAAATCCAAATAGCAACAATTGGATGTCCTCAAATGAATAAAGAGATGCGGACCAACATGCTCACACAATAAGATGTCAAATGAAATCGTGGCAAACATGCACATACATACTAGCATATATCCAGCATTTTGGCGATGACGGAGTCATCTATATATGAGTATATTGACTTAGGAGCCAAGTAAGAATACTTGATCATAGGTCATACTCATCGTTTAACCACAAGTGGGGTTACCACTTTTACATAAAGCATTTAATGTTGTCACATGCTATGAGATGCTTTAACTCAAGTCTTAGAGTAAAGCTCCCCCTTGATGTGACATCCCCCCTTGAGAGGGATAAACTAACCTTGGGTTTTGTCGATGAAGACTTCATGTTGGTGAGGTAGTGATGGATGCTCAAAGTTGATGAAGATCACCATGAGTTGGGAGCATCCTTGTTGTTTCTTACTCTTCTTACCTACATGGGTTAGTCCCAACACACAAGAGACAAATACAAGGATATCTATGGACATGGAGTGCAAAACATACATGATGATGTCCATGGATTTGTTGATTACCTTGTCCCTTGATTACCTTTGAGGGAATGTGTGACTCCTTGAACTATTGCATGATGTTGACGTTGATTCCAACTAGTTCTTGCCAATAATTAATGTGAGTGAATTCATTGGCGGAGTCACCCCTCAAGAACTTCTCTAGTTCTTCTTCTTGGGGACCCACATCAACTTGATGGGGATCCTTGGTGTTGAAGTGGCACTTGTAGAAGTTGAGCTTGAAGTAGCCTTGAGAACCCACTTCACCAAAGCTTGGGATTCATCTTCATATGAGTCAATGTCCTCTTGAAGCTTGTCCTTGCCCTTGAGCTTGTGGTCTTGTGGTGGAAGGTCATCTTGAGTGTTTGTTCCCTTGGGAAGAGTATGTTCATACTTCTCCCTTTGAGGAACAAACTTGGGCTTGGGGTATTGACCTTCTTCCCATTCAACTCCATTTGCGTTGAAGTAGCCAATGCCATGGTTCTTCCGGTATCCTCCGTGCTTGCGTACAATCTCCTCAAATTGCTTACACCCGGCAAGACTCTTGTAGATACCTTTCTCTATAATCCCTTTCAAAAGTTCATTTTCTTGCTCAAGTGTAACTTGGCTAAGAGAAGTGTTAGTGGGATCAATAGAACTACTAGAAGCAATATCATTGGGTTTATCATTTTTATTGCCACTAGTTGAAGAACCTTTCTTGCCTTTGTTACTAGTTTGCTTAGACTTACCTTGTGGAATGAATGTAGACAAGAGTAGTCCTTTGGCTAGATAAGATGAAGTCTTCTTTCGGAGATCGTCATTGATAGTTTTAAGAAACTCATGTTCTTGCTCCAAGGTGAGCTTCTCAAAGCGTAGCTTCTCATGAGTCCTTACAAGCTCTCTATGATCTTCTAGAGTAGATTCATGGGCTAACTTAAGAGTGTTTAAATCTTTAGTTAGTCGTTCTATTTCCATCTTATCATCATCACATGACTTATCTTGACTACCATGAAAATTATCAAGTTCATTTTGACTAATATCACTAGTTTTATCAAAGAGCAAGTCATCATCTCCAAGTAAATCATCTTCATCAATATTGAAATCAAGATACTCGGGGTGTGATACCTTGGGGCCTTTAGCCATGCAGCAACTTCCACTCCCTTCATTTGGTGAATCAAATAGATCATAGGAGTTGGTAGTCACTAGTGCAATTCCGGCAACACCTTCATCTTGACTATAGTCATAGTTGGAGTGATAGCTTCTATCGGAGTGGTTGTCGGATTCGGAGCCGGAAACCCATTCACCAACGTAAGCTTGATGTCTTCTTCTTGAGTAGCTCTTGGTGTACTTGTCCTTCTTCTCCGAGTCCCTACTTCTCCTTAAGGGTCTTCGTTCATAACGGTCATCTCTACTCCTTCTCTCTCTACGAGGTGATTCATCTCTTGAGCTTCGTCTTCTAGGTGACTCTTCTCTTCGTTTGTAGGGAGCCGTGCACTCATTGGAGTAGTGTCCGGGCTTCCCACAATTGTAGCAATTTCGGTCATGACTTAACGAATGCTTCTCTTCATATCTTGAGTTGGAGCTTCGTTCTTTGCCTCTATTCTTGTAGAACTTGTTGAATTTCTTGACCATGAGGCTTATGTCTTCATTGGTGACAAGTTTGTCGCTTGAAGTTGCGGGAGCATCACTTGTGGCTTTGTAAGCATCTCTAGACTTGTTGTGAAGCTCTTCTTTGTCTTTGAGTGTCATCTCATGAGCAACAATCCTTCCAATGACTTCCGTAGGCTTGAGATCTTTGTAATTGGGCATCATTTGGATCAATGTGCACACGGTGTCGTATCTCTCATCCAAAGCTCTAAGTATCTTCTTGATGATGAATTTGTCGGTCATTTCTTCGCTTCCAAAGCCGGCAATCTCATTGGTGATGAGAGCTAGCCTAGAGTACATCTCTGCGACTCCTTCACCATCCTTCATCTTGAACTTGTCAAGCTGACTTTGAAGAACGTCCAACTTGAATTCTCTCACGGATTCGGTACCTTCATGCATATCAACCAAAGTATCCCAAATTTCCTTGGCATTCTCAAGACGGCTGGTTTTGTTGAATTCTTTGGGGCATAGGCAGTTGAAGAGAATGTCACATGCTTGAGCATTGTATTGCAACATCTTCAATTCTTCTGCGGTCGCTTCACGATACGGTTCCTTTCCATCACCAAAGAATTCACCTTGCAATCCAACATGAACAACAGCCCAAACGGCAGGGTTATGACCAAGAATATGCATTTTCATTTTGTGCTTCCAACTAGCAAAATTTGTGCCATCAAAGTACGAACCTCTACGGTGATAATTTCCCTCACTAGACGCCATACTCTCCTAGGTTGTGAAACCAATGCAATGAAGACCAAAGCTCTGATACCACTTGTAGGATGGAAAGTATGTCTAGAGGGGGTGATTAGACTACCTAAGCAAATAAAAATTCTACCTTTTCCCAATTTTAAGTGTTGGCAAATTTTAGCAATGATAGCAATTCAAGTACACCCTACACATGCATGTCTAAGAGTATAGCAGTGGAAAGTAACAACAAGCATATGTAGTAGAGGGTAGGAAGGAAGATCAAACGCAATTTGGAGACACAAAGATTTTTCCCGTGGTTCCGATAGGTGGTGCTATCGTACGTCCACGTTTATGGAGTCTTCAACCCACGGAGGGTAACGGCCGCGAGAGTCCACGGAGGGCTCCACCCATAAGAGTCCACGAAGTACCAACCTTGACTATTCCATAACGGCTTCCGTCCACGAAGGACTAGCCTCACTATCGGTAGATCTTCACGAAGTAGGCGATCTCCTTACCCGTACAAACTTCTTGGTTCAACTCCACAACACGAAGTAGGAGGCTCCCAAGCGACACCTAACCAATCTAGGAGGCACCACCCTCCAAAAGGTAATAGGCTCAGTAATGACGATGAACTCCTTGCTCTTGTGCTTAAGATGATAGACTCCTCAACACACAATCACTCTCTCACAGATTTGGCTTTGGTGGAAGAGATTGATTTGGTGGAAAGCAACTTGGGGAGGCTAGAGATCAAGATTCATATGGATGGAGTGGAATAGCTTGGTCTCAACACATGAGTAGGTGGCTCTCTCTCAGAAAATTAGATGGGGCAAGTATGGAATAGTTCTGAGTGCTTCTCTTTCGAGTGGGTGGTGGTGAAGGGGTATATATAGGCATCCCCAAAAATCCAACCGTTACACCTAAAGTGACCAACTCGGTGGTACCGGGTTCCTCCAAAGGTAGCAAATTTTGAATCTCGATGAGACCGATACAGAAATCTCGGCGGTACCGATAAGGTGACCAACGGTCAGTTTCCAAAACTCGGTGACGCCGATCCAAAATCTCGGAAATTCCGATTTTAAGAATCGAGGTAACAGAGAGTTGGCAAGCTGAACTCGGTGGTACCGAAGCAGAATCGGTTGCACCGAAGATCTAGGGTTTGGCATGAGTCAGTCTGAGGTGGGAATCGGGGGGACCGAGTGGAAATTGTTGGTAGCACCGATTTTCATGATAGGCTTGGACAGACTTTTGTGGAAGAGTTTGTGGGTGTTTTTGGTGACTATCACTTGTGCACGTGGAGCATATTGTTCACGAACAGTACCTTACCCCCTTTTAATAGTATTGGCTTTCCTATGGACTCAAGGTGATTTCTCAAAAAGTAAAATGTAGAGTCCCCTTGCTTGAAGCTTTGCCAATCCAATTCCTTGCATCTTGGGGTCTCTCCACAATCCTTTTGCTAACCCATCATTGAAATTTTCCTGAAATATACTTAGTGGAAACATTAGTTCAATGACATATATGTTGTTATTAATTACCAAAACCACCAAGGGAGCAAATGTGCTTTCAAGGTGACATTAGGGTTGATTGATATGTATCATTGGTGTTGTTCTAGTAGGAACTCTAGCGTTGTTCGTGACACTTATAGGAATAGCCCAAAAGATTGATCGGAAAGAATAACTTTGAGGTGGTTCTACTACCTACACCAATTTCATCTTATTGTTCTCCGCTAGATAGGAACTTTGGAGTGATTCTTTGTTGCACGTTGAGGGATGATCATATGATTCAACTATGTTGGCATTGTTGGGAGATTGCACTAGTGAAAGTATGAACCCTAGGCCTTGTTTCCAAGCATTAATATATCATTTTGCTCGCTGTTTACTATTTATTACATTACTGTTTTCATATTTTCAGATTACAAAAACCTATATCTTCCATCCATATTGCACTTGTATCACCATCTCTTCGCCGAACTAGTGCACCTATACAATTTGCCATTGTATTGGGTGTGTTGGGGACACAAGAGATTTCTTATATTTGATTGCAGTGTTGTTTGAGAGAGACCATCTTCATCCTACACCTCCCATGGATTGATAAACCTTAGGTCATCCACTTGAGGGAAAATTGCTACTGTCCTACAAAACTCTGCGCTTGGAGGCCCAACAGAGTCTACAAGAATAAAGTTGCATAGTAGACATCACATGCTAAAGGAGATGTTAGGACCATCAACAATATCATTCTAGAAGCCATTCACATTCATTACCTTGAATATTGTCACGATCACAATTCTAACGACTCACTTGATGTTTGTGACAAGGATGTTTCATTTGATGATGACAATGTGGAACATGGCCACTATGATGAAGATGAGGAATTTGACATTGATTTTGAGAAGACAATGAAGAACCTAAGTCTCATGGCAAACTTCAAAGACTATATGTCCAGTGGAAAGGAATGGATTCTCGATAGTGGATGCACCGATCACATGACCGGAGATAGACATGTTTTATGAGATCACACCAAATGATGGACCACAGATGTACGTGACCTTTGCAGACAACTCTAAGGGTAAGGTGCTTGGCCTTGGTAAGGTGGCCATATCTTATGATAGCTCCATTCAAAATGACATGCTCGTTGAATCTCTTGGATACAATCTTCTTTCCGTATCTAGACTTGCCAATTTTGGTTTTAATGTGCTATTTACTAAAGTAGATTGCCAAGTATTTCGCGGAGACAATCATAACATGTTTTTTATCGGTTTCCATGGAGGTTACCTATACATTGTTGATTTAACTAAGAGCGCCCAACCTCGCACTTGTCTTATCGCAAAATCTTCTAAAGGTTGGTTATGGCATTGAAGGCTAGGACATGTTGGTATACATAATCTAGACAAACTCATCAAAGGTGATCACATACTTAGTGTTAAAGATGTTATCTTTGATAAAGATAGACTTTGTAGTGCTTGTCAAGAGGGAAAACAAGTTGGGGGCAGTCATCCCGTGAAGAATATCATGACTACCAAGAGACCACTCGAGTTGCTTCATATGGATCTTTTTGGTACCAATGCTTACAAGAGCCTCAGTGGAAAATCCTTTGGTTTAGTTATAGTTGATGGATTTTCCAGATTTACGTGGGTATTCTTTCTTGATGACAAGTCGCAGGTGCAAAAGATCTTCAAGAACTTCGCTCGGAAGGCCCAAAATCAGTTTGAAGTGAATATCAAGAAAGTTGAAAGCGAGAACCGATCGGAGTTCAAGAACACAAATGTGGACACTTTTCTTGACGAAGAAGGTATCTCACATGAGTTCTCGTCTATGTACACACCTCAACAAAATGGAGTTATTGAGAGGAAGAACCGGACTCTCATAGAGATGGCTAGGACGATGCTCGACGAGTACAAAACTCCATGACACTTTTGGGCGAAAGTGGTGGAAACAACTTGTCATGCAACAAACTAACTCTATCTACACAAGCTTCTCGGTAAAACGGCATACGGGCTACTCACTAGTAACAAACGCCAAGTTGGATACTTTCGGGTATTCAGGTCAAAGTGCTACATTCTTGATAAGCATCGTCGCTCTAAATTTTCTTCTAAATCTGATGAAGGTTTCCTACTAGGTTACAGATCAAACTCTCACACTTACCGTGTCTTCAACAACTTCACTCGAAAAGTTGAAGAGATGGTAGATGTGAAGTTTGATTAAACTAATGGTTCGCAAGTCGAACAATTGCCAAATGTTGTAGGAGATAAGGAACCTTCGAAAGCAATCCAAGACCTGTCCATAGGCAAGATTCGTCCCATGAAAGTGAAGGAAAGTACTTCATCAACTCAAGTGTAAGCCCCTACCTCACGTCAAGGTGAACCACAAGATAACATGGAGGCATCCGTACACGCCAAGATGAAGGGAGTGAAGAAGTACATCAAGATGATCCACCTCAACCTCCTTCACCACCTCCACAAGGGAACGCCAACTTCAACAACAACAACGAAGAAGAAGATGATGATGAGGAAGCTCCACCGTCCAACAAGCAAAAGCCATCTCGAGTTCGAGCAAGAGTGGAGTATTAGCTATATATGTTGTTGGATTAACGGTCTATAGATGTGCAAACATGATGCATATATGCAATGATAATAATAAAATTTGCAATTTAATCAATATGCAACTGTAATTTGTTCATCATGTCATATTATATTTTATGGAGAGATGGTACTCCTGAACTATGGATCCTGATCCATTCAACGCTATTACTTTCAACCTCTGTCAACGCTCTTTTAGTTCCTTTTACAATCTGAAATTTATTCTATTTTGTTGCAATCACTACTTATAAACACAAGCACGTTAATCTGTGTAACTAGAAAGCTAGTAAGATTGGCAATCTTACTAGTTTCGTTGGGGGCCAAAGCAAAGTTTTGTATCTGTCTCTGTAGGTGTTGATCATTGGTTGTAGTCCAAATACTCCTACGGGTTCGACTGACCTTAAGATCATCCACTTGAGGGACATCTTCCTAGATAAGAGGAAGCATGGATCATCTGGAACACGTGGGTACCCATGCGAGCCAAGGTCTTCACGTGGCTCGTCATCTAGGATAGATGTTGGATCACCGACCATCTTGCCCCTGTGGACTTCCGCACAGGGAATTATGTTCCTTGTGTGACCATGTTCCTGAGGTCTAGCAACACCTCCTCATGTGTTGCTCCTTCTCCCGCTAGGTGTGGCACGTGTCGCTCTATTGGTGTTGTTCCACGACCACTTTACCACGCCTGGGGATATCCTTCGCTAACCGATGTACCTGCACTCTAAACTTTCTTCATTCTTCTATCAACAAAATGATAAGCAAGCTTTGCATATTGGTGAAGAAGTTTCTTTCTCCAATAACTACCACCTCCCGTCCCCGTCAAATTCATTGCCCATGACATTTTTGGCCATGCGTCTTCTCTAGTAGCCCCACCGCCCAACCTTTCCTCGTTTGGAGATTGGGCATGGAGTTTGTGTCGTCCTAGCCTTGGTTAGGGTTCAAACTATGTGACTGACCATCGGTGGCAAGCCGATGGCGTCATCCGCGACATGGAATAATTTCTCACTATCTTGTCCTCCTTTCGGTGATGTTGATTGGCATCGCAGGAGCGCGTATGGAGCTTCGGTCGGGGCAAGATCTAGGGCATTGTTTGTCTATGTTTTGTCTAGATGGTCTTCGACGCCCGTCGTTCGGCGAAGTGGACTACGATGGTTCATGTCTTGGTTTTGTGGTTTCTTCTCTGTTTGGCGAAGCATAGTCAGGTTCGGCTTCGTCGAGAAGCTAGTGAGGTCAGGCCTCCGGTTATATCTGGACATATCGGGTTCGACTGTCTAGTCCTCCTCGTTGCTCTCTTCTCCGGGATGGTAATATGATCTTCAGTGAAATTCACTGTCACTAACTTCCTCTAGCCCTTGCTAGTGACTTTTCGGCCAATGCGTCAACAACTTTACCTTGGCTTTCATGGTGCCCCGGATATCCAGAGACGACATTGAGCTTTGCTAATGACCACCGGCGAATGCAGGAGAAAGGCGATGACGATATACCCAATGACATGCGTGTTACCTTTTTTATATATATAAGAATAGTCTGAAAGGGTTGGACAATTTTAATATATGTTCTTGGGCTTCTAAAAGAAGGCCAGAAAATGGGCTAGTAGCAAGCCTCACAATGTCCAAAATTTATTGGGAGTTATACTAGATGAATGACTAGAGATGCCCAATTTGTGACTGTATCTTGTTGGCGGTGAATTATACCCGAATATGCTTCCGATTTAACAACTATCGCTCCCATGTTCTGTATACGGTGTCGGAGCAATACATCCCACTGTATAGATTGGAAGAAGTTTGTCGAGGGCACTGTATAGACTGTAGTGGCTTTGGAAGGATGACTGCCTGTCTGTTTATGGTCTCATCTCGTATATACGCATGTCGGACATGCATGCTTGCCTGTTTGTAATTCAAAATTATTGCTCGATCGATCGTGTGATCCTACAGACCCCGTGACCTGATCACACAGCCTTTGTCCTCTGCTTGGTAGATCGACTGCTACTGGATCATCGAACAGTGTAGCTCGACCGATCGTTTGGTGCCGCTCCAGAGCGACTGCAGCTCCGCAAGTAAGTTCGTATCTGAATCACTTCAGGCGATTCACTTGTTCTTGAAGTGATCGGCCCATCGCACGCCTCATTTCGTTGTCCGGTCGCGCCACTTAGAGCAACTCTAACGGGCCGACCCAAACATACGGCGGATTTGTCCGTTTTTTGTCCGTTTGTGTCGTCCGTCCTCTTTAAGATTTGGGTCGACTGTGCGACCAACGGTCGCGACCCATTTGATGTCCGCACATAAATTTCGAAAAAGGCCCGCGGTCATAGATCATGCTAGCGGCCATGTCATCGTCCGAAGTTCATGCCGGCACCATGCCAGCGCCGGCATACAATGCCAACTTCAGAAAACAGGAAGTAGTTCAGCTGGCGCACTTGCCAGCGGCCGGCACACATGCCAGCACACAAAAAAGGGCGGGAGAGTTCGACCACGCCGTCGCGGCCGTGGTCATGCCAGCACACTTGCCGGCATACAAAAAAAGGATGGCGCAGGCCGTCATAGATCACTCGTCGTCAAAGAGGACCGCTTGCTAGCATACCATGTCTTACACGCCGATGCCGCTCACGGGGCGTGCCTTGATGCTCTCAAAAGTGGCACAAAACATGTTGCACTCTTGTTGGATCACCCTCCAACGCTTCGAAACGGACACCCATCCGCGCGTGCTTTGCATTTGGTACGGTGGGAACTTCTTGCGTTCATGAAACTCGCGATGGACGCGAATCCAAAACGTTGATGCCTTTTGTTCCGCGCCGGTCTTGGGTCTTGCCCAATGTCCCTCCAACACTCACAAAGAAGCTTGTCCTCGGCCGCCGTATACGCCTTCGTCCGCCTGCACTTGCGCTTCGGTTTCTCCCCGGCGGCTTGGTCGGCGAAGGCTCCCCCTCGATGTCGACCTCATCCTCTTCCTCGAGACCGTAGTCCTCTGGAAACTCGTGGTCGAGCGGGAAGCCGTCCAGGTCCAGGCCGACCTGATCATGCATGAAGGCGACTTGATTTTGATCGAAGGCGAACGGCGTGAACGGCACTCGGCCATCCTGGCTTTGTGTCTTGTCGGGATCGAAGCCAGCCCCGGCGGCACGGCCAGCGGTCGGCGCACAGCCCTCGAAGATAATGTTCTGCATGTAGTCATCATCGCCGGAGGCCGGCATTCCGTCGAACAGGTTGCGTGCGCCCGGCAGCACCTCCGCTGGCATCTGCCGCGCGCGTTTCCTCGCCCCTCCGGATGACGAGCCACCGGCCACCGGTGTGGCGTTGAGGTCGATGGGCGCGGGAGCGGGCGCGGGCGTGCTAGGCGCCACCACGCTCACCTCGGGCGAGCACTCCCCGGAGAGTCGGCAGGCTTGCGGGTAGACGTGGAAGCCGGGCATCGGCTGCATCGCCGACGCGCGGGGCGAGTCGGGCAGCACCATCCGATGAAACGCCGATGAGCCGGTGCTGGCCGCGGCCACGAGGGCGTTGACGAGGCCATGCTGGCCAGGGTTTAACCCTAGGTACATTAGCGCCTCCCTCGTTGCCGCCGCGACGCGGGCGTTGGTGGCCTCCTGCTGCTCGGCGGCGGCGACGGCGGCCGCCGCGATGGCTTTCCTCCCTCGCGCCCGCTGCGTGCCTCCGGCTCTTTCTCTTCGTCGACTCCCATGCCCGCTCCTCGGGCGTCAGCTCCTTCTTTGGCTTGGGCGCGGCGGCGGTCTTGCGGGGGGTGCGAGGCTTGCCTTTGCCGGAGGGGGCGTGACGCTTGGGGGGCGGACGAGGCGAGGGAGGCGAGGCCGGCGGCGGCATCCATGTCTGCGTCCATGGCGTCCATGGGGAGCGGCGGGAGCACGCGCGGGCGGGGTTTTTTTGATGAAAATGGAGGGAAATGGTGGAGGTTGCCACCAACAAGCGGGCCAGGGGAAGGAATAGGCGGGCGCGCGCGCGTCCGTCTCGTGTCCGCGTCGACGCAAATTCTGCTAAAAAATGGGCCGGAAATGGGTCGGCAGGCGGACGAAAAACGGACACGCGTCCGTTTGGGTCGGCACGTTGGGCCGACTTTTCTATTCGCGCCGAACCAAACGAACGCGCGAGGACGAAATGGATCGTCGCGTTGGAGTTGCTCTTACATCATTAACTCCGGTGGTTCGGTTGGCGCCTACTACGATCGACCACACCAAACTCTGAGCAGTACGCCGCGCACGGGGCTGTACGTCCCCGCGCGGCCATGCGGAGCCATGGTACCGCACCTCGCCGTTCAGCCCATGCGGTTGGGGATACGTCAGTTCAACCGGGCACGGTGGCATGCGCCTCCCACTCTTCCGGTTCCAGGTAAATGGGATGGGCGGCACAGGCAGGCAGGCACGGCCAACTAATTTTCTCGGATCTCGTCGCTGCTTTGAATTCTGATCGATCTGCTTCCAGTGATCCGCTTGAATTTGCAGCTGGTCGGCGGTCCTCGATCGGGTCATCGGGATCGTGCCGCCTGCATGCGGCCTCTCTCTATCTCTCTCCTTCCTCGATGTGTGCCTTGGCGCGCGGTTGTCGGTCGGGGTCGATCGGCGCCTACTGTAGTCCGTAGCTATCTCTACATAATGTGATGCGACGATTGTGGTTGTGGGCATACATGCATGCGTGGCGCCAGCCGGCCGGTACTGTGGCATTTGCTGTCCATCCGTATGCAGCGCTAGCAATCTCCGTCTCATTTTTGTAGAGGATCCACGTCCCTATTTGCTTGTCTTGCCATGCATATGACACAGATGGAGGGGCGCATGCAGTAACCTGCTTCGCCGCCACTTTGATCCACCACCGTCTTTCTTTCAATACCCCAAAAACTGAAAGATGGGTCGTGCATCGGCATCTGAAAAGCGGTCGTGTGGACGACTCCTGAACCCGCTATATTGTCTTGTCTCGTCCAGGGTCATCTCATGCCGTCATGGACGCATGGTGCAGTTAACTTCAAATTTAAGACGAACCCTTTTGGTTCTTGGACCGGGTCAGTGTTGTCTCGTTCAAGGTCGCGCCGTCACGGCAAGAACCAGTCAAAACCGAGGTGCTGATCTCGTTACCATGATGCACCTCACCTGCAAAGTCCGCTGCCGGTTTAATTCAGGAAAACTACAGCTTTGCCCGTCGCAATCTTCCTCCCACAAATCTAATGGTGCTGTGCAACACTACACTCCAATTATTCGATCAAATCAGTTTAAACTCCTGTGGCGGGCACAGCGGCACGAAGAGAGTGGTTTCATCGCGAGTACGATCCAAGCGATGGCAGAGCCCAAGTCTGAGCTCTTCGGCGTTGGGCCGGTCCTCCGGCCTGAACGAGCAGGGGTTCTTTGACTTCAAAATCTCTCAGACGGAGTACCACCTCGCCTGGAGGCACTCACGAAAGTCACCAGCCGGCAGACGTCGCCGCAGCTGCAGTGACGCGACAAGTGACAGGATCACAGGAGGCGGGAAAAGGTCGATCGGCGCCTCGTAATCTCTCTCTCTCTCTACTGTGTGTCATCAGACTCCAGAGGACGGAATCCACCGCATTCAGTTCCACGCACGGGACTCGGGGTCGCGCCACGATCCTCGATTCATTGACGGCATGTCTGAAGCGTGCGGGGCGGTCCAGATGGGTGTCGATCGGGTCGACGTCCGGATTTATGGTGTCCTCCCTGCCCAACCTGCCGTGCCGACTGCTCTTAATGTGCCGCTCAAAAACTCATGATACGTACTACGAGTATTTGCGCAGTGAACGCAACACGTGCATCTTCCTCTTTCCTAGGTAAGAAAAGAAAATGCCGTGAGGAACTCGAGCTCTCCTCGGTTTAACCTTGCCCTGTTGGCTGCAGGTGACGACGGTGTAGCTAGATCTTGGGGGATGGCTGCTGTCTCACGAGAGAGTCACAAATGGAAAATCTGAGAGGAGGAGGAGATAAATCGAGAGAGGGAGGGGGAGATAGATGGTCCAGACGGGGAGGGAGGGGCGCATTAAACGCACCAACGACCCGAACTGACCGGCATTCATGTCCCGCGTCGTCCTGCCTGCCTGCCTGCCTCTAGGCCGAGCTCTCGCTCCCTTCCCCTCCCCGTGAAGTAGACTGCAAAAAAAGACGTCGTCCCACGTACACGCACAGTACAGGCTACAGACGCAGGCAACCAACACCGCACCACAGCACTATCGCCTCGCCAGCCGCCACCACCGCAAGGCAAAAGCCACCATCCCTACGCTAGCTAGCGTCCGACCACCGCAAATCCCAACCGAAAGAAAGCTCATTGTTCTTCATAGAGGGAGCTCGATCCGCAGCCATGGTGTCGTCTCCGTCCCCCTCCCCTACCTTCACGTCTGCGGTGAGTTCTACGATATGTATGTGTGTCTCGTTCGTCGAGTTGGGCCGTGGATGCTCCTTGCTTGCTTACTCCTGAGCTACAATGCTAAGCTGTAATCATCAGGTATCCGAGACCAAGCGGCACGCCAACGTCGCAACGACGGCCTCGGAGAAGCTGGACCAGAAGTACGCGCACTCCGCGACGCCGCTCCACGGCCACGGCGGCGGCGCCAAGAAGACGCCGCGGCGGGGGAGGAGCGAAGGCGGCGCCGCTGACTCGGCGGCGTATGTCGCGGCCGTGTCCTGCTCCGACTGCCGCTTCAAGCAGCGCGCCCTGGCGCCGGCGTCGCCGGGGGCCGTCATCCGCTCGCTGTTCGTGTCACTCACCCGACGGTCCACCCCGCGCTCCTCGCCGTCCACGACGTCGGCCTCGGAAGGCGACGCGGGTGAGGGCGAGCAGTGGGGCCTGGCCGCGGCCGACCTCTCGCGGCGTCTCGCCGCGGCCACGCGGACGCGGGACGACGCGGTGGAGGAGACCTCGCGGCTGAAGCAGTCCCTCGCCGAGCTGGAGCTCAAGCTCGCGCGCCTCGAGGCCCGCGTGCTCCCCACCCCGGCGGCCGCCGTCTTCCCCGTCGAGTCCTTCCTCCGCGCCGTCTCCACGGCGCGCGCCACCGTGCGGAACCTCACGCGTGCGCTCTCCATCCACCTGCGCAGCCCCGCCAGCCCCGGCCCGAACCTCGAGAGCTTCCTGAACCGCGCCTTCCACGCGGACTTCGAGCTCGACACCGACGGCGACGTCCACACCGCGGACCCGGCGGGCCGGTGCGAGGCCAACCTCGCGGCGTACCACGCCGTGTCGGCGCTGACCTGGGAGGAGGTGCTCATCCACGGGACGAGGCACTACAGCGACGGGCTGAGCCGGTTCTGCGACGCCAAGATGAGCGAGGTGGTGTCCTCCCTCGGGTGGGCGCGCGCGCGCCCGTGGCCGGAGCCGCTGCTGCAGGCCTTCTTCCTGGCGGCCAAGGGCGTGTGGGGGGTGCGCCTCCTGGCGCGGTCCGTGCACCCGCCGCTGCCCGTCGTGCGCGTGGACCGCGGCGCGCGCTTCGACTCGCGGTTCATGGAGGACGCCGCGGCCTCGCGCGCGGGGCGGCTGGAGCCGGCCAGCGTGAAGATGATGGTGGCGCCGGGGTTCCACGTGTACGTCGCCGGCGCCGGCGTGGTGAAGTGCAAGGTCGTGTGCTTCTACAACAACAGCCGCACCGGCAGCCACATAATTGGCGGGAGCAGCGGCAACGGCGGCGAGGGGTTGGGAAGTAGCTGTAGCGATATGAATGGTGGTGGTACGGATGCGGTGAAGAGCTGTCAGAGTAGCAGAGTATAGTAAAAAAAAAGACACGAGGACGGGTTTTATTTGTGTGGTAAAAACAGGACTTGCATTCAATTGATGTGTGAATATTTTGGGTGTTAATTCCCCTCTTGTGCGTCGGATTTCTTGATCTCGAACAGCATTTCTGCGTTCAGCGTGAAGTGAACTGATCATCTTTGGTTGGTTGCTGCACATGCTTCACCGTCATGGTGGCAGCCGCGCATGCCCGAGACAAAATCGGAAAATTGTTGAGTGGACATTCCAACGATCTTGAGTGGCCATGCGGGTGCTCCTTTCAGCGGAAACGATGCCATGTCATCCGATCCTCGGACGTAAGAGCAACTGGGCTAAATTTCATGTTTTGACATTTTTCGTCACGTTTAACCGGATGTTCGGACTTTTTTTTGACATTTGACCCTTTTTACCGCCAGGGTCTCGGCGGTAGGATTACACAACCTACCGCCAGGGTCTCCGGCGGTAGTCGTCTAATCCACATCAGCAGCGACAGACGGGCGCCATCCCCCTCCGTCCCCCCTACAGCCGTAGACCTTGGCGGTAGCGGGTGTGACCCTACCGCCAGGCTCTTGGCAGTTATAAACGGACGGCACGCCCGCGCCCCACCCCATCTCCCCCTCCCAGCCGCCCCTTTGTTCTTCTCTGTTCTTCCTCTTGGCCCCTCTCTCATCTACTCCACTCCTTCCCTCGGATCTTCTTCGTTTCTTCACCATTTTTCCGGATCGAGATGGCCCCGAAACGAGAAAAGTAAGCTCCTTTGATCCCTCCAATTAGTTTTAATCAAATAGCTTCCGATTCGCCGCATTATTTGCTTCAAATCATCCCTATTTTTGAACTAGATTTAATTTTTTGTACCCTAGGATTGTTTTAGGTTGATTCTAGATGTTCTATGGGGTTGGATATGAACTCTAATCACTAGTTGGAATGGTAGTGTGAAGATGAACTCCAGTTCATGATTTTTTGTCTAAAATGATGGTATGATGCATGTTGGGGAAATTAACTCGTATGTTTGTTTTGATATGATGCATGTTGATATGATGTGATGCATGATGTATAGTGGATGTTGTTGAAGGAAATATGCTTAAGATGAACCCTAGTTCATGTTTTTTGTTTTTGAAAAAAGGATGGTATGATGCATGTTGGAGGATTAACTCGTATGTTTGTTTTGATATGATGCATGTTGATATGATGTGATGCATGATGTATAGTGGATGTTGTTGGAGAAATTTATAGAATGAATTAATCATGTGGACGTTATATATTTTTTATGCTTATGCTTATAATGTTTATGTTTATGCAATTTTATTTAGGTGGCCACCTCTTCCGGACAACATCAGCATTAGGTACTCCATGCTTGACCCTACGTTCGACAGGGGGATCGTGCTCGTTTCATAGAGAACGGAGTGGTAATTACTATGATCGAAATATTTAACCAAAGCTTTCGAATTGATGAAAATAAATTACTAATTTTTGACGTGCACATTTTGACAGATGCTCCCGCCGCTGCGCACGAGGGGTCACGCGACTGTGAAGATGCAGTACGACGAGCGCTACGCGTCGTACTTCAGGAGAGCCCGATTGTTGGGTTTCGTCCTACAGTTCAAGCGTCAGCCGCCGACGCTCGTCCACTCAGCTCTCATAGCTTTGATCGACCGGTGGCGGCCCGAGACGCATAGTTTCCGTCTCCCATGTGGGGAGATGACGGTGACCCTCAAGGATTGGGGGATGATTACGGCCCTACCGATCGAGGGCCAGGCTCTCACTGGGCGAGTGGAGAGGATGAACTTGCAGGATAGGGTTACCACCCTCATCGGCGACTGCCCCCCCACCCCGCTAAGGGTAACCGGACATCCGGTGTACCGCTGCCCTGGCTCCCGAAGACCCGGATGAAATGCCCAGCAAATGCCGATGATCGGACAGTGGAGCAGTACGTGAGGGCCTACCTGTGGTATATTCTCACGGAGGTCGTGTTTTCACACTGCTCAGGGGACACTGCCCTATGGATGTATCTCTACTTCCTAGCCGACTGGGATGCAGGGTACAGTTGGGGGTCCGCCGGACTAGCCTACCTATACCGTTTGGTAAGAGAATATCTCATTGTTTTTTAATGGACGTATGCTTCTTAATATTGTGTTATCTGATCATCAATTGATGTTTTGTAGCTTGACGACGCAACCCGGTGGGTGGAAAAATGTCCGGTGTGTGTGGATTTTTCTGGGCCCTCTCCATTTGGATGTGGGAGCGCTTGCCGGTGGGGTGTCCGGAGAAAAAGCCATGTCAGCCATGGACTGACTATGGCGAAGATGACGACTCTGCTCGATACCCGACTGTCGCGTACTCTTGGGACATGGTGGATGTCTACACGGGCACATCCAAGGCTTTGTACAAGTTCTTCACCAACGAGCTGGACGCCTTGACGCATTCGCAGGTATATAAACTAGCTCACCTATCTTTTTGACGCCACTTGCATCGAGAACTTACCAATGTTTTTGTAATACGTTATCTGGTGGTCGTATCATGACCGAGAGTGGGGGTTCGAGCTGAACGTGATGTGCGAGAACGACAACACTAGCTGGCGGTGCATGGTGCCCATGATATGTGTGTAGGCCGTCAAGTGGCACTTGCCACACCGCATGGCGACACAATTTGGGTTTTACCAAAATACCCCACCGGGCAATCCGAACGAAACCGGCGGGCACGACCTTCATTTGTGAGTGCATTCTTCTCCGTTATCGTGTTTTCGTTGCGTTTGACATTCTTATGATGTTTTGTGTTGCTTATGCCTTGTAGGACGAGCAGGCAGAAATGCCAAAAAATCGCAGACTGGGGAGATGAGCATAAAACTTTTGTGACGGAGTGGAACCGGCGAAAGTTCCATAAAGATGCGGAGAGGAACCTGATTGTCTGGGATGCGTACGACCATTACCACATGAAGTGGTACGACGATGGTGTGAAGCACCGTCTTCGCCTCAGGCCCCAGTGGACGATAATAGATATCGTGGAGCTGGAGGCGGATGCCCCCGAGGATCAGGCCTACTGTGACGACATGAGAGACATGAGTGGATTTAGGGAGTATGCACCCCTGATTAACAGAGTGGTAAGTTTTGTTCTTCTGTTTTGAACCAACGGTTGGATGTAATCTATTTTATTTGTCATTGTGACTCACTTATTTATTTACAGTCCTCGCAGCTGAACAAATGCATTTTGAGGGCTCAGATGCGCTAGGTGGTGCCCCCGGGACCGAAGGTTCTGAGAACAAGTTGAGGGACACGATGAAGGAAACATTGGAGCCTCCTAGAACTACCTTATGTTCTTGTTCATTTGTAATCATAAATTTGATCCGTATTATGGCATTGTTTCATTCTTATTTCAGAAGGTGGTGAAACGTTCTCGCAAGCTGGTGGGCCTGCTTGGGTGCACTGGCTCAACTGCAGCTCATGATCCTATAGGCCCACAGGGTACCATCGCTTCGTCGAGCCATGCTGCATCGTCGTCCAGGTTGGCTGAGGAGGACGAGGATGATGAATAAGATGAAGAGGAAGAATAGGAAGAGAGCGGTGAGGAGGAGGAGTACGATGACGATGACGGACCTCCACCAACTCAGACAACTCAACTTGAGAAGAGGAATAAGCCAAAGAAGGATTGGCAGAGTCCTTCCCCGTTCCAGAAACCGCGTCCTCGCAAGAAGCCTGATGAGACTCATTCAAAGAAAAACGAGGACCGTAACTCCAAGAGGGGTAGGCACAAGTGAATTGCCTAGTTAAACTTTTTGTGATGGCTTGCCAAACTATTTGCTATTTGTCAAACTATGTGGAACCATTTGCTACTATGTGTTATCAAACTATTTGCTATTTGTGCTGGCTTAGTTAAACTATTATTCATATCGAGTGTGATACATGTTTTTAAATCTATAATGTTGCTGTGCCATTTTTTTTGAAACGAAGCAAACATGTTAGGTGCAAAAAATGCACTGGCAGCCCACCCTACTACCAAAGACCCTGGCAGTAGGGTGTGTAACCCTACCGTACGGCTACGCCAATTCCAGGTTACATAACCTCCCCGAGCTCCCACCACTAACCCTACCGCCAGGCCCTTTGGAGGTAGGGTCTCATAACCGACCGCAGTATGCCCTGGCGGTAGGGTGCTAAGCCACGTCAGCGCATGCCCGTGAGTTGACGGCTGCTGCCGTTAAGCCTACCGTCAAAGACCCTGGCGGTAGGTTGTGTAATCCTACCGCCGAGCCCCCTGGCGGTAGCAAAAGGGCCAAATGTCAAAAAAAGTCCAAACCGGGGTCAGATCCGGCTAAACGTGATGAAAAGAGTCAAAAATATGAAATTTAGCCACTCCAACGCGGTAACCCAAACAGACGTTGATTTTGTTCGCGTTTTGCCCATTTAGGTCGGCCGTCCGTCCATGTCCGTTTTATCAAATGGGTCGGCTAGTGCACCCAACGGGGCGGATGCATTTTGTGACATGTTTGCCGCAGCATTCCGTCGAACACGTGATGGGTTGAGTCCTCCTTGAACTGTCCCGAGCTCCCGCGCCGCAGCCCTGCCCGCGGACGCCGCCAGCGCCCAACAGCCCCGCCCTGCTCGAGGGAGAGGCCGAGGCGCAACACGTCCTGGTCGTGCATCGTGCCGGCGACGAAGGCATGGGTGGCGCGCTCGCACCCGCTCCCGGCCATGCTCGCGCCCGCTCTCCCGCCCGTGCTTGCCCTGCTCCTGCCTTCGCCTCGGCGCCCGCGGCCGGCTGTCCGTGCACGCCCGTCTTCTTGCGTGCCCGCGCCCGGAAGTCCTCGCACGTTCGCCCGTCCTCGTGCGTCCACGCCCGGACGTCCTCGTCCGCTCGGCTCGCCATGGCCCGTGCCCGCCCGTGCTCGCGTGCTCACCTTGCCGCGGCCCCCTCCCATCCGTGCTCGCGCGCTCTCCTTGCTGCGGAAGGCGGGGACTCCGCCCTACCTGCTCCGCCTTGTCGTGAACGTCGGGGACTCCGCGGCCGTGCTCCATATCCTGCGGCCGGCCGGATCCGCGCCGCCGCGTCGCTCCTGGCCATCGATGGGAGCGCGTCGCTGCGTGGGCTGCAGCTTCCGGCGGCGTTTGGCGGAGGCCTCACCGTTGAGGACGGTGGAAAAGGAGGCGGAGAAGGAGGTCAAGCCTACGTTGGTGGCCTGCTCGGCTCAGCTCAGCACCAGTGAGCGTGGCGGCGGCCTGCGCCTGTGGCCTCGTCGCAGTGATTCTGGAGGCACAAACATGCGGCGTCGCCATTAGTGGGTCACCACTCGCATGCAGCAGACAAAGCCGGAGGAAGATGACGCAGAAAACCTCCGCTTTGTGTCCGCCTCCGACCCAAATGTGGACTAAATTTGGTACGGAAATAGGTCTGCGCAAACACAAAACGGAAATGGGTCTCTGCGATGGGCCATCGTTTTTGTCCGTGGTGACCCAAAAGTACATGGGCGGACGAAATGGGTCGACCGGTTGGAGTTGCTATATGGGTATCTTCCATGGGCGACTCACATATTTCCCTCACATCCATCCGCGGACATGGATACGGGAGATCGTCATCCAACCGTCGCCTCATACTCCCTCCATTTCACAGTGTAGTGCACCCGCGTTTACCGAGATCTAAGTTTGATCATAGATTTAGCCAATGAGACTGACTGCGACGGCTACAGAAATTATACCATTGAATTTGTATTTTTGATATGAATTCAGTGGTATAATTTTTGCTCCCGCCGCAATCAGTCTCTTGGTTAAATGTATGGTCAAACTTAGATCTTGGGAAGTGCGGGCGCACTACATTGTAGGATGGAGGTAGTATATTTTAATAGAAGTTCGAACCAATGGACGAAAATTCAATTAAACCAGACGGATTTTGATATAAACACGGTGGATTTCATGAAACCTAGGATATTTTTTACATAAAACCCGGTGAACTAAAAATCTTAAAATAAAACCCTAAAGTATCCGATACTTGACGGTGACCTTGTAGGACATACCGCGCTGGACGACGGCTCCTGCGCCGTCATCGTCGCCCAGTCCGGCGTCGGAGTCGTCGTCGTCGGGCTTCTGGCGGTAGCGAAAGGTGGTGGCATCGCAGCAGGGCTTCCCGATGAGCGCCTGGCGCTTGTGGATGATCCTCTCCGCTTCCTCCTGCGCCATGTGCAGTGCGGCCGCGGCCACCGAGGACGTGGGCTCGGGGAGAGGGTGGCGGTCGTTGGTGGCGGCGATCTCGCTGAGAGAACATTCCTCGATGTACTTGGCATCTCCGAGTCGAGGCGGCGGAGACGACGCTTGTCTGTCTCCAACGTCGTCACGGAGAGGTCCATAGCTTAGATGTACGCCAGGTTCGGGTCCACTATGATGTGTGGCGGCGGGACGTCGGAATCCGCGCACTTGGACCTACGCCCGGTGTTGCGCCTGTCCCACCAGCGATGCTCCCTGTTGGCGTACTCCTGCACCGTAATGGCGGTCCGGGACGACGAACAGCTACCGCCGCCCCGCCGATGCCGAGGTAGTGGAGAATGCAACCACGCGCCTTCGGTAGGGGCGGCGACACGTGGCCCTCTGATACATCTCCAACGTATCTATAATTTTTTATTGTTCCATGCTACTATATTATCAATATAGGATACTTTATATGCACTTATATGATATTTTATCTCATTTTTAGGAACTAACCTATTAACCCAGTGCCTAGTGCTAGTTGTTGTTTTCTGTCTGCTTTTGGTTTTCTAGGAAATCAATACCAAACGAAGTCCAAACGCTATGAAACTTTTTGATGTTTTTTCTGGACAAAAGAGACCCTGGAAGCTTTGGGAGAGGACCAGACGCAAAGCGAGGAGACGACAAGGCAATAGGGCGTGCCCAGGGGGTAGGCGCGCCCTAGTACCTTGCGGGCCCCTCATGGCTCCGTCTGACCTAATCCCACCTCCATAAATTCTCTAAAATCGGGAAACCAATAGAGAGCCACCCGAAACACTTTTTCCACCGCAAGAAGTCTCTGTTCCTATATGAGCCCATCTGGAGACCTTTTTCAGTACTCTGTCGGAGGGGGAATCGATCGCGGAGGCCTTCTTCATCAACCTTGCTGCCTCCATGATGATGTGTGAGTAGTCCACCATAGACCAATGAGTCCATAGATAGTCCTAGATGGCTTTCTCTCTCTCTTTGATCTTCAATACCATGTTAACCGCGGTCCTCGCGGTGATCTATCCGATGTAATCCTCTTTTGCGGTGTGTTTGTTGGGATCCGATGAATTGTGGGTTTATGATCAGATTATTCATTGAAAGTAATTGAGTCTTTTCTGAATTCTATTATGCATGATTGTTATAGCTTCGTATTTCTCTTCGATCTATCGGTTTGGTATGGCCAACTAGATTGATTTATCTTTGCGAGAGTGGTGCGTTGTAATGGGTTCAATCTTGCGGTGTTCTATATCCCAGTGACAGAAAGGGACAAGACACGTATTTGTATTTTTGCCATTAAGGATTAAACCGCGGGTTGAATATATTGCTTGTCTTATCTTATCTACATCTTGTCACCTTGCTCCAAGCATTACTCTGTTTGTTATAAACTTAATACCATAGATGCAGGTGATACGTCTCCAACGTATCTATAATTTTTGCTTGTTCCATGCTGTTATATTATCGTTCTTGGATGTTTTACAATCACTTTTTAGCAACTTTATATAATTTTTTGGGACTAACCTATTGACATAGTGCCAAAGTGCCAGTTGCTGTTTTTGCTTGTTTTTTACTTCGCAGAATATCAGTACCAAATGGAGTCCAATCACGACGAAACTTTTTGGAGATTTTTTTTGGACCAGAAGACACCTAGTGGGCCAAAGAAGTGCCAGAGAGGTGGGCCGTGGAGACCACAACCCACCAGGGCGCGCCAGAGGCCCCAGGCGCGCCCTTATGGGTTGTGCCCTCCTCAGGGCCCCTCTCCATCGCCTCTGATGCCTATAAATTCCCAAATATTTTAGAAACCCTAAGGGAGTCGACGAAAAACACATCCAGCCGCCGCAAGTTCCAGAACCTCGAGATCCAATCTAATACCATCACGGAGGGGTTCATCATCCTCATTGGTGCTTCTCCGATGATGCGTGAGTAGTCCACCATAGACCTACGGGTCCGTAGGCAGTAGCTAGATGGCTTCTTCTCTCTCTCTTTTGATTCTCAATACAATGGTCTCTTGGAGATCTATTTGATGTAAACTTTTGCGGTGTGTTTGTTGGGATCCGATGAATTTCGAGTTCATGATCAGTTTCTATCCATGAATATTATTTGAGTCTTCTTTGATCTCTTATATGCATGATTACTTATAGCTTCGTATTTCTTCTTCGAATCTTTGGTTTAGTTAGGCCAACTAGATCGATTTTTCTTGCCATGGGAAGAGGTGCTTTGTGATCGGTTCGATCTTGCGATGTCCTTTCCCAGTGACAGAAGGGGCAGCAAGGCACGCATGTATCGTTGCCATTAAGGATAACAAGATGGGGTCTATTCCTACATGAATAGATCTTGTCTACATCATGTCATTGTTCTTATTGCATTACTCCGTTTTCCCATGAACTTAATACACTAGATGCATGCTGGATAGCGGTCGATGTGTGGAGTAATAGTGGTAGATGCAGGCAGGAGTCGGTCTACTTATCTTGGACGTGATGCCTATATAATGATCATCGCCTTGGATATCGTCATGATTATTTGATTTTCTATCAATTGCCCAACAGTAATTTGTTCACCCACCGTGTGCTATATGATACGTCTCCAACGTAACTATAATTTTTGATTGTTCCATGCTATTATATTATCTGTTTTGGATGTTTTATATGCATTAATATGCTATTTTATATTATTTTTGGGACTAACCTATTAACCTAGTGCCCAGTGCCAGTTTCTGTTTTTTCCTTGTTTTTGAGTATTGTAGATAAGGAGTATCAAACGGAGTCCAAACGGAATAAAATTCTACGATGATTTTTCTTGGACCAGAAGGAACCCAGGAGACTTGGAGAAGAGGCCAGAAGACCCACGGGTGGGCCACAAGCCACCTGGGCGCGCCCCTGGGGGGGGGCTGGCTTGTGGGCCCCCCGTGGCTCCTCCAACCCTAATTCTTCGCCTATAAATTCAGGAATATTCCCCCAATACCAGAGAGAGCCACGATAATACTTTTCCGCCGCCGGAAGCCTCTGTTCCCATGAGATCCCATCTTGGGGCCTTTTCCGGTAATCTGCCGGAGGGGGATTCGATCACGGAGGGCATCTACATCAACTCCATTGCCCCTTCGATGATGCGTGAGTAGTTCACCTCAGACCTTCGGGTCCATAGCTAGTAGCTAGATGGCTTCTTCTCTCTCTCTATGTTCTTCAATACCATGTTCTTCATGATCTTCATGGAGATCTATCCGATGTAATACTCTTTTGCGGTGTGTTTGTCGAGATCCGATGAATTGTGGGTTTATGATCAGATTATCTATGAATATTATTTGAATCTTCTCTGAATTCTTATATGCATGATTTCATATCTTTGCAAGTCTCTTCGAGTTATTGGTTTGGTTTGGCCAACTAGATTGGTAATTCTTGCAATGGGAGAAGTGCTTAGTTTTGAGTTTAATCTTGCGGTGTCCTCACCCAGTGACAAAGTAGGGGTAGCGAGGCACGTATTTGTATTGTTGCCATCAAGGATAAAAAGATGGGGTTTTCATCATATTGCTTGATTTTATCCCTCTACATCATGTCATCTTACTTAATGCGTTACTCTGTTCTTCATGAACTTAATACTCTAGATGCAGGCAGGAGTCGGTCGATGTGTGGAGTAATAGTAGTCGATGCAGAATCGTTTCGGTCTACTTGATACGGACGTGATGCCTATATGCATAATCATTGCCTTGGATATCGTCATAACTATGCGCTTTTCTATCAATTGCTCGACAGTAATTTGTTCACCCACCGTATTATTTTCCTTCAAGAGAGAAGCCTCTAGTGAAACCTATGGCCCCCGAGTCTATTTTCCATATTATATTTTCAGATCTATAAACCAAAAATACCAAAAATACTTTGCTGCAATCTATTTACTTTTATTTTAATTTTACGTTTAGCAATCTTTTATATCTATCTCTATCAGATCTCATCCTTGCAAGTAACCGTGAAGGGATTGACAACCCCTTTATAGCGTTGGGTGCAAGTGTTTGATTGTTTGTGCAGGTGCAAAGATTGGGGCCTTGCTTGTACCTCCTACTGGATTGATACCTTGGTTCTCAACAACTGAGGGAAATACTTATCTACTTTGCTGCATCACCCTTTCCTCTTCAAGGGAAAACCAACGCAAGCTCAAGAAGTAGCAAGAAGGATTTCTGGCGCCGTTGCCGGGGAGGATACATAGCAAGTCAAGACATCAAGCCTACCAAGTACCTATCACAAACTCATCTCTTGCATTTACATTATTTGCCATTTGCCTCTCGTTTTTCTCTCCCCCACTTCTAAAACGATTTTCGGAAAAAACCAAAAAGATTTGCCTTTTTATTCGCCCTTCTTCCGTTTGTCTTTTCCATTGCTTTTTGTTTGCTTGTGTGTTAGATCGCTTAAACTCATGGCTAGCCTTACTACTATCACTAGTACTCTCGAGAGTGAAGTTCTTAATTTTAAACAAAGGGAGGGAGAAAACCTAAAAGATGCTTGGTATAGAATTTGCAATTCTCAAAATAGATCTATTCGTAAGCAATCTACTACCGTTCTCCTTCGCAATTTTTATGTGGGTGTTTCTCCTTGGAATAGATATGTTCTGGATATCATTACAGAAGGAAATTTCTTGGGAAGCCATACCGTTGATTCTTATAGTGCTATGATAAATTTGGTAGGTTCACCCTCACTCATGGTTAATGAAACAATCTTAACTTTGGAACATGTGATGCAAAAGCTTGATATTATTGAAAATAAAGTTGCTACTGTAGAGCTCATTGAAAACTTGGATAAAAAGATTCATAATCATATCACTCAATATGGATCTAAGGTAGGAGTTACTATAAAAAATCTAAGGGAAAAAGAACCCATAGTTAATGAAAAATTGGATCAAGATTCCTCTAGAATTGGCAAGCTAGAGGACATTATTACCAACTTGGGTTCCGCTTTTGCCTCGGTTCAAACCACTCCAAATTTTCCTCCTTCTAAGACTTCCAAGTTTGTTTATGTTCCTAAAAATAAGGGTGGATCCTCTAGTAAAGGGGATGAAGATCTTAAGATGATAAGTGTTCACCCCGGCTTTATCAATATTGTTAGGAAACCAATTGCCACAAGTGAATTTCTTGACATCTTGCCTAGGAGCGTTATTATTGATAAGAGCAAAGAACCTCCTAGGGTTTATAAGTGTGCAATTGAGGAGTTGCATACCAAAGATGACAATACCTAGATCTATTGCGTTATGCCTAGCTAGGGGCGTTAAACAATAGCGCTTGTTGGGAGGCAACCCAAAACAGAAACTTTTGCGCTCAGTCCAGGAATTTTATAAATTCACCAGAGCGTCGAATAAGTCTGAAATTTTTACACAAGATTGATATACAAATTTCCCAGAATTTCCTAATTTTTCAGAATTTTTGGAGTTACATAAGTATTCGAAGTTTACAGATTGCTACAGACTGTTCTGTTTTTGACAGATTCTGTTTTCTTTGTGTTGTTTGCTTATTTTGATGTATCTATGGGTTGTATCGGGGGGTATGAACCATGGAGAAGTTGTAATACAGTATATATTACACCAATTTAAATAAAGAATGAGTTCACAACAGTACCTAAAGTGGTGATTTATTTTTCTTATACTAACGGATCTCACGAGTTTTCTGTTGAGTTTTGTGTTGTGAAGTTTTCAAGTTTTGGGTAAAGATTTGATGGACTATGGAATAAGGAGTGGCAAGAGCCTAAGCTTGGGGATGCCCAAGGCACCCCAAGGAATATTCAAGGATACCAAAGAACCTAAGCTTGGGGATGCCCCGGAAGGCATCCCCTCTTTCATCTTCAATCCATCGGTAAATTTACTTGAGGCTATATTTTTATTCACCACATGATATGTGTTTTGCTTGGAGCGTCTTGTATGATATGAGTCTTTGCTTTGTAGTTTTCCACAATCATCCTTGCTGCACACATCTTTTTAGAGGGACACGCATGAATCATGAATTTATTAGAATACTCTATGTGCTTCACTTATATCTTTTGAGCTAGGCAATTTTGCTCTAGTGCTTCACTTATATCTTTTTAGAGCACGGTGGTGTTTTTATTTTATAGAAATAATTGAACACTCGTACCTCACTTATATTATTTTGAGAGTCTTTAAACAGCATGGTAATTGGTTTAGGTTGTGAATTTAGTCCTAATAAATGGGCATCCAAGAGGGATATAATAAAAACTTTCATATAAAGTGCATTGAATACTATGAGAAGTTTGATTCCTTGCATATAGTTTTGAGATATAAAGATGGTGATATTAGAGTCATGCTAGTGAGTAATTGTGGATTGGTAGAAATACTTGTGTTAAAAGTTTGTGATTCCCGTAGCATGCACGTATGGTGAACCGTTATGTAACGAAGTCGGAGCATGATTTGTTTATTGATTTTCATCCTTTGTGTGAGGGTCGGGAGCGCGCGATGGTTAACTCCTACCAACCTCTCCCCTAGGAGCATGCGTCTAATACTTTGCTTCGATAACTAATAGACTTTTGCAATAAGTATGTGAGTTTTTTATGACTAATGTGAGTCCATGGATTATACGCACTCTCACCCTTCCACCTTTGCTAGCCTCTCTAGTACCGCGCAACTTTTGCCGGTGCATCAAACCCACCATATACCCTTCCTCAAAACAGCCACCATACCTACCTATTATGGCAATTCCATAGCCATTCTGAGATATATTGCCATGCAACTTCCACCGTTCCGTTTATTATGACACGCACCATCATTTTCATATTGCTTTACATAATCGTAAGATAGCTAGCATGATGTTTCCATGGCTTGTCCGTTTTGTGATGTCATTTGCTATGCTAGATCGTTGCACATCCCGGTACACCGCCGGAAGCATTCATATAGAGTCATATTTTGTTCTAGGTATCGAGTTGTAATTCATGAGTTGTAAGTAAATAAAAGTGTGATGATTATCATTATTAGAGCATTGTCCCATGAGAGAAAAGGATGATGGAAGCTATGATTCCCTCACAAGTTGGGATGAGTCTCCGGACTTTACAAATAATAAAAGAGGCCAATGAAGCCCAAATAAAAAAAAGAGGCCAAAGATGCCCACCAAAAAAAGGGAGAAAAGGGAGAAGGGACAATGCTACTATCTTTTTTTTCCACACTTGTGCTTCAAAGTAGCACCATGATTTTCATGATAGAGAGTCTCCCATTTTGTCACTTTCATATACTAGTGGGAATTTTTCATTATAATGCACACCCACTTAGTTTATTTTTGAGCTTTCATTCACTTATAGCTCTAGTGCATCCGTTGCATGGCAATCCCTACTCACTCACATTGATATCTATTGATGGGCATCTCCATAGCCCGTTGATACGCCTAGTTGATGTGAGACAATTTTTTTCCCTCACAACCTCCACCATATTCTATTCCACCTATAATGCTATATCCATGGCTCACGCTCATGTATTGCGTGAAAGTTGAAAAGGTTTGAGAACATAAAAGGTGTGAAACAATTGCTTGACTTGTCATCGGGGTTATGCATGATTTAAATACTTTGTGTGGGGAAGATGGAGCATAGCCAGACCATATGATTTTGTAGGGATAACTTTCTTTGGCCATGTTATTTTGAAAGGACACAATTGCCTTGTTAGTATGCTTGAAGTATTATTGTTTTGATGTCAATATTAAGCTTTTGTCTTGAATCTTATGGATCTGAACATTCATGCCACAATAAATAAAATTACATGGATAAATATGTTAGGTAGCATTCCACATCAAAAATTCTCTTTTTATCATTTACCTACTTGAGGACGAGCAGGAATTAAGCTTGGGGATGCTTGATACGTCTCCAACGTATCTATAATTTTTGATTGTTCCATGCTATTATATTATCTGTTTTGGATGTTTTATATGCATTAATATGCTATTTTATGTTATTTTTGGGACTAACCTATTAACCTAGTGCCCAGTGCCAGTTTCTGTTTTTTCCTTGTTTTTTAGTATTGCAGATAAGGAATATCAAATGGAGTCCAAGCGGAATAAAATTCTATGATGATTTTTCTTGGACTAGAAGGAACCCAGGAGACTTGGAGAAGAGGCCAGAAGACCCACGGGTGGGCCACAAGCCACCTGGGCGTGCCCCTGGGGGGGGGGGGCGCCCCCTGGCTTGTGGGCCCCCCATGGCTCCTCCAACCCTAATTCTTCGCCTATAAATTCAGGAATATTCCCCCAATACCAGAGAGAGCCATGATAATACTTTTCTGCCGCCGGAAGCCTCTGTTCCCGTGAGATCCCATCTTGGGGCCTTTTCCGGTAATCTGCCGGAGGGGGATTCGATCACAGAGGGCATCTACATCAACTCCATTGCCCCTCCGATGATGCGTGAGTAGTTCACCTCAGACCTTCGGGTCCATAGCTAGTAGCTAGATGGCTTCTTCTCTCTCTCTATGTTCTTCAATACCATGTTCTTCATGATCTTCATGGAGATCTATCCGATGTAATACTCTTTTGCGGTGTGTTTGTCAAGATCCGATAAATTGTGGGTTTATGATCAGATTATCTATGAATATTATTTGAATCTTCTCTGAATTCTTATATGCATGATTTCATATCTTTGCAAGTCTCTTTGAGTTATTGGTTTGGTTTGGCAAACTAGATTGGTAATTCTTGCAATGGGTTCAATCTTGCGGTGTCCTCACCCAGTGACAAAGTAGGGGTAGCGAGGCACGTATTTGTATTGTTGCCATCAAGGATAAAAAGATGGGGTTTTCATCATATTGCTTGAGTTTATCCCTCTACATCATGTCATCTTACTTAATGCGTTACTCTGTTCTTCATGAACTTAATACTCTAGATGCAGGCAGGAGTCGGTCGATGTGTGGAGTAATAGTAGTAGATGCAAAATTGTTTCGGTCTACTTGATACAGACGTGATGCCTATATGCATAATCATTGCCTTGGATATCGTCATAACTATGCGCTTTTCTATCAATTGCTCGACAGTAATTTGTTCACCCACCGTATTATTTTCCTTCAAGAGAGAAGCCTATAGTGAAACCTATGGCCCCCGGGTCTATTTTCCATATTATATTTTCAGATCTATAAACCAAAAATACCAAAAATACTTTGCTGCAATCTATTTACTTTTATTTTAGTTTTACTTTTAGCAATCTTTTATATCTATCTCTATCAGATCTCATCCTTGCAAGTAACCGTGAAGGGATTGACAACCCCTTTATAGCGTTGGGTGCAAGTGTTTGATTGTTTGTGCAGGTGCAAAGATCGGGGCCTTTCTTGTACCTCCTACTGGATTGATACCTTGGTTCTCAACAACTGAGGGAAATACTTATCTACTTTGCTACATCACCCTTTCCTCTTCAAGGGAAAACCAACACAAGCTCAAGAAGTAGCACTATACTCATGAGAGAAGCCACTAGTGAAACCTACGGCCCCTGGGTCTACTTTTCCAACATATTGCTTTCCGATCTATCTTTTTGCCTCTTTTGTTTTCAGATCTATTATTCCAAAAACCCAAAAATACCTTGCTGCACTTTTTATTTTCTCTTTTTATTTTGTGTTTTTGAGAGATCTATCTCTCCAATCTATCACTACCTAATCTATCTTTTTACTGTAGAGAGATTGACACCTCTCTTTCGCATCGGGTTGCAAGTATTTGTTCTTTGTGTGCAGGTGCTGCTTATTAGGTGGTGGTGATCCTCCTACTGGTTCGATACCTTGGTTTCATAACTGAGGGAAATACTTACCGTCGATGTGCTGCATCATCCCTTCCTCTTTGGGGAAATATCGACGTAGTCTCAAGCCATGTCAAAGGAATTTCTGGCGCCGTTGCCGGGGAGGAAGCGGTCTCTTCTATGTGCCAATCTCTGGCGCCGAGGAGACACCATCATCATCTACCAGGTTCCTAATCACAAATCTCATGTCCTTGCAATTACATTATTTGCCATTTGCCTCTCGTTTTCCTCTCCCCCACTTCAACAAATTTGCTGTTTTATTCGCCCTCTTTTTCATTTGCCTTTTTCTCGCCGGATCACTTTTTGTTTGCTTGTGTTGCCATGTGCCTTCTATTTGCTTGCATCTTCGCTTGCTAAAAATCTATTGATATGGACCCTCATCCACTTGCTAATCTTGTCAAAAGACCAAATTATGATGAACCAATTGCTAGTGAGTTGAGTGAACTTGATTATCTCTATGAAGTTTTGTTTGAAAATCACAAATCTGGAAATTTTGATGAAGTGTTGAAAGAAGAATTTTATAAGGTGATTCATGATAGCTCCTTGATTGAAAAGCATGATTGCAATGTTGCTAGTATGAATTCTCTAAATATCCATGATGCTAATGATATGCAAAGCCATAAGCTTGGGGATGCTATGTTTGATGAACATGATATTTTTAGTTCCCCAAGTTTTGATGAGCAAATTTATTATGATGATTGCATGCCTCCTATTTATGATGATGGTGATGACATGTATGCTATAATGAGTAATGATAACCATGAAACTTATCATCATGGTTTTAATTTGCAATGTGGTTATGTCAATCAAGTGTCTCATGATAGTTATTTTGTTGAGTTTGCTCCCACTACCATGGATGATAAGGAATTTGCTTATGCGGAGAGTAATGAAAATTCTATGCTTGTGCATCATGAAAAGAATGATTTATGTGATAGTTATATTGTTGAATTTCTTCATGATGCTACTGAAATTTATTATGAGGGAGGAACATATGCTTGTAGGAATTGCAATAATATCAATTTTCCTCTCTATGGGTTCAAAGTTTTGAAGTTATGCTTGTTTTGCCTTCCTATGCTAGTTGATTCTTGTTCCCATAAATTGTTTGCTCACAAAATACCTATGCATAGTAAGTGGGTTAGACTTAAATGTGCTTGTCATGAGATTCATGATGCTCTCTTGCATATTTCAATTACTACCTTTTTTGTGAGCATCATTGAAATCATCATGCCTAGCCAAGGGCGTAAAACGATAGCGCTTGTTGGGAGGCAACCCAATGAATAAATTTATTTTTGTCTTTTCCTTTATGTTTTTGTGTGTTGACACAATTATTCCTCTTTTATGATTGTGTTTTTATGTTTTATTTAGTGTTTGTGCCAAGTATAACCTTTAGGATGATTCATAAGATGAGTAGAAACAATGCTGAATCTGAAACAGAAACTTTGCCTCAAGTGTTCGAATTTTCATTTTTTATTGGAGCGTGATATTGAGATGAAATTTTCACACAGTGTTTCTATACAAATTATTTACGTTGTCCTAAGTTTTCAGAATTTTTAGAGTTACAGAAGTATGGTTAGAGTACAGATTACTATAGACTGTCCTGTTTAAGACAGATTCTGTTTTCGTTGCATTATGTGCTTGTTTTCAGGAATCTATGGGTTGTATTGAAGGGTATGAGCCATGGTAAAGTTAAAATACAGTAGGTATAATTCAATAATAAAATTTGAATGGGTTTGTAACAGTACCTAAAGTAGTGATTTGCTTTATTATACTAACGGATCTCACGAAGATTTTGTTGAGTTTTTTGTGATTGAAGTTTTCAAGTTTTGGGTGAGATCACGATGGATGAAGGGATAAGGAGTGAAAAGAGCCTAAGCTTGGGGATGCTACAGCACCCCCAAGATATATGCAAATAGAAACAAGCAACTAAGCTTGGGGATGCCCCCGAGTGGCATCCCCTGTTTCTTCTAACGACCATCGGTATTTTACTTGGAGCTATATTTTTATTCGTCACATTTCATGAGTTTTGCTTGGAGCGTCTTGTATCATTTGAGTCTTTGCTTGCTTTGCTTTTTAGTTTTTAACTTGTATCCTTGCTGGACACAACTATTTGAGAGAGCCAAAATTATGCTATGATTTGTTAGAATTGCTCTATATGCTTCACTTAAACTTTTTGAGCTATAGAATTGCTCTAGTGCTTCACTTATATCCTTTTGAGCACGGTTTGCTTGGAAATTTCTGTAGAAATCCTCTCATGCTTCACTTATACTATTTTAAGAGATGAAACTTTATGCTCATGTGCTTCACTTAAATTTGTTTGAGCTTGTCAAAAAGCAATGTCAATATATGAAACTAGTCCCAAAGTGACAGATATCCAAGGAGGATATAATAAAAACTTTCATGAAGATCATTGGATAAATTAAAATTGATTCTTTGTAATAGTTTTGAGACATGACGATAGTAATATGTGAGTCATGTTAGTGAGTAATTATGCTTTAGTAGGAATATTGGTGTTAAGGTTTGTGATTCCCTATGCAAGTACGAAAGTCAATAGTTATGCAATGAAATTACATCCTACTTATGGTGCATTATTCGGTGTTAGTTATGCTCAATGCTCGCTTATGTGAATTTTCGTTTCTTGGTTGGTTGCTTCTCAATCTATTTTCTAGCCTCCACTTGTACTAAGTAGAAATACTACTTGTGCATCCAAAATCCTTAAACCAAGTTTTGCCTCATGAGTCCACCATACCTACCTATATGTGGTATTTCCATGCCGTCCTAAACAAATTTGTACGTGCCATCTCTAATTTTCAAAATAAATTTCTCTTTTGTGTGCTCGTACCGCTCATGAAACGGTAGGGTGTGTCCAATATTTTTCCATGCTAGATGTGTTATTCTCAAGATGAGTGTTTATTCACTTGTCATTGCACGAGAGTGCGGGGGTAATAGGGATGCCCATTCCCGAAATGAAAAAAGAAAAAATATTTACTTTTTGTTGTCAAATATTAAATTCCTTGGAAAGTGTTGGTATGGAAGGCAACCATGGATACGGTCAGCCATGGAATGTGAAAGAATGGTGGAAAAAGGAATAAACTTTATTTTCTGTTTGGGAATCGCCTATGATGTATCTTGCTTGGAAAGTATTGTGAGCTACTTTGTCGTTTTCGTTGACAGGAAAAGCATGCCACCCAAAATATTTTTCTCTATCAATTTAAAACTTTGAGCTCTGGCACCTCTACAAATCCCTACTTCCCTCTGCGAAGGGCCTATCTATTTACTTTATGCATTTTTTGTTTCTACTTTGAGTCTCCATCTTCTCACATAAGCACCAACTAGGGGGCACTATGATCGTACTTGAGCATTGGGTATAGCTAATATTTGAGTGTGTTTCATGAATGGATCAATGATTGAGCATGATGGGCTAGGGATAACTTTCTTTAGTGTTGATATTTTGAAAGACATGGTTGCTTGTTGGCATGCTTGAGTATTGAAGTCATTATGTTAAAACTAGACTATTGCTTTGAATCTTCTACAAGTCCAAATGTCCATGCTATACAAAAGAAAAGAATATGAGATGAACATGTTAGGCAGCATTCCACATCAAAAATTATGGTTTTTATCATTTACCTACTCGAGGACGAGTAGGAATTAAGCTTGGGGATGCTGATACGTCTCCAACGTATCTATAATTTTTGCTTGTTCCATGCTATTATATTATCATTCTTGGATGTTTTACAATCATTTTATAACAACTTTATATCATTTTTTGGGACTAACCTATTGACATAGTGCCAAAGTGCCAGTTGCTGTTTTTGCTTGTTTTTTACTTCGCAGAATATCAGTACCAAACGGAGTCCAATCGCGACGAAACTTTTTGGAGATTTTTTTTGGACTAGAAGACACCTAGTGGGCCAAAGAAGTGCGAGAAAGGTGGGCCGTGGAGACCACAACCCACCAGGGCGCGCCAGAGGCCCCAGGCGCGCCCTGATGGGTTGTGCCCTCCTCGGGGCCCCTCTCCATCGCCTCGGATGCCTATAAATTCCCAAATATTCCAGAAACCCTAAGGGAGTCAACGAAAAACACATCCAGCCGCCGCAAGTTCCAGAACCTCGAGATCCAATCTAACACCATCACGGAGGGGGTTCATCATCCTCATTGGTGCCTCTCCGATGATGCGTGAGTAGTTCACCATAGACCTACGGGTCCGTAGGCAGTAGCTAGATGACTTGTTCTCTCTCTCTTTTGATTCTCAATACAATGGTCTCTTCGAGATCTATTTGATGTAAAATTTTGCGGTGTGTTTGTTGGGATCCGATGAATTTCGAGTTCATGATCAGTTTCTATCCATGAATATTATTTGAGTCTTCTTTGATCTCTTATATGCATGATTACTTATGGCCTCTTATTTCTTCTTCGAATCTTTGGGTTAGTTAGGCCAACTAGATCAATTTTTCCTGCCATGGGAAGAGGTGCTTTGTGATGGGTTCGATCTTGCAGTGTCCTTTCCCAGTGACAGAAGGGGCAGCAAGGCTTGCATGTATCGTTGCCATTAAGGATAACAAGATGGGGTCTATTCCTACATGAATAGATATTTTCTACATCATGTCATCGTTCTTATTGCATTACTTCTTTTTTGCATGAACTTAATATACTAGATGCATGATGGATAGCGGTCGATGTGTGGAGGGGAAGTCTATCCTTTTTAATGGATTCGGCACGTGCAATTTCTTTTCCTCCGAGACGACCCGCAATTTTTACTTTTACTCCCATTATATCTGCTTTTTTAGTTAATTCAATGGCTTTTTTCATAGCCTTTCGGAATGAAACTCTATTTTTTAATTGGAAAGCTATATATTCTGCAAGAATGTTAGGCTGTCTATAAGGTTCTTTAACTTTTTCGATAGAAATATTAAATCTCTGGTTTACAGAGTTAATTTTCTTTTGTAGATCTTTCTCTAATTCTTCGATTGATCCTTTTTTCTTTAATAAATTAGGGAATCCAATATGGATTGGAGTCGGTCTACTTATCTTGGATGTGATGCCTATATAATGATCATCGCCTTGGATATTGTCATGATTATTTGATTTTCTATCAATTGCCCAACAGTAATTTGTTCACCCACCGTGTGCTATACTCATGAGAGAAGCCACTAGTGAAACCTACGGCCCCCGGGTCTACTTTTCCAACATATTGCTTTCCGATCTATCTTTTTGCCTCTTTTGTTTTCAGATCTATTATTCCAAAAAACCCAAAAATACCTTGCTGCACTTTTTATTTGCTCTTTTTATTTTGTGTTCTTGAGAGATCTATCTCTCCAATCTATCACTACCTAATCTATCTTTTCACCGTAGAGAGATTGACAACCTCTCTTTCGCGTCGGTTGCAAGTATTAGTTCTTTGTGTGCATGTGCTGCTTATTAGGTGGTGGTGATCCTCCTACTGGTTTGATACCTTGGTTTCATAACTGAGGGAAATACTTACCGTCGCTGTGCTGCATCATCCCTTCCTCTTTGGGGAAATACCAACGCAGTCTCAAGCCACGTCAGCAGGAAAGAGTCGGTCGATTGATGGATTAATAGTAGTAGTTGCAGGATCCTTTCGTTCTACTTGTTTATGGACATGATGCCTATATACATGATCATTGCCGTCAATAACATGTCATAACTATGCGCAATTCTGTCAATTACCCAACAGTAATGTGTCTACCCACCGATGCTATGTTCAAGAAAGAAGCCTCTAGCAAAAACTATGGCCCCCGGATCTACTTAAACATAAATACTAAAACCCTAAAAGTACTTTGCTGCAATTTATTTACTGTTATTTTATTTTACCTTTATATCATCTATCTCTATCAAGATTTGATCATTGCAAGTAACTAGTTCAAGGTGCTTGACAACCCTATTGCCTGCGTTGGGTGCAAGTGTTTGGTTTTGTGTGTGTAGGTGCTGTCGAAGGGAGTTTGCTTGGTTCTCCTATTGGTTCGATAACCTCTGTTCTCACTAAGGGAAATAATTATCTCTACTATGTTGTATCAACTCTCCTCTTCGATGAAAATCCCAACGCAGCTCACAAGTAGTAGGAAGAATTTATGGCGCCGTTATCGAGGAGACATCATCTAACTCTCGTTAGGTCCCTATGCATAAATTATCTTTCACTTGTTCTACTTTTTAGTTGTTGTTATATTTTTCTATATATAAAAATCTAAAATACAAAAATATTTCTATTTGTTTGCTTGCCTAGTTATCTAGTTTATTTGTTTGCTTGCATCGCCGCTATGTCTCATGATAAATTTTATGAAACCACTTATTACAAACGTTTGGCTGAAATATAAGTCTCTATGAAAAATATCATGTTTACACAACATGAACACAATAAATTCTTTGCTGAAGAAATTAAGGAACATTCCACTCTGCTTGATGCTATTAGTAAACAACTTGATGAGGTTAATCATGAACTAGCCAACCTCCAATCTCAACTAGCTCAGACTAAGAATTTGCTAGGAAGATTTCCGATAAGCAAACCACGTTAGTAAATAAAAAGGCTGCTAAACAAGAATCACATCCTCTTGGTAATCATGATGAAAATATTAAAATGATTGGTGTTTCTCCAATTGAATCTTTATTTACTAATCTGAAAATTGACGATAAAGGGACTGGAGATGAGTCAACTTTAGCTAGAAGGCGTCCAGTTTGTTCGGAGGGTGATGATCTTATTGATAAAAAATGAAAAAGGTGGGTTTGGAGAGTGATACGTCTGCAACGTATCTACTTTTCCAAACACTTTTGCTCTTATTTTGGACTATAATTTGCATGATTTGAATGAAACTAACTCAGACCGACGTTGTTTTCAGCAGAACTACCATGGTGTTGTTTTTGTGCAGAAAAAAAAGTTCTCGGATCTGGACAAAACTTTTTGGAGAATTTTTCTGGAATATATAAAAAATAATGGAGCGAAGACTCACTGGAGGGGGCCAGCTGTTGGTGCCAATCCAACAGGACGCGACCACCCCCCTGGGCGTGCCCTTGATGACTCACAAGTATAGGGGATCTATCGTAGTCCTTTCGATAAGTAAGAGTGTCGAACCCAACGAGGAGCAGAAGGAAATGACAAGCGGTTTTCAGTAAGGTATTCTCTGCAAGCACTGAAATTATCGGTAATAGATAGTTTTGTGATAAGATAATTCGTAACGGATAGCAAGTAACAAGTGTAGCAAAGGAGCAGCAAGGTGGCCCAATCCTTTTTGTAGCAAAGGACAAGCCTGGACAAACTCTTATACGAAGCAAAGCGCTCCCGAGGACACATGGGAATTACTGTCAAGCTAGTTTTCATCATGCTCATATGATTCGCGTTCGTTACTTTGATAATTTGATATGTGGGTGGACCGGTGATTGGGTGTTGCCCTTACTTGGACAAGCCTCCCACTTATGATTAACCTCTCTCGCAAGCATCCGCAACTACGAAAGAAGAATTAAGATAAATCTAACCATAGCATGAAACATATGGATCCAAATCAGCCCCTTACGAAGCAACGCATAAACTAGGGTTTAAGCTTCTGTCACTCTAGCAACCCATCATCTACTTATTACTTCCCAATGCCTTCCCCTAGGCCCAAATAATGGTGAAGTGTCATGTAGTCGACGTTCACATAACACCACTAGAGGAGAGACATCATACATCTCATCAAAATATCGAACGAATACCAAATTCACATGATTACTTATAACAAGACTTATCCCATGTCCTTAGGAACAAACGTAACTACTCACAAAGCATATTCATGTTCATAATCAGAGGAGTATTAATTGTCATTAAGGATCTGAACATATGATCTTCCACCAAGTAAACCAACTAGCATCAACTACAAGGAGTAATCAACACTACTAGCAACCCACATGTACCAATCTGAGGTTTGAGACAAAGATCGGATACAAGAGATGAACTAGGGTTTGGAGAGGAGATGGTGCTGGTGAAGATGTTGATGGAGATTGACCCCCTCTTGATGAGAGGATCGTTAGTGATGACGATGGCTTCGATTTCCCCCTCCGGGAGGGAAGTTTCCCCGACAGAACAACTCCGCCGGAGCCCTAGATTGCTTCTGCCCAGGTTCCACCTCGAGACGGCGGCGCTTCATCCCGAAAGCTCTCTTATGATTTTTTCCAGGTCAAAACACTCCATATAGCAGAAGATGGGCACCGGAGGCCTGCCAGGGGGCCCACAAGCCACAGGGGCGCACCCAGGGGGGTAGGGCGCGCCCCCTGGCTTGTGACCACCTGGTGGGTCCCCTCTGGTATTTCTTTCGCCCAATATTTTTTATATATTCCAAAATAATTCTTTGTAACTTTTCAGGACTTTTGGAGTTGTGCATAATAGGTCTCTCATATTTGCTCCTTTTCCAGCCCAGAATTCCAGCTGCCGGCATTCTCCCTCTTCATGTAAACCTTATAAAATAAGAGAGAAAAGGCATAAGTATTGTACCAAAATGTGTAATAGCAGCCCATAATGCAATAAATATCAATATAAAAGCATGATGCAAAATGGACGTATCAACTCCCCCAAGCTTAGACCTCGCTTGTCCTCAAGCGAAAGCCGAAATCGATAAATATGTCCACATGTTTAGAGATAGAGGTGTCGATAAAACAAAATACGGACATAAGGGCATCATGATCATCTCTATAACAGCAATACTTATTGATATATAATTTCTTATGCTAGAGTAACAATTCATTCACAAGGTAAAGTATGAATCAAGAACTTTATTGAGAACCAACAAACTATGATCTCGGTCATCGAGGCAATTGCAATTTATCATAACATCGGAATGAGTCAATATAAGAGCTTGTAAAGCAAATCCACATACTCAATCATCTTTTACTCTTTCATAATTACTAATACTCACGCGGTACTTATGAGGTCAAAGCTTCAATTGGACACAGAGAAAGATAGGGGCTTATATTTTTGCCTCCCAACTATTTACCTCAAGGGTAATGTCAACAGAAATAACTCATGATCACCCACATCTGAGTGGATATATGTGTCTAGATCATTCCCCAACACATGACGCTTGCCAAGAGAAAAAGGCAAAATAAAGGAAGCGGTGAAGATCACCATGACTCTTGCATAAAGGTAAGTACTAGGAAGTAAAAGTAACAGATAGGCCCTTCGCAGAGGGAAGCAGAGGTTGTCATGCGCTTTTATAGTTGGATGCGCAATCTCTTAATGCAAAAGAACGTCACTTTATATTGCCTCTTGTGATAAAGAACTTTATTATGCAGTCTGTCGCTTTTATTTCTTCCATATCACAAGTTCGTATAAAGTTTATTTTCCTCACACTAATAGATCTTACATATTTAGAGTGCAATTTTTATTGCTTGCACCGATGAAAACTTACTTGAGGGATCTTACTCAATCCATAGGTAGGTATGGTGGACTCTCATGGCAAAACTGGGTTAAGGGTATTTGGATGCACAAGTAGTATCTCTACTTGGTGCGGAAGTTTTTGCTGATATGGGGTGGAAGCAAGCGTCACATGTTAAAGGATCCATGACAATATAACTTCTATTCGGAATTAAGCAAACATAACTTATTATGTTGTCTTCCTTGTCCAACATCAACTCCTTAGAATATAATATTTTAATGAGTGCTCACAATCATAAAAGATGTCCAAGATAATATATTTATATGTGAACCTCTCTTTCTTTATTACTTCCTTTTAATTGCAACAATGACCAATCACTATGTTTGTCAACTCACAACAAATTTCAATCGACATACTTCTTATATGTGAAGTCATCACTCCCCATAAGATCATTATATATACTCTTTGCTTTTATTCTATACTTCTTTTTATCTCTTTTCTCAAGATCATAGCAAGCAAGCAAAGCCCTCAACTCAAAACTACTTTTTATTATATAACTCTCGGACTCGCTTACATAGGGGGAACATGAAGCAAAACTCTAAACTAAATCACCCTAAAAACTTTATTCTACTAGATCAAGATAACCAAAAGGATCGAACTAAGGAAAACGAAGAAAGTAAAAGATGTGAAGGTGATACGATACCGGGGCACCTCCCCCAAGCTTGGCACAAGCCAAGGGGAGTGCCCATACCCATGTGTTTAGGTGTCTTCCTTCGTAGGTGGTGGTGTTGGGGTTGTTGATGAGGTTGGAAGCTTGTCCTCCGTCTTCCAAGGCATAGGCTCACCATCGTAAAAGGATGAACGGGTCTCCGGGATCCTCAGATCTGCAGCCAAACTCATTTCTTAAATCTGTATTCATACTCACAATTTTGGTTTTGCAGGTCATAGATCTGGGCTTGGAGATGCTCGATTTTCTCATAAAGCTTAAAGATGTGCTCCCCGATGTCCTTGGCGTCTAGCTTGTGCTTATGGGTAAACTCCGCGATCATCATGTGATTGGCATTGAGTCCGCGTTCCACCATCCCTTGGCACTTGAAGACTTGCTGCTCCATTGCTTAGAGCCTTGTTTCCACGCTTCTGGTCTTCTTTGGCCCCTCCACATCATGGATGTGCAGCACCCCCTCACGCATCTCAATGGTTTGAGGGTGTCGCAGCACCTCCGCAAGGTAGGGGTTGATGACCTTCTCGAAGAATTTGTCCTTCGAAGCACTTGGGGACGTCATGGCGATCTAAATCTGTCCGAAAAACAACAAAAACAAGAACAGAGGATTTTTCCGTGCCACGGTGGTCAAAACCTTCGGGAGATTATATAATGAATTTTTACCGACCTAAAGGAGTGTACCACAAGAAAACAGAGTCCGGATGATGCACGGGGTGGCCACAAGCCACAGGGGCGCGCCCAGGGGGGTAGGGCGCGCCCCCCTGGCTTGTCGCCTCCTCGTGCACTTTTCGGACTACTTTAAATTTTCCTAATTTTTTAAATATTCCAAAACGGAGAAAAATTGCCATTGAAAAAGTTTTGGAGTCGGTTTGCTTACCGTACCACATACCTATTCCTTTGCGGAGTCTGAAACGTTCTGGTAGGTCTCCCTGATGTACTCCTCCGGAGTTATGGTATTGATAATATTGGTTTCAACATTTATGGGAGTACCTGAGATATAGTGTTTTGATTCTTTGCCCGTTTACCACCTTCGGATTTGTGCCTTCGGCGTTGTTGATTTTGATGGCACCGGAACGGTACACTTCCTCGATAATGTAAGGCCCCTCCCATTTAGAGAGAACTTTTCCTGCGAAAAATCTTAAACGAGAATTGTATAACAAGACATGATCACCTACATTGAATTCTCGCTTTTGTATCCTTTTATCATGCCATCTCTAAACCTTTTCTTTAAACAACTTGGCATTCTCATAGGCCTGGGTTCTCCATTCATCAAGAGAGCTAATGTCAAATAACCTCTTCTCACCAGCAAGTTTGAAATCATAGTTGAGCTCTTTGATTGCCCAATAAGCTTTATGTCCTAGTTCTAGAGGTAAGTGACATGCTTTACCATAAACCATTTTATACGGAGACGTACCCATAGGGTTCTTGTAAGCAGTTCTATAAGCCCATAATGCATCATCAAGTTTCTTAGACCAATTCTTTCTAGATCTATTAACAGTCTTTTGCAAGATCAATTTAATTTCTCTATTGCTTAATTCTACTTGACCACTAGACTGAGGATGATAAGGCGATGCAATTCTATGATTAACATCATACTTAGCAAGCAATTTACGGAAAGCACCATGAATAAAGTGTGAACCACCATCAGTCATTAAATATCTGGGGACTCCAAATCTAGGGAAAATAACTTCTTTAAGCAGTTTAATAGAAGTGTTATGATCAGCACTACTAGTTGGAATAGCTTCTACCCACTTAGTAACATAACCAACAGCAACTAGAATATGAGTATACCCGTTGGATTTTGGGAAAGGTCCCATATAATCAAAACCCCAAACATCAAATGGTTCAATAACAAGAGAGTAATTCATAGGCATTTCCTGACGTCTACTAATATTACCAATTCTTTGACATTCATCACAAGACAAGACAAACTTATGAGCATCCTTGAAGAGAGTAGGCCAATAAAAACCAGATTGTAATACCTTGTGTGCAGTTCTATCTCCAGCGTGGTGTCCTCCGTAGGCCTCGGAGTGACACTTGTGTAGGATCTGTTCCTGTACATGCTCAGGTACACAACGTCTAATAACACCATCTACTCCTTCTTTGTAAAGGTGTGGGTCATCCCAAAAGTAATGTCTTAAATCATAGAAAAACTTTTTATTTTGTTGGTATGTGAAACTAGGTGGTATGAATTTAGCAACAATGTAATTAGCATAATCAGCATACCACGGGGCATTACGTGAAGCATTTATGACAGCTAATTTTTCATCAGGAAAGCTATCATCAATAGGTAGTGGGTCATCAAGAACATTTTCTAACCTAGACAAGTTGTCTGCTACGGGGTTCTCAACACCCTTTCTATCAATAATATGCAAATCAAATTCTTGTAGCAGAAGAACCCATCTAATAAGTCTAGGTTTAGCATCTTTCTTTTCCATAAGGTATTTAATAGCAGCATGATCAGTGTGAACAGTTACTTTAGAATTAACAATATAAGGTCTGAACTTATCACAAGCAAACACAACTGCTAAAAAATTCCTTTTCAGTGGTAGCATAGTTTCTTTGAGCACTGTCTAGAGTTTTACTAGCATAATGGATAACATTTAATTTCTTATCAACTCTTTGTCCTAGAACAGCACCAACAGCATAATCACTAGCATCACATATAATTTCAAAGGGTAGGTTCCAATCAGGTGGTTGAACAACAGGTGCAGTGATCAAGGCTCTCTTAAGAATTTCAAATGCTTCTAAACAATCATCATCAAAAATGAATGGAACATGTTTTTGCAAAAGATTAGTGAGAGGCCTAGAAATCTTAGAGAAATCTTTAATAAACCTCCTATAGAAACCAGCATGACCAAGGAAACTTCTTATACCTTTGATATCCGTAGGACATGGCATTTTTTCAATGGCATCAACTTTAGCTTTATCAACTTGAATACCTCTTTCGGAGATTTTGTGTCCCAAGACAATGCCCTCATTAACCATAAAGTGGCACTTCTCCCAATTCAAGACAAGATTATTTTCTTCACATCTCTGCAAAACTCGATCAAGGTTGCTTAAGCAATCATCAAAAGAAGTTCCGTAAACGGAGAAATCATCCATGAACACCACAACAATCTTTTCACAAAAGTCAGAGAATATAGTCATCATACATCTTTGAAAGGTAGCAGGTGCATTGCACAAACCAAAAGGCATACATCTATAAGCAAAGGTACCGAAAGGACAAGTAAAAGTGGTCTTTTCTTGATCCTCTTTTGACACATGTATTTGAGAGAAAGCAGAATAACCATCTAGAAAGCAGAAGTGTGTGTGTTTGGATAGTCTTTCTAGCATTTGATCAATAAAAGGTAGAGGGTAATGATCTTTCCTAGTAGCTTTATTTAATTTCCTAAAATCAATTACCATTCTATATCCTGTAACAATTCTTTGCGGGATCAATTCATTTTTATCATTAGGAACAACGGTAATACCTCCCTTCTTAGGGACACAATGAACGGGACTAACCCATCTACTATCAGCAATAGGATAAATTATACCTGCCTCCAGAAGATTTAATATTTCATTTCTTACCACTTCTTTCATTTTAGGATTCAACCGTCGTTGATGATCAACAACTGGTTTAGCATCAGGCTCCATATTAATTTTATGCTGACATAGAGTGGGACTAATGCCCTTAAGATCATAAAGAGTATATCCAATAGCAGCATGGTGCTTCCTCAAAGTTTTCAATAATCTCTTTTCTTCATGCTCTGAAAGGTTAGCACTAATAATAACAGGATATATCTCCTTTTCATCAAGATAAGCATATTTCAAAGTATCCGGTAATGGTTTAAGCTCAAACACGGGATCGCCCTTGGGTGGAGGAGGATCCCCAAGTATTTCAACAGGCAAGTTGTGTTTCAAAAAAGGATGCTGATCAAAGAAAATCTTATCTATTTCATTCCTTTCATTCATATGCATATCGTTTTCATGGTCTAGCAAATATTGTTCTAAGGGATCAGTAGGAGGCACAACAATAGAAGCAAGACCAATAATTTCATCCTTACTAGGCAATTCTTTATCATGCTGTTGTCTACGAAATTTAGAGAAATTAAACTCATGAGACACATCCCTAAAACTTACAGTAACGGTTTCTTTCTCACAATCTATCCTAGCATTAACAGTATTCAAGAAAGGTCTACCAAATATAATGGGACAAAAATCATCTTGTGGGGAACCAAGAACAAGAAAATCAGTAGGATATTTTATTTTCCCACACAAGACTTCAACATCTCTAACAATCCCAATAGGTGCTATAGTATCTCTATTAGCAAGCTTAATGGTAACATCAATTTCCTCTAATTCAGCTGGTGCAATATCATTCATAATTTCTTGATATAAGGTAAAGGGAATTGCACTCACGCTAGCACCCACATCACATAAGCCATGATAATAATGATCTCCTATTTTAACAGAAACAACAGGCATGCCAACAATAGGTCTATGTTTATCTTTAGTATCAGGTCTAGCAATTCTAGGAGCTTCTTCACAGAAATGAATAACATGCCCATCAACATTATCAACCAAGAGATCTTTAACCATAGCAATACTAGGTTCAACTTTGATTTGTTCAGGGGGTGTAGGTGTTCTAGTATAACTCTTACGAACCACAGTTGAAGCTTTAGCATGTTCCTTTATTCTAACAGGGAAGGGTGGTTTCTCAATATAAGCAGCAGGAATAACAGGATCAACATTATAAGTAATAGTTTCTTCTTCAACTTTAATAGGTTCAACTACTTTCACTTCAATGGGAGGATGATATTTAAACCACTTATCCTTAGGGAGATCAACATGAGCAGCAAAAGATTCACAAAAAGAAGCTACTATCTCAGAGTCAAGTCCATATTTAGTGCTAAATTCACGAAAAGCATCGGTGTCTATAAAGGATTTAACACAATCAAACTTAAGGTTTATACCTGACTCCTTACCTTCGTCGAGTTCCCAATCTTCATAGTTGCGTTTAATTCTTTCCAATAAGTCCCATTTGAATTCAATATCCTTCTTCATAAAGGAACCAATACAAGAAGTATCGAGCATGGATCGATCATTATGAGAAAGCCGAGCATAAAAATTCTGACTAATAATTTCTCTTGAAAGCTCATGATTGGGGCATGAATATAACATTGACTTAAGCCTCCGCCAAGCTTGAGCGATACTTTCTCCTTCACGAGGCCAAAAATTATAAATATAATTCCGATCACGATGAACCAGATGCATAGGATAAAACTTCTGATGAAATTCCAATTTCAATCGGTTGTAGTTCCATGATCCAATATCATCACATAGCCTATACCATGTCAATGCCTTCTCCTTCAAAGATAAAGGAAAGACTTTCTTCTTGACATCATCCTCGGGAAAACCTGCAAGCTTAAATAATCCACAAACTTCATCCACATAGATTAGATGCAAATCAGGATGTAGTGTTCCATCTCCTGCATAAGGATTAGCTAGCAGTTTCTCTATCATCCCCGAAGGAATTTCATAATAAATATTTTCAGTAGGTTCAGTAGGTTCAGTAGGTTGAGGAGCAACTTTTTGTGCTTCCGGTCGAGGTGAAGATACCCCGAACAAGCCCCTCAAAGGATTATTTTCCATAGTAACAAGTGACAGTAAATTTCAGCACACTATATAAATTTTTCCTTACCAAATTCCACTCACCAAAGGCGCTTCACTCCCCGGCAACGGCGCCAGAAAAGAGTCTTGATGACCCACAAGTATAGGGGATCTATCGTAGTCCGTTCGATAAGTAAGAGTGTCGAACCCAACGAGGAGTAGAAGGAAATGACAAGTGGTTTTCAGTAAGGTATTCTCTGCAAGCACTGAAATTATCGGTAACAGATAGTTTTGTGATAAGATAATTCGTAACGGATAGCAAGTAACAAGTGTAGAAAAGGTGCAGCAAGGTGGCCCAATCCTTTTTGTAGCAAAGGACAAGCCTAGACAAACTCTTATATGAAGCAAAGCGCTCCCGAGGACACATGGGAATTACAGTCAAGCTAGTTTTCATCATGCTCATATGATTCACGTTCGTTACTTTGATACTTTGATATGTGGGTGGACCGATGCTTGGGTGCTGCCCTTACTTGGACAAGCCTCCCACTTATGATTAACCTCTCTCGCAAGCATCCGCAACTACGAAAGAAGAATTAAGATAAATCTAACCATAGCATGAAACATATGGATCCAAATCAGCCCCTTACGAAGCAACACATAAACTAGAGTTTAAGCTTCTGTCACTCTAGCAACCCATCATCTACTTATTACTTCCCAATGCCTTCCCCTAGGCCCAAATAATGGTGAAGTGCCATGTAGTCGACGTTCACATAACACCACTAGAGGAGAGACAACATACATCTCATCAAAATATCGAACGAATACCAAATTCACATGATTACTTATAATAAGACTTATCCCATGTCCTCAGGAACAAACGTAACTACTCACAAAGCATATTCATGTTCATAATCAGAGGAGTATTAATTGTCATTAAGGATCTGAATATATGATCTTCCACCAAGTAAACCAACTAGCATCAACTACAAGGAGTAATCAACACTACTAGCAACCCACAGGTACCAATCTGAGTTTTGAGACAAAGATCGGATACAAGAGATGAACTAGGGTTTGGAGAGGAGATGGAGCTGGTGAAGATGTTGATGGAGATTGACCCCCTCTCGATGAGAGGATCGTTGGTGATGACGATGGCTTCGATTTCCCCCTCCAGGAGGGAAGTTTCCCCGGCAGAACAGCTCCGTCGGTACCCTAGACTGCTTCTGCCCAGGTTCCGCCTCAAGACGGCGGCGCTTCATCCCGAAATCTCTCTTATGATTTTTTCCAGGTCAAAACCCTCCATATAGCAGAAGATGGGCACCGGAGACCTGCCAGGGGGCCCACAAGCCACAGGGGCGCGCCCAGGGGGGTAGGGCGCGCCCCCCTGGCTTGTGACCACCTGGTGGGTCCCCTCTGGTATTTCTTTCGCCCAATATTTTTTATATATTCCAAAATAATTCTCCGTAACTTTTCAGGACTTTTGGAGTTGTGTAGAATAGGTCTCTCATATTTGCTCCTTTTCCAGCCCAGAATTCCAGCTGCCGGCATTCTCCCTCTTCATGTAAACCTTATAAAATAAGAGAGAAAAGGCATAAGTATTGTACCAAAATGTGTAATAACAGCCCATAATGCAATAAATATCAATATAAAAGCATGATGCAAAATGGACGTATCAGCCCTGATGGCTTGGGATCACCTGTTGGCTCTACAGACCCTAATTCCAGTCATATAAATTCCTATTCCATAGAAAAAATAGAAGAGAAGTTATCATCGCGTTTTATGAGATGGAGCCACCGTCACCTCTTGTTCTTCCTCGGGAGGGCAGATCTAGAGTCCGTTTGGGGCTCCGGAGAGGGGGATTCGTCGTCATCGTCAGCACCAACCCTTCGTTATCAACACCCCCATGATGCTCACCACCGGGAGTGAGTAATTCCTTTGTAGGCTTGCTGGAAGGTGATGAGATCTGATGAGATTGATCATGTAATCGAGTTATTTTGATAGGGCTTGATCCCTAGTATCCACTATGTTCTGAGACTGATGTTGCTATGACTTTGCTATGCTTAATGCTTGTCACTAGGGCGCAAGTGCCATGATTTCAGATCTGAACCTATTATGTTTTCATGAATATGAGAGTGTTTTGGATCCTATCTTGCAAATTGTATGCACCTATTACGTGTCATGATCCGCATACCCCAAGGTGACAATAATTGGGATTCTCTCTGGTGATTGTCGTAGTTTGAGGACTTCATGTATTCACCATGTGTTAATGCTTTGTTCCAGTTCTCTATTAAAAGGAGGCCTTATTATCCCTTAGTTTCCTTATGGACCCCGCTGCCATGGGAGGGCAGGACAAAAGATGTCATGCAAGTTCTTATTATAAGCACGTATGACTATATACGGAATACATGCCTATATTATATTGATGAATTGGAGCTAGTTCTGTGTCGCTCTAGTGTGTAAGTGTTACCTGATGATTGTCATGGAAATCATTATCCATCACTAATCCATGGCCTATGATTTTACATGTTGAATCTTGTTAAGTTACTATTGCTGCTACTGTTGTTATCATCACTACAAAACTGCTGATGTTACTGTTACTGTTCCTATTACTATATTATTGTGCTACTAAATCTTTGAGACAGAGGATAACCTGGTGTGGTTGAATTGACAACTCAAATACTAAGATTGATAAATATTCTTTGGCTCCCCTTGTGCCGAATCAACAAATTTGGGAAAAATACTTCCCTCGAAGACTGTTGCGATCCCCTACACTTGTGGGTTATCAAGACTATTTTTTGGCACCGTTGCTGGGGAGCATATCTCTATTTATTGTGTTCACAGAGGATACTCAATTGTCACTATGAAGAATATGAAAGATACCAGAACTAAGATCATACCCTCTAAGACGAGGGGAGGTAAGGAACTACCTTCTAGCTCTGCATTTGATTCACCTACTGTTTTGAACCAGCTTATCACTGATATGTCTCCAACGTATCTATAATTTTTTATTGTTCCATGCTATTATATTATCTGTTTTGGATGTTTTATATGCATTAATATGTTATTTTATATTATTTTTGGGACTAACCTATTAATCTAGAGCCTAGTGCCAGTTTCTGTTTTTTCCTTGTTTTTGAGTATTGCAGATAAGGAATATTAAACGGGGTCCAAACGGAATAAAATCTTCGGAATGATTTTTCTTGGACCAGAAGCAACCCAGCAGACTTGGAGACGAAGGCAGGAGACCTGCCGTGGCGTCACAAGCCACTGGGGCGCGCCCTAGGGGGGGGCGCCCCGCTGGCTTGTGGCCCCACGACAGCTCTCTTAACCCTATTCTTCGGCCTATAAATTCCCAAATATTCCCTGGATACCAAAAAGAGAGCCACGAAAATACTTTTCCGCCGCCGGAAGCCTCTGTTCCCGTGAGATCCAATCTTGGAGCCTTTTCCGGTAATCTGCCGGAGGGGGATTCGATCACGGAGGGCATCTACATCAACTCCATTGCCCCTCCGATGATGCGTGAGTAGTTCACCACAGACCTTCGGGTCCATAGCTAGTAGCTAGATGGCTTCTTCTCTCTCTTTGTTCTTCAATACCATGTTCTTCATGATCTTCATGGAGATCTATCCGATGTAATACTCTTTTGCGGTGTGTTTGTCGAGATCCGATGAATTGTGGGTTTATGTTCAGATTATCTATGAATATTATTTGAATCTTCTCTGAATTCTTATATGCATGATTTCAAATCTTTGCAAGTCTCTTCGAGTTATTGGTTTGGTTTGGCCAACTAGATTGGTAATTCTTGCAATGGGAGAAGTGCTTAGTGAGGGAAGCCTCTAGTGAAACCTATGGCCCCCGGGTCTATTTTCCATATTATATTTTTAGATCTATAAACCAAAAATACCAAAAATACTTTGCTGCAATCTTTTTACTTTTAGTTTACTTTTCGTTTTGCAATCCTATCTATCTATCTCTATCAGATCTCATCCTTGCAAGTAACCGTGAAGGGATTGACAACCCCTTTATAGTGTTGGGTGCAAGTGTTTGATTATTTGTGTAGGTACATCTATTGGGGACTTGCTTGTATCTCCTACTGGATTGATACCTTGGTTCTCAACAACCGAGGGAAATACTTATCTACTTTGCTGCATCACCCTTTCCTCTTCAAGGGAAAACCAACGCATGCTCAAGAAGTAGCAAGAAGGATTTCTGGCGCCGTTGCCAGGGAGGATACATAGCAAGTCAGGACAAGAACTCTCCCGTCAACTTGCCGATTTCTGGCGCCGTTGCCGGGGAGATCTACATCAAGCCTACCAAGTACCCATCACAAACTCATCTCTTGCATTTACATTAGTTGCCTTTTGCCTCTCGTTTTCCTCTCCCCCACTTCTAAAACGATTTTCAGAAAATACCAAAAAGATTTGCCTTTTTATCCGCCCTCTTTTTCGTTTGCCTCTTTCCTGCTGGATCTCTTACTTGTTGCTATGTCTAGCGTTACTACTTCCCCTTTGTCACCAGATTTTGAAGTTCTATACTTCAAACGAAAACAAGGGGAAAATTTGAAAGATGCCTAGTATAGGCTAATGGAATCTTATCGTATCTCCAATCTAAAAGGAGATGCCAAAGTTTTGCTTAGAAATTTTTATATTGGATTGGCTTTGCATCATAGAGAGCTTTTAGATTTCGCCTCAAAAGGGAATTTTATTGAGCTAGATACGAACGCTGCTTATGAAGTTTTGGAGGGGATTTTGGGGGTTCCTCCACCCAACAAAGGGTTTGCTTTCTCACAAGAGGGAGTTCAAATTCTCAACAAACTGAGTGACTTACATAAGCACTTGGTCGAATTACAGCAATATCACGAACCCCTTAAACATATTAGTGGGAACCTCAATCGCTTGAATACTTTGATTTCGCTTTCCAATAAGCATTTGGATATTTTGGATATTAAGATGGTTTCTCCCCCTACAAATCCGGGGAAGATGAAAGAGCCTCCCGGATTTGAGAAGGCTCTCACAAAAGTTGCCAATACCAAAGATGACAATACCTAGATCTATTGCGTTATGCCTAGCTAGGGGCGTTAAACAATAGCGCTTGTTGGGAGGCAACCCAATTTTATTTTTATGCTTTTGTTTTTACTTATGTTTTTGAGTTTTCCACACATTATTACCTCTGTAGTAATTGTGTTTTCTTGTTTAATTTAGTGTTTGAGCCAAGTAAGACCTTTGGGATGGTCTACGGTGTTTGTGATTTGATTTTGCTGAAAAACAGAAACTTTTGCTCTCAGTCCAGGAATTTTTTAAATTCACTGGAACGTGATTTTGATCTGAAATTTTTACAAAAGATTGATACACAAATTTCCCTGATTGTCCTAATTTTTCAGAATTTTTAGAGTTACAGAAGTATTCGAAGTCTATAGATTGCTACAGACTGTTCTGTTTTAGACAGATTCTGTTTTCTTTGTGTTGTTTGCTTATTTTGATGTATCTATGGGTTGTATCGGGGGGTATGAACCATGGAGAAGTTGGAATACAGTAGATATTACACCAATATAAATAAATAATGATTTCACAACAGTACCTAAAGTGGTGATTTACTTTTCTTATACTAACGGATCTCATGAGTTTTCTGTTGAGTTTTGTGTTGTGAAGTTTTCAAGTTTTGGGTAAAGATTTGATGGACTATCGAATAAGGAGTGGCAAGAGCCTAAGCTTGGGGATGCCCAAGGCACCCCAAGCCATATTCAAGGATACCAAAAAGCCTAAGCTTGGGGATTCCCCGGAAGGCATCCCCTCTTTCGTCTTCAATCCATCGGTAAATTTACTTGAGGCTATATTTTTATTCACCACATGATATGTGTTTTGCTTGGAGTGTCTTGTATGATATGAGTCTTTGATTTTTAGTTTGCCACAATCATCCTTGATGCACACATCTTTTTGAGGGGGACACGCATTAATCGTGAATTTATTAGAATACTCTATGTGCTTCACTTATATCTTTTGAGCTAGGCAATGTTGCTCTAGTGCTTCACTTATATCTTTTTTAGAGCACGGTGGTGTTTTATTTTATAGAAATTATTGAACTCTCGTACCTCACTTATATTATTTTGAGAGTCTTTAAACAGCATGGTAATTGGTTTAGGTTATGAATTTAGTCCTAATATAATGGGCATTCAAGAGGGATATAATAAAAACTTTCATATAAAGTGCATTGAATACTATGAGAAGTTTGATTCCTTGCATATAGTTTTGAGATATAGAGATGGTAATATGAGAGTCATGCTAGTGAGTAGTTGTGAATTGGAAGAAATACTTGTGTTAAAGTTTGTGATTCCCGTAGCATGCACGTATGGTGAACCGTTATGTAACGAAGTCGGAGCATGATTTGTTTAATGATTGTCAACCTTTGTGTGAGGGTCGGGAGCGCGCGATGGTTAACTCCTACCAACCTATCCCCTAGGAGCATGCGTCTAATACTTTGCTTCGATAACTAATATACTTTTGCAATAAATATGTGAGTTCTTTATGACTAATGTTGAGTCCATGGATTATACGCACTCTCACCCTTCCACCTTTGCTAGCCTCTCTAGTACCGCGCAACTTTCGCCAGTGCATCAAACCCACCTTCCTCAAAACAGCCAGCATATATTCCTCAAAACAGCCACCATACCTACCTATTATGGCATTTCCATAGCCATTCCGAGATATATTGCCATGCAACTTCCACCGTTCCGTTTTTCATGACATGCACCATCATTTTCATATTGCCTTGCATTCGTAAGCATTCATATAGAGTCATATTTTGTTCTAGGTATCGAGTTGTAATTAAATAAAAGTGTGATGATTTTCATTATTAGAGCATTTGTCCCATGAGAGAAAAGGATGATGGAAGCTATGAATCCCTCACAAGTTGGGATGAGTCTCCGGACTTTATAAATAATAAAAGAGGCCAATGAAGCCCAAATAAAAAAAAGAGGCCAAAGATGCCCACCAAAATAAAATAAATAAAAAAATAAAAAAATGAGAGAAAGAGAGAAGGGACAATGCTACTATTTTTCCACACTTGTGCTTCAAAGTAGCACCATGATCTTCATGATAGAGAGTCTCCAATTTTGTCACTTTCATATAGCTAGTGGAATTTTTAATCATATGCACAACCACTTAGTTTCTTTTTGAGCTTTCATACACTTATAGCTCTAGTGCATCCATTGCATGGCAATCTCTACTCACTCACATTGATATCTATTGATGGGCATCTCCATAGCCCGTTGATACGCCTAGTTGATGTGAGACTATCTTCTCCTTTTTCCTCACAACCTCCACCATATTCTATTCCACCTATAGTGCTATATCCATGGCTCACGCTCATGTATTGCGTGAGAGTTGAAAAGGTTTGAGAACATAAAAGGTGTGAAACAATTGCTTGACTTGTCATCGGGGTTGTGCATGATTTAGATACTTTGTGTGGGGAAGATGGAGCATAGCCAGACCATATGATTTTGTAGGGATAACTTTCTAAGGCCATGTTATTTCGAAAGGACACAATTGCCTTGTTGGTATGCTCGAAGTATTACTGTTTTTATGTCAATATTAGATTTTTGTTTTGAATCTTATGGATCTGAATATTGATGCCACAATAAAGAATATTACATGGATAAATATGTTAGGTAGCATTCCACATCAAAAATTCTGTTTTTATCATTTACCTACTCGAGGACGAGCAGGAATTAAGCTTGGGGATGCTTGATACGTCTCCAACGTATCTATAATTTTTGATTGTTCCATGCTATTATATTATCTGTTTTGGATGTTTTATATGCAGTAATATGCTATTTTATATTATTTTTGGGACTAACCTATTAATCTAGAGCCTAGTGCCAGTTTTTGTTTTTTCCTTGTTTTTGAGTATTGCAGATAAGGAATATTAAACGGAGTCCAAACGGAATAAAATCTTCGGAATGATTTTTCTTGGACCAGAAGCAACCCAGCAGACTTGGAGACGAAGGCAGGAGACCTGCCGTGGCGTCACAAGCCACTGGGGCGCGCCCTACGGGGGGGGGGGGGGGGCTGGCTTGTGGCCCCACGACAGCTGTCCTCCACGTTTGGAGTAGTGAATAGGCATGTTTATCCCTTCGACGTGTAACCGACCATGTGTAAACCCTAGGTACCCTCGGCGTCTATATAAGCCGGAGGGTTTTAGGTTGTAGGCCAACAGAACTCATCTAGGGTTTTAGCTACTTGATCTCGTGGTAGATCAACTCTGTAATCCTCATATCATCAATATAATCAAGCAGGACGTAGGGTATTACCTCCATAGGAGGGCCCGAACCTGGGTAAAACCTTGTCCCCTTCGTCTCTTGTTACCATCGATCCAAGTCTCACAGCTCGGGACCCCCTACCCGAGATCCGCCGGTTTTGACACCGACAACCACCCCCTTGGGCACACCCTGATGGCTTGGGGGCCCCACAGGGATCCCCTCACTTATTCCTTCAGTCCACTCCTTCTCCTTCCTCTAGAAAAAAATTCCTGGTTCCTCTCTCTCCCGTGTTCTTGCTCCCAAACCCGAGATCTTCGATCTCTTTGCTCGGAACTCCATTTTCGAAACTGTTTTGAGGGATTGCTCCTTGGTATGTGACTCACCCATTGCTCCAATTAGTTTTTGCTTTAGTGGTTTATATTTTGCATATTTTTTTGCACTTGGTGCTACTGAAAATGAGCTTGCATGTTGAATTATTTGAGTTCCAAGTAGTTTGAATGCTTGATATGGCCTCTAGGCATCTATATGAGTAGTTGCTATCAATCTTAAAAAGTTTTGTTGACATAATTTTGTGGTCCAAAAATTCAGAAATTTGTTCTTAGGGAAATGAACATCTTTAGGAGAAATTCTTCGAGCCGGTGTCCCAAGGGAGTTGTTGGGAGTGTTCAAGATCGAGATATTCACATCCCCCGTAACACGGAGGTTCGTCCGTGCGAATGGCCACATAATGCCTTCATGAACGAAGTGGGTTTCTACCAGCAGTTCATGCAATTCCTTGCAAATGCCGGGCTGACCGACTTCCTCGCAGATGAGTGTGATCAATACTATCTCCTTACGAACTCCTCTGTGCAAAATTTTTATTTCCCGAGTAGGCTCGATGTTCCCATGGTACGCTTGAGTTAGAGGTTTAAATACCTAGAAAGTTGAATGATGAATGGGAACCTACTATTAAAATTAAGCTTAAACATTATGATGGCAATGCTTTGTGTGATCTTGGTGCTAGCGTTTCCACAATACCGAAATCTTTATGTGATGTGCTAGGTCTCACCGATATAAATGAATGTTCCCTTAACTTGCATTTAGCAGATTCCATTATTAAGAAGCCATTGGGTAGAATAAATGATGTCCTTCTTCTTGCTAATAGAAATTATGTTCCCGTGGATTTCATTGTGCTTGATATTGAATGCAATCCGTCTTGTCCTATTATACGTGGTAGGCCTCTCCTACGAACTATAGGTGCTATTATTGACATGAAAGAAGGTAAAATAAGATTCCAATTCTCATTAAAGAAAGGGATGGAATACTTCCCTAGAAAGAGAATTAAACCACCTTATGAATTTATTATGAGGGTCACCTATGGAATAAATATGAAGGATGACAATACTTGATACTATGCATTAAGCCTAGCTAGGGGCATAAAACAAGCGCTTGTTGGGAGGCAACCCAATAGTTATCTTTAATTATTTTTTAATTTATGCTTTGGTGTGTTGACATGTTTATTACTATTGTAATGATTGTGTTTTTATGTTTAAATTAGCATTTGTGCCAAGTAAATCCTTTGGGATGATTTCGAAGATAGTAGAATTGATGTTGTGCAAAAACAGAAACTTTTATGTCCAGTGCAAAATTTCTATGATTTTAATGGAACGTCTTTTTGATATGAATTTTTTACGCAGTATTGTTATGAAAATTTCACAGGTTGTCCTAATTTTTCAGAAATTTGGGAGTTACATAAGTATGGTTTTAGTATAGATCATTACAGATTGTTCTGTTTTAGACATATTCTGTTTTTACTTGCATAGTTTGCTTGTTTTGATGATGCTATGGATTGTATCAGGGGGTATAATCCATGGAGAAGTTAGCATGTAGTATCTATTATGCAATAATAAAATATTAATCAAATTTATATTAGTACCTAAAGTATTTGATATGTATATTATACTAACGGATCTCACGAGGTTTTGTTGAGTTTTGTGTGCTGAAGTTTTCAAGTTTTGGGTGAGACAACGATGGATTAAGGAATAAGGAGTGACAAGACCCTAAGATTGGGGATGACCAAGGGACCCCAAGGTAATATTCAAGGAAGACCCAACTGTCTATACTTGGGTATGCCCCAGAAGGTATCCCCTCTTTCGTCTCCAATCTATCGGTATGTCACTTGGAGGTATATTTTTATTCATCACATGATATATGTTTTGCTTGGAGCGTCATGTATTATATTTTTCTTTTCCTTTTGTTTTCCACAATCATTGTTTGCTAGACACACATATTTGAGAGAGACACATGGTCATCATAATTTGTTAGAACACTCTATATGCTTCACTTATATCTTTTGAGCTAGGCAGTTGCTCTAGTGCTTCACTTATATCTTTTAGAGCACGGCGGCGTTCAAATTTGATAGAAATAATTGAACTCTCATGCTTCACTTAAATCTTATTGAGAGTGTAAGAAATAGGAACGATAATGGGCACATGTTATAAGACTAGTCCAAAAAGGATAGGTATTCAAGGGGGATATAATAAAAACTTTCATGTAGCTCATTCAAGAAGAAACATGAGTTAATTATATTGATGTAGTAATATGAAAAGGCATGAGTACATGATCATTGGTTAGTAGAAATATCGTTATTAAAGCTTGTTATTTTTTATTCATCTAAGTACTAACTATGGCATGGTGATGATGTGTGAGCATTTTTTATGTCTGAAATGAAATCCTATCGTGTTGTTCGAATCGGGGGCGCGCGATGGTTAACTCCTATCAACCTCCTCCCTAGGGGCATGCAGTAGTACTTTTCTTCGAGAAAGCTAATAAGGCTTTGCAATAAGTATATGAGTTCTGTTTGACTAATGTGAATTCATGGATATACGCACTCCCACCTTTTCGTAATTTGCTAGCCTCTTCGGTACCGTGCATTGTCCATTCTCACCTCGAGAGTCGGTGCAACCTTCTCCGGTGCATACAAACCCCGTGATATGATTCGCTCTATCACACATAAGCCTCCTTATATCTTCCTCAAAACAGCCACCATACCTACCTATTATGGTATTTCCATAGCTATTCCGAGATATATTGCCATGCAACTTCCACCGTTGCGTCACATGACTTGTGTGTTCATCATCATATTGCTTTGCATGATCATATAACTGACATGGTATTCATGGCAAAGCCACCGTTCATCATTGTCTACATGTTACGCTAGATCGTTGCACATACTGGTACACTGCCAGAGGCATTCATATAGAGTAAAATTATTCCATGTTGAGTTGTAAGTAAATAAAAGTGTGATGATCATCATGATTAGAGCACTGTCCCAGTGAGGAAAGGATGATGGAGACGATGATTCCCCCAGAAGTCGGGATGAGACTCCGTATGAAAATAAAATAAAATAAAGAAATGGGGGAGGCGAAAAAAGAAGAAGAAAAATGCCCACCATGCAAAAAATGATGAGAGAAAAGAGAGAAGGGGCAGTGTTACTATCCATTTACGACACTTCTGCTTCAAATTAGCACCATGTTCTTCATATAGAGAGTCTCCCGAGTTGTCATTTTCATATGCTAGTAGGAATTTTACATTATAGAACTTGGCTTGTATATTGATGACCCACAAGTATAGGGGATCTATCGTAGTCCTTTCGATAAGTAAGAGTGTCGAACCCAACGAGGAGCAGAAGAAAATGACAAGCATTTTTCAGCAAGGTATTCTCTGCAAGCACTGAAATTATCGGTAACAGATAGTTGTGTGATAAGATACTTCGTAACGGGTAACAAGTAATGACTGTAACAAAGGTGCAGCAAGGTGGCCCAATCCTTTTTGTAGCAAAGGACAAGCCTGGACAAACTCTTATATAAAGCAAAGCGCTCCCGAGGACACATGGGAATTACTGTCAAGCTTGTTTTCATCATGCTCATATGATTCGCGTTCGTTACTTTGATAGTTTGATATGTGGGTGGACCGGTGCTTGGGTGCTGTCCTTACTTGGACAAGCCTCCCACTTATGATTAACCCCTCTCGCAAGCATCCGCAACTACGAAAGAAGAATTAAGATAAATCTAACCATAGCATGAAACATATGGATCCAAATCAGCCCCTTACGAAGCAACTCATAAACTAGGGTTTAAGCTTCTGTCACTCTAGCAACCCATCATCTACTTATTACTTCCCAATGCCTTCCCCTAGGCCCAAACAATGGTGAAGTGTCATGTAGTCGACGTTCACATAACACCACTAGAGGAAAGACAACATACATCTCATCAAAATATCGAACGAATACCAAACTCACATGATTACTTATAACAAGACTTCTCCCATGTCCTCAGGAAAAAACGTAACTACTCACAAAGCATATTCATGTTCATAATCAGAGGAGTATTAATTATCATTAAGGATCTGAACATATGATCTTCCACCGAATAAACCAACTAGCATCAACTACAAGGAGTAATCAACACTACTAGCAACCCACAGGTACCAATCTGAGGTTTTGAGACAAAGATCGGATACAAGAGATGAACTAGGGTTTGGAGAGGAGATGGTGCTGGTGAAGATGTTGATGGAGATTGACCCCCTCTCGATGAAAGGATCGTTGGTGATGACGATGGCTTCGATTTCCTCCTGCGGGAGGGAAGTTTCCCCGGCAGAACGGCTCTGCCGGAGCCCTAGATTGCTTCTGCCCAGGTTCCGCCTCGAGACGGCGGCGCTTCGTCCCGAAAGCTCTCTCTTGATTTTTTCCAGGTCAAAACACATCATATAGCAGAAGATGGGGACCGGAGGCCTTCCAGGTGGCCCACAAGCCACAGGGGCGCGCCCAGGGGGGTAGGGCGCGCCCCCCAGGCTTGTGGCTGCCTGGTGGGTCCCCTCTGGTATCTTCTTCGCCCAATATTTTTTATATATTCCAAAACAATTCTCCGTAGATTTTCAGGACTTTTGGAGTTGTGCAGAATAGGTCTATCATATTTGCTCCTTTTCCAGCCCAGAATTCCAGCTGCCGGCATTCTCCCCCTTCATGTAAACCTTGTAAAATAAGAGATAAAAGGCATAAGTATTGTACCATAATGTGTAATAACAGCCCATAATGCAATAAATATTAATATTAAAGCATGATGCAAAATGGACATATCAACTCCCCCAAGCTTAGACCTCGCTTGTTCTCAACCGAAAGCCGACATCGATAATCTTGTCCACATGTTTAGAGATAGAGGTGTCGATAAAATAAAATACGGACATGAAGGCATCATGATCATCTTTAGAACAGCAACATATATTGACATATAATTTCTTATGCTAAAGTGACAATTCATTCACAAGGTAAAGTATGAATCAGAAACTTTATTGAAAACTAATAAACTATGATCTCAGTCATTGAAGCAATTGCAATTTATCATAACATCGGAAAGAGTCAATATAAGAGCTTTTCAGCAAGTTCACATACTCAACTATCATTTAGTCTTTTACAATTGTTAACACTCACGTGATACTTATGAGATCAAAGTTTCAATCGGATACAGAGAAAGAAAGGGGCTTATAGTTTCGCCTCCTAACTATTTACCTCAAGGGTAATGTCAACAATAATAGTTTATGATAACCTACATCCGAGTGGATATATATCTCTAGATCATTCCCCAACACATGACGCTTGCCAAGAGAAAAAGGCGATAAAAAGGAAGTGGTGAAGATCACCAAGACTCTTGCGTAAAGGTAAGTACTAGAAAGTAAAAGTAAAAGATAGGCCCTTCGCAGAGGGAAGCAGAGGTTGTCATGCGCTTTTATGGTTGGATGCATAATATCTTAATGCAAAAGAACGTCACTTTATATTGCCGCTTGTGATAAAGAACTTTATTATGCAGTCCGTCGCTTTTATTTCTTCCATATCACAAGTTCGTATAAAGTTTGTTTTCCTCACACTAATAGATCATACATATTTAGAGAGCAATTTTTATTGCTTGCACCGATGACAACTTACTTGAAGGATCTTACTCAATCCATAGGTAGGTATGGTGGACTCTCATGGCAAAACTGGTTTAAGGGTGTTTGGATGCACAAGTAGTATCTCTACTTGGTGCGGAAGTTTTGGCTAGTATGAGGTGGAAGCAAGCGTCACATGTTAGAGGATCCATGACAATATAACTTCTATTCGGAAATAAGCAAACATAACTCATTATGTTGTCTTCCTTGTCCAACATCAACTTTTTAGCATATAATATTTTGATGAGTGCTCACAATCACAAAAGATGTCCAAGATAGTATATTTATATGTGAGACCTCTCTCTCTTTATTACTTCCTATTAATTGCAACAATGACCAAAACTATGTTTGTCAACTAACAACAAGTTTCATGCGACATACTTCTTATATGTGAAGTCATCACTTCCCATAAGATCATTATATAATCTTTTTACTTCTTTAACTCTTTATTTCTTTTTCTCTAGACCATAGCAAGAAAGCAAAGCCCTCAATTCAAACTAATCTTTATTATATAACTCTCGGACTCGATCACATAGAGGGAACATAAGGCAAAACTCAAGGCTAGATCATACTAAAAACTTTTATTCTACTAGATAAAGATGTAACCAAAAGTATCGAACTAAGCAAAACGATAAAGATAAAGGTGTGATGATGATATGATACCGGGACACCTCCCCCAAGCTTGGCACAAGCCAAGGGGAGTGCCCATACCCATGTATTTATGTCTCTTTCTTCGGTGGTGGTGATCCAATATTCTTGGCAATAATACCCTTCAGAATGTGATTTTCTTCCTCTAGCTTATTGACTTGTTGTTTGAGATCCATTATTTCCTTACGGAGTTTGCCCGTGACGGCCAGAGCTCCGATCACCCATGGATGCTTCCTAGCTGCGGGGGAAAAAGCAACACTCTTTTTCATGTTATCATAAGAGAGAAATCGAGCATTAGGAGGTGTGACCGAATCCGGTATTGCCGAGCTCTGGAGCTCCCCAAGCGAAACTCTTGGTTGAAGGCGGGAAGTAGCTTCTTGGTCCTCCTCCATGGCGTCTACTCTTTTAAGGTCAACCTCCATCTCTTCCTCCATTGACCACCCAAAGGGTTCAGCTTGGCTGTAGGCCCTTGGTTCCCGTGTCGGGTGAGAGACACGACTCTCCCCGACCGACTCTCGTGAAGACATCTTGCTCCGAATCTGCTGCAGAATTAGCTAAAAACAAGAACAGAGGATTTTTCCGTGGTACGGTGGTCAAAACCTTCGGGAGATTTTATAATGAATTTTTACCGACCAAAAGAAGTATTCTACAAGGAAACAGAGTCCGGAGGGCACACGAGGTGGCCACAAGCCACAGGGACGAGCCCAGGGGGTAGGGCGCGCCCTCACGGCTTGTCGCCTCCTCGTGTACTATTCGGACTACTTTAAATTTTCCTATTTTTTTAAATATTCAAAAACGGAGAAAAATTGCTATTGGAAAAGTTTTGGAGTCGGTTTACTTACCGTACCACATACCTACTCATTTTTCGGAGTCTGAAATGTTCTGGTAGACATCCCTTATGTACTCCTCCGAGGTTATGGTATTAATAATATTGGTTTCTACATTTACGGGAGTACCTGAGATATAATGTTTGATTCTCTGCCCGTTTACCACCTTCGGATTTGTGCCTTCGGCGTTGTTGATCTTGATGGCACCGGAACGATATACTTCCTCGATAATGTAAGGCCCTTCCCATTTAGAGAGAAGCTTTCCTGCAAAAAATCTTAAACGAGAATTGTATAGCAAGACATGGTCACCTACATTGAATTCACGCTTTTGTATACTTTTATCATGCCATCTCTTAACTTTTTTTTAAACAACTTGGCATTCTCATAGGCCTGGGTTCTCCATTCATCAAGTGAGCTAATGTCAAATAACCTCTTCTCACGAGCAAGTTTGAAATCATAGTTGAGCTCTTTAATTGCCCAATAAGCTTTATGTTCTAGTTCAAGAGGTAAGTGACATGCTTTCCCATAAACCATTTTATACGGAGACATACCCATAGGGTTTTTATATGCAGTTCTATAAGCCCATAATGCATCATCAAGTTTCTTAGACCAATTCTTTCTAGATCTATTAACAGTCTTTTGCAAAATCAATTTAATTTCTCTATTGCTCAATTCTACTTGACCACTAGACTGAGGATGATACGGAGATGCAATTCTATGGTTGACATCATACTTAGCAAGCAATTTACGTAAAGCACCATGAATAAAGTGTGAGCCACCATCAGTCATTAAGTATCTAGAGACTCCAAACCTCGGGAAAATAACTTCTTTAAACATTTTAATGGAAGTGTTATGATCAGCACTACTAGTTGGAATGGCTTCTACCCACTTAGTAAGATAATCAACAGCAACCAAAATATGTGTATACCCATTGGAGGAAGGAAAAGGTCCCATATAATCAAAGCCCCAAACATCAAATGGTTCAATAACAAGTGAATAGTTCATAGGCATTTCCTGACGTCTACTAATATTACCAATTCTTTGACATTCATCACAAGACAAGACATACTTACGAGCATCCTTGAAGAGAGTAGGCCAATAAAAACCAGACTGTAGTACCTTGTGTGCAGTTCTATCTCCAGCATGGTGTCCTCCGTAGGCCTCGGAGTGACACTTATGTAGGATCTGTTCCTGTTCATGCTCAGGTACACAACGTCTAATGACACCATCTACTCCTTCTTTATAGAGGTGTGGGTCATCCCAAAAGTAATGTCTTAAATCATAGAAAAACTTTTTCTTTTGCTGGTATGTGCAACTAGGTGGTATAAATTTAGCAACAATGTAATTAGCATAATCAGCATACCATGGAGTATTACGAGAAGCATTTATGACAGCTAATTGTTCATCAGGAAAGCTATCATCAATAGGTAGTGGGTTATCAAGAACATTTTCTAACCTAGACAAGTTGTCTGCTGCGGGGTTCTCAGCTCCCTTTCTACCAATAATATGCAAATCAAATTCTTGTAGCAAGAGAACCCATCTAATAAGTCTAGGTTTAGCATCTTTCTTTTCCATAAGATATTTAATAGCAGCATGATCAGTGTGAACAGTTACTTTGGAATCAACAATATAAGATCTGAACTTATCACAAGCAAACACAACTGCTAAAAATTCCTTTTTCAGTGGTAGCATAGTTTCTTTGAGCGCTGTCTAGAGTTTTACTAGCATAATGGATAACATTTAATTTCTTATCAACTCTTTGTCCTAGAACAGCACCAACGGCATAATCACTAGCATCACACATAATTTCAAAGGGTAGGTTCCAATCAGGTGGTTGAACAACCGGTGCTGAAATCAAGGCTTTCTTAAGGATTTCAAATGCTTCTACACAATCATCATAAAAAACAAAAGGAACATCTTTTTGCAAGAGATTAGTGAGAGGCCTAGAAATTTTAGAGAAGTCTTTAATAAATCTCCTATAGAAACCAGCATGACCAAGGAAACTTCTTATACCTTTGATATCCGTGGGACACGGCATTTTTTCAATAGCATCAACTTTAGCTTTATCCACCTCAATACCTCTTTCGGAGATTTTGTGCCCCAAGACAATACCTTCATTAACCATAAAGTGGCACTTTTCCCAATTCAAGACAAGATTAGTTTCTTCACATCTCTGCCAAACTCGATCAAGGTTGCTCAAGCAATCATCAAAAGAAGTTCCGTAAATGGAGAAATCATCCATGAAAACCTCAACAATGTTTTCACAAAAGTCAGAAAATATAGCAGTCATACATCTTTGAAAGGTAGCAGGAGCATTGCATAAACCAAAAGGCATACGTCTATAAGCAAAGGTACCGAAAGGGCAAGTAAAAGTTGTCTTTTCTTGATCCTCTTTTGACACAGGTATTTGAGAGAAACCAGAATAACCATCTAGAAAGCAAAAGTGTGTATGTTTGGATAATATTTCTAGCATTTGATCAATAAAAGGTAAAGGGTAATGGTCTTTGCTAGTAGCTTTATTTAATTTTCTAAAATCGATTACCATTCTATAACCTGTAACAATTCTTTGTGGAATCAGTTCATTCTTATCATTGGGAACAACAGTAATACCTCCCTTCTTAGGGACACAATGAACATGACTTACCCATCTACTATCAGCAATAGGATAAATTATACCTGCTTCCAGAAGCTTCAATATTTCATTTCTTACCACTTCTTTCATTTTAGGATTTAACCGTCGTTGGTGATCAACAACTGGTTTAGCATCAGGCTCCATATTAATTTTATGCTGACATAAAGTGGGACTAATGCCCTTAAGATCATCAAGAGTATATCCAATAGCGGCACGGTGCTTCCTCAGAGTTTTCAATAATCTCTTTTGTTCATGCTCTGAAAGGTTAGCACTAATAATAACAGGATATATCTTCTTTTTATCAAGATAGACATATTTTAGAGTATCAGGTAATTGTTTAAGCTCAAACACGGGGTCACCCTTGGGTGGAGGAGGATCCCCAAGAATCTCAACGGGCAAGTTGTGTTTCAAAATAGGATGCTGATCAAAGAAAATCTTATCAATTTCATTCCTTTCATTCATATGCATATTGTTTTCATGGTCTAGCAAATATTGTTCTAAGGGATCAGTAGGAGGCACATCAATAGAAGCAAGACCAACAATTTCATCTTTACTAGGCAATTCTTTGTCATGGGGTTGTCTACGAAATTTAGAGAAATTGAACTCATGAGACACATCCCCAAAACTTACAGTAACAGTTTCTTTCTCGCAATCTATCTTAGCATTAACGGTGTTCAAGAAAGGTCTACCAAATATAATGGGACAAAAATCATCCTGTGGGGAACCAAGAACAAGAAAATCAGTAGGGTATTTTACTTTCCCACACAAGACTTCAACATCTCTAACAATCCCAATTGGTGATATAGTATCTCTATTAGCAAGCTTGATAGTAACATCAATATCTTCTATTTCAGCAGGTGCAATATCATTCATAATTTCTTGGTATAAAGTAAAGGGAATTGCACTCACACTAGGTCCCATATCACATAAGCCATGATAACAATGATCTCTTATTTTAACAGAAACAATAGGCATGCCAACAATAGGTCTATGTTTATCTTTAGTATCAGGTCTAGCAATTCTAGCAGCTTCATCATAGAAATAAATAACATGCCCATCAATATTATCGACCAAGAGATCTTTAACCATAGCAATACTAGGTTCAACTTTAATTTGTTCAGGGGGTGTAGGTGTTCTAGTATAACTCTTACGAATCACAGTTGAAGCTTTGGCATGATCCTTTATTCTAACAGGGAAAGGTGGTTTTTCAATATAAGCAGTAGGAACAACAGGATCAACATTATAAGTAATGGTTTCTTCTTCAACTTTAATAGGTTCTACTACTTTCACTTCAATGGGAGGATGATATTTAAACCACTTCTCCTTGGGGAGATCAACATGAGTAGCAAAAGATTCACAAAAGGAAGCTACTATCTCAGAATCAAGTCCATATTTAGTGCTAAATTCACGAAAAGCATCGGTATCCATAAAAGATTTAACACAATCAAACTTCAGGTTTATACCTGACTCCTTACCTTCGTCGAGCTCCCAATCTTCAGAGTTGCATTTAATTCTTTCCAATAAGTCCCATTTGAATTCAATAGTCTTCTTCATAAAAGAACCAGTACAAGAAGTATCGAGCATGGATTGATTATTACGAGAAAGCCGAGCATAAAAATTCTGAGTAATAATTTCTCTCGAGAGCTCATGATTGGGGCATGAATATAACATTGACTTAAGCCTCCCCCAAGCTTGAGCGATACTTTCTCCTTCACGAGGCCAAAAATTATAAATATAATTCCGATCACGATGAACCAGATGCATAGGATAAAACTTCTGATGAAATTCCATTTTCAATCGGTTGTAGTTCCATGATCCAGTATCATTACATAGCCTATACCATGTCAATGCCTTCTCCTTCAAAGATAAAGGGAAGACCTTCTTCTTGACTTCATCCTCGGGCAAACCTGCAAGCTTAAATAATCCACAAACTTCATCCACATAGATTAGGTGCATATCCGGATATAATGTTCCGTCTCCTGCATAAGGATTAGCTAGCAGTTTCTCTATCATACCCGAAGGAATTTCATAATAAATAATTTTAGTAGGTTCAGTAGGTTGAGGGGCAACTCTTTGCTCTTCCGGTCGTGGTGAAGATACCCCGAACAAACCCCTCAAAGGATTATTTTCCATAGTAACAAGTAACAGTGAATTTCAGCACACTATATAAATTTTTCCTTACCAAATTCCACTCACCAAAGGCGCTTCACTCCCCGGCAACGGCGCCAAAAAAGAGTCTTGATGACCCACAAGTATAGGGGATCTATCGTAGTCCTTTCGATAAGTAAGAGTGTCGAACCCAACGAGGAGCAGAAGGAAATGACAAGCGGTTTTCAGCAAGGTATTCTCTACAAGCACTGAAATTATCGGTAACAGATAGTTTTGTGATAAGATAATTCGTAACGGGTAACAAGTAACGAGTGTAACAAAGGTGCAGAAAGGTGGCCCAATCCTTTTTGTAGCAAAGGACAAGCCTGGACAAACTCTTATATAAAGCAAAGCGCTCCCGAGGACACATGGGAATTACTGTCAAGCTTGTTTTCATCATGCTCATATGATTCGCGTTCGTTACTTTGATAGTTTGATATGTGGGTGGACCGGTGCTTGGGTGCTGTCCTTACTTGGAAAAGCCTCCCACTTATGATTAACCCCTCTCCCAAGCATCCGCAACTACGAAAGAAGAATTAAGATAAATCTAACCATAGCATGAAACATATGGATCCAAATCAGCCCCTTACGAAGCAACTCATAAACTAGGGTTTAAGCTTCTGTCACTCTAGCAACCCATCATCTACTTATTACTTCCCAATGCCTTCCCCTAGGCCCAAACAATGGTGAAGTGTCATGTAGTCGACGTTCACATAACACCACTAGAGGAAAGACAACATACATCTCATCAAAATATCGAACGAATACCAAACTCACATGATTACTTATAACAAGACTTCTCCCATGTCCTCAGGAACAAACGTAACTACTCACAAAGCATATTCATGTTCATAATTAGAGGAGTATTAATTATCATTAAGGATCTGAACATATGATCTTCCACCGAATAAACGAACTAGCATCAACTACAAGGAGTAATCAACACTACTAGCAACCCACAGGTACCAATCTGAGGTTTTGAGACAAAGATCGGATACAAGAGATGAACTAGGGTTTGGAGAGGAGATGGTGCTGGTGAAGATGTTGATGGAGATTGACCCCTTCTCGATGAAAGGATCGTTGGTGATGACGATGGCTTCGATTTCCCCCTCCGGGAGGGAAGTTTCCTCGGCAGAACGGCTCGGCCGGAGCCCTAGATTGCTTCTGCCCAGGTTCCGCCTCGAGACGGCGGCGCTTCGTCCCGAAAGCTCTCTCTTGATTTTTTCCAGGTTAAAACACATCATATAGCAGAAGATGGGGACCGGAGGCCTGCCAGGTGGCCCACAAGCCACAGGGGCGCGCCCAGGGGGTAGGGCGCGCCCCCCAGGTTTATGGCTGCCTGGTGGGTCCCCTCTGGTATCTTCTTCGCCCAATATTTTTTATATATTCCAAAACAATTCTCCATAGATTTTCAGGACTTTTGGAGTTGTGCAGAATAGGTCTCTCATATTTGCTCCTTTTCCAGCCCAGAATTCCAGCTGCCGACATTCGCCCCCTTCATGTAAACCTTGTAAAATAAGTGAGAAAAGACATAAGTATTGTACCATAATGTGTAATAACAGCCCATAATGCAATAAATATCAATATTAAAGCATGATGCAAAATGGACGTATCATATATCGATGACGGGCTTCCTCAAATGCACGAGGTCTTGATGAGCAAGCAAGTTGGATGCACACCCACTTAGCTTCCGTTGAGCTTTCATACATTTATAGCTCTAGTGCATCTGTTGCGTGGCAATCCATACTCCTCGCATTGATATCGATTGATGGGCATCTCCATAGCCCATTGATCCGCCTAGTTGATGCAAGACTTTCTTTCCACTTTGACTACTTTTGATCTCTACCACCATACTCTATTCCACCCATATGCTATATCTATGGTTCACGCTCATGTATTGCGTGAAGTTGAAAATGCTGAAGCGCGTTAGAAGTATGATCCAATTGCCTGGTTTGACACCGGGGTGCTCATGATTCATACTTATGTGGTGAAGACGGAGTCATGCCATGCTTGATATGATAAAATGAGTAGGGTTCTTTAAGGATTGTATATTGTGAAAAGTAATGATTATGTTGTTTATGTATATGGATATTGTTATGTTGATATCAATTAGTTCATCATTTTTCAATGATCATACCTAAAAGAGATTACATGTTGGGTAGTGACATGGCTTGAGACTGCGTCGGTATTTCCCCAAAGATGAAGGGATGATGCAACACATCGACGGTAAGTATTTCCCTCAGTTATGAAACCAAGGTTATCGAACCAGTAGGAGGATCACCACCACCCAATAAGCAGCACATGCACACAAATAACAAATACTTGCAATCCGATGCAAAAGAGAGGTTGTCAATCTCTCTACGGTAAAAAGATAGATTAGGCAGTGATAGATAGGAGAGATAGATCTCTCAAGATATATTTTTGGGTTTTTGGTTTTGTAGATCTGAAAACAAAGAGGCAAAAAGATAGATCGGAGAGCAATATGTTGGAAAAGTAGACCCGGGGGCCGTAGGATTCACTAGTGGCTTCTCTCATGAGTATAGCGCACGGTGGGTGAACAAATTACTGTTGGGCAATTGATAGAAAATCGAATAGTCATGACGATATCCAAGGCGATGATCATTATATAGGCATCACGTCCAAGATAAGTAGACCGACTCTTGCCTGCATCTACCTCTATTACTCCACACATCGACCGCTATCCATCATGCATCTAGTGTATTAAGTTCATGGAAAAACGGAGTAATGCAATAAGAACGATGACATGATGTAGACAAGATCTATTCATGTAGGAATAGACCCCATCTTGTTATCCTTAATGGTAACGATACATGCGTGCCTTGCGGCCCCTTCTGTCAATGAGAAAGGACACCGAAAGATCGAACCCATCACAAAGCACCTCTTCCCATGGCAAGAAAAATCGATCTGGTCGGCCTAACTAAACCAAAGATTCGAAGAAGAAATACGAGGCTATAAGTAATCATGCATATAAGAGATCAAAGAAGACTCAAATAATATTCATGGATAGAAACTGATCATGAACTCAAAATTCATCGGATCCCAACAAACACACCGCAAAAGTTTACATCAAATAGATCTCCAAGAGACCATTGTATTGAGAATCATAAGAGAGAGAGAGAGGAAGCCATCTAGCTACTGCCTACGGACCAATGGGTCTATGGTGGACTACTCACGCATCATCAAAGAGGCACCTATGAAGAAGATGAACCCCTCTGTGATGGTGTTTAGATTGGATCTCGAGGTTCTGGAACTTGTGGCGGCTGGAATTGTGTTTCGTTGACTCCCCTAGGGTTTTCCAAATATTTGAGAATTTATAAGCATCAAAGGCGGTGGAGAGGGGCCCTATGGAGGGCACAACCCATCAGGGCGCGCCGGGGCCCCCCTGGCGTGCCTTGGTGGGTTGTGGTGTCCACGGCCCACCTCTCTGGCACTTCTTTTGCCCACTGGGTGTCTTCTGGTCCAAAAAAAATCTCCAAAAAGTTTCGTCACGATTGGACTCCGTTTACTGATATTCTGCGAAGTAAAAAACAAGCAAAAACAACAACTAGCACTTTGGCACTATGTCAATAGGTTAGTCCCAAAAAATGATATAAAGTTGTTATAAAATGATTGTAAAACATCCAAGAATGATAATATAATAGCATGGAACAAGCAAAAATTATAGATACGTTGGAGACGTATCAGCATCCCCAAGCTTAATTCCTACTCATCCTCGAGTAGGTAAATGATAAAAACATAATTTTTGATGTGGAATGCAGCCTAACATGTTCATCTCATATTCTTTTCATTTGTATAGCATGGACATTTGGACTTGTAGATGATTCAAAGCAATAGACTAGTTTTAACATAATGACTTCAATACTCAAGCATGCCAACAAGCAACCATGTCTTTCAAAATATCAACACTAAAGAAAGTTATCCCTAGCCCATCATGCTTAATCATTGATCCATTCATGAAACACACTCAAGTATTAGCTATACCCAATGCTCAAGTACGATCATAGTGCCCCCTAGTTGATGCTTACGAGAGAAGATGGAGACTCAAAGTAAAAAAAATGCATAAAGTAAATAGATGGGCCCTTCGCAGAGGGAAGTAGGGATTTGTAGAGGTGCCAGAGCTCAAAGTTTTAAATTGATAGAGAAAAATATTTTGGGTGGCATGCTTTTCCTGTCAACGAAAATGACAAAGTAGCTCACAATACTTTCGAAGCTAGATACATCATAGGCAGTTCCCAAACAGAATATAAATTTTATTCCTTTTTCCACCAAACTTTCACTTTCCATGGCGGGCCGTATCCACGGTTGCCTTCCATACCAACACTTTCCAAGGAATTTATTATTTGACAACAAAAAGTAAATATTTTTTCTTTTTCATTCGGGAATTGGCATCCCTATTACCGCCGCACTCTCGTGCAATGACAAGTGAATAAACACTCATCTTGAGAATAACACATCTAGCATGGAAAAATATTGGACACTCCCCATCGTTTCATGAGCGGTACGAGCACACAAAAGAGAAATTTTATTTTGAAAATTTAGAGATGGCACATACAAATTTGCTTGGAACGGCACGGAAATACCGCTCATAGGTAGGTATGGTGGACTCATAAGGCAAAACTTGGTTTAAGGATTTTGGATGCACAAGTAGTATTTCTACTTAGTACAAATGGAGGCTCGCAAATAGATTGAGAAGCAACCAAACCAAGAAACGAAAATTCACATAAGTGAGCATTGAGCATAACTAACACCGAATAATGCACCACAAGTAGGATGTAATTTCATTGCACAACTATTGACTTTCGTACTTGCATAGGGAATCACAAACCTTAACATCAATATTCCTACTAAAGCATAATTACTCACTAACATGACTCACATATTACTATCATCATGTTTCAAAACTATTACAAAGAATCAAGTTTAATTTTCCCAATGATCTTCATGAAAGTTTTTATTATATCCTCCTTGGATATCTATCACTTTGGGACTAGTTTCATATATTGCCATTGCTTTTTTGACAAGCTCAAACAAATCTAAATGAAGCACATGAGCATAAAGATTTCTTCTCTCAAAAAGGCATAAGTGAAGCATGAGAGGATTTCTTCAAAATTTACTAACTCTTAAATTAATCTAAGTGAAGCATGAGAGTATTTCTACAAAAATTTCCAAACACACCGTGCTCAACAAGATATAAGTGAAGCACCAGAGCAATTGTATCGCTCAAAAAGTTTAAGTGAAGCACATAGAGCAATTCTAACAAATCATAGCATAATTTTGGCTCTGTCAAATAGTTGTGTACAACAAGGATACAAAGGAAAAATAAGCAAAGCAAGCAAAGATACAAGACGCTCCAAGCAAAAGTCATGATATGTGACGAATAAAAATATAGCTCCAAGTAAAATACCGATGGTTGTTAGAAGAAAGAGGGGATGCCACTCGGGGGCATCCCCAAGCTTAGTTGCTTGTTAATCTTTGGATATATCTTGGGGGTCCGGTAGCATCCCCAAGCTAAGGCTCTTGTCACTCCTTATTTCTTCATCCATCGTGATCTCACCCAAAACTTCAAAACTTCAATCACACAAAACTCAACAAAATCTTCGTGAGATCCGTTAGTATAATAAAGCAAATCACTACTTTAGGTATGTTGCAAACCCATTCATATTTTGTTATTGCATTATACCTACTGTATTTTAACTTTACCGTGGCTCATACCCTTCAATATAACCCATAGATTCATCAAAACAAGCACACAATGCAACGAAAACAGAATCTGTCTCAAACAGAACAGTCTGTATTAATATGTACTCTAACCATACTTATTTAACTCTAAAAATTCTGAAACATTAGGACAAAGTAAATAATTTGTATAGAAACACTGTGTTAAAATTTCAGCTCAATATCACATTCCAGTAGAAAATGAAAATTCATATACTGGACGCAAAGTTTCTGTTTCAGATTCAGCATCGCTTCTACTCATCTCATGAATCATCCTAAAGGCTCTACTTAGCACAAATACTAAATAAACCATAAAAACGCAATAATAACAGAGGCATAATTGTGTCAACACTCAAAAACAGAAAGTAAAAAAGCAAAAATTTATTTATTCATTGGGTTGCCTCCCAACAAGCGCTATCGTTTTACGCCCCTGGCTAGGCATAACGCATAGATTCAAGTATTGTCATCCTTGGTTTGGGATCCATAGGATTCCCTCATGATTGATTCATATGGTGTATTAATTCTTTTTCTAGGTAAGTGTTCCAAACCCTTTCTCAAGGGAAATTTAAAACGAATATTGCCTTCTTTCATATCAATCACGGCACCTATAGTGCGTAAAAACGGTCTACCAAGTATAATGGGACAAGACGGATTGCAATCAATATCAAGCACAATAAAATCAATGGGAACATAATTACTATTTGCAATAATAAGAACATCATTAATTCTTCCCAAAGGCTTTTTAATAGTAGAATCCGCCAAGTGCAAATTAAGAGAACATTCTTCAATATTGGTAAGACCAAGCACATCACATAAAGATTTCGGAATTGTGGAAATGCTAGCACCCAAATCACACAAAGAAAAGCACTCATAATTTTTAATATTACCTTAATGGTGGGTTCCCACTCATCATGTAATTTTCTAGGAATAGAAATTTCCATCTCCAACTTTTCTTCAAAAGATTTCATCATGGCATCAACGATATGTTTAGTAAAAGCTTTATTTTGCTCATAAGCATGGGGTGAATTCAACATGGATTGTAGAAAAGAAATACATTCAATCAAAGAGCAACTATCATAATTAAAGTCTTTGCAATCCAAAAAAGTGGGCACATCACTTGTTAAAGTTTTGACCTCTTCAAACCCACTTTTATCAAAAATTTCATCAAGATTTTTACCCTCCAAATTATTGGGATGCCTTCTAGCTAAAGTTGACTCTACTTCAGTCCCTTTATCATCAATCTTAATATTACTAAACAAGGAATCAATATAAGAAACACCAATCACTTTAAGATCTTCATCATTCTCATGAAGGCAATCACTAGAAAACGATTTTTCTAAGATTTCTCTTTTAGCTCTGAGCATAGCGGTTCTTTTCTTACTTTCAAACATAGAGACATATAAAGCTTTAATAGATTCATAAATCTTAGGCATAAAAGCTTTCAACTTGAGATTTTCAATATCATGAGAAATTCTATCAATGCTTCTAGACATATCATCAATCTTATTCAACTTTTCTTCTATCGTAGTATTGATAGCCATTTGCGCATTGATAAATTCTTTAATATTACTCTCAAGATCAGAGGTGTTCCTATTATTATTATAAGAGGAATTACCATAGGAATTACCATAATTATTAGAGGAATTTCTAGGAAAAGGCCTAGGATTAAAATTACCTCTATAAGCATTGTTATTGAAATTATTTCGCGAGACAAAGTTCAAATCTATGGAATCACTATTTTGCTCAATCAAGGTAGACAAAGGCACATCATTAGGATCAATAGAAGCATTTTTACTAGCAAGCAATTTCATCAAAGAATCAACCTTATCACTCAAAGTACTAATTTCTTCAACCGAATTAACTTTTTTACTAGTAGGTGCTCTTTCCGTATGCCATTGTGAATAACTAGCCATAATATTGTCTAGCAATTTAGTAGCTTCACCCAAAGTAATTTCCATAAAAGTACCACCCGTGGCGGAATCTAAAAGATGTCTAGAGACAAATTCAACCCCGCATAAATTTTTTGTATGATCATCCAAAGATTTAAACCATGAGTAGGACAATTTCTTAGCATCAACTTCATTCTTTCCCAAGATTGTGCAACATGTTCATGCTCAAGTTGCTTAAAATTCATGATTTGCGTCCTAAGGGAAATAATTTTCGCAGACGGAAAATACTTAGTGATAAAAGCATCCTTGCACTTATTCCAAGAATCGATACTATTGCGAGGCAAAGAAGAAAACCAAATTTTTGCACGATCGCGCAAGGAAAAAGGAAATAATTTCAACTTCACAATATCATTGTCCACATATTTTTTTCTTTTGCATATCACACAATTCTACGAACGTGTTTAGATGGGACGCGACATCCTCATTAGGATTACCGACAAATTGATCTTTCATGACAAGATTCAACAAAGCGGCATTAATATCACAAGACTCCGCACTAGTGGCGGGAGGAGCAATCGAAGTACTAATAAAATCATTTTTATTAGTATTGGAAAAATCACACAACTTGGTGTTTTCTTGAGTCATCGTGACTACGCAAACAAGATTGCAAGCAAGGAAGAGATCTGGCGAGAAAAAGGCAAACGAAAAAGAGGGCGAATAAAATGGCAAATTGGTGAAGTGGGGGAGTGGAAAACGAGAGGCAAATGGCAAATAATGTAATTTCAAGGAGATGAGATTTGTGATTAGGAACCTGGTAGATGATGATGGAGTCCCCTCGGCGCCTACGATAGGAACGTAGAAGAGACCGCTTCCTCCCCGACAACGGCGCCAGAAATTCCTTTGACGTGGCTTGAGACTGCGTCGGTATTTCCCCAAAGAGGAAGGGATGATGCAGCACATCGACTGTAAGTATTTCCCTCAGTTATGAAACCAAGGTTATCGAACTAGTAGGAGGATCACCACCACCCAATAAGCAGCACCTGCACACAAATTACAAATACTTGCAACTCGACGCGAAAGAGAGGTTGTCAATCTCTCTATGGTAAAAAGATAGATTAGGTAGTGATAGATAGGAGAGATAGATCTCTCAAGAACACAAATTAAAAAGGGCAAATAAAAAGTGCAGCAATATATTTTTGGGTTTTTGGTTTTGTAGATCTGAAAACAAAGAGGCAAAAAGATAGATCGGAAAGCAATTTGTTGGAAAAGTAGACCCGGGGGCTGTAGGATTCCCTAGTGTCTTCTCTCATGAGTATAGCGCACGGTGGGTGAACAAATTACTATTGGGCAATTGATAGAAAATTGAATAGTCATGACGATATCCAAGGCGATGATCATTATATAGGCATCATGTCATAGATAAGTAGACCGAGTCCTGCCTGCATCTACCACTATTAGTCCACACATCGACCGCTATCCAGCATGCATCTAGTGTATTAAGTTCATGGAAAAATGGAGTAATGCAATAAGAACGATGACATGATGTAGACAAGATCTATTCATGTAGGAATAGACCCCATCTTGTTATCCTTAATGGCAATGATACATGCGTGCCTTGCTGCCCCTTCTGTCACTAGGAAAGGACACCGCAAGATCGAACCCATCACAAAGCACCTCTTCCCATGGCAAGAAAAATCGATCTAGTCGGCCTAACTAAACCAAAGATTCGAAGAAGAAATACAAGGCTATAAGTAATCACGCATATAAGAGATCAAACAAGACTCAAATAATATTCATGGATAGAAACTGATCATGAACTCAAAATTCATCGGATCCCAACAAACACACCGCAAAAGTTTACATAAAATAGATCTCCAAGAGACCATTGTATTGAGAATCATAAGAGAGAGAGAGAGAGAGAGAGGAAGCCATCTAGCTACTACCTACGGACCCGTAGGTCTATGGTGGAGTACTCACGCATCATCGGAGAGGCACCTATGAAAAAGATGAACCCCTCCGTGATGGTGTTTAGATTGGATCTCGAGGTTCTGGAACTTGCGGCGGCTGGAATTGTGTTTCGCCGACTCCCCTAGGGTTTTCCGAATATTTGAGAATTTATAGGCATCAGAGGCGGTGGAGAGGGGCCCCGTGGAGGGCACAACCCATCAGGGCGTGCCGGCCCCCCCTAGCGTGCTGATACGTCTCCAACGTATCTATAATTTTTGCTTGTTCCATGCTGTTATATTATCATTCTTGGATGTTTTACAATCATTTTAGAACACCTTTATTTCATTTTTTGGGACTAACCTATTGACATAGTGCCAAAGTGCCAGTTGTTGTTTTTTGCTTGTTTTTTACTTCGCAGAATGTCAATATCAAATGTAGTCCAATCACGACGAAACTTTTTGGAGATTTTTTCTGGACCAGAAGACACCCAGTGGGCGAAAGAAGTGCCAGAGAGGTGGGCCATGGAGACCACAACCCACCAGGGTGCCAGAGGGCCCCGTCGCGCCCTGATGGGTTGTGCCCTCCTCGGGGCCCCTGTCCACCGCCTCTGATGCCTATAAATTCCCAAATATTCCAAAAACCCTATGGGAGTCGACAAAACACAATTCCAGCCGTCGCAAGTTCCAGAACCTCGAGATCCAATCTAAACTCCATCACGGAGGGGTTCATCTTCTTCCTACGTGCCTCTCTGATTATGCGTGAGTAGTCCACCATAGACCTACGGGTCCGTAGGCAGTAGCTAGATGGCTTCCACTCTCTGTCTCTCTTATGATTCTCAATACAATGGTCTCTTTGAGATCTATTTGATGTAAACTTTTGCGGTGTGTTTGTTGGGATCTGATGAATTTTGAGTTCATGATCAGTTTCTATCCATGAATATTATTTGAGTCTTCTTTGATCTCTTATATGCATGATTACTTATAGCCTCGTATTTGTTCTTCGAATCTTTGGTTTAGTTAGGCCAACTAGATCGATTGTTCTTGTCATGGGAAGAGGTGCTTTGTGATGGGTTCGATCTTGCGGTGTTCTTTCCCAGTGACAGAAGGGACAGCAAGACACGCATGTATCGTTGCTATTAAGGATAACAAGATGGGGTCTATTCCTACATGAATAGATCTTGTCTACATCATGTCATCGTTCTTATTGCATTACTCCATTTTTCCATGAACTTAATACACTAGATGCATGCTGGATAGCGGTCGATGTGTGGAGTAATAGTGGTAGATGCAGGCAGGAGTCGGTCTACTTATATTGGACGTGATGCCTATATAATGATCATCGCCTTGAATATCGTCATGACTATTCGATTTTCTATCAATTGCCCAACAATAATTTGTTCACCCACCATGCACTATACTCATGAGAGAAGCCACTAGTGAATCCTACGCCCCCCGGGTCTACTTTTCCAACATATTGCTTTCAGATCTATCTTTTTGCATCTTTGTTTTCAGATCTACAAAACCAAAAACCCAAAAACATATTGCTGCATATTTTATTTGCTCTTTTTATTTTGTGCTCTTGAGAGATCTATCTCTCCTATCTATCACTACCTAATCTATCTTTTTACCGTTGGGAGATTGACAACCTCTCTTTCGCGTCGGGTTGCAAGTATTTGTTATTTTCGTGCAAGTGCTGCTTATTGGGTGGTGGTGATCCTCCTACTAGTTTGATAACCTTGGTTTCATAACTGAGGGAAATACTTACCGTCGCTGTGCTGCATCATCCCTTCCTCTTTGGGGAAATACCGAAGCAGTCTCAAGCCACGTCAAAGGAATTTCTGGCGCCGTTGCCGGGGAGGAAGCGGTCACTTCTACGTGCCTATCGTAGGCGCCGAGGGGACTCCATCATCATCTACCAGGTTCCTAATCAAAATCTCATCTCCTTGCAATTACATTATTTGCCATTTGCCTCTCGTTTTCCTCTCCCCCACTTCACCAATTTGCCGTTTTATTCGCCCTCTTTTTCGTTTTGCCTTTTTCTTGCCGGATCTCTTGCCTTGTCATTATGGCTAGTTCTTCCTTTATTGCGTGTACTCCTGATAATGAGGTTCTTAATTTTAAGCAAAGGGGAGGGGAGAACCTAAAAGATGCTTGGTATAGGATTTGCAACGCTCATAATAGATCTATCCATAAGCAATCTACCATTGTTCTTCTTCGCAGTTTTTATGTTGGCATCACCACTTGGTATAGATTCGTCCTTGATACGATTACCGGTGGGAATTTCTTGATGTGCCCATGTTTGGAGGCTTTTAATGCTAAGGGAAGTTTAGTGGGATCACCCCCTCTTATTGTCAATGAAACAACTTTAACTCTTGAACATGTTATGGAGAGATTAGATGCTATTGAAAAAAAGATGATTACCAAGGAACATCTTGAAAATTTGGATAATAGAATGCATGATCTTGCTAATAAAATTGGGGCTAAGGCGGGAGATTGTTTTAAATTGTTAAAGGAAAAGAAACCCGTAGTTAATGAAAGGGTAGAAGAGAGCCCGTACCGCATTGATAAGTTGGAAGAAATTTTTAGTAACTTGGGTTCAGCTTTTTCTTCTATCAAAACTATTGAAAAAACTCCTGTAAAAATTAGCAAGACCACACAAGTCATAAAGAAAAAAGTTGCTACACCTAGTAGTCACAAGGGGGATCTTAAAATGATTAGTATTCATCCCGACTTTGTTGAAATCATAAGAGACCCTATTTACAAGAATGAATTTTTTGGTTTTATTCCTAGAAGTTTTGTCATTGAGAGCATGCATGCTAAATCTTTGAAGAAATCTAGTTGTGTGATTGAAGAGTTGAAAAACTAAAGATGACAATACTTGAATCTATGCGTTATGCCTAGCTAGGGGCGTAAAACGATAGCGCTTGTTGGGAGGCAACCCAATGAATAAATTTATTTTTGCTTTTTCCATTCTGTTTTTGAGTGTTGAAACAATTATTCCTCTGTTATGATTATGTTTTTATGGTTTATTTAGTTTTTGTGCCAAGTAAAGCCTTCAGGATGATTCATAGGATGAGTAGAAGTGATGCTGAATCTGAAACAGAAACTTTGCGTCCAGTATATGAATTTTCATTTTTTGCTGGAACATGATATTGAGGTGAAATTGTAACACAGTGTTTCTATACACATTCCTTACGTTGTCCTATTTTTTCAGAATGTTTAGAGTTATAGAAGTATGGTTAGAGTACAGATTACTATAGACTGTTCTGTTTAAGACAGATTCTGTTTTCGTTGCATTGTGTGCTTATTTTGATGAATCTATGGGTTATATTGAAGGGTGTGAGCCATGGTAAAGTTATAATACAGTAGGTATAATGCAATAACAAAATATGAATGGGTTTGCAACAGCACCTAAAGTAGTGATTTGCTTTATTATACTAACGGATCTCACGAAGATTTTGTTGAGTTTTGTGTGATTGAAGTTTTCAAGTTTTGGGTGAGATCACGATGGATGAAGGAATAAGGAGTGACAAGAGCCTAAGCTTGGGGATGCTACCGCACCCCCAAGATATATCCAAAGAGTAACAAGCAACTAATCTTGGGGATGCCCCCGAGTGGCATCCCCTCTTTCTTCTAACAACCATCGGTATTTTACTTGGAGCTATATTTTTATTCGTCACATATCATGAGTTTTGCTTGGAATGTCTTGTATCTTTGCTTTCTTTGTTTGTTAGTTTGTCATTTGTGTCCTTGCTGGACACACCTATTTGAGAGAGCCAAAATTATGCTATGATTTGTAAGAATTGCTCTATGCGCTTCACTTAAACTTTTTGAGCTATAGATTTGCTCTAATGCTTCACTTATATCTTGTTGAGCACGGTGTGCTTGGAATTTTTTGTAGAAATACTTGTCGGTGTCAAAACCGGCGGATCTCAGGTAGGGGGTCCCGAGCTGTGAGACTAGAATCGATGGTAACAGGAGACGAGGGGGACAAGGTTTTACCCAGGTTCGGGCCCTCCTATGGAGGTAATACCCTACGTCCTGCTTGATTATATTGATGGTATGAGGGTTACAGAGTTGATCTACCTCGAGATCGTATGACTAAAACCCTAGATGAGTTCTGTTGGCCTACAACCTAAAACCCTCCGGCTTATATAGACGCCAAGGGTACCTAGGGTTTACAAATGGTCGGTTACATGTCGAAGGGATAAACATGCCTATTCACTACTCCAAACGTGGAGAACAAACCACGATTCCCGAAGCTTCCTTCCTGGAGACAGGGCCTTCGATCAATCTAGTGCTCGGTATGCGGCCCATATAGTCCGGCCCATAAGAAATAGGTCGGCCTTCCGAGGACCCCTTAAACCAGGACTCCCTCAGTAGCCCCCGAACTAGCCTCCAATGCCAAGGGTCCAAGCTCCATCTGCTTCAAATGATCAGAGTCTTCGGCTTGCGAGGCGAGTTCCTTTCTCCAAATAGTGATCGGCCGAGTTTAGTTCGGCCGCCAACGACGTGTAGTTTTCCCGATCATTGACCGTCCGAACACCAAGAATAACTCGGTCCTGAAGGCCAAACGTCAAGGAGTAAATTGTGCTCCCTGACAACCTTTCAAATGAAAGGTCACGGCACACCACGACCACTGAACCAGTCGTAAAGACTCGATTCGTGGTTCGAGGCCGTTTTCATCAATGCATAGATCGTGCTCTGTTTCACACGGGATATGTTTAATCATGCGCGTACAACGGCACGCACGTCTTGGGAAGCGGAGGGATTCACGGCGCAGTGAAGGGAGGCTAACCGGCAACAAGCCCAATAAAAGGAAAAGAAAACCCCAAGGCTTAACCGCACTTCCCATTCGCATCCCTGCTTCCCGAATCTCGCAAGCTTCCAGAGCCCAGATCTAGGTTTTCCACCCTTCCTCCTCCGAGTTCTGCCATGGCCAGCTCCGGCTCCAACGGCAAGTGGGAGGCTTCCACGGTCACAGACCAGGACATCCGGGACCTCAAGGACACCGGCTACCTCCCCGCCAACATCTTCCACCGCGCCGCGGAGGAGGGCCAGGTGATCCCCACCCCCAAATCAAGCGAGAGGGTGGTCTTCATTCCTCACTTCATCCGAGGACTGAGCTTCCCACTCCACCCCTTCGTTAGGGGCCTCATGTTCTTCTACGGACTCGACTTCCATGACCTCCCGCCGAACTCTTTCATGCACATATCGGCCTTCATCATCGTTTGCGAGGCGTTCTTGCGGGTCGAGCCACACTTCGGACTATGGCTCAAGATATTTAATATCAAGCCGAAGTGTGTCGCAGGCGAACACGCAGACCGTGGCGGGGCGGTCATCAGCAAGCTTCCCCGTGCAGTATGGCCGTCCGGCACCTTCATCGACACCATCAAGACTTGGCAAAAAGAGTGTTTTTACATCACCGAGCCAAGGGAGGAGGGCGGAACTGTTCCTGCCGAATTCAGGTCCGGTCCCCCGACCAGATTGACCTCGTGGGTCCGAAAGGGCCTCAATTGGGGGCCGGATACAGAGGTGGACGACCTGCAGAGGTGCGTCGCCTCCATTATCAAGGACGGGATCGGGCTGACCAACGTGGTCCAGATTATGCTTCGGCGGTGCATCCTCCCCTGCCAGCGTCGGGACTCCCCTATGTGGACTTATCGGTCTGACGATGAGCCTACGATCCGTCAGCTCTTCCGTACCACTCGGGAGAAGCTGTGGAAGGCACTGTTCAAGGCGCAGGAGAAGTGGCCAGCCAAGATGGAGGACCAGGGCCTGCGCGCCGATAAGCTCCCTTCCGAGGTATAACACAGTTTGGCTTGATCGGCTTTGTTTTCCCGAAGAAAATCTAAGTACTTTCCAATTGCTTCCGCAGGAATGGTTGAGCATGGCCACGGGCATCAAATGCCCGGCTCCACAGCCCGAAGACCCTAGGTCTCAGCTGCTGTCGGAGATGCTCGTCGTGGCACCTTACAAGGCGCCAGAGAAGGAGCAGAAGAAGAAGCCAGGCCGAGCAGGTCTGCGCATCAGGGACCAGCTAGGGGCTGTGTCCGAGCAAACCCACGCCTCCTCGAATCAAGAGGAGGAGCACGAGGGTGAGGGGGGAGGCGATTCCCCTCTTGCAGGAAAGAGGGCGGCGTCATCGGACGCCTCAGAGGATGTACCTCCTCCCGCGCCGAAGAAGGCGCGCCAGACACAGGTAGTGTTGTCCGACGACAGTTCGGACTCGGATACCGAGTCCGAGGACTTCGAGAGGGTTCCTCGAAGGAACCTCAGGGTCAAGCCCCCAGCTCGAAGGTAAAGATCCGAAAACCTCCTGAGCTATTAGTGCTAAGTTTTGAATGTTACTAACATGTGAACGCCTATTGACTTGCAGCCCACCGCATGTTCTCCCCACCGATCAGATTTCGGACGGGGAGACCCCGCTCACCGAGCTAGCGGAGAGCGGGACCGCGTCGCTCCCCTCTCCTCCAGGCGCCGCGAAGGATGCCGCGGAGGTGTCATCCCAACAGGCTCCTTTGGAGCCGGATACTGGAGGTGGGGCTGATGACGTCATGGTCGAGGCTAGCACCTCGGCCGCCGAAGACCCAGGGGAGAAGCCCCTCCCGGATACTGAGGAGACCGGACGAGGAGATGTCCAGTCACCTCCAAGGCTGTCTCCGGAGCGCACCATGCCTCTAGAGGCACAGGTTCAATCCCCGGTTGGAGACCGGGTCAAACGATCCCGACCGGCGCCACCGACCAATGGGTGGCCAGCTATGGGGGAGGCTCTGTCAAGAGCCTCCATCTCCGGGGAGCACCGCACCCTTATGGGTGCGGTATTGCAGAGCATTCAGTCCGTAGACAGCGGACTGAAGGAGGCCTTCAACGGTCTCCTGACGGGCTTTCAGGTGAGCCACATAAGGCTTTGTTTTTGAAATATTAATTTCTTTGAGTTATTATTATATACATGGCAGCCCCCGAGCCCTAGGTGAGTTTGGAAAAACTTACCTGGGGGTCAATCATAGATCATTATCCGAACTATGTACAGGACAATATTTGTTCGGAACGTTCTAACAGCCATTAAAAGGACCGGACATAGGATCATATGTATGATAGTTCGGAAGGTTTGAACCCGTGTAACTTGATATGGTTTTGTTTTTTACAGGCTTCGTCGACGGTGGCGGCTGCTAATGCGGCCGAGCTGGACAAGCTAAATCGGAAGCTCAAAAGCTCCGAAGACGAGCTTGACGCTCTGAACAAGAGATTCGATGAGGCGCAAGGTAAGCCGGATTGGAGTATCCAAATTCTTCATTATTGTGTTGTCAACGTAGTATTTTTGATATGTTTTAATGCTTACGCAGCCTCGGCGAAGAAAATTGAGAAGCTCAAGGCCGAGCTTGAGAAGGCGAAGCAGGAGGCTGCGGTTGAGAGGGCGGCGGCCAAAGAAGCGGCTACCGCGCTATCCGCCTTAAGAGCCACCAGCGACAAGCACGAGGCTCGGGTGGAGGAAATCCAACAGGAGCTCAAGGACGCCGGCCAAAAGTGCGAGGACCTTGAGCGGAAAGGCAAGGAGCAGGCCGCCAAACTATCCACCCTAAAAACCAATCTCCAAAAGGAGCGGGTGGATAGGCGGTCTTTTGAAGAGCAAGTCAGCCAGGCCAAGGCTATAATGGATGGTAAGCCATATTTATTGCAGTGTGTCTTCGGGGATAGCAAGTTCGAGTTGCTTACCCAAGTATGGCGTTCCTCAGGCACCTGCTCGGACCTCCAGAAGAGCACAGCGGACGCGAACCAGTTCTATGCTTCGCGGGGAGATGGAGATGAAGCTCGTCTATTCTGGGCCCAGTTTGAAGCCCCCGAGTGCTCTCCTCTTCTTAGTGAGCAGCTGAAGCAGCCGATGGAGCTACACCGGATGGCGGAGCCGGGCATGAAGGATCTCTGTATCCGGCTATGGCCCAACGAGCCGCTGCTGGGCAGCTACTTCGGCCTGGTGCAGAAGCTGAGCGACGCCTCGCCCCGGATCGACGCGCTAAGGCGTTCCTCCTGTATTGAGGGAGCTCGGATGGCCTTTGCGAAGGCCAAGGTGCACTGGCCGGGGCTGGATCCAATGAAGATAGCCATCGCCCCTCCGCCTCCTGGAAAGGAGCATAGGTGCCCCGAGCTATACTTCTCTGGAGTAATGGAGGGTGCTCGGGCAATAGAGGCTCAATGTTCGAGAGAAAACGTTTATGAGTAGATGCGTTGTAATATGTCCGAAGACCTTTAAACGCGTTTATATTTAAGGTGCATGGTTTATCATGTCTTTCTTGTTTTGCATCCTTTATAACTCCTGTGTGGCTGTTAAAACTGAAAGCGGCGAGTCGTCGGCTTCAACCCCCATGTAGATACTACGTGGGGTGTCTCTGCCAACGCACTGTGACCCTTACCCGAGCTATCGGTACCCGAAGGCGGTAGTGTGGGGTGGACAAGGCAATCGGACCATAATGCTTTATTGCTTTCACTTAGCCATAGGGGCGCGAGAAAGGAGTGCGGGGGGCTGATGACTAGCCCCCAGGTGTTTGTGATGTTCGGATGATCCGTGGACAAAGCCTATATCACATGGTTTGTACTAATACCAAACCCGTCGTTTGACACGGGATAACCTCTGACGAGATTTAATTAAGCTCGGATTCCCAGACCAGTTCTCGCATACCATGACAGTCAGTTTTCGGCTTTCTCCGCTGAGGTGCTTGACCAGGCTAGCCGGAAGCACAATCGCAGCGGTTCTCCCTTTGCCCTTTTAGCCGAACGCGCGGAACATAAAGGGGCAAGCACAGGAGCCGGGCAACCCAACTATTTACCCAAGACATAGTTCAGAACCAATGCATATAAAGCGGAATTCCAAGATGCCGGACGCAAAAATCAGTTGTGCTTAAGGCGATTTTCTTTAGTTCGAGCCCCCGGTCTATCAGCCTGTTGCATCGTATAGTATACCAAACAGGTTCGCAAGAAGAGAGGGAAAATAGAGAGTGCGTCAAAAACAGCGAAACGATCATGCATGATACATCTATATTTTACTCAACAACTCTTATTATTCAAATTGTCGATACAACTATTTATAGGTATTAAAAATGAAATATAAATCTTACAGGAGGGGTTGTACCAAGGGTCTTTCGATAGGTGACCTGACGTCCTCGATGTGCCTGTCGCTTGTCCGCTCCTGCGTCTCCCAAGGGGTTGTATACCGCTATCGGTGTACTGTTTGGCGAGCGGACTTTGGAAAAAATCTTGAGAAGTCGCCGAAGTGTGGATGAGCATTACGCCTTAGCAGGTACTTTATGGTACCTGTAGTGTGTCCGAAGACATATTGATGGTGATAGTTCGGTCCAGCCGAACACTTACCCTTTGATAATTTTTCCCCACCGCTGCCCATGGAATTTTGAGAGCGAAGTTGTGCCTCCTCGGCACGTACTTTGCCAGTTCTAGGGCCGTGCGATGGGGGGCGAGTCCCTATTTATGGGGAGAAGAAGGTTCTGGTACCTCGAGTTGAGACCGAGCTCGCTTCCCAGCCTTGGGTGCCTTTACGGCAGGTGTCGGCGTTTGCCGATCATCGATGTAATGGAATTCGGCCGCCAAGGCCAACGCATGTTCCTCAGTTCGGAGGGAGCGCTCTGTGTTGCCATTGACAGTAATGACCCCCTTGGGGCCGGGCATCTTGAGCTTGAGGTATGCGTAGTGTGGGACGGCATTAAAGCGAGCGAACGTTGTACGGCCGAGCAAGGCGTAATAGCCGCTGCGGAAAGGTACGATGTCGAAGATCAAGTCCTCTCTTCGAAAGTTATCGGGCGAGCCGAACACTACTTCCAGGCTTACAGAGCCCGTGCACCAGGCTTCGACGCCTGGGATCACTCCTTTAAAGGTAGTGTTGCTGGGCTTGATCCTTGACGGATCTATGCCCATCTTTTTCACCGTATCCGAGTAAATCAGATTGAGGCTACTTCCTCCGTCCATTAGGACTTTAGTGAGGTGATACCCGTCTATAATGGGGTCTAGGACTAGGGCGGCCGAACCCCCATGACGGATACTGGTCGGGTGGTCACGTCGATCGAAGGTGATCGGGTATGCCGACCATGGGTTATACTTCGGGGCTATAGGCTCTATGGCGTAGACATCTCGAAGGGCGCGCTTCCTCTCCTTTTTGTGTATATGGGTGGCGTATATCATATTTACTGTTTTTACCTCTGGAGGGAATTTCTTCTGTTCGCCACCGATCGGACCACGGGGTTCATCCTCGTCCTCGCTGCGTGGGCTCTTGCCTTGGTCCTCGGATGCGAGCTTGCCGGCCTATTTGAAAACCCAACAGTTACGGTTGGTGTGGTTGGCGGGCTTCTCTTGAGTGCCGTGGATCTGGCAAGGCCTCTCCAGGATCTTGTCCAGTGGGGTGGGTCCATCGTGATTGCCTTTAGGAGGCTTCTTTCGCTGCCCAGGCCGGGAGTTGCGGAAGCCGGCGTTAACCGCCGTGTCGTCGGCATCACTATTATTGTGCCGGCGCTTGTTCTTATTGCGCTTCGGTTTCCCGTTTCCATCCCGAACTTCAGAGGTTCCGGGGTCTTCGGGGTTGTGGCTGCGTCTTGCTAGCCAGTTATCCTCGCCCGCGCAAAAGCGGGTCATGAGTGATGTGAGGGCGGACATTGTCCTTGGTTTGTCTTGGCCGAGCTGACGAGCCAACTATTCGTCCCGAATATTGTGCCTGAAAGAGGCTATTGCTTCGACGTCCGGGCAGTCCACGATCTGGTTTTTCTTTGTCAAGAAACGATTCCAGAATAGCCGCGCGGACTCTCCTGGCTTCTGGATGACGTTGCTTAGGTCGGAGGAGTCCGGCGGCCGAACATACGTGCCCTGGAAGTTAGATCGGAATGCATCCTCTAGGTCCTCCCAGCACCCAATAGAGTTTTCGGGGAGGCTATTTAACCAGTGCCGAGCTGGCCCCTTGAGCTTCAGGGGTAGGTACTTGATGGCATGGAGGTCATCTCCTCGTGCCATGTGGATGTGGAGGAGGAAATCCTCGATCCATACGGCTGGGTCAGTTGTCCCATCGTATTGTTCTATGTTTACGGGTTTAAACTCGTCCGGGAACTGATGCTGCATCACCTCGTCCGTGAAGCACAGTGGGTGGGCAGCGCCTCTAACCCAAGCTATGACGCGCTGGTGATCGGCGTCTGTCCTAGCCCGGTTTTGTTCCCGTCCATAATGGTTGCGGTAGAGCCAAGGTTGGTACCCTTCCCGTCTATCGGGTGAGTATCCTCTGGATCCGTAGATGGATCGCGTATGACCTGCTCTGTCATCCAGGTCATGTCGCAGGTCGAACCTGTCATCGGGCTCTAGCGGCTCCTTTCCCCATCTACGGGGTATCGTCGGCCTATAGCCGGTGTCGTCAGCCGTCCTGTCTCGTCCTCGAGGAGGGCGGTCTGGCTTGTCGTATGGTGTGTGTTTAGGGGACGGCGTATCAGTGAGCTCGTCATCGAATTGTGGCAGCAGCCTTCTGTGTGGGTAGCCTTCTGCTGAGAGGACTCTCGTCCATCGATCGTTGAGGTCGTCTTGCTCGGCTTTAAGCTGCCGTTCTTTTGCTTTCAGGCTGCGGGCCGTGGCTATAAGTTGTTGCCTGAACAGCTCCTGATCTTCAAGATTATGAGGGATGGCGAAGTCATCGGCTTCCGGGATGTCCTCCTCCTCGACAGGGGGGAGGTAATTGTCGTCCTCAGAATCATGTAGATCGTCGGGGTTGCGCCGGTCTTCCGGCCTCTCCTGACCCTCTAACGGGTGTTCGGGGACTTCGGGATTGCCGGGGTCTTCCGAGGTGTCTCCGTCCCAGTGCCATCGATAGCACTTCTTCCCTTTTTCCCTTTTGACCATTTATGCGGCTTTCGGCGTCTTGACGGCGCTTCGCCCGACTTGTCGCCGTCGTTCTTCGGAGTGTCCACCATGTAGACGTCGTATGTGGAGGTGGTAGTCCACCGCCCGGTGTTAACGGGGGTGAGGGCGTGATCCTCCTCATCCATGTAATCAGCCTCCTCAGAGGCATAGTCCAACATGTCGGTTAAATCCTCGACAGTGGCTACTTAGTGGGTGGTGGGTGGGACAAAAAATTCGTCCTGACCCGTCTTAAGCCCGATCCGAGCACAGATCGGGGTTGGGTCGCCGGTAATCTTTATCGACGAGATCCGATCTAGGGCCTCGTTGAGTATCAAGAGCTCGATCAGATCGGCCTGCTCAGAGCTTCCGGAGTTAACCTCTGATGCGTCCGCGCATGGGGGGTGTTCGGTAAGAACAGGTGTCCGGACGTCTGGCACTACGACAGGGTCCGGACTGAAAGTCGGGTCCTCGCCAGGGCTGATCCCATGGGCAGGACCGAAAGATGGATCTGAGGTTAAAGCCTCAGAGTCTTCGGGCGTGGCAGGCAAGACTGCGGGCCCGGTTAGTGACAGGTCGCCTTGATCAGGGGCGAAACTTCCAACACGGCCTAGATGGCCGGTCGGGTCGGCGTGCAGCACAATGCTGCCGAAAGCGAAGATCTGTCCGGGGACGAAAGTGCCCGTATTGCGGACCTCTTCGTTGATGACAAGGCAAGCCATCGATTCCTTTGACGATCACAGCGGAACTCTCAATGAAAGCACCAATGTCGGTGTCAAAACCGGCGGATCTCAGGTAGGGGGTCCCGAGCTGTGAGACTAGAATCGATGGTAACAGGAGACGAGGGGGACAAGGTTTTACCCAGGTTCGGGCCCTCCTATGGAGGTAATACCCTACGTCCTGCTTGATTATATTGATGGTCTGAGGGTTACAGAGTTGATCTACCTCGAGATCGTATGACTAAAACCCCAGCCGGCGGTAGTACCACTTAGGGAAAGAAGGAAGGGCTGGTCACCTCGCGCATGGGGTCAGACGCACCTCTGGGTGTGTCTGATGCCGCGCGCCAGCTCCCAGCCGCAGCGGTAGTAGGGGCGGTAGTACTAAGCGGTACTACCGCCTCCCCTTCTACTGGCTTCTGTTGGGCGGTAGTACCGCCCCAACCAGCGGTACTACCGCTGAAGCGCGGCTGGTAGGTGGGCAACGGGCAGATTCCTCTCCCTCCTATATAAAGGGTCTTCTTCTCCAAGAAGCCCCACCTCTGATCCTTCCCCAAGCTCCATTGTTGCCCAAAAGCTCATTCTTGCCCGATCTCTCTCCCTAGCCAACAAAACTTGTTGATACTCTAGGGTTTGGTTGAGAGGGCCCTGATCTACACTTCCACCAAGAGAAATTTGATTTCCCCCACTAATCCCTTGTGGATCTTGTTACTCTTGGGTGTTTGAGCACCCTAGACGGAAGAGGTCACCTCAAAGCCATAGTCCATTATGGTGAAGCTTCGTGGTGTCGTTGGGAGCCTCCAATTCAGTTGTGGAGATTGCCCCAACCTTGTTTGTAAAGGTCCGGCTGCCGCCTCCAAGTGCACCACTAGTGGAATCACGGCACCTCGCATTGTGTGAGGGCGTGAGGAGAATACGGTGGCCCTAGTGGCTTCTTGGGGAGCATTGTGCCTCCACACCGCTCCAACGGAGACGTACTTCCCTTTATCGGGAAGGAACTTCGGTAACACATCCTCGTCTCCATCGGTTCCCCTTGTGGTTATTTCTTACCTTTACTTCACGCAAGCTACTTACATTGTTTATCTTGCTTGCTTGAGTTGCTTGTTGTGTTTAGCATCATATAGGTTGCTCACCTAGTTGCATATCTAGCCAACCTATTTGTTGCTAAGTATAAATTGTTAAAGAAAAGTTAAAAACTGGTAGTTGCCTATTCATCCCCCCTCTAGTCAACCATACCGATCCTTTCAATTGGTATCAGAGCCTCGTTTCTTTATTAAGGGTTTCACCACCCGAAGAGTATGGAGGGCGAAGAGGAGCGGTAGGGAGAACTTCCCGAGGCCGTGGGAGTGAACACGGTCTCTCGCGAGGATTTAAACGAGGCCATGTCCTCGCTTAAATCCTCCATGACGATCGAGGTCAAATCCATGTTTAAAGAATTCCTTGACACTCTTAAACTTTCCAACGATGCGGTTCAAGTGGTTAATCCCACTAACTCGACATCGGATGTCAACTCCGGTAAGGAGGGGGCTAGTGCTGATAAAGATAATCGTTCTCAAGGAATTAATGGGTCGGGGACTTTTGCCTCAGTTCCCCCTCCCTTGGTCTATGGAGGACCGGTGCACCCACCTCATATAGTTAATCACGGTCCTCCTCCTAAGCTTGTTAAAAATGATTTTGCTAATTGGGTTTTCTGTATCAAGTCTCATTTGGATCATATCTCAATTCAACTCAAGCGAGTCATTGAAGAAGGATACTACCCTCGTGATCCATGCAACCTCACTCCGAGGGAAGAAGCGGATAAACACCTAAATTCCTCCGCATTGTTCATACTCCAAGCTGTTGTTCCTACTGAAGACCTACCTCACCTGCGTCCCTTCACTGTTGCTAAAGAGTGTTGGGAACACATTATCTCCATGTACAAGGGCAGCTCAAGCATTCAACGTTCAAACTATGAAGTTGTCCTTGATCAGTCAGATGAGTTTGTAATGGTAGAGGATGAGGAACCGCGTGAGCTCTATAGAAGGGTGACTGCCCTCGCCGTTGCCCTCAAAGATCATGGCAGCAAGGATGTGGATGATACTTGGATCAAGCGTAAGTTTCTGAAGGCCATCATGCCCTACAACAAGGCCATGTCCGCTGTCATCCGTCAAAGACCGGACTTTCACACCTTGTCTTCTGGTGATGTGTTGGATGAATTTATTGCAATGAACATCTTGAACACGACAGCTGACAATGCTCTCGCTCGCGTGCAACGGTCAAAGAAATCCTCCCCCAACCTTGCTTGGAAGGCCAAGGTCTGTCAAGAGGAAGAAGAAGAAGAGGGTTGCCCCGAGGACACCAAATATGCTTATCATGAGCACATGGCTCTTGCGTCCAGGCAATTTTGGGGCAACAAGAGAAACACAAGGCCCAACTTCTCCAAGAACAACTCAAACGGGTCAAAGGGCAAGCAACGTGTGAGGACCTGCTACAACTGTGGTAATGTGAGTCACTTTGTGGTGGACTGTCCATACGAGAAGAGGGAAGACAATGGTGGCAAGCTCATCCGCAAAGATAAGGCCAAGTCTTTCCCCAACAAGACCAACTTCACCAAGAAGACTTCACACAAAGTGTTGGTGGCTCAAGAAGAGTATGCATCGGATGATGATGGTGATGACGGAGACACAAGTGGTGAAGGAATGACAATGGCATCTGTGGCAATTGCATCCTCCACCCCAACAAAGGTGTCACTCTTCGACGCCCCCAATGAGAACCACATCGCTAGGTGCCTCATGGCAAAAGGTATCACCAAGGTAACCTCCAACGCCAAAACCTCAAACATTAAGACTTCTGTTTCTTCCACTCCGTCTTTGTTAGATTGTGTGGATGAACTTGAGGAGGCGATAGAGGGTGAGAATGAGTTTGACAAGCTCTTGTGTAAACTCAAGGGAGAGTCCAAGAAGCACTTCGTTGCTCTCTTGGAACAACTTGGTAAGGCCAATGACACGATTGATTCTCAAGAAGAAATTCTTGAGGAGATGAGAGGCCATAATCGTGATTATGCCGACGAGATATTAGATCTTTCTATTGCTTTAGAGGAAGAGAGAGGTCTTCATTTGACTCTTAAGGAGTCATAAAATGATGACTTTGCTAAATTACGTAAAGATTATGATCATGCTATTATTCTTAACCGTGTTCTTAAATCTGAGAAGGTTGCACTTGTGGTTGACCATGCTCGACTCAAGGATGAGTTTGTCTCCCTTGACAATGCTCATAAGGCATTGAAGAGCGTTCATGCTTCTCTTAAAGAGTCGCATGATCAACTCCAAGTGAAACTCACTAAAGAAATTGCCACGTGTCCTCCCTTTGTCTTAATTGATAATGCATCTGCTACTAACCCGTGTTGTGAGCATGCACATCTTGTGGAGGAAAATGCTAAGATAAAAGAGCAGCTTTAGAAAGGCCTTGTGACATGTATACAAGGTGAGAAGAATCTCAATGACCTTTTGAGCAATCAAAAGGAAGTGATTGCAAAGGAAGGAGTTGGGTTTGCACCCAAATCCAAAAAGAAGAAGAAGAAGAAGACCACACAGGTTCCTCCGCTCAAGGAAACATTTGTCAAAGCGGGGAACATTACTCATGAGAAGAAGAAAGACAAGATTGCGAATGATAGTGCCAAAAAGGGCAAGATCACTCCCTCCAACAGGACCGGCGATTTTAACCCCTCCTATGTTTTATGCCATGCTAGTGATGGGCATGTTTATGCCAAATATGTTGGTTCTTCTTATGAGTATATTGAGTGGTCTATTTGGGTTCCTAAGACCCTTGTCACTAACATGAAAGGACCCATTCAAGAATGGGTACCTAAATCCAAGCATTGATCTATTGTAGGACTTTGCTTCCGGGGGAGTCTCATGGTTGCTCGATAGCGGAGCAACAAATCATATGACCGGAAGCAAGGACTTGGTGGTGGATGTTCGACCCGATGCATCCGTGGCCACCCAAGTCTCATTTGGAGATGATGCAATCTCAAAGGTATTGGGTCTTGGCAAGGTGGTTATCTCTCCGACCTTAACCAATGAGAGAGTCATGCTTGTTGAGACCCTTGCATACAATTTACTTTCCGTTCGTCAACTTGCACTCATGGGTTTTAGTACCTTCTTTGGCATTGATACCGTGACCCTTTTGTGGAGCAAGACTCTTAAAGTAGCCTTTGTTGGGCATGTCGAAAACGGTCTCTATGTGATTAACTTCTCGGAGCGACCCACTAAGACCGCGACATGTCTAATGGCTAAAGTTGATGTGGGATGGCTTTGGCATCGCCGACTAGCCCATGTCAATATGAGATCTTTTCAAAGTCTCCTCAAAGGGGATCACATTCTTGGACTAACAAATGTGAGTTTTGCCAGAGATCGTGCTTGCAGTGCCTATATCGAAGGAAAGCTACATGAAAAAGCTCATCGTCCAACTACTACAATCTACTCAAAAAGGACCTTAGAGCTCCTTCACATGGATCTCTTCGGGCATCCATCTTTTGACAGCCTTGGAGGAAGAAGATATTGCTTGGTGATTGTGGATGATTACTCAAGATACACATGGGTATATTTCTTCAAGAGGAAGAGTGAGACCCAACAGACCGTCATCAACTTTGCAAATGAAGTCCAACGTCAACATGAAGCAAAGATTTTGATGATTAGAAGTGACAACGGCACTGAGTTCAAGAACTACACCCTAGATGAGTTTCTCAGTGATGAGGGGATAAAGCACCAATATTCCACACCTTACACCCCTCAGCAAAATGGTGTTGCGGAGAGGAAGAACCGGACGTTGATGGATGCGGCAAGAACCATGATGGCAGAGTTTAAATCTCCGTACAACTTTTGGGCCGAAGCCATCAACACAGTGTGTCATGCATCAAATCGGCTCTATCTCCGCAAAGGCTTGAACAAGACTCCTTATGAGATTCTTACCGGGAACAAGCCCAACCTCAAATACTTCCGGGTGTTCGGTTGTAAGTGTTTCATTCTCAAGAAAGGTGTTTGTTTGTCTAAATTTGATTCTAGAGCCCATGAGGGCATATTTGTTGGTTATGCTGCAAACTCTCATGCTTACCGTGTCCTCAACAAGTCCACCGGACTCATTGAGGAGACGAGTAACGTAGAGTTTGATGAAAATAATGGCTCCCAAGTGGAGCAAAGTGGTCTTTGTGATATATGTGATGAAATTCCTCCCCAAGCCATAAGAAGAATGGGTGTGGGATACTTCCTACCCGTTGAGGAACCCCTTGTGGCCGAAGGAGAAGGACAATGTTCCACTCAAGTGGAACCATCACCGACGCACGACCCACATGCTTCCGAAGAACAAAGTGAAGGCCCTCAACCCCGTGATCAAGATCAAGGGCAAGATCAACTGGCTAGTGATGTCCCTACTTCACATGATGCTCAAGATCTTGTTCACACCCCCGTGCAAGCTCAAGATCAAGATGAAGCTCAGGAACAAGATCAACTTCAAGATCAAGGTCAAGCTAAAGATCAAGATCATGCTCAAGATCATGAGCAAGCCGGTTCTAGTACCGAAGCTAGTCAAGTTACCAAGCCTCAACTTTCCATGGAGGAAATTCTTGAAAGACGAGCTGCCACGATTGCTTCCAAGCTTCATAAAAAGCAACACCTCCTAGAGAACGTCTACGGAAGCTTGAAAAGAGGGGTAACTACTCGTCGTCAATTAACAAACTTTTGTGCACATCATGCGTTTGTTTCTTGCTTTGAACCCCTCAAGGTACAAGATGCGCTCAATGACGAGGATTGGCTTGAAGCCATGCATGATGAAATCAACAACTTCGAGCGCAACAAAGGGTGGCGATTGGTGCCAAGACCAAAAGAGTATCACAATGTCATTGGAACCAAATGGATCTTTAAGAACAAGCAAGATGCACATGGTATCATTATTCGTAACAAGGCAAGACTGGTGGCTCAAGGCTACTCCCAAGTCGAGGGTATCGACTACGGTGAAACCTTTGCCCCTGTTGCTCGCCTTGAATCTATTCGCATGTTGCTTGCTTATGCCTCTCATCATGATTTCATATTATATCAAATGGATGTGAAGAGTGCTTTTCTTAATGGTCCACTTAAGGAGTTGGTATATGTCAAGCAACCCCCGGGATTTGAGGACCCCAAGTTCCCCAATCATGTATACGTTCTTGATAAGGCACTCTATGGCCTTAAGCAAGCCCCACGTGCGTGGTATGAGCACCTTACCGAGATGTTGCAAGATCGTGGGTTTGAAATTGGGAAAATCGGCCCCACTCTTTTTACTAAGAGGGTTAACGGGAACTTGTTCGTATGCCAACTGTACGTTGATGATATTATCTTTGGTTCTTCTATCAAACCTTTTAATGATGAGTTCGCCGCACTAATGACCAGAGAGTTTGAGATGTCTATGATGGGAGAGTTGAAGTTCTTCCTTGGATTCGAAGTCAAGCAACGAAGCCAAGGAACCTTCATCAACCAAGACAAATACACTCAAGACATGCTCAAGAGGTTCAAGATGGATGAGCTAAATCCTCCGAAGGCCAACACTCCGATGCCACTCAAATGCCAACTTGACAGTGATCCCAATGGTAAAGCTGTGGATCAGAAGGTATATCGCTCCATGATTGGATCTCTGCTTTACCTTTGTGCATCTAGACCAGATATCATGTTGAGTGCGGGAATTTGTGCACGATTTCAATCCGCACCTAAGGAGAGTCACTATGTGGATGTCAAGCGAATCTTTCGATATTTGGCTCATACCCCAAACTTTGGCTTATGGTACCCCAAAGGTGCTTCATTTGATCTCATTGGATATACTGACTCGGATTGGGCGGGAGACCGTGTGGAAAGGAAGTCCACTTCCGGAGGTTGCCAATTTCTTGGTCGCTCTCTGGAAAGTTGGTCTTCCAAGAAACAAAACTGTGTTTCTCTCTCGTCCACCGAGGCCGAGTATGTAGCCGCCGCAAGCTGTTGTGCTCGGGTTCTTTGGATGAGGCAAACTTTAAAGGATTATGGTTTCAACTGTGACAAAGTGCCTATTTACTGCGACAATGAGAGCACGATCAAGATCTCCAACAACCCGGTTCAACACTGCAAGACGAAGCATATTGAGATTCGTCATCACTTCATCCGGGACCACATCAAGCGTGGAGAAATTGATCTTATTCATCTTTATACCAAGGAACATCTTGCAGATATTTTCACGAAGCCATTAGATGAAGCAAGATTTTGCGAGTTAAGGCATGAGCTAAATATCATCGATTCAAGCAATGTGGCTTGACTTAGTGCACACCCCACCACACTCATCATTATGTCTTGTTTAGTTGTAGGCATGGATTTAGGGGGAGTTTAGTTCTCTCGATGAACTATCCCTCCTCCTATTATGCATAAACTAATCAAAGTCTTTCACATCCGCCATTTTTGATGGTTTTTGTGCTTCAAAGACGAGTTTTGGTCATGGGCCCAAGGTTCAAATCTTCGCGGTGCCATACCATTTGACTCAAACATAGGTGGCCTCGGCCACCGCCTCTCCTAGAGAGGCATTTGCTTTTGAGAAGCTCGTTTTTGTGTCTTCGGGGTCACTCCAACCTTTTGGTTTGTTTTAGATCGGCATCATCGGAGTGTTTCCTGATTTTTGGATGTTTTGTTGTCTCCAACCTTTTTACCAAACAAATCTTGCATAAGCCACTCTTTTCTTTCTTTATTTTCTGCCTTGGTGGTATCCAGAGCGGTACTACCACTGGCTTGGGCGGTAGTACTAAGCGGTACTACCGCTATGACTAGCGGTACTATCGCCGAAGCGGTTCTACCGGGCCTCCTGCCGCTGTGTAGTTCCGGGGCGGTACTACCGCCCTACCGGGCGGTACTACCGCCTGTGAGTCTCCACGAAGGGATTTGGGGCGGGGCAGGGGAAGTAGAAACTTCCCCATATCCATTCACCCCCCTTCTCTCGTGGCTCTCTCTCTCCAGGCGCACCCAAGGCCGCGGAGGTCTTCGCCGGATCTCCGTTTCCGGTCACTCTTTTGCAAAACCGACCGGCGGAGTTGATCTCCATCCCTCCCTCTCGCCATGGTAGCCGGTATTGTCCCGTTTTTCTCTCCCTAGGTTCTTCTCTCTTTGAATCTATGTCTTGGACAATGCGTGTTGTTTCCATCATTTTTGGGTCAAATCCGGGCGAGTTTCTTCTTTATATGATTGCTAGGACGTAGTTCTCAATATTTAGGAGTCAAATATGTGCATTTGACATCCCCGGTAGTACCGGATGTCGCCGGCGGCTGTAGGTTCGCTGCGGTTTTCGCCCGCGCGGTACTACCGCCCCTTGAAGCGGTAGTACCAAGCGGTAGTACTAAGCGGTACTACCGCTGGTGGCGGCGATACTACCGCTGGTGGTGCCAACTGCCCATATTTTTCTCTTAAATCTTCAGAATTGCTTCATTTTTTTCCCTTGGCTTATGCAATCTGGTTTACACTCTTTTGCTCTCGTTTGGTGTTCTTGTTTTGGCTTCCAGGTGGTGGTAGGAGGAACCCGAGCCATGAGACCGGCTCCAAGTGACCGCACACCTCCGAAGAAGGCGACAGCTCAGCCAACCCCCCCAGGCAGCAGTCAAAGAAGGTTGCCTCCAAGAGGTCGCAGCCATCCCTGGACAAGATCCCTATCAAGGATTACTGGGCCATCCGCCGTCACGATACTTATGTCTCTCCTCAAGAGAATGTTGTTCGCAACCGCCCCTTCTGGACCAAGCAGCAATTGCGTGTTTACAATGACGTGCTTCTGGGTAAGGAAAACATTTTTGTGCCAAATGTGAAATCAATTGATATGGAGTGCTTGGAAAAGAATGCCCACTACTTTGCCCAGGCTATTGAGCTCTGTCAGAAGCTTCAGCTTACCCATCTCATGGAATTCAACATGGACTTCAATGCTGAGATGATTGCCGTGTTCTATGCTACCGTTCACTTTGGGACTGATGATGCCAGGACTATGACCTGGATGACTAATGGGAGGAGATTGTCTGTTACATGGAAGGATTTCATGGACCTTCTTCACATTGAGGACAGGGGGTTCGATGACCCTGTCGGTTTTCGCCCACACAAGGAACCTTCGCCAACTCACAAGCGCCAACTTTGGCCCTACTCCACTGAGAAGGTATCCAATACCACTGGCAAAACTACTTATGTTCTACAGCCGTTCCTTGATATTATGCACCGCATATTCCGGAACACCTTGTTTCCTCGTGTTGGAAACTTGGACCAGGTGCACTCCTACCTGGTGGATCTGTTGCTCTTCTGTCAGCATATGAAGGACTCTGCTGAGGTGCCTGCTCTGGATATTTCTCACATCATGTGGTCTGAACTGCACACTGCCGTCTTTGATCGTAAGGTTCCTATTTATGGCCCATACTTGATGCTTCTTCTTGAGAGCACGTGGGCTAAGACCCATCCAGACATCATCTTTGAGCATGGTGAGGTGGTTACTCATAAGGTTGTGCAGCTCCGTCAGAAGGACAAATGGGCAAACTATGTTGCTCCCGAGGCTGATCTGGCTGATGATGAGGTTGAGGATGAAGATGAGGATGACGAGGATGATGAGGACTTTGTGGTCCAGGGTGGTGCGGCTCCTCGTTCTGTTCCTTCTCTGGCTGAACCATCTTGGGCTAAGAAGCTCAAGGAGAAGATGAAGAAGCTGTTCTGTTTACAGGCTAAGGGTCAGTACAGGGCTCATGTTGCTGAGAAGGAAGCTAGACGGTGTCACAAGGCTCTTGGCAGACACGTTGGGTTGGAGGTTCCCGGTGGTTCTGAGGAGGTCATTAATGATGAGGAGGTCTGGATCTCACGGCACTGCAAGGACTCTGACGATGATATGCCTGGCTCTTCTACTCCTGCTCCGCCCGGCACCGTTTCCCACACTCCAGTGTCCGGAGAGTACTGATGATGGTTCCTCATGTTCTGCCACCTGTGTGTCTAAGTCCTCCCTGCCCTTTTGGTGTCTCGCTGCCAAAGGGGGAGAGAGTGTAGGGATTTGCCGAGTCACGAGCATGCGTTTGCTTTCCGAGTTGCTTTCTTTTATGTCATTGCTCGTGAACTCTTTCTAGTTGCTTTGCTTTGCTTTGCTTATGGTTGTGAGACTTCTGTCACTTCGTCGTATGGTGTAAGACATATGCTATCCTTTATTATCCTTATATGTCTCATTGTGAGTTAGTTTCATTATACCATCTGTGTTATACTCTCACATAGTGCTCCTTGCTTAGTTATCGTATGGTGTAAGACATATGCTATCCTTTATTATCCTTATATGTCTCGTTGTGAGTTAGTTTCATTATACCATCTGTGTTATACTCTCACATAGTGCTCCTTGCTTAGTTATCTATGTCATATTATATGTTGTTGCAAGGAGTATTCGTCTCTAAAATATAGGGGGAGTGTTGATCCTAGCATGTGTGTTTTGCATTCCAAAAGCATATCAAATATAGCACACATCTAGGGGGAGCCCGTCTATATTTTTGTAGATGTTTGGGTTTGCTTTCTTTCTCTTATTTATTCTCTATGCAAATCCAGTGTTGTCATCAATCCACCAAAAAGGGGGAGATTGTCAGGGCATATTTATACCCTAATGGTTTTGGTGATTGATGACAATGCGGTTGCGGACTAATCGTGTGCATTAAGCTTTCAGAGAATATCAGGTGGCATGAGACGATTATCTTACCCCTCAGGAAGCTAAAAGGAAGACGGTGTCTTTTCGATGATTTAGTGTCGGTGGACTTAAGTCGTAGGAAAAATCCGTACTATCAAGAGGGGGTCCACGGTGGGAAAGATTGGGGAGGAATCATCACGTACACACTCGCACCCCCATTCGTTTCCCGGCAACATGGAGTATCTGTCTTTGCCCCACTCTCCCTGTCTTTCTCTCAGCGGTAGTACCGCCCTGGGAAGCGGTAGTACCGCCCTCAGCCGGTACTACCGCCCCAGCCGGCGGTAGTACCGCTTAGGGAAAGAAGGAAGGGCTGGTCACCTTGCGCATGGGGTCAGATGCGCCTCTGGGTGTGTCTGATGCCGCGCGCCAGCTCCCAGCCGCAACGGTAGTAGGGGCGGTAGTACTAAGCGGTACTACCGCCTCCCCTTCTACTGGCTTCTGTTGGGCGGTAGTACCGCCCCAACCAGCGGTACTACCGCTGAAGCGCGGCTGGTAGGTGGGCAACGGGCAGATTCCTCTCCCTCCTATATAAAGGGTCTTCTTCTCCAAGAAGCCCCACCTCTGATCCTTCCCCAAGCTCCATTGTTGCCCAAAAGCTCATTCTTGCCCGATCTCTCTCCCTAGCCAACAAAACTTGTTGATACTCTAGGGTTTGGTTGAGAGGGCCCTGATCTACACTTCCACCAAGAGAAAATTGATTTCCCCCACTAATCCCTTGCGGATCTTGTTACTCTTGGGTGTTTGAGCACCCTAGACGGAAGAGGTCACCTCGAAGCCATAGTCCATTATGGTGAAGCTTCGTGGTGTCGTTGGGAGCCTCCAATTCAGTTGTGGAGATTACCCCAACCTTGTTTGTAAAGGTCTGGCTGCCGCCTCCAAGTGCACCACTAGTGGAATCACGGCACCTCGCATTGTGTGAGGGCGTGAGGAGAATACGGTGGCCCTAGTGGCTTCTTGGGGAGCATTGTGCCTCCACACCGCTCCAACGGAGACGTACTTCCCTTTACCGGGAAGGAACTTCGGTAACACATCCTCGTCTCCATCGGTTCCCCTTGTGGTTATTTCTTACCTTTACTTCACGCAAGCTACTTACATTGTTTATCTTGCTTGCTTGAGTTGCTTGTTGTGTTTAGCATCATATAGGTTGCTCACCTAGTTGCATATCTAGCCAACCTATTTGTTGCTAAGTATAAATTGTTAAAGAAAAGTTAAAAACTGGTAGTTGCCTATTCACCCCCCCTCTAGTCAACCATATCGATCCTTTCATGTGCTCGTACCGCTCATGAAACGGTGGGGAGTGTCCAATATTTTTCCATGCTAGATGTGTTATTCTCAAGATGAGTGTTTATTCACTTGTCATTGCACGATAGTGCGGCGGTAATAGGGATGCCTATTCCCGAATGAAAAAAAAATATTTACTTTATGTTGTCAAGTAATAAATTACTTGGAAAGTGTTGGTATGGAAGGCAACCGTGTTTACGGCCCGCAATGGAAAGTGAAAGTTTGGTGGAAAAAGGAATAAACTTTATTTTCTGTTTGGGAACCTCCTATGATATATCTAGCATGGAAAGTATTGTGAGCTACTTTGTCGTTTTCGTTGACAGGAAAAGCATGCCACCCAAAATACTTTTTTCTCTCTCGATTTAAACCTTGAGTTCTGGCACCTCTATAAATCCCTACTTCCCTCTGCGAAGGGCCTATCTATTTACTTTATGCAATTTTTATTTTTTACTTTGAGTCTCCATCTTCTCTTATGAAGCACCAACTAGGGGGCACTATGATCGTACTTGAGCATTGGGCATAGCTAATATTTGAGTGTGTCTCATGAATGGATCAAAGATTGAGCATGATGGGCTAGGGATAACTTTCTTTAGTGTTGATATTTTGAAAGACATGGTTGCTTGTTGACATGCTTGAGTATTGAAGTCATTATGTTAAAACTAGACTATTGCTTTGAATCATTTACAAGTCCAAATGCCCATGTTATACAAAATAAAAGAATATGAGATGAACATATTAGGATGCATTCCACATCAAAAATTCTGTTTTTATCATTTACCTACTCGAGGACGAGTAGGAATTAAGCTTGGGGATGCTGATACGTCTCCAACGTATCTATAATTTTTGCTTGGTCCATGCTGTTATATTATCATTCTTGGATGTTTTACAATCATTTTATAAAAAACTTTATATCATTTTTTGGGACTAACCTATTGACATAGTGCCAAAGTGCTAGTTGTTGTTTTTAATTGTTTTTTACTTCACAGAATATCAATATCAAACGGAGTCCAATCGCGACGAAACTTTTTGGAGTTTTTTCTGGACCAGAAGACACCCAGTGGGCCAAAGAAGTGCCGGAGAGGTGGGCCATGGAGACCACAACCCACCAGGGTGCGCCAGGGGGCCCCGAAGCGCCCTGATGGGTTGTGCCCTCCTCGGGGCCCCTCTCCACCGCCTCTGATGCCTATAAATTCCCAAATATTCCAAAAACCCTAGGGGAGTCGATGAAACACAATTCCAGCCGTCGCAAGTTCCAGAACCTCGAGATCCAATCTAAACACCATCACAGAGGGGTTCATCTTGTTCATAGGTGCCTCTCCAATGATGCGTGAGTAGTCCACCATAGACCTACATGTCCGTAGGCAGTAGCTAGATGGCTTTCTCTCTCTCTTATGATTCTCAATACAATGGTCTCTTGGAGATCTATTTGATGTAAACTTTTGCGATGTGTTTGTTGGGATCCAATGAATTTTGAGTTCATGATCAGTTTCTATCCATGAATATTATTTGAGTCTTCTTTGATCTCTTATATGCATGATTACTTATAGCCTCGTATTTCTGCTTCGAACTTTGGTTTAGTTAGGCCAACTAGATCGATTTTTCTTGCCATGGGAAGAGGTACTTTGTGATGGGTTCGATCTTGCGGTGTTCTTTCCCAGTGACAGAAGGGGCAACAAGACTCGCATGTATCGTTGCAATTAAAGATAACAAGTTGGGGTCTATTCCTACATGAATAGATCTTGTCTACATCATGTCATCATTCTTATTGCATTACTCCGTTTTTACATGAACTTAATACACTAGATGCATGCTGGACAGCGGTCGATGTGTGGAGTAATAGTGGTAGATGCAGGCAGGAGTCGGTCTACTTATCTTGGACGTGATGCCTATATAATGATCATCGCCTTGGATATCATCATGACTATTCGACTTTCTATCAATGGACCAACGGTAATTTGTTCACCCACCGTGCGCTATACTTATGAGAGAAGCCACTAGTGGATCCTACGACCCCGGGTCTACTTTTCCAACATATTGCTTTCAGATCTATCTTTTTGGATCTTTGTTTTCAGATCTACAAAACCAAAAACCCAAAAACATATTGCTGCATATTTTATTTGCTCTTTTTATTTTGTGCTCTTGAGAGATCTATCTCTCCTATCTATCACTACCTAATCTATCTTTTTACCGTAGGGAGATTGAAAACCTCTCTTTCGCGTCGGGTTGCAAGTATTTGTTATTTGTGTGCAGGTGCTGCTTATTAGGTGGTGGTGATCATCCTACTGGTTCGATAACCTTGGTTTCATAACTGAGGGAAATACTTACCGTCGCTGTGCTGCATCATCCCTTCCTCTTTGGGGAAATACCGACGCAGTCTCAAGCCACGTCACGCGCCCTTGTGGGTTGTGGTCTCCACGGACCACCTCTTTGGTACTTCTTTGGCCCACTGGGTGTCTTCTGGTCCAAAAAAATCTCCAAAAAGTTTCGTCGCGATTGACTCCGTTTGGTACTGATATTGTGACACCCTGGATTTGATGCTACAGTAATCCTTGTAATCAAGCTACAGTAATCTAAGGATTATGCTAATCCGTTTTGCTAATCCAGTTATAATCACTATTGAAATCAAACCCTGATTCAAAATCCTTTGAAAATCAATTTCAATTAAAATGTGGGTTTAAAGGTGTTGCAAACTTTAAACTAAAAGTCTTGCTTAGGTTGCAAATATTCCCTAAGCTGTTATAAAATTGTAACAAACATTTTATAGGGTATTTGAGTGCCTCAAAACAATTAAAACAGAGACCTAAAACAATAAATTAAATGCCTTTTGAATTCTAAAAATTCCCCAAACTTTTCGAATCAGCCCCAAACTTTTTGTGGCCTTGACAAATATTACAACACTAATATTTAACTAGGTGGGACTCCTTGTAAAAATGCTAAGGAACTAAAATATTTTAAAACAGAAAGAAATAAAAACAAACAAAAATAAAAAGAAAAAGGAAAAGGAAAAAGAAACCCCCCAGCCCACCCCGGGGCCTATACCCTCACCCCCGGGGCAAACCCTAGTCGCCCCCGTCGCCCACTCCCCCCCTCGCTCCTCTCGCCTCCCTCCCCGATCCAGATCGGATCGGGGCTAGTCCCCTCCGCCGCCGGCCTGCCCCGTCGCTTCCCCGCCGCGCCTCCGTCGCCCCCTCCCCGAACCGCTGTCGCCACCAACGTCGCCGGCCGCCGCCCTCCCTCGAGCCCATTGCCACCGCCGCTCCTCCTCCCGATGTGAGCTCCGGCTCCGGTCTCTCCCCCTCCCTTCTTTCCCCCCTGCGGCGCCGTTGCCGCGGCCACCGCATCACGACCGCGCCCCGCTCGGCCGCCGCGCATCGCCCCGCCCCCTGCTGCGATGTGCCCACGCGCAGCCTGCGCCGCGTCCGCGGCCCCGCTCGCGCAGCCCCGCCACCGCTGGCCTCGCTCCGGCCCCCATTGCTCACCCGCGCCCGTGGCCGCGCTGCCGCTCCGCGCCCACGCGCTCCCCGCGCCGCCCCACGCGTCCGGGCGCGACCCCGTCCGCCGCCCGTGCGCGCCCGCGTCCCCCTGTCGCCCCGCTCGCCGCTAGCTACGCCGCGCGCGCTCGCCGCACTCCCCGTCGCCCCTGGCCGGCGCCTCCCGTCGCCCTGGCCGCCGGCGAGCCGCCGGTTGGCCCTGCGGCGCCCCTGGCCGATTCGGCTTAGGTGGGGGATTAACCCCCACCCCCCTGCCCAATGACATGGGGGCCCCACCCCCCACAGAACGTTTGAAAAAAAGAAAGTAAATAAAAATAAATAATAACTAATTAGCTAATTAATTAATTTAATAATTAATTAACTTAATTAAGTCTGTTTAAATTAACTAATTAAGTTTAATTAGCTTAATGATTTAATTAAATAAATTAATCTGTTAATTAAACTAAACAGTCACTGACAGGTGGGACCCACACGTCAGTTTGACCCAGTCAACGTCCTGTTGACTGCTGACGTCATGCTGACGTCATAATTCTATTTTCGAATTAATTTAATTAATAATAATTTCAGGAATGTTTAAAACTTTAAAAATTAATATAAAATAAACCGTAACTCGGATGAAAATACTTTATACATGAAAGTTGCTGAGAACGACGAGACGAATCCGAATACGCGGTCTGTTCATCTGTCATATGCCTCTAGCATAGCAAACATGGAACTTTTCCATCGATTTAGTCTGTCCGGTAGTAGCCCGAGACCCGGAAAATATCGTCAGATATTCTTCCGACCCGTCTACGACGTGTAATACTGCGTTAGTGCATGCCTAGCTCTGCATATTGCCATGCCATGCATCGTGATGCATTTGTCTGCTGTATATTTATTGTTTCTCCCCCCTCTTCTTACCGGTAGACCCCGAGACTGACGCTGCTGCCGGGTACGACTACGCGCCTGACGATCAGGTCTTTGCCGCAGAGCAGCAAGGCAAGCAACCCCTCCCCTTGAGCATTCCGATATCGCCCATTCCTTTCCCTCTTATTCTTGCATTAGATTTTGCTACTGTATTAGTTAGCTCCTATTCTGATGCATAGCCTGCTTTTGATAAACTGCTACTATACCTGCAACAATATCAACTGCTTAGTATAGGTTGATCAATGAATCCCCTATGACCCCCCTTAGTCCCAGTTGCCCCTGCTTCTTCATCGACGACTCGACGACTCGAAGACTCGGTCAACCGACCGACGAGCCAGGCCTAACACGGGACGTGTTCAAGCTAACAATTTGATCTGAATTAAGTTCAAGACCAGCCTGCTACTGTGATGAGTACTCTTCTCGTCAACTCAGTACCAGCTTCTGTATTGTTTGATACAGGAGCATCGCATTCTTTTATGTCTGAAGATTTCGCATACATGCATGACATCAAGTGTGAAGAGATGAACGTCCCAATAGTGGTAAACACCCCCGCAGGCCAATGTCAGACTTCCATTATTAGCCACAATGTCCCCATTGAAATTGAAGGGTTGGAATTCCTTGCCTCCCCCATAATGCTGAATTCTTCCAATATCGATCTCATTCTCGGAATGGATTGGTTGAAAGCACATACCGCTTCTATTGTTTGTGACACCAAAATTGTCCACCTCCTACATCCTTCGAATGAGATTATAAGCTATCATGCTCATCTTGTCCGGAATGCTGAAGCCCGGCTATATGCCTTGAATGCATTAAATGAGTCACCTCTTGAAGGGATTGAAAACATTCCAGTTGTCCGGGATTTCCAAGGTGTTTTTCCGGAGGAACTTGCAGAGATCCCCCCTGCTAGAGTTGTCGAGTTTGTCATCGACTTGTTACCTGGTACCACTCCTATAGCCAAGCGTCTGTATAAGATGCCACCACATGAACTTTTTGAACTTAAGCAAAAAATTGACAATTTGCTTCATCTGGGTTTCATTCATCCAAGTTCCACTGCTTGGGGAGCACCTTCTCTCTTTGTCAAAAAGAAAGATGGTACGAATCGATTGGTCCAAGATTACCGTCCCATCAACCAAGCAACGATTCAAAACAAATATCTGCTTCCTCGGATCAACGATCTGTATGATCAACTTGCTGGTTCGTCAGTGTTTTCCAAACTCGACTTGAGGTTGGGTTACCATCAGATCCGGGTACGTGAAGAGGATATTCCGAAGACTGCATTCGTTACTCGTTATGGTTCATACGAGTACACCGTCATGTCCTTTGGCTTAACCAATGCCCCAACAACCTTCTCTCGCCTGATGAACTATATATTCATGGATTACCTCGATAAATTCGTCGTGGTTTATCTGGATGATATCCTGGTTTACTCCAAGAATAAAGAAGAGCATGCAGAACATCTTCGTCTTATACTGGAGAGGCTTCGAGAACATCAACTTTATGCAAAGTATTCAAAGTGTGAGTTCTGGATGGACGAAGTAACCTACCTTGGCCATGTGATCTCCAAGGATGGTATTGCGGTCAACCATGAACGAGTTCAGGCTATTCTTGACTGGACTCCCCCGAAGAATGTCAAGCAAGTCAGAAGTTTTCTCGGACTCGCCAGCTATTGCCGTCGATTCGTCGAGAACTTCTCCAAGATTGCAAAGCCCTTAACCAATTTGCTTCACAAACGTGTTAAATATGAGTGGACAGAAAAATGTCAGGAGAGCTTTCAGGCACATAAGGACAAACTGACGTCTGCTCCAGTGCTTGCTCCTCCGGATACTCGTAAGGACTTTGTCATCTATTGTGATGCTTCACGTCAAGGAATGGGCTGTGTCCTAATGCAAGAGCGCAGAGTGGTTGCTTATGCATCTCGTCAATTGCGTCCTCATGAAGAGAACTACCCAGTTCAGGACCTTGAACTTGCTGCAATAATTCATGCACTGAAAGAGTGGCGGCAATACCTTGTTGGAAATCGTTGCGAGATCTACACCGATCACCAAAGTCTGAAGTACCTGTTTACTCAACCAGATCTGAACCTCCGTCAACAGAGATGGATGGAGCGCATAGCAGATTACAATGTGGGTATTTCTTATACCCCAGGCAAGGCTAATGTAATGGCTGATGCCTTGAGCCGCAAGTCTTATTGCAATCACCTCCAGGTTCATAAGGTTCACCCCCTTCTTCAAGAAGAATTTCGCAAGCTGAATCTCCATATTGTTCTGCCTGGTGCACTCGCTCCCCCTCCTGAAGGGTCCTACAAAATGAACCTCCACGTTGTTCCCCAGGGTTCTCTTAATACCCTGGTTGCTAAACCAGATCTTGTGGACGTCATCAAGTGGATCCAGAAGTGTGACAATGAAGTCGAGAGGATTAAATTCGATCTCGTAGAAGGAAAGCCCTCACCCTTCACTATTGCTGAGGATGGCGCTTTGTACTTCAAACACCGCCTAGTGGTACCGAGTAAGGAGAAAAACCATGATATGACTCAGGAGGTCATGAAGGAAGCACATGACACTCCGCTGTCTATTCATCCTGGTAGTACCAAGATGTACCAAGACATTCGTTGAAGATTCTGGTGGTCTAACATGAAGCAAGACATTGCTCGCTATGTTGCTGAATGTGATGTTTGCCGTCGTATCAAAGCAGAACATCAAAGGCCTGCCGGAACTCTGCAACCTATTACGGTTCCTGAATGGAAATGGGACCATGTTGAAATGGACTTCGTCACTGGTTTTCCCAGATCGCAGAAAGGTAATGATGCTATTCTTGTCGTCATTGACCGACTGTCCAAAGTTGCACATTTTCTGGCTGTCAAGGAAACTATTACTGCTAGTCAGCTAGCAAATCTTTACATGTCCAGAGTTGTTTCACTCCACGGTATTCCACTGGTGATTAGTTCGGACCGTGACAGTTTATTCACTTCAAGATTCTGGGCAAGTTTCCAGGAAGCTATGGGAACTCATTTGTCCTTCAGCACCACTTTTCACCCTCAATCCCAGGGACAAGTTGAAAGAGTCAATCAGATTCTCGAAGACATGCTTCGAGCTTGTGTCATTTCTTTCGGCAAGAAATGGGAGGAATCTCTCCCGTATGCTGAGTTCTCCTACAACAATAGCTATCAAGCTAGTCTGAAGATGGCTCCCTTTGAAGTGTTATATGGACGTAAGTGTCGAACTCCTCTGAATTGGTCAGAAACTGGGGAACGTACGCTTATCGGTCCGGACATTATCCAACATGCCGAAGATCAAGTCTGCATTATTCATGCAAATCTGAAGGCTGCTCAGTCTCGTCAGAAGAGTCAGTATGACCGTCATCACAAAGATATGGTCTATCAACCTGGCGAAAAGGCTTATCTTCGAGTCACGCCAATGAGAGGTACACACCGTTTTGGGATCAAGGGCAAGCTGGCTCCTCGATATATTGGTCCTTTCACTGTTCTCGAAAGGCGTGGTAAAGTGGCATATCACCTGGAACTACCGCCAAACCTTTCTCAGGTTCACGATGTGTTCCATGTGTCACAACTTCGTCGCTGCTTCAAGGATCCTATCCGAGCAGTGGATCATGATATGCTTGAACTGCAACAAGACCTCTCTTACAAAGAGCAACCGGTCCGCATTCTTGGTGAAACTGAACGTCGGACTCGTCAGAAGGTTACCAAGTTCTTCAAAGTGCAGTGGGCAAATCATTCTGACGATGAAGCCACTTGGGAACGCGAGGATCATCTTCGTGCAGAATACCCCGGGCTTTTTCCTTCTACTTCTTAATTCTCGGGACGAGAATTCTTTTTAGTAGGGGAGAATTGTGACACCCTGGATTTGATGCTACAGTAATCCTTGTAATCAAGCTACAGTAATCTGAGGATTATGCTAATCCGTTTTGCTAATCCAGTTATAATCACTATTGAAATCAAACCCTGATTCAAAATCCTTGAAATTCAATTTCAATTAAAATGTGGGTTTAAAGGTGTTGCAAACTTTAAACTAAAAATCTTGCTTAGGTTGCAAATATTCCCTAAGCTGTTATAAAATTGTAAAAAACATTTTATAGGGTATTTGAGTGCCTCAAAACAATTAAAACAGAGACCTAAAACAATAAATTAAATGCCTTTTGAATTCTAAAAATTCCCCAAACTTTTCGAATCAGCCCCAAACTTTTTGTGGCCTTGCCAAATATTACAACACTAATATTTGACTAGGTGGGACTCCTTGTAAAAATGCTAAGGAACTAAAATATTTTAAAACAGAAAGAAATAAAAACAAACAAAAATAAAAAGAAAAAGGAAAAAAGAAACCCCCCCGGCCCAACTGGGCCGTGGCCCAGCCGGCCGGCCCCAACCGGCCCAGCCCACCCCGGGGCCTATACCCCCACCCCCGAGGCAAACCCTAGTCGCCCCCGTCGCCCACTCCCCCCTCGCTCCTCTCGCCCCCCCTCCCCGATCCACATCGGATCGGGGCTAGTCCCCTCCGCCGCCGGCCTGCCCCGTCGCTTCCCCGCCGCGCCTCCATCGCCCCCTCCCCGAACCGCCGTCGCCACCAACGTCGCCGGCCGCCGCCCTCCCTCGAGCCCATTGCCACCGCCGCTCCTCCTCCCGATGTGAGCTCCGGCTTCGGTCTCTCCCCCTCCCTTCTTTCCCCTCTGCGGCGCCGTCGCCGCGGCCACCGCATCATGACCGCACCCCGCTCGGCCGCCACGCGTCGCCCCGCCCCCTGCTGCGATGTGCCCACGCGCCGCCCGCGCCGCGTCCGCGGCCCCGCTCGCGCAGCCCCGCCACCGCTGGCCTCGCTCCGGCCCCCATTGCTCACCCGCGCCCGTGGCCGCGCTGCCGCTCCGCGCCCACGCGCTCACCGCGCCGCCCCACGCGTCCGGGAGCGACCCCGTCCACCGCCCGTGCGCGCCCGCGTCCCCCTGTCGCCCCGCTCGCCGCTTGCTACGCCGCGCGCGCTCGCCGCACTCCCTATCGCCCCTGGCCGGCGCCTCCCGTCGCCCTGGCCGTCGGCGAGCCGCTGGTTGGCCCTGCGGCGCCCCTGGCCGATTCGGCTTAGGTGGGGGATTAACCCCCACCCCCCTGCCCAATGACATGGGGGCCCCACCCCCCACAGAACGTTTGAAAAAAAGAAAGTAAATAAAAATAAATAATAACTAATTAGCTAATTAATTAGTTTAATAATTAATTAACTTAATTAAGTCTGTTTAAATTAACTAATTAAGTTTAATTAACTTAATGATTTAATTAAATAAATTAATCTGTTAATTAAACTAAACAGTCACTGACAGGTGGGACCCACACGTCAGTTTGACCCAGTCAACGTCCTGTTGACTGCTGACATCATGCTGACGTCATAATTCTATTTTCGAATTAATTTAATTAATAATAATTTCAGGAATGTTTAAAACTTTAAAAATTAATATAAAATAAACCGTAACTCGGATGAAAATATTTTATACATGAAAGTTGCTCAGAACGACAAGACGAATCCGAATACGCGGTCTGTTCATATGTCACATGCCTCTAGCATAGCAAACATGGAACTTTTCCATCGATTTCGTCTGTCCGGTAGTAGCCCGAGACCCGGAAAATATCGTCAGATATTCTTCCGACCCGTCTGCGACGTGTAATACTGCGTTAGTGCATGCCTAGCTCTGCATATTGCCATGCCATGCATCGTGATGCATTTGTCTGCTTTATATTTATTGTTTCTCCCCCCTCTTCTTACCGGTAGACCCCGAGACTGACGCTGCTGCCGGGTACGACTACGCGCCTGACGATCAGGTCTTTGCCGCAGAGCAGCAAGGCAAGCAACACCCCCTTGAGCATTCCGATATTGCCCATTCCTTTCCCTCTTATTCTTGCATTAGATTTTGCTACTGTATTAGTTAGCTCCTATTCTGATGCATAGCCTGCTTTTGATAAACTGCTACTATACCTGCAACAATATCATCTGCTTAGTATAGGTTGATCAATGAATCCCCTGTGACCCCCCTTAGTCCCAGTTGCCCCTGCTTCTTCATCGACGACTTGACGACTCGAAGACTCGGTCAACCGACCGACGAGCCAGGCCCCTCACATCACGGCACACCCCTTAGTTGTACGACTCTGCAGAGCTACTATCCAGTACCGAGGGTGCCACCTTGGGAAGTACTCATGATGCTAACTCTGTGGTGCAGCTAGTCGGTCGTGGTTATCGAGGGTGATTCCTCCTTGACCACTCCCGACGATGACTCTGTCGTGCAACCCCTCAAGTGTGGGACCCTCGAGGGTGATTCCTCTAGGTCACCCTTGACGGTTTCGTCGAGCGGGACCCCCTGAGGGTGATTCCTCAGGTTCCGTCTTGATGTTTTATACACACAGTTACTATGACCTGGTTACAGAAACATGTTGGTGATGGGTCAGCCCTAAGGGGTACCCACGGTTTGATGATGATGAGGCGTGGACGGGCAGGAGAGGCCCTTGCCACACATCCTCGAGATGGGGCGACGGGACCGCACTTCATGGGTCGCGCTTGCCCCGCATTAATAAAATGCTAATGGGTTGGGTATTTGATCTGAGTTGGTCGTTGACCTTATTGCACACCAAACCTTCACGTGGGAGAAGTTATGGGTACTCAGCGTCGTTGTATCAGCCGAAGCTCTTCAGACGTCAGCAATGGAGCGGCGCGCGCCCGAGTGGCCTGGACGGTATAGCTCTTGGATTAGAGTGTGCTTGGGCTGACCTCGGCCGCGTTCGCATCGTGCAGGAGCGCAAAGGGCAAGTGGGCCCACGACCCCTGGGCGCTTAGGATTTAGACCGACGGGCTGGCCACTTGATTGACATAACCACATTGCAAATTAAATCCATGATGATAAGTTTCATGGTTATCATTACTCATGATAGCATACGTGTCATCACCATCATCATAAATAGGAGGCACACAATCAATCTAATATATTTGCTCATCAAAACTTGGGGGACTAGAAATATCATCTTCATCAAACATAGCATCCCCAAGCTTGTGGCTTTGCATATCATTAGCATCATGTATATTTAGAGAATTCATACTAGCAACATCGCAATCATGCTCATCATTCATGGAACTATCATGAATCACCTTATAAATTTCTTCTTTCAACACTTCATCAAAATTTTCAAATTCAAGATTTTCAAACGAAACTTCATATAGATAATCAAGTGCACTCAACTCACTAGCAATTGGTTCATCATAACTTGGCCTTTTGAAAAGATTAGATAATGGATGAGGATCCATATCAATAGATTTTTAGCAAGCGAAGATGCAAGCAAATAGAAGGCACATGGCAACACAAGCAAAGATAGCAAACAAGCAAAAAGAGAAATGGAAAAGAGGGCAAATAAAATGGCAAATTGGTGAAGTGGGGGAGAGGAAAACGAGAGGCAAATGGCAAATAATGTAATTGCAAGGAGATGAGATTTGTGATTAGGAACCTGGTAGATGATGATGGAGTCTCCTCGGCGCCTATGATAGGCACGTAGAAGAGACCGCTTCCTCCCCGGCAACGACGCCAGAAATTCCTTTGATGTGTCTTCAGACTGCGTCGTTATTTCCCCAAAGAGGAAGGGATGATGCAGCACATCGACGGTAAGTATTTCCCTCATTTATGAAATCAAGGTTATCGAACCAGTAGGAGGATCACCACCACCCAATAAGCAGCACCTGCACACAAATAACAAATACTTGCAACCCGACGCGAAAGAGAGGTTGTCAATCTCTCTACGGTAAAAAGATAGATTAGGTGGTGATAGATAGGAGAGATAGATCTCTCAAGAGCACAAAATAAAAAGAGCAAATAAAAATATGCAGCAATATGTTTTTGGGTTTTTGGTTTTGTAGATCTGAAAACAAAGATGCAAAAAGATAGATCTGAAAGCAATATGTTGGAAAAGTAGACACGGGGGCCGTAGGATTCACTAGTGGCTTCTCTCATGAGTTTAGCGCAGGGTGGGTGAACAAATTACTGTTGGGCAATTGATAGAAAATCGAATAGACATGACGATATCCAAGGCGATGATCATTATATAGGCATCATGTCCAAGATAAGTAGACCGACTCCTGCCTGCATCTACCACTATTACTCCACACATTGACCGCTATCCAGCATGCATCTAGTGTATTAAGTTCATGGAAAAATGGAGTAATGCAATAAGAACAATGACATGATGTAGACAAGATCTATTCATGTAGGAATAGACCCCATCTTGTTATCCTTAATAGCAACGATACATGCGTGTCTTGCTGCCCCTTCTGTCACTGGGAAAGAACACCGCAAGATCGAACCCATCACAAAGCATCTCTTCCCATGGCAAGAAAAATCGATCTAGTTGGCCTAACTAAACCAAAGATTCGAAGCAGAAATATGAGCCCTGGTGGAGAGGGGCCCCGAGGATGGCACAACCCATCAGGGCGCGCCGGGCCCCCCCTGGCGCGCCCTGGTGGGTTGTGATCTCCACGGCCCACCTCTCCGGCACTTCTTTGGCCCACTGGGTGTCTTCTGGTACAGAAAAAATCTCCAAAAAGTTTTGTCGCGATTGGACTCCGTTTGATATTGATATTCTGCGAAGTAAAAAACAAGCAAAAACAGCAACTGGCACTTTGGCACTATGTCTATAGGTTAGTCCCAAAAAATGATATAAAGTTGTTATAAAATGATTGTAAAACATCCAAGAATGATAATATAACAGCATGGAACAAGCAAAAATTATAGATACGTTGGAGACGTATCAACCGACATAAAATCTCGGTGGGACCGATCAATGTAAAAAGTTCCAACTTTTGGCTATTCGGTGGGATCGAACGAATCCACTCGGTGGTACCGATTCTTGATTGCTTAAGCAGTATACATGTCTCCGTAATTCAGATTAGTTCATCTCGGAGGTTCCAAATTGAACTCAGCAGATTATAGAAACTTGGACACTTCACTTCGGTGGGACCGAAGGCCATCTCGGTGTCATCAGTTTCTAGGGTTTGGCATATGACTCTGTCTTGAGTAACTCGGTGGGTTCGGATAGAAGTGGATCGATGGGACTGAGTTGACTTTTAGGCTTTTGGACAAATTGATTTGAGACTGTGTTTGAGGGTATTGGTGGCAAATCTCTAAGCACTTGAGCAACAAAATCATCATCAAAACCTCATCCCCTCTTAATAGTATTGGCTTTCTTATGGACTCAATGTGATAAAAGATCACTCAATATAAATTGTAGAGTCTTGAAGCTTTTGTGAATGTGTTTCCTTTGCATCTTTAGGGGTCCACAAATACATAACCTAGCCATCCCAACCATTGAACTTTTCTGAAATATACTTGAGAGAATTATTAGTTCAATGAGACATATGTTGTTATTAATTACCAAAACCACCGAGGGATAGGATGTACTTTCAATCTCCCCTTTTTTGGTAATTGATGACAACATATAGATCAAAGCTTCAACAATGGATATAATCAATGAATAATATTGTCGCTTCAAGAGGTATGTGATAAGGAAGAGCACCCCATAAATTTGTGCATTATTTAGAATTTGCGTTTGAATGCAACAATCAATTAGGATCATGGGTCACTCTTCCATGTCACATACATCTTGGTGGAATGCACCACATGATATGAATGAAATACAATAAGCGCATCACCAATCATACAAGTGAATGATCATAGCATAAAGCATAGAGAGAGATAGATATGCAAGCATAGCATGAAAGTGCGGTATGATCAAGCACATAGGTCATAGTCTCACACAAGTACTGGCAAATGGAAACCAACGTATCAAGAACACAAAACGAACAAAAGCAAAAGACGAAGACACTCCCTCTCGAAGCCTATGAACTATACATATTCTGCCCCTTTGGCAACAAGTTGCCAAAAAGCTCAAACAAGTATAGACCTAAATGTCACTCTGGGCTCGATCTCCTCCATGGGGCGATGAACTCCTCTGACTCGCAACTTTTGTAGTCGTCGAAGGAGTGGAGAGAAGTGTGTTGGAGAATGCTTTTGGTGAGGTCTGCTGGGCTGGAGGGGTAGACACTGGAGGTGCAACTGAAGTGGTGGCAGCTGGAGCTGACATAGTATCTCTCGTCTTCGATACTGGAACTGTAGATTATGTGGGCATCATCGTGAACTAGTTGGTGGTTGAAAGGGCAAGACCCTCATCATCACTGTCAGTGCTTTTCCTGACTCCATTCATGCCCTTCTGCAGCTTGTCCATAACTGTCTGAATCCCTGTCACCTTGACATCAAGATCTTGGAGCTTTGTCTCGAATACTCTCTCAAGGCTCACCTAGTTCTTCATGAGGGTAGCTAGGCCTCGCTTGATCCTCTAAGTGACTTGGTGAAGATATTTCATATGATCTGATTTGCTCTTCAGCAAGGGAGCAGTCTTCGGCAACCCCTGAGAACCGGAGGTGCATGGATCCTCAAAACTCTGCTCAGGACTAGTGTCTGCGTCTAGACCAACACCGGCCTCTGCAAATACATTCTGGTTGTCCTCTGAACCTGACATGCTGACAACAGACCGTGTGAAATAGAATGGGTAGAGTGGAATGGATGAGCATCACAAAATGCAGCTGTTTTTGAAACATTTTGAGTTCAAAATTCAGTTCTATGTTTTCACAGTAGTCATTTTAGAATTTCCGAGTGGAAGTTTTCGGATGCACCGAGGCAACAATAGAGACTTGGTCACATGTTTTTGGTTTCACCGATGTGTGGCTCGGTTTCTCGGAAGAGCACATGGTACTGTAGAAAACTGAATCGGTCTCACCGATTAGAACATCTTGGTTTCACCGAGTTGCGATGTGTGCTATGGCCTAAGCCACATCGGTGACTCTGATTCAAACAAATGGGCCCGTCCGAGATGAATACTACGGAACCCTAAACCTATTTTTTTGCTCAAACCTAACTCTACGAATTTGATTCTTTGATAAGAAGGTGCACACTACGGCAAGATCTTAGGCGCAACCTTTCATGCATTGAATCGGATTTGAGAGCACAGAAAGGGATCAAAGCTTGCCCTAACTCGGTGAAGATCCTCCAAGGTGGAAACAATGGGGAAGATTACCGTTGATACGATGGAATCCCATGATGAGGGCGCTCAAGAGTCAAGGAGACGATTCAGAGACCTAGGCGACGTCAGTGAAGGGGTGCGGGAGCGAAATGTTTGAAATGATTTACAACTTTTTGGCCTGTGGTATATATATCCTTTGACCGTCAGAGACAGTGCAACTAGGTGACGTCGATGGGTTCCTATCGGTCTTTCCGAGATTGAAAACAGATCAGCCTAAAATGCAATTGGTGAGATCGAATAGGAATAGGTTGGTCTAACCGAAAATCACTTAGGAGGTTTTGGAATTAAGCCCTAGTTAGATCGGTGACTCCGAGTGCTCCTCACCCGGAGGGTCTGAAAAGTAGCTTGTTCAAATTTTGGGATATATCAAGAAAGAGTTTTGAGACAAGTTGAGATAGATAGCTAGAGGTTCTTGTGCATTCTTGTACATCCAATTGGCCAAAAGATCCAAATCAACCAAACAACAATTGGAATACTCACACAATAAGATGGCAAATATAATATGTCAAACATGCACAACCAAATCTAGTATCTATCAAGCAATGGTCAATGACAAAGTCATCTATATATGAGTATATTTACTTAGGAGTCATAGGACATACTCATCGTTTAAGCACAAGCGGGGTTACCACTTCTACATAAAGCATTAATTTGTTCACACCATTAGAGTTTCTTTAGCTCAAGTCTTAGAGCAAAGCTCCCCCTAGATGTGAGATCCCCCCTAAGAGGGATGAACTAACCTTGGGTTTTGTCATTGAAGACTTCATCTAGATGTTGTAGTAGTGAATGCTCATAGTTGATGAAGGTCATATAGAGTTAGAAGCAATCCTTGGAGTTTGGCACTCTCAATACCTACTTGTGTTAGTCCCACACGAGGAACAATAACAAGAATATATATGGACATAGAGTAAAATGATCATATGATTATGCACATGGATGCATTGAATACCTTGTACCTTGCTTACCAACAAGAGGGTTTGTGACTCCTTGAACTAGTGCATGATGTTGAAACTTATTGCAGAGGTTCTTGCCATAAATGAATGTGAGTGAAGTTTCTTGCCAGAGTCACCCTCAAGAACTCTCTAGTTCTTATTCTTTGGGACCCACATCAACTTGATGTGAATCCTTGGAGTTGAAGTAGCACTTGATGAAGTAGAGCTTGTAGTAGCCTTGGGAACTGAGGGAGTCCAGGGCTAAGGGGTCCTTGGGATGCCGACCTATCTCGAGTGGGCCGAACTCATGAGGTACTCGGTTGCCACTGTGGGAAGACCGAACTATAAGGATGCTCCGTGATCAGGAAGGAAACCTCAGGTGTCGTGGTGTGTCCGCCAAGTCACGGATGGGCGTGTTTGAACCCTCGGCAACAACCGACTACATGTAACCCTAGGTACCCCTGGTGTCTATATAAACTAGGGGCTTAGTTCGTAGAGAAAAGGCCAACTCATCTAGGGTTTTAGCTCGTTTGATCACGAGGTAGATCGACTCTGTAACCATCATACTCATCAATATAATCAAGCAGGACGTAGGGTTTTACCTCCTCAAGAGGGCCTGAACCTGGGTAAACATCGTCTCCTTCGTCTCCTGTTAACCATCGATCCCAGATCCATAGCTCGGGACCCCCTACCTGAGATCCGCCGGTTTTGACACCGACATTGGTGCTTTCATTGAGAGTTCCGCCGTGAATCGCCGAAAGATCGATGGCTCGCCTAATCCTTAGCGGTGAAGTCTGCAACAAGGACATCTTCATCCCTGGTCAGATCTTCGCTTTCGGAAGCATCGTGCTGCATGCCGATCCCGCCGGCCACCTCGGCCAGGTTGGAAGTTTTACCCCCGATCAGGAGGTCAGGTTCGGGAACCTAAAGTTCATCGCCGACTCCCGGGGAGATCTTGTTTTAAGAAAGCTCCCTGCTCTCCTTGAAGGGCTCACAAGCCCCGACGCCTTGACTTCAGGAGCAGGAGACCCCACCACTGGGGCGGCCTCTGACCCTAGTTCGGCCTTGAAGCCTAGCCTGGTCGATATGCCTGAATCTGCCCCGGGGGCGTCCTCGAATGACCCCAGGGCGATGGCATCGCAAACCGACCCCAAGCGCGCGTGTAACGCGGACTCCGCCGAAGTCTCGTCGCTGAATGAGTTGCTCGGCCGGATTCAAGCCCTGGGCATGACCGACGGTCAACCCTCGGTCTACGACCAGATCGGGCTTAGGCCCGACGATAGGGAAATTCATGTCCCACCGGTGACACACTTGGTCGCCACCGTCGAGTGCCGGCCGGAAGTATGTCCCTTCAACCACCGGTGTTAAGAATGGTTTACATCCTGGTCTCCCCCCGTTAACGATTCGAGACCAGTGGCCGATCTAGCGCACAACCTGGAGTCCATGCAGCAAGGCCCCGCGGATGCTACGTACTCCAAACTCGCCGCGCCAAACCTCACAATGACACTAGACACGACCGTCAGGATCTCAGACGCGCACCTTAATGGGGCACGAAATTTTACCCCACCCACCACCCAAATCGAGCGTTTTCCAAGCGCAGGAGAGCCTATCGTGGTTTTGTCAACCCGGTAGATGTCTCGTAATAGGACTTAGGTGTGAGGCCATCGCAACTAGGTGGCGGCTTGAGAGGGGTTGATCGGAATCGAGGGACGCGGTTTACCTAGGTTCGGCCCCTCTGATGGAGGTAAAAGCCTACGTCCTGCTTTGTGTCTATATTGATGATGATGATGATCTTGATTACAAGGGTGCGGAATCGCTACCTCTAGTCTCGAGAACCTCTAATCTGTCTATCTCTAATGACTTGAACTTGTCCCTCTTGGGGTGCCCTACCCCTCCTTATATAAGTTGAAGGGGTAGGTTTACATGTAGAGTCGTACTGCGAGTAGGATTAGGACTAGTCTCTCTTGAATCCTAATCCGGGTCTTGTTTCCTTTATGAGGGAATCCTACCTCATCTTGGGCCTTCTCTGTGAGCTGGCCCACCATAACATGAGTCGGTCCTCCCATGAGCCGCCTTCTGGGCCGTCGGGTCTTGTCGTTCGTCTGACCCGCCTGTCGGGTCACTAGTGAGTCGCCAAGTCCCGACCGGGTCATACTTCAGGCCGGGTTATACCGTGGGGTAATATCCCCGACATTAGCCCCCAGGTTAGCTTGAATTTATTCATGGTAAGCTCCTGAAATAAGAAGAACAAATTTGCTAAGGGACCGGCTTGCTCCACTGGCCGGCTTAATGAAGTAGCTCCTTGAAAATCCGGGTTTCTTCTTCATATTAACGAGCCATCTTCACAATCATCTTGCAGGTATGTGTCCTTTGCAATAAAATATTGGGAATAAATCATCCATATGCGCCTCCAATACTTTGGCTGGATGAAAACCTTGGGAATAAGAAATTCATCTGTTGTTGATCCACTTCATGGGACGCGGGGATCTTGCCGGCTCATCAGATGTAGTGGACGTTAACTTATAATAAAAATATTGCTGATTTATGGATGTAGAACTTGCCAACTTGTGAAGACGGGTTGCTTATATAAACTCTGTCGGGGCATAATCATTGATGATGTCGGGTCGTGATTGTTGGTGCTGCAAGGTCAAAACAAGCGGACTCCAGTTGACTTGATAAAATTATTGGGAATAAAGAAATCCATGTAATGTTGAGCCGGTCTTTCAATGATTCGGCTAGATAAAAATCTATTGAGCCGGTCTTGCTCACAATTGACATCTTGAAAGTGCTCTTGTATTTTTTGATATATCCATATTACCTGTAGCCCCCAAGCCCTGAGTTTATCCATGATGACTTGGTGCTTTTCAATAATATCTTTGATTGTGTAGCCCCCAAGTGCCGGGTTGTCTTGCCTGCAGCAGCCTGGGACTTGCAATTGTCTTTATACTTAACTTCAGCCAGTGTAGCCCCCAAGGGCCGGCTCATCAGTATGTGATGGGCCGGGTCTTCAATTTAGACCTTATAATCTGTTTGAACAGCTGAATACTGTAGCCCTCAAGTGATGGGTCACATGCCCGCAGCGACTCGGGACTCATATGTACTTCTCTTTTGAAAAGAAAAAACATCATATGATGTAGCCCCCAAGTGTCGGGTCGTATGCCTGCAGTGACTTGGGACTGTGTGAGAATAATATAACTCATCATAATTTGTTGAATGACTCCTTGACCGTGGTTGTAACCCGGTATTTTGTCGAATATCCTGGAATAATGCCTTTGTCCTTGAAATAAAAATCCCTGCTCGTGGTTTCTGTGCAACCCAACAAATATATGCTTGATAAATCCATAAGTGTTGTAGTTTACTATAGAGCACAAGTTGAAAAAATCCAAGAGCCGGTCAATTAGATGACACAACATTATATGTGATAGGGCGGCTCTTCGAGAATAGTCAATTCTTCCGAGCTGGCTTATAAACCCCAATCATTTAATACTGGTTATGATAAACTATGATGAAGATCCAGCCATTTTGGCTATCAAAGATCTATTTGTTCCTGGAAAGGTTACGATGTAACCCGGTTTGATGACCGGCTTGATATGCATGTATGATGCATGATGCAATGCAGGATGATGTATGTATATGATAAAAACAACTAACATTGAATATATACGTGTATATCTCAGATATTTGTAAGTCAGCCTTGAAGGCACAACCAAAAGAGATCAACTCTTGTTCTTATTTTGAAAAAACTCAAGGTTTTTTGCTTCCAAGAAGCTTGGCATGAACGCCTTTAATCCCGTAAGCCGGCTCTCACGTGACATAAATCCGTCGTTTTAACCTTAACTAGTTTAGGGTCTTAAAAAAGATTGACTGTTAAGAGTACGAACGGGCCACATAGCGGAGAGATTACATCGGACAAGTGAGTTTATCCTAGCTCTGTGTAAGCCGGCTCTCTCATGACATAAGCCGCCGTTTTAACCTTGACAAGTTCAGGGTCTTATTGAAAGATTGACTGTCAAGAATAGCAAGTTGCAAACAGGCAGGTTTAACCCATATATGGCATGGAAGCCGATCAAGAGGGTATGAAAGCTAAACTCATTGAGTTGGAAGTCCCCAAGTGACCTATGATCATGGAAAAGCTTGGCCATAGGATATACAAGAGATAATGCTACTACTGCAAAACATCTGGGGTCCAGATAAGCCGGCTTTATTCCATTGATCATAATATGATGATCCAATAAATCAGGGCACCCATGTTTGAACAGCGCATCATGGCGGCTCGTCCTCTTGGGCAACTTTTAATTTTTCGCCAATAAAGCAGGGCACCCATGTTTGAACGGGTCATCATGGCGGCTCGTCCTCTTGAGCAACTTTAAATCTTCCGCCAAATAAGGTAGGGCACCCATGTTTGAACGGTCACATCATGGCGGCTCGTCCTCTTGGGCGACTTATAATTTTTCGCTAATAAGGCAGCAGTCCCCGGGACCGGGTTATCTTCCCTGCAATGACCCGGGGTTCTAAATTTTTTGAGCCCGGTTGAATCTGCCAAGTCATGTTCGTGTAGCCCCCGAGTCTTAAGTTGACTCGAAGAAACGGCTTGAGAGTCTTCATAGTTGACTATGGCATAAACCGGCATATTCATGGCTGATCGATGGATTTTTTTGAAATTGGATACGCTGTGGCGAGTTGATGATCTTCGTGATGCTCATCGTATATCTTTGGAAAATGTCGTGGCCAAATTGAGTTCATATGCCTCTTGATCCCTGCTTTGTTATTCTTATGTAGTCTGGCTCTCCTGGTTCCTACAGGGCCATTTTCTTTGCCGCTTGACTTTTGAATTGCCGGCTCGATAATGGTCGGCTCAAATTGTAGCTTCTCCAGGGATGTTTTCTTCATGGAGAGCTCTCATGTTTCTTTTGATATGTTGGAGTAGATCGGACTAGGGGACGGCAAAACAGTGCGCCTATCCATTGGGCAACCCGGCGCGGGTGGAATTTGATAATAGATATATTTTCCCTTTTTTGCTCCATCATTGTTGGAGTACCCCGGATCGCAGGGGCGGCGGCTTGCGCATGTCCGTTTGGCGGCTCAAGCGAGCAGGCACGGCACCGACGTGTTATTGTAAATCAGACCGCGGGGGCGGTGGCTCATGACCGTCCGTTGGGCGGCTTGAGTGAGCAGGCGCGGCACCAGCGTGTCGGTGTAGACTGGACCACGGGGGCGGCGGCTCACGCGCATCCGTTGGGCGGCTTGAGCGAGCGCTGCCCCGACGTGTTGATGTAAATGCGAGAGCTGGTAGGTAACTTGGTGCGGACGCAGGAGTCGACCGCGGTGTTGTAAGCTGATGTGGTGATGCGGGTCGGCCCGGCGTTGTAAGCCGGTGCGCACACGAGAGACGATCGCGAGAGTCGGCCGTGACGTTTTAAGCCGGCGCAGTCGCGCGAGTTGGCCGCGGCGTTTGGAAGTCGGCGTGCTCGCGCGAGTTGTTCGTGGCGCGTTGATGTAGATCAGATCACATGGACGGCGGCCTGCATGCGTGTCCGTCGGGCAATGCGACGCGGACGGAGGATGGCGCATAATGGTATTGGCTCGAGCTCCGTTTTTGAAGTCTATCGCCGCACGACTTATTTAATAAAGAATTGTCCTGCATAAAAAATATTACAGGCGGAATAATTGTTCTTACAGAATTTATAATATACTGATAAAATAAATAGGATAGATAGCACCTGATTTATTAGGACGACAGATGATCCATGTGTACGTCCGTCGGATGTTCGATTGATGAGACTTAGCTGTAGTATTTCTCCCACATGTTTTTTTTCACATATTGGATCTTGTCATTAGTTCCTTCAGACAGGTACGAGAGAGCCCAACAGGCATGTGAGCACCTCCTCATCCTGAGAGTGGATAAGGCGTTGCAGTGCTGAGAGAGCCAGTTTGACCTGTTCAAAGTTTGGCTGTGGTTTCCCACGACAGAAATTGGAGTGTCCATGTGGCATTCCTGAGCATTGAGAGCTTGGCATGCTCATTGAGCTGCTGCAACAATGGGAACAGTCCATCACTTCCAAGCACAAGGTCACGACACTTTGGAGAGTCACCAGCAACATTCACCAGAGCCCAAACGGTCTGTTCACGGATATCCTCACTAGGATAGCTGAGTAGCGTGACAAAGATGGGCACAACACCGAACTCAACCACCACTTTGGTGTTGTCTGATGTGCCTGATGCAATGTTGGTGAGCGCCCATGCAGCCTCAAACTGGAGTTGGGGTTAATCCTCCCGTGTGAGGAACCCAACGAAGCGAGGCACCAAGCCTGTGTTGTTTACTTCCTCAATTGGAGGGCTTCGCTCGATGGAGAGCAACTTCCGGAACTGGGTGGTGGCCTCGAGCTGCACGGCGTTGTCGCCCGAAAGAGTTGCCTGCACCATCGCAGGCAAGCCCTCCGGCTTCAGCTGGGGAGCCAAGGAGTGGCCCATATGCGGCGTGCCACCGGCGGCGGACGCTGCGCCGACCGGGAACCAATCGCGGCGCTTCTTCTGGAGGTTCGCGTCGCGCTTGTTCTTCCGAGTCTCCACCATCTGACCGTCCCGTCGGTGTCGACCGTCCTCCGCGTTGAAGGACGCCTTGCAGCGGATGCACCGCACCTCGGCCCGCTCGTTGGGCCGCAGCGACATCGTTGGAGTGCACGCATGATGCGGTTGGGCTCGATTCAAAAAAGGGGAACGGGAGGAGCCGGGGCGCGTGGCGGGGCGGAGCCAGCGGGCCGCCGTGGACCGGCCGTCGGCGGCGCTGGCGCAAAGTGGGAGGAGCCAGGGCTGGCGCAGGTGCGCGTGAGGGCAGCCGGGGCGGCGCGGACGTGGCCGGGGTGAGGCAGACTCGGAGCAAGGCGAGGCGGAGCGAGTGGCGTGAAATCCGTGTCTGTATCTTCTTCCGGGTCGTGGCCCCCTTTTTTTCCTTTTTTGTTTTTAGCACTTCTGTATTTGATCCAGTCTTCACGTCCGGATTGGGATCAGCCTCACGTTGCGCTCGTACGTGGAGCAGTAGCGGAACTCTGTGGCTCGATGTGTGTGCTACAAGACGTGATCTTACACACAGCAGTAAAAACTTGCCGATCCGGCTGGATCCTCGGAGCGATTTGTATGTGTATCCAGCAGATCGACTCCCTGTCAATCTCGGACGCTGCGGCGCACGCGATGGAAACCGTGTGGCAACTTGCGACGGCGCACACCACGGAACCCTAATTTCACCTCGATCTCGATTGTCGTATATGCTGTTTCGACTGTTGTTCATGGAGACGATGTTTGTTCTAACCGAGCGCGTAGCGCAGTGTTGATGTCGACCTCAACGGGCTGGTACAGCAATTCGCCGCCGTTTTTTTATGTTTGTTGCTGAAGATTAGACGCGGCCACTCATCGGTAACACATCCGAATTTACCATGATCTTGATAACCTCAAATTCGATTTTAGGGTTGAGGTGTTCCTTGCCGGAGAGTGCGGATCGCTCGCGGCAACCCTTCCAAAAATTCTCCCGAGCCTGGTATCTTTTACACCGCCGCCGAAACTTTTTTTTCAATCCCGACTGATGAATGCAAAGTTGATATAGATCCTTCCGTACTGGCTTTTCTTCATTCGACCAGTCGCGAGCCTCTTGATCCCTGGTAGGGCTCCCTCCAAGAACACAACACCACCGTGCGCTGGCCCCACGGTGGGCGCCAACTGTTGTGGTTTTGTCAACCCGGCAGATGTCCTCGTAATAGGACTTAGGTGTGAGGCCATCGCAACTAGGTGGCGGCTTGAGAGGGGTTGATCGGAATTGAGAGACGCGGTTTACCCAGGTTCGGCCCCTCCGATGGAGGTAAAAGCCTACATCCTGCTTTGTGTCTATATTGATGATGATGATGATGATCTTGATTACAAGGGTGCAGAATCGCTACCTCTAGTCTCGAGAACCTCTAATCTATCTATCTCTAATGACCTGAACTTGTCCCTCTTGGGGTGCCCTACCCCTCCTTATATAAGTTGAAGGGGTAGGTTTACATGTAGAGTCCTACTGAGAGTAGGATTAGGACTAGTCTCTCTTGAATCCTATTCCGGGTCTTGTTTCCTTTATGAGGGAATCCTTCCTCATCTTGGGCCTTCTCTATGAGCTGGCCCACCATAACATGAGTCGGTCCTCCCATGAGCCGCCTTCTGGGCCGTCGGGTCTTGTCATTCGTCTGACCCGCCTGCCAGGTCACCAGTGAGTCGCCAAGTCCCGACCAGGTCATACTTCAGGCCGGGTTATACCGCAGGGTAATATCCCCGACAGAGCCCGACACAATGGGCTTACGGGAGGTCAAACAACAGCCAGGGGAATCGGTCCATCATTTTTGGGCCAGATTCCTCCACAGCAAAGGCAGGAAGAAGGGCTATAGCGGCCCGGAGATGATTGCAACCTTCCGGCACAATTGCCATAATGGAGGAATTCTCAACGCCCTCGCCCGTCGCCGCGTTCAAAACTTCTCCGAGCTGTCAGACCTGGTGCGAAAGTATTGCGCCATGGAAAGCACGTGGAAAGCACAACAATTGTGCATGGAGCCAGTCCATGCCGAACAACCTAGAGGAGTTCGGAAAAGGCTCGTACCCCCGCAACGGCCGGCTAAATATGAGCCCGCCGAGAAAAGGAATAAATACCCTACAAAAGAAAGAACCGTCCTTGATGGACTATTGGACAAGCCATGCCCCATACACTCCGCCTCGCTAAACACAAGCCCGACTCATAGCCTTCAAGCTTGCTGGGTCGTTAGGCAAGTCGCGAAGAGCGGAGAGGCCATCCTCGCGGCCTCACCCCCAGGCAGACGTTCAACAATGCCACCCGAAAACAGTGCCGAGGTCCTAACGATCTACGAGACGTTTTCCTCCAAAAGTCAGAGGAAGGGAGCTCGTCGAGTCCTCGATCAAATACACCAGGTGACAGTGAGAAATTCATGGACAGATACACCGATAACCTTCGGCAAGGCTGACCAACCGATAACCCACATAGAGCGAGCACCTGCCGCCCTGGTCCTCAACCCCATAGTAGATGGCTTCAGGTTGCACAAGGTGCTAATGGACGGTGGCAGTGGTCTAAACCTCATCTATGAGGATACATTAGACAAGATGCAGTTCGATAGATCTCGAATCGAACAACGCAGCACAACTTTTCGAGGAATCGTCCCCGGGAAAGAAGCACGTTGTACAGGACAAGTCACCCTCGATGTAGTATTTGGTACCCCCGATAACTACAGATCCGAAGAACTTCTTTTCCATATCGTGCCCTTTCACAGTGTCTATCATGCCATTTCAGGGCGCGATGCCTTCACAAGATTTCATGCTATACCACATTACGGTTATATGAAGCTCAAAATGCCGGGACCCAATGGTGTGATCACAATTATAAGTGACCCGGATAGAGCCCTTCGAGCTCAAAATAAAACAGCATCACTTGCCCTCGAGGCACTAGTTGAGACCCTCGCTGTAGAGGAACTGACCACACACCGTTCTACAGTAGATAAGGACGACGTAATCCTCGGCAAAAGGCCAAAATCCACATCCTTCAAACCCGCAGATGAAATCATAAAATTTCAGGTACACCCAATGGACCCCAATAAAACAGCGTCCATCGGAGCTCAGCTGGACCCCACGGTTGATGAAGCACTGCGCACATTTTTGCGCAAAAATTGGGACATATTCGCCTCGCACCCCTCAGATATGCCAGGAATCCCACGAAGGCTGGCGGAACACATTCTGAACATAATCGCAGGCTTCAAGCCGGTCAAACAGGCTTTACGCAGATTTTCCGAACCCAAGCGTCAAGCTATGGGCGAAGAATTTGCCAAACTACTTGAAGCCGGATTCATCAGAGAAATCAAACACCCCGAGTGGTTGGCAAATCTGGTCATGGTACCGAAAAAAGACAAATACTGGCGGCTTTGCGTCGATTTCAAAGACCTTAACAAAGCCTGCCCTAAAGATCCTTTCCCTTTACCATGCATTGACCAGATCATTGCCGCCACTGCTGGACATGACTCACTTTGCTTCCTCGACACCTGTTCTGGATACCATCAGATCAAGATGAAGGAGTCCGATCAAGCCGCAACCGCCTTCATCACCCCCTACGGGCCATTCTGCTTTAACACAATGCCCTTCGGGTTAAAAAAACGCAGGCGCCACATACCAGCGCTTGATTCAGACATGTCTAAAAAAACAAATCGGCAAAACAGTCGAGGCAAAACACTTCAGCCAGTTGGTGGAGGACCTCGGTCAAACCTTCGCTAGTCTGCGGGAGTACGATATACAGCTCAACCCAAACAAGTGTGTCTTCGGAGTCCCTGTCGGTAAACTACTCGGATTCATTGTCTCCCAAAGGGGAATAGAGGCCTATCCGGACAAGATCCGAGCCCTATCCGAACTAGCGATCCCCACGGAGCTAAAGCACGTTCAAAGACTAGCAGGCTGTGTGACGACATTAAGCCGCTTTATCTTCTGCCTTGGTGAAAAGGCTCTGCCACTCTACAGGCTGCTGAAACCAACCAAAAACTTCGAGTGGAACGATGAGGCAGCAACCGCACTGGAGGAAATCAAGACACTGCTAGCCAGTAACCCCATACTAGCAGCCCCTGGCGCTGGTGAACCGATGCTACTATACATCTCAGCCACCAACCAGGTCGTCAGTGCGGTTCTCGTGGTAGAGCGGGAGGCCGAGGGTGATACGTCCATTTTGCATCATGCTTTTATATTGATATTTATTGCATTATGGGCTGTTATTACACATTATGGTACAATACTTATGCCTTTTCTCTCTTATTTTACAAGGTTTACATGAAGAGGGAGAATGCCGGCAGCTGGAATTCTAGACTGGAAAAGGAGCAAATATGAGAGACTTATTCTGCACAACTCCAAAAGTCCTGAAAAGTTACGGAGAATTATTTTGGAATATATAAAAAATATTGGGCGAAAGAAATACCAAAGGAGACCCACCAGGAGGCCACAAGCCTGGGGGGCGCACCCTACCCCCCACGGCGCGCCCCTGTGGCTTGTGGGCCCCCTGGCAGCCCTCCAGTGCCCATCTTCTGCTATATGGAGGGTTTTGACCTGGAAAAAATCAGGAGAGAGCTTTTGGGACGAAGCGCCGCCGTCTCGAGGCGGAACCTGGGCAGAAGCAATCTAGGGCTCCGGCGGAGCTGTTCTGCCGGGGAAACTTCCCTCCAGGAGGGGGAAATTGAAGCTATCGTCATCATCAACGATCCACTCATCGAGAGGGGGTCAATCTCCATCAACATCTTCACCAGCACCATCTCCTCTCCAAACCCTAGTTCATCTCTTGTATCCGATCTTTGTCTCAAAACCTTAGATTGGTACCTGTGGGTTGCTAGTAGTGTTGATTACTCCTTGTAGTTGATGCTAGTTGGTTTACTAGGTGGACGATCATATGTTCAGATCCTTAATGATAATTAATACTCCTCTGATTATGAACATGAATATGCTTTGTGAGTAGTTACGTTTGTCTCACCTCTAGTGGTGTTATGTGAACGTCGACTACATGACACTTCACCATTATTTGGGCCTAGGGGAAGGCATTGGGAAGTAATAAGTAGATGATGGGTTGCTAGAGTGACAGAAGCTTAAACCCTTGTTTATGCGTTGCTTCGTAAGGGGCTGATTTGGATCCATATGTTTCATGCTATGGTTAGATTTATCTTAATTCCTTTTTCGTAGTTGCGGATGCTTGCGAGAGAGGTTAATCATAATTGGGAGGCTTGTCCAAGTAAGGGCAGCACCCAAGCACCGGTCCACCCACATATCAAATTATCAAAGTAACGAACGCGAATCATGTGAGCATGATGAAAACTAGCTTGACAGAAATTCCCATGTGTCCTCGGGAGCGCTTTGCTTTATATAAGAGTTTGTCCAGGCTTGTCCTTTGCTACAAAAAGAATTGGGCCACCTTGCTGCACCTTTGCTATATTTGTTACTTGCTATCCGTTACGAATTATCTTATCACAAAACTATCTGTTACCGATAATTTCAGTGCTTGCAGAGAATACCTTACTGAAAACCGCTTGTCATTTCCTTCTGCTCCTCGTTGGGTTTGACACTCTTACTTATCGAAAGGACTACGATAGATCCCCTATACTTGTGGGTCATCAAGACTCTTTTCTGGCGCCGTTGTCGGGGAGTGAAGCGCCTTTGGTGAGTGGAATTTGGTAAAGAAAAAATTATATAGTGTGCTGAAATTTACTGTCACTTGTTACTATGGAAAATAATCCTTTGAGGGGCTTGTTCGGGGTATCTTCACCTCGACCGGAAGCACAAAGAGTTGCACCTCAACCTACTGAACCTACTGAAAATATTTATTATGAAATTCCTTCGGGTATGATAGAGAAACTGCTAGCTAATCCTTATGTAGGAGATGGAACACTACATCCTGATTTGCATCTGATCTATGTGGATGAAGTTGGTGGATTATTTAAGCTTGCAGGTTTGCCCGAGGATGATGTCAAGAAGAAGGTCTTTCCTTTATCTTTGAAGGAGAAGGCATTAACATGGTATAGGCTATGTGATGATATTGGATCATGGAACTACAACCGATTGAAATTGGAATTTCATCAGAAGTTTTATCCTATGCATCTGGTTCATCGTGATCGGAATTATATTTATAATTTTTGGCCTCGTGAAGGAGAAAGTATCGCTCAAGCTTGGGGGAGGCTTAAGTCAATGTTATATTCATGCCCCAATCATGAGCTCTCAAGAGAAATTATTATTCAGAATTTTTATGCTCGGCTTTCTCGTAATGATCAATCCATGCTCGATACTTCTTGTACTGGTTCCTTTATGAAGAGGGATATTGAATTCAAATGGGGTTTATTGGAAAGAATTAAACGCAACTCTGAAGATTGGGAACTCGACGAAGGTAAAGAGTTAGGTATAAACCTTAAGTTTGATTGTGTTAAATCCTTTATAGACACCGATGCTTTTCGTGAATTTAGCACTAAATATGGACTTGGCTCTAAGATAGTAGCTTCTTTCTGCGAATCATTAGCTGCTCATGTTGATCTCCCTAAGGAGAAGTGGTTTAAGTATCATCCTCCCATTGAAGTGAAAGTAGTTGAACCTATTAAAGTTGAAGAAGAAACTATTATTTATAATGTTGATCATGTTATTCCTGCTGCTTATATCGAGAAACCACCTTTCCCTGTTAGAATAAAGGAACATGCTAAAGCTTCAACTGTGGTTCGTAAGAGCTATGTTAGAACACCTACACCCCCTGAACAAATTAAAGTTGAACCTAGTATTGCTATGGTTAAAGACCTCTTGGTTGATAATATTGATGGGCATGTTATTCATTTCTGTGATGAAGCTGCTAGAATTGCTAGACCTGATACTAAAGATAAACATAGACCTATTGTTGGCATGCCTGTTGTTTCTGTTAAAATAGGAGATCATTGTTATCATGGCTTATGTGATGTGGGTGCTAGTGTGAGTGCAATTCCCTTTACCTTATATCAAGAAATTATGAATGATATTGCACCAGCTGAATTAGAAGAAATTGATGTTACCATTAAGCTTGCTAATAGAGATACTATATCACCAGTTGGGATTGTTAGAGATGTTGAAGTCTTGTGTGGGAAAATAAAATATCCTACTGATTTTCTTGTTCTTGGTTCCCCACAAGATGATTTTTGTCCCATTATATTTGGTAGACCTTTCTTGAATACTGTTAATGCTAAGATAGATTGTGAGAAAGAAACTGTTACTGTAAGTTTTGGGGATGTGTCTCACGAGTTCAATTTCTCTAAATTTCGTAGACAACCCCATGATAAAGAATTGCCTAGTAAGGACGAAATTATTGATCTTGCCTCTATTGTTTTGCCTCCTACTGATCCCTTAGAAAAATATTTGCTAGACCATGAAAACGATATGAATATGAATGAAAGGAATGAAATAGATAAGATTTTCTTTGATCAGCATCCTATTTTGAAACACAACTTGCCTGTTGAAATACTTGGGGATCCTCCTCCACCCAAGGGTGATCCCGTGTTTGAGCTTAAACAATTACCGGATACTCTGAAATATGCTTATCTTGATGAAAAGAAGATATATCCTGTTATTATTAGTGCTAACCTTTCAGAGCATGAAGAAAAGAGATTATTGAAAACTCTGAGGAAGCACCGTGCTGCTATTGGATATACTCTTGATGATCTTAAGGGCATTAGTCCCACTCTATGTCAGCATAAAATTAATATGGAGCCTGATGCCAAACCAGTCGTTGATCTCCAACGACGGATAAATCCTAAATGAAAGAAGTGGTATGAAATGAAATATTAAAGCTTCTGGAGGCAGGTATAATTTATACTATTGCTGATAGTAGATGGGTTAGTCCCGTTCATTGTGTCCCTAAGAAGGGAGGTATTACCGTTGTTCCTAGTGATAAAAATGAATTGATCCCGCAAAGAATTGTTACAGGATATAGAATGGTAATTGATTTTAGGAAATTAAATAAAGCTACTAGGAAAGATCATTACCCTCTACCTTTTATTGATCAAATGCTAGAAAGATTATCCAAACACACACACTTCTGCTTTCTAGATGGTTATTCTGGTTTCTCTCAAATACCTGTGTCAAAAGAGGATCAAGAAAAGACAACTTTTACTTGCCCTTTCGGTACCTTTGCTTATAGACGTATGCCTTTTGGTTTATGCAATGCACCTACTACCTTTCAAAGATGTATGACTGCTATATTTTCTGACTTTTGTGAAAAGATTGTTGAGGTTTTCATGGATGATTTGTCCGTTTACAGAACTTCTTTTGATGATTGCTTGAGCAACCTTGATCGAGTTTTGCAGAGATGTGAAGAAACTAATCTTGTCTTGAATTGGGAGAAGTGCCACTTTATGGTTAATGAGGGTATTGTCTTGGGACACAAAATCTTCGAAAGAGGTATTGAAGTTGATAAAGCTAAAGTTGATGCTATTGAAAAAATGCCGTGTCCAACGGATATCAGAGATATAAGAAGTTTCCTTGGTCATGCTGGTTTCTATAGGAGGTTTATTAAAGACTTCTCTAAGATTTCTAGGACTCTCACTAATCTTTTGCAAAAAGATGTTCCATTCGTTTTTGATGATGATTGTGTAGAAGCATTTGAAATTCTTAAGAAAGCCTTGATCACTGCACCTGTTGTTCAACCACCTGATTGGAACCTACCCTTTGAAATTATGTGTGATGCTAGTGATTATGCCGTTGGTGCTATTCTGGGACAAAGAGTTGATAAGAAATTGAATGTTATCCATTATGCTAGTAACATCTAGACAGTGCTCAAAGAAACTATGCTACCACTGAAAAGGAATTTTTAGCAGTTGTGTTTGCTTGTGATAAGTTCAGACCTTATATTGTTGATTCCAAAGTAACTGTTCACACTGATCATGCTGCTATTAAATATCTTATGGAAAAGAAAGATGCTAAACCTAGACTTATTAGATGGGTTCTTCTGCTACAAGAATTTGATTTGCATATTATTGATAGAAAGGGAGTTGAGAACCCCGTAGCAGACAACTTGTCTAGTTTAGAAAATGTTCTTGATGACCCACTACCTATTGATGATAACTTTCCTGATGAACAATTAGCTGTCATAAATGCTTCACGTAATGCTCCATGGTATGCTGATTATGCTAATTATATTGTTGCTAAATTTATACCGCCTAGTTTCACATACCAACCAAAGAAAAAGTTCTTCTATGATTTAAGACATTACTTTTGGGATGATCCACACCTTTATAAAGAAGGAGTAGATGGTGTTATTAGACGTTGTGTACCTGAGCATGAACAGGAACATATCCTACACAAGTGTCACTCCGAGGCCTACGGAGGACACCACGCTGGAGATAGAACTGCACATAAGGTATTACAATCTGGTTTTTATTGGCCTACTCTCTTCAAGGATGCTCGTAAGTTTGTCTTGTCTTGTGATGAATGTCAAAGAATTGGTAATATTAGTAGACGTCAGGAAATGCCTATGAATTACTCACTCGTTATTGAACCATTTGATGTTTGGGGTTTTGATTATATGGGACGTTTTCCAAAGTCTAACGGGTATACTCATATTCTAGTTGCTGTTGATTATGTTACTAAGTGGGTAGAAGCAATTCCAACTAGTAGTGCTGATCATAACACTTCTATTAAAATGCTTAAAGAAGTTATTTTCCCTAGGTTTGGAGTCCCTAGATATTTAATGACTGATGGTGGTCCACACTTTATTCATGGTGCTTTCCGTAAATTGCTTGCTAAGTATGACGTTAATCATAGAATTGCATCCCCATATCATCCTCAGTCTAGTGGTGAAGTAGAGTTAAGCAATAGAGAAATTAAATTGATTTTGCAAAAGACTGTTAATAGATCTAGAAAGAATTGGTCTAAGAAACTTGATGCATTATGGGCTTATAGAACTGCTTACAAAAACCCTATGGGCATGTCTCCGTATAAAATGGTTTATGGTAAAGCATGTCACTTACCTCTAGAACTAGAACATAAAGCTTATTGGGCAATCAAAGAGCTCAACTATGATTTCAAACTTGCTGGTGAGAAGAGGTTGTTCGACATTAGCTCAGTTGATGAATGGAGAACCCAGGCCTATGAGAATGCCAAGTTGTTTAAAGAAAAGGTTAAGAGATGGCATGATAAGAGGATACAAAAGCGTGAATTCAATGTAGGTGACCATGTCTTGCTATATAATTCTCTCTAAATGGGAAGGGCCTTACATTATCGAGGAAGTATATCGTTCCGGTGCCATCAAGATCAACAACGCCGAAGGCACAAATCCGAAGGTGGTAAACGGGCAAAGAATCAAACATTATATCTCAGGTACTCCCATAAATGTTGAAACCAATATTATCAATACCATAACTCCGGAGGAGTACATTAGGGAGACCTACCAGAATGTTTCAGACTCCGAAAAGGAATAGGTATGTGGTACGGTAAGCAAACCGACTCCAAAACTTTTTCAATAGCAATTTTTCTCCGTTTTGGAATATTTAAAAAATTAGGAAAATTTAAAGTAGTCCGAAAAGTGCACGAGGAGGCGACAAGCCAGGGGGGCGCTCCTTTAGGTCGATAAAAATTCATTATATAATCTCCCGAAGGTTTTGGCCTTCGTATCATGACAATACCTCCTGTTTTCGTTTTGAGCTGTTTTCTGCTGCAGATTTAGAGCAATATGTCGTCCCAAGATTCCGATGGGGAAAGCTATGTATCGCATTATCTTGCCAATCCCAAGCTCTATGGGGACTTAGATCCTTATGGATTGTTCACGGAGGAGGAACAAGAAGGCAAGTATGAGGAAGAAAGCTCGGATGAAGAAGAGATCCCCCTGCCTCAACCAGGAGATATGCACCTGGAGTTCAGGAAATCGAGCCTCCCAAACACAAGGAGAAAATCCGAGGTTCTATTTATCCCTTCTCGTTTTCTGCAGGAGAGCAAGCAAGAATTATGGCAAAGGATATTGAAGCTCGAGCAGGAAGTTGACGATCTGAGGGAACAGAATTTTATGCTTAAGAGAAAACTGAACAAGCTTAAAGATCCTTCTACAACATCACCACCTCCGAAGAAAGACAACTAAACACATGGGTATGGACACTCCCCTTGGCTGGTGCCAAGCTTGGGGGAGGTGCCACGGTATCGTATCACCTTCACATCCTTTACTTTTATCGTTTTTCTCAGTTTGATCCTTTTGGTTATTTCTCAGTTTTTTTTGTGTGATCTAGTTTTGAGTTTTGCTTTATGTTCCCCCTATGTAAGCGAGTCTGAGAGTTATATAATAAAAAGTAGTTTTGAGTTGAGGGCTTTGCTTGCTTGCTATGATCTTGAGAAAATGAAATAGAAAGAAGTATAGAATAAAAGCAAAGAGTATATATGATGATCTTATGGGGAGTGATGACTTCACATATAAGAAGTATGTTGATTGAAATTTGTTGTGAGTTGACAAACATAGCGACTGGTCATTGCTGCAATTAAAAGAAAGTAATAAAGAAAGAGAGGTTCACATATAAATATATTATCTTGGACATCTTCTATGATTGTGGGCAGTCATTAAAATATTATATGCTAAGAAGTTGATGTTGGACAAGGAAGACAACATAATGGGTTATGTTTGCTTATTTCCGAATAGAAGTTATATGGTTATAGATCCTTTAACATGTGACGCTTGCTTCCATCCCATATCAGCCAAAACTTCCGCACCAAGTACAGATACTACTTGTGCATCCAAACACCCTCAAACAAGTTTTGCCATGAGAGTCCACCATACCCACCTATGGATTGAGTAAGATCCTTCAAGTAAGTTGTCATCGGTGCAAGCAATAAAAATTGCTCTCTAAATATGTATGATCCATTAGTGTGAGGAAAATAAACTTTATACGAACCTGTGATATGGAAGAAATAAAAGCGACAGACTGCATAATAAAGTTGTTTATCACAAGAGGCAATATAAAGTGACGTTCTTTTGCATTAAGAGATTGCGCATCCAACTATAAAAGCGCATGACAACCTCTGCTTCCCTCTGCGAAGGGCCTATCTGTTACTTTTACTTTCTAGTATTTACCTTTATGCAAGAGTCATGGTGATCTTCACCACTTCCTATATTTCGCCTTTCTCTCTTGGCAAGCGTCATGTGTTGGGGAATGATCTAGATACATATATCCACTCGGATGTGGGTGATCATGAGTTATTTCTGTTGACATTACCCTTGAGGTAAATAGTTGGGAGGCAAAAATATAAGCCCCTATCTTTCTCTGTGTCCAATTGAAGCTTTGACCTCTGATGACCCACAAGTATAGGGGATCTATCGTAGTCCTTTCGATAAGTAAGAGTGTCGAACCCAACGAGGAGCAGAAGGAAATGACAAGCGGTTTTCAGTAAGGTATTCTCTGCAAGCACGGAAATTATCGGTAACAGATAGTTTTGTGATAAGATAATTCATAATGGGTAACAAGTAACAAATGTAGCAAAGGTGCAGCAAGGTGGCCCAATCCTTTTTGTAGCAAAGGACAAGCCTGTAGGACCGAAAGTATGTCTAGAGGGGGGGGGGGGGGTGATTAGACTACTTGACCAAATAAAATTTCTACCTTTTCCCAAATTTTAGTGTTGGTAGATTTTAGCATTCATGGCAAGTCAAGTACACCCTACACATGCATGTCTAAGAGTATAGCAGCGGAAAGTAACAACAAGCATGAGTAGAAAGGAAGGGTAGGGGGATCAAACGCAATTGTAGACACGATGATTTTTCCCGTGGTTCCGATAGGTGGTGCTATCGTATGTCCACGTTTATGGAGTCTTCAACCCATGGAGGGTAACGGTCGCGAGAGTCCATGGAGGGCTCCACCCATAAGGGTCCACGAAGTAGCAACCTTGACTATTCCATAACGGCTTCCGTCCACGAAGGACTAGCCTCACTATCGGTAGATCTTCACGAAGTAGGCAATCTCCTTGCCCTTACAAACTTCTTGGTTCAACTCCACAACACGAAGTAGGAGGCTCCCAAGCGACACCTAACCAATCTAGGAGGCACCACCCTCCAAAAGGTAATAGGCTCGGCAATGACGATGAACTCCTTGCTCTTGTGCTTCAAGATGATAGACTCCTCAACACACAATCACTCTCTCACAGATTTGGCTTGGTGGAAGAGATGGGATTGGTGGAAAGCAACTTGGGGAGGCTAGAGATCAAGATTCATATGGTTGGAATGGAATGGCATGATCTCAACACATGAGTAGGTGGCTCTCTCTCAGAAAACTGGATGAGGCAAGATGGAATAGTTTCGAGTGCTTCTCTTTCGAGTGGGTGGTGGTGAAGGGGTATATATAGGCATCCCCAAAAATCCAACCATTACACACAAAATGACCAACTCGGTGACACCGATGTGTTAATCTCGGTGGTACCGAAGTGACCAAAAGGTGGCAACTTTTGAATCTCGGTGAGACCGATATATGAAACTCGGTTGCACCGATAAGGTGACCAACGGTCAGATTGCCCATTCTCGGTGACGCCGATCCAACAATCTCGATGGTACCAATATTGTGAAACTGCGTAACAGAAAGTTGGCAACCCAAACTCGGTGGCACCGAAGCAGAATCGGTTGCACCGAATGGCTAGGGTTTGGCTTAGGTCAGTCTGAGTATGAGAATCGGTGGCACCGAGTGGAAAGTGTTGGTTGCACCGATTTTGGATATTTGACTTTGGACAGACTTTTGTGGAAGAGCTTGTGGGTGTTTTTGGTGACTATCACTTGTGCACGTATGAGCATTTTGTTCACCAATAGTACCTTACCCCCTTTTAATAGTATTGGCTTTCCTATGGACTCAAAGTGATTTCTCACAAAGTAAAATGTAGAGTCCTCTTGCTTGAAGCTTTGCCAATCCATTTCCTTGCATCTTGGGCTATTTCCACAAACTCCACAATCCTTTTGCCAATCCTATCATTGAACTTTTCCTGAAATATACTTAGTGGAAACATTAGTTCAATGACTTATATGTTGTTATTAATTACCAAAACCACCAAGGGAGCAAATGTGCTTTCAATCTCCCCCTTTTTGGTAATTGATGACAACATATAGATCAAAGCTTCGACATATGATATAATCAATGAATATAATCGTCGCTTTGAGAAGTATCTGATATGCAAGAGATCCCCCTAAATTTGTGCATTATTTTAAAATTTGCGTTTGAATGCAAATGCACAATCGATTAGGTACATGGGGCACTTCTTCCATGTCACATACATCTTGGTGGTGTGCGAGAGTAATAAGAGTTAATATCATAGCACAACACAATCAAGCAAAGGTGAATGATCATCTCATAAGTAGCATAATGATAGGAAATAGTAGCAACACACATTAAGCGTATGATCAAAACACCAACAAACGTTTAACACAAGCAACCAAAAGACCAAATGTTTTTGAAAACGCGATAAAAACCAAAACGCTCTCTCACTCGAAGCCTAAAGATCTATATACACTTCTCCCCCTTTGGCAACAAGTTACCAAAAAGTTCAAAGAGATATAGCTAAACGTTCTTGGGCTGATCTCCTCCGGTTGTTGATGAAGGAGTCGAGAGAACTGCATTGGCGAAGATATCAGCTGATGTCGTGGATGGAGTTGGAGTGGCAACTAGAGTAACTGGAGCTGATGGAGCTGAGGTGACAGTAGCAGGAGCTGATGAAGAGGGCCTCAAATCTGGAGCTGGCACAGTGGCTGATCTGGCCTGAGTGGTGAAGTGTGTGCCTGGCCTGAGAGGTGAGTCATCCTCATCATCATCATCATCATCATCTAAAGAGTGTGGAAGAGGCACAGAGTCAACTTCCTTCTTAAGCTCATTGACTGTCTTGGTCAGCCCATCCACCTTGTCATTAAGGGTCTTGATCCTGTTCTCGAAGATCCTGACAAGACTGTTTTGGTTGTTCAGAATGTCCTTAATGTCCTTCTGCATGCCCTGAACTGATGAGATCAACAGATCCATTTGCTCGTTCCTGGATCTAGGGACCTGAGCACTAGTGGCTCTAGCTGCCTTTACCTGTGCTTGAGCTGCAGCTGATGTGGGATGTTCTGGGTCCATCACCACAACGTTGTCCTCTAAATCTGGCTGTAGGGGCAAGTGGGGTCTGTCCAAAGCAAAGATGTGCTTCTCCAGCTTGGAGTTGATGAGCATCTGGATATAGGGTGCATAGCAGCATGAGCGCTTCTGATCAGCAGCAACCCTCTTCACTGTCTCTACAATCAAATCCATAACTCTAATCCTGGTGTGTCTGTCAAGATGGATCAGCATGTTGATGGAGTAGCCTCGGATCATCTTCTCATCTCCTGACTTGGGCATCAAGGTATGCCTCAATATGGTGTTCATGGTGCGGAGGCCAGCCTGGAGGAAGTAGATAGAACCTAACTTGTGAGATTTCAAGTTAGCAGCAGGGATAGCATTATACATGTCCTTCATAGCATCATGGCTCTCCTTGGATTCAGAGTAGACATCCAAGTCACCATCCTGCACCTCTGGGACTCCTAAGATGGCAGCCCAATCATCAACAGTGGACTCGTATCTAGCTCCTTCAGTCATCCATACAATTCTACCATCTCCATAGAAATGAGCAATGGAGTAGAATTGCATGATCATCTCATCATTCCATGCTGTAAACTCTTTGCCAACAAACTCATCCAAGCTAATGCAGTGAAAGTTGTCTTGAACATTTGGAAAGAAATCTTCATTCTCCTTGATGTACTTCCAGTCAACATATCTCATGTCACTCACAGCTGGACTCTTGTCAAGCAGCACAGTCTCATAGAAATCCTGTTGCTCCTTGGTGTAGAATCTATAGTCCACAGCTGTCTTTCTCCTTTGGGCATATGGATCAACAACTCTCCATGCCCTCAAACCAGAATCCTTCCTCTTCTTCATATCTTCAGCAAGTGGATGGCTGGCATTATGTTCAGGAAGGTGTGGTCTAAGCTTCATCAAGGCAGACATGGCATCCTCATCCTCAACTCTGGAGGTAGTTCCCTTGTTCTTCTCAGAAGCTGGAATCTGTCTGGATGTCCTCTTGGGCTTTTCAGCAGCAGCCTTCTTGGGGGCAGACTTGGTGCTCTTGGATGTGCCAGTCTTTGGCATAGCATCTGCCATAAGCTTCTTTTGCTTCTTCTTGGGAGGGGCCTTGACAACCTGCTCTTCCTCCTCCTCAGCAGCAGCACCAGCAGCCTCCTCAGGGTCCTCATACCTAGAAGTTTGCCTACCAGTGACATAGACAATCCTCTTTCTGGCATACTTCTTATCTCCTGCCTTCTTAGGCAATGACTTCCTTGGGGGCTCAATTGTCATGGAAGCCCTAGCACTCTCAGGTGCTCTCATAGCCTCAGAGCTAGCATATACCTTGCTGACAGTCCTCCTTGAAGAGGTGGTTTCATTTGCAGATTTCTTGGCAGCTTTCTCTTGCTTCTTGGCAAGAACTTCCTCTGGCACAAAATCTGAATCCTCCTCATCTGAATTCAGCTTCTTTCTGGCCCTAGTAGCAGCCTTGGGCAACCCATGAGAACTGGGGGTGCCTGGATCTGAAGAGGAACTAGACTCAGGACTAGTGCCTGAACTCATGACAATATTCTGCTCTTGGAAGTTGTTCTCACTGTCCTCAGCACTTGACATACTGACCCTGTGAATAGAATATAGAGGAGTAGAAGAAGATGAGTCATCACAAAATGCAGCTATTTTTTTAAAAGTTTGAACTAAGATTTCTCAAAATTTTGCATTCTGCCAAATGTATGTCGGTACAGCCGAGACAAAATTTTCGGACCCACCGAGACAAACAACCTGCTTTCTAGAAACTTGGCACTATTCTCGGTCACACCGAGAATTAGTTCTCGGTTCCACCGAGGTGTTCTCAGCTAGCCAGAAAAACAGAATCGGTGCTACCGATTCTTTTGCATCAGTTCTACCGAGATTCATGTGGCGGACGGCAAAACCTAAAAAATCTCTAATTCTTCTTCTTGGGGACCCACATCAAGTTGATGGGGATCCTTGGTGTTGAAGTAGCCTTTGTAGAAGTTGAGCTTGAAGTAGCCTTGGGAACGCACTCCACCAAAGCTAGGGATTCATCTTCATATGAGTCAATGTCCTCTTGAAGCTTGTTCTTGCCCCTGAGCTTGTGGTCTTGTGGTGGGAGGTCATCTTGAGTGTTTGTTCCCTTGGGAAGAGTATTTTCATACTTCTCCTTTTGAGGAACAAACTTGGGCTTGGGGTATTGACCTTCTTCCCATTCAACTCCATTAGCGTTGAAGTAGCCAACACCATGGTTCTTTCGGTATCCTCCGTGCTTGCGTACAATTTCCTCAAATTGCTTACACCCGACAAGACTCTTGTAGATACCTTTCTCTATAATTCCTTTCAATAAAGCATTTTCTTGCTCAAGTGTAACTTGGCTAAGAGAATCATCATTAGTGGAATCAATAGAACTACTAGAAGCAACATCATTGGGTTTAGCATTTTTATTGTTGCTACTAGATGAAGAACCTTTCTTGCCTTTGTTACTAGTTTATTTAGATTTAACTTGTGGCATGAATGTAGACAAGAGTAGTCGTTTGGCTAGATAAGATGAAGTCTTCTTTCGGAGATCGTCATTGATAGCTTTAAGAAACTCATGCTCTTGCTCCAAGTTGAGCTTCTCGAAGCGTAGCTTCTCATGAGTTCTTACAAGCTCTCTATGATCTTCTAGAGTAGATTAATGAGCTAACTTAAGAGTGTTTAGTTCTTTAGTTAGTTGTTCTATTTTCATCTTATCATCATCAATTGACTTATCTTGACTAGCATGAGAATTATCAAGTTCATTTTGACTAACATCACTAGTTTTATCAAAGAGCAAGTCATCATCACAAAGCAAATCATCTTCATCACTATTGAAATCAAGATACTCGGGGTGTGATACCTTGGGGCCTTTAGCCATGAAGCAACTTCCACTCCCTTCGTTTGGTGAATCAAATAGATCATAGGAGTTGGTAGTCACTAGAGCAATTCCGGCAGCACCATCATCTTGACTATAGTCGGAGTCGGAGTGATAGCTTCTCTCGGAGTTGTTGTCGGAGTCGGCGCTGGAAACGCATTCACCAACATGAGCTTGATGTTTTCTTCTTGTATAGCTCTTGGTGTACTTGTCCTTCTTCTCCGAATCTCTACTTCTCCTTGAGGGTCTTCGTTCATAACGATCATCTCTACTCCTTCTCTCTCTTTGAGGTGATTCATTCCTTGAGCTTCGTCTTCTAGGTGACTCTTCTCTTCGTTTATAGGGAGCCATGCACTCATTGGAGTAGTGTCCGGGCTTCCCACAATAGTAGCAATTGCGGTCACGACTTGACGAACGCTTCTCATCATATCTTGAGTTGGAGCTTCGTTCTTTGCCTCTATTCTTGTAGAACTTGTTGAATTTCTTGACCATGAGACTTATCTCTTCATTGGTGACAAGGTTGTCGCTTGAAGTTGCGGGAGCATCACTTGTGGCTTTGTAAGCACCGCTAGACTTGTTGTGAAGCTCTTCTTTGTCTTTGAGTGTCATCTCATGAGCAACAATCCTTCCAATGACTTCCGTAGGCTTGAGATCTTTGTAGTTGGGCATCATTTGGATCAATGTGCACACGGTGTCGTATCTCTCATCCAAAGCTCTAAGTATCTTCTTGATGATGAATTTGTCGGTCATTTCTTCGCTTCCTAAGCCGGCAATATCATTGGTGATGAGAGCTAGCCTAGAGTACATCTCTGCGACTCCTTCACCATCCTTCATCTTGAACTTGTCAAGCTGACTTTGAAGAACATCTAACTTGGATTCTCTCACGGACTCGGTTCCTTCGTGCATATCAACCAAAGTATCCCAAATCTCTTTTGCATTCTCAAGACGGCTGATTTTGTTGAATTCTTCGGGGCATAGGCAGTTGAAGAGAATGTCACATGCTTGAGCGTTGTATTGCAACATCTTCAATTCATCCGTGGTCGCTTCACGATCCGGTTCCTTTCCATCACCAAAGAATTCACCTTGCAAGCCAACACGAACAATAGCCCAAACGGCGGGGTTATGACCAAGAATATGCATTTTCATTTTGTGCTTCCAACTAGCAAAATTAGTGCCATCAAAGTACGGACCTCTACGGTGATAATTTCCCTCACTAGATGCCATACTCTCCTAGGTTGTGAGACCAATGCAATGGAGACCAAGGCTCTGATACCACTTGTAGGACCGAAAGTATGTCTAGAGGGGGGGTGATTAGACTACTTGACCAAATAAAATTTCTACCTTTTCCCAAATTTTAGTGTTGGCAGATTTTAGCATTCATGGCAAGTCAAGTACACCCTACACATGCATGTCTAAGAGTATAGCAGCGGAAAGTAACAACAAGCATGAGTAGAAAGGAAGGGTTGGGGATCAAACGCAATTGTAGACACGATGATTTTTCCCGTGGTTCCGATAGGTGGTGCTATCGTACATCCACGTTTATGGAGTCTTCAACCCACGGAGGGTAACGGTCGCGAGAGTCCACGGAGGGCTCCACCCATAAGGGTCCACGAAGTAGCAACCTTGACTATTCCATAACGGCTTCCGTCCACGAAGGACTAGCCTCACTATGGGTAGATCTTCACGAAGTAGGCAATCTCCTTGCCCTTACAAACTTCTTGGTTCAACTCCACAACACGAAGTAGGAGGCTCCCAAGCGACACCTAACCAATCTAGGAGGCACCACCCTCCAAAAGGTAATAGGCTCGGCAATGACGATGAACTCCTTGCTCTTGTGCTTCAAGATGATAGACTCCTCAACACACAATCACTCTCTCACAGATTTGGCTTGGTGGAAGAGATGGGATTGGTGGAAAGCAACTTGGGGAGGCTAGAGATCAAGATTCATATGGTTGCAATGGAATGGCATGATCTCAACACATGAGTAGGTGGCTCTCTCTCAGAAAACTGGATGGGGCAAGTATGGAATAGTTCTGAGTGCGTCTCTTTCGAGTGGGTGGTGGTGAAGGGGTATATATAGGCATCCCCAAAAATCCAACCGTTACACACAAAATGACCAACTCGGTGACACCGATGTGTTAATCTCGGTGGTACCGAAGTGACCAAAAGGTGGCAACTTTTGAATCTCGGTGAGACCGATATATGAAACTCAGTTGCACCGATAAGGTGACCAACGGTCAGATTGCCCATTCTTGGTGACGCCGATCCAAGAATCTCGGTGGTACCGATATTGTGAAACTGCGTAACAAAAAGTTGGCAACCCAAACTCGGTGGCACCGAAGCAGAATCGGTTGCACCGAATGGATAGGGTTTGGCTTAGGTCTGTCTGAGTATGAGAATCGGTGGCACCGAGTGGAAAGTGTTGGTTGCACCGATTTTGGATATTTGACTTTGGAAAGACTTTTGTGGAAGAGCTTGTGGGTGTTTTTGGTGACTATCACTTGTGCACGTATGAGCATTTTGTTCACCAACAGTACCTTACCCCCTTTTAATAGTATTGGCTTTCCTATGGACTCAAAGTGATTTCTCACAAAGTAAAATGTAGAGTCCTCTTGCTTGAAGCTTTGCCAATCCATTTCCTTGCATCTTGGGGTATTTCCACAAACTCCACAATCCTTTTGCCAATCCTATCATTGAACTTTTCCTGAAATATACTTAGTGGAAACATTAGTTCAATGACTTATATGTTGTTATTATCATTAAGGATCTGAACATATGATCTTCCACCAAGTAAACCAACTAGTATCAACTACAAGGAGTAATCAACACTACTAGCAACCCACAGGTACCAATCTGAGGTTTTGAGACAAAGATCGGATACAAGAGATGAACTAGGGTTTGGAGAGGAGATGGTGCTAGTGAAGATGTTGATGGAGATTGAACCCCTCTCGATGAGAGGATCGTTGGTGATGACGATGGCTTCGATTTCCCCCTCCGGGAGGGAAGTTTCCCCGGCAGAACAGCTCCGCCGGAGCCCTAGATTGCTTCTGCCCAAGTTTCGCCTCGAGACGGCGGCGCTTCGTCCCGAAAGCTCTCTTCTGATTTTTTACAGGTCAAAACCCTCCATATAGCAGAAGATGGGCACCGGAGGCCTGCGAGGGGGCCGACAAGCCAGAGGGGCGCGCCCCCCTGGCTTGTGACCTCCTGGTGGGTCCCCTCTGGTATTTCTTTCGCCCAATATTTTTTATATATTCCAAAATAATTCTCCATAACTTTTCAGGACTTTTGGAGTTGTGCAGGATAGGTCTCTCATATTTGCTCCTTTTCCAGTCCAGAATTCCAGCTGCCGGCATTCTCCCTCTTCATGTAAACCTTGTAAAATAAGACAGAAAAGGCATAAGTATTGTACCATAATGTGTAATAACAACCCATAATGCAATAAATATCAATATAAAAGCATGATGCAAAATGGACGTATCAACTCCCCCAAGCTTAGACCTCGCTTGTCCTCAAGCGAAAGCCGAAATCGATAAATATGTCCACATGTTTCGTTATAGAGGTGTCGATAAAATAAAATACGGACATGGGAGCATCATGATCATCTTTAGAACAGCAATACTTATTGATATATAATATCTTATACTAGAGTAACAATTCATTCACAAGGTAAAATATGAATCAAGAACTCTATTGAGAACCAACAAACTATGATCTTAGTCATTGAAGCAATTGCAATTTATTATAACATCGGAAAGAGTCAATATAAGTGCTTGTAAAGCAACTCCACATACTCAATCATCGTTTAGTCTTTCATAATTGCTAACACTCACGCGGTACTTATGAGGTCAAAGCTTCAATTGGACACAGAGAAAGATAGGGGCTTATAGTTTTGCTTCCCAACTATTTACCCCAAGGGTAATGTCAACAGAAATAACTCATGATCACCCACATCCGTGTGGATATATGTGTCTAGATCATTCCCCAACACATGACTCTTGCCAAGAGAGAAAGGTGAAATAAAGGAAGTGGTGAAGATCACCATGACTCTTGCATAAAGGTAAGTACTAGAAAGTAAAAGTAACAGATAGGCCCTTCGCAGAGGGAAGCAGAGGTTGTCATGCGCTTTTATAGTTGGATGCGCAATCTCTTAATGCAAAAGAACGTCACTTTATATTGCCTCTTGTGATAAAGAACTTTATTATGCAGTCTGTCGCTTTTATTTCTTCCATATCACAAGTTTGTATAGAGTTTATTTTCCTCACACTAAGAGATCATACATATTTAGAGAGCAGTTTTTATTGCTTGCACTGATGACAACTTACTTGAAGGATCTTACTCAATCCATAGGTAGGAATGGTGGACTCTCATGGCAAAAGTGGGTTAAGGATGTTTGGATGCACAAGTAGTATCTCTACTTGGTGCGGAAGTTTTGGCTGATATGGGGTGGAAGCAAGCGGCACATGTTAAAGGATCTATAACCATATAACTTCTATTCGGAAATAAGCAAACATAACCCATTATGTTGTCTTCCTTGTCCAACATCAAATTTTTAGCATATAATATTTTAATGAGTGCTCACAATCATAAAAGATGTCCAAGATAATATATTTATATGTGAGCCTCTCTTTCTTTATTACTTCCTTTTTAATTGCAACAATGACCAATTGCTATGTTTGTCAACTCACAACAAATATCAATCGACATACTTCTTATATGTGAAGTCATCACTCCCCATAAGATCATCATATATACTCTTTGCTTTTATTCTATACTTCTTTCTATTTCTTTATCTCAAGATCATAGCAAGCAAGCAAAGCCCTCAACTCAAAACTACTTTTTATTATATAACTCTCGGACTTGCTTACATAGGGGGAACATAAAGCAAAACTCAAAACTAGATCACACTAAAAAAACATTATTCTACCAGATCAAGATGTAACCAAAAGGATCGAACTGAGAAAAACGATAAAAGTAAAAGATGTGATGGTGATACGATACCGGGGCACCTCCCCCAAGCTTGGCACAAGCCAAGGGTTGTGCCCATATCCATGTGTTTAGTTGTCTTCCTTCGGAGGTGGTGATGTTGGAGTTGGATCTTTAAGCTTTTTCAGTTTCCTCTTAAGCATAAAATTCTGTTCCCTCAGATCGTCCACTTCCTGCTCGAGCTTCAATATCCTTTGACATAATTCTTGCTTGCTCTCCTACAGAAAACGAGAAGGGATAAATAGAACCTTGGGTTTTCTCCTTGTGTTTGGGAGGCTCGATTTCCTGAACTCCACGTGCATGTCTCCTGGTTGAAGCAGGGGGATCTTTTCTTCATCCGCGCTTTCTTCCTCATACTTGCCCTCTTGTTCCTCCTCCGAGAACAATCCATAAGGATCTAAGTCCCCATAGAGCTTGGGGTTGGCAAGATAATGCGATACATAGCTCTCCCCATCGGAATCTTGGGACGACATATTGCTCTAAATCTGCTGCAGAAATAGCTCAAAACGAAAATAGGAGGTATTGTCGTGATACGAAGGTCCAAACCTTCGAGAGATTATATAATGAATTTTTACCGACCTAAAGGAGTATACCACAAGAAAACGGAGCCCGGAGGGTACATGGGGTGGCCACAAGCCACAGGGGCGTGCCCAGGGGGGTAGGGTGCGCCCCCCTGGCTTGTCGCCTCCTCGTGCACTTTTCGGACTACTTTAAATTTTCCTAATTTATTAAATATTCCAAAACAGAGAAAAATTGCAATTGAAAAAGTTTTGGAGTCGGTTTGCTTACCGTATCACATACCTATTCCTTTTCGGAGTCTGAAACGTTCTGGTAGGTCTCCCTAATGTACTCCTCCGAAGTTATGGTATTGATAATATTGGTTTCAACATTTATGGGAGTACCTGAGATATAATGTTTGATTCTTTGCCCGTTTACCACCTTCGGATTTGTGCCTTCGGCGTTGTTGATCTTGATGGCACCGGAACGGTACACTTCCTCGATAATGTAATGCCCTTCCCATTTAGAGAGAAGTTTTCCTGCAAAAAATCTTAAACGAGAATTGTATAGCAAGACATGGTCACCTACATTGAATTCACGCTTTTGTATCCTTTTATCATGCCATCTCTTAACCTTTTCTTTAAACAACTTGGCATTCTCATAGGCCTGGGTTCTCCATTCATCAAGTGAGCTAATGTCAAACAACCTCTTCTCACCAGCAAGTTTGAAATCATAGTTGTGCTCTTTGATTGCCCAATAAGCTTTATGTTCTAGTTCTAGAGGTAAGTGACATGCTTTACCATAAACCATTTTATACGGAGACATACCCATAGGGTTTTTGTAAGCAGTTCTATAAGCCCATAATGCATCATCAAGTTTCTTAGACCAATTCTTTCTAGATCTATTAACAGTCTTTTGCAAGATCAATTTAATTTCTCTATTGCTTAATTCTACTTGACCACTAGACTGAGGATGATAAGGAGATGCAATTCTATGATTAACATCATACTTAGCAAGCAATTTACGGAAAGCACCATGAATAAAGTGTGAACCACCATCAGTCATTAAATATCTAGGGACTCCAAATCTTGGGAAAATAACTTCTTTAAGCATTTTAATAGAAGTGTTATGATCAGCACTACTAGTTGGAATAGCTTCTACCCACTTAGTAACATAATCAACAGCAACTAGAATATGAGTATACCCGTTAGACTTTGGAAAAGGTCCCATATAATCAAAACCCCAAACATCAAATGGTTCAATAACAAGTGAGTAATTCATGGGCATTTCCTAACGTCTACTAATATTACCAATTCTTTGACATTCATCACAAGACAAGACAAACTTACGAGCATCCTTGAAGAGAGTAGGCCAATAAAAACCAGATTGTAATACCTTGTGTGCAGTTCTATCTCCAGCGTGCTGTCCTCCGTAGGCCTCGGAGTGACACTTGTGTAGGATCTGTTCCTGTTCATGCTCAGGTACACAACGTCTAATAACACCATCTACTCCTTCTTTATAAAGGTGTGGATCATCCGAAAAGTAATGTCTTAAATCATAGAAGAACTTTTTCTTTTGTTGGTATGTGAAACTAGGTGGTATAAATTTAGCAACAATGTAATTAGCATAATCAGCATACCATGGAGCATTACGTGAAGCATTTATGATAGCTAATTGTTCATCAGGAAAGCTATCATCAATAGGTAGTGGGTCATTAAGAACATTTTGTAACCTAGACAAGTTGTCTGCTACGGAGTTCTCAGCACCCTTTCTATCAATAATATGCAAATCAAATTCTTGTAGCAGAAGAACCCATCTAATAAGTCTAGGTTTAGCATCTTTCTTTTCCATAAGATATTTAATAGCTGCATGATCAGTGTGAACAGTTACTTTGGAATCAACAATATAAGGTCTGAACTTATCACAAGCAAACACAACTGCTACAAATTCCTTTTCAGTGGTAGCATAGTTTCTTTGAGCACTGTCTAGAGTTTTACTAGCATAATGGATAACATTTAATTTCTTATCAACTCTTTGTCCTAGAACAGCACCAACAGCATAATCACTAGCATTACACATAATTTCAAAGGGTAGGTTCCAATCAGGTGGTTGAACAACAGGTGCAGTGATCAAGGCTCTCTTAAGAATTTCAGATGCTTCTACACAATCATCATCAAAAATGAATGGAACATCTTTTTGCAAAAGATTAGTGAGAGGCCTAGAAATCTTAGAGAAGTCTTTAATAAACCTCCTATAGAAACCAGCATGACCAAGGAAACTTCTTATACCTTTGATATCCGTAGGACACGGCATTTTTTCAATAGCATCAACTTTTGCTTTATCAACTTCAATACCTCTTTCGGAGATTTTGTGTCCCAAGACAATGCCCTCATTAACCATAAAGTGGCACTTCTCCCAATTCAAGACAAGGTTAGTTTCTTCACTTCTCTGCAAAACTCGATCAAGGTTGCTCAAGCAATCATCAAAAGAAGTTCCGTAAACGGAGAAATCATCCATGAAAACCTCAACAATCTTTTGACAAAAGTCAGAGAATATAGCCATCATACATCTTTGAAAGGTAGCAGGTGCATTTCATAAACCAAAAGGCATACGTCTATAAGGAAAAGTACCGAAAGGACAAGTAAAAGTGGTCTTCTCTTGATCCTCTTTTGACACAGGTATTTGAGAGAAACCAATATAACCATCTAGAAAGCAGAAGTGTGTGTGTTTGGATAGTCTTTCTAGTATTTGATCAATAAAAGGTAGAGGGTAATGATCTTTTCTAGTAGCTTTATTTAATTTCCTGAAATCAATTACCATTCTATATCCTGTAACAATTCTTTGCGGGATCAATTCATTTTTATCATTAGGAACAATAGTAATACCTCCCTTCTTAGGGACACAATGAACGGGACTAATCCATCTACTATCAGCAATAGGATAAATTATACCTGCCTCCAGAAGCTTTAATATTTCATTTCTTACCACTTCTTTCATTTTAGGATTTAACCGTCGTTGGTGATCAACAACTGGTTTAGCATCAGGCACCATATTAATTTTATGCTGACGTAGAGTGGGACTAATGCCCTTAAGATCATCAAGAGTATATCCAATAGCAACACGGTGCTTCTTCAGAGTTTTCAATAATCTCTTTTCTTCATGCTCTGAAAGGTTAGCACTAATAATAACAGGATATATCTTCTTTTCATCAAGATAGGCATATTTCAAAGTATCCGGTAATTGTTTAAGCTCAAACACGGGATCATCCTTGGGTGGAGGAGGATCCCCAAGTATTTCAACAGGCAAATTGTGTTTCAAAATAGGGTGTTGATCAAAGAAAATCTTATCTATTTCATTCCTTTCATTCATATGCATATCGTTTTCATGATCTAGCAAATATTGTTCTAAAGGATCAGTAGGAGGCACGGCAATAGAAGCAAGACCAATAATTTCATCATTACTAGGCAATTCTTTATCATGGGGTTGTCTACGAAATTTAGAGAAATGAAACTCATGAGACACATCCCCGAAACTTACAGTAACAGTTTCTTTCTCACAATCTATCTTAGCATTAACAGTATTCAAGAAAGGTCTACCAAATATAATGGGACAAAAATCATCTTGTGGGGAACCAAGAACAAGAAAATCAGTAGGATATTTTACTTTGCCACACAAAACTTCAACATCTCTAACAATCCCAACTGGTGCTATAGTATCTCTATTAGCAAGCTTAATGGTAACATCAATTTCTTCTAATTCAGCTGGTGCAATATCATTCATAATTTCCTGATATAAGGTAAAGGGAATTGCACTCACACTAGAACCCACATCACATAAGCCATGATAACAATGATCTCCTATTTTAACAGAAACAACAGGCATGCCAACAATAGGTCTATGTTTATCTTTAGTATCAGGTCTAGGAATTCTAGCAGCTTCATCACAGAAATGAATAACATGCCCATCAATATTATCAACCAAGAGATCTTTAACCATAGCAATACTAGGTTCAACTTTGATTTGTTCAGGGGGTGTAGGTGTTCTAGTATAACTCTTACGAACCACAGTTGAAGCTTTAGCATGTTCCTTTATTCTAACAGGAAAAGGTGGTTTCTCAATATAAGCAGCAGGAATAACAGGATCAACATTATAAATAATAGTTTCTTCTTCAACTTTAATAGGTTCAACTACTTTCACTTCAATGGGAGGATGATATTTAAACCTCTTCTCCTTAGGGAGATCAACATGAGCAGCAAAAGACTCACAGAAAGAAGCTACTATCTCAGAGTCAAGTCCATATTTAGTGCTAAATTCACGAAAAGCATCGGTGTCTATAAAGGATTTAACACAATCAAACTTAAGGTTTATACCTGACTCCTTACCTTCGTCGAGTTCCCAATCTTCAGAGTTGCGTTTAATTCTTTCCAATAAGTCCCATTTGAATTCAATATCTTTCTTCATAAAGGAACTAGTACAAGAAGTATCGAGCATGGATTGATCATTACGAGAAAGCCGAGCCTAAAAATTCTGAATAATTATTTCTCTTGGGAGCTCATGATTGGGGCATGTATATAATATTGACTTAAGCCTCCCCCAAGCTTGAGCGATACTTTCTCCTTCACGAGGCCAAAAATTATAAATATAATTCCGATCACGATGAACCAGATGCATAGGATAAAACTTCTGATGAAATTCCAATTTCAATCGGTTGTAGTTCCATGATCCAATATCATCACATAGCCTATACCATGTCAATGCCTTCTCCTTCAAAGATAAAGGAAAGACCTTCTTCTTGACATCATACTCGGGCAAACCTGCAAGCTTAAATAATCCACAAACTTCATCCACATAGATTAGATGCAAATCAGGATGTAGTGTTCCATCTCCTGCATAAGGATTAGCTAGCAGTTTCTCTATCATACCCGAAGGAATTTCATAATAAATATTTTCAGTAGGTTCAGTAGGTTGAGGAGCAACTCTTTGTGCTTCCGGTCGAGGTGAAGATACCCCGAACAAGCCCCTCAAAGGATTATTTTCCATAGTAACAAGTGACAGTAAATTTCAGCACACTATATAAATTTTTCCTTACCAAATTCCACTCACCAAAGGCGCTTCACTCCCTGGCAACGGCGCCAAAAAAGAGTCTTGATGACCCACAAGTATAGGGGATCTATCGTAGTCCTTTCGATAAGTAAGAGTGTCGAACCCAACGAGGAGCAGAAGGAAATGACAAGCGTTTTTCAGTAAGGTATTCTCTGCAAGCACTGAAATTATCGGTAACAGATAGTTTTGTGATAAGATAATTCGTAACGGGTAACAAGTAACAAATGTAGCAAAGGTGCAGCAAGGTGGCCCAATCCTTTTTGTAGCAAAGGACAAGCCTGGACAAACTCTTATATAAAGCAAAGCGCTCCCGAGGACACATGGGAATTTCTGTCAAGCTAGTTTTCATCATGCTCATACGATTCGCGTTCGTTACTTTGATAATTTGATATGTGGGTGGACCGGTGCTTGGGTGCTGCCCTTACTTGGACAAGCCTCCCACTTATGATTAACCTCTCTTGCAAGCATCCGCAACTACGAAAAAGGAATTAAGATAAATCTAACCATAGCATGAAACATATGGATCTAAATCAGCCCCTTACGAAGCAACACATAAACTAGGGTTTAAGCTTCTGTCACTCTAGCAACCCATCATCTACTTATTACTTCCCAATGCCTTCCCCTAGGCCCAAATAATGGTGAAGTGTTATGTAGTCGACGTTCACGTAACACCACTAGGGGAGAGACAACATACATCTCATCAAAATATCGAACGAATACCAAATTCACATGATTACTTATAACAAGACTTATCCCATGTCCTCAGGAACAAACGTAACTACTCACAAAGCATATTCATGTTCATAATCAGAGGAGTATTAATTATCATTAAGGATCTGAACATATGATCTTCCACCAAGTAAACCAACTAGCATCAACTACAAGGAGTAATCAACACTACTAGCAACCCACAGGTACCAATCTGAGGTTTTGAGACAAAGATCGGATACAAGAGATGAACTAGGGTTTGGAGAGGAGATGGTGCTGGTGAAGATGTTGATGGAGATTGACCCCCTCTCGATGAGAGGATCGTTGGTGATGACGATGGCTTCGATTTCCCCCTCCGGGAGGGAAGTTTCCCCGGCAGAACAGCTCCGCCGGAGCCCTAGATTGCTTCTGCCCAGGTTCCGCCTCGAGACGGCAGCGCTTCGTCCCGAAAGCTCTCTTCTGATTTCCAGGTAAAAACCCTCCATATAGCAGAAGATGGGCACCGAAGGCCTGCCAGGGGGCCCACAAGCCATAGGGGCATGCCCAGGGGGTAGGGCACGCCCACCTGGCTTGTGACCTCCTGGTGGGTCCCCTCTGGTATTTCTTTCGCCCAATATTTTTTATATATTCCAAAATAATTCTCCGTAACTTTTCAGGACTTTTGGAGTTGTGCAGAATAGGTATCTCATATTTGCTCCTTTTCCAGTCCAGAATTCCAGCTGCCGGCATTCTCCCTCTTCATGTAAACCTTGTAAAATAAGAGAGAAAAGGCATAAGTATTGTACCATAATGTGTAATAACAGCCCATAATGCAATAAATATCAATATAAAAGCATGATGCAAAATGGACGTATCAACCTCATAAGTACCGCGTGAGTGTTAGCAATTATGAAAGACTAAAAGATGATTGAGTATGTGGATTTGCTTTACAAGCTCTTATATTGACTCTTTCCGATGTTATGATAAATTGCAATTGCTTCAATGACTGAGATCATAGTTTGTTGGTTCTCAATAGAGTTCTTGATTCATACTTTACCTTGTGAATGAATTGTTACTCTAGTATAAGAAATTATATATCAATAAGTATTGTTGTTTTAAAGATGATCACGATGCTCTCATGTCCGTATTTTATTTTATCGACACCTCTATCTCTAAACATGTGGACATATTTATCGATTTCGGCTTTCGCTTGAGGACAAGCGAGGTCTAAGCTTGGGGGAGTTGATACGTCCATTTTGCATCATGCTTTTATATTGATATTTATTGCATTATGGGCTGTTATTGCACATTATGGTACAATACTTATGCCTTTTCTCTCTTATTTTACAAGGTTTACATGAAGAGGGAGAATGCCGGCAGCTGGAATTCTGGACTGGAAAAGGAGCAAATATGAGAGACCTATTCTGCACAACTCCAAAAGTCCTAAAAAGTTACGGAGAATTATTTTGGAATATATAAAAAATATTGGGCGAAAGAAATACCAGAGGGGACCCATGAGGAGGCCACAAGCCTGGGGGCACGCCCTACCCCCCAGGGCGCGCCCCTGTGGCTTGTGGGCCCCCTGGCAGCCCTCCGGTGCCCATCTTCTGCTATATGGAGGGTTTTGACCTGGAAAAAAAATCAGGAGAGAGCTTTCGGGACGAAGCGCCGCCGCCTCGACGCGGAACCTGGGCAGAAGCAATCTAGGGCTCCGGCGGAGCTGTTCTGTCGGGGAAACTTCCCTCCCGGAGGGGGAAATCGAAGCTATCGTCATCACCAATGATCCTCTCATTGAGAGGGGGTCAATCTCCATCAACATCTTCACCAGCACCATCTCCTCTCCAAACCCTAGTTCATCTCTTGTATCCGATCTTTGTCTCAAAACCTCAGATTGGTACCTGTGGGTTGCTAGTAGTGTTGATTACTCCTTGTAGTTGATGCTAGTTGGTTTACTTGGTGGAAGATCATATGTTCAGATCCTTAATGATAATTAATACTCCTCTGATTATGAACATGAATATGCTTTGTGAGTAGATACGTTTGTTCCTGAGGACATGGGATAAGTCTTGTTATAAGTAATCATGTGAATTTGGTATTCGTTCGATATTTTGATGAGATGTATGTTGTCTCTCCTCTAGTCGTGTTATGTGAACGTTGACTACATGACACTTCACCCTTATTTGGGCCTAGGGGAAGGCATTGGGAAGTAATAAGTAGATGATGGGTTGTTAGAGTGAAAGAAGCTTAAACCCTAGTTTATGCGTTGCTTCGTAAGGGGCTGATTTAGATCCATATGTTTCATGCTATGGTTAGATTTATCTTAATTCCTTTTTCATAGTTGCGGATGCTTGCGAGAGAGGTTAATCATAAGTGGGAGGCTTGTCCAAGTAAGGGCAGCACCCAAGCACCGGTCCACCCACATATCAAATTATCAAAGTAACGAATGCGAATCATATGAGCATGATGAAAACTAGCTTGACAGAAATTCCCATGTGTCCTCGGGAGCGATTTGCTTTATATAAGAGTTTGTCCAGGATTGTCCTTTGCTACAAAAAGGATTGGGCCACCTTGCTGCACCTTTGCTACATTTGTTACTTGCTATCCGTTATGAATTATCTTATCACAAAACTATCTGTTACCGATAATTTTAGTGCTTGCAGAGAATACCTTCCTGAAAACTTCTTGTCATTTCCTTCCGCTCCTCGTTGGGTTCGACACTCTTACTTATCGAAAGGACTACGATAGATCCCCTATACTTGTGGGTCATCAGAGGTCCACAAATTCTGGGTACAGAAGCCAGTCTACTACGTATCGGAAGTGCTCACTCCGTGCAAATCCAGGTACCCACATTATCAGAAGATAGCCTATATAGTGTTTATGGCATCACGCAAGCTCCGACACTACTTTCAAGAGTGTTCGGTCACGGTGGCATCCGAAGCACCCTTGAACGATATAATCAATAACAGGGACGCCACCGGCCGTATAGCTAAATGGGCATCAAACTCCTTCCGTTCAAGATCACTTACAAGCCACGTCGAGCTATTAAATCTCAGGTGTTAGCCGATTTTCTTGCCGAATGGACGGAAGCCGAACTCCCCAGAGAATACAACACATATTCAAATTGGACGATGTACTTCGATGGATCCAAGACACTTGAGTATCCTAACATCCCCCACCGGAGACAACATCCGATACGTATTACAGATCATGTATGCCGACTCAGACAATGCGGCCGAATACGAGGCTCTGTTGCACGGACTCTTGATGGCAACTTCAATGGGTATACGACGGCTCGAAGTACGGGGAGACTCTAATCTCGCCATCTCATAAATCAATGGTGAATTCGATGCTAAAAACCCAAAAATGGCAGCTTATAGAAATGTCGTTCTAAAGATCTCCGCGTGGTTCGAGGGGCTAGAATTCCACCATGTCTCTAGAGACGGCAATCAAGCCGCCGACGTCCTCGCCCGAATGGGCGCCAAGCGCGACCATGTCCCTAAAAACACCTTCCTAGAAAGGCTCTTCAAGCCATTTGTGGTATGGCAGGACGACAGCAAGGACGCTATAGAAAATGGAGCCGAACTTGTCATTCCCCCTATAGTCGAACCAGATGAGCAAGTCATCGGCGGCTCCGCAATTGAAGAAACACCTTCGGCTTACGAAGTCATGGCAGTAATCGCACCATGGACCGAGCCCTTCCTTGCCTACCTTCTGCGCAAAGAACTCCCCGACGACCAAATAGAGGCGAGACGCATAATCCGGCGATCAAAGGCCTACAAGGTCCATGAGGGTGAACTATACAAAAAAAGCACTACGGGGGTCCTCCAATGGTGCATATCCGAAGAAGAAGGAAGGCAGCTCTTGGCCGAGATTCATGCAGGCATGGGCAAACATCATGCAGCAGCACTATCCTTGGTAAGCAAGGCCTTTCGAGCCGGGTTCTTCTGGCCACCGCTCGAGCGGACGGCCACACACTCGTCCAACATTGCGTCGGCTGTCAGCTCTTTGCAAATCAAAGCCACATGCCACCAACGGCTCTTCGGACGATACCCATTACATGGCCTTTTGTGGTCTGGGGGTCAGATATGGTCGGACCACTTAAAGGGGGGACCAAGAAAAGAAATATCTACTGATCATGGTCGATAAATTCACTAAATGGATGGAAGCAAAACCAGTAAGCTCTGCCAAGTCAGAGCCGGTCATCGACTTCATATCAGGCGTGGTGCACCATTATGGTGTCCCACACAGTATAATAACGGACAATGGATCCAACTTCATCGCCCAGGAGGTAAAGGATTGGTGCGCTAACTTGGGCATCAAGCTTGACTATGCCTCGGCGTATCATCCGTAGACCAATGGACAAGTCGAACGGGCCAACGGCCTCATTATGAGTGGTATCAAGCCTCGTCTGGTCCGATCCCTTCAAGAATCCGACTGTCATTGTGTGGAGGAACTTGATTCCATAGTATGGGGTTTGCGCACCACCCCGAATCGATCAACGGGATACACACCATTTTTCATGGTGTACGGGGCCGAAGCGCTCCTCCCCTGTGACATCATCCACGATGCACCTAGGGTGCGCATGTACGAAGAAAAAGAGGCCGAGCTAGATCGGCAGGACTTCCTAGATACCTTGGAAGGAGAGCGCGATATAGCTCGGGCTCGATTACTTTTTATCAACAGCAGGCTCGGCGCTACCAAAGCAGGGAGGTTCGAGCAAAAGCGTATAATGCGGGCGAACTTGTCTTATGCCTCCCAGAAAAATAGAAGCATAAACTCAACCCCAAGTGGGAGGTCCCTTTCATAATTGATGAAGTATTAACAGGAGGAGCTTATCGCCTTCGCAACCCGCAAGACAATCGCCTCGAAACGAACCCATGGAATGCAGCTCGCCTTCGACGCTTCTACGGCTAGATCGGTGTCGTCACATTCTGTAAACCTTTGTATTCCCCCTCCCTTCCTTATTTACTTTTACATGATTGGTTAGATTTTATCACGCTATCTTCGGTTAAACCAAACTATGTTAAGATTTCATCGACATACATTCTCAAATGTTTTACCCGGTAACGCCTGGGGGCTTCTTAACGAAACAAAGCAATATTATTTTCCGCATCTATTTGTCTTATATGAACCCTTCCAGCATCGTTTTGCGCCATTTTATGCACTAATTGGGCTTAAGATTTAGCCAAGCTGGGTTGCCTTGCTCCTATGCTTACCCTCTATGTTCCCGATTGTTCGGCTAAGGGGTAAAGGGAGCACCTCTGCGATTGTTACGATCGGATTACCCGGATACGTACCTCAGACGGGTGAAGCCAAAGGCTAGCGTTCTTAAGAAGCAAATTGGTCGGCCATAGAGGAAGAAAATATAGTTGGTGCTCTTCGACACACACAGGGATTAGTCCCCCAAAATAGCAAACTATCCGTATACTATGGGCACATTGCTATGACGTCTATGATCTATGTAATAACCCGAAGAAAGGAACCCATATAGGAACTGTTTTCTTCGGAAGATGTTTCTTACATTAAACTGTAATATAACATACCTCCCTATGCACGTTTCATCTGTTCACACCATAGGGCCGGATTGCCTAGTTCTCCGAAATCATTTCCTGTTATTGCAGGATACATAGTACGAAACACTCCCTAGCTATTGGTGAGGGAGGCAGAAGCCGATGGCCGGTTAAGACAACGTTTATAGCACGAACGGGGTTGATTTGATGTAAAGTACATAGCTACATAGAATCAAACACTAGGCTATCAACGGAGATTTCTATTATGGCATCAAGGGCGCAATCCTCTTGCGAAATGCGAGCGGCAGGCATCACTTGGTCATAAACCAAGTGCAGAGGTACCTCTCGACCATCTGGCCCTACCAGCCCAACCCGAGCCAAGTGCTCTGGGTTGAGTTTGGTAAAGCGGGTCTTCACCATGGCCCACGCCTCTCGCGCTCCCTCTGGACAAGACGAGGTCTTCCATAATTAAAAACGGCTTCGAGCTCCTCTAAATTGATCGGCCAGCTCGGCCATCCCTTCTGGAGGCGTCTGGGCTGGCCAGAGCGCCTTGGCCATGCTCGTCATAGCTTTCCAAGCCCGCTCGTGCACGACGGATAGTTCCTTCAACTGCCCCCCTCCGAATGAGCCGGATTCCTCCTCGGGACGCCCTGTCAGGAGACCTAAGCACGAAATACGACATCCTCCTTACATTTCACACGATAAAAGTGCTTTACGGAGTTCTAGGTTAGAATTTCGCTTATAGAACATGCCACCCTTTAATCTCTGGTTCTCTTCGTGGGCTTGCGTCAATCGAGTTTTTAAACTCTCAATTTCTTCGGCTTGTCGCTGGTTTTCCGCTTTGAGCTTGTTCTTCTCCTCAAGACTTCGAGTCAACACACGACGACCAGCCTCCAATTGAGACTCAGCATACCTTTGAGATCGTCGGGAAGCATCCAAATCCTTCCGCAGCTGTCCTATGGACTTGGCTACTATGAAACAATCTTTCGTCAGAAAAGATGTCCCAACAACTTCCGCACATAACAATACTCTTTACTCACCATGTGCCTCTCTGGTGAACTTTTTCACCTGCTCAAGTTCGGCCTTAATGTCTCGCAACTCCGCCTGACTTGACTCGAGATCTGCTGACAAATTCTCGTTTTGTTGCTTTGAAGCCTACATATAAAAAAATTAGACCCTTAAAATTCGGCCATCACGTCCAAATTAAGGCTCGGGGGCTACTGGGTTAGGAATGGTGTTCGGTTGTCAAAACCGACCACTCACCTGCAGGCTGGATGACATTAGTCTAGCGGCTCTGAGGTATGAGTCCACTGAATTAAGAGCATTAAACTCTTGGTCAGAAAATATTGGGTGCCGCAATGACTCCTTCCGCCACCGATGATTCATTGTGCTTTCAACCTCAAAATTAGTAACCAAGACTTCCCCCGAATCCTCGGGAGGCTGGTCAGCAACAGGGACTCCTGCATCGACTTCGGCATGTGCCGAAGACCTCGGTTCATGAAGTCTACCTGAAGTCTTGTTAACGTCTTCGGATGAAGGTGGTTGTACTCGCCTCCTGAGTATTTCGGTCAAAAACCATGAGTGTTTAAAGCGGATAAAACATTGACCGGATAGCAAGGTTAATGTAAAGCACCTCTTGGTGGGGGGAGTGGTCGATGTGATTCCCGTCGTCGTCCCTCGCTCGCGAGTCTTGCCGCCATTTGATGCGGACCTTGCCGGTGTAACCCTCAATGGTGTTCGGCGCGTGGTCCTACGACCCTTGGGGGTAGAAGTCGGTATGTACAGAATGACTGGGGGCGCGCGTCCTTTCCGAGAAGAAGCCTTCTTTTTTACTTACTACGAAGGAACGAAGTGATCCGGGGTGATTGGCCTGAAGGGTCACCTTAGATTCATCGATACTCCTCTGGTAAAAGGTCCCGTCCTCGAAATCAATCGAAATCTCCGGATCGTCGTGAAATCCGGGGTCATCGTTACGGGAACAATTCATTGGTTGCGGAGCAGGGCAGTTAACTGTCACGATCCAACGCCTCCATTGCTGTTCAGAAAGACACGGAGTTCCGATCAGTAAAATTAAATATAAGCGTTCCGAGCTATGGAAGCGTGAATGAACTTACCCATTCAATGGGGTTATGAGTTGAGTAGCGCTCTCTGATCTTCAGGCGAGCAAATTCTTCTTTTTCTCCTTTAAAGAGATCGGCCAATATGGCCGCCAACACTGGCTGATCGGCGGGCCCTTGACGTCGGGAGCGGGTTGTGTCGCTTGTCCCGTTGTAACGCCACAGGGGATGAATCCTTTGTTGAATAGGTTGAACACAACGGGTAATGGCAGCGGCCATCACATCGATGATGGTTAGTTTGCTATGAGCTAGCAGCTTCACCTGGGTGGCTAGACACTTTACCTCAGCGCTCTCCTCTTGGGAGGAGCTCTTCGGACGCCAATTGAATCGTTTCTTTAAGGGAGCGTCGGAGTATTCAGGCAAACCCCTTCGAACTGGGTCGAATAAGGGGACATCCTCAATATAAAACCACTCCGAGGCCCACTCTTCGGATCCCTTCTTTGGGGTCCCTATGGGATACCCCGTCCCGGCTATATGCCACACTTCGGCTCCACCCACTTCCTAGATTGACCCTCCCCGAGTGCGGGGCACGAGACAGAAATACTTTCTCCATAGATTAAATTGGGGCTTGCAGCCTAGAAACATCTCGCAGAGGGCAACGAAGCCCGAGATGTGCAGGATAGACCCTGGGGTGAGGTTGTGGAGTTGGATCCCGTAGAACTCTAGTAAACCCCTCAAGATGGGGTGAATGGGGAAGCCTAGGCCTCGTAAGAGGAAGGAAACAAGGCATACCCTCTCATCCTTGCGTGGAGCAGGGAAGTTCTCCGCAAAGGCCTCGCCGTTCATGAAAGTCAATTCAGCGCGAGTGGGTAACAGATCCGAAGCAGGGAGATATCCCTGTACCTCAAGATTGCGCAATTGAAGAAGGAAAACAGAACAGCTTGCCCAGTCACTTGGAAGGGGACCATGAGGGCGCGAGGAGGAACCTGGAGCGCTCGCCATATCTCCAAGCTCGTTGATTCTAGGGCCTCTCGGTGGCGAGGGGGGAGGAAGTGCTGCCTGCGGCAAGTTTAACTTGCTTAAAATAGGCGTTTTCTCCCTCAGCATGCTAAGGGCAATTCTGTAAAAGACTGTTGGGTTGCCTGCCATCTATTGGTGCGCAGGAATCGAGGGGTTTCATTGATCCTTGGGCAGAGAAATTAATACTGTGGGCCCCATGACGTTTTCGACAGACGAAGGTTTATCAGTGGCCAGGTTATTGTCCGACAAACCGGGGAAGAAGAAGAGAACTCGCCTTGCAAGACGGACACCTTGGACGAGGAGAGCTGCAGAAGACGGAGTACCTCGGCGTTGGAGGCAAGTTCGGGGGCTACTGAGGGAGTCTGGGGCTAAGGGGTCCTCGGGATGCTGACCTATCTCGAGTGGGCCGAACTCATGAGGTACTCGGTGGCCACTGTGGGAAGACCGAACTATAAGGATTCTCCGTGATCACGGAGGAAACCTCAGGTGTCGCGGTGTGTCCGCCAAGTCACGGATGGGCGTGTTTGAACCCTCAGCAATAACCGACTACATGTAACCCTAGGTACCCCTGGTTTCTATATAAACTAGGGGCTTAGTTCGTAGAGAAAAGGCCAACTCATCTAGGGTTTTAGCTCGTTTGATCTCGAGGTAGATCGACTCTGTAACCATCATACTCATCAATATAATCAAGCAAGACGTAGGGTTTTACCTCCTCAAGAGGGCCTGAACCTGGGTAAACATCGTCTCCTTCATCTCCTGTTAACCATCGATCCTAGATCCATAGCTCGGGACCCCCTACCCGAGATCCGCCTGTTTTGACACCGACAGGAACCCACTTGACCATAGCTTGAGGTGGTTCTTCAAATGAGTCAATCTCTTCTTGAAGTTTGTCTCTGCCTTTTAGTGTATGATCACGTGGTGGAAGATCATCTTTAGCTTTGTGTTCCCTTGAAGAGAGTAGGATCATACTTCTCTTGTTGAGGAACAAATTCATCTTGGGGTATTGGTCTTCCTCCCATTCAAATCCATTGGCTTTGAACTTTCGTTCAAAACCAACACCTTGATTCTTCCTATGGCATCTTTGCTTGCGCACAATTTCCTCGAATTGCTTGCTTTCGGCAAGACTTTTTTAGACACCTTTCTCTATAATTCCTTTCAATAAATCGTTTTCTTGCTCAAGTGTAACTTGGCTAAGAGAATCATTAGTGGGTTCAATAGAGCTACTAGAAGCAACATCATTTTTTTAGCATTTTTATTTTTGCTACTAGATGAAGAATCCTTATTGCCCTTGTTACCAGTTTGCTTAGATTTAACTTGTGGCATAAAAGTAGACAAGAGGAGTCATTTAGCAATGTAGGAAGAACTCTTCTTTCGAAGATCGTCATGGGTAGATTTAAGAAACTCATGCTCTTGCTCTAAATTTAGCTTCTCGAAGTGTATCTTCTCATGAGTTCGTTGGAGGTATCTATAATCTTATTGACTAGATTCATGAGCTAAATTAAGAGTGTTTACTTCTTTAGTCATGCGCTCAATATCCTTCGTAGCATCATGATACTTGTGATCTGTGTTGGGTTTTCCGTGAAGAGGAACAGATGACGCAGCACAATACGGATACATATTTCCCTTAGTTAAGAACCAAGGTTTATCGAACCAATAGGAATATCAATCAACAACCATCTTCAGCGACTGCACACAAAAGAGCAAACACTTGCACCCAACGCGGCAAGAGGGTTGTCAATCCCCTTGGTCTCTTTATTTGCAAGCAAATGAAGTGTGTAGATGATAGTAGATAATTGTAAATTACAAAATAAAATAAAATAAAATAAATGGCAAGAAGGTATTGAAAGAGTTTGTAAATATATAAGTGAATAGACCCGGGGGCCATAGTTTTCCCTAGCGGCATCTCTCATGTAGTAGGCATACGGTGGGTAAACAAATTACTGTTGGGCAATTGACAGAAAAGCGCATAGTTATGTGATATTCACGACAGTGATCATGTATATATAGGCATCACGTCCATAAGCAAATAGGCTGACTCCTGCCTGCACCTATTAGTGTTACTCCACTCATCGACCGCTATCCAGCATGCATCTATAGTTTTAAGTAAAACAGAGTAATGCTTGGAGAACGATGAGATGATGTAGACAAAGATAATTCAATTAATATGAACTAACCCCGTCGTTTTATCCTTAGTGGCAACAATACAAAGACATGTCTTGTCCCTTTCTATCACTGGGATATAGAGCACAGCCAGATTGAACCCACTACAATGCACCCCTCTCACTGAAGAAATATCAATCTAGTTGGCCAAACTATTTCAATAGATCGGAGAGATTTACGAAGCTATGATGATCATGAAAATAAGAATCATAATATTCAGAGGTGACTCAAATACTTTGCATGAATAATTTAAACATAAACCCACAATTCATCGGATCCCAACAAACGCACCGCACAAACGAATTACATTGGATAGATCAAAGCAAAGATGCAATGACCATTCTATTTAAGATCAAGAGAGAGAGAGAGAGAGAGATAGCTAAACCTGGCCATACCCCGGGCTGGGCCGGGCTTCGGGCCGGGCTTTACAAAGCCTGAACTGGAAATCCTAAGCCCGAGCCCGGCCCGGCCAAAAAACACAAAATCAGGCCCGAGCCCGACCTGAATGGACTTAAAAGGTGAATTCCGGGCCGGGCCGGGCCGGGCCTCCGTGTAAATCGCCATTTTTTGTAAGCCCGAGCCCGGCCCGAAATGCTTCCCGGGCCCGATTTTCAAGCCCGAGCCCGGCCCGAACACAAAGCCCGACCCGACCCGGCCCGCGTTTTTCGGGCCGGGTCGCCGAGCCGGGCTGCCCATGCCCAGATGTAGAGATAGCCATCTAGCTACTAACTACAGACCCGTAGGTCTGTGGTGAACTACTCACACATCACCATTGGAGCAGCAAGGATAATGTAGAGGCCCTCCGTGCTCGATTCCCCCCTCCGGCAGGGCACCAGAACAGGGCTCCAGATGGGCACACGGCGGAACAGAGACTTGCGGTGGTGGAAAAAGTGTTTTGGGATGCTCCCTAGGGTTTTTGGAATATATGTGAATTTATAGGCTAGAGAGGGGCATCGGGGGACGCCCGAGGGGGGCACGAGGCAACAGGGAACGGCCCACCGCCAGGGCGCGCCCTCTCGGCTTGTGCCTCCCTCGTGGAGCATCCAACCTCCTCCCGAAGCTTCCAGGTCTTCTTTTGGTCCAGAAAAAATCATATTAAAGTTTCATGGCAATTGGACTTCATTTGGTACTGTAAACCTGAAAAAGCCAAAAACATGCAAAAAACAACAACTCGCACTGGGCACTGGGTTAATAGGTTAGTGCTAAAAAATAATATTAATTGGTAAATAAACAGCCAAAAAGCATCCTAGAATGATAATATAATAGCATGGAACAATCAGAAATTATAGATACGTTGGAGACGTATCACATCATCAAAGGATTCATCATGGATATCTTGATTACTAGCAAGTTCATTGTAGCTAATATCACTAGTTTTATCATTGAGCAAGTCATCATCACCTAACAAGTCATATTCATAACTACTAAAGTAAATGAATTCGTAGTGTGATACCTTGGGGACTTTAGCCATGAAGCATCTTCCAATTCCTTCATTTGGTGAGTCAAATAAATCATAGGACTTGGAGGAGACGAGTGCTAGTCCAGCAACACCTTGATACTTATGATTTGCGTTGGATTTTCCGTGAAGAGGAACGTGAGATGCAACATAGTATATATTGTAGGATCACTAGAAGGGTGTCTAGAGGGGGGGGGTGAATAGACTACTAGCAGGAATTTAAAACCTAATCTTTTCCCGAGTTAATTGGTTGGCAGATTTTAACAATTATAGCAAGTCTAACACACCCTACACATGCAAGTCAACAAGTATGACAACGGAAAGTAAAGACATTGCACATGAAGTAAAGAGTTGAGATAGGGAGATCAAACGCATGAGGGACACGAAGATTTTTCCCGTGGTTCCGATAGGTGGTGCTATCGTACGTCCACGTTTATGGAGTCTTCAACCCACGGAGGGTAACGGTCGCAAGAGTCCACGGAGGGCTCCACCCATAAGGGTCCACGAAGTAGCAACCTTGACTATTCCATAACGGCTTCCGTCCACGAAGGACTAGCCTCACTATGGGTAGATCTTCACGAAGTAGGCGATCTCCTTGCCCGTACAAACTTCTTGGTTCAACTCCACAACACGAAGTAGGAGGCTCCCAAGCGACACCTAACCAATCTAGGAGGCACCACCCTCCAAAAGGTAATAGGCTCGGCAATGTCGATGAACTCCTTGCTCTTGTGCTTCAAGATGATAGAGTCCTCAACACACAATCACTCTCTCACAGATTTGGCTATGGTGGAAGAGATTGATTTGGTGGAAAGCAACTTGGGGAGGCTAGAGATCAAGATTCATATGGATGGAGTGGAATGGCTTGATCTCAACACAAGGGTAGGTGGCTCTCTCTCAGAAAATTGGATGGGGCAAGTATGGAATAGTTCTGAGTGCTTCTGTTTCGAGTGGGTGGTGGTGAAGGGGTATATATAGGCATCCCCAAAAATCCAACCGTTACACCTAAAGTGACCAACTCGGTGACACCGATGTGTGAATCTCGGTGGTACCGAAGTGACCAAAAGGCAGTAACTTTTGAATCTCGGTGAGACCGATATATAATTCTCGGTGGTACCGATTAGGTGACCAACGGTCAGATTGCGCAATTCGGTGATGCCGATTTTCACATCTCGGTGGTACTGATTCTTGACCATGGCTTACTAGAGAGTTGGTCCAGAAACTCGGTGGTACCGATTCACAATTCTCGGTGATACCAATTCTTGTGAATGGCTATCCAGAGAGTTGGTCCAAAAACTTGGTGAGACCGACTGGCAAAACTCGGTGGTACTGAAGACTGAAAATGGCTAAACAGAAAGTTGGCAACTGAACTCGGTGGCACCGAAGTGGAATCAGTTGCACCGATGTGCTAGGGTTTGGCATGGGTCTGTCTGAGTTTGGGAATCGGTGGCACCTAGTGGGGAGTGTTGGTTGCATCGATTTTGGATATGTGACTTTGGACAGACTTTTGTGGAAGAGCTTGTGGGTGTTTTTGGTGACTATCTCTTGTAAGCGTGGAGCATCTTGTTCACCAACAGTACCTTACCCCCTTTTAATAGTATTGGCTTTCCTATGGACTCAAAGTGATTTCTCAGAAAGTAAAATGTAGAGTCCTCTTTCTTGAAGCTTTGCCAATCCATTTCCTTGCATCTTGGGGTATTTCCACAATCCTTTTGCCAACCCATCTCTCTCTGTGGACTTTTACCTGAAATACACTAGGTAAAAGTATTAGTCCAAGAGACAATGTATGTTGTCATCAATTATCAAAACCACCAAGGGAGCATGTTGTGCTTTCAATCTCCCCCTTTTTGGTAATTGTTGACAACATACAATCAAAGCTTCAAATAAAGATATGCATGGATATAATGAAGACTTTGAGAGAGACATGACTTAGACTTACTCCCCCTAAATGTGTGCAATCCCTTTAAAGGATAGTTGCTTTGGAATGCATGGACACACATATAGTAGAAGGGATATAATGAGTCATGTGCGTCTTGGCTATATGCATCAAGTATATATATGAATGAGATGTATCCTTGTTCAAGACTTCACTCTTGCAAACAATATGTGCAAGAAGCAAGAGATCATCTTGATCAGAGTTATGATGCATATACTTACCTTGAGTTCTTGAGCATTATTGTAGTAGAGATACACTTGAGAAAACAATTTTAGGAAACACAAGAGTATTCTACCAATCAAAAGCAATAGAGCTCAAAAGTACCAAGATGTGGAGAACATATAGAAGATAGTATTCCTTAAGATTGATATGTCTCCAAGATCATTTAGAGCTTTCTCCCCTTGGATATGAAAATAGTAGATCATCCTCTCCCCCTGAATCTTAGCATGTAGATATTGGGATTGTATAGGGTGAGAAAAATCTAACATGAGTAGTCAATTGAAATAAGCACATTTTTCTCCCAAACATATTTTTCTCCCCCTACTTTGGTGTTCTCACCTTGTCTATATAAGTATAAACTTTGCATATTCTCCCCCTTGATTATATCTCCCCCTTTGCATAAGCATGTATCTCCCCCTTTAGCTTTGCAGCTTTGGTATTTCTCCCCCTTTGGCATTAATTTCCAAAAAAGGTCATACATAGGGTCAGATACAGGGATCATTGATTAAGAAGGGATCCTTGAGAACAAGGGTCATAGAATGTAGGGTTCACAGAAAATAATGACAATTATAGAGAGCATTAAAAACTGAGGGAATCATTGAAAATAATTTCTCTCCCTTTGGCTAAACTGAGATCTTGTAAGACTTCTCCTCCTTTGAGTTAGGGGTCCTTGAATTGAATTCCCCCCCTTTTTTTAAATGAAGGGATCATCGAAGAAATGAAATATCACAATAGGATCTCTAAGGAAACAAAGATTCACTAACATGAATACAGACTGGAGAATATATCAAATCGGTGGCTCTCAGACAAACAAGTCGGTGGTACCGAGATGTTGTTTTGCAGCGCATTTGCTAATTCGGTAGAACCGAGTTATTTGTATCGGCAGCTCCGAGGCTAAAACAGAAACTTGGCAATGTTTGAGAAACTTGCAAATACGTTTAGAAAACTTGTAACAAAGTGTCAAAAGAAATTTTCAAAGGAAATGCAAAAGATTTTACAAAAAAGATATCAACTAGAGAAGATTTGAGTGGTTCCAAGAAATCTTACAAAGTGAGAATGAACCAACCAAGATACTTAACTAGATGATGGGCGGTGACTAGGTCACCTATATTAGAGTATATTGACTTAGGATCCAAGCAAGAATACTTGATCATAGGTCATACTCATCGTTAAGCTCAAAAATGGGGTTACCATTTTTCGATTAAGCATTTTAATGTTTTCATATCACTTGAGTTGCTTTATCTCATGACTTGGAGTAAAGCTTTTTCAAGGATACGAGTACATACCTTTGAGTGATGTTGATGACGTAGCTTGTAGGTGAACTTGTTGAGGATGCTCGAGGTTGATAAAGATCATCTTGAGTTGGGAGCAATCCTTCTCGTTATGGTACACATATCACCTACATAGGTTAGTCGTGCAAGGAAGAACATGATATGACACGATACCAATTGTGAAATTCAAATATGTGTCAAGGATATGTATTTGTTGTCTTCTTCCTTCCATCATCAAGAGAGCTTGTGGATACTTGGTCATGACAAGATTGCTTATGATTGGAGTTGATCGCAATCTTGTGGAGTTAAGTTCTTCCAAGTACCTACAAAAAGTTAGATGCAATACAAGGGAGCATAGAATTCCATGGTATAAGATAACATGTCAAGAGTATCATGGAAGTATCATGTAAGCTCATGCCCTTGCATGCATCCGAGTGAGTCTAGCTTAAGTTTGAAGCATCAATGATGTTCAACTCACTCCTCAAGTGACAAAACGTTTTCTCATCAAGTGGCTTAGTAAAGATATCGGTCAATTGCTTGTTAGTACGAACATGCTTAAGATCGATATCTCCTTTGGCAACATGATCACGAATGAAATGATGTCTAACTTGAATATGTTTAGTTCGAGAATGTTGGACAGGATTATGACCAATTTTAATAGCACTTTCATTGTCACAAAGTAATGGAACATTTTTAACATGAATTCCATAATCCTTAAGCGTTTGTGTCATCCATAGTAATTGTGCACAACATGATCCGGCAGCAATATACTCAGCTTCGGCAGTAGATAGAGATACTGAGTTTTGTTTCTTGGAGGACCAAGACACAAGAGATCTACCTAAAAATTGACAAGTACCCGAGGTGGATTTTCTATCAACCTTGTCACCGGCATAGTCCGAATCGTAATAGCCAACAAGGTTAAAGGAAGATCCCTTGGGATACCAAATGCCAAAGTTTGGTGTTTGTATCAAATAACTCACAATACGTTTCACGGCCAAAAGATGACACTCTTTAGGTGCAGCCTGATATCTAGCACACATGCAAACACTAAGCATAATATCGGGACGGGAGGCACATAGATATAGCAATGAACCAATCATAGATCGATAAACCTTTTGATCAACCGGTTCATCCTCCTTGGTAAGATCAACATGTCCACTAGTAGGCATAGGAGTTTTCATACCTTTGCACTCTTGCATGTTGAACTTCTTGATCAAGTCCTTAGTATACTTGGTTTGAGAGATGAAAGTTCCTTCTCTCGTTTGCTTGATTTGCAAACCAAGAAAGAATTTCAGCTCACACATCATAGACATCTCATACTTCTCGGACATCAACCTTCCAAATCTTTCACTAAATTGTGGGTTAGTAGATCCAAAGATAATATCATCCACATAGATTTGGCACACAAATAATTCACCATTAACTCTCTTAGTGAATAAGGTTGCGTCAATTTTACCAATTTCAAAACCCTTTTCAATGAGAAACTTCGTTAAGCATTTGTGCCAAGCGCGTGGGGCTTGCTTAAGACCATAAAGAGCTTTACAAAGCTTGTAAACATGATTAGGTTTCTTAGGATTCACAAAACCAGGTGGTTGCTTAACATAGACCTCTTCTTCAATCTCACCATTTAAAAATGCACTTTTAATATCCATTTGATAAAGCGTGATATCATGGTGATTGGCATAAGCAAGAAGAATGCGAATAGCTTCAAGTCTAGCGACGGGGGCATAGGTCTCACCGTAGTCCATACCTTCGACTTGCGTATATCCTTGGGCTACGAGACATGCCTTGTTGCGTACGACTTGATCATCTTCGTATTGCTTGTTTCGAAACACCCATTTGGTTCCGATGATGTTGTGCTCGTCCTTGGGCTTCTCCACAAGTGTCCACACTTCGTTCCTCTCGAAGTTGTGAAGCTCTTCATGCATTGCGTTCACCCAATCCGGGTCTTCAAGAACTTGTTCTACCTTCAAGGGTTCAATGCTAGAGATGAAAGAATAATGCTCACAAAAATTAGCTAAGCGAGTTTTAGAGCGAGTGATTCTCCCGGTTTGTATGTCACCAAATATTTGGTTTAAAGGATGGTTCTTGGTCACTCTTGCTCGAACTCGGGGTAGCTTAGGCTTGTTGGATGGTGGAGCTTCATCATCATCATCATCATCTCCTTCATCTTCGTTGTTGTTGAAGGTGTTGTTTCCTTGAGGTGGTGGTGAAGGAGGTTGTGGTGGATCTTCATGATGTACTTCCTCTTCTTCATCATCTTGTCGTGTACCGCTTGTGGATGCCTCCATGTCGTGTTGAGGTTCACCTTGACGTGAAGTAGGGGCTTCCACTTGAGTTAATGAAGTGCTTTCCTTCACCTCCATGGGACGAATCTTGCTGATGGACAAGTCTTGGATAGCTTCTAAAGGGTCCTTATCACCTACATCATTTGGCAATTGTTCGACTTGTGAACCATTAGACTCATCAAACTTCACATCTATGGTCTCTTCAACTTTTCGAGTGAAGTTGTTGTAGACACGGTAAGTGTGAGAGTTCGATCCGTAACCGAGTAGGAATCCTTCATGAGATTTAGGAGCAAATTTAGTACGACGATGCTTATCAAGAATGTAGCACTTTGAGCCGAATACCCGAAAGTATCCAACTTGGGGTTTGTTACCGGTGAGTAGCTCGTATGCCGTTTTACCAAGAAGCTTGTGAAGATAGAGTCGGTTTGTGGCATGATATGCTGTTTCCACGGCTTCTGCCCAAAAGTGTCTTCGCGTCTTGTATTTGCCAAGCATCGTTCTCGCCATCTCAATAAGAGCTCGGTTCTTCCTCTCAACAACTCCATTTTGTTGAGGCGTGTACGTAGCCGAGAACTCATGTAAGACACCTTCTTCGTCAAGAAAGGTATCTACATGGGTGTTCTTGAACTCCGATCCGTTATCGCTCCGAACCTTCTTGATCTTCACTTCAAACTGATTTTGCGCTTTGCGAACGAAGTTCTTGAAGATCTTTTGTACCTGCGACTTATCATCAAGAAAGAATACCCACGTAAATCTGGAAAAATCATCAACTATAACTAGACCATAGGAATTTCCACCAAGACTCTTGTAAGCATTGGGACCAAACAGATCCATGTGAAGTAACTCGAGTGGTCTCCTAGTAGTCTTGATATTCTTTACGGGATGACTTCCACCTACTTGCTTTCTAGCTTGACAAGCACTACAAAGTCTATCTTTGTCAAAGATAACATCTTTAACACCAAGTATATGATCACCTTTGATAAGCTTGTCTAGATTACGCATGCCAACATGTCCTAGTCTTCTATGCCAAAGCCAACCTTTAGAAGATTTTGCAATAAGACAAGTACGAGGTTTGGATCTCTTGGTGAAGTCGACAATGTATAGATCACCTCTACGGAAACCGGTAAAGACAATTTTTTGATTATCTTGACAAAACACTTGGCAATCTACTTTCGTGAATAACACATTAAAACCGAAGTCGGCAAGTCTAGATACGGAAAGAAGATTGTAGCCAAGGGATTCAACAAGCATGACGTTTTGAATGGAGCTATCATGGGATATGGCCACCTTACCAAGACTGAGTACCTTACCCTTGGAGTTGTCTCCAAAAGTTACATACCTTCGCGGTCCATGGTTTGGTGTGATCTCTTCAAACATCTCTCTATATTCGGTCATATGATTGGTGCATCCGCTATCGAGAATCCACTCTTTTCCTCCGGACATGTAATCCTTGAAGTTTGCCATGAGACTTAGATTCTTCATGATCTTCTCATGCTCGATGTCGAACAACTCATCTTCATCATAGTAGCCATGTTCCACATTGTCATCATCAAGTGGGAAATCCTTGTCATAAGGAACAAGAGATTCGTTAGAGTTGTGATAATGACAATGTTCAAACTTGTGAATTCGAATGGCTTCTGCAGTGATGTTGTTGATAGTTATGACATCTCCTTTAGCACGCATGAGGTCTCTAAACTCAAATAGATAGTCATCAAACTTGGGATCACTAGGCGTCATTTTGTGAAAGGCAATAGTTTTATGAAGAATTTCATCAAGATTACTCAATGAATAACTTGGATATCGTTTCTCCAAGTCGTTCCACAAAGTATAAGCACATTCAAATTTCTTCATTTGATTAAGCACAATTCTAGGCAATCCTCTAACGATAAGATTAACTGTTCTAAGATTGCATAGCATATCAATTTCCTCTTCGTGTGTGGGATGTAAAGGATCAGTGGGAGGTACATAGGGGTTCTTAACATACTTGCTTAATTGAAATTCGTTAAATAGCTCAAGCATCATATGTTTCCATTGACTATAGTACTCCCCATCAAGAATAGGCACTCTACAACTCAAACTCCCTATACTAGACACATCCATCTTCCTCCACAGTGATGAACCCGAAGCAATGGAGACCAAAACTCTGATACCAATTGTAGGATCACTAGAAGGGTGTCTAGAGGGGGGTGAATAGACTACTAGCAGGAATTTAAAACCTAATCTTTTCCCAAGTTAATTGGTTGGCAGATTTTAACAATTATAGCAAGTCTAACACACCCTACACATGCAAGTCAACAAGTACGACAGCGGAAAGTAAAGACATTGCACATGAAGTAAAGAGTTGAGATAGGGAGATCAAACGCATGAGGGACACGAAGATTTTTCCCGTGGTTCCGATAGGTGGTGCTATCGTACGTCCAAGTTTATGTAGTCTTCAACCCACGGAGGGTAACGTCGCGAGAGTCCAGGAAGGGCTCCACCCATAAGGGTCCACGAAGTAGCAACCTTGACTATTCCATAACGGCTTCCGTCCACGAAGGACTAGCCTCACTATGGGTAGATCTTCACGAAGTAGGCGATCTCCTTGCCCGTACAAACTTCTTGGTTCAACTCCACAACACAAAGTAGGAGGCTCCCAAGCGACACCTAACCAATCTAGGAGACACCACCCTCCAAAAGGTAATAGGCTCGGCAATGTCGATGAACTCCTTGCTCTTGTGCTTCAAGATGATAGAGTCCTCAACACACAATCACTCTCTCACAGATTTGGCTATGGTGGAAGAGATTGATTTGGTGGAAAGCAACTTGGGGAGGCTAGAGATCAAGATTCATATGGATGGAGTGGAATGGCTTGATCTCAACACAAGGGTAGGTGGCTCTCTCTTAGAAAATTGGATGGGGCAAGTATGGAATAGTTCTGAGTGCTTTTGTTTCGAGTGGGTGGTGGTGAAGGGGTATATATAGGCATCCCCAAAAATCCAACCGTTACACCTAAAGTGACCAACTTGGTGACACCGATGTGTGAATCTCGGTGGTACTGAAGTGACCAAAAGGCAGTAACTTTTGAATCTTGGTGAGACCGATATATAATTCTCGGTGGTACCGATTAGGTGACCAACGGTCAGCTTGCGCAACTCCGTGACATCGATTTTCACATCTCGGTGGTACCAATTCTTGACCATGGCTTACCAGAGTGTTGGTCCAGAAACTCGGTGGTACTGATTCACAATTCTCGGTGATACCGATTCTTGTGAATGGCTATCCAGAGAGTTGGTCCAAAAACTCGGTGAGACCGACTGGCAAAACTCGGTGGTACCGAAGACTGAAAATGGCTAAACAGAAAATTGGCAACTAAACTCGGTGGCACCGAAGTGGAATCGGTTGCACCGATGTGCTAGGGTTTGGCATGGGTCTGTCTGAGTTTGGGAATCGGTGGCACCGAGTGGGGAGTGTTGGTTGCACCGATTTTGGATATGTGACTTTGGACAGACTTTTGTGGAAGAGCTTGTGGGTGTTTTTGGTGACTATCTCTTGTGCACGTGGAGCATCTTGTTCACCAACAGTACCTTACCCCCTTTTAATAGTATTGGCTTTCCTATGGACTCAAAGTGATTTCTCACAAAGTAAAATGTAGAGTCCTCTTGCTTGAAGCTTTGCCAATCCATTTCCTTGCATCTTGGGGTATTTCCACAATCCTTTTGCCAACCCATCTCTCTTTATGGACTTTTATCTAAAATACACTAGGTAAAAGTATTAGTCCAAGAGACAATGTATGTTGTCATGAATTATCAAAACCACCAAGGGAGCATGTTGTGCTTTCATATATAAGTATTTCTCTCAGTGAGAACCAAGATTATCAAACCAATAGGAGTAGCACGCAACCCCCGTCTTCAGCGACTGCACACAAAGAAGCAAACACTTGCACCCAACGCAGGCAAGAGGGTTGTCAATCCCTATGGACTCGTTATTTGCAAGAAAATGAATTGTGTAGATGATAGTTGAATAAAGTAAATTGCAAAATAAAATAAAAGTAAATAAATCGCAGCAAGGTAATGAAAGCTTTTGTAAATATATAAGTGAATAGACCCGGGGGCCGTAGTGTTCTCTTGTGGCATCTCTCATGTAGTAGGCATACGGTGGGTGAACAAATTACTGTTGGGCAATTGATAGAAAAGCGCATAGTTATGCAATATTTATTCATGGCAATGATTATGTGTATATAGTTATCACATCCATAAGCAAACTGGCCGACTCCTGCCTGCACCTATTACTATTACTCCACGTCGAGAGCGCTTCTATGCTTGCCTCTCTAAGTATTAAGTTCATGACAAATAGAGTAATGCTTGGATAACAATGACATGATGTAGACAAAGAAAACTCAATCAATATGAATTAACACCGTCATTTTATGCTTAGTGGAAACAATACAAAGAAGTGTGTTGTCCTCTTCTGTCACTGGGATATAGAGCACCACCAGATTGAACCCACTACAATGCACCCCTCTCACTGAAGAAATATCAATCTAGTTGGCCAAACTATTTCAATAGATCGGAGAGATTTACGAAGCTATAATAATCATGGAAATAAGAATCATAATAGAATTCAGAGAAGACTCAAATCTTTTTCTTGAGTAATCTGAACATAAACCCACAATTCATCGGATCCCAACAAACGCACCGTACAAAGTGATTACATCTAATAGATCATCGCGAAGATGCCGTGAACTTTGTATTGAAGATCAAGAGAGAGAGATAGACATCTAGGTACTAACTACAGACCCATAGGTCTGTAGGGAACTACTCACACATCACCATGTGAGCAGCAAGGTTGATGTAGAGGCCCTCCGTGATCGACCCCACTCCGTCAGGGTACCAGAACAGGGCTCCAGATGGGCACACGGCAGAACAGAGACTTGCGGTGGTGAAGTGTTTCGGGAGGCTCTCTAGGGTTTTGGGGATTTCTTGGAATTTATAGGCTAGAGAGGGGCGTCGGTGGACGCCCGAGGGGGCCAGCACATAACAGGGCGCGGCTACCCCCTGTGCGCGCCCTGTTGTGTGGTCACTCCCTCATGCAGCCTCTGGTCTCCTCCCGAAGCTTCCAGGTCTTATTTTGGTCTAGAGAAAATCATAAAAAGGTTTTGGGGGCAATTGGGCTTCATTTAGTACTATAAACCTGAAAAGCGAAAAACATGTAGAAAACAACAACTAGCACTGGGCACTGGGTTAATAGGTGTAGGATCCAAAGTATGTTTAGAGGGGGGGGGGGTGATTAGGCTACTTGACCAAAATAAAATTCTAGCCTTTTCCCAATTTTAGATGTTGGCAAGTTTTAGCAAATATATCAAGTCAAGCACAACCTACACATGCAAGTCTAAGAGTATAGCAGCGGAAAGTAAAGGCATGCACATATAAGTAGAGGGAAGGGATAGGAGGATCAAACGCAATGGGGGACACGAAGATTTTTCCCGTCGTTCTGATAGGTGGTGCTATCATATGTTCACGTTGATGGAGACTTCATTCCACGGAGGGTCATGGTTGCGAGAGTCCACGAAGGGCTCCCCCCATAAGGGTCCACAAAGTAATTTCACAACTTACGTCCACGAAGGACTAGCCTCACTCGGGGTTGATCTTCACGAAGTAGGCGATCTCCTTGCCCTTAAAAACTTCTTAGTTCAACTCCACACACAAAAACGGAGGCTCCCAAGCGACACCTAACAAATCTAGGAGACACCACTCTCCGAAAGGTAATAAATGTGGTAAGAATGATGAACTGCTTGCTCTTGTGTTTCAAAAGATAGTCTCCACAACACACAATCACTCTCTCACAGATTTGTCTTGGTAGAAGAGGTTGATTGGGTGGAAAGCAACTTGGGGAGGCTAGAAATCAAGATTCATATGGTTGGAGTGGAAGATCTTGATCTCAACACGTGAGTAGGTGGTTCTCTCTCAGAAAATGGATGGGGCAAGTGTTGGTCTGTTCTGGGTGCTTCCTCCACGAATGAGAGGTAGGTGGAGGGGTATATATAGTCTTCTCCAAAAATCCAACCATTACAACATTATTGCCCAACTCGGTGAAACCGAAGCAAAAACTCGGTTGCACCGACTAGTGCAAAATGTGGCAACTTTTGGCGTTTCTGTGACACCGATATATAATTCTTGGTGGGTCCGATTTTGGCTGGCCTAGTCAGTTTGCTGTTTTGTTGTCACCGATTCCTAAAACTCAAAATTTTCGATTCTTAGAAATTGTTTAACCGAAAGTTGGTCACTGATTTTGGTTGCACCGAAATCAAACTTGGTGTCACCGAGAATCTAGGATTTGGCTCTAGATCTGTCTAGGGTGAAACTCGGTAAGGCTGATTTGGAAATATTGGTGGTACCAAATTTGAGTGTTAGCGTTTAGATAGAGTATTTTGTGGGAGAAGCATGAGTATTTTTGGTGGCTAACTCTAAGCACTTGAGCAACCTGATCATCATGGATACCTCATCGCCTTTTAATAGTATTGTCTTTCCTATGGACTCAAATGTGATTTCTCACAAAATGCAAAATGTAGAGTCTTAAAGCTTGTTGCCAATTGATGTTCCTTGCATCTAGGGGATCTCCACACATTCCTTTGCCAATCCATTCATTGAAGTTTTCCTGAGACATGCTTGATAAGATCATTATTCCAATGAAATGTATGTTGTTATTAATTACCAAAACCACCTAGGGATAAGTTGTGCTTTCAATATGTTAGTGTCAAAAATAATCTGAATTGGTAAATAAACACCCAAAAAGAATCCTAGAATGATAATATTATAGCATGGAACAATAAAAAATTATAGATACATTGGAGACGTATCTGCATCCCCAAGCTTAATTCCTGCTCGTCCTTGGGCAGGTGAATGATAAAAATAGAATTTTTGATGTGACATGCTACCCAACATGTAATCCATTGCAGGTATGATCATTGAGAAACGATGAATTAATAAACATCAACATAGTAATACTTATAAACAAAAGCAACATAACCATCAAGTTTCAAAATATACGATCCTTAAAGAATGTTCACCCACTATTCATTTTATCATATTAGAACGGCATGGCTCCGTCTTCACCACATAAATAAAAATGTCAAGCACCACTGTGTCAAGTCAGGCAATTGGATCGTACTTCTTAACGCGCTTCAACTTTTTATTACTCACGCAATATATGAGCGTGAACCATGGATATAGCATAATGGTGGAATATAATATGCTGGTAGGTTTCAAAGGGGTAGAAGTGGAGAAGAAAGCATCGCATCAAGTAGGCGTATTAACGGGCTATAGAGATGCCCATCAATAGATATCAATGCGAGGAGTAGGGATTGCCATGCAACGGATGCACTAGAGCTATAAGTGTATGAAAGCTCAAATGAAGCTAAGTAGTTGTGCATCCAACTTGCTTGCTCATGAAGACCTCGGGCATTTGAGGAAGCCCGTCATCGAAATATACAAGCCAAGTTCTATAATGAAAAATTCCCACTAGCATATGAAAGTGACAAAACAAGAGACTCTCTATATGAAGAACATGGTGCCACTTTGAGGCACGAGTGTGGAAAAAGAGGTAGTAGCACTGTCCCTTCTCTCTTTTCTCTCATTTATTTTTTTCTTTCCTTTTCCTTTTTTTCTTTTTCTTTCCTTCCTTCTTTTTTTCTTTCATTTTTCGTCCGGAGTCTCATCCCGACTTGTGGGGGAATCATTGTCTCCATCATCCTTTCCTCACTAGGACAGTGCTCTAATAATGATGAGCATCACACTTTTATTTACTTACAACTCAACATGAAAAACTATAGTATGACTCTATATGAATGCCTCTGGCAATGCACCAGGATGTGCAATGATCATGTGTAACATGTATAAAAAATGATGAACGGTGGCTTTGCCACAAATACTATGTCAACTTATATGATCATGCAAAGAAATATGACAATGAAAGTACTAGTCATATGATGTAACGGTGGAAGTTGCATGACAATATATCTCGGAATGTCTATGGAAATGCCATGATAGGTAGGTATGGTGGCTGTTTTGAGGAATTTATAATGAGGCTTATGTGCAACAGAGCGTATCATGTCACGGGGTTTGGATGCACCGGCGAAGATTGCACCGATCCTCGAGGTGAGAATGGGCAATGGACGGTACCGAAGAGGCTAGCAAATATGAGGTGGTGCGAGTGCGTACATCCATGGATTCACATTAGTCGTAAAGAACTCACATACTTATTGCAAGGTTTTATTAGCTCTCTCGAAGCAAAGTACTACTTGCATGCCCCTAAGGAGGAGGTTGGGAGGAGTTAACCATCGTGCGCCTCCGACTTAAACAACACTAGGATTTCAACAAGGAACAAGAATGCTCACACATCATCACCATGCCATAAAAAATATTTAGATGAACAGAAAGTTAACACCCTCTAATTCAAAATATTCTGATTAACCAATGATCATGCACTCATACCCTTTCACATTACCACATCAATATCATTAGCCCACAATTTCTCTTTTATGTGCTACATGTGGTTTTGATGATGCACTCATTGGATACCTATTATTTTTGGACTAGTCTTATAACCCATGAAAATTACTGTCACTATTTATTAACTCTCAAACAAATATAAGTGAAGAACGATAGTGCAATTATTTCTATAAAATTTGTATGCCACTGTGCTCTAAAAGATATATGTGAAGTACTAGAGCAAGTACTAAACTCAAAAGATACAGTGAAGCACAAAGAGTATTCTAATAAATCATGGTGATCTTGTGTCTCTCTCAAGTGGTGTGTCCAGCAAACAATGATTGTGGAATACTAAAGCAAAAGCAAACTAAAGCTAACGATGCTCCAAGCAAAACTAATATCATGTGATGAATAAAAATATAGCTCCAAGTGACATACCGATGGATTGAGACGAAAGAGGGGATGCCTTCCGGTGAGTCTTCCTAGAATATAACCTTGGGGTGCCTTGGGCATCCCCAAGCTCAGGCTCTTGCCGCTCCTTATTCCTTCATCCATCGTGATAGGACCCAAAACTTGAAAACTTCAGCACACAAAACTCAACAAAACCTTCGTGAGACCCGTTAGTATAGTAAACATATCAAATATTTAGGTACTGATATAAATTAATTCTTATTTCATTATTGCATAAGGTACTGTATTCTAACTTCTCCATGGCTTATACCCCCCGATACAATCCATGGCATCATCAAAACAGGCAAACTATGCAAGCAGAAATATAATCTGTTGAAAACAGAACAGTCTCTAAAGATCTGTAGAGAACCTATACTTCTGTAACTCTAAAAATTCTGAAAAATTAGGACAACCTGAAGAATTTTTATAGAAATACTGTGTAAAAATTTCAGATCAAAAGGATATCCAGTAAAGTCAGAGAAATTCTGCACTGGACGCTAATGTTTCTGTTTTTTGCACCGTATCAATTCTACTCATCATGTAAGTCATCCCAAAGGCTTTACTTGGCACAAACACTAATTTAAACATAAAAAACATAATCATTACAGAGTAAATAATCATGTTATCAAAAATCAAACATAAAGTATTGGGTTGTCTCCCAACAAGCTCTTTCTTTATAGCCATTAAGCTAGGCTTGGGATAATAATGATGCTCACATAAAAGACAAGAATTAAAGCACAAAGAGAGCATCATAAAACATGTGAGAAGCACGTTTAAGTCTAACATACTTCCTATGCATAGGCATTTTATAAGCAAACAGTTTATCAACACAAGGAGTGTCTAGCATATGCAAGTAGGAAGAATGAAGCATTAAGAATTTGAATATCAAGAGAGGTAAGTGAGTAACATGAAAATTTATATAACCATATTTGCCTCTCTCATAATAATTACATGTAGGATCATATTCAAATTCAACAATATAACTATCATGTAAAATATTTTCTCCATGATCCACATGCATAAAAGTTTTACAATCTTCCAAGTTAGTGGGATTAACATTAACTAAAGTCATGACCTCTCCAAAGCCACTTTTAGTTGCATTGCAAATATCATTATCAATAGTAGATTCATCATGACGCTTAGAATTATCAAGATCACAAGAAACATCATGATTATCACCCCAATCATGATCATTAGCACAATTGATATTCCTAGAATTTATACTAACAAAATTGCAATCATGCTTTTCATTCGAGGAACTATCGTGAATCACTTTCTAAATTCCACAATTTTAAGATTCACGATTTTCAAGCAAGACCTCATAAAGATAATCTAGTGCACTCAACTCACTAGAAATTGGTTCAACATAATCAGGTCTTTTGAAAAGATTAGCAAGTGGATGAGGATCCATTTATCTTATTTTTCTTGTTTTACTTTCTGTTTGTGTGTGACAAAAATAAAGATAACATAACTCGACAAGCAAGCAAATAGAAATATTTTTGTATTTTTGATTTTTTAGCAAGCAAAATATAATAGCAAATGAAAAGTAGAACACGTGAATGATAATTTGTGCGAAGGTACTTGATAGTAGGTTGGTGATACTCCCCGGCAATTGCGCCAGAAATCCTTCCTGATACTTGTGATCTGCGTTGGGTTTTCCTTGAAGAGGAACGGGTGATGCAACACAGTATAGAAACGTATTTCCCTCAGTGAGAACCAAGGATATCGAACCAATAGGAGTAGCACGCAATCCCCATCTTCAGCGACTGCACACAAAGAAGCAAACACTTGCACTCAACGCGGGCAAGTGGGTTGTCAATCCCCTTGGACTCATTATTTGCAAGCAAATGAAGTGTGTAGATGATAGTTGAATACAGTAAATTGCAAAAAAAAGAGTAAATAAATGGCAACAAGGTAATGAAAGCTTTTGTAAATATATAAGTGAATAGACCCGAGGGTCGTAGTATTCTCTAGTGACATCTCTCATGTAGTAGGCATACGGTGGGTAAACAAATTACTTTTGGGGCTATAATTTTTTGTATTATCCGAGGTGATTGGTACATCTCCAACGTATCTATAATTTTTTGTATTGCTTCATGCTATTATATTATCAATCTTATATCCTTTAGAGGCCATTTTATATAATTTCTGGTAATTAACCTGTTAATCTAGTGCCAAGTGTCAGTTCCAGTTTTTTGCCTATTTTTGTTTCGAAGGAAAACAATACCAAACGATGTCCAATTGAAGCAAAACTTTACAGTGATTTTTTCTGGACCAGAAGGGACCCTTGGAGCATCGGAGGGAGACCAGACGGCACACGAGAGGGCCACAAGCCCAGGCAGCGTGCCCCTAGAGAGGCACGTCGTGTGAGCTTGTGGGCCCCTCGTAGGCTCCCCTGGCCTAATTCCATTTCTAGAAATTATTACAAATCCCCAAAGCACCAGAAGTAGGCCCGAAACAATTTTTCCGCCATCGTAGAACTTTGTTCTTCCACGATCCCATCTGGAGGCCTCCGTCGGTACTCTGCCGGAGGGGGAATCAATCACGGAGGCTATCTTCATCAAACTTGCTGCCTCCATGTGGATGCATGAGTAGTTTGCCATAGACCTACAGGTCCATAGTGATTAGCTAGATGTCTCTCTCTCTCTCTCTCTTTGATCTTCACTACAATGTTCTCTTCGAAGAACTATCCGATGTAATCATCCTTAGCGGCGTGTTTGTTGGGACCGGATGAATTTTAGGTTTATGATCAGATATTCATTGAAAGTAATTGAGTCAAATCTGAACTTTATTATGTGTGATTGTTATAGCTATGTATGCTTTCCGATCTATGAGTTTACTTTGGCCAGGTAGATGAGTAGATCATCAGAGGGAGTGGTGCATAGTAGTGGGTTCAATCTTGCGGTGTCCTCACCTCGTGACAGAAGGGGTAGCAAGGCACGTATTTATATTGTTGCCACTAGGGATAAAACGATGGGGTCTGAACACATTGCTTGTCTTACTTTGTCTACATTATGTCATATTGCTTAAAGCGTTACTCTATTTGTCATGAACTTAATACCATATATGCATGCTGGATATTGGTCGATTAGTGGAGTAATAGTAGTAGATGCATAATAATTTCGGTCTACTTGTCACGGACATAATGCCTATGTATATGATCATGCCATGAATCACGTCATAACTATGCGCTTTTCTATCAGTTGCCCAATAGTAATTTGTCCACCCACCGTATGCTATGTTCTTGAGAGAGATGCCTCTAGTGAAAACTATGGCCCCTGGGTCGATCAAATATATTTACTAAAAACCTATTTACCTTGCTGCATTTATTTTCCTTTTATTTAATTATTTTTATATATTTATCTATCGACCACTATCAGATTTCATCCTTGCAATTAACGAGTACAAGGGGATTGACAACCCTCTTGCCCATGTTGGGTGCAAGTATTTTGTTCTTGTGTGTGAAGGTACATTTGGTGAGAGTTTGCGTGATCCTCCTATTGGTTCAATAAAGCTTGGTTCTTGCTGAGAGAAATACTTGTTGCTACTTTACTACATACATCCCTTCCTCATCGGGTAAAAAACCACCACATCTACATAAAGTAGCCAATGGATTGCTGACGCCATTGCGGGGGAGTATCATCAACCATACCACAGGTCCCTTCACACACATTATCACTTACTTGCTTTTATTTTCAGTTTTATAAAAATAAAAAATAAAAAATATCTTGCATGTTTACCCGCTTGAAACTGCTATCATGTCTGAGTTTGAGAAAGTTACTGCTGAAAATGGTAGTGAGGAAATGCCTAAATTAGTTAATCTTGATGAACCTCAGGACAATGAATCACCTCGTGTTATGGACACCAAAACTTTTTATGTTGGAAGTGGGAACATTATTGGAAAGAACATCATTTAGGAATTCTTTACATGTACATGGGCTATAGCAACAAATGAAATGTCTATCCTTAAAAGAACAAAAAGTTATACAAATTCTATTTGTACCCTCATAGTTAAACTGGAAGGAAATTTATTCACACTCACCCTTGTAATGACTATTCTTTGAGTTATCAAACTTTAGTGATCCTAAGGCAAAGAAACTTTCTACCATTATCCTCGTGAATGAATCTGAGTACATAATTCAAGAAGTTAGAGAAATCTTTGATCACTATGATATGAACTATGGGCATTGTCTAATAGATGAAGTTATCCATGATCATGAATTAATGCGTAGAATCATGGCTGAGAATCAGGAGGCTTACATGGAGAATGCTAAAAAGAAAGTCCCACCTTTACCCTTAATCCAACACCTATTTGATAGCACGAATGATTAGTACGCTTGGATCGTTAGTGGAAACTAGCAAGGATTTGATGAATATTCTTTTGAGTAAGTAAATATCCATTTAGAAGATCAACTCACCGTTACTTATAAAAGGTCCCTTGATGACCATGAAAACCCTATGGACATTAAGATCGATGAGTATAGTCATTTCAAATATCTGAGCTCCCTTGATAGAAAATCTCTTATCAATAAAAGAGAATTAGTGTGTAATGCTTATGAAGACGTCAAGTTTAAAAATGCCATAGATTGGGACAAGGAAAGCAAAACGTGAAACTATACATTGTGCCTAGCTAGGGGCATAAAACAATAGCGCTTGTTGGGAGGCAACCCAATGTTTATTTTATTTTCAACTTTTATATTCTATTTTTGTGTGATGACATGATTGCTGCTTATGTAATGATTGTATTTTTATCTTTTAATTAGTGTTTGTGCCAAGTAAATCCTTTGGGATGATTTGGTTGATAGTTGAATTGAGCGGTGCAAAAACAGAAAATTTTAAGCACAGTATTTTAATTTTGATTTTTTCCTCGAACGTGATAAATTCCTAAAAAATACATAGTATTCAGATACAAATTTCCCAGGTTTTCCTAAATGTTTAGAATGTTCGGAGTTACAGAAGTATAGTTTTAGTACAAATCATTACTGATTGTTCTGTTTTAGACAGAATCTGTTTTTACTTGCATAGTGTGCTTATTCTAATGATCTATGGATTGTATCGGAGGTTATAAGTAATGGGAAAGGTAGAATACAGTAGGTATTATGCAAGAAAAATAATGAATCTAATTATGATAGTACTTAAAGTATTTGATCTTATTATTATTGTGGGGACCCTGACTCATAAGTCAAAGTCACCGAATGCACGTGTGTTGGGGATATAACCCCATGGTGAGACCAGCCCAGGAGGGTCCGGGTTAGGAAGTTGGCGGCTTAAACAGTGAGGCCTTAAGCAGGCCAGAAGACTAAGACGAGCCTAGAGGTAATTTACCAGACGGGCCGGGCGGAGGCCCAGAGTCGGAAGGCAATGTGTGACCCAGAGGCATAAGCCGTCGGGAGATGGCTTGCCAGACAAGGCAAGGCGATTTAGAGATAAGGGCGGTTACTAGATGTAACCCAGCCCGGACTCTTGTAAGCCTAGGGCCTCGACCTGTGTATATAAAGGCGGGTTCCCTAGGAGGCTTAAGATACAAAACTTTTGATCGAGAGCTAGGTCAAGCGAATCCACTCCCTTGTAATCGATACCCAATCAATACAAGCACAAAGCAGGACGTAGGCGTTTACCTCTTTCGTCCCGATCAACCCCTTCGAGTTAACCGCCGTAGCAATGGCTTCACCCCTAAGTCCTTTCACTAGGACATCTCCCGTGACAAAACCACGACAGTTGGCGCCCACCGTGGGGCTGATGCGTGGTGGTTTGGAGTACTCGAAGGGCTCTCTCCCAGGGATTGAGGGATATGCCGTTGGCAGGATGACTCAGAGTCGCCGCAGCAAGCTCTACATCGACGACGCTGGTTGGGGCCCCGAGGCCGACTCAATCGAGTACGGGTACCAGGTCCCCTTCGGCGGAATTCACGTTTTCATCGGGAAGATTGGCGGATCTAAGCCTGGGCCGGACATCTGAACCAACCTCCTCGAGTCGGCCCGGCGCGCGCAACCCGCCCGGATCCAACCCGACCGGAAGCACGTCTTCGTCGGCTTCACACAAGGCGCGGAGCTTGCGGATAGTTCTGTGTCACGATAAGAAACCCTCGTCTGTTCGGAGGATGGATCTTCGAGCGGAGAGGCGGAGTCAATCTACCAGCTTCATAACGGCGGGCTTGGGGGCTATTTCGAGGGTGACAGTATTCCGGAGCCTTATGAGCCGCCGAGCCAAGCCGCCGTCTTCATGGCTGGATCGGCGCCGGCTTCTGGCAGCACGGCGGCCGGGATAGCGGCTCCCGGCGTGGCAGGGTCCAGGTCAGCCAGACCCCCGGCTCAAGTTTTGCTGGGTCTGATGAACGAGTTGACAACTCTGATGGGAACCGAGGTCACAACGGAAAATCAAGCAAGCCATAATGCGGAGATCACGAGACTGAAGGACCAGATGACCAGGGCCCAGGAGGATATCAATGTGATGCAGGCTCAGATGAATGCTGAGCCGGAGCGCGTGAGGGCTGAAGCTTTTCGCCTTAATCTGGATCAACAAGCCTCAGAAGCAGTTTTTCGGATGAGGCATCAGAACCGCCTGCCTGAGCAGTATGAGCCTAGAAATATTTTTAACACGCCGGGGGCAGGGCCGAACGCACCTCTGATCGTGACCCGAACGGCAGAAGTGCTTGGGAATAGGGCAGCGACTCAGCATCGGCAGCCAGACCCGCCCCGCGGGAACTAGACCCCGCCGCAGCGCTTTCTGACACCACCTGGTCATTATTCTAACCCGATGGAGAACATGATAGCAGCGGCGGCCAGGCTCAACGCGCTCCCTCTCACCGACGGAATACATTTCGCTGCAGAAGCACGGAACGCCATTGAGTTATTGCAGACAGCGGTGGCTCAACAGGAGAAGTATACTTAGAGCCGGAGTCGTGTGCACTCAACCCCCATCGCAAGCCGCAGTTATAGCCGGCGCTTGGAGTCGCCAGCGGTTTCTAGCAGCGAGCGACGTCGGAACCCGCCCCATGATGGCCCACCCGTTGTCAATGCTCAGGCGATCGTGGATAATGCCAGAGCTCAGCATGAGGCGGCGGCCGCGGCGGCTTACCAAGAGCCGCCCCCGGTAACCCCTTCAGCTTCAGTGGGAGCCGGAGTCACCTCCAGGGCTGTTGGAGTGCCATGTTTAGCACCAGCTCTACGGAACGAGCGCATGCCGAAGGATTTTAAGGGTCCGCGCAAAGTGCCTAACTATACAGCTGATCTACCTCCAGAAGCCTGGATCGAGAGTTATGAGCTACATGGAGATGTTGGACGTCAGCGATGCAGTCTGTGCTAAGTACTTCATCATGATGCTGGAAGGACCGGCCCGTACATGGTTATAGGGTCTGCCCCCTAATACCATTAATTCCTGGGCCGAGTTGAAGGCACGATTTATCAAGAATTTTCAAGGGACGTGCAAGCAGCCCATGACGATCATTGATTTGGATCATTGCGTGCAGCGTGAGGATGAGTCGGCCCATCATTGGGTCCGGCGGGTCTCAACCATTATCCACTTGTCTGATAACATCATGGCGGCTCAGGCGGTTCTGATTCTGGAGAAATATTTTCATTTTTTGCCCCGTAAGCAGAAGCTTGGGCGTCTCAAGCGCTCTTGCCAGGACATGGGTGAGCTCATGGCGGCTCTCACTAAATATGCAGATTCTGACAGCACGAAGGATCCTGGTTCTGATGATGAGAAATCCGCTAAGGGTAAAAAGAATGGCAACGATAAGGGTCAGCAGCAGAATGGGGCAGGAAATAACAACCCTAGTAATGGTGGTAAACGGAAGCATCCATATGGCGGGTCAGATCTGGTGGCCAACACCAACACTGGAAACAACCGCGGCAAGGGTAACGGTAAACCACCTTTCGGCAAAGGCAAGCCTTTTAACATGGAAGCAATGCTTAACGACCCCTGCCCGAAGCACAGTCTTCCCAACAAGCCATCCACTCATGCTTGGAAGGATTGTTATATCATGCGGGAGTTCCAGAATTTCAGCCTTAACCAGCATCATGGTAACGGCAATGGACCGCCCGACGGGTCAGGGTCCGGCTCTCATGGGTCAGGTTTTGGTGCAGGTGGCTCAAGCTCTGGTTATCAGGGTCAAGATAACCATGGAGGTCATAATCAACAGTCCGGTAATGGTGGTCAGCAGCAAAATAACCAATCAGGGTATCAGAGTAACCCGAAGCAGCTTAATGGAGGCCAGTACCACGTCTTCACCACAAGTCTTGATAAACGTGATTAGAAGGTGTGCAAGAGGGCGGTTCATGCAGCAATGCCGGCTCTTCCGCAATACCTAAAGTGGTCTGAGCACATCATATCATGGAGCAGGAAGGATCACCCGCCGCGAGTTGATAACCCGGGGCACTTGGCCCTTGTGGTGGCCCCTCAGGTAGGAGGCTACATGTTCACCAAGGTGCTGATGGACGGTGGCAGCAGCATCAACTTCTTATACTATGACACCTTTCGCCGGATGAATCTGACTGACAAAGATCTCAAGCCATCGTCCACAGTATTTCACGGCGTCGTACCTGGCAAGTCAGCTTATCCAGTAGGAAAAATTGCCCTTGAGGTAGCTTTTGGTGATGAGTTTAACTACAGGGTAGAGACCTTGTGGTTTGAAGTGGTTAAAATCAAAAGCCCATATCATGCTCTGTTTGGGCGGGCGGCTTATGCCAAGTTCATGGCTTGGGCATGTTATGTTTACTTACAGCTCAAGATGCCAGGTCTGAAGGGGACGATTATGGTTCACGGTGATCGGAAGATTGCTCTTGAGTGCGAGGAAAGCGATGCTGCGTACGTGGAGTCAAGTTGTGCTGAGGCGGAGCTCAAATTTTATAAAGACAATGTTAACCCGACGGATATGACCCCATTGAAGAAGCCCAGCACAGAGTCTGACCCGCCCCTGAAGTTTGTGGCAGAGGACACCAAGTAGGTGGATTTCGTTCCTGGCGACTCATCGCAACAGTTCACTATAGGGGCTAATATGGACCCCAAATAGGAAAGCACGCTCATTGAATTCATCCGTGAGAATCGGGACATCTTTGCATGTAAGCCTTCTGACATGCCTGGTGTACCGAGAGAATTCGCTGAGCACCACCTTAATGTGGATCCTAAATTTGAGCTGGTCAAGCAATTCCTCCGTTGTTTCAATGAAGAGCGGCGCAAAGCTATTGGGGAAGAGGTAGCCCGTCTCTTGGCAGCAGGGTTCATCGTGGAGGTTTTTCACCCGGAGTGGTTGGCTAACCCGGTGCTCGTCCTTAAGAAGAACGACACATGGTGGATGTGTGTGGATTACACAGATGTTAACAAGGCTTGTCCGGTTGATCCGTTTGCTCTCCCCCGTATCGACCAGATCATTGATGTAATGGCGGGTTGCGAGAGCTTGTGTTTCCTGGATGCTTATTCGGGTTATCATCAGATCAAGATGGTAGTTAAAGACCAAGAGAAGACATCTTTCATCACACCTTTTGGAGCTTTCTGCTACGTGTCCATACCTTTTGGACTCAAAAGTGCTCAGGCGACTTATCAACGCTGCGTACAGAACTGTCTTCATAGCCAGATCGGCGCAATGTTCATGCTTATGTGGACGATATTGTGGTCAAGTCAAGGAAGAAGGAGACTCTGCTGGACGATTTGAGGGAAACTTTTGATAACCTGCGGGTTTACAAAATGATGCTTAATCCAGCTAAGTGTGTTTTTGGTGTGCCTGCAGGCAAGCTCCTGGGATTTTTGGTCTCAGAGCAGGGCATTGAAGCTAACCTGGACAAAATAAAGGCCATCACCTCATTATCTAAGCCGGAGTGCATTAATGCTGTCCAGCGCTTGGCGGGTCGTATTGCTGCTTTAAGGCGGTTCATAAGCCGCCTGGGCGAGAAGGCCATCCCTTTGTATCAGATGATGAAGAAGACGAACGATTTTGTCTGGAGTGATGCGGCCAATGATGCGTTTGAGGCACTCAAAAAATAGTTGGTTGAGCCACCATTCTTGGCTGCTCCCGTGGAAAAAGAGCCATTGCTCCTGTACGTGGCGGCTAATAACAAGGCCGTGAGCGCTGCAGTTGTTGTGGAGCGCAAGGAGGTAGGCAAAGAGTACCCAGTCCAGAGGCCGGTTTATTATGTCAGCGAGGTTTTGACAGAGTCCAAACAAAGATACCCGCATTGGCAAAAGCTAGTGTTTGGGGTGTTCATGGCGAATCGCAAGCTAAAGCATTATTTCCTTGGACATCCAATCACGGTGGTCAGCTCTGCTCCTTTGGGGCATATTATTCAAAATAGAGAAGCCACCGACAGGATTGCTAAGTGGGCAATTGAGCTTGGGCCTCTTAATTTGAGGTATGTGCCTTGAACAGCTGTCAAGTCTCAAGCCCTGGTGGATTTCATCAATGACTGGACGGAGTGTCAAGCACCTGAGGAGAAGCCGGACAATACATATTGGACAATTCACTTTGATGGTTCCAGAGAGTTGGAAGGCTCAGGGGCTGGAGTTGTTTTGACTTCCCCTAGATGTGACAAATTTTGTTATGTATTAAGGTTAATGTTTCCTTGTACTAACAATGCAGCTGAGTATGAAGCTTTGCTTCATGGGCTTCGTGTGGCCAAGGAGATGAGTTTGAGCTGGGTCAGATGTTTAGGCGACTCGGACCTTGTGGCCCAACAAGTCTCAGGCACGTGGGATTCTAAAGACCCCCGTATGGCGGCTTATCGTCAGGCAGTAGATGTCATTGCTGGTCACTTTAAGGGTTATCAGGTGGATCACATTGATCGTCCAAAGAATGAGGCGGCTGATGCTTTATCACGGCTGGGATCTCAGCGTAAGCTGGTGCCGCCTAATGTGTTTCTGGATGTACTGCATCACCCGTCGGTCAAATTACCTTCTAAGGAGGATCTCGCTATACCTGACCCGGAAGGACAGTTGGTGGCGGCTCTTCGCGCTATTCCTGATTGGACATTGCCCTATTTGGCATATCTGACTAGTGGCAAGTTACCCGCAGATGAGACCTTGGCGCGGCAGATCATGAGGTGGTCTAAGTCCATGACTGTTGTCAATGGCGAGTTGCATAGGTGCAGCATGACTGGCGTTTTTCAACGATGTGTTTCTCCTGACGAGGGTCATGAAATCTTGCAAGAGATACATGCCGGCAATTGTGGTCATCACGCCGGGTCAAAATCCTTGGTGGCCAAAGCTTTTCGGCACGGTTTTTACTGGCTAACAGCTCATGCAGATGCGGAGGACTTGGTTAGCAGGTGTGACGGGTGTCAGAAATTTGGACGACGAGCCCATGTGCCGGCTCAAGAGTTGTAGATGATTCTGATCACCTGGCCGTTTGCGGTCTGGGGGCTCGATATGGTTGGGCCGTTCAAGAGATCTAAAGATAAGAAGACCCACCTTTTGGTGGCGGTTGACAAGTTTACTAAGTGGATTGAGGCGGAGCCGGTCAGAGGGTGCGATGCAGCAACAACAGTTCAGTTTGTCAAGAGGCTAATCTTTCATTTTGGTTACCCTCACAGTATCATTACTGACAATGGTACAAATCTGTCCAAGGGGGCTATGAAAGAGTTTTGTGAAAGTGAACACATCCGTCTAGATGTCTCCTCCGTGGCTCATCCACAGTCTAATGGTCAAGCAGAACGTGCTAACCAGGAAATTTTGAGAGGGATGAAACCCCGGCTTATGGTTCCTTTGGAACGAACACCGGGTTGTTGGGTGGAGGAGTTACCTTCAGTTCTTTGGAGCATCAGAACCATCCCCAACAGATCAACATGCTACGCGCCTTTCTTCATGGTTTATGGCGCAGAAGCTGTTCTCCCCAGTGATATCCGTCATGACTCGCCCAGGGTGGCGGCTTACGTGGAAACTGACAATGAGACGGCGCGTCCGGACGCATTGGACGCTTTGGATGAAGAGCGGGATCTTGCAGCCGCACAATTGGCGATTTATCAACAAGATCTGCGTCGCTATCATAGCCGCAGAGTGAAGACCCGGACGTTCCAAGAAGGCGACTTAGTGCTGCATCTGATTCAAGATCAGACAGATATGCATAAGTTATCTCCCCCTTGGGAAGGACCTTTTGTGATTAGCAAGAATCTCAACAATGGGTCATATTACCTCATTGATATACGGGAGAGTGGCAAGTCACGCACTTCCGGAGAAGAGACCAGCAGGCCGTGGAATATTGCTCATCTTCGGCCTTACTATACTTGAGTCATTGACTCTCATCAATGTACATACCTCTGTCATTGTATATACCTCTTTTCAATATAATAAAGTCGACATCCCCAAAATTCGGGGCCTCTGCCGTTTTCATGCAACAATTGTTGGTGCAAAGAGTTGATTGTTCATAAGGTCACTTGGGGGCTTCCAACCCACTAGGTTTAGCTTTCATACCCTCTTGACCGTCTTAAAAGCGATATTTGAGTTAAACCTGCCTGTTTGCAACTTGCTACTCCGCCAGGTGACCCGCCGAACGTTTGACAGTCAATCTTTTTCAAGACCCTGAACTTGTCAAAGTTAAAACGGTGGTTTATGTCACGTGAGAGCCGGCTTACAGAGAGCTAGGACAAACTCACCTGTTCGCTGTAGTCTCTCCGCTATGTGGCCCGTTCATACTCTTAACAGTCAATCTTTTTTAAGACCCTGAACTTGTTAAGGTTAAAATGACGGATTTATGTCACGTGAGAGCCAGCCTACAGGATTATAGGCGTTAATGCCTAGCTTCTTTGAAGCAAAAATCTTGAGTTTTCTCAAAAATATATATAAAGGGTTGATCTCTTTGGGGCTGCGCCTTTAAAGCCGCCTTATAGCAACTGAAAATATACACGTCTATGTTTTCTGTTTGTTGTTTTTGCAGGACTTTTTCATAAGGAGTTTATTCATCTTTGGATGACTATTCATTAGTCAAAGCATATGGTGTCATGACCCGCCAATGGGTCTTATTTCTATTTTTTTAAGATCATGGGGCACGGAGTTGTTAACTCGCCCAGGAGTATGGCCAGAAGCCGCCAGCACAGGATATAAGTTGATAAAATTCAAAATGTGCACGAAGGCACAACACAGGTGTCGTGGATTTGTCACGGCAAGATGTCCGGGTTAACGGACTTAGGTGTGAGGCAATCGCAACTATGTGGCGGCTTGAGAGGGGTTGGTCGGAATCGAGAGACGCGAGTTTACCCAGGTTCGGCCCCTCCTATGGAGGTAAAAGCCTACGTCCTGCTTGTCTTGTATTGATGATGATGACGATCTCGGTTACAAGGGTGCGGAATCGCTACCTCTAATCTCGAGAGTCTCTAATTTGTCTATCTCTAATCACTTGTCTATTGAGACCTGTCTATTGAGACGTCTCAAAAAACCTGACCCTCTTGGGGTGACCCGCCCCTCCTTATATAAGTTGAAGGGGCGGTTTACATGTAGAGTCTAAGTCGGATTGAGACTTAACTTATTATGACTTCCCATCGTGGGCTTCTCTTCATGGGCTTCTGAGTCCCGGGCTTCTTATCTCCGACGGGCGGCTTAACCGGGCGGCTTACAACCGGGAAGCTTACAACCGGGCGGCTTACGCCGGGCGGCTTAACCGGGCGGCTTACAACCAGGGCTTATCTTCAAGACTTATCTTCAGGGACTCATCTTCAGGGACTCGTCTCCGGGACTTAACTTACAGCTGGGTCATAATTGTCTGACGGGTCATAACTGTCTGCCAGGTTATAACTGTCACCGGGTCATAACTATCACCGGGTTATAACTGTCTCCCGGGTCATACCGCGGGGTATATCCCCGACAACAGGCAAGCAGTTTTAGCTAAGTCTATTACAAGGCTGCGCGGAGCCCAAAGTTCTGGATTAAAAGTTTTTTCACAATCATAACCCGGCCGGTAGTTTTTCCGGGTTAAACTTCATCCTGGGCCAACTCCTCGCCTAAGCTGCTATCGAGTCATCCTGCGCCGGATCTTCTGTCTCCTGGATTTGAAGGTTGTCCACATCCCAGTTGCAGTTGATCAAGGCCTGGAATTCAGCTTCATCATGCAAGATTGGAGACGGGTCAACATCATGGGCAAAGATGTGCTTACGACACTGAGGAGTCAGATCCACCGGCTCAAAAGTTGGCGCTCGAACTCGTGCATTGTTGTCGTCATAAGCCGCCTGATAAACCTTCAGATCAGCTTCTACGGCTAGTTGACTGGCTAATACTCGAGACGCTTTGAAGCAACGAGCATAGTCATCTTGCGTGAATTCTGACCCGTCATCCTTCAGCTGTGGGAATCCTCCAACCATCACTTCCGGGTTAAGCTCCGGTGCATAAGCCAAAGCCCGGCTCAAAGCAGCTATCGCGCCCTTACGGGTGGCTGATTTTTTCAATTCTTCAAACTGCTTGGGGATGGTTGAGAGGCATTTTAGCACGTCTTTGATGAGCTTTGGAGTACCCTTTTCACCCATAACTGCCTTGATGGTGAAAAGGCTTCCAGCATACAGCTGCTCAGTGAATGAATACAAAGTTTCAGCTTCAGCAAGCTGTCATATGGAAGGTTATGAGTTCGACGGCCTACAAACAATTCAATTGTATAAGTTGTCGAGCGGGTCTTTATAAGACTGTTTGAAAAGAATGCTCATAAGATAGTCAAAGGTACTTACCAAAGACAACTTCTGTCATCCGAGCCACATGCCGTTTAAGATTGGTCAGTTCTTCAGTCACAGGCTTCAGTTGGCCCTCGGCGTCTTCTGCACGTTTGGTCAAGGCGGCTTGTTCAGCTTCAGCAGATTGTTTATAGGCTTCAAAATCCTCCTTGATTTTTTCTAGCTCTGTTGAGGAGAGCCGCCATTTTGCGTCAGCTTCAGCTCGGGCATCTTGTTGAAGCGCCAGGTTTTTCCGCAGGTCAGTCAAGCTTGACTCGGCCTCATTTAAAGTCACCTGCGCAATAACAGTTGTTAAGTGAAAGTTTGCCAATCCTAAGCCGGTAGCACGATGCAATTGGGGGCAATGAAGAAATTTGTTACAAGTTTCAAGCACATTGCAAGCAATATCCTTGACACTTGGGGGCTAATGTATCTCAGTTCTATCAAGCCTATAAATAAGTAAACCCGGATCATCTTCAAGAAGATAAGCCGGCCCTTGGGGTCTATAGGCTCTACAATTTGCAGAACAGATGACTAGTTTTTCTTTACAAACGCAAAAGACCCTGCTATCTCAAGAGATAAGCCGGCCCTTGGGGGCTACGACTGGGATTCTTTCATATCAGCAAAATATGTACCGACTCATTATTTGCATAATGACCCGGCCCTTGGGGGCTACGACTGATGAAGTAAAATCTATGTGTTATGGAAGACCCGGCTTATCTTCAAGAAAATAAGCCGGCTCTTGGGGGCTACGTAAGCGCATACGGAATACAAGAAAGGTTGAGTACCTCATATTTTTTCTTCATCATGTCAGCTAAGTTGGCTTCCATGTCCCGGCTTGCGGAGAGGCCGCTTAGATATCTAGAGTGTAGCGCGTCAGCACTAAGTTTCTCAAGATTGGGAAGGTCAAGCTTAACCCTCTCCTTCTCAGGCGAAGGCGCCTCACCCTTACCAATATGCTTGGTCAGCACATTGGAAGGGGCTGGAGCTGTGTAAGCTGTTCCGGTGATGGTAACCTCCTCCTCACGAGAAGCGATATCCTCAGCTATTTACACAGGACTGGGCGGCTTAGGATCAGTTTCCGGATTAGCTTCAGTGATCACGACATCAGCATCCGCCGGCTCAGTAGGCTCGAGTATTTCATCATGAGTGCCCTGGTCAGCTTCGGAGGGCTCAAGTTGAATATCAAGAGGGCCAAGCTTCGGGTTCTCCGGCTCTGGGGCGTCAGGATTGGCAGATGACCTGCCTAATTTCCTCTTCTTGGCTTGGGCCCTGTGAACAAAGGATTTCAGGATAAGTTGTATGCAAGGATAAAAAAAGTTAGTAAACAACATTATATGCAAAGAAGAAAATTACCCTGGGTTGATAACAAGAGGAGGCAATTTTGAGGCGGTTGAGTCGCCAGACGAAGGAGGTGTTTCCTGAAAAGTTAAAGTTGGGCAATATGAGCAGTTTAATGCATGAGGCTAGCTTGCAAAAGAAATGAAAACAAAGTTATGAATTACCTCATTACGACGTTTCCGAGGAGCCGAAGCGTTGGGTAAGCCGGCCACTAGATCTTCAGAGCCGCCGCTCCGGGTCTGACGCCTGGAGTCATGTTGTTGTTTCTTCAAAAGAAAGTTGGGATCCAAGTGAGCAAGGGGGTGTGAAAACTTTACTTTCCGGATGACCCGCCGTATTTTCTCTCTTGGCAAAAGTTCTGAGTCGGAGGAGATGGTAGTTACCTCTGCTGCGCCGGCTTGGCTCATCTCCGCTTCACCCTGAGAGGAGTTAGCGTCAATAAGTTGCATGAAAAGAAGGCCAAGGGAATCAAGTTCTACCTCCGAGTCATCTAGCTCAAGCAGTTCCTGAGCTGACGGTTTCTTCTTACGAGCCGGAGCCCGGGTCTTAGTTGCCTTTGTCTTCTTCTTTGAAGTGGAAGTTGCTGTTATCCTCTTCTTCCAGAAAGGAGTGTCGGACTACATACATAAATACATTTGCAAAAAGATTAGATGAGGTGTGTGAAGTGCAGAATCTAAAGGAAAAGGAGTAAAGTTTAAAGGAAAAAGCCTTACTGTGGGAGCCGGGTTAAGAGCATAAAAGGGACTTAACCCCGTCTTGTTGCAGACCTCCTGAGTTTCTCCCAGCAATGACTTGACAATCAAGTTGTGATCCATGTCTGACAGTGGCGTCCGGTTGAAGCGCTGAGGGTCATTCACCTCACCAGTGTATTCACACATTAAGCCGCCTCACCGGCTTAACGATAAGATTCTGCAAGAAACCCAGCAGCGGGTTAGGTCAACGCCAGTTAATCCATTGGCTAACAAAGCCTTGATCTTTGAAAATGTTGGAGCGTATTGGGCGTGCTCTATGGCGAACAACCGTTCTGGGAGCTCAGTGGTGGTGCAGAGCCGGTAGGGACGATAATCCGGCAATGGATTTTCTTCTTCCGGGGAAGTGTCTCTGCAATAAAACCAGGTGCGGTTCCAGTCCTTGGGATGACTGGGTAGAGTGGCTGAGGGAAAATACACATCTCTCTGCCTTTGGATTGAAAAGCCTCCAAGCTCAAGACTCGGCCTGTCTGCTATTTCGGTCTGGCGGTTGATATAGAAGAAGTCTCTGAAGAGGTCAACAGCGGGTTCCTCTTGCAGATACGCCTCGCAGAACACTTGGAATTGGCACAAGTTGGTGACAGAGTTGGGGCCAATGTCTTGAGGGTGGAGTTTATAAAAGTGCAAAGTGTCCCGGAAAAACTTTGACCCGGGCGGTGAAAAGCCACGGAGAAGATGATCCGTAAATATAACCACCTCCCCTTCCTTGGGTTCGGGGGTGACCTCAGGGCCAGGAACCTGCCAATGAATGATGTCTTGAGCCGGTAAAACTCCCATGACTACGAAATCATTGAGTATATCCTCGGTAACCCCGGAGCCTACCCAATCGCGAGAAACGGGGGCTTTAGCCATGACGGCGGGTTAAACATTGTAGAAAGGCATGGAGATACGGCGGGTTAAGAACGCTACATGACCAAAACAGCTATGACTCTTAAGACGACGATGCTACTTGGCGGGTCATTATTAAGTTATGAGCCGCTATCGACTACAAGTATGAAGCGGATTATATTTTGCCAGGGAGAGCCGGCGGCGTGATGGTGGGTTAAATGGGCAAGTGAATATTGAAAATATTGCTAAGTGTGGACAAACAAGTTCCACCAACTACAGGTGCAGTTACAAGATCTACGGATGAAGATAAAAGGGAAAAAATTTCTAAACCTAAAACGTCAGTGGAAGAACAGGCAGTTGATACATGGATTCTAGTGAAGGAACGATTTACATTGAATATGGAATACATATTAAGCAGAGCACCGCGCGATTTGGCTAGCGTTTCGGAGCCTAAAGGCGTTTTCCTTTCCAATCCACGGTAAGTACTCCGACGAGCGGTGGAGTACTCGGAAGAACTCCGATGAACTAATGCAGATCTAAGAGATGAGGAGAATGGAACCTGGAAGATGCAGAGGGTGCGGGCGCGCGCCGGCGAGTTCTGGTCACAGTCTGGGTGATGCAGCGGTCTTGTTCAGGATGACGGCATGGTCTGGACGGTGCGGCGGAGCTTCGGTTGCGCGGGCGTCTGGAGGAAGAAGACGAGAGAAGCAGCAGCGGGGGAAAGTGAAAAGGATGGGACCCCCCGCGCCTATTTATAAGGGGAGATGGAACAACAATAGTCCAGCACGGGAATCGAGAGGTCAAGATGATGATTGACCAAGAAAACGCCTCGATTCTCGGGTTGACCAGTTAATGCTAAGATCCGTTGTGATGTCATTGAGATTTTTTGGATTTCCAGAGATGACGTCATTCATTTTACATGGCGGGTCATGAATATTTATTGCGGGTGACTACGAAGAACACAAGACTCGCCAACCAGAAGACTTGAAGATTGACATGAACAGGTTCAAATCAATCTGGGGCCTAATGTTGGGGATATAACCCCATGGTGCGACCCGCCCAGGAGGGGCCGGGTTGGGAAGTTGGCGGCTTAAACAGTGAGGCCTTAAGCAGGCCGGAAGACTAAGACGAGCCTGGAGGTAATTTACCAGACGGGCCGGGCGGAGGCCCAGAGCCGAAAGGCAATGTGTGACCCGAAGGCGTACGCCGCCGGGAGATGGATTGCCAGACAAGGCAAGGCGATTTAGAGATAAGGGTTGTTACTAGATGTAACCCCGCCCGGACTCTTGTAAGCCTAGGGCCTCGACCCGTGTATCTAAAGGTGGGTTCCCTGGGCGGCTTAAGATACAAAACCTTTGATCAAGAGCTAGGTCAAGCGAATCCGCTCCCTTGTAATCGATACCCAATCAATACAAGCACAAAGCAGGACGTAGGCTTTTACCTCTTTCGGGAGGGGCCAAACCTGGGTAAACCCGTGTCTTTCGTCCCGATCAACCCCTTCGAGTTAACCGCCGTAGCGATGGCTTCACCCCTAAGTCCTTTCACTAGGACATCTGCCGTAACAAAACCACGACAACATGTACAGTGATCCCAGGATCAAGGCTCACTGAACACACATAAACTGAATAATAAGAGTCTTACATCCATTACATACCATCTTACACAAATTATGACCATTATTGTCAAGTCTTACATAGATAGGGCTATGAAGGCCAAATACCAAACATAAACACGCAGAGGAAATCTTCAACAATAGCGTGGACCCATGCCATCTGCCTTAACCCTACATGCATTCTGACTGGGAAGCGGCCTAATTCGCATGCTCGTCACCAAGGTACTCTTCACCAAATTCCTGTTCTTCCATGCCTGGCTAATTAAATAACCAGGGACAAGCCAATGAGTACTTTTGAATGTACTCGCAAGCAACCCATGTTTGGAACAAGGTAATCATGCATGGTATAACAATAAGCAGGTAATTTTGCTGAAAGCTAGTTTTGAATGCAATATCATGTCCTAAAGTTTGTAAAATCATACATCATGAGGTTACAGATATCAATATAAATAGTGTTTGAACATCTCAAGTTCAATCATCTTATCAAGTCATCTGACTTAGCTCTAGTATCTCTCTTGCCACACACACCAAGTTTTGTAAAACAATGGACGTAGCTCAAGAGTGGTCATCCAACTGTCCTTGAACGTGGACACGGCTATTCAAATAATTTCACTCTCTGCAGAGGTTGCACACTTTACCCACAAGACTCGAGGAACTTCCGTGTCATCCACGACTCACGGTATATTACATACCAGTTGAATTCACTGCTTGCTGCCACCAATTTTGATTCTGAGATCAATGACTCTTGGTGCTGGAGACATGGGAAGGTCTCTGAGTACTCTGCCAAAAAATATTATGTTTTTGTACATCAGCCAATTGTGGCCAACCCTATTCTCTGCTGGATTTGGAAGAGCTATTGCACAATGTCAATCAAGATGTTTGCATGGTTAGTAATTATGGACAGGATAAACACAAAGGACATGATTCAACGTAGACATTGGAGAATCAATGATGGACCAGAATGTGTCCTTTGTCCCACCTTCACATTGGAAGATAGAAATCACCTTTTCTTCCAGTGCAACTTCAGTGCTCAGGTATGGAACTATCTTCATATTACCTGGATTGACAGCACTGACATGGTGCACATTGCTTATCAGGCAAGAAAGGAGTTTGACAAACCTTTCATTGCTGAAGTGGTTTTCTTGACATGGTGGAATATTTGGGAAGTGAGGAATGATAAGGCTTTCAGGCACATCAAACCATCTTTCGGGAAATGGAGAAGTGGTTTCATTCATGACATTACCCTCCTCACTCATAGAATCAAGAACAAATACAGAGATGCCCTCCTTAGATGGATTGATTTCCTGCCACCTTGAGCTACACACTTGTACTCTTTTTGTTTTAGTTTTAGTTTTCTTTCCCCTCTTTTGAGGACTTTTTGTACATATGCTACTTTGATTAATAAATTGTTGTGGGGTGTAAGCCCTGCAGTCTTCATGGTAAAAAAACACTAAACAAAGAGTCCACTCGTTGGTACACAACCCTCGTGATGTACATCACAAGTACCATCCAAGAGGGGACACAACGGTGTGCCCGGTGTCTGTGAAAACAGCCATAGTCATCCATCCAGGCACGACCCCGTATCGAGAGAGTGACTCGGCTCTCTCGCCACTAGTAATGCGTGCTCTCTGCTAGCATTGACCAAAGTAATCAACAAAGCCCCGTCCCATAAGGGGTAGTGTGGTCGTACATGTAAGGTTGGAGTAACGGTCGCAACTTAAACCAATCCCTTTTTGAAAACAACACACTCACCTGCCTCGGTACACCACTTCCTTATCAAGTGGTTACCTAGCTCAACTTCTCCCTCGGGCATTAGTGGCACCCGATGGGGTTTTCGAAAAATCTTCGGTAAAACATTTTGCTTTCCATCTCAATGCATATTCTCGTCGCTCTTGCGTAGCAACTACTTGCACCTATCTACTTCCCACCCACATAACTCTCAATAGAAAATAGAGTCATGCACAATGCAAGTATCAACGAAAAATGCATCGGAGACAACCCAACAAGGTGGTCAACATATCATCATGCTTTTCATGCAACAAGTAAAGTGCTATAATGCCATCCACAAAAATAGTTTCATCAACATGGTCAAAGGGTTGCTTGCCTAGCTCAGGAAAGTCTTCGGAGTCTTCGAAAGCTTCTGGTCCAACTTCTTCGTCAACAATGTAATCTATCTGTCGACACCATATTTTGGCATGGAAGAAAGCATTATTAAGATGGCTTCAATGGAAGAAGTGCTCTACATGAAAAAGTTCTGTAGTGTTGACATGAACATCTTTGAAGTTTGGGTCATCAACGTCCGATCTCATCTCGAAGGCCAAAACTGTGTTCAAAGTACTAAGATTTCATATTCAGAGTACTGTTCGGCCGATTAAGCCCCCAAGACTACCTCGTATGAAATTTTTTTTAACACGGATTGTCTTCGTCTCATCGAAACAATCGTATAAAAATCATCGCAAACCAAAGTCGTATGCAAAAGTTAGAGCCATCAGAGTGTGGCCCTACCACGAGACAAAATATGATGCGAGGGATCAGACAACTACCTAAGTGATATCTGATGGATCGTGCAAGCTGTTCGGCCCTCAAGACAGCCTCGAAAGGAAAAACTTACAGCACGAAAAAGTTTCGTCTCGTCGAGCCGATCGATTTTGATATAGTAGTCGTCCCAATCCAAGGTCGTATGCAACCTGGAAAGAAAACTAAGATCCGGCTGAAGTTTCACTCGGGAAATCCGAGTTAGACTGGAATTAGGACTCTAGGGCGTGAATTAATGTAACTTTTTGTAAGGAAAGCCTAGACGAGCCCTTTACTTGTATGGGAAGTCCATCCGCCTCCTATATATAGTGGAGGTGATGGCCGATTGAAACAACACACAATGGACAAACCAATCTATCATATTTTACTTTTAACTTTATCCCTCTCCCTTGTTCTTCTTCTTACTCGTTCTTTGTTCGTTCTTCGCTTGGAGGGCAGCGATCCATGAGGTCCTAGGGGCGGTCAGGCCGACCTAGGGCAGCCCATAGCCACCGCGCGGCCTGACGGGGTCCCTCATGGGCGTGTGGGGTTTCGGGTCATCAAAAGTACCAGCCGGACTGCCTGCTCACCGCGCTTCTGGATGGGTCTCCTTTGACGTGAGCTGCGGTGCATCACCCCCGGTGTGGGATCACTAGAAAAGACGTCTAGAGGGCGGGTGAATAGACTAATTGACAAGTAAAAACCTAACCTTTTCCCAAGTTAATTGGTTAGAAGATTTTAGCGATTCTAACAAGTCTAATGCACCCTAGACATGCTAGTCAACAAGTATGGCAGCGGAAAGTAAAGACAAGCATATGTAAGAGAGTAGAGGTAGGAAGATGAAACGCAATTGGAGACGCGAAGATTTTTCCCGTGGTTCCGATAGGTGGTGCTATCGTACGTCCACGCTGATGGAGACTTCAACCCACGGAGGGTAGCGGTCGAGAGAGTCCATGGAGGTCTCCACCCATTAGGGTCCACGAAGTAGCAACCTCGTCTATTCCATCACGACTTCCGTCCATGAAGGACTAGTGTTGACACCAGATTTTGACACGAAAAAAACATGATTAATATGGATTCAAATGAAGAAGTGCTCTACATGAAAAAGTTTCATAGTATTGATACGAACATCTTTGAAGTTTAGGCCATCGCTGTCCGATCTCATCTCGAAGGCCGAAACTATGTTCAAAGTACTGAAATTTCATATTCAGAGTACTATTCGGTCGATTAAGTCCCTAAGAACACCTCGTATGAGAAAATATTCAACACGGATTGTCTTCGTCTCGTCGAAACGATCGATTTTGATATCAAAATTATCTCAATCCGAGTTCGTATGCAAAATTTAGAGCTATTGTAGTGCAGCCCTATCACGAGGCAGATACTGATGCGAGGGATCAGACACTCACCGAGGTGATGTCTGATGGGTTGCGTAAGCTATTCGGCCCTCAAGACGGCCTCTAATGGAAGACCTTACAACATGAAAAAGTTTCTTCTTGTCGAAGCAGTCAACTTTGCTTTTGGAGTCATCGTCATCTGAGATAGTATGCAACCTGCAGAAACGATACAAGATTTGAATAGTCCAGTAAGCTGCAAAACCGAGTCCGACTAGAAGTTGAAGATAGCCTCGTAAAGTGTTCAAGATGGCTTCGGTTGGAAAAGTGATCAACAGAAGAATTGTTTGTCTCATCAAAACAATTGATTTTTATATAAATATCATTTCAATCGAAGGGCATATGCAGATTCTGGGGCCCGCGCAAGGAGCAAGACAGAAGTTTGGGCCAGATTCGGGCTGAATCCGAGTTTAACTAGAACTAGGACTCTAGGACGTGATTTGGTGTAATTTTATTGTAATGAAAACCTAGATGAATCATTTGCTTGTACGGGAAGTCCAGCCACCTCTTATATATATTGGAGGTGATGGCCGATTGAAACAACACACAATCGAATAAGTCAATCTATACCACTTTTTCATCTACGTTTTATCTCTCCATCGTTTTTCTCTCTCGTTCTTCGCCGTTCCTTGAGTTTGAGAGCTGCAAATCCCGAGGCTCTAGGGGCGAGCGAATCGACCTAGAGCAGCCCATAGCCACCGCACTCCCTGACGGGGTCACTCCCGGGCGTGCGGGGTTTCAGGTCTGCAAAAGTGTCCGCCGGCTGTCTTGCGTATCGCGCTGCCGGACGGACCTCCTTCGACGTGAGCTGCGGTGCATCACCCCCGGCGTCGAGGGTACACGGTGACGTGTTCGTGTGTCAACACACTTTTTGGCAACTCCGCTGGGGAACAAAGATCAATCATCATCATCAACCATCATGTCTGATCTTCCCAAGCCATCCGAGGTAGACGCCGATAACATCATTAAGCCCAAGCTTGATGAACTATTGGCTGATCATCGCCAAGCTTATGAGGATTACAAGAAGGTGCGCGAAGAGAAGGAGTTGCAGGAGTTCCTTGGAAACTTCAAGAAGGATTGCCAAGGCAATATCACTCCGATTGGAGAAATCAAGTTCCCTCCTCTTCAAACCGAGCAGGTTAAACCCCCTGTGAGTACTACCTTTTCTCCTGAGCAATGGGATGAGATTGAGAGTCATATTGCTGATGGTAACAATCTGGTCTATCAATCCTTTTTAGAGAATACTAATGCTCAGAATAATATGCCTCAATCATCTACTCGTAATATTGGTGTACCTACTAGCGTAGAAAGCCCTAATCTGTCTTTACCTATTTCATCGGCGCCTCCCATGCCGATGAATAATTATCCTACTCAAACAAATCAGATTGTGGCCGCACCCATTAGTCCTCTCATGAGCATACCAAGTTCGGTCGCAACGCCGAACCAAGCATTACATGTAGGTGCAAACGCTGCTAGACCACTACCGAACTATGGTTCGACATACGTGTAACAGTTCCTACCTGCAGCTAGTAATCCCACTCCTGCTATGCCACTGCAGCAAACTTCATCGTCTACTACGGACGATGCTCTAGCTAATTTTAGAGAGGATATGGCTAAGATGTTTCGGGAAAAATTTGGTGTTGAGTTACCTAGGAATCGGATTTACCAAAAACCGTATCCTGAATACTTTGATGCAATCCAGTGCCCTCCGGCATATAAAATTCCAGATTTTGTTAAATTCAATGGAGAGGGCACAAAAACCACATGGGAGCATGTTTGTCAATACTTAGCACAGTTAGGGGAAGCAGGTTCGCTCAATGAATTGAAAGTGCGTTTATTTCCTTTATCATTGACTGGCACCGCATTTTCATGGTTTTGTTCTTTACCACATGGTTCTATCCGTGTGTGGTCACAGCTAGAACAGAAATTTCATGATCACTTCTATAGCGGCGACAATGAACTTAAGTTGTCACATCTTACATCGGGTAAGCAGAAGCATGATGAATCGGTCTCCGATTACGTCAAGATATTTAGAGATACAAAAAACCGGTGTGATAGTTTGGTGATAACCGAGAGAGACTTGGCAGATCTTGTGCTTAATGGTTTGAGAACTCACATAAGAGAAAAGTTAGAAGGCTATGAGTTTTTAAGTATCAACCAAGTCTTGCAAAAAGCTTTGGCTCACGAAAGCAGAAGCAAAGATCTTAAAGAAGTGCATAGATATAAAACTGATCGTCCAAAGATGAATATGGTTGAATATGATAGTGACCATCACTCGGACGATGAGGGTGATATTTATGCTACTGAATTTGTTTGGCCATCAAAGGCCAAACCATTTACTTGCAATGATCCGAAACCGATTCATAAGAATCGTGATGAAGAGATGAAGTTTACTTTTAACATTGCTAAGTGTGATAAAATATTTGATGCTTTGTTGCAAGCTAAGATTACCAGAATATCGCATACTTTACCACCGTTTGAAGAGATGAAATGGCGTGCTTATTGCAAGTATCATAATTCTTTTTCTCATGCTACTAATGATTGCAATGTTTTTTGACGACAGATACAATCGGCCATTAATGATGGACGATTGAACTTTTCTGAGATGCAAGTTGATAAACAACCCTTTCCTATGAACACCATGGATATAGAGGGGAAGAAGCTTCTCATTCGGCCAGAGGTAGCCGAATCTGCTAATAAGTCCAATGTTGTCATAGGTGAGCCCAAGAAAAACAAGGAGGACAACAAGGTCTTGGGGAGGCAGGTTGTGCTTGACAAGCAGCCCGATGGCAAAGAAGTAATCAAAATCACCATCAAGAATCCTACACTCAGGGGGCAACCACAGGTGCAAGAAAACACTCATGTCAAATTTGTTAAGCCCAAGAGTCCAGAAGTTGGCAGGTGGAAGACAAATGAAGCCAAGGTGCAGCGCATGCGGATCAAGCCAACTTTTGACATGTTGCTGTCTAAGTATGCCAATCAGTCGGTCGGTTCTAGCTCCAGTGGGACATCACATTTGAAGCGTTCAAGGTCACCATCAGCTGATATGCAGCGACAACCTGTTTGGGAACGACTCGACTACTCATATAAGGGCTGACTAAACTTTGGTGGATATCAGTCGGCTGGTCAAAATATGCAACCGAGTGGAAACTATTCGAGTGTAAGAATGCACCCAGGCAGAAGCTATCTGAGTGAAAGAATGCAGCTGAGTGGATTCCATCCGAGTAAAAAGGTGCGCCCGAGTGGAAATTTCATGCATCAGGAAAATCAAAGAGAATGGCGTATTAAGTCACCGAATGTTGCAACAACTGAGTTAGGAAAAGGCAAGGGAAATATCAATACCGACACACTCATCTTGGGCACGAAAACATTCCCTATACAACAGCCGATTATGCATAGCAATCCGACTGGGTCGATACTTGCTATCGCTCCAAAACACTCGGCTAATGATCATGAAGCAAGCACCAGCAAAGCAAAGTCAAGAGATCCTAAATACACTCAGCCAAAGTGGTGTCCTCCAAGGCTAACAAAAACACAGAAAAGGAAACTACAAAGGTTAAGGAATCAAGAGATGGCGGAGCAAGAGGTCGAGAAGCAAATAGATAAGTTGTTTAATGACACTCGGCCCATGGTACCTACAAAACAAGTGTGGAAGCCCAAACAAATGCAAGATGTCGCGACCTCTACATCTATCACAACAGCAACTACAACACCAAAAGAGGACGATGTAGCTATGACATCGTCTCAGTCACCTATTACTTCTACTTCACTCGGACAGATTTCAGATTCTGTGGATGCACCCAAGGAGGAAGATGATATGTTGGACTATGAGTCTACATCGGCCCATGAAGGTATGGATATCAATATGGTGTATTACTTACCCGCTGAGTTTCGTGCTGTAGATGAAGAAGGAGAAGTGGCTCAACTAGATTTTGGCCCTAAAAATGCAATATTCGAAAAGCCAAAAGAACCAGTGACACACTTGAAACCGTTGTACCTAAGAGGTCACATTAACGGATCACCACTCACTCGGATGCTTGTTGATGGTGGTGCCGTGGTGAATCTTATGCCCTATTCGGTCTTCAAGAAATTGGGCTTGCCTCATGAAGAGTTGATAAAGACCAATATGGTGCTTAATGGATTTGAAGGCAAAGAGAAAACTGAAGCCAAAGGGGTGATGTATGTGGAGCTTACCGTCGGAAGCAAAACTTTGGCTACTGCATTCTTTGTCGCCGAGGTGCAAGGTAACTACAATGTTATTCTAGGCCGCGATTGGGTTCATGCAAACCAGTGTGTGCCATCTACTATGCACCAGTTGTTAATCCAGTGGGTCGATGATGAAGTGGAAGTCATTCATGCGGATAATTCGGCTTGTGTTGCTTTGGCCGATGCATCGGTGGATTGGCAACATCCAAATGCTACTTGCTTGACGGGGCGCGGCCTATCAGAGTTTGATTTTCTCACCGCTACAAAGAATGGTTTTGTGCCCATTTCTTTAAAGCCGGTTGGTGGCAATCGGCTCCAAAACATAATGTATTTAAATGGATCCTAATTCTAAGTGGTTGCAAAAGATACTTATAGAATATCGGTCCAATGAGAACGATATGTATGAGTCCATAGAGGAGTTAGATGATATGGCTAAACTTGGACAGGGTTTCACGTCGGCTGATCCATTAGAAGAGATAGATATAGGAGATGGTTCAATTCCTAGGCCGACATATGTAAACGAAAATTTAAAAGCGAATCATAAAACTAAGTTGATCGAGTTGTTGAAAGAATATGTTTGCTGCTTTGCATGGGAATATCATGAGATGCCAGGTTTAAGCCGAGAGCTAGTGGAGCATCGGTTACATATAAAGGCCGGTTTTAGACCTTACAAGCAATCGGCCCGAAAGTTTAATCCAAAAACATATGACCGAATCAAGGAAGAGATCGGTCGTTTGCTCAAAGCTAATTTTATTAGACCTTGCAGGTATGCCGAGTGGATTTCTAACATTGTACCCGTAGAGAAGAAAGGCTCCGGCAAGTTGAGGGTGTGCATTGATTTCAGGGATTTGAATAGAGCTACACCCAAAGATGAGTATCCCATGCCCATAGCTGATATGCTTATTAATCATGCTTCTGGACATAAGGTCATTAGTTTTCTTGATGGTAATGCGGGGTATAACCAGATTTTTATGGCCGAAGAAGACATGGCCAAAATAGCTTTTCAGTGCCCCGATTTCCTCGGTTTATTTGAGTGGACGGTGATAACTTTTGGGTTAAAAAATGCTGGTGCTACGTATCAAAGGGCTATGAATTTGATTTTTCATGATTTACTCGATGTTGTACTTGAGGTTTATATTGATGATATTGTTGTCAAATCGGATGCTTTTGAATCTCATCTAGCCGATTTGCGTTTAGCCTTTGAAAGAATGAAAAAGTATGGTTTGAAAATGAATCCTTTGAAATGTGCATTCGGCGTGTCAGCTTGCAAGTTTTTGGGTTTCATTATTCTTGAAAATGGCATAGAGATTGATCCCAAAAAGATAGAAGCTATACAAAAAGTGGAAGCTCCAACATGCAAAAGAGATATGCAAAAATTCCTTGGCAAGGTCATTTATTTGAGGAGATTCATAGCCAACTTGTCAGGGAAAGTTGATGCATTCACTCACATCCTTCGGTTAAAGAACGATGCCAATTTTACTTGGGGGGCAAAACAGCAAGAAGCAATTGATACGATCAAGAATTATTTGTGCACTCCTCCAGTGATGAAAGCACCCAAGAATAGGGAGCCATTTAAGCTTTACATTGTAGCAGAGGAATGTGTTATTGGTGCTGTTTTAACTCAAGAGACCGAAGGAAAAGAGCATGCCATTACATATCTGAGCTGACGTTTATTGGACGCCGAGACAAGGTATACATTTATTGAAAAATTATGCCTGTGTTTATATTATGCTTGCACAAAACTGAGACATTACCTAGTGCCGAGTGCTTGCATAGTAGCTTGTCAAACCGGTGTCATTAAATACATGTTGCATAGACCAATTCTTAGTGGTAGAATTGGTAAATGGGCTTATGCTTTAGTTGAATATGATTTGGCCTATGAATCTCTAAAATCTATGAGAGGCCAAATAGTTGCTAATTTTATTGTTGAGCATCGGATTCATGACAAGCATAGTGTTGATATAAATATAGTCTCGTTAGTACCATGGAGATTGTATTTTGATGGTTCGGTTTGTAGCAATGGCCAAGGTGTTGGTGTTGTTTATATATCTCCTCATGGTGCTGTTTTTGAAGCCTCGTGTCGCTTAGAATATTTCTGCACAAATAATCAGGCCGAATATGAAGCATTGTTATTCGGTCTAGAGATGCTGCTGGTTATAGGTGCTACACATATTGAGGCTTTTGGTGATTCATTATTAGTAGTATGACAAATAGCCAGAGTTTTTCAATGTTTTGACGAATCACTTAATGTTTATCTTGATAAATGTCTAGATATAATTTCTACTTTGGATTCTTTTAGCATTGCTCATATATCTAGACATGACAATTGGAGAGCAAATGATTTGGCACAACAAGCATCCGGCTATCATGTTGATCATGGCATGTTTCATATTTCTCAAAAGCCGATGTTTAGCTTTGCCAGTATGGGAGAGGCCGAACCGGAACCCTCCACTTTGGCTGCTAACAAAGAGTCTAGTGCAGGTGAAAATCTAGACTGGAGGAAACCCATTATTGATTACCTGCGTGATCCGGGTACAAGGGTGGACAGGGCTGTTCGGCGCATGGCTTTCAAATATACAATGAGAGATAATGACCTTTATCGCCGAACAGTTGATGCTATTCTTTTGAAGTGCCTGGACGAAGACCAAGCTAGAGTTGCCATGGGAGAGGTAGATGAAGGTATTTGTGGAACTCATCAGTCGGCTCCCAAGATGAAGTGGCTATTGCAACGTGCTGGGTTTTATTGGCCAACGATGATTAATGATTGCTTCAGATATTATAAAGGATGTGAAGCTTGTCAAAAGTTTGGTGATATTCAATTGGTTCCTGCTGCCATGTTACATCCTATTATCAAACCGTGGCCTTTTAGGGGGTGGGGTTTAGACTTCATTGGAGAAATTCATCCATCTTCCTCAAAGGGGCATCGGTTCGTGTTGGTGGCAACAGATCATTTCACTAAATGGTCTGAAGCAGTACCTCTCAAGAACATGACACATACGGAGGTAATTCAATTCATAACCGAGCACATTATTCATAGATTCGGTATTCCTCAAACATTAACTATAGATCAAGGTTCATCTTTCATGTCACATCAAGTTAGAGAATTTCCCGAATCTTATAAGATAAAGTTGCTCAATTCCTCTCCGTATTATGCCCAAGCTAATGGACAAGCTGAGTCTAGCAATAAAATATTAATCAAGCTCATCAATAAGAAGATTGAGGATAATCCAAGGAAATGGCATGAGCTGTTGTCTGAAGCTTTGTGGGCACATAGAATCTCAAAGCACGGTGCTACAAAGGTAACCCCTTATGAACTAGTATATGGCCAGGAGGCCATTTTACCAGTGGAAGTGAATTTGAGTGCTTTGAGAATAGCCAAACAAAATGATTTATCAGCCGTGGACTTTTATAACTTGATGATGGACAATATTAATGAAGTTGCCGATAAACGTTTGGCTGCTTTAAAGGCCATAGAAAGAGACAAGTTAAGGGTAGCAATAGCTTATAACAAAAAGGTCAAGTTGAAGAATTTTCAAGTTGGCGATCTCGTACGGAAAGTGATCCTGTCGATTGGTTTAAGAGATAGAAAATTCGGGAAATGGTCTCCAAACTGGGAAGGTCCTTTTAAGATTGCAAGAGTAGTTCCTGGAAACTCATATTTGGTGGAATCAATTCAAGGGACAATGTTACCCCGGGCTCTCAATGGCAAATATTTGAAAAAATACCACCCGAGTGTGTGGCAAGAAGCCTAAGTAGGCAATGGCCGATATACAGTTATCGCCCTTAGCATAAAAATGGCCGATACATAATTATCGCCCTAATAAATACAAATGGCCGGTGGAGTATTGACATCGTCCATAGAACAATTACATTACAGATTATTTTTTCGGCATATAAGCTTTGCTGAAAAACAGGGGGGCATGTGTTTACACCAGATTTTGACACGAAGAAAACATGATTAAGATGGATTCAAATCACGAAGTGCTCTACATGAAAAGGTTTCATAGTATTGATACGAACATCTTTGAAGTTCGGGCCATCGCTGTCTGATCTCATCTCGAAGGCTAAAACTGTGTTCAAAGTACTGAAATTTCATATTCAGAGTACTATTCGGCCGATTAAGCCCCCAAGACCACCTCGTATGAGAAAATATTCAACACGGATTGTCTTCGTCTTGTCGAAACGATTGATTTTGATATCAAAATTATCTGAATCCGAGTTCGTATGCAAAAGTTAGAGTCATTGCAATGCAGCCCTATCATGAGGCAGAAAATGACGCGAGGGATCAGACACTCACCGAGGTGATGTCTGATGAGTTGCGTAAGCTATTGGGCCCTCAAGACGGCCTCGAATGGAAAAACTTACAACATGAAAAAGTTTCTTCTCGTCGAATTGGTCAACTTTGATTTTGGAGTCATCGGCATCTGAGATAGTATGCAACCTGCAGAAACGATACAAGATTCGAATAGTCCAGTCAGCTGCAAAACCGAGTCCGATTAGAAGTTGAAGATGGCCTCGTAAAGTGTTCAAGATGGCTTCGGTTGAAAAAGTGATCAACAGAAGAATTTTTCGTCTCGTCGAAAAGATTGATTTTGATATAAATATCATCTCAATCGAAGGTCATATGCAGATTCTGCGACCCGCGCAAGGAGCAAGACAGAAGTTTGGGCCAGATTCGGGCTGAATCCGAGTTTAACTAGAACTAGGACTCTAGGACGTGATTTGGTGTAATTTTCTTGTAAGGAAAACCTAGATGAATCCTTTGCTTGTACGGGAAGTCCAGCCGCCTCTTATATATATTGGAGGTAACGGCCGATTAAAAGAACACACAATCGAACAAATCAATCTATACCACTTTTTCGACTACGTTTTATCTGTCCATCATTTTTCTCTAACGTACTACGCTGTTCCTCGAGTTTGAGAGCTGCGAATCCCGAGGCTCTTGGGGCGAGCGGATCGACCTAGAGCAGCCCATATCCGCCGCACTCCCTGACGGGCTCCCTCCCGGGCGTGCGGGGTTTTGGGTCTGCAAAATCGTCCGCCGGCTGTCTTGCGTATCGCGTTGCCGGACGGACCTCCTTCGACGTGAGCTGCGGTGCATCACCCGCGGCGTCGAGGGTACACGGTGACATGTTCGTGTGTCAATAACTAGCCTCACTATGGGTAGATCTTCACGAAGTAGGCGATCTCCTTGCCCATACAAACTTCTTGGTTCAGCTCCACAATCACGAAGAAGGAGGCTCCCAAGCAACACCTAACCAATCTAGGAGGCACCACCCTCCAAAAGGTAATAGATGTGGTAGTATGATGAACTCCTTGCTCTTGTGCTTCAAAAGATAGTCTCCTCAACACTCAATCACTCTCTCACAGGTTATCCTTTCCGACCGATCTAACCTAGAGTTCATACTAAAATAACACCAAGTTATCCTTTCCGATCGATATATCCAAGAGTTCGTACTAAAATAACATCATATGATATGCATCAACCAACTCTAATCTCACCTAAATACTCCAATGTCATCACAAGTATCCATGAGTTAATTATACGATACGCATCAAACAATTTCAGATTCAAAATACTCAATCCAACACAAAGAACCTTAAAGAGTGCCCCAAGATTTCTACCGGAGAAAGTAGGACGAAAACATGCATCAACCCTATGCATAGATTACCCCAATGTCACCTCGGGAATCCGCGAGTTGAGTGCCAAGACATAGATCAAGTGCTCTCAAATCCATAAAAGTATTCAATCCGGTAATAACGAAATCTCAAAGGGAAAACTCAATTCATCACAACAAGATAGAGAGGGGAAAACACCATACGATTCAACTATATTAACAAAGCCCAAGATACATCAAGATCATGCCAAATCAAGAACAAGAGATAGAGAGAGATTAAACACATAGCTACTGGTACAAACTCTCAGCCCCGAGGGTGGACTACTCCCTCCTCATCATGGAGACCATAGGGATGATGAAGATGGCATTCGGTGATGATTTCCCCCTCCGGCAGGGTGCCGGAACGGGATCCAGATTGGTTTTTCGTGGCTACAGAGGCTTGCGATGGCGGAACTTCTGATCTAGGGTTATTTCCGGGGGTTTCTGAATATATAGGATTTTTGGGTGTCGGTTTCACGCGAAGATGGGCCACGAGAGGCCCACAAGACACCATGGCGCGCCAGAGGGGGCTGGCGCGCCCTGGTGGGTTGTGGCCACCTCGTGGCTCTTCTGTCCCTCCCACGAAGCTTCTAGTGCCTCTTTTGTTCCAAAAAAATCATCAAAAAGTTTCGTTGCATTTGGAGAACTTTTATTTCTGCACAAAAAACAAGACCACGGTAGTTCTGCTGAAAACAGCGTCAGTCCGGATTAGTTCCATGCAAATCATACCAAAACCATATAAAATTGTTGTAAATATGGCATGAATACTTCACAAATTATAGATACGTTGGAGACGTATCAGCATCCCGAAGCTTAATTCCTACTCGTCCTCGAGTAGGTAAATGATAAAAGAAAATAATTTATGAAGTGTGAATGCTAGCATAGTGCATATGTTTGATGAATAATAATTTCAACCACTTTTCCTAGCATCATAACAGCAACTCTTTCTCATAAATCTCATCATGATAAAGTAGCAACCAATTCACATGTTCTGGTTCAAACAATGAATTCTCTCAAAACTTAACAACCTATGTTCTTAGTCACCAAACAATTGCAATTCAACTTATTCTCAACAAAGTCTAAGTAAGAGCTCCACATACTCAATCATCATATAGTCTTCTATGATTTCTAGTACTCAAATAATATTTTTAGAACAAATGGCATCCATCGAACACAGACAAAGATAGGGGCTTAATGTTTCGCCTCCCAACTCATTTATCATAGAGATAATTGTCAATAATAATAAGTCATGATCAAATATATTTGACTGGCCATATGTGCCTAGATCTTTCCCCACCACATGATGCTTGCCAACTAGAGAATAATTGAGGTTGAAATGAGAATGCATACTATTGACTCTTGCATAAAAGTAAATACTGAAAGGTAAAAGATAGGCCCTTCGCAGAGGGAAGCAGAGGTTGTCATGCGCTTTTTGGTTTTGTATGCACAATCCCTTAATGCAAAAGAACGTCACATTATATTGCCCCTTATGAAAGCAACCTTTATTATGCAGTTCGTCGCTTTTATTACTTTTCCATCACAAGTTCATACAACGCTCAATTTTCTCTTACACTAAATGATCAAACACATTTAGAAGCAATTTTTATTGCCTTTTTGCACCGATGACAACTTACTTGAAGGATCTTATTCAATCCATAGGTAGGTATGGTGGACACTCATGGCAGGAAACTGGGTTTAAGGGTTTTTGGATTAACAAGTAGTATCTCTTCTTAGTACGAATTTTTGGCTAGCAAAAGATCCTAAGCAAACACCACATGTTGGAGGATCCATAACAATATAAATTCTATGCAAATATACACAACCATAACTCATTACGTTATCTTCCTTGTCCAACTTCAACTAATTTGCTCAAGTTTGAAAATAATTAATGGGTATTCACAATCATAGAAGATGTCCAAGATAATATATTTGTATGTGAAAGTTCTCTTCCTTATACTAATCATTCACGAATTACTTGTATGACCAATATTGCGATTGTCAAGCTTCAAAAGATTTCACTTTCTAAACCCAATGTGAAGCTACTAATAGGCATGATATGAACATATAATTTCAACTTCATGGTATTCAATTCATTCAACAATTTACTCATAGGATATAAGTGAAGCACAAGAGTAAATGACAAGCTACTCCAAAAAGATATAAGTGAAGATCAAGCGAGTAGTTAAGTAAATGGGTAGCCATTTGAGAACTCTCTCTCATCTAAAACCTTTCAGATCTAAGTATTTTATTAAAATAGCAAGCAAAACAAAATAAAATGACATTCCAAGAATAGCACAAATCATATGAAGAAGCAAAAACTTAGACTCTACCGCTACTAACCGATAATTGTTGATGAAGAAAGGTGGGATGCCTACTGGGGCATCCCCAAGCTTAGATGCTTGAGACTTCTTGAAATAAAACATTGGGATGCCTTGGGCATCCCCAAGCTTGAGATTTTGTATCTCCTTAATTCCTTTTATATCATGGTTTCCCTAAATCTTTAAAACTCCATCCACACAAAACTCAACAAGAACTCGTGAGATACGTTAGTATAAATCAATGCAACACCTTATCATTCTCTGTTGTAAAAAAACACTAAAATTATAATTTAACATTGTATACTAATTGCCTCTGCATATTTAATACTCCCATCCTCAAATAGAATCATTAAACAAGCAAACATATGCAAACAATGCAATCATAACAGCAATCTATGTAAACCGAAAAGTCTGTAGCAATTTATGAAAACAGTGTACTTCTGTAACTCGAAAAATTATGAAAATTTAGGACGTGATAAATAATTTATATTAAAACACTGTGTAAAAGTTTCAGAAACGTTCCACGCTCCAGTAAAATATGAAAATTCAAATACTACAGAGAAAGTTTCTGTTTTTACACAACACACATCAAACATGCAATGCAAGCATCCTAAGGCAATTCTTGGAACTATTTATTGAAAAACAAGATTATAAATAACACCTAACTGAAAATAACAAAATATAATGATGATCCAAGCAAAGCACATATTATGTGACGAATAAAAATATAGCTCGAAGTAAGATATACCGATAATGTTGAAGACGAAAGAGGGGATGCCTTCCGGGGCATCCCCAAGCTTAGACGCGTGTGTCTTCCTTGGATAATACCTTGGGGGTGCCTTGGGAATCCCCAAGCTTAGGTTCTTGTCACTCCTTATTCTCCTCATATCGGTGTCTCACCCAAAACTTGAAAACTTCAATCACACAAAACTTAATGGAACTTCGTGAGATGGGTTAGTATAATGAATAAAGATCATTCACTTAGGTACTGTCAAGACAAGATTCATAATTGTTCTCACGTAATACCTACTGTATTCTACCATTCACATAATTTGTATCACTGAATATAAGTTAAGGGAACACTAAAACAAGCAAACTATGCATGCAAAACAGAATCTGTCAAAAACAGAACAGTCTGTGAAGATCTGTAGTGTAACCATACTTCCTTATCTCTAAAAATTCTGAAACATTAGGATAACCTGAACAATTTGTATATAAATACTTTGTAAAAAAATTCAGATCATTATCACGCTCCAATAAAAAATGAAAATTCCTGTACTTGAGTCAAAAGTTTATGTTTTGGTTCAGCATCAATTCTACTCATCTTGTGAGTCATCCCAAAGGCTTTACTTGGCACATTATTGAAATAAAAGACACAAAACATGATTAATACAGTAGCTTAATCACGTGAACACACAAAAACAGAAAGGAAAAGTGTTGGGTTGTCTCCCAACAAGCGCTTTTCTTTAAAGCCTTTTAGCTAGGCATGATGATTTCAATGATGCTCACATAGGAATAGTAATTGAAATATGCAAGAGAGCATCATGAATCACATGGCAAGCACACTTAAGTCTAACCCACTTCCTATGCATTGGGATTTTGTGAGAAAAATATTTATGAGAGCAAGAATCAACTAGCATAGGAAGGAAAAACAAGCATAACTTCAAAACTTTGAACATATAGAGAGGAAACTTGATATTATTGCAATTCCTACAAGCATATGTTCCTCCCTCATAATAATTTTCAGTAGCATCATGAAGGAATTTCACAATATAACTATCAAATAAATCAGTCTTTTCATGATCTACAATCATAGAAAAATTATTATTCTCCACATAAGCATATTTCTTCTTATTCATGATAGTGGGAGCAAAATCAACAAAATAACTATCATGAGACACTTGGTTGACATAACCACTTTGAATATTAAAATCATGATGAAAAGTTTCATGATTGCTAGCACTCTTTATAGCATATATTTCATCACAATAATCATCATAGATAGGAGGCATGCCATCATCATAATAAATTTTCTCATCCAAACTTGGGGGACAAAAAATATCATCTTCATCAAACATAGCATCCCCAAGCTTGTGGCTTTGCATATCATTAGCATCATGGATATTCAGAGAATTCATACTAGCAACATTGCAATCATGCTCATCATTCAAGGAATTCTCATTAAGTATTTTCATAAATTCTTCCTCTACCAATTGAGCACAATTTTCCAAACCATCATTTTCACGAAGACATTAAAAATAAAAAAGCAATTGAGGCAACCTAAATTCCATTTTTTTGTAGTTTTCTTTTATAAAACCAAACTAGTGAAAAACAAGAAACTAAAAGATTTAATTGCAAGATCTAAAGATATACCTTCAAGCACTCACCTCCCCGGCAACGGCGCTAGAAAAGAGCTTGATGTCTACTACACAACTTGTTCTTGTAGACTCGTGTTGGGCCTTCAAGCACATGGTTTTGTAGGACAGTAGAAAATTTCCCTCAAGTGGATGAACTAAGGTTTATCAATCCGTGGGATGCGTAGGATGAAGATGGCTGTCGGTGTCAAAACTGGCGGATCTCGGGTAGGGGGTCCCGAACTATGGATCTTGGATCAATGGGTAACAGGAGACAAGGGAGACGATATTTACCCAGGTTCGGGCCCTCTTAATGGAGGTAAAACCCTACGTCCGGCTTTGTTTTGTATTGATGAGGGGGTATCGAGTACAGAGTTGATCTACCTCGAGATCGTATGTAGTGGTCTAAACCCTAAGAGCTATGATTGTAATCTATGATGATATGATTGTCCCTAATGACTAGCCTGGCCTCGGTTTATATAACACACCAGAGGCCTAGGATAACAAGAGTCCTAGTCGGCTACGTCGGTGGAGAGGAGTCCTTGTATTGATCACCAAGTCTTGTGGAATCTTTCTCGTATGCATCATGGGCTGTCCGAACTGGCCCATTAGTGAACCACCCTGGGGGTCCTCGGCCCGACCCACTAGTCGGGAGACGACGTGGTGAGTACCCCCTAGTCCAGGACACCATCAGTAGCCCCCTGAACCGGTCTTCTAGTTGGGAACGCTCCTCGGTTCTTCCGAACTGTTCTTCGTCTTCAGTCGTCGGTCTTGAAAACTGGTTCAACAAATATTCCCATCTCCGATCTCGAGGATCGCCGAGGGGTATCCGAAGAGTTCACACGTCAGGCATCCGAGGAGCCCCTTCAATTTCTTGGCCTTTATCAATGCCTTGTAATATTTACGCCACACCTCGGGCTCAAAGTGTTTCCCGTGTGGCGGTCTCCTCTCGCATCTGAGCTCCAACGCCGGACTACGTCCGAGGTGTCTTTTTATAGCCGAGCTCTAACACCGGACTGTATCCGAGGTATCTTTTTGCAGCCGAGCTCCAACGCCGGTATGCATCCGAGGTGTCATAGATTACCTCGGTCTTGAAAAAGTTGAAGGAGTTCATCCGAGCTTAATGCCGGAAATGCCCTTTATGGAGCCGGCCACTTGCATCCAAGCTTTATGCCGGACATGCTTCCAAGGTGGTGCACCACCTCGGTCTCGGGCTGTTTTTTTGCAGGATTTATTTCCGATCGGCGCAATTTATTTACTACCGAGATGTATAGCCAGTAGCCCTCAAGGTGTGTGTCGGTCTAAAACCTGAGATGCACCTGAAGGAAAAAATAAAACCACAGATCCCAGTAGCCCCTGAGACTTAGGTCGATTTGTGAAATCGTCCTGAGGATCAAGTCCTTGCTCGGCAGCATAGTTAGGAACAGAAACGCGGTGCGCCATAGTTTCCGAGACTCAGGTTGGGTGCGGCCGACCAACCTGAGGATCGAATCTCCTTGGAAACCGTATTGCACTTGTTTGACACAAACGTTGTTACGTTCGACACAATTTATGTATAATGATTCTATGTATCCAAGTACTTTACATCATTAATGCTCGGATCCGCATTGTACAAGACTTTGTTGACCAACCATCGGCTTCAACCTCCTCGGCCAGTAGCCGAGGAGTGTTTGTCCTACTTTATAAAGCCTTTATAAGGGCAAAGATTTATGGCAAACAGGGCAATCCGGCCATATTAATGTAAGAAACATCTTCTGGGAAAAATAGTTCATTTATAAGTTCCTTTTCCCAGGATATCATGTTGACCATGATCGTGAAACCTCAACTCCAATCAATATGGGAGGAAAATATTGAGGATTTAGTTCGGCGAATGTTCCCGAACTTTGTGGTCTTATGAACCAAAATTTTCACTTCCGTCGTTGCCGACCAATTATATTCTTAAGATGGCTAGCTTTTGGCTTCACCCAGTCTGAGGTACTAACCCGGATGACCCGGAAGTAACAATCACAGAGGTGCTCCCTTTACCCCCTAGCCGAACAATCGGGAACATAGGGGGTAAGCATAGGAGCCAGGCAACCCAGCTTGGCCATAATCTTAAGTCAAATTGATGCATATTTATGGCTTTATAACGATGATTACAGAAGGCAACATTCGCATATTGAATACAAATGCTTTTATGCTATATGCTATTTTGACTCCTTTGTGATCGTTTATCATTTGAGAGTGGCCCATCTTCGGCTTCTACCCCTTCGTAGATGCTACGCAGGGTGTTTCCGCAGTAACAAGACAACCCTTAGCCGATGTCTCAGTGCCCGGAGGCGATTGTGTTAGCGGAAACAAGCCAGTCTAGGCTTTATAACTTTCACTTAGTCATAGGAGCTTAAAGTTTGGGAGGCCAGTTACTAGCCCCCGGTTAGTGTTCGGCGTCAGCCGAGGTGAAGCCATCAACACTCCGGCCAAATTTATGAAAGGCCCACGAGGTAACCTCTATCAGTCTATAGTTTGACAGAGTCATCGAATCGCTGACCAGTATGCGCTCATTGTGACAGTCAGTTTTCGTCTTTCTCCATTGAGGTACTTGACCAGTTAAATCGGAAGTACAATCATAGTGGTTCTCCCTTTGCACACCTTGCCGAACAAAGTGGAATGTAGGAGGCAATAACAGGAGCAGGGCAACCCAACTATTGACCAAAGACACAATTCGAAACTGATGCATATAAAGCAATACCCGAGAACGTTTTGCCGAGGACTGTTCCGAGTACCTTGGCTTTTGGTGGGTTCGACTCTAGTCAAAGTCCCCCATTGATATTGCCGATACTTTAAATGCATCCAACGTTGTACTACGAGAGCTATGCTGGAGACACACAGTATCCCCCGAGACTCAGGTTGGGTGCAACCGACCAACCTAAGGATCGAATCTCCTCGGGAACTAGTCCAGATGTCATATGTGTTTCCCCAACGCCGAGGTGTAAGTCGGCAGGAAAGATACCGAGTTGTGGGTAGGAAAAGATCTCCCGAGCTGAATTATTACGCAGGGCACATCAGTCATGAGGGTGTCCCGCCTCCTAAAATAAAAACATACAAATAGCTTAAAAGTGCCATAAGCTCGAAAAGCCAAAAAACTTATGTAAAAACTTCGACGTCCGAACTAAATCAAGTTTTTTGGTGCCAATCCAAAATTGGTCTTAAAATTAATATGTGCTTCGGTCGTGCTTTAACATGATACATTTGATCTCCAGACTCCAAGCGGGTCAGCCTTTGGCTTCAACCTCCATATCCTGAAGGCGGAGTGTTTCTCCGAGGCCTGTTTAGTGAACTAAAATCGAGCGGCTTTAGAAAGAAACCAGGCTATCCGGCTATTGACCACACACTAGTGTCAGAAAAAGGAGTGGTAGAAAAAGATTTTGCAATGACCAAGAAGAAAACATTTATTATAAAATGGCTCATATAAATTTAAGAGCCCCCGGTTAAATTGGGTAAAGAAAGTTGTTTGAACAAACAACATTTTTAACAAAGAAAGTTCTTGTTTTGAAACAAAAACATAACACTCGGTTGAACCGAACAAGAATTTACAAACTTAAGAAATTTGAGCATGAAAGCGACTTAGCTTGCTAATATGCTTGGTGTGGATGACGCGGTTCGAGCTACGACGGGACAAGGTCCCAGCCCCAAAGTCGGTCACGAGGTAGCCGACGAAGAGCTCGACTTGATGAAGTGACAACACAACACTTCTGAAGGGCCGAGGTGAAACCCCCATCCCAGTCGAGGAGATAGTGCAGTTCAGCAGCATGTCGGCGAAGCCCCCACGTCAGTCGACCATGTCGACGACGCGATTTGGTTGATGGAGGCGGGACGACGATGTCGGCACGCCAAGGTGACGACGTGACACAGCCGAAGTCGATTACCTACACGCATGAAGTAGCACAAGCAAGATAATAATAAAATAAAAATTCTTTAAATAATTATTTATGCGAAATAAATTATTTAGAAGAGATGCAGCCTGGCGCAATGGAGATGTCGACACAGGGCGTCGGCGTGGCGAGGTGAAAGAATCCGAATTCGCAGGGTCACCCGAATTCGCGCTAGGGTGACAACAGAATTTGGTCAACGAAGGCGGGACAACGACGTCAGTACGCCAGGGTGACAATGCCATCCGAGCGAAATCCTTTACCTGCACACATAAAACAGTGCAAGCCGAACATAATAATAATATTTTTTGCATAATCAATTTACGCAGAGTATGGATAGTAAAACAAATATGGCCTCTCTGCAGCATAAGTAGAATTGACAGCACAGGGACGTCAATGTGGATTAGAGTCCACCGGCTCAGCACAGACAACCTGCGCACAAAATTGTAAAAATTACTAGTACAAAGATCTTTGATAGTAAAACCAACACGAACAAATTTAATAGGAGAAATATCACCTAATTGTTCGTAGTGGTCGAAGTTGGCCGATCTCTCGTAACTAGAGCGTCTTGCGTCTGCTGCCGCGGGGCGAGAACAGACTCTGCCAAATTGCATTGACAAAGCCAGTTGCCGAGAACTGTTCGGAAGCCCTTGGTCCTGCCAACATGATGAATCTGGTCGGCTGGTGACGCCGAAGTCCCCGGAGCAGGTTGATGAAGAGATGGCGAAGCCCCTGGTCTAGCCGAGGTGACGGAGCAGGTCGGCTGGTGATGCCGAAGTCTCATGTCAGCTGAGGTGTCGAAACAGGTCGGCATGGTGGATGTCGGCTTGAAGAAGCGACGGCGCGGTGATGCCGACGCAGGTCGGAATTTATGACGCGGTCAATGCTGCCTTGATGAAGCAACAGCACACCCGACCCATGCAACCCGTGGGGTGACGACCTTGTCTTAACGATTATTTTTCATTCATGATGCCGAACTCTTGGTCGGCTTGCCGAGGTAATGATCCGATGTCGTGGTTGTCGTTGGCTCGATGGAGCGACGGCGGAGTCGATGTCGACGCAGGTCGATAGTCGTGGAGCAACGTGGTCGGGCCGGTTTGACACCGACGCGACGATGAAGATCGCCTCGAAAAAAACTCAAAATTTATGGGCACGTGTTTGAGAACAACACACAATACCCTAGAAAAAAAATTACTTAAAAAAGGATGTCCAATGTCCCGTTCATGAAAATATGAATTCAGGTCGGATTCGTTCTCGCGCAGAAAACAGATCCGAAAATTGATGCACTCATCGGACGTTTCCTGGAGTTCAAACGGTGGGATCGAGCTGAAATTTTGAGGGGTGATCGGTATAGGAATTCCGCAGCCGATGAACGGTGGGATTTTCCAACGGATGTCCCAGCTAGATACTGGACACGTCGCCCCAAACTTGTCCAAATTCCCGTCCAGATTCAATAGTGCTCCGGTATATCGGAGATTGCCGAAGATTCCTCCATCGGAACGCAACGAAATTTTGCAGGGTTGTTGTGGATATAATTTAGCACAATTTCACTGAAGCAATCGTCAAAGCGACGCTCGAGAATACGGAGACGACGAACACAAATTCGCTGTCCGGAAAAAACTGCTGCCAATCTGCAAACAAGCCATCGATCCTTCTTGCGATCCCACAGCGGAACTCTCAATGAAAACACCAATGTCGGTGTCAAAACCGGCGAATATCGGGTAGGGGGTCCCGAACTGTGGATCTTGGATCGATGGGTAGCAGGAGACAAGGGAGACGATATTTACCCAGGTTCGGGCCCTCTTAATGGAGGTAAAACCCTACGTCCTGCTTTGTTTTGTATTGATGAGGGGGTATCGAGTACAGAGTTGATCTACCTCGAGATCGTATGTAGTGGTCTAAACCCTAAGAGCTATGATTGTAATCTCTGATGATCTGATTGTCCCTAATGACTAGCCTGGCCTCGGCTTATATAACACACCAGAGGCCTAGGATAACAAGGGTCCTAGTCGGCTACGTCGGTGGAGAGGAGTCCTTGTATTGATCACCAAGTCTTGTGGAATCTTCCTCGTATGCATCATGCGCTGTCCGAACTGGCCCATTAGTGAACCGCCCTGGGGGTCCTCGGCCCGACCCACTAGTCGGGAGATGACGTGGTGAGTACCCCCTAGTCCAGGACACCATCAATGGTCTCTCTCAAACAACCCTGCAACCAAATAATAATAAGTATCTTGTGTCCCCAACACACCAAATACAATGGTAAATTGTATAGGCGCACTAGTTCGGCGAAGAGATGGTGATACAAGTGTAGTAATGATAGTAGGTATTGATTTTTGTAATAGTAACAATAAAAAACAGCAAGGTAGCAAGTAACAAAAGCGAGCACAAACGTTATTGCAATGCTTGAAAACAAGGCCTAGGGTCCGTACTTTTGCTAGTGCAATCTCTCAACAATGCTAATATAATTGGATCACATAACCATCCCTCAGCGTGCAACGAAGAATTACTCCAAAGTTCTTATCTAGGGGAGAACATAAGAAGAAATTGTTTGTAGGGTATGAAACCACCTTAAAGTTATCCTTTCCGATCAATCTATCCAAGAGTTCGTACTAAAATAACACCAAGTTATCCTTTCCGATCGATCAATCCAAGAGTTCATACTAAAATAACACCATATGATACGCATCAACCAACTCTAATGTCACCTAGATACTCCAATGTTACCACAAGTATCCATGAGTTAATTATACGATACGCATCAAACAGTTTTAGATTCATATTACTCAATCCAACACAAAGAACCTCAAAGAGTGCCCCAAGATTTCTACCGGAGAAAGTAGGACGAAAACGTGCATCAACCCCTATGCATAGATTACCCCAATGTCACCTCAAGAATCCGTGAGTTGAGTGCCAAGACATAGATCAAGTGCTCTCAAATCCATAAAATTATTCAATCCGGTAATAACGAAATCTCAAAGGGAAAACTAAATTCATCACAACAAGATAGAGAGAGGAAAACACCATATGATCCAACTATATTAACAAAGCCCGCGATACATCAAGATCGTGCCAAATCAAGAACACGAGAGAGAGAGAGAGAGAGAGAGAGATTAAACACATAGCTACTGGTACAAGCCCTCAGCCCCGAGGGTGGACTACTCCCTCCTTATCATGGAGACCATAGGGATGATGAAGATGGCCTTCGGTGATGATTTCCACCTCCAGTAGGGTGCCGAAACGGGGTCTAGATTGGTTTTTTCATGGCTATAGAGGCTTGCGGCGGCGGAACTTCTGATATAGTGTTATTTCTGGGGGTTTCTGAATATATAGGATTTTTGGGCGCCGGTTTCATACGAAGATGGGCCACAGGGGGCCCACAAGACACCAGGCGCGCCAGAGGGGGCTGGCGTGCCCTGGTGGGTTGTGGCCACCTCGTGGCTCTTCTGGCCCTCCCACGAAGCTTCTAGTGCCTCTTTTGTTTCAAAAAAAATCGTCAAAAAGTTTCGTTGCACTTGGAGAACTTTTATTTCTGCACAAAAAACAACACCACAGTAGTTGTGCTGAAAACAGCGTCAGTCCGGGTTAGTTCCATGCAAATCATACCAAAACCATATAAAATTGTTGTAAATATGGCATGGATACTTCACAAATTTTAGATACGTTGGAGACGTATCAATTTCTCACAAAATATGAAATGCGGAGTCTTGAAGCTTGAAGCTTGGCCAATCCTATTCCTTCCTCTTGTTCTTTCTTCGGGAATTCTCCTCACAATCCTTAGCCAACTCTCTCTATGGACTTCATCTGAAATAAGCTAGGTAAAACTATTAGTCCAAGAGACAATGTATGTTGTCATTAATTATCAAAACCACCAAGGGAGCATATGTGCTTTCAAGCTCCTCCTTTTTGGTAATTGATGACAACATACAATCAAAGCTTCAAATTAATATATGCAAGGATATAATGAAGACTTTGAGAGACACATGACTAAGATAAGATCCCCTAAATGTGTGCAATCCTTTTAAGGGTTAGTTGCTTTGGAATGCATGGACACACACATAGTAGAAGGGATATGAAGAGTCATGTGAGCCTTGTCAATATGCATCAAACAGATATGAATGAGATGTTTCCATGTTCAAGACTTCACTCTTGCAAACAATATGTGCAAGAAGCAAGAGATCATCTTGACCAAGGATATGATGCATATACTTACCTTGAAGTTCTTGAGCATTCTATTAGTAGAAACATACTTGAGAAAACAATTTTAGGAAACACAAGAGTATTCTACTCATCCAAATGCAAAAGAGTTCAAAAGTACCAAGATATGGAAGACTTATGAAGAATAGAGTTTCTTAAGATTGATATGTCTCCAAAACACATTTAGAACTTTCTCCCCTAAGTGTGGATTTGTAAATCTTCCTCTCCCCCTGAATCTTAGCATGTTAATATTGGGAGTAGGTAGGGTGAGACAAGTCTAACATAAATTTGGTTTGTGCTCTCCCCCTTTGGATAAGCATAAGCTTAGATAATCTCCCCCTATATATATCCCCCCCTATATATTCTCCACCTTTTGAGATTTCTCCCCCTTTGTCAGCAAGTATAAGCTTTGATATTTCTCCCCCTTTGGCATTAATTTCCAAAAAGGGTGACACAAAGGGTCAAAGGAAAGGGATCATTGAGAGGGAAGGGATCCTTGAGAATAAGGGTCATAGAAAGTAGGGATCCTTGAGAGTAAGGGTCATTGAGAGCAATTGAGACTAAGGGATCCTTGAGTACTTTTTCTCCCCCTTTTTATTATCTGAAAAGCTTTTTTAGATTTCTCCCCCTTTGACATAGGGATCCTTGAAGAAATTGAGATTTTGCTAATTTTTACAAAGAACACAAAAGATAGCAAAATCGGTGGCTCCGAGGCAAATGAGTCGGTGGAACCGATATGTGGTTATGCAGGCTATCTACGTGATCGGTGACACCGAGTTATCTGGATCGGAGGGTCCGAGATGCAAAACAGAAGCTTGGCAAAGTTTGTCAAAAGAAATTTTTTCAGAAAGTCTCAATAGAATAAAATGATTTGAAGTGAATTTTCAAAGTGATTTGCAAGGAATTTTTCAGAAAGTTTTGCAAGGAATATTCAACTAGATGGAAATTGAGTGGTTCCAAGAAATCATGCAACTATAAGATGAACCAAACAAGATACTTCATCTAGATGATGGGTGGTGACTAGGTCACCTATATTTGAGTATATTGACTTAAGGAGCCAATCAAGAATACTTGATCATAGGTCATACTCTACGTTAAGCTCAAAGTGGGGTTATAAGCATTTTAATGTTTTCATATAACTTGAGTTGCTTTAGCTCATGACTTGGAGTAAAGCTTCTTCAAGGATATGATCGCATACCTTTTAGTGATGTTGATGACGTAGCATGTAGGAGAACTTGTTGTGGATGCTCATTGTTGATGAAGATCATCTTGAGTTGAGAGCTATCCTTGATCATTTTGGTTCTCTTTTCACCTACATGGGTTAGTCATGCAAGGAAGAACAAGATATATCCATATGACGAATGAAATTTGTTTCTCAAGTGGTTGTCAAGGATATGGCTTGGATTTTCTTCTACCTTCCATCATCAAAGAAGAGTTGTGGATACTTGTCCATGACAAGATTTCTTGTGATGTGAGTTGATGGCAATCTTGTGGAGTGTAGTTCTACCAAGTACCTACAAAAGGTTAGATGCAATACAAGGGAGCATAGATTTCCAAGATATAAGATATTATGTGAAAGGTATGAAGGAATAGTCATGTAAGCTCATGCCCTTGCATGCATCCGAGTGAGTCTAGCTCATGTTTGAAGCATCAATGATGTTCAACTCACTCCTCAAGTTACAAAACACTTTCTCATCAAGTGGCTTAGTAAAGATATCGCCCAATTGCTTGTTGGTGCGAACATGTTTGAGATTAATGTCCCATTTGTAACCATGATCACGAATGAAATGATGACGATCTTGAATATGTTTAGTTAGAGAATGTTGCACGGGATTATGAGCAATCTTAATAGCACTCTAATTGTCACACAACAATGGAACATGTTTCACATGGATACCATAATCCTTAAGAGTTTGAGTCATCCATAGCAATTGCGCACAACATGATCCGGTGGCAATGTATTCCGCTTCGGCACTGGATAGAGATACCAAGTTTTGTTTCTTGGATGACCAAGACACAAGAGATCTACCAAGAAGTTGACATGCACCCGAGGTGGATTTTCTATCAACCTTATCTCCGGCATAGTATGAGTCGGAATAGCCAACAAGGTTAAAGGAAGATCCCTTGGGATACCATATGCCAAAGTTTGGTGTATGTATCAAGTGTCTCACAATTCTTTTCATGGTATTAAGATGACACTCTTTAGGAGCGGCTTGATATCTAGCACACATGCACACACTAAGCATAATATCGGGATGGGAGGCACATGGATATAGCAATGAACCGATCATTGATCGATAAACCTTTTGATCAACCGGTTGTCCTCCTTGGTGAGGTCAACATGTCCACTAGTAGGCATAGGAGTTTTCATACCTTTACACTCTTGAGTGTTGAACTTCTTAATCAAGTCCTTGGTTTACTCGGTTTGAGAGATGAAAGATCCTTCTCTCGTTTGCTTGATTTGCAAACCAAGAAAAAAAATTCAGCTCAGACATTATGGACATCTCATACTTCTCGGACATCAACCTTCCAAATTTCTCACTAAATTGTGGGTTAGTAGATCCAAAGATAATATCATCCACATAAATTTGGCACACGAAATAATTCACCATTAACTCTCTCAGTGAATAAGGTTGCGTCAATTTTACCAATTTCAAAACCTTTTTCGACAAGAAACTTCGTTAAGCATTTGTAACAAGCTCGTGGAGCTTGCTTAAGACCATAGAGAGCTTTAGGAAGTTTGTAAACATGGTTATGTTTCTTCGGATTTACAAAACCAGGGGGTTGTTTAACATAGACCTCTTCCTCAATCTCACCATTTAAAAATGCACTTTTAATATCCATTTGATAAAGAGTGATATCATGGTGATTAGCATAAGCAAGAAGTATACATATAGCTTCAAGTCTAGCAACGGGGGCATAGGCCTCACCGTAGTCCATATCTTCTACTTGGGTGTAGCCTTGAGCCACGAGACGCGTGTCGGTGTCAAAACTGGCGGATCTCGGGTAGGGGGTCCCGAGCTATGGATCTGGGATCGATGGTTAACAGGGGACGAAGGAAATGATGTTTACCCAGGTTCAGGCCCTCTTGAGGAGGTAAAACCCTACGTCCTGCTTGATTATATTGATGAGTATGATGATTACAGAGTCAATCTACCTCGAGATCAAACGAGCTAAAACCCTACATGAGTTGACTTGTCCTATACGAACTAAGCCCCCCGGTTTATATAGACACCAGAGGTACCTAGGGTTACATGCGATAGGTGTCCATCCGAGCATGCATACACCCATTCTTTCTTGGAGGACACACCAAGTCTTCGCAACCTTCCTTCCTGAGCACGGGGTCATCCTGTAGTCCAGCCTTCGTGCAACTGCCACAGAGCGGCCCACCAAGCTGGCCCATAGGAGATAAGCCGACGACCCGAGGACCCCTTAGTCCTGGACTCCCTCAATAGCCCCCGAACTTGCCTCCAACGCCGGGCTTCATGACACTTAACTGCTTCGCACATCCAAAGTATCCGGCTTGCTGGGTGAGTTCTTTTCTTCCCTTTATACTCGGTTGATCCTAGTTCGGCCGCTGCTGACACCCTGCTTTCCGAACATACATTGCCTAGCCTGGAAGGCCAAACGCCTGAGTATGAACAGTGCCTCACCTGACAACTTTTCTGACGAAAAACCAGGACAGGCCTCGGCCACATAGCCAGTTATAAAATCTCAATTCGCGGTTCGAGGCCGCCCTTTCATTGGCACGTCTTATCAACACGAAGATCGTGCTTCATTTTTCACGGGATACGATTAATGATCCAGGTTATCCCACGCGTGCATAATGGCACAGTTGCTTCGGGAAACGACGCAATCCATGGCGCAGTAAGAGGGCTCTTGGTATTACGGCCTTCCATAAAAGGGAGAAAATCCCCAAGGCCTCCACACACTCCTCAGATTCAAGATCGCCCTCTCGACCTCTTTCGCTCCAAGCGCACAGATCCAATCTTCCTTCAGCTCCCCCAAGCCTCCCTCCCCCTCTCCCCAAGCTCGGCCATGGACGGCTTAGGCTCTCAGGGCAAGTGGGAGGCCTCTTGCGTTATCGACAACGACATCCGGGAGCTTAAGCGCGCCGGCTACCTCCCGATCAACATCGTCCACCGCGCCCCAGCGGCGGGTCAAGTGGTGCCTACGCCGAAGCCGGAAGAGCAAGTGGTGTTCATTCCCCATTTCATACGGGGACTGAGCTTCCCGCTGCACCCCTTTGTAAGGGGGTTAATGTTCTTCTACGGGTTAGATTTTCATGATCTCCCCCCAAACTCCATCATGCATATCTCGGCCTTCATCATCGTCAGCGAGGCCTTCTTGCGGGTTTAACCGCATTTCGGCCTATGGCTAAAGGTCTTCAACATCAAGCCGAAGATTGTCAATAGTCAGCACGTGGATTGTGGAGGGGCGGTGATTAGCAAACTTCCACGGGTCGAGTGTGTTGGGGAACGTTGCATGGGAAACAAAAAATTTCCTACGCACACGCAAGATCTATCCATGGTGATGAGCATCTACGAGAGGGAGAGTGGATATACATACCCTTGTAGATCGCTAACCGGGAAGCGTTAAGAAACGTGGTTGATGTAGTCGAACGTCTTCGCGATCCAAATCGCCGAGCGTCCCGCGATCCAATCACGATCTAGTGCCGAACAGACGGCACCTCCGCGTTCAGCACACGTACAGCTCGATGACGATCTCCGCCTTCTTGATCTAGCAAGAGGGAGCGGAGAGGTAGATGAGTTCTCCGGCAGTGCGACGGCGCGGCGGCGGCGGTGGTGGAACTATTCCAGCAGGGCTTCGCCTAAGCGCCGCTGAAACTAGAGGATTTGATCTATCGGGGAGAGAGGGTTGCACTGTGACTAGGGTTTCTTGTGCTGCTGCCCTCTCTCCCCTCTAGTATATATAGGAGGGAGGGGAGGGGCCGGCGCCCCTAGGGCAGCCCCTAGGAGTCGGCCGAAGTGGGGAGGTGGAGGAGTCCAACTCCAATCCTACTAGGAGTAGGATTCCTCCCCCACTTGGTTTTTCCTTTCCTCCACTTGGACTACCCACCCCTAGCCGCATGGGCCTTGTTGGGGGGGGGGGGGTCGGCCAGCCCACTAGGGGCTGGTTCACCTCCTGCCACAGCCCATGAGGCCCTTTGGGGCGAGAGGCCCCTCCCGATGGTCCCCCGGTACCCTCCCGGCACTCCCGGTACACTACCGAAGAACCCGAAACTTTTCCGGTGACCAAAACAGGACTTCCTATATATCAATCTTTACCTCCGGACCATTCCGGAGCTCCTCGTGATGTCCGGATCTCATCCGGGACTCCGAACAACCTTCGGTCACCACCATACATAACTCAATACTACCGAAACTTCACCGAACCTTAAGTGTGCAGACCCTGCGGGTTCGAGAACTATGTAGACATGACCGAGACACCTCTATGATCAATAACTAATAGCAGGACATGGATGCCCATATTGGTTCCTACATATTCTACGAAGATCTTTATCGGTTGAACCTCTATGTCAAGGATTCAGTTAATCCCGTATGCTGTTCCCTTTGTTCTTCGGTATGTTACTTGCCCGAGATTCGATCGTCGGTATCTCTATACCTAGTTCAATCTCGTTACCGGCAAGTCTCTTTACTTGTTCTGTAATACAAGATCCCGTGACTAACACTTTAGTCATATTGCTTGCAAGACTTATTGTGATGTTGTATTACCGAGTGGGCCCTGAGATACCTCTCCGTCATATGGAGTAACAAATCCCAGTCTTGATCCATTCCAGCTCAACAGACACCTTCGGAGATACCTGTAGAGCATCTTTATAGTCACCCAGTTGCGTTGTGACGTTTGATACACACAAGGTATTCCTCCGGTGTCAGTGAGTTGCATGATCTCATTAACAGATACTTGACATGCAGAAAACTATAGCAATAAATTGACACGGTCATATGCTATGTTCATAGTTTGGGTCTTGTCCATCACATCATTCTCCTAATGATGTGATCCCGTTATCAAATGACATCCCATGTCCATGGCTAGGAAACCTTGACCATCTTTGATCAACGAGCTAGTCTACTAGAGGCATACCAGGGACACAGTGTTGTCTATGTATCCACACATGTATCAGTGTTTCCAATTAACACAATTATAGCATGGATAATAAACGATTATCATGAACAAGGAAATATAATAATAACTACTTTTATTATTGCCTCTAAGGCATATTTCCAACAGTCTCCCACTTGCACTAGAGTCAATAATCTAGCTCACATCACTATGTGATTTACATTGTAATGAATCTAACACCCATACAGTTCTGGTGTTGATCATGTTTAGCCCTTGGAAGAGGTTTAGTCATCGGATCTGCGACATTCAGATCCGTGTGTACTTTGCAAATATTTATGTCCTCCTCCTTGATGTAACCGCGGATGGAATTGAAACGTCGCTTTATGTGTCTGGTCCTCTTGTGAAACCTTGGTTCCTTGGCTAGAGCAATGGCACCAGTGTTGTCATAGAATAGAGTCATTGGGTTTAGTGCACTAGGCACTACTCCAAGATCTGTCATGAACTCTTTCATCCAGACACCTTCCTTCGCTGCCTCCGAGGCAGCGATGTACTCCGCTTCGCATGTAGAATCAGCTACCAGGCGCTGCTTGGAACTGCACCAGCTTACCACACCCCCATTAAGAATAAATACGTATCCGGTTTGAGACTTGGAGTCATCCGGATCAGTGTCAAAGCTTGCATCGACGTAACCCTTTACGACGAGCTCTTGATCACCTCCATATACGAGAAACATGTCCTTAGTCCTTTTCAGGTACTTCAGGATATTCTTGACCGCCGTCCATTGTTCCATTCCTGGATCACTTTGAAACCTTCCAGCCATACTTATGGCAAGGCTGACATCGGGTCTTGTGCACAGCATTGCATACATGATAGAGCCTATGGCTGAAGCATAGGGGACGACACTCATCTTTTCTCTGTCTTCTGCAATCACTGGGCATTCAGTCCTACTCAACTTCACACCTTGCAATACAAGCAAGAACCCCTTCTTGGACTGATCCATTTTGAATTTCTTCAATACTTTGTCAAGGTATGTGCTCTGTGAAAGTCCTATTAAGTGTCTTGATCTATCTCTATAGATCTTGATGCCTAATATGAAAGTAGCTTCTCCTAGGTCCTTCATTGAAAAACTCTTGTTCAAATATTCCTTCACGCTTTCCAACATTTCTATATTGTTTCCAATCAGCAATATGTCATCCACATATAATATGAGAAACGCTATAGAGCTCCCACTCACTTTCTTGTAAATACAAGCTTCTCCGTAAACTTGTATAAACCCGAACGCTTTGATCACCTCATCAAAGCGAAGATTCCAACTCCGAGATGCTTGCACTAGTCCATAAATGGATCGCTGAAGTTTGCAAACTTTGTCAGCATTCTCTGGATCGACAGAACCTTCTGGTTGCATCATATACAACTCTTCCTTAAGGAAATCGTTAAGGAACGCTGTTTTGACATCCATCTGCCAAATTTCATAACCGAAAAAGGCAGCTATTGCTAACATGATTTTGACGGACTTAAGCATCGCTACGGGTGAGAAGGTCTCATCGTAGTCAACTCCTTGAACTTGTGAAAAACCCTTTGCCACAAGTCGAGCTTTATAGACGGTGACATTACTGTCTGCGTCCGTCTTCCTCTTAAAGATCCATTTGTTCTGAATGGCCTTACGCCCTTCAGGTAATACTTCCAAAGCCCATACTTTGTTTTCATACATGGATCCCATCTCGGATTTCATGGCCTCTAACCATTTCTCGGAATCCGGGCCCACCGTCGCTTCTCCGTAGCTCGTAGGTTCATCGTTGTCCAACAACATGACCTCTAAGACAGGGTTGTCGTACCACTCAGGAGCAGTACGCGTCCTTGTCGACCTACGAGGTTCGATAGCAACTTGATCCAAAGCTTCATGATCATTATCATTAACTTCCTCTTCAACCGATGTAGGCTCCACAGAAACATCTTTCTGCGTTGTGCTACTCTCAGGTTGAAGTAAAGGTTCAACAACCTCATCAAGTTCTATTTTCCTCCCACTCAATTCTTTCGAGAGAAACTCTTTCTCAAGAAATGTTCTGTTTTTAGCGACAAACACTTTGCCTTCGGATCTGAGATAGAAGGTATACCCAACTGTCTCTTTTGGGTATCCTATGAAGGCGCATTTCTCCGCTTTGGGTTCCAGCTTTTCAGGCTGAAGCTTTTTGACATAAGCATCACACCCCCAAACTTTAAGAAACGACAACTTTGGCTTCTTGCCAAACCACAGTTCATATGGCGTCGTCTCAACTTTTTCGATGGTGCCCTATTTAAAGTGAATGCAGCTGTCTCTAATGCATAACCCCAAAACGATAGTGGCAAATCAGCAAGAGACATCATAGATCACACCATATCCAATAAGGTTCGATTACGACGTTCGGACACACCATTACGCTGTGGTGTTCCAGGCGATGTCAATTGTGAAACAATTCCACACTGTCTTAAGTGACTGCCAAACTCATAACTCAGATATTCTCCTCCTCGATCGGATCGTAGGAATTTAATCTTCTTGTTACGATGATTCTCAACTTCACTCTGAAATTGCTTGAACTTTTCAAACGTTTCAGACTTGTGTTTCATTAAGTAAATATACCTATATCTACTTAAGTCATCAGTGAAGGTGAGAAAATAACGATATCCACCGCGTGCCTCAATGCTCATCGGACCACACACATCAGTATGTATGATTTCCAACAAGTCACTTGCCCGTTCCATTGTTCCAGAGAATGGGGTTTTAGTCATCTTGCCCATGAGGCATGGTTCACATGTGTCAAGTGATTCAAAATCAAGTGACTCCAAAAGTCCATCAGCATGGAGCTTCTTCATGCGTTTTACACCGATATGACCTAAACGGCAGTGCCACAAGAAAGTGGTACTATCATTATCAACTCTACATCTTTTGGCATCAATGTTATGAACATGTGTATTATCACTATCGAGATTCAATAGGAATAAGGGCCTGTTCTGATGTCCTCCAACTTCAAACTTCACAAAATCTCTGCTAGAAACCAACCCGAACGCTATAGCTTCAAGAAGCTAAGATTCTCGAAGCCATCCTGGGCTGTAGTGTATTTTCCTGGAGCGGGGGAAACCCAGCTTCTCATTAGACAGGAATCTGGAGTTGGACATTATTACGACTGTAATGCCACCGCCTAAGAAAACGATTCGATCTATCAGCGCTCCTCCTCGTTCAACCAACGACCCGTACTGTTTGTTGTCGCTCGGATCTCCCCTGTGCCTCGTGTTCTCCTCTCAAACGGGCTCCTTCCAGCCGGCCCATGTGGCAATAAAGGCCTGCAGCGCCCCAGCTGGGCTGCCAAATCAACGGGGCGTTGGGAGAAGCTGCCTCTGCTGCCAAACGTTTCCAGCTCGCCACCTGAAGCGAGAAGCCGAGCGAGAAGCTAGATTTGGGAAGTTTTGGAGAAGCTGGGAAGTTTCAGAACAGGCCCTAAACCCCTCACATTGGGTGCATGACCATAAAAGATATTACTCATATAAATAGAACAAACATTATTCTCTGATTTAAATGAGTAACCGTCTCGCAATAAACAAAATCCAGATATAATGTTCATGCTTAACGCAGGCACTAAATAACAATTATTCGGGTTCATCACTAATCCTGATGGTAATCGAAGAGCGAGCGTGCCGACGGCGATCACATCAACCTTGGAACCATTTCCCACGCACATCGTCACTTCGTCCTTTGCCAACCTCCGTCTATTCCGCAGTTCCTGTTTTGAGTTGCAAATGTGAGCAACCGCACCGGTATCAAATACCCAGGCACTACAACGAGAGCTGGTAAGGTGCACATCAATAACATGTATATCATATATACCTTGTTTGTTGTTGGCCGCCTTCTTGTCAGCCAAATACTTGGGGCAGTTCCGCTTCCAGTGACCAGTTTCCTTGCAATGAAAGCACTCAGTTTCTGGCTTGGGTCCAGCCTTGGGTTTCTTCATGGGAGGGGCAACTGCTTTGCCACTCTTCTTGGAGTTACCCTTCTTACCCTTGCCATTCTTCTTGAAACTAGTGGTTTTATTGACCATCAACACTTGATGCTCCTTCTGAATCTCAGACTCAGCGGCTTTCAACATCGCAAACAGCTCGGCGACTGACTTGTTCATCCCGTGCATGTTATAGTTCAACATGAAGCTCTTGTAGCTAGGTGGCAATGATTGAAGAACTCTGTCAGTGATCGCCTCTACTGGAAGGGGCATTCCCAATTCAGCCAGACGGGTGGAATACCCAGACATTTTGAGTATGTGTTCACTGACAGACCCGTTCTCCTTCATCTTGCAGGCATAGAACTTATCGGAGGTCTCATACCTCTAGATCCGGGCATTCTTCTGAAAGAGAAACTTCAACTCCAGGAACATATCATATGCTCCATGACGTTCAAAACATCTTTGAAGTCCCGGTTCTAAGCCATACAACATTGCACATTGAACCATTGAGTAATCATCAGAACGAGCCTGCCAGGCGTTCACAATGTCTGGAGACTCAACTGCAGCGGGTGGATCACCAAGCGGTGCATCAAGGACATAAGCCTTTTGGGAAGCCGTAAGAATAATCCTTAGATTACGGGCCCAGTCCACAAAGTTACTTCCATCATCTTTCAACTTAGCTTTCTCTAGGAACGCATTAAAATTCAGCGGTGCTACTGCGCGAGCAATTGATCTACAACATAAATTTTGCAAAGACAACTTAGAATATTGTTCAAGATAATGAGTTTAGTTAATCATATTACTTAAAAACTCCCTCAAATTGACATCCCTCTGGTCAATCGAGTGTCACATGATCCAAATTCACCAACTCAAGTCCGATCATCACGTGAGTTGAGGTGGTTTCAATGGTGAACATCTTCATGTTGATCATATCTACTATATGACTCATGTTCGACCTTTCGGTCTCTTGTGTTCCGAGGCCATGTCTGTACATGCTAGGCTCGTCAAGTTTAACCCGAGTGTTCCGCACGTGCAACACTAGCTTGCACCCGTTGTATGCGAACGTAGAGTCTATCACACCCGATCATCACGTGGTGTCTCGAAACGACGAACTTTCGCAACGGTGCACACTCGGGGAGAACACAATTTTATCTTGAAATTTAAGTGAGGGATCGCCTTATAATGCTACCGTCGTCCTAAGCAAAATAAGATGCATAAAAGGATTAACATCACATGCAAATCATAAGTGACATGATATGGCCATGAACTTGTGCTTTTGATCTCCATCTCCAAAGCACCGGCATGATCTCCATCGTCACCGGCATGACACCATGATATCCATCATCATGATCTCCATCAACGTGTCGCCATGAGGTTGTCGCGCCAATTGTTGCTTCTATGACTATTGCTAACTCATAGCGATAAAGTAAAGCAAAACGGCGAAAATAAATTAAAGACAACCCTATGGCTCCTGCCGGTTGCCGTACTCATCGACATGCAAGTCGTGATATTCTATACAATACATGATCATCTCATACATCACATATATCTCATCATGTAATTGGCCATATCACATCACAACATACCCTGCAAAAACAAGTTAGACATCCTCTAATTGTTGTTGCAAGTTTTACGTGGCTGCTACGGGCATCTAGCAAGAACAATTCTTACCTACGCAAAAACCACAATGCTGATACGCAAATTGCTATTCAACCTTCTCAAGGACCGCCTTTGTCGAATCCGATCCAACTAAAGTGGGAGAAACAGACACCCGTCAGCCATCTTTATGCAACGAAGTTACATGTCAGTTGATGGAACCGGTCTCTCGTAAGCGTACGAGTAATGTTGGTCCGGGTCGCTTCATCCCACAATACCGCCGAATCAAGAAAAGACCAAGGGAGGAAGCAATCTGATTATCAACGCCCACAAACTCCTTTGTGTTCTACTCGTGATCTCATCTACACATAGACCTAGCTCATGATGCCACTGTTGGGGAACGTTGCATGGGAAACAAAAAATTTCCTACGCACATGCAAGATCTATACATGGTGATGAGCATCTATGAGAGGGAGAGTGGATCTACATACCCTTGTAGATCGCTAAGCGGGAAGCGTTAAGAAACACAGTTGATGTAGTCGAACGTCTTCGCGATCCAAATCGCCGAGCGTCCTGCGATCCAATCACGATCTAGTGCCGAACAGACGGCACCTCTGCGTTCAGCACACGTACAGCTCGATGACGATCTCCGCCTTCTTGATCCAGCAAGAGGGAGCGGAGAGGTAGATGAGTTCTCCGGCAGCGCGACGGCGCGGCGGCGGTGGTGGTGGAACTATTCCAGCAGGGCTTCGCCTCAGCGCCGCTGAAACTAGAGGATTTGATCTATCGGGGAGAGAGGACTGCATTGTGGCTAGGGTTTCTTGTGCGGCTGCCCTCTCTCCCCTCTAGTATATATAGGAGGGAGGGGAGGGGCCGGCGCCCCTAGGGAAGCCCCTAGGAGTCGGCCGAAGTGGGGAGGTGGAGGAGTCCAACTCCAATCCTACTAGGAGTAGGATTCCTCCCCCACTTGGTTTTTCCTTTCCTCCACTTGGACTTTCCCACCCCTAGCCGCATGGGCCTTGTTGGGGGGGTTCGGCCAGCCCACTAGGGGCTGGTTCACCTCCTGCCACAGCCCATGAGGCCCTTTGGGGCGAGAGGCCCCTCCCGATGGTCCCCCGGTACCCTCCCGGCACTCCCGCTACACTACCGAAGTACCCGAAACTTTTTAGGTGACCAAAACGGGACTTTCTATATATCAATCTTTACCTACGGACCATTCCGGAGCTCCTCGTGATGTCCGGGATATCATCCGGGACTCCGAACAACCTTCGGTCACCACCATACATAACTCAATACTACCGAAACGTCACTGAACCTTAAGTGTGCAGACCCTGCGGGTTCGAGAACTATGTAGACATGACCGAGACACCTCTACGGTCAATAACCAATAGCGGGACCTGGATGCCCATATTGGTTCCCACATATTCTACAAAGATCTTTATCGGTTGAACCTCTATGTCAAGGATTCAGTTAATCCCGTATGCTGTTCCCTTTGTTCTTCGGTATGTTACTTGCCCGAGATTCGATCGTCGGTATCTCTATACCTAGTTCAATCTCGTTACCGGCAAGTCTCTTTACTCGTTCCATAATACAAGATCCCGTGACTAACACTTTAGTCATATTGCTTGCAAGGCTTATTGTGATGTTGTATTACCGAGTGGGCCCTGTGATACCTCTCCATCATACGGAGTAACAAATCCCATCTTGATCCATGCCAGCTCAACAGACACCTTCGGAGATACCTGTAGAGCATCTTTATAGTCACCCAGTTACGTTGTGACGTTTGATACACACAAGGTATTCCTCCGGTGTCAGTGAGTTGCATGATCTCATGGTCATAGGAACAAATACTTGACATGCAGAAAACTATAGCAATAAACTGACATGATCATATGCTATGTCCATCACATCATTCTCCTAATGATGTGATCCTGTTATCAAATGACATCCCATGTCCATGGCTAGGAAACCTTGACCATCTTTGATCAACGAGCTAGTTTACTAGAGGCATACCAGGGACACAGTGCTGTCTATGTATCCACACATGTATCAGTGTTTCCAATTAACACAATTATAGCATGGATAATAAACGATTATCATGAACAAGGAAATATAATAATAACTACTTTTATTATTTCCTCTAGGGCATATTTCCAACAGAGTGGCCGGATGGCACCTTCATCGACACCGTCAAGGTCTGGCAGAAAGAGTGGTTCTACATCACCGAATCACGAGGCGTGGACTAGGCGGCACCCTCCGAGTTCAGATCCGGACCCCCCATAAGGCTGACCTCATGGATCAAGTAAGGCCTTGACTGGGGATCGACCATGGAGGTGAAGGCGCAACAGAAATGCATTACGCAGATGATAGACGCGAACGTCGAGCTGACCAGCGTGGTCCACGTCATGCTCTGCCGCCGTCTGCTCCCCTGCCAGCACTGGGCTACCCCACCGTGCGCCAACTTTACCACACTACCCACTAGAATCTGTGGAAGGCGTTGTTCAAGCCCTAGAAGGACTGGCCAGCCGAGGAGGGAGACACCGGCCTGGATGCCGAAAACCCTCCACTCAAAGTATAACAAAGTTTCTATTTTAATTCTCGGGCTCTACCTTTTAGTAAGGAATTTAACCTCTTCTTCTTCGCCTTCATAGAACTGGCTGGACAAGGCCCTAAGGATTAATGGCCCAGCCCCATTGCCCAAAGACCCCAGATCGGCCCTGTTGACGGCAATGCTGGTCGTTACGCCATATTCGGCGCCAGAAAAGAAGAAGAAGAAGAAAGGCGAGAAGAAGGGTCCGAGAGGGCCTCCGCCTAAGAGGTCCTCAGGACACTACGTCCAGGGAGACCCAGGCCTCCTCTGTTCACGAGGAAGAGCACATAGAGGAAGGGGGAGGTGGACTCCCCCAAGACAAGGAAGAGGGTGGCGCCTGCCGACGCAGAGGAGGACCTAGCTCCCCCCGCCCCGAAGAGGTCGTGCAGGGCCAAAGTGGTCCTGCCCGATGATAGCCCGGACTCCGATGAGGAATCCGAGGCTGTCGAAAGGGTCCCCCGAAGGAACCCCGGGGTCAAGCCCCAAGCCCAGAGGTATTTAATTCGAACATCTTATGGTACATTCGTACAGAGTTTTGCCACTAACCGGGGGAGTGCCTTCCATGTTGTGGCCCACCCCGCGACCTCACCACCGATCAGGTATTGGAGGGGGGACCGTGGAGGTGCTCTCCCGCCAGATCCCACCTGGGCCGAACACCGGGGGCGAGGGCGACGACAAAATGGCAGAGGTTAATACCTTGACTGCCCAAGATCAGGGGGAGGAACCCCTCCTGGCAAGCAAAGAGGGGGGACCTGGTTCATCCGAGCCCCCTTCGTAGATGGTTCCGGAGCACTCTGTGCCTCCGGAATCGTTGGCCCTGCCCTCCCAGGAAAGGAGGGCGGAGGTGCCACCACCAGTGTCGCCCGTGACAGAGCGGGCCGCGACCGGGTGGTCGGCCGCGATGGAGGAGGCTTTGACCAGCTCCTCCCTTGCCGAAGATCAGCGTGCCCTTATGGGTGCGGTTTTACAAGGCATTCAGTCTGTTGACAATGGACTGAAGGAGGCTTTTAACGGTCTCTTGACGGGCTTCAGGGTAAGTCATGTAATACTCTTTTTCTTAAAAAGTTAATTTATAAGGTTTATACAACCCCTGTAAGCACAGTAGCCCCCGGGCCATGGGTGAGTTTGAAAAACTCACACGGGGTTCAAAGAAAGTACAAATGATTGAGAACACGAGAATTGTGACCTCCAAGACTCTGGCAGGTTTGGGGAGAACTTAGCAGATGGCCTACAGCCGATAGCTCGGGAGTCTAACAAAAGTAAGGTGTTTTCTAGGCCTCGTCTTCGACAGTGGCCGCCAATGCCATGGAGCTGGCCGAGCTGAATCGGAAGCTCAAGAGCTCCGATGAGGAACTAGACCGCCTCAACAAACGGTTTGACGAAGCGCAAGGTAAATCTGAACTGTGCCGCCTTGGCCACTATTATTTTTATTAATTGAAGTTGTTTCGGGGTCTTGTCACTGAGTCTTGGTTATCCATTATGACTACAACCATTACCGCGGAGGTTGAGAGCCTCAAGGCGGAGTTGAAGAAAGTGAAACAGGAGGCCGCAGATCATAAGGCGCTGGCTGAACAGGCGTCTGCCGAGCTATCGGCGGTGAAGGCCGATAGCGACAAGCACGCAGCTTGGGTATCCGAGGTGCAGCAGGAGCTCCAGGATGCCAGCACTAAGTGTGAGGCCCTTGAGAAAAAGAACAAGGACCAAGCCGCCGAGCTATCCTCGCTGTCTGAAAAGATTAAGGCGGAGAGGGTAGATAGGCGGTTATATGAGGAAGAACTTCGCCAAGTCCGGCTGATCACAGATGGTAAGCCATACTTACTGCAATGTGCCTTTGGTGGTAACATGTTTGTGTCGCTCACACGAGTGTGGCGTTCCTCAGGCGCCTTTACGGATCTCCCGAAGAGTGCGGCAGACGCGGCTCGGTACTATGCGACGCGGGATGGGGATGTTGATCCTAGACTGTTCTGGGCGCAATTTCAAACCCCCGAGCACCCTCCTCTACTCAGCAAGCAGATGAAGCAGTTGATGGAACTGCATAGGATGGCGGAGCCCGTCATGAAAGACCTGTGCATACGGCTGTGGCCGACAGAGCCATTGATGAATAGCTACTTCGGCTTGGCGCAGAAGCTGTGTGATCCCGCGGCCCGGATTGAAGTCCTGAAGCGTTCTGCCTGCATCGAGGGGGCTCGGATGGCCTTTGCAAAGACCATGGTGCACTGGCCAAAGATCAAGCCGGTCGAGATGGCTACCGCACCTCCACCTCCTGGGAAGGGGCATAGGCGTCCTGAGCTGTGCTTCCCCATCGTGATGGATGGCGCTCGGGCGATAGAGGCCCAATGCTCTAAGGATGTAACTTATGAATGAGCATGTTGTAATGTGCCAAATGAATATTTCGCTTTATAATGCGTGTGCATGATTGATACGTCTCCAACGTATCTATATTTTTTGCTTGTTCCATGCTATTATATTATCATTCTTAGATGTTTGACAATCACTTTTTAGCAACTTTATATCATTTCTGGGACTAACCTATTGACATAGTGCCAAAGTGCTAGTTGCTGTTTTTGCTTGTTTTTTACTTCGCAGAATATCAGTACCAAATGGAGTCCAATCACAACGAAACTTTTTGGAGATAATTTTGGACCAAAAGACACCCAGTGGGCCAAATAAGTGCCAGAGAGGTGGGCTGTGAATAGCACAACCCACTAGGGCGCGCCAGGGGGCCCCCGGCGCGCCCCGATGGGTTGTGCCCTCCACGGGGCCCCTCTCCACCGCCTCTGATGCATATAAATACCCAAATATTCAGAAAACCCTAGGGGAGTCGACGAAAAACACATCCAGTCGCCGCAAGTTCCAGAGCCTCGAGATCCAATCTAACACCATCACGGAGGGGTTCATCATCCTCATTGGTGCCTCTCCAATGATGCGTGAGTAGTCCACCATAGACCTACGGGTCCGTAGGCAGTAGCTAGATGGCTTCCTCTCTCTCTCTCTCTCTCTCTCTCTCTCTCTCTCTCTCTCTTTTGATTCTCAATACAATGGTCTCTTGGAGATCTATTTGATGTAAACTTTTGCGATGTGTTTGTTGGGATCCGATGAATTTTGAGTTCATGATCAGTTTCTATCCATGAATATTATTTGAGTCTTCTTTGATCTCTTATATGCATGATTACTTCCTCGTATTTCTTCTTAGAATCTTTGGTTTAGTTAGGCCGACTAGATCAATTTTTCTTGCCATGGGAAGAGGTGCTTTGTGATGGGTTCGATCTTGCAGTGTCCTTTCCCAGTGACAGAAGGGGCAGCAAGGCACGCATGTATCGTTGCCATTAAGGATAACATGATTGGGTCTATTCCTACATGAATAGATCTTGTCTACATCATGTCATCGTTCTTATTGCATTACTCCATTTTTCCATGAACTTAATACACTAGATGCATGCTGGATAGCAGTCGATGTGTGGAGTAATAGTTGTAGATGCAGGCAGGAGTCGGTCTACTTATGTTGGACGTGATGCCTATATAATGATCATCGCCTTGGATATCGTCATGATTATTTGATCTTCTATCAATTGCCCAACAGTAATTTGTTCACCCACCGTGTGCTATACTCATGAGAGAAGCCACTAGTGAAACCTACGGCCCCCGGGTCTACTTTTCCAACATATTGCTTTCCGATATATGTTTTGGCTCTTTTCTTTTCAGTTCTATTATTCCAAAAACCCAAAAATACCTTGCTGCACTTTTTATTTGCTCTTTTTATTTTGTGTTCTTGAGAGATCTATCACTACCTAATCTATCTTTTTACCGTAGAGAGATTGACAACATCTCTTTCGCGTCGGGTTGCAACTATTTGTTTTTGTGTGCAGGTGCTACTTATTAGGTGGTGGTGATCCTCCAACTGGTTCGATGCCTTGGTTTCAAAACTGAGGGAAATACTTACCGTCGCTGTGCTGCATCATCCCTTCCTCTTTGGGGAAATACTGACGCAGTCTCAAGCCACGTCAAAGGAATTTTTGGCGCCATTGCCGGGGAGGAAGCGGTCTCTTCTACGTGCCAATCTCTGGCGCCAAGGAGACACCATCATCATCTACCAGGTTCCTAATCACAAATCTCATTTCCTTGCAATTACATTATTTTCCATTTGCCTCTCGTTTTCCTCTCCCCCACTTCACCAATTTGTTGTTTTATTCACCGTCTTTTTTGTTTGCCTTTTTCTCATCAGATCTCTTGCCTTGTCATTATGGCTAGTTCTTCCTTTATTGCGTGTACTCCCAATAATTAAGTTCTTAATTTTAAGCAAAGGGGAGGGGAGAACCTAAAAGATGCTTGGTATAGGATTTGCAATGCTCATAATAGATCTATCCATAAGCAATCTACCGTTGTTCTTCTTCGCAGTTTTTATGTGGGCATCACCACTTGGTACAGATTCATCCTTGATATGATTACCAGTGGGAATTTCTTGATGAGTCCATCTTTGGATGCTTTTAATGCTATGGGAAGTTTAGTGGGATCACCACCTCACGATCAATGAAACAACATTAACTCTCAAACATGTTATGGAGAGATTATATGCTATTGAAAAGAAGATGATTACCAAAGAACATCTTGAAAATTTGGATAAGAAAATGCATAATCTTGCTAATAAAATTGGGGCTAAGGCGGGAGATGCCTTTAAATTGTTAAAGGAAAAAAAGAAACCGTAGTTAACGAAAGGGTAGAACAGAGTCCTTACCGGATTGATAAGTTGGAAGAAATTTTTAGTAACTTGGGTTTGGCTTTTTCTTCTGTTAAAACTATTGAAAAAACTCCCATAAAAATTGGTAAGATCACTCAAGTCACTAAGAACAAAGTTGCTACACCTTCTGGCCACAAGGGAGATCTTAAAATGATTAGTATTCATCCCGACTTTGTTGAAATAGTAAGAGATCCTATTTACAAAAATGAATTTTTGGTTTTCTTCCTAGGAGTGTTTTTATCGAGAGTATGCATGCTGAAACCTTGAAGAAATCTAGGTGTGTGATTGAAGAGTTGAAAACCAAAGATGACAATACTTGAAACTATGTGTTATGCCTAGCTAGGGGCGTAAAACTATAGCGCTTGTTGGGAGGCAACCCAATGAATAAATTTATTTTTATCTTTCCTTTTCTGTTTTTCAGTGTTGACACAATTATGCCTCTGTGATTGTGTTTTTATGTTTTATTTAGTGTTTGTGCCAAGTAGAGCCTTTAGGATGATTCATAAGATGAGTAGAAGCGATGCTGAATCTGAAACAGAAACTTTGCGTCCAGTGTTCGAATTTTCATTTTTTACTGGAACGTGATATTGAACTGAAAGTTTAACACAGTGTTTCTATACAAATTCTTTACGTTGTTCTAATTTTTCAGAATTTTTAGAGTTATAGAATTATGGTTAGAGTACAGATTACTACAGACTGTTCTGTTTAAGACAGATTCTGTTTTCGTTGCATTGTGTGCTTGTTTTGATGAATCTATGGGTTGTATTGAAGGGTATGACCATTGGTAAAGTTAAAATACAGTAGGTATAATTCAATAATAAAATATTAATGGGTTTGCAACAGCACCTAAAGTAGTGATTTGCTTTATTATACTAACGGATCTCACGAAGATTTTGTTGAGTTTTGTGTGATTGAAGTTTTCAAGTTTTGGGTGAGATCACGATGGATGAAGGAATAAGGAGTGAAAAGAGCCTAAGCTTGGGGATGCTACAGCACCCCCAAGATATATCCAAAGATAAACAAGCAACTAAGCTAGGGGATGCCCCTGAGTGGCATCCCCTCTTTCTTCTAACAACCATCGGTATTTTACTTGGAGCTATATTTTTATTCGTCATATATCATGAGTCTTTGCTTGCTTTGCTTGTTAGTTTGTCACTTGTATCCTTGATGGACACACCTATTTAAGAGATCCAAAATTATGCTATGATTTGTTAGAATTGCTCTATATGCTTCACTTAAACTTTTTGAGCTATAGAATTGCTCTAGTGCTTCACTTATATCTTTTTTAGCACTGTGTGCTTGGAAACTTTTGTAGAAATACTCTCATGCTTAACTTAGATTAAGTTGAGAGTTAGTAAATTTTGAAGAAATCCTCTCATGCTTCACTTATACCTTTTTGAGAGATGAAAACTCTATGCTCATGTGCTTCACTTAAATTTGTTTGAGCTAGTCAAAAAGCAATGGCAATATATGAAACTAGTCCCAAAGTGATAGATATCCAAGGAGGATATAATAAAAACGTTCATGAAGATCATTGGATAAATTAAACTTGATTCCTTGTAATAGTTTTGAGACATGATGATAGTAATATGTGAGTCATGTTAGTGAGTAATTATGCTTTAGTAGGAATATTGGTGTTAAGGTTTGTGATTTCCTATGCAAGTACGAAAGTCAATAGTTATGTAATGAAATTACATCCTTCTTATGGTGCATTATTTGGTTTTAGTTATGCTCAATGCTCGCTTATGTGAATTTTCGTTTCTTGGCTGGTTGCTTCTCAATCTATTTGCTAGCCTCCATTTGTACTAAGTAGAAATACTACTTGTGCATCCAAAATCCTTAAACCAAGTTTTGCCTTATGAGTCCACCATACCTACCTATATGCGTTATTTCCATGCCGTTCCAAGAAAATTTGTATGTGCCATCTCTAATTTTCAAAATAAATTTCTCTTTTATGTGCTCGTACCGCTCATGAAACGGTAGGTAGTGTCCAATATTTTTCCATGCTAGATGTGTTATTCTCAAGATGAGTGTTTATTCACTTGTCATTACACGAGAGTGCGGCGGTAATAGGGATGCCCATTCTCGAAATGAAAAAGGAAAAAAAAACTTTTTGTTGTCAAATAATAAATTCCTTGGAAAGTGTTGGTATGGAAGGCAACCATGGATACGACCAGCCATGGAAAGTGAAAGAATGGTGGAAAAAGGAATAAACTTTATTTTCTGTTTGGGAACCGCCTATGATGTATCTAGCATGGAAAGTATTGTGAACCACTTTGTCATTTTCATTGACAGGAAATGCATGCCACCCAAAATATTTTTCTCTCTCAATTTAAACTTTGAGCTCTGGCACCTCTACAAATCCCTACTTCCCTCTGCGAAAGGCCTATCTATGTACTTTATGAAATTTTTATTTTAACTTTGAGTCTCCATCTTCTCTTATAAAGCACCAACTAGGGGGCACTATGATCGTACTTGAGCATTGGGTATAGCTAATATTTGAGTGTGTTTCATGCATGGATCAATGATTGAGCATGATGGGCTAGGGATAACTTTCTTTAGTGTTGATATTTTGAAAGACATGGTTGCTTGTTGGCATGCTTGAGTATTGAAGTCATTATGTTAAAACTAGACTATTGCTTTGAATCATCTAAAAGTCCAAATGTCCATGCTACAAAAGAAAAGAATATGTGATGAACATGTTAGGCATCATTTCACATCAAAAATTCTGTTTTTATCATTTACCTACTCGAGGACGAGTAGGATTTAAGCTTGGGGATGCTGATACGTCTCCAACGTATCTATAATTTTTGCTTGTTCCATGTTGTTACATTATCATTCTTGGTTGTTTTACAATCACTTTTTAGCAACTTTATATCATTTTTTGGGACTAACCTATTGACATAGTGCCAAAGTGCCAGTTGCTGTTTTTGCTTGTTTTTTACTTCGCAGAATATCAGTACCAAACGGAGTCCAATCGTGACGAAACTTTTTGGAGATTTTTTTGGACCAGAAGACACCCAGTGGGCCAAATAAGTGCTATAGAGGTGGGCGGTGGAGAGCACAACCAACCAGGGCGCGCCAGGGGGGCCCGGGCGTGCCCTGATGGGTTGTGCCGTCTACGGGGCCCCTCTCCACTGCCTCTGATGCCTATAAATACCCAAATATTCAGAAAACCCTAGGGGAGTCGACGAAAAACACATCTAGCCTCTGCAAGTTCCAGAGCCTCGAGATCCAATCTAACACCATCACGGAGGGGTTCATCATCCTCATTGGTGCCTCTCCGATGATGCGTGAGTAGTCCACCATAGACCTACGGGTCCGTAGGCAGTAGCTAGATGGCTTCCTCTCTCCCTCTCTCTCTCTCTCTCTCTCTCTCTCTCTCTCTCTCTCTTTTGATTCTCAATACAATGGTCTCTTGGAGATCTATTTGATGTAAACTTTTGCGGTGTGTTTGTTGGGATCCGATGAATTTTGAGTTCATGACCAGTTTCTATCCATGAATATTATTTCAGTCTTCTTTGATCTCTTATATGCATGATTACTTATAGCCTCGTATTTCTTATTCGAATCTTTGGTTTAGTTAGGCCGACTAGATCGATTTTTCTTGCCATGGGAAGAGGTGCTTTGTGATGGGTTCGATCTTGCGGTGTCCTTTCCCAATGACAGAAGGGGCAGCAAGGCACGCATGTATCGTTGCCATTAAGGATAACAAGATGGGGTCTATTCCTACATGAATAGATCTTGTCTACATCATGTCATCGTTCTTATTGCATCACTCCGTTTTTCCATGAACTTAATACACTAGATGCATGCTGGATAGCGGTCGATGTGTGGAGTAAGAGTGGTAGATGTAGACAGGAGTCGGTCTACTTATCTTGGACGTGATGCCAATATAATGATCATCGCCTTGGATATCGTAATGATTATTTGATCTTCTATCAATTTCCCAACAGTAATTTGTTCACCCACCATGTGCTATACTCATGAGAGAAGCCACTAGTGAAACCTACGGCCCCCAGGTCTACTTTTCCAACATATTGCTTTCCGATCTATGTTTTTGCCTCTTTTGTTTTCAGATCTATTATTCCAAATACCCAAAAATACCTTGCTGCACTTTTTATTTGCTCTTTTTATTTTGTGTTCTTGAGAGATCTATCTCTCCAATCTATCACTACCTAATCTATCTTTTTATCGTAGAGAGATTGACAACCTCTCTTTCGCGTCGGGTTGCAACTATTTGTTCTTTGTGTGCAGGTGCTGCTTATTAGGTGGTGGTGATCCTCCTACTGGGTTGATACCTTGGTTTCAAAACTGAGGGAAATACTTACTGTCGCTGTGCTGCATCATCCCTTCCTCTTTGGGGAAATACCGACGCAGTCTCAAGCCACGTCAATGATTTTATCATGCTTTTAAGATTTGAATTATTTTGACTCATGTGTGGCTGTTTAAACGGACATTTGCCAATCGTCGGCTTCAGCCCCCGTGTAAATATTACAAGAGGTGTTTCGACCTCCGCAACCTTTCCTATAGCCTAAATATCGGCGCCGAAGGCGGTGGTGCGCGAAGGGAACAAGGCAATCGGACTATGGGGCTTTCGTGCTTTCACTTAGCCGTAGGAGCTTGACTGCGGGGGTTGGTTGCTAGCCCCCAGTATTTTGTGGTATTCGGATGTACCGACGTTAAGGCCATTACCACATGGTTTGTGAAGGTACAAACCCCTCGTATGACACGGAATTACCTCCATTGATTTTAAGTTTGACACTTGTGCTCGGATTGCAGACCGGTTCCCGCTTATTTTGACAGTTGGTTTTTGGCTTTCTCCACTGAGGTACTTGACTAGGCGAGCTGGAAATACAATCGCAGTGGTTCTCCCTTTAACCTTTTAGCTGAACGAGAGGAATGTAAGAGGGTAAGTACAGGAGCCGGGCAACCCAACCTTTGACCCATGACATAATTCGGAACCGATTCATATAACGCAAAATTCGAGACGCCGGACATAATCCCGGAATTGATGCTTGGGGCGAGTTTTATAGTCAAGCCCCCGGTCTATTAACCGGTTGCATCTAGCATGTACCGAACAGTTTTTTTCTTTCGGAGGCGGGGAGTAGGAAACAGTTTATAAAATACTGTGAGAAGGATGCAAAGGATAATCTTTATATATGATGAATTTTTACAATTCAAACTGTGGAAGCAACGGTTACAGGTATTTTGCTTAAAAAAGAACTTGTACAAAGGAAATGTTTACTCAGAGTCTTCGATGGGCGGCTTGATGTCCTCGATGTTCCCTGAGACGCCTCCGCTCCTTTGCTCTTGAGGGGGGTTGTACTCCTTTAAAGGTGATTTTTATGCGAGAGCAGACCATTGAGGGGTGGTCCTCGGGAGATTGCCGTAGCACATGTGATCTTGATGCTTGCGAGGTCCTGGATGATCCCTGCTGTTTTGTCCGAAGACGCTATTTTGACAGTAGTTCGGTCGAGCCAACCACTTGGTTTTTGATAATGGGTTCCCCCCAGCTGCCCATGGTATTTCAAGCGCAAAGTTGTGCCTTCTAGGTACGTACCTTATGGGTAGCGGGTCCGTGCAGTGGGGGTGCATCCCTATTTGTGTTGATCAGGGGATGGTTCCGGGAGGTCGGTTTGAGCTCGGGCTCGCTTGTTCGTCTGTCGCGCCTAGATGGTTGATGGAGGCCTCGGCGTCTCGAGGGAGCGCTCCGTGTTGCCATTGACAGTGATGACCCCCTTGGGTCCAGGCATCTTGAGCCTCAGATATGCGTAATGGGGAACGACGTTAAAGCAAGCGAATGATGAACGGCCGAGCAGTGCGTGATAGCCGCTGCAAAAAGGGACGATGTCGAAGATCAAGTCCTCACTGCGAAAGTTGTCGGGCGAGCCAAACACTACTTCCAAGGTCACGGTACCCGAACAGCAGGCTTCGACGCCTGGAATGACTCCTTTAAAGGTAGTGTTGCTGGGTTTGATCCTTGACGGGTCGATACCAATATTTTTCACCATGTCTGAGTAAATCAGGTTAAGGCTACTTCCTTTGTCCATGAGGACTCTAGTGAGGTGGTACCCGTCGATGATGGGATCTAAGACAAGGGCCGCCGAGCCTCCATGACAGATACTGGTCGGGTGATCCCTACGGTCGAAGGTGATCGGGCAAGCCGACCATGGGTTGAACTTCAGGGCTATGGGCTCTACGTCGTAGACCTCCCGAAGGGCGCGCTTCCTCTCCTTTTTTGGTATATGTGTGACGTATATCATGTTCACAGTTTTTACCTTGGGAGGGAATTGTTTCTGTCCGCCATTGCCTGGACCGCGAGGCTCTTCGTCATCCTCGCTGCGCGGGCCCTTGCTTTGCTCCTTGGCTGCAAACTTGCCGGCTTGTTTGAATACCCAATAATTGCGGTTGGTGTGAGTGGCGGGTTTGTCCTGGGTGCCGTGGATCTGGCAGGGCCTATCCATTATTTTGTCCAAGGTGGTAGGTCCATCTCTACTTCCTTTAGAGGGTTCCTTCTGCTGTCCGGATTTTGAGATGCGGAAGCCGGCATTTACGGTTGTGTCTTCCGCATCACCGTTGTTATGGCGGCGTTTGTTCTTGTTGCGCCGTGACTTCCCGTTTCCTTCCCGAACTTCGGAGGTGCCGGGGTCCTCGGGGTTATGGCTTCGACGGGCTAGCCAATTATCCTTGCCCGCGCAAAAGCGGGTCATGAGTGAGGTGAGGGCAGACATTGTTCTCGGCTTGTCCTGGCCAAGCTGACAAGCTAGCCATTCGTCCCGGATGTTGTGTCTGAACGAGGCTATTGCCTCGGCGTCCAGACAATCAACGACCTGTTTTTTCTTGGTCAGGAACCGGTTCCAAAATTTCCTAGCTGCCTCGCCAGCTTTTTGAACGACGTTACTCAGATCGGAAGAGCCCGGGGGCTCGACATAAGTGCCCTGAAAGTTAGAGCGGAAGGCATCCTCGAGCTCTTCCCAGCTACCGATGGAGTTTTTGGGGAGACTGTTTAACCAGTGTCCAGCCGGTCCTTTAAGTTTTAGTGGCAAGTACTTGATAGCATGGAGATCATCGCCTCTGGCCATATGAATGTGGAGAAGGAAGTCTTCGATCCACACAGCCGGGTCCGTTGTCCCGTCATATGGTTCTATGTTTACGGGTTTAAACCCTTCGGGGAATTGATGTTGCGTGACCTCGTGTGTGAAGCATAGTGGGTGGGCAGCGCCTCCGACTCGGGACACGTCATGCCAGAAATCTGCTGTTGTTTGGGCCCGGTAACGTTCCTGGTCTCTGTGGTTGCGGCCAAGCCAAGATTGGTACCCATCCCGTCTAGCGGGGGAGTACCCTCTAGATCCAGAGATGGATCTAGTGCGACCTGCTCTATAGTCCAGGTCCTGTCGTAGGTCAAGTCGATCCTCAGGCTGTGTCGGCCCCTTTGCTCTCCTGCGGGGTAGCGAGGATATATACTCGGCATCTCCAGCCTCCCTGTCCCGTCCTCGAGGGGGGCGGTCCGGCTGGTCTTATGGAGTGCGCCTGGGAGACTCGCGCTCGAAGGCCTCGTCATCGAACTACGGTAGCAGACGCCGGCGTGGGTAGCTCTTGTGTTGGTCTGGCCGATTGGTGTTGAATCCTTCTTCGGCTGCCAGGACTTTAGTCCATCTGTCATTGATGGTGTCTTGTTCGGCTCTGAGCTACTATTGTTTTGCTTTTAGACTATGGGCAGTGGCATAAGCTGCCGCCTGAATCGTACCTGATCCTCAGTTTTTCGGGGACGGTGAAGTCTTCGGCTTCGAGGCTATCCTCCTCCTCGGCAGGCAGGAGGTAGTTGTCGTCCTCAGAATCGTTGAGGTCCTCAGGGTCATGCTGATCCTCGAGCCTCTCCGGGTCCTCCAGTGGCTGTTCGGGGGCTTCAAGGCCGCCGAGGTCTTTCGGGGTGTGGCTTTCCCCGGTGCCCACAATGGCTTCCCTTCCCTTGTTCGTCTTGGATCGTTTGCGCTGTTTCCGGCGCTTTGACGACGCTTTGCCGGATTTGTCGCCGTTCTTCTTGGGGGTGTGGGCATCCCTATCATTGGGGGTGTCCACCGTATAGACATCGTAGGTGGAGATGCTTGTCCATCGCCCGGTAGTGATAGGGTTTGGAGCGCTCACCTCTTCATCCAGGTCTTCTGCCTCCTCGAAGGCGTAGTCCAACATATCGGTTAAATCTTCGACAGTGGCTACTAAGTGGGTGGTGGGTGGGCCGTAAAATTCCTCGTGGCCGGCCTCCGGACCGATCTGAACGTGAGTCGTGGTCGGGTCATCCACGATTGTCATTGACTGGATCCAGTCCAGTGCCTCATTCAACCGCATGAGGTCAACCGGATCAATCTTCCGAGGGCCCTCGGAGCCGAACTCCGGGGCGCCCTCATGAGGGGTGTATTCGGCAAGAACCGAACCCTGGTACTCGGGTGCTAACACCGGGTCCGAGCTCAAGCTGAACCTCTGGCGGGGATAGACTCGAAGGCAGGGGTGAATAGGGGGCCCGAAGTTAAAGCTTCGGGATTTTTGGGCCCATCGAACGAAACTGAGGGCTCGGTAAGAAACAGATCGCCACTAGAGTCGGCGGTGAACTCTAGGTCCCCGAACCTGATCTCCTGACCGTGAGTGTCGTGGTTTTGTCACGGCAGATGCCCGAAGGCTTAGGTTCGAGGCCAACGCCATGGAAGTGGACTCAAAGGGGTTAAACGGGACAAGGGACACGAGTTTACCCAGGTTCGGCCCCTCACGGTGGAGGTAAAAGCCTACGTCCTGCTTATGCTATATTAACATGTGTATCGATTACAAGGGGCGGCTTGCTTGCCCTAGCTCTCGACTGCTTGGTCTCTCTCGCCGTAAGGCTTGTCTGTCTGTCTTAACCTGTCTAACTCGCCACCAGGTCTCGCCTTTATATACATAGGCTGAGGTCCGACAGCTTACAAGAGTCCGGGTCGGGTTATACAACGTAACCGATCCGGGTTCCAACTTCCTAGTCTTACAGAACAAGTCATCTTATGGCGGCTTATACCTTCTGGCCCACGAATCACCTCCTGCCTCTTGGGCCTTGGCCTCAGCCCATCTGGTAAGCCGCCATATGGCCTGGTCTTCATGTCTTGTCTTCCTCTTGGCCCACTTGGTAACCCGCCATGTGGTTTGGTCTCCGTCTTCTGGCCCACCTTATGGGTCTTGACTATGAACCGCCAAGCTGGTTTCCGGGTCTTCAGTGAATCGCCAAGTCCTGGACGGGTTATACTCCGGCCGGGTTATATCGCGGGGTTATATCCCTGACAGTGAGCGAAACTTCTGATCTGGCCAAGATGGCCGGTCGGGTCAGCATGCAACACAATGCTACCGAACGTGAAGGTCTGTCCAGGGACAAGGGTGTCCTCGTTACAGACCTGTGCGCTGATGATTAGGCGAGCCATCAATCCTCTGGTGATCTCACAGCGGAACTCTCAGTGAAAGCACCAATGTCGGTGTCAAAACCAGCGAATCTCGGGTAGGGGGTCCCAAGCTATGGATCTGGGATCGATGGTTAACAGGGGATGAAGGAGACGATGTTTACCCAGGTTCAGACCCTCTTGAGGAGGTAAAACCCTATGTCCTGCTTGATTATATTAATGAGTCTGATGATTATAGAGTCGATCTACCTCGAGAACAAGCGAGCTAAAACCCTACATGAGTTGACTTGTCCTATACGAACTAAGAGCCCTGGTTTATATAGACACCAGAGGTACCTAGGGTTACATGCGATAGGTTTCCATCCGAGCATGAATACACCCATTCTTTCTTGGAGGACACACCAAGTCTTCGGAATCTTCCTTGCTGAGCACGGGGTCATCCTGTAGTCCGACCTTCCTGCAAGTGCCACAGAGCGGCCCACCAAGCTGGCCCACATGAGATCAGCCGACGGCCCGAGGACCCCTTAGTCCCAGACTCCCTCAACGCGCCTTGTTGCATACGACTTGACTGTCTTCGTCTTGTTTGTTCCGAAACACCCACTTGGTTCTAATGATGTTTTGCTTGTCCTTGGGCTTCTACACTAGTGTCCACACTTCGTTCCTCTCGAAGTTGTGTAACTCCTCGTGCATAGCATTCACCCAATCCGGGTCATGAAGAGCTTCTTCCACCTTCAAAGTCTCAATACTAGAGATGAATGAATATGCTCACAAAAGTTAGCCAATCGAGTTTTAGAGCGAGTTAGTCTCCCGGTTTGTATGTCACCGAAGGTTTGCTCTAAGGGATGATTTTCGTTCACTCTTGCTCGAACTCGAGGTAGCTTTTTCTTATTGGACGGTGGAGCTTCCTCATGATCATCTTCTTCTTCATTGTTTTTGAAGGTGTCGTTGCCTTGAGGTGGTGGTGAAGGTGGTTGTGGTGGATCATCATGATGTACTTCTTCCTCCTCTTCATCTTGTTGTGTACCGCTTGTGGATGCCTCCATGTCGTGTTGAGGTTCGCCTTTGCGCGAATTAGGGGCTTCCACTTGGATCGATGAAGTAATTTCCTTCACCTCCATGGTACAAATCTTGCCGATGGACAAGTTTTGGATGGCTTCCGAAGGTTCCTTATCTCCTACATCATTTGGCAATTGTTCGACTTGCGAACCATTAGATTCATCAAACTTCACATCTACCGTCTCTTTAACTTTTCGAGTGAAGTTGTTGTAGACATGGTAAGTGTGAGAGTTTGATCCATAACCGAGTAGGAAACCTTCATGAGATTTAGGAGAAAATTTAGAACGACAATGCTTATTAAGAATGTAACACTTGGAGCCGAATACCCGAAAGTATCCAACTTGGGGCTTGTTACCGATGAGTAGCTCGTATGCCATTTTACCAAGAAGCTTGTGTAGATAGAGTCGGTTCGTAGCATGACAAGATGTTTCCACGACATCCGCCCAAAAGTGTCTTGGCATCTTGTATTCGTCGAGCATCGTTCTAGCCATCTCTATGAGAGTCCGGTTCTTCCTCTCAACAACTCCATTTTGTTGAGGCGTGTACATAGCCGAGAACTCATGTGAAATCCCTTCTTCGTCAAGAAAGGAATCCACATTCGTGTTCTTGAACTCCGATCCGTTGTCGCTCCGAACTTTCTTGATCTTCACTTCAAATTGATTTTGAGATTTGTGAGCAAAGTTCTTGAAGATCTTTTGCACCTGCGACTTATCATCAAGATAGAATGCCCACGTAAATATGGAAAAATCATCAACTATAACTAGACCAAAGGAATTTCCACGGAGGCTCTTGTAAGCATTGGGACCAAAAATATCCATATGAAGCAACTCGAGTGGTCTCCTAGTAGTCATGATATTCTTTATGGGATGACTTCCACCTACTTGCTTTCCAGCTTGACAAGCACTACAAAGTCTATCTTTGGCAAAGATAACATCTTTAACACCAAGTAAATGATCACCCTTGACGAGCTTGTCTAGATTACGCATACTAACATGTCCTAGTCTTCTATGCCAAAGCCAACCATTAGAAGATTTTGCAACAAGACAAGTGCAAGGTTTGGATCTCTTAGTGAAATCAACAATGTATAGATCACCTCTACGGAAACCAGTAAAGACCATGCTATGATTGTCTTGACAAAACACTGGCAATCTACTTTCGTAAATAGCACATTAAAATCGAAATCGGCAAGTCTAGATACAGACAGAAGATTGTAGCCAAGGGATTCCACAAGCATGACATTTTGAATGGAGCTATCATGAGATATGGCCACCTTACCAAGATTGAGTACCTTACCCTTGGAGTTGTCTCCAAAAGTCACATACCTTCACGGTCCATGGTTTGGTGTGATCTCTTGAAACATGTCTCTATCTCCGGTCATGTGATCGGTGCATCCACTGTCGAGAATCCACTCTTTTCCTTCGTACATGTAATCCTTGAGGTTTGCCATGAGACTTAGATTGTTCATAGTCTTCTCATACTCGATGTCGAACAACTCATCTTCATCATAGTAGCCATGTTCCACATTGTCATCATCAAGTGGGAAATCCTCGTCATAAGAAACACGAGATTTGTTAGAGTTGTGATCATGCCAATATTCAAGATGATGAATGTGAATGGCTTCAACAATGATGTTGTTGATAGTTATGACATTTCCTTTAGCACACATGAGATCTCTAATCTCAAGCAGATAGTCATCAAACTTAGGATCAGTACGCATCATTTTGTGAAAAGCAATAGATTTATGAAGAGTTTCATCAAGATTACTCAACGAATAATTTGGATAAAGTTTCTCCAAATCATTCCACAAAGTATAAGCTAATTCTAGATTCTTCATTTGATCAAACACAATTCTAGGCAATCCTCTAATGATAAGATTAACAGTTCTAAGATTACGAAGCATATCACTTTCCTCTTCGTGTGTGGGATGCAAAGGATCAATGGGAGGTACATAGGGGTTCTTAACAAATTTGCTCAAATGGAATTCATTGAATAACTCAAGCATCTCATATTTCCATTGACTATAGTACTCCCCATCGAGAACGGGCACTCTACAACTAAGACTCCCCAAACTAGACACATCCATCTTCCTCCAACGGTGATGAAATCGAAGCTCTGGAGACCAAAGCTCTGATACCAATTGTGGGATCACTAGAAGAGGCGTCTAGAGGGGGGTGAATAGACTACTTGACAAGTAAAAACCTAACCTTTTCCCAAGTTAATTGGTTGGTAGATTTTAGCTATTCTAACAAGTCTAATGCACCCTACACATGCTAGTCAACAAGTATGGCAGCGGAAAGTAAAGACAAGCATATATAAGAGAGTAGAACTAGGAAGATCAAACGTAATTGTTGACACGAAGGTTTTCCTATAGTTCCGATAGGTGGTGCTATTGTACGTCCATGCTGATGGAGACTTCAACCCACGGAGGGTAGCGGCCGCGAGAGTCCACAGAGTGCTCCACCCATTAGGGTCCACGAAGTAGCAACCTCGTCTATTCCATCACGGCTTCCATCCACGAAGGACTAGCCTCACTATGGGTAGATCTTCACGAAGTAGGCGATCTCCTTGCCCGTACAAACTTCTTGGTTAAACTCCACAATCACAAAGAAGGAGGCTCTCAAGCGACACCTAACCAATCTAGGAGGCACCACCATCCAAAAGGTAATAGATGTGGTAGTATGATGAACTCCTTGCTCTTGTGCTTCAAAAGATAGTCTCCTCAACACTCAATCACTCTCTCACAGGTTTGGCATGGGTAGAAGAGATTGATTGGATGGAAAGCAACTTGGGGAGGCTAGAAATCAAGATTCATATGGTTGGAGTGGAATGTCTTGATCTCAACACATGAGTAGGTGGCTCTCTCTCAAAAAAATGAATGGGGCAAGTGTAGATCTGTTCTGAGTGCTTCTCATGCGAGTGATAGGTGGTGGAGGGGTATATATAGGCATCTCCAAAAATCCAACCGTTACAACATTATTGCCCAACTCAGTGAAACCGAAGTGAAAACTCGGTGGCACCGACTAGTGCAAAATGTGGCAACTTTAGGTTTTCGGTGGTACCGATATACACAACTCGGTCCTGCCGAGTTTGGTCTGACCAGGGCAGTTCCTCATCTCGGTGAAACCGTTTCACCAAACTCAGAAATTCCGAGTTTAGGAATTAGCTAACCAAAGAGTTGATCACTGATTCTTGGTCGTACCGAAACTAGTATTGGTTGTACCGAGTTGCTAGGGTTTTCGCTAGGTTCTATCTCAAGGGAAAATTGGTATGGCTGAGTCGGAAAACTTGGTGGCACCGATTTTGAACTTTAGGTTTTGGACAGAATATTTTGTGGGAGAATAGATGAGTATTTTTGGTGGCTAATCTCTAAGCACTTGAGCAACTAGATCATCATAATTCCTCACCCCCTTTTAATAGTATTGGCTTTCCTATGGACTCAAAAGTGATTTATCACAAAATATGAAATGTAGAGTCTTGAAGCTTGAAGCTTGGCCAATCCTATTCCTTCCTCTTCTTCTTTTCGCAGGAATTCTCCTCACAATCCTTAGCCAACTCTCTTTGTGGACTTCATCTGAAATAAGGTAGGTAAAACTATTCGTCCAAGAGACAATGCATGTTGTCATGAATTATCAAAACCGCCAAGGGAGCATATGTGCTTTCAATCTCCCCCTTTTTGGTAATTGATGACAACATACAATCAAAGCTTCAAATTAAGATATGCAAGGATATAATGAAGACTTTGAGAGACACATGACTAAGATAAGCTCCCCGTAAATGTGTGCAATCCTTTTAAGGGATAGTTGCTTTGGAATGCATGGACACAATTTGTAGAAGGGATATGAAGAGTCATGTGAGCTTGGCAATATGCATCAAACAGATATGAATGAGATGTTTCCATGTTCAAGACTTCACTCTTGCAAATAATATGTGCAAGAAGCAAGAGATCATCTTGACCAAGGATATGATGCATATACTTACCTTGAAGTTCTTGAGCATTCTAGTAGTAGAAACACACTTGAGAAAATAATGTTAGGAAACACAAGAGTATTCTACTCATCCAAATGCAAAAGAGTTCAAAAGTACCAAGATATGGAAGACATATGAAGAATAGAGTTTCTTAAGATTGATATGTCTCCAAAACACATTTAGAACTTTCTCCCCTAAATGTGGATTTGTAAATCTTCCTCTCCCAATGAATCTTATCATGTAGATATTGGGAGTAGGTAGGGTAAGACAAGTCTAACATAAATTTGGTCTGTTCTCTCCCCCTTTCGATAAGCATAAGCTTAGATAATCTCCCCCTATATATATTCTCCCTCTTTTGAGATTTCTCCCCCTTTGTCAGCAAGTATAAGCTTTGATATTTCTCCCCCTTTGGCATTAATTTCCAAAAAGGGTGACACAAAGGGTCAAAGGAAAGGGATCATTGAGAGGGAAGGGATCCTTGAGAATAAGGGTCATAGAAAGTAGGGATCTTTGAGAGTAAGGGTCATTGAGAGCAATTGAGACTAAGGGATCTTTGAGTACTTTTTCTCCCCCTTTTTATTATCTGAAAAACTTTTTAAGATTTCTCCCCCTTTGACACATGGATGCTTGAAGAAATTGAGATTTTGCTAATTTTGACAAAGAACACAGAAGATAGCAAAATCGGTGGCTCTGAGGCAAATGAGTCGATGGAACCGATATGTGGTTATGCAGCCTATCTGCATGATCGATGACACCTAGTTATCTGGATCGGAGGGTCCGAAATGCAAAACAGAAGCTTGGAAAAGTTTGTCAAAAGATTTTTTTTCAGAAAATCTCAATAGAATAAAATGATCTGCAATGAATTTTCAAAGTGATTTGCAAGGAATTTTTCAGAAAGTTTTGCAAGGAATATTCAACTAGATGGAAATTGAGTGATTCCAAGAAAGCATCCAACTATAAGATGAACCAAACAAGATACTTCATCTAGATGATGGCCGGCGACTAGGTCACCTATATTTGAGTATATTGACTTAAGGAGCCAAGCAAGAATACTTGATCATAGGTCATACTCTACGTTAAGCTCAAAATGGGGTTACCATTTTTCGATTAAGCATTTTAATGTTTTCATATCACTTGAGTTGCTTTAGCTCATGACTTCGAGTAAAGCTTCTTCAAGGATATGATCACATACCTTTGAGTGATGTTGATGACGTTGCATGTAGGAGAACTTGTTGTGGATGCTCATTGTTGATGAAGATCATCTTGAGTTGAGAGCTATCCTTGATCGTTTTGGTTCTCTTTTCACCTACATGGGTTAGTCATGCAAGGAAGAACAAGAAATAACCATATGACAAGAATGAAATTTGTTTATCAAGTGGTTGTCAAGGATATGGTTTTGATTGTCTTCTTCCTTCCATCATCAAAGAAGAGTTGTGGATACTTGGCCATGACAAGATTTCTAGTGATATGAGTTGATAGCAATCTTGTGGAGTGTAGTTCTTCCAAGTACCTACAAAAGATTTGATGCAATACAAGGGAGCATAGATTTCCAAGATATAAGATATTATGTCAAAGGTATCAAGGAATAGTCATGTAAGCTCATGCCCTTGCATGCATCCGAGTGAGTCTAGCTCAAGTTTGAAGCATCAATGATGTTCAACTCACTCCTCAAGTGAAGAAACACGTTCTCATCAAGTGGCTTAGTGAAGATATCGGCCAATTGCTTGTTGGTGCGAACATGTTTGAGATTAATGTCCCCTTTGGCAACATGATCACGAATGAAATGATGATGAACTTGAATATGTTTAGTTCGAGAATGTTGCACGGGATTACGAGCAATCTTAATAGCACTCTCATTGTCACACAACAATGGAACATGTTTCACATAGATTCCATAATCCTTAAGAGTTTGAGTCATCCATAGCAATTGCGCACAACATCACTACTAGGAAAAGGGCTATAGATGATATGGCTACTAATGGCGCACCAGACATGTGGTGCGCCACTACTATATAGTAATGGCGCACCATGAGTTGGTGCGCCATTAGTGTGGTAGACACTAATGGCGCACCAGACCCACGGTGCGCCATTAGTGACAAATGTTTTTTTTTCATTTTTCCAAAAATACTAATGGCGCACCAGGGAAGAGTGCGCCATTACTAGTTTACCTAGTAATGGCGCACCTCCAACACAGTGCGCCACTACTATTTTTTTTTTTTTGCAAAACTACTAATGGCGCACCTCAAGCTGGTGCGCCATTAGTAACCAGGGTTACTAATGGCGCATATATGGGTGGTGCGCCATTAGTAACCTGGGACCAGCTAGATATTTTGGACAGCCACACCTACACACTCACTTTCCCCACTTCATTCTCTCCACCTCCTCCTCCAAGATTGTGTCGGCTGCCTCCTCCTCCTCACCTCATTTGCACCATAGATTCATCAAAATTAGGTGGTTAAATTACCTTTTTTTGATAGGTAAGTAAGGGGAAAGCTATCTTTATGTTGTAGATCTACTTTTTTTCTCTCCCTCTCTCCAACAACGTGCACATGCACTTTTTATGGCCTTGCTAGATCTATGTATGTTTGTGGTGTTGCATATGTTTGTGGTGTTGCATATATGTTTGTGTTTGCAGGTACCGGTATTTGAAATGCGATAGTTGCCAATATTTTGCCGGAATGTTGATTCATTTCCGTTTCGGCGAGAATTTTGGCACTATGCATTCTTTTTGGTCCTATTTTTAGGGAAAGTCATGCCAAATTTTTTCTTGGTTCTAAAATATCGTTTTGCTCTACCCCGCAGGCGACCATGGTCCGCACGATGACCGAAGGCATCGTGAATAGGTTTTTGAGCTCCTCGATGGCCGAGATGCTTCAAAAGAACGAGACGGAGATAAGATGTCCGTGTCGAAGATGCAAGCTGAAGAGCCTTATTGCGGACCCGGATTCCGGGCAGGTGCGGGACCACCTGCTCTTGCGTGGTTTCATGGATGGCTATCGGTGGCAAGGTGATGAAGATGACTATGAAGTCGTCCATGGGGGCCGGGCAAGAAATGAGGAAGGGCAGCAAGACAACCACCGCGGCGAGGGCGGTCGAGAAGACGAAGAATCTCCAGGACATGATCACGACGGTGATGCTGTACACAGTCATCATGTAGAAGATGCCGGACATGATGATGAGGAAGATCAAGACGAAGGGCATGATCATGAAGATGAAGATGCCGGAGCAGACGACGATGGAGGCTGGGTGCAGGACCCTCATATTCAAGAGCTGCTTCTCAAGCAGACGGATAACGCAAGAGCTGCCGCCCGAGAGAAAGCCAAGCTGGATCAACTGGAGATAGACGCGGTTACTCCATTGTATGAAGGATGCAGGCCCGAGGATACCCGCCTGAAAGTAACGCTCATGGCTCTGGAGATGAAGGTAAAACACAAAATAACCGACGCATGCTTCGACGAGAACATGTCATTCTGGCACGAACGTCTTCCCAAGGGGAACAAGTGCCCGACCAGTTTCGAGGAGGCGAAGAAAATCGTGTGTCCTCTGGATTTACCGCACGTGAAATACCATGTGTGCATGAACAATTGCATCATTTATCGGGACGAGCACGCGGATTCTACCATATGTCCGGTGTGCGGCGTCACTCGATACAAGAAGAGGAAGAAAGCTCCTGGAAAAGTGGTGTGGTACTTTCCGATCACTCCTCGTCTGCAGCGGTATTTCGCGGACCCTAAGGTAGCAAAGCTCCTGCGTTTGCACGCGGATAGGGAGGAGAAGAAGCGAGAAGATGACGGAAATGATCCGGAGATAAATAAAAAAGACAAGATGCTGAGTCACCCTAAGGATGCGAGCCAGTGGCAAGCGTTGAACTTCGAAGACCCAGAATTTGGGAATGATCCAAGGAACATCGTGCAGGGCGCGAGCACCGATGGAGTCAATCCGTTTGGCAGCCAGAGAAGCACACATAGCACCTGGCCTGTGTTTGTGTGGATGTACAACCTTCCCCCCTGGTTGTGCATGAAGAGGAAGTACATTCACATGAGTATGCTAATTGAAGGGCCGAAACAACCAGGGAATGACATCAATCTGTATCTGGGACTGCTGAAAGAGGAGCTAGACACGCTGTGGAAAACGCCAGCCAATATGTGGGACGCCGCAGAGAAAGAATATTTCCCTATGAGAGCCGCACTGCTCACGACGGTGCACGACTATCTCGGTTACGGATATCTCGCGGGGCAAGTGGTCCACGGATTTTCTGGATGCGTCCGGTGCATGTATGACACAACGTATCGCCAGCTAGATAGAGATCCTGGGTCTTCAAAAACCGTGTTCATGGGACATCGAAGGTGGCTTCGCGACGATGACCCGTGGAGAAAACGCAAGGATCTGTTCGATGGTGAAACCGAACCCCGAAGACGCCCGCGTATGAGGAGCGGCGAGGAAATAGACGAGCTGTTGAAAAATTGGAAAGATTGCCCACTGCCGGGAAAGAAGCAAAAGGCGCCAGAGCCGGGAAAGAAGCGAAAGGCGCCAGAGCCGCTGCTGAAGGTATGGAAAACGAGGTCTGTTTTCTGGGACTTGCCGTACTAGAAGATCCACCGTGTGCCTCACAGCCTTGATGTCATGCATATCACGAAGAACGTGTGCGAGAGTCTGCTTGGTACCCTGCTCAACATGCCAGAGAGGACCAAAGATGGGCCGAAAGCAAGGGCAGACTTGAAATGAATGGGCATCAGGGAGGAGCTTCACGCTAATGATGATGATGATGAGGCGAAGCAGGACACAGAAAGTCGTCGCAAAGGCAAAAAGGCCAAGAAGACCGGAAATGACTACCCTCCCGCGTGCTTCACTCTAAGTCAGGAGGAGATCGAGCAGTTTTTCACCTGCCTCATAGGAGTAAAACTTCCTTACGGTTACACGGGGAAGATAAGCAGATACCTAGACCCAGCGAAGCAGAAGTTCTGCGGGATGAGGTCTCACGACTGTCACGTGCTGATGACGCAGATACTTCCAGTTGCAATCCGTGGGATCATGGACGCGCACGTCCGTGAAACGCTATTTGGCCTATGCAACTTTTTCGACGTCATCTCTCGGAAGTCGGTTGGCGTGAGGCAACTCAGAAGGCTACAGGAAGAGATCGTGGTGATACTATGCGAGCTTGAGATGTACTTCCCGCCCGCATTCTTCGACGTTATGGTGCATCTGCTGGTCCATATCATGGAGGATATCATCCAACTCGGGCCGACGTTCCTACACAGCATGATGCCGTTCGAAAGGATGAATGGTGTCATCAAAGGATACGTTCGCAACATGTCACGTCCAGAGGGAAGCGTAGCCAGGGGCTTTCTGACCGAAGAGTGCATCTCCTACTGCACGAATTATCTAGGCATCGAGAACCCCGTTGGTCTGCCCGTCAACAGGCACCTCGGCAGGCTCGCTGGATGGGGTCACCGTGAGGGTCGGCGCGAAATGCATGTCGACTTCGAGGGTCGACTCGCCGACTTTGAAAGAGCAAACCTAGTCACGCTACAACACATAGACGTGGTCGATCCTTGGGTGGTAGAGCACAAAACCTTTATTGAGAAGACGTACAATGACCGAGGCCAACAGAGGACGGACGGAGATATAATCAAAGAGCACAACTCATGTTTCACGCGTTGGTTCAAGCAGAAGCTTTTGTCGTACCCTTTACATGAGGATTCTTCCGCGGAAGAACAACTCATATTCGCCTTGTCACAGGGCGCCGAGCACAACCTGATGACCTATGAGGCGTATGATATCAACGGCTACACATTCTACACCGAGGACAAGGACATGAAGAGCGATGGTTATCAGAACTCCGGGGTAACGATGGAATCCTACACCGGTAACGACAAGGACAGATACTACGGAAGGATCGAGGAGATCTGGGAGCTGAGCTACGCTGGAGAGAAGGTCCCGATGTTCCGTGTCAGATGGGCCAAGAGCGTCCTAAAAGAAGACCGGTATTTCACCACCATGGTTATACCCGAAGCCAAATCGAAGACCGCGGGCGCAAACGTCACCGCGAAAAATGAGCCATGGGTACTGGCTTCCCAAGTGGACCAATGCTTCTTCATTACCGACCCGTCAAAGCCCAGTCGTGTTGTCGTGAGGAGAGGCAAAAGGAAGATCATCGGAATGGATGGAGTCGCCAATGAGCAAGACTTCGACAAGTACGGCGACCCGAAGATGGAACATGACGATGACGATGAAGTAGCAACATACACCACAAGAAGCAGGACCACCCTACCTAAAGGACGTCCGTTCCACAGAAGAACTCCATTTGCGAAAAAGAAGGGCAAGAAGATTGTGAACAGATAGCTAGCTAAGATCGATTGTATTTAAATCGTAGTCTTCATTTCTCGATTGTATTTCATGGGCACTTTTTGAACTCATGAATATTTTTAAATTTCATGGGCACTTTTTGAATTCATGAATATTTTTTCAAATTTGATGATATTTTTTCATATTCAATATGAAAAAATATTGAATATTCATGAGGACACTCGATCTCGATCCCCCTCCATCTCGATCGCTATCCCCCTCCATCTCGATCTCGATCCCCCCCGCACCCTCCCCCGCTAACTCCACCGCCGCCGACGACCCACCGCACCCTCCCCCGCTCCACCGCCGCCGCCGAGCACCCCCATTTGATGATATTTTCAAATAACAAATTTGATGATATTTTTTCATATTAATAAAAAAATTATTACTGTTTTTATAAAAAAATATTACTGTTTTTATAAAAAAATATTAAAAAATAGCAACAAAAAATAATAATAAAAAAACATACTAATGGCGCACCGCTCGGGTAGTGCGCCATTGCTATCTAAAAAAAAAAGCTTTCTAATGGCGCACCTCTAAGGGGTGCGCCATTGCTATAAAAAAAAGATTTCTAATGGCGCACCGCTCGGGGGTGCGCCATTAGTAAGCTTCCCCCTAGCTCTAACTCGCCCGACCCCTTCGTCCCTCCCTCTCGCCAGATCCACTTCCCCCCCGCGCGCTGCCCCGACCCACGACGCCGCCGCCCCTACGTGCGCCGCCGCCCCCGCGCCCCCGCGCCCCCCACCACTGCAGCTCCGCCATCGCTGACGCCTCCGCGACCTCGCCGTCGCCGACAGCCTCCCCGCGTCGGCCCCTGCCCTGCGCCGCCTCTACCTCAGTCCGGGCACGGGGTGCAGGCCGCCGACCGCCGCCGACCCGCGAAGCACGTGGCCGTCGGCCTCCCCACGACCAACCGAGGCGCCCAGGAGGACCGCCGCCGTCTTCTTCTTCGACTACGAATACCCGGACGAGCTCGGACGCCCTCGAGCCATCCCTTCGACGCCGCCGCCGCCGCCGACCCCGACCCCGACCCCGACCCCTCCGGCGACCGGCCGCGCCCGCCCAGGTACCTCTCCTCCTTCCTCCTTCCTCTGCCCTCCTCCTCTGCAAGTTCTTGTATTTCTTTCTCTCCTTTTTCATGGTGAGTAGAGAACTCGGTATTATTGACTCTTCCTGTAATGCGTGTCTGTTTAAATGGAGCACCGGTCTTGGTTCGTAGGCTGATTAAGCTAACAACGGTTTCAGAACTGGTCCCTTGGTAAATATTTCTTTTTGCTTTGTGTATTTATTTTTTTCTTGGTTATGCAAGTTTTAAGTTGATTCAAGACCTATCATTTTTCAGTTTCTAGTGCATGAACTTGATTAATTTGTAAACTCTCTAGTTCTTACACTGTCAAAAAAGCATGCCTGGAGTCACACACCAGATATTTCTGCTTGTATTCTGCGATCCTCTTATATGGAGCTGATGCACAAATTAAACCTCGACCGACTTACAATCTGGGAAGCTGTTTTTGCGAGTCAGTGATCTTATAGTTTCTACTCCAATCATATGCAATTATGTATCAAAAGGACTTTGAGAACATGTCTAACTATATAGGTTGGAAGGTGTGCAATACAAACTAATTGTTTTGATATCGCGGTTCTCCGTTCGCAATGTTAGTTTTGTCTAGTACCGCTGGGCTGCTTCAGCTTTGTGTATTTCTGTATAATGCTGAGATGATTCAGCTTTCACTTGCTAAACTATTGATGATTTTTTGTTGGGTGACCTATTAGATCTGGAATGGAAGCTCACATAAGTTGAGCTGATTTTTGTCCATATGAAAGCAGAGGACCATATGGTCTGTGGCCTTTTCATCCATATGAAAGTAGAGGCACATTGTGGTGCTAGTTTGCTGGGTTTTGTCTCCGACCATCGTGTCGTGATGATTTTGCAGGTACCCCGAGAGGCCCTTGAGTTTGCCGGAATGTCGATTAACTTCCGTTCCGGCAAATTCGGGTACTCCATATGTCCTATTTTCAGCAAAGGTCATGCTGAAATTTTCCGTGAATTTTAGCATGACTTTGCTAAAAATCGGACATATGGGGTACTTGCTACTAATGCATGGGCCAGGGTATCTTAGTACTTAATTAAGTAGCTTTTAGGGTGCCTCGGTGTCGATAAGAACCTAAATGATGAAAGCTTAGGCTTTTAGGGTGCCTCGGCGTCGACAAACCCTAAATGATAAAAGCTTAGCTTTTAGGATGCCTTGGTGTCGACAAACCCTAAATGATGAGACCATGATCTTGTTCCTTGACAATAACCAACTTTTTGACCAAACTTTTTTCCTATTTAGAGCGAAACATGGCCCACAACGATGAGGTCGGTGGTTCGGGCGGCAAGCAATTCTGGGAGCTGTCCCAGGAGATGGAGGAACAACCTCACCGCTATGAGGACGCCGCGGAAGACACCGATCCTGACTACACAACCCCTAGTGGCGTCGGGGATGACACCACTGATGGTGCCGCGGAGGATGCCACCACTGATGGTGCCGCCGAGGATGCCACCACTGATGATGGCAGCGCACGCACAGATGGCAGCCAACCGAAGAGGCAACGGAAGGACCGGCGCCCGAACGTGCTCCGCACCGTCAAGGAGGAATTTACTCAAGTGGACTCCGATGGGCATCCAACGGAGCCCAAACAAATAGTCAAGGGGTACTCGGTTCAGCTCGGGTGCATTCTCCGGAGCACCGTCTCGATCAACACCGAGAACCTAAGGCATAAGGACCGAGGGAATTTGCGCAACCTCCTCTTCACGAAGCTGCACGAACGATACAAGTTCCCCGCTGAATTTGAAAACACACGCCTCTCAGGGAATAAAGTGAACAGTGCCGCCCTCACGAGGATGAGCACGGCCCTGTCTACTTGGAGAAGCGCGGTGAAAAGAATGATTGAGAAAGGTGATAGTTATGATCAGCGAAGATGACTACAAGGAGTTCAAGATCAAGTGCGAGAGCAGCGCAACCTCCGAATCAAGTCAGTGGGGGAAAGAAATGCGGGAGTTGAACTTAGGGGAACACAAACTCGGTCCCGGCGGTTACAGAGTGGCGGAGCCTATATGGGACAAGGAGGACGCGGAGCGTGCCGAGCAAGGCCTACCGCCCCGCTTCGAGAAATACCGTGACAAGCAGACCAGGAACTATGTCAGGGCCCGGTACAAGGAGGACCCGGTAACAAAGGAGCTTACCACGGATCCGAAGACCAGGGCGCTTGAGCTTGTTCTGGCGCAGGAGACTGAAAGCAGTAGCGCGGGGTCGTCTCAGAGCATCCCTTGGGACAGCACTCTAAATAGGGCGTTGAACGTAATGAAAAACAAGGATAAGCTCAGTAAGCCGTCGTCAGCTGGTCGTGTGGCCGGCAAAGGCTTGTCCACAAAATGGTCGTCATACTATAACGCTGGTGGGCGAAAGGAGAGAAAGACCAGCTCGGAAAGCCAGTCGCGCGAGGTTCAAGAACTCAAGGCACAAGTGGCGCGGATTCCGGAGATTGTCCAAGAGCAAGTGCAACAACAACTGGGATCGACGCTCACCGGCATTATGCCTACCTTGATTCATGGGCTGACGACGTGGATTGCGAGCGGCCAACAGGGGCCGCCCCCGATTCCCAGCTTCACGGCCAGCAACTCGCACAACGCGCAGGCGGCGCCATTGGTGTCTCCGGCGGAGCCGGTATTGGTGTCTCCGACGCCGGCACGGGCATTGGAGCTTAATGCACCCGGGTGTACGCCGGCTGGCACCTCGGCAGCAAGCGGCCCCTCCGTCAATTGCACGCCCGCCGTTGGCGGTGCCTCGACATTAGCCGAGCTCGACGCCATCATCACGGTAACTAATTAAGCCTCTCGGCCGAGGACTTCATCTCCTTGCCTTTGACTGGGCATCCCTGACGCCCTACATGTTTTCGCAGGGCGCCGCCGACGTTCCGTGCACTCTCCTGCACTTCGTGAACAACGAGTTGGTCGATGTCGCCAAGGGCAAAATCGTTCAACCGGGCAACCCCGTGTTCCATGGTAATCCAATGCCACCCACCGTGTATAGGGTTCAACTGGTTCGGGTGCTGCCAGGCTGCGACGAGTTGTTACCTCCGATTCGACCCGCCGGGGCCGACGAAGATGATGTGATGACCCTCAGCGCCTGCCTAAGCTGGCCCCTGCTTTGGCCGAAGAGCCAGATTCGTTTGGGAGCGGGGGACACCACCCCAAAGACAACACCGCCAGTCGTGCCGGCGCCAAGCCATGGCAAGACCGCCGCAACGCTACCGGACATGCCGGACATGCATATGGCACAGGATCCGGGCATGCATATGGCACAGGATCCAGACGACGACGACAACGATGACGGTACATTTACCAACGTCGATAAGTACTTCAACGAACATGGGTGCGATGACGAATTCATGGGGCCTCCTTCTCAAGAACCCAACCCTGCAAAAGACGATCGCGATCTAGCTGGTACCGCGGAGAAACCCAATTGCAACAGGCGTCGTCTGGCGTTCAGTTCTCAGGAGACGCCTCCAGCTGCCGACTTCACCGAGCCTCAGATAGCCGAGGTGCGAAATATTATCAGCCCCAGCACACTCAAGAAGGCGGTCTGTGAGCAGAACTCGGTCCCATTACAGCAGAAGAAGAAGGGACGGAAAAGAAAGAGTAACAAGGGTGCGAGCCAGCCGGCACCGAGTACGACCCGTGCTCAGGACGGGCCACCTTCACCTAAGGATATCTCGAGGAGGGTGCATGTGGCGGGTAGGCCGATGCTACCGACTAATATGCTCAATGCTGCAACCGGTGCTATGCGGAGTCTGCATGACAGTGTTCTTTCTTTGGAGAAGCGGCGTCTCCGAGAGAATGACGTGGCATACCCGGTTTTCGTGGCCAAGGTGCCAGAGGGCAAGGGCTTTGTGAATAGCGCCATCGGGGGTACGATCGTCCTGCGGTTTGATGACATCTTCGCTATGTTTAACCTTCATCCGCTGCACTACACCTTCGTTCGGCAATTTTCGCTGAGTATGGAGATGCGGATCATTAGAGACAAGACCCCGGACATCGTGATAGTCGACCCCTTCTACATGCGTGCCAAGATCTTGGGCAGCGCTGGGGACCGGCAAGTCGCGAGTTCTTACCTCGAAGGCGTCATTCTGGCAAACCCAGATAAGGATAACTTCCTCGTGCCTTACTTTCCCGAGTAAGTCGTCCCCTCAACCGCCCCGTAACATATGATTTCTTAGATTTCGATCGTTATTTTTAACATTCCGTGTTTTGTGCAGTGACACACATTGCACACTCATCCTCTTAAGCCCGAAATATTCCATGGCCACGTATTTCGACTCGGACCATCAGTCGAAGAAAGACTACACAAATGTCAAGAAAGTTCTTGATGATGTTCTCCCCGGCTACGCCAAATCTGGAGGCACCTTCACCAGGCCAGTTCGTAAGTACGGCAAGCACGTGTTCGCCCACAATACGACGTTCCCCTGCGTCAAGCAGCCGCCTAGCGGTCAGAAGGATGCCTACTACGCCCTCCATCACATGCGGGCGATCGTACGGGACCATAATCACCTTCTGCTACCAAATAATCTCAAAGCTTGGGCCGCAAGCTTGTCGGCAATCCAGGACACGGACATCAGACAAGAATTCTTTCGCATCCAGTCGGAGTTTGCGGAAATCATCCATCAAGATGTCCTTCGTACCTCGGGGCAGTTCTACCTCAGAAATCAACCGTCCAACAGTGAGATAGACACAACGCTACAAATGCAGGCTGACAACGCCCGCGATTTCATGACCATCACGATAGACGGCGGCTTCATCCACGCTCCGGTCCCTTGAGTCGAGTCGAAAGTAGTGATGCTATGTCTAGTTTTGAAACATCGATTGGCTCATGTTGTAATTAAACTTTGATGAACTTGTATGTCTCTTTGGTTTGGACAGTCGTTCAACTTAGATGTAATCGATGCTATTAATGTCTTGCTTTTCTCTTCCGATCCTTTTGTTGCATACTTATATATTGCTTATGTATTGTCTGTGAATTGGTACTAACGTTTTGTTTGGCTAGTGCATAGAGATGCCGTCGTATGTCGTGTACAAGGGTAGGGTTCCCGGAGTCTACGACGACTGGGAGGAGTGTCGGACACAGGTTCACCGTTTCAGCGGTAACAGTTACAAAGGGTACACCACTAGGGCGGAGGCGGAATCTAGATACGCGCGCTATCTAGCGGGAGAGAGGAGGGAGCGTTGGAGGAACCGGATGAAGACCAGTTTCATCGCGATTATGCTCATCGTGATGACCGCGGCTCTGTTCTATGTGATGGTAGTTTAGATGATCGATATCGACTTGTAATGTGAAGACAAACTCGCTACTCGCGGTTTCGAGACTTGTAATGTTCTAACTTTGTTCGGTATTTTAAATTCGGAGACTAATATGATGAATTGTATTCGGACACTAATCTTCTATTGTATTCGATGAATCTGCTGTTGCTGTGTGGTGCTAGCTATATTCTGTCAAATAATATATTTTGTAACCTGTGAAAATATCAGAAACAAAAAAAAATCCCTAATATTCATACTAGTGGCGCACCACCACATAGTGCGCCATTAGTAAGCCAGAGCACACTAATGGCGCATCATCCACCAGTGCGCCATTAGTATGCCAAAGCACATGGGTAAATATGGCCCCTGGGAGGCATACTAATGGCGCACCGTGGGCTATACTAATGGCGCACTGCATGGTGCGCCATTAGTATACCAGATACTAATGGCGCACCAGTGGTGCGCCATTAGTAAAAAATTCTAATGGCGTGGTGCTAGTGGCGCACCTGTAGTGCGCCATTAGTAGCCAAAACAGGTGCGCCACTAGCAGCCCTTTTCCTAGTAGTGCATGATCCAGCGGCAATGTATTCCGCTTCGGCTATGGATAGAGATACTAAGTTTGTTTCTTGGATGACCAAGACACTAGAGATCTACCAAGAAATTGACATGTACCCGAGGTGGATTTTCTATCAACCTTATCTCCGGCATAGTCCGAGTCGGAATAGCCAACAAGGTTAAAGGAAGATCCCTTGGGATACCATATGCCAAAGTTTTCTGTATTTATCAAGTATCTCACAATTCTTTTCACAGCCTTAAGATGACACTCTTTAGGAGCGGCTTGATATCTAGCACACATGCACACACTAAGCATAATATCTGGACAGGAGGCACATAGATATAGCAATGAACTGATCATTGATCGATAAACCTTTTGATCAACCGGTTTGTCCTCCTTGGTGAGGTCAACATGTCCACTAGTAGGCATAGGAGTTTTCATACCTTTACACTCTTGCATGTTGAACTTCTTAATCATGTCCTTGGTATACTTGGTTCGAGAGATGAAAGTTCCTTCTCTTGTTTGCTTGATTTGCAAACCAATAAAAAATTACAGCTCACACATCATGGACATCTCATACTTCTCGGACATCAACCTTCCAAATTTCTCACTAAATTTTGGGTTAGTAGATCCAAAGATAATATCATCCACATAAATTTGGCACAAAAATAATTCACCATTAACTCTCTTAATGAATAAGGTTGCGTCAGTTTTACCAATTTCAAAACCTTTTTCAATAAGAAACTTCGTTAAGCATTTGTACCAAGCTCGATGAGCTTGCTTAAGACCATAGAGAGCTTTACGAAGCTTGTAAACATGGTTAGGTTTCTTAGGGTTTACAAAACCAGGGGGTTGTTTAACATAGACCTCTTCCTCAATCTCACCATTTAAAAATGCACATTTAATATCCATTTGATAAAGAGTGATATCATGGTGATTAGCATACGCAAGAAGTATACGTATAGCCTCAAGTCTAGAAACGGGGGCATAGGTCTCACCATAGTCCATACCTTCGATTTGGGTGTAGCCTTGAGCCACGAGACGCGCCTTGTTGCGTATGACTTGACCGTCTTCATCTTGTTTGTTCCGAAACACCCACTTGGTCCCGATGGTGTTTTGCTCGTCCTTGGGCTTCTCCACTAGTGTCCACACTTCGTTCCTCTCGAAGTTTTGTAGCTCCTCGTGCATAGCATTCGAACAATCTGGGTCCTGAAGAGCTTCTTCCACCTTCAAAGTCTCAATACTATAGGTGAATGAATAATGCTCACAAAAGTTAGCCAATCGAGTTTTAGAGCGAGTTATTCTCCCGGTTTGTATGTCACTGAAGATTTGCTCTAAGGGGTGATTTTTATTCACTCTTGCTCCAACTCGAGGTAGCTTTTGCTTGTTGGACGGTGGAGCTTCCTCATCATCATCTTCTTCTTCATTGTTTTTGAAGGTGTCGTTGCCTTGAGGTGGTGGTAAAGGTGGTTGTGGTGGATCATCGTGATGTGCTTCTTCCTCCTATTCATCCTGTTGTGTACCGCTTGTGGATGCCTCCATGTCGTATTGAGGTTCGCCTTGACGCGAAGTGGGGGATTCCACTTGGGTCGATGAAGTACTTTCCTTCACCTCCATGGGACAAATCTTGCCGATGGACAGGTCTTGGATGGTTTCCGAAGGTTCCTTATCTCCTACATCATTTGGCAATTGTTCAACTTGTGAACCATTACATTCATCAAACTTCACATCTACTGTCTCTTCAACTTTTCGAGTGAAGTTCTTGTAAACATGGTAAGTGTGAGAGTTTGATCCGTAACCGAGTAGGAAACCTTAATGAGATTTAGAAGCAAATTTAGAACGACGATGCTTATCAAGAATGTAAAACTTGGAGTCAAATACCCGAAAGTATCCAACTTGGGGCTTGTTACCGATGAGTAGCTCGTATGCTGTTTTACCGAGAATCTTGTGTAGATAGAGTTGGTTCGTAGCATGACAAGTTGTTTCCACGGCATCCGCCCATAAGTGTCTTCGCATCTTGTATTCGTCGAGCATCGTTCTAGCCATCTCTATGAGAGTTCGGTTCTTCCTCTCAACAACTCCATTTTGTTGAGGCGTGTACGTAACCGAGAACTCATGTGAAATCCCTTCTTCATCAAGAAAGGAATCCACATTCGTGTTCTTGAACTCCGATCCATTGTCGCTCCGAACTTTCTTGATCTTCACTTCAAATTGATTTTGAGCTTTGCGAGCAAAGTTCTTGAAGATCTTTTGCACCTGCGACTTATCATCAAGAAAGAATACCCACGTAAATCTGGAAAAATCATCAACTATAACTAGACCAAAGGAATTTCCACCGAGGCTCTTGTAAGCATTGGGACCAAAAAGATCCATATGAAGCAACTCGAGTGGTCTCCTAGTAGTCATGATATTATTTACGGGATGACTTCCACCTACTTGCTTTCTAGCTTGACAAGCACTACAAAGTCTATCTTTGTGAAAGATAACATCTTTAACACCAAGTATATGATCACCTTTGATGAGCTTGTCTAGATTACGCATACCAACATGTCCTAGCCTTCTATGCCAAAGCCAACCTTTAGAAGATTTCGCAATAAGACAAGTGCGAGGTTTGGATCTCTTAGTGAAATCAACAATGTATAGATCACCTCTACGGAAACTGGTAAAGACCATGCTATGATTGTCTTGACGAAACACTTGGCAATCTACTTTGGTAAATAGCACATTAAAACCGAAATCAGCAAGTCTAGATACGGAAAGAAGATTGTAGCCAAGGGATTCAACAAGAATGACATTTTGAATGGAGCTATCATGAGATATGGCCACCTTAGCAAGACCGAGTACCTTACCCTTGGAGTTGTCTCCAAAAGTCACATACCTAAGCAAGACCGAGTACCTTACCCTTGGTGTGATCTCTTGAAACATGTCTCTATCTCCGGTCATGTGATAGGTGCATCCACTGTCGAGCATCCACTCTTTTCCTCCGGACATGTAATCCTTGAAGTTTGCCGTGAGACTTAGATTCTTCATAGTCTTCTCATACTCGATGGCGAACAACCCATCTCCCTCATAGTAGCTGTCGTGGTTTTGTCACGGCATGATGTCCTCATGAGAGAACTTAGGTGTGAGGCCATCGCAACTAGGTGCGGCTTGAGAGGGGTTGGTCGGAATCGAGAGACGCGAGTTTACCTGGGTTCGGCCCCTCCAATGGAGGTAAAAGCCTACGTCCTGCTTTGTGTGTATTGATGATGAGGATGATCTCGATTACAAGGGTGCGGAATCGCTACCTCTAGTCTCGAGGGTTTCTAATCTGTCTATCTCTAATGACTTGAACTTGTCCCTCTTGGGGCGCCTTACCACTCCTTATATAGGTTGAAGGGGTAGGTTTACATGTAGAGTCCTACTGGGAGTAGGATTAGGAGTAATCTCTCTTGAATCCTAATCCGGGTCTTGTTTCCTTTATGAGGGAATCCTTCCTCATCTTGGGCCTTCTCTGTGAGCCGGCCCACCATAACATAAGTCGGCCCTCCCATGAGCCGCCTTCTGGGCCGTTGGGCCTTGTCGTTCGTCTGACCCGCCTGTCGAGTCACCAATGAGCCGCCAAGCTCGGCCGGGTCACTAGTGAGTCGCCAAGTCCCGGCCGGGTCATACTTCAGGCCGGGTTATACCGCGGGGTAATATCCCCGACATTAGCCCCCAGGTTAGCTTGAATTTATTCATGGTAAGCTCCTTAAATAAGAATAACAAATATGTTAAGGGACCGGCTTGCTCCACTGGCCAGCTTAATGAAGTAGCTCCTTGAAAATCCGGGTTTCTTTTTCATATTAACGAGCCGTCTTCACAATTATCTTGCAAGTATGTGTCGTTTGCAATAAAATATTGGGAATAAAACATCCATATGTCGTTGAGTCGGCCTCCAATACTTTGGCTTGATGAAAACCTTGGGAATAAGAAATTCGTCTGTTGTTGAACCACTTCATGGGATGTGGGGATCTTGTCGGATCGTCAGATGTTGTGGACGTCAACTTATGATAAAAATATTGCTGATTTATGGATGTAGAACTTGCCAACTTGCGAAGCCGGGTTGCTTATATAAACTCTGCCGGGTCATAATCATTGATGATGCCGGGTCATGATTGTTGGTGCTGCCGGGTCAAAACAAGCGGACTCCAGTTGACTTGATAAATTTATTGGGAATAAAGAAATCCGTGTAATGTTGAGCCGGCTCTCAATGCTTGAGCTCCACCAAGATATGAGACCTAGCTCACTCAAAATTTGATAGCTTGAAAATGTTCTGCTATTTTTTTATCTCCATATTACCTGTAGCCCTCAAGCTCCAAGTTTATCCATGATGACTTGGTGCTTCTCAATAATATCTTTGATTGTGTGTCTTGTCTGCAGCAGCCTGGGACTTGTAATTGTCTTATACTTTATAGAACTTTCTGCCAGTGTAGCCCCCAAGTGCCGGGTTGTCTTGCCTGCAACAACCTGGGAATTTTAAAAAAAATTATCTGGGCAGTGTAGCCCCCAAGTGCCGGGTCGTTTGCCTGCGGCGGCTCGGGACTCATATGCACTTCTCCTTTGAAAATAAAAACATCATATGATGTAGCCCCCAAGTACCGAGTCGTTTGCTTGCGGCGGCTCGGGACTCATATGCACTTCTCCTTTGAAAAGAAAAACATCATATGATATAGCCCCCAAGTAACGGGTCGTATGCCTGCAGCGATTTGGGACTGTGTGAGAATAATATAACTCATCATAATTTGTTGAATGAATCCTTGACCGTGGTTGTAATGTAACCCGGTATGAATATCCTGGAATAACGCATATGTCTTTGAAATGAAATCCCAGCTCGTGGTTACGGTGCAACCCAGCAAATATATGTTTGAGAAATCCATAAGTGTTGTAGTTTACTACAGAGCACAAGTTGAAAAAATCCAAGAGCCGGTCAATTAGATGACACAACATTATATGTGATAGGGCGGCTCTTCGAGAATAATAATTTCTTCCAAGCTGGCTTGAAAAAAACCAATCATTTAATACTGGTTATGATAAACCATGATGAAGATCGAGCCATTTTGGCTATCAAAGATCTATTTGTTCCTACAGAGGTTACGATGTAACCCGGTTTGATGACCGGCTTGATATGCATGTATGATGCATGATGCAATGCAGGATGATGTATGTATATGATAAAAACAACTAACAAAGAATATATACATGTATATCTCCAATATTTGTAAGTTGGCCTTGAAGGCACAACCAAAAGAGATCAACTCTTGTTCTTATTTTGAAAAAACTCAAGGTTTTTGCTTCCAAGAAGCTTGGCATGAACGCATTTAATCCCGTAAGCCGGCTCTGACGTGACATAAATCCGTCGTTTTAACCTTAACTAGTTCAGGGTCTTAAAAAAGATTGACTGTTAAGAGTACGAACGGGCCGCATAGCGGTGAGACTACAGCGGACAGGTGAGTTTATCCTAGCTCTCTGTAAGCCGACTCTCTCGTGACATAAGCCGCCGTTTTAACTTTGACAAGTTCAGGGTCTTATTGAAAGATTGACTGTCAAGAGTACGGCGGGTCACCTGGTGGAGTAGCAAGTTGCAAACAGGCAGGTTTAACCCATATATGGCATGGAAGCCAGTCAAGAGGGTATGAAAGCTAAACTCATTGAGTTGGAAGCCCCCAAATGACCTATGATCAAGGAAAAGCTCGGCCACAGGATAAACAGGAGACAATGCTACTACTGCAAAACATCTGGGGTCCAGATGAGCCGGCTTTATTCCATCGATCATAATATGATGATCCAATAAATCAGGGCACCCATGTTTGAACTGTCGCATCACAACGGCTCGTCCTCTTGGGCGACTTTAAATTTTCTTGCTAATAAGGCAGCAACCCCCGGGATCGGGTTATCTTCCTTGAAATGACCCGGGGTTCCAGAATATTTGAGCCTGGTTGAATCTGCCAAGTCATGTATGTGTATCCCCCGAGTCTTAAGTTGACTCGATGAGGCGGCTTAAGAGTCTTCATCCTTGGCTGTGGCATAAGGTTGGTGACTGAACGATGGATTTTATCCAAACTGGAGACGATGTAGTGAGCTGATGATCTTCGTGATGCTAATCATATGTCTTTGGCAAATGTCGTGGCCAAACTGAGTTTATATGCTTCTTGACCCATGCTTTGTTATTCTCGGGTAGTTCGGCTCTCCTGGCTCCTCCAGGGCCATTTTTCTTTGCCGCTGACCTTTAAATTGCCGGCTCGATAATGGCCGGCTCAAATCGTAGTTTTCTCCAGGGATGTTTCCTCCATGTCTGATTCTTATTTCTCTGATGTGCTGAAGCAGACCCGACCGCGGGGGCGGCGGCTCGCGCGTATTCGTTGGGCGGCTTGAGCGAGCAAGCACGACACCGGTGTGTCAATGTAGATTAGACCGCAGAGACGGCGACTCACGAGCGTCCGTTGGGCGGCTTAAATGAGCAGGTACGGCACCAGCATGTTGATGTAGACCCGACCGCAGGGCGGCGGCTCACGAGCGTCCGTTAGGCGGCTTGTACCGGTGTATGCGGCCCCTGGCGTGTTGACATAGACGTGGAAGTCAGCCGCGGCATTCAAAACCGGCTTGATAACGCAGATGCGAGAGTTGGCCGCGGCGTTTGTAAGCCGGCATGGATGGTGAGTCGCCCGTGTCGTTGTAGGCTAGCGCGGTTGGCGAGTCGCCCGTGGCGTTGTAGGCCGGCACGGACGGCGAGTTGATCGTGGCGTGTTGATGTAGCCTGGACCAACAGGGGCGGCGGTTTGCACGCGTGTCCGTCGGATAGCGCAGCGTGGACGGACGCTGACTGATGACATTGACACGAGCTCCATACTCGCAATATGATGCCGCTTTTGGTCCTACGTATAAAAATATTATAGGATAAAGTAGTTGTTCTCAAAACAATTTAAAGTGTACTGATAGAATAAATAGGGTGGATAGCACCTGGTATTTTTTGTCAGATGAGCGCGAACGCTGGTGCAGCCTCGGGTGTCGTTGTTGACTAGACTGCAAAGACGGTGGCTTGCGTTCCTGTCCACCGGACAATATGACACGGACGGACGCCGTCACACGGACGAACGGTCTTCTTTGGTTGTTGTAATAGACAGTGAGTAGTACTCCGGTTATTATCTCCTTGGGTGTTGAGCCATAAATTTTAACCCATATAGCATAAATATATCTAACTTAAATCATCCATGTTTCCACCAACCGCAGATCCTTGTCCAGAGCTTAAAGGCATCACCATCTCCAAAAGAAAAAATATTAGCCTATAATTTCTGATGGCGATAGAATGAGGTACTATGGTAGCCCTCCTCTGGTGGCTGAAACACATATTTCATTCTCTTGTTTCCATCGGCATCAACAGACGAGGTCTTGCTCACCAGGCAAGAACCTCCATCTGGATATTTCTTTGGCGCACAGGAAATGGCTGAACTGAAAAGCATGTATCGGTCACAAGAAGACTCTATTATCCCTCTCACTTTTTCCCTCTCTATGCCAACCATCATCATCCAAATCATCACTCATGGAGAGGAGGCAACTGCATCATCACCACACAGGATGGGACAAGAAGATTGCACATACGATGGATTAGAAGGAAGCAACCAGTTAGCTCCGAGGTCATCAACATTAACCATATGCTCCTTGGACCAATAGTTCCAAGAGGTCTCCCTATACCATGTCACAAGCATCTGATTAATAAGCCATCAGGGGATTCAGTGCAAATGACATCGTGTATTTCACTTGATGCAGATTCATCGTAGTATCCTCGGTTGTTTGGTAGTGGGTCAGGCAATGGAACGAAACGCGTTGTCACCTGTTCTTGAAGCACATTGCAGAAGAGAATTCCTTTCCAAGATAGACATAGCCCACTCTTCACCTAAGGCAATCACCTTATCCGGAAAAAGCCCTGGACGGATGATATTTATCCAGGAAGGAAAATCGGCGGCAAGGAGATGTTTGCTCCAGACAGACCCTTTGCAACTTCACGGATCCCATAGTTTCCATTGTGGTCCGTGCGGTGATATAGCGCTCAACGTCCAGTTTGCTAACGCGCCGCCCACGTCTGCAAAGGAGAACATGGCCGGGACGGCCAAAGGAGTTAGAGCAGAGAAGAGCCGGCGCATGGAGGCCGTGGCCGAGGCTGCTGGCCTGGCCGCACGGGAGCTGTGAGGGCGGAGCCAACGCAGTGAGGCAAGGCCTGGATGGTTGTGGTGGCGGAGGCCGAGCAGTAGGCCGGCGGCTCGGTGGTGGAGGCGAGGCGGCCGGTGCGGCCAGGGGCGCGGGCCGGCTCGGAGGCGCGGCATGGCGACCGGTGCGGCGAGGGGCGTGGGACGGCTCGGAGGCGCGGCGTGGCGACCGATGCGGCGAGGGGAGCGGGCCGGCTCGGAGGCGCGGCATGGCAACCGATGCGGCGAAGGGCATGGGCCGGCTCGGAGGCGAGCGTGGCGGAGCGAAGTGAGGTGGAGCCCGGCAGCAGCACAGGCGGGTCGCGGTGGAGCCGCGGGGGCAGGTGAGCAGGGGCACGGGCGCAAGGCGGCCGGTGCGGCAAGTCGAGCCGCGACCGAGTGCAGGCGGGCGCGGAGGTCAACTGGCGCTGTTGACCGGGGTAGACGGGCACAACGGCGGAGGCATGCCAGCTCGAGGTCAGATGAGCCGTGTCCGAGGCGAGTCATAGTCGCGGTGGCGAGGGTCGGCAGAGTCAAAGTCTGTAGCGATGTCCGCCTCAGGGTCGGAGTCGTGATGTGCTGGTCTTCGTTTGCTCTTTATTGTCCAGCGGATTTGAGTAGTAGCTGCGGCCGAACTCGTAAACAGCGGCATTAGTAGCTCCGCGAAACTCTCACGCCTCGACGCGATGAAACTTTTTGTCAGTTTCGGTTTTCCTTTGGATTTGATCTTTCTTCGAATCAAAGTAATACTTTGCTGGTACACCAGTCCGAGTCCACCATAATTTGAAAACAGCTAGCCTCGTCGCTGATTGTTGACATGGATTTCTGCCTGTAGGCGGATGCGTGAGTACAACCACCTATCAGATTGCAACGAAATTTATGTGTTCCTCCGATCGTCATCCGGAACCCTAGAAGCAGGTGCCGATGCATATGTCAGCCGGAACGCTGGAAACCGGTGCAAACGCAAGCGTCGGACGAAACGTGGGAAGCCGGTGTAGATGCGGTTAGTTCGAACTCGCGGGGGCGATGTTGATGTCGAGCCCCCGGGTGTTGGTACGGCGAGTCGTCGCCGTTGTTGATGTAGATTGGATCCATTGAAATTTAAACCACGCGTGTGTAGATCCTTTTGAGCCAGCTTTTCTTCATCCGACGAGTTGTAAGCTTCTCAATCCCTGAAGAGCTCCCTCCAAGAACTCAACACCACCGTGCGCGTGCCCCACGGTGGGCACCAACTGTCGTGGTTTTGTCACGGCATGATGTCCTCATGAGAGAACTTAGGTGTGAGACCATCGCAACTAGGTGGCGGCTTGAGAGGGGTTGGTCGGAATCGAGAGACACGAGTTTACCCAGGTTTGGCCCTCCAATGGAGGTAAAAGCCTACGTCCTGCTTTGTGTGTATTGATGATGAGGATGATCTCGATTACAAGGGTGCGGAATCGCTACCTCTAGTCTCGATGGTTTCTAATCTGTCTATCTCTAATGACTTGAACTTGTCCCTCTTGGGGCGCCTTACCCCTCCTTATATAGGTTGAAGGGGTAGGTTTACATGTAGAGTCCTACTCGGAGTAGGATTAGGACTAATCTCTCTTGAATCCTAATCCGGGTCTTGTTTCATTTATGAGGGAATCCTTCCTCATCTTGGGCCTTCTCTGTGAGCCGCCCCACCATAACATGAGTCGGCCCTCCCATGAGCCGCCTTCTGGGCCGTTGGGCCTTGTCGTTCGTCTGACCCGCCCGTCGGGTCACCAATGAGCCGCCAAGCTCGGCCGGGTAACCAGTGAGTCGCCAAGTCCCGACCGGGTCATACTTCAGGCCGGGTTATACCGCGGGTAATATCCCCGACAGTAGCCATGTTCCACATTGTTATCATTAAGTGGGAAATCCTCGTCATAAGAAACAAGAGATTCGTTAGAGTTGTGATCATGACAATGTTCAAGATTATGAATGCGAATGGCTTCAACAATGATGTTGTTGATAGTTATGACACACTACTAGGAAAAACCCTAGCAGTAGCGCTTGTTTTTGGACTATCAGTAGCGTCAGCACTCGCGCTACTGCTACGGCGCTATAGCTAACATGTAGAAGTAGCGTCGCTCCCCAGCGCTACTGGTAAGTAAAGTATCTGTAGCGCCTGTCTCTAACCCGCGCCACTACTAATTTTATGATTTTTTTGTTTACTAATGACATCACTAGTGTAATTAGCAGTAGCGCTGGTGGGCCCCATGTAGCAGCAGTGTCATTAGTAAGCAGAAGAGGATGGGTTATATATATATATCATTATTGATGACAATTTGAGTTCAAATAGATAACTAGATTTCAAAAACCTTACAAGTCCAGGCTGAACTGCTAGATCGAGACCAATAATGATAAAACTATTAAACCTTAAACTAGAGCTTAATCTTACTACAATACTATTAATGAGCAGAATCTGGTAGTGCAGAATCTGATGGTGGTTGGGGCATTCTCGGCGGAAGTATCCCGACAACACTTCCCCATCGGGCTCTCTGAGGCGGGCACGAAGATGACACTTGTTGTAGCGCCCATTCCATAACCAAGTAGGGACTACTCTGAGGCGGCATCCGAGCATGCTCTGCAGCGTTGGCCTCCGAGAAGATGATGTTTGCCGCAAATTTTAGTTGTGTTTCGGCATAACTCTTGCACGTATTGACTTCGTGCTCCCAGTGACTAGACTGAGTCTCCCGGAACATATTATCCGCCTCTTTCAGCTCCCGCATACAATCTCTCCATCCGAACACTGCATCGTCAATCCTTTTTCCCAGCGCCACCAACTTCCTCCGCCACTCCAACTCCTCTTCACGAGAACGTCTAGAAGACATGGAATCCCTGTAAATTTGGCATGACATTTGCTTAACAATGGACATATTAAATAGCACAACGTCTAGGAGACATGGAATCCCTGTAAATTTCCCCGCGCCAACTAATCTCATGAAGAAATCACATCCACAGGAGTAACAGTTTAGATGCAATCATCCACGAAAGTGTGCAAGTTTAAACATCTTTTGACGGTTACAACGCGAAGCACCTTTGTAACACAACTTACAACATGTGGATGAATTCCGATATGCATCTAAATGCATCCATCCATCCATCTAAACATCTAAATGCATCCATCCATCCATCCATCCATCTAACCATCTAAATGCATCCATACATCCATCTAACCATCTAAATGCATCCATTCATAACCATCTAAATGCAACAATCCATCCATCCATCCATTAATCTTATCTAGCAGTGCAAAAACAGAGGGAGGAGGGAGAAGGGGGGAGAGTGGGAGAGAGGAGGCAGGGAGAGCTACCGCTGCGTGGATGGTTGGGACGGGGAGGGACGGGACGGGAGAGGGCCACCACGTGCGGAGGGCCGGGACGGGGAGGCCCGTCGCGTGGGGGCGGACGGCCGGGATGCGGGAGCGCCGCCGCGAGGGAGATAGTGGAGAGGGAGATCTATAGAGTGAGGAGTGAGGGCCGCGGGCCGCGGAAGAAGATAAGGTACGACCTAGCAGTAGCGCGGTCGAGGAAAACATGCTACAAATACATTTTTAGCAGTAGCGCCGGTCTACGTGAACCGCTACTGCTAAGTGGGGCCCACAATGTGGCACATCACAGCTTTAGTTGTGGCGACCGGTCTGCCACACGCGCTATTGCTAACCCTTAGCAGTAGCGTGCTTCCACCGGGATGCGCTACTACTCGTGTAACCCTGGTAACCCCGGTGTGGTTCGCATAGCCGTAGCACGTTTTGTGAGGGACGCGCTACTGCTAATGATATAGCAGTAGCGCCCATGCAGGCAGCGCGCTACTGAAACTTAGCTGTAGCGCCGTCAGTAACAACGCGCTACTGCTAAGGTTCTGTGTATAAGCTTTCTCCTAGTAGTGACATCTCTTTTAGCACGCATGAGATCTCTAATCTCAAATAGATAGTCATCAAACTTAGGATCACTAGACATCATTTTGTGAAAAGCAATATATTTATGAAGAATTTCATCAAGATTACTCAACGAATAATTTGGATATCGTTTCTCCAAATCATTCCACAAAGTATAAGCACATTCTAAATTCTTCATTTGATCAAACACAATTCTAGGCGATCCTCTAATGATAAGATTAATAGTTCTAAGATTTCAAAGCATATCAATTTCCTCTTCATGTGTGGGATGTAAAGGATCAATGGGAGGTACATAGGGGTTCTTAACATACTTGCTCAAATGGAATTCATTGAATAACTCAAGCATCTCATATTTCCATTGACTATATTACTCCTCATCGAGAACGGGCACTCTACACCTAAGACTCCCCAAACTAGACACATCCATCTTCCTCCAACAGTGCTAAAACCGAAGCTATGGAGACCAAAGCTCTGATACCAATTGTGGGATCACTAGAAGAGGCGTCTAGAGGGGGGTGAATCGATTACTTGACAAGTAAAAAACCTAACCTTTTTCCAAATTAATTGGTTGGCAGATTTTAGCTATTCTAACAAGTCTAATGCACCCTACACATGCTAGTCAACAAGTATGGCAGCGGAAAGTAAAGTCAAGCATATGTAAGAGAGTAGAGGTAGGAAGATCAAACGCAATTGGAGACACAAAGATTTTTCCCGTGGTTCCAATAGGTGGTGCTATCGTACGTCCACGTTGATGGAGACTTCAACCCACGGAGGGTAGCGGTCGCGAGAGTCCGCAGAGGGCTCCACCCGTTAGGGTCCACGAAGTAGCAACCTCGTCTATTCCATCACGGCTTCCGTCCACGAAGTAGCAATAAAACTGTTGCAAAGAATATCGGTCAACACATTGTGCTATTTAAGGAGACCGATAGCAACTTATTATTGCAGCCAATACTTTCTACGTTGCTTTACTTAAAACTTATATCTAATCGGGTAGCTTTGCTTGTTTCATACTTGGCTAACACTTGGTCTCAATTGAGACACGTGTGTTCTAACTATTTTCGTTTCGGACATTTAAAGCCAAGATTAAATTCTTTTGAGAAAACAGATGCTGACATAATATTTTATCCAAAGACATTGGAGATAGAGTGCAAACCACAATGCATAGCCGAATGGGGAGATTCAAAATCTGAACCATTCGTTTGCCTACCTCCAAAGACGTTCACACACCAAGATCGGATAGAAAACAAGAATTATACCTTCAATTCAAGCATGTGTGATCAAATATTTGATTTGTTGCTGAAAAATAATTACAATAGAATTCTTGATCACCATGTCAAGCCATCAATCCAAGGACGGATGTATTGTAAGTTGCATGATTCGTCCAGGCATAATTTTGAGGATTGCAACATGTTTCGTCAAATAGTTAAATCGACCATTGATAAAGGATGATTAAACTTTGTTGAAACACCAAGGGATGACCAGTCTATTCCTATTGGTCCTGATTGCAAATGATTTTTGCATCGGCTGCTTCAAGCCGATACATTTAAACACGAGAAGGTAAAAACTGTGGATAGTGGGATCAAGCTTTCAAGTATGGAAGTTGTTCGAGTGCACAATGACAATATTCTTCAGGGCGAAAATTCCATCCAAGTTGCAATGAAGATGCAAAGTACTGGGGGACAACAAGAAAATCCAAGGATCGATGAGAGCACAACCAAAGAAAGCAAAGGCCGAGGCAATCGCAAAGGTAAAAAGCCGAAAGTCACTTTCGCATAGTTATTGGAAAAATATCAAAAGATAAGTGAAGATAAGAGTGCTTGTTGACCAAGTAATTCAAAAGCATCAAGATCACCCCCTAGGCACAAATCTGAAGACTGGTATTGGCAAAGGGCAAATTTCAATGCATCATATTCATATCCATATTTTTGTCCGCCAATGCCAATGCCATGGATACCTCTCTATGCTCATGTCGATCCATATCTATCGTGGGACAGGTATGATACAAGGGTACATTCTCCATCTTATGTTAAACCATCTCACCAACATTATGCAGCTTTAGAAAGATCAACATTTGATGAACAATCACATGTCAGAGACCATTTCAATTATAAGGAATCGGTCCAGAGCACAAGGAAGCAGAAAGAGGTGGTCAAGCAAGTTTACCGCATTAAAAAAGATGGTCATACGAGTCCTATTTCAGATTTGACCTCAAATGAAAAGAGCCAATTAAAATGCTGACATTGGCTAATAAAGGCGATGAGGCAAGTCAGTCAAGTACGGAATCTGAAGACAAGAAGTTGAGAGTGCACAACGTAAAAAAGGAATTGCCATTGCTTCAAACAAAATCACAGCCGGGGTGCCCACTCGGCTTATCATATTGGCAAAAGAAGAAATTACAAAAGCTTAGTGCACAAGAACTTGAAAAGAGGAACATGGCATGGGTTCCCAAAGGAAGTATTCAAAATAAAAAATATGTGAAAGCTTCCATTGCCAAAAGTACAGCAAAGGCGAAGAAGGAGAAGAGTGAAAGCTCCGAACAATCAAGCCGAAGGTTTGCGCATCAAAATCTTTGGTTCAAACGATATCCATATTCTTCAACTATGCCATTAATGCCTATGCCATGGAATTCGTCATCAGGTATGATTGGTTACCCTTCATGGGCTTATTTTAATCCACGGATGCAATATAATTTCATACATCATGAAAGGGTATTACCAAATCATCGTACGTTCGATTAGCTACACTTTTATTGCTAATCTAAAGGGCCGATACACAATTATCGCCCTAAGAAATAAGATGGCCGATATAGAATTATCGATCTAAGCATATAAAATGGATGTTGGAATGTTGACATTGTCCTTAGAAAAAGCATTGTGCGAGATATTTTTCGGCACGCAAGCTTTGCCGAAAAACAGAGGGGCATGTGTTGACATCAGATTTTGTCATGGAAGAAAGCATTATTAAGATGGCTTCAAATGAAGAAGTGCTCTACATGAAAAAGTTTTGTAGTGTTGACATGAACATCTTTGAAGTTTTGGTCATCGTCGTCCGATCTCATCTCGAAGGCCGAAAGTGTGCTCAAAGTAATAAGATTTCATATTCAGAGTATTGTTCGGCCGATTAAGCCCCCAATACTACCTCGTATGAGAAAATGTACAACACGGATTGTCTTCGTCTCGTCGAAATGATCAATTTTGATATAAAAATCATCGCAATCCAAGGTCGTATGCAAAGGTTAGAGCCATCAGAGTGCGGCCCTACCACGAGGCAAAGTATGACGCGAGGTTCAGACAACTACCTAAGTGATGTCTGATGGATCGCGCGAGCTGTTCGGCCCTCAAGATAACCTCGAATGGAAAAACTTACAACACGAAAAAGTTTCATCTTGTCGAGCCGATCGATTTTGAAATATAAGTCGTCCCAATACAAGGTCGTATGCAACCTGGAGAGGCAAACAAGATAAGGCTGAAGTTTCACTCGGGAAATCTGAGTTAGACTAGAATTAGGACTCTAGGACGTGAATTAATGTAATTTTTTTGTAAGGAAAGCCTGGATGAACCCATTTACTTGTACGGAAAGTCCAGCCGCCTCTTATATATAGTGGAGGTGACGGCCGATTGAAACAACATACAATCGACAAACCAATCTATCATATTTTACCTTTACCTTTATCCCTCTCCCTTGTTCTTCTTCTTCCTCGTTCTTCGTTCGTTCTTCGCTTGGAGGGCAGCGATCCACAAGGTCCTAGGGGCGGTCAGGCTGACCTAGGGCAACCCATAGCCCCAGCGCGCCCTGACGGGGTCCCTCCGAGCATGTGGGGTTTCAGGTCATCAAAAGCACCCGCCAGACTACCTGCGTATGGCGCTTCTGGACGGGTCTCCTTCGACGTGAGTTGCGGTGCATCACCCTTGGCGTCGAGGGTACACGGTGACGTGTTCGTGTGCGAACACTATCGTCGCAAAGTAACGGGTAAAAATAATATCATAGCAAAAATAGGAAAGAAAAGCAGTCAAAACAATTCAGCCTATTTTTGTTAAATACTAGATTAGAAACTAAAAATACTACACTTGTTGGTATTGGAGTTGAAGTGACAGAAATATAGCTATGGATTTTAGACAGTGGTTTTAAATACCTAAACATGGATTTAATTAAGGACAATACAGGAAAGTTTGTCCAAATGGAGTGCAAGTGACACCATTAAATAGGTTGGAATATTACAAGAATTTAGGAATTGGAATCAGTTGATTTGGACAAGTATTTGAACTTGAGGAATTTCCGGAAAATACTGATAAAAAGAAAACGAAAAAGGCCACGGGGAAACTGGGCCGAAACAGACCAATTTGGGCTGGCCTGGAGCCGAACCAGGCCTGGGCGAGCGGGAGCGCGCGTGCCGTCAGGGTTTAAACCCGACAGGCGAGCCCCAGGTGCTAGTCACACAGAGGGGGGAGGAGAGAGAGGAGAGGATGACAGTCGGGGCCCGCCTGTCATCTTCAACCTCTCGCCGGAGAGGCTCGAGATGCTCGCCGGTGGCGGTTCCGAAAGCGGCTCGAGGCGGGGTTGGCACTGTTGTCTCAGGAGGATGACGTCGTTTGAATGGTGGTGGAGGGAGTCCCCGATGATGAGGAGGCCGCATCGGAAGTGCTTTGGGCAAGCTCGGGGTTGGCGTCCTAGGCTACAAAATGCACGGGAAGGATGGGGGAAAACATCAGTGAGGTGCGGGTGATTCGAGGGAGGAGAAATGAGCGCTGGAGGAGGCTCGTTCTGCGAGATCTCTAGCGAGATGAAACGGTGGAGATCGAACTCGATCCCGAGCTCGGGTGACTCTAGGGTTGTTTAGGTGGTGCGGGCGATCGATTGGGGACGAGAGAGTGCTAGCAGAGGGGAGAAAATGACCCGGGGCGAGCTTATATAGCCTGGCACCGGAGCACCATGGGCGAAGCTCATGGCCGTGGCACGGGGCACCGCTAGAGGCCACAGGAGGACTTTGGTCTGTGTTAGGGGAGTTGGTGGGAGTGGTCTACGACCAGGGGGGAGGAAGAGAGGGAGCGGAGAAGCGCTCTGGTGCCTGAGCATGCGTGGCAGACTATTGGAGCTCTCATGAGACCGACGCGCGTGTGTGGAGGGGTAGCAGAAGGGAGAGGGGATGGGGGCGGCGCGCTGGCGGCTTGCGCAGGTCGAGGGGCACCGACAGGAGTGCGGGGGGTGATCGAGGCTGTCGTCCTTGGGAAGGGCGCGGCTACAGTAATGGGGCGCATTGTAGCGCGCTCAAGAGCTCCCATGTGGCCGGCATTGACCTTGCCCTCGCACCCTGTTGTGTCTTCTAGTGTCGACGTCCTTCTAAGAAGCCCCAGGAAGCTTAGGAGCTAAGGGAGGGGGTAGAAGTAAGAGGGGAGAGGTAGGAGAGATGCTGGCTTGGTAAAATAGAGAGGAAAATGGGGTTTTTATCCCTCCCCTCAATGATTGAGCAATGGCTGGAGATTTCCAATGGAGGTAGAAGGCAACCATGTGGAGTTGTGGTAAAAATTTTGGCTCAAGAAGAACAATTTTGGGGCTCCAACGATTGACCTTAAAATACAGCAGAAGGTGTTTGATCAAGATTTGGGCTAGTTAATGGATTCTAACTGCCAAGAGAATAAACGGGGATGATTGGCAGTTCCAAATAGCCCCACCCACCAATTTTTAGCTCAAATGGAGAGAGTGGCCAATGCAATGATTGGAAGCCCTAGAAATAAAAAAAGGATTTGCTTAGATCTAGCTAAGCTACCCTGTTCTCCTTGTTGCTCCACTTGGTGTAGTTGCATCATTAGGGGATTAGAACATGCCCACAAAGTTTGAGATCAAATGGTGACAGTTGGCAATGTAAAGTTGATCAAATTTGGAAATGAATAGAAGGAGTTTTGGGGCACTTTGATGAACCAAAATAATTTAAATTGAGATGAAACTTAGCAAGATCATCACATTAGGCATATGTAACTAGCTGGAATTTTCCTGGATTTATTTGACAATATTTCTTATAGAAATATTTCAAATACTTGAAATATCCAGAAAGGGTTTTGGAGTGTTTTGTCCAATATTTTGAACATGACCATGTCTTTACACTAATATATATGGAAAATATATGTCCACTCACTTTCCCTAAATTTTCTCAAATATTTTTCTAACATTAAAATGATTTTTCCCGATAAAAGACCATTTCTGTCCTTAGAAAAAAGTCATTTAAATAAAATAAAATAAATAACTTTTAAAATAATATGTTTGTGGTTTTTGGAAGTCTTATAGATAATAGGTTCCAAATAAAATCTTTGGGGCAAAACATTTATCCTAATTTGAGGACTTGTACTACAAACCTCAATTCAGGGGTTTTTGAAAACCTAAATCAAATAAATGTTTTTTGCCAAAATAATATTTTATAAAAATAGTTCTAAGTCTTATACACATGGCATGGTCATTGGGCAAAGTTTTGGATCAAGGATATGAGTTTCGTTATAGAACTTGGCTTGTATATTCCGATAATGGGCTTCCTTAAATGTCGTAGTTCTTCATGAGCAAGAAAGTTAGATGCACACCCACTTAGTTTTAGTTTGAGATTTCATAAATGTATATCTCTTAGTGCATCGAAATTTGCATGGTAATCCCTACTCCTCACACCGATATCAATTGGAAGGCATCTCCATAGCCTAACGGCCCGCCTAGTTGGTGCGAGACTATCCAAACGTTTTTCTTCCCTTATTGATCTCCATCACCATATTCGATTCCATACGTAGTGCTATGTCCATGGCTCATGCTCATGTATTGAGTAAATTTGAAAATGCTGAAGGGCGTGAAATAGTATGAGCCAAATGTCTGGCTTGACACCGAGGTGCTCATGATTTGTACTTGTGTTAGGAAGATGGAGACATGTCATTGCTTACATAATTCAATGAGTAGAGATAACATTTGTTAAGCATCGTATATTTTGAAATAGTAATTATTATGTTCTTATATTCATGGATATTATTATGTTGATATTGATTACTTCATCATTTGCCAATATTCATTCCGTAGAGAAAGACTACATGATAAACATGCTAGGTAGCATTCAACATCAAAAATTATGTTTTATTATTTACCTCGTCGAGGACGAGCAGGAATTAAGCTTGGGGATGCTTGATAAGTCTCCAACGTATCTATAATTTTTGATTGTTTCATGCTATTATATTATCAATCTTATATGCTTTAGAGGCCATTTTATATTATTTTTGGGACTAACCTATTAATCTAGTGCCAAGTGTTGGTTCCTGTTTTTTGCCTATCATTTGTTTCGCGGGAAAACAATACCAAACGAAGTTGGATTGAAGCAAACTTTACGGTAAATTTTTTTTGGACCAGAAGGGACCCCTGGAGCATCGGAGGGGGAACAGACGTCACACGAGAGGTCCACACGCCAAGGCGGCGCGCCCCCAGGGGGGCGCCATGTGAGCTTGTGGGCTCCTTGTAGGTCCCTCTGACTTAGTTCCACTTTATAAATTCCTAATATCCCAAAAACACTAGAAGGAGACCCAAAACATTTTTTCCGCTGCCGCAATCCTCTATTCTTCTGCGATCCCGTCTGGAGGCCTCCACCGGTACTCTGTCGGAGGGGGAATCAATCATGTAGACTATCTTCATCAGCCTTGCTGCCTCCATGATGATGCGTGATTAGTTCAGCACAGACCTACGGGTCCATGGTGATTAGCTAGATCTCTCTCTCTGTGTGTGTGTGTGTGTGTGTGTGTGTGTGTGTGTGTGTGTGTGTGTGTGTGTGTTTGATTTTCAATACAATGTTCCCTTCATAGAACTATCCGATGTAATCCCCTTTTGTGGTGTGTTTGTTGGGATCCGATGAATTGTGGGTTTATGATCATATTATTCATTGAAAGTAATTGAGTCAAATCTGAACTTTTGTGTGATTGTTGTAGCCATGTATGCTTTCCGATCTATGGGTTTGCTTTGGCCAAGTAGATGAGTAGATCATCAGAGGGAGTGGTGCATAGTAGTGGGTTCAATATTACAATGTCCTCACCTCGTGACAGAAGGGGTAGCGTGGCACGTATTTGTATTGTTCCCACTAAGGATAAAATGACGGGGTCTGAACATATTGCTTGTCTTACTTTGTCTACATTATGTCATCTTGCTTAAAGTGTTACTCTGTTTGTCATGAACTTAATACCATAGATGCATGTTGGATAGCGGTCGATTGGTGGAGTAATAGTAGTAGATGCAGAATTGTTTCGGTCTACTTGTCACGAACATAATGCCTATGTACATGACCATGCCGTGAATAACGTCATAACTATGCGTTTTTCTATCAATTCCCAACAGTAATTTGTCTACCCACCGTATGCTATGTTCTTGAGAGAGATGCTTCTAGTGAGAACTATGGCTCCCGGGTCTATCAAATATATTTACTAAAAACCTATTTACCTTGCTGCATTTATTTACCTTTTATTTTATTTTAGTTATATATTTATCTATATACCACTATCATATTTCATCCTTGCAATTAATGTGTCCAAGGGGATTAATAACCCTCTTGCCTGCGTTGGGTGCAAGTATTTTGTTCTTGTGTGTGTAGGTACTGTTTACGGGAGTTTGCGTGATCCTCCTATTGGTGTGATAAACATTGGTTCTTACTGAGGTGTCTAATCCTTCTCTCTCTCTCTCTCTCTCTCTCTCTCTCTGTGTGTGTGTGTGTGTGTGTGTGTGAGAGAGAGAGAGAGAGAGGTAACTCGTCTCTCTTCTAGGGAGGTGTCGTGCACTCATTGGAGAAGTGCCCGGGTGTTCCACAATGGTAACAATTTCGGTCACGACTAGAAGAATGGTTCTTATTATACCTTGAGTTGGATCTTCTTTATTTTTCTCTATTCTTAGAGAATTTGTTGAAATTCTTGACCGTGAGGCTTATTTCTTCATTGGATACTAGGTTGTCACTTGAAGTTGTGGGAGCATCACTTGTGGCTTTGTAAGCACCGCTTGATTTGTTGTTGAGATCCTCTTTGAACTTGAGTGACATATCATGAGCAACTATCCTTCCAATGACTTATGTAGGCTTGAGATCTTTGTAACTAGGGATTATTTGGATTAATGTGCTCACGGTGTCGTACTTTCCATCCAAGGCTCTAAGGATCTTCTTGATGATGAATTTGGTGGCCATCTCTTCGCTTCCTAAGCCGGCAATCTCATTGCCAATGAGATCAAGCCTAGAGTACATTTCCGCAACTCCTTCACCATCCTTCATCTTGACCATGTCAAGTTGACTTTGAAACATCTCCAACTTAAATTCCTTGATAGACTCGGTTCCATCATGCATATCAACCAAAGTATCCCAAATTTCCTTGGCATTTTCCAGGCAACTTATCTTGTTGAACTCCTCGTGTCACAAACCGTTGAATACGATGCCACATGCTTGAGCGTTATATTTCAATATCTTCATTTTGTCTGCGGTTGCTTCATGATCCTGTTCTTTTCCATCTTCGAAGAATTCACCTTGCAAGCTAATAACCCACAAGTATAGGGGATCGCAACAGTCTTCACGGGTAGTATTTCACCATGATTTATTGATTCGACACAAGGGGAGCCAAAGAATATTTATCGGCCTTAGCAGTTGAGCTGTCAATTCAACCACACCTGGGATATCTCTCTGTAGCAAAGATTTAGTAGCACAGCAAATAATAGTAGCAACAGTAACAGTAACAGTGACAAAAGTAATTTTGTAGCAATTGTGACAGTAGCGGCAGCAATAGTACCTTAGCAAGATTCGGTATACGAAAAGCGTAGGCACGTGGATCGGTGATGGATAATATTTAGATGACATCAATCATGTAATAGTTACACACTAGGGCGACACAAAACTAGCTCCAATTCATCAATGTAATGTAGGCATGTATTTGTATATAGTCATACATGCTTGCGATAAGAACTTGCATGACATCTTTTGTCCTACCCTCCAGTGGCAGCGGGGTCCTATTGGAAACTAAGGGATATTAAGACCTCCTTTTAATAGAGAACCGGAACAAAGAATTAACAATAGTGAATACATGAACTCCTCAAACTACGGCAATCACCGGAAAGAATCCCAATTATTGTCACCTTGGGGTATGCAGATCAAGACACGTAATAGGTGCATGCAACTTGCAAGATAGGATCCAAATCACTCTTATATTCATGAAAAGATAATAGGTTCATATCTGAAATCATGGCACTTGGGCCCTAGTGACAAGCATTAAGCATAGCAAAGTCATAGCAACATTAATCTCAGAACATAGTGGATACTAGGGATTAAGCCCTATCAAACTTAACTCGATTACATGATCCGTGTCATCCAATCCAATCACCGCCCAACAAGCCTACAAAGGAATTACTCACTCCCGGTGGTGAGCATCATGGAGGTGTTGATGAAGAAGGGTTGGTGATGACAACGGCGACGAATCCCCCCTCTCCCGAGCCCCAAACGGACTCCAGATGAGCCTTCCCGAGGAAGAACAGGAGGTGGCGGTGGCTCTGTCTCATGAAATGCGATGAAATCTTCTCTCTTATTTTTTCTCCAAAGATGTGAATTTATAGGACTGTAATTAGGGTCGGAGGAGCCTCGTGGGCCCCACAAGCCATGAGGGTGCGCCAAGGGGGGTGGGCGCGCCCTGTTGGCTTGTGGCCCACAGGCAGCCCCCCTCTGGTGGATCTTCGCTCATAATTCATTATTTATACCAAAAATAATTCACAAAAAATTTCGTACAATTCCGGGAACTTTTCTTTCTGCACAAAAATAACACCAAGGTAGTTCTGCTGAAAACAGCGTCAGTCCGGTTAGTTCCATTCAAATCATGCAAACTAGAGTCCAAAACCAGAGCAAAAGTGTTCGGAAAAGTCGATACGTTGGAGACGTATCAACTCCCCCAAGCTTAACTCATTGCTTGTCCTCAAGTAATTCGGTTGATAAACTGAAAGTGATAAAGAAAACTTTTACAAACGCTTTTGTTCTCGTCGTTATACACATGCTTAGCTAGTGTTGAAGTTCTCAGCATAAATCTAAATAACCATATCCATGATAACAATTAAACATCACTAGTAGAATGCCCGTGCGTTGCCACAGGCTATTTGAAATTTTAGTGGTTACATATAGAAACATAATGCATGTAAAATTTCACATGTATAGAAAAGATAGCCACGGAATAACATGACAATGTTGAATGGTTGTATTTATCCTGGTTGCTTTATCTCTTCGTCCATTGGTTCTAAACTTTCTCGACACACATCTTATTTCTCGCACCCCACCAACAAGAAATAATTTGCTCTTCCTTCACCCTCTTTTATCTCGGTCTATTACTTGCTCTAGCTTTCGTGTCATCACTCTATATCCTCCATAGAGTTTCATTGTGACATGATAAGCTATCTCTCACTATGCTTGTCATTTGTTATTTTTTATGGATTGAAAACGCTCATATGTAGGTGTTTGTTCATCAACTATTGAATTTTGGGCTATCAGGCCATTCAAATAAATGCTTCTTATGATTTTCTCGAGGTCAACATATTGCAATTGTCGGGTCAAACCAAGCGTAGCAAAAAACGTATTGGTTTTGGAAGATGAAAACTAAAAGGTGATAATCATGTGCATTGCAACAGGGGCATACATATTCTAATGCTTCAACATTTATCATGTCTAACATATACCTTAGGATCCTCAGGCACATCACATGGGTTTGTCATGGTCATCTTGTCCCATGGTGATAACCATCTTTTCTTCCCCCATCTTGGTCATCCTTCTGATCCTCGTTGAGTAGGTTGAGTAGCTCGGTCAATTTTGCTTCTTCTCGAGACTTTCCTTTGCCCGGGAAGAAGATCAAGTACATTGTGGAAGAAATTTCACCATGTTGGTAAATCACCAATGACCTGAATCTATTTCAGGCTTTCATGTTGTCAATAACACCACTATATGTCATCACACCACTGAAATGCAACCTTGGGAGTTGGGCAACAATGCTTCTATTACATTTCTTTCGCCGCCCTCCTTAGAAACAAAAGAGGAGCTCAAAATCAAGAGTGACCATCATTCCAAGACAACTTTTTCATGTTTTCAGCCTAGAAATTGTCGTAATATTTTCCAATTTATCACACGGTAAAAAAATCTTCTCATAATTTTTTTGACACAACTCTCATCAATGAAAAGACTCATGCTATCTTATTCCCTAAGAGAATAAGAAACCTAGATTCGCTAGGTATACAACTTTTCATATTCTCTATTACATGTTGTAGCTAAAACCTGCAGTTTGATGTCTTGTTTACATAAAGTTCTCAAGTATGTATCCCAAGTAACCTGCAGTATGATGCCATCTTTACCACTCTGTAGGAAATCAGTATGTTGAACTTGCATGTGTATCAAGTATAACTGTTATTGAAACCTCTTCCATAGCTTAATCATTGAAAACACAAATTAAACATAGGTATAGTTGCTCAATCGTATCACCGGCAAAAAGAGAGCCAAAATCTAATGTCGATGGTGCTATAGAGTGCATAGTTACATCAAGGCATTATTTAAGTTCAACGTGCGTTGCTGCGAAAATACCAATACAAAATGGTTACATGCTTTTGTTTAATCTATTGAACATACATGGCAAGCATGACGAACATGTAGTTTTCAACAGTGTCTGACGACAAACACCAATGTCTTTCTCCCATTCCTGCCTTTGCAGTACCTGCACCATGCCCACTTCCATCTTCAAAATGTACCTTTCTACCCTATTATTCTGCAATATCTACATCAAATCTATTTTGCTAAATCAAGAGTAAGCAATTAGGGAGTAAAAATGAGGCAAAACATCCAACTAGACATGACAGTCACTTAAGGTGTGCAGTTTATCAGTTGTTCATACATGCTTATAACTTGGCACAAAATAGAAGTATCTACAATAATCTTGCAGTAAAACAACAGTATGTGTCAATATTATGTGGCTAATATTGCGAGTGTTTCTGACCGTGTTTCAATAACTCCATGTGTACCAGCTACCTCTGTAGAAGGAACTCTAGAAATATGTAATTCAGTTTAAATAGATCCCAGCAAAAATATCATGGACCTCAAGAAAATTGCATACATGAAAGAACGTGAGAATGAAAGCAAGTATGATTTGACAGAAAAAATGTACAACACATGTGCTCCACCATAGAGAAAACATGGTACACCGTGTCGACAATGATTTTGTCTTGAGCGTCGTGACGATCTAATTGGACATGCCAAGCCTGGAAATCGCGAGTTCCACCTCGTCCCCTGGAACGCCTCTGCAGTCTACCATCAGTCCTTATGAGGGCACCTGGTCATATATGTCTCAATATATTAACTAATGAACTTGGCAATGTAATATTATTAATCTCTGAAATCCAGGTACCGAAATATTTATCTTCTAGACCAGACCAGCTTTTTATGATTGTAGATATAAATTGTATGGAACAATTTAGGAAAAGCAAATGACAAGCCAAGCCTGGAAATCGCGAGTTCCACCTCGTCCCCTGGAACACCTTTGCAATCAACCATCGGTCGTTATGAGGGCACCTGGTCATATATATCTCGATATATTAACTAATGAACTTGGCAATGCAATAATATTAATCTCTGAAATCGAGCTACCTAAATATTTATCTTGTAGACCAGACCAGCTTTTTATGATTGTAGATAGAAATTGTACAGAATAATTTACGAAAAGCAAACGATAGGCTGCATCAGCTACCGTTCTTTATAGTAAGATAGCATATATCGGGAAAATAATAATTTTTTCGATCACTAAAGTCTGAAACCTACGTACCCATATATCTATTGGGTTGATCTGAGCCCCAAACTATATCAGCAATATCTTGAATATAGGAAAATTATAGCATATTTCAAGTTATGCAACCCAAACAATATTTTTTATGGGGAAACAATATCGGATATTTGAAGCAATCACAAGACAAAATTAAGTCAACGTTTTCTATCATCTAGATCATATCGCAATAAGCTACCATATTTCTGGTAATTTGGGGTTTTGAGTAAAAACAGGAGCCTACTACGCAACCAGAGGTTTGCCAATACTTTTTGTCAGTAAACATTAATCAAACAGTATAATTCAAAACCTCAAGCAAATGTATGTCACTCTATCGGTCCTAACTATCTACATGGACTTCCGATGAACAGAATATAACAAACTTGGTCAGAAAGGAAGTTGCACTTCCTTAATTCGATGCAATGGCTTCTACAAAGCCAATTATATGGAAATCACGGGAAAAACTGCAAGAACGGAATTCATGTAAGGTGCAAGTAACATGGGAAGGTGATTCAGATCAATTACAACTTCAAATACAGTCCAGTTTGCATCAATAATTTTCAGACCTTGCCAACACTATATTTGCATCAATAGTTTCATAAGATATAATATAATTCTTCCACTGGTTGTTTCACAGCACCAATGTACACTGACCAATATATTCTCGCTGAATATTAGAGTCATGGTGTAGTGCTCTGCTCCGTCCATATAAAACCCATGAACTTTTGATATCTCTCCAGGGGAACTATGAACCTATTTAAATACCGAGACATGCATGGGAAGGAGGATTAGCCAACAACTATTTTAGATTTGTGTACCATAGACAAAAAAGACAGTGTTAACCAAGTTACACAATGACAGAAAACACAACGTTGCAGTAGAATGTATAGCTCACCTGAGACACTATACCAAAAGGTGTCCTCTGTGATTTTATCAGCATGGCTTGTCCTCTTCATTGTGTACATTCCCCTGTGATATTGCAAGATTTTGATACAAATCCATGGGCAAGCACCACATATTCCATGTAGAGAAATATAGATCTCCCATTTGCCTCCAAGGATTGATTCTTCAAAAGAAAGGAGAAGACCATAACTGTAATACAAAACCGGGTGTAAACAACTATCCAAGAATTAATTTTATATTCATTCCATCACTACCCACCCCCCTCTCTTTGTGTATATTTGGTTCAGTTACTACACTTTAGGTGATACTCCTAATGCCGTCACATTTAAGTCATACAATGTTGATAAAAAGTTTCACCGACCAAGGAAAAAGACGAAGTAATGCAACAAGAGAAATGCATCTTCAGAATAAGCCCTCTGATATATTAACCACTGAGAACAAAACTTACAACTAAAATTCAATTAATGGAAGTAAATGAAAATTCAGGATAACATCTTAGCAAGCCGAATCATAGTATATATATGGCCACCACATTAAGGTACTTAATTAACTTACAAAGGTCTCCATAAAACCGTTCATTATTAGACTCATTTTAACATGACTCAGTGATTAATTCAGAATACTTAAGCCTGGCAACAAGATAAGATAAAATAGATTAAACAAGCACAAAATATACAAAACAAGAAGAATAGGAATACCTCGCGTAGTTGTCATCAAGAAAATGATTGCTTATACACATGAAATTCAATTACCAAGTTGACAAGTGCAACCATAATAAATACAATACATCATCCGGGCAATCCTGGTAATCCCTCCCAGAGATGAGCGGGTCATGTCCCGTCCCTGGCCCATGTGGACGCATCAAGATTAGCTCGTGAGGTTGATTAGTGCAACTTACCAATTGCTTTCCAGCCAGATGAGCTTGTTTGATTGCCCCAGTCGGAAACACACAACAATAGATGCCTCCATAGAAATACAGGCACACACACTTGGATTGCTAACGTGGTGTAGATTACAAGGACCACGTACATTAGATTGCCAAAGGAATGAGTCCCGATTGATAACACACAAGCAATACATGTACGTACATGTCTAACAGGAGCACAATCCTTGGCTCAGGCGCACATCTGTCGGCGGTCGCCACCCCTCGCTAAGATGTCGCTGCCACCCGCATGTGCCACCTCTAAGTGTCATTGCAGACCAGAGAGAGAGAGAGATATGGTGGCAAGATAAGCGATACAGGCTTCACCATACGTACATGGGACTGGAGTAGGGAGCACGTCGAGGGCACGGCGGAGTACCTGTCTTGTTGACGAGGCCATGGGTGGAGACGACGGCCAGCGCGCCCCTCCCTGGGAAGACGACCTTTTCCCACCACCATGCCATCATCGCACACATGGGCGTCATCATCCTCACGGCGGCGCCCAGCCTCGACGACCCCCTCTTGTTCTTCCTTCCGCCGTCATGGTGGTGGTGTCCATGGAAGGCATCGGGTGGCGGGGTGGCAGGAAGGAAGCGGCAACGGGTGACAACCCTAGCTGGGTTAGGGGAAGAAATTGGGAGGGGTGTGGCCTGGGAAGGAAAGCGATGGAGGCGATCCCGCACCTCGGCTCGGCGACGACCCCGTACCTCGGCTCGGCGATGACGATCCCGTACCTCAGCGGCGGCGGCGAGGTTGCAAGTTGGAGGCCATCGAGGGGAGCGTGATTGAGGGGAGCAGTGTTGTATGTTTTTTTCGTTTTGTGTGTGATTGGTTTTTTCGGTCCGTGCATTAGGGGTGGGTGGGGAAGACGAAATTAAACTGGTTGAAAAAAACCTGGATGCTATTCTACCAACTGAGCACTTAGGAGTAGAGATATTCACTCATGACAATACATAACCAACTAGCGAGCAATAATAAGATATCTCACATGCCAACAATTTGTCAAAACAATCTTGACATAATATGGTGACATGGTATTTCTTTAGCCCTTTCTGAGACCACAAAACATAAATGCAAAGCACCTGTGAGTTCAAGCAGCAACTAAACATTGTAATTCAGGGTAGAAGAGATCCAGTCATGCTCACATCCAACATTAACTAGACTCAATGCATAAGAATGACAATAGTGCTCTCCGGTCTGGTGCTTTTAGTAAGAGGGTGATGACTCAACATAAAAGTAAATAGATAGGCCCTTCACAAAGGGAAGCATTGATTTGCAAAGGCGCTAGAGGTCAATGTTTAAAACAGTATTGAAATTATAGATTTTGGGTGGTGCACTTTTCCTGTCAATGTCACGACAAAGGATTTCAATATCTTCCATGCTAAACACATAATTGGCTATTCCCAAACGAAATTGTAAAGTTTACTCCCATCCACCATACATACACAAGCCATGGCTGACCGAATCCACGGATGCCCTCAAACATATCAACTGTCCCGGGAGTTTTGTTTAATTAATTTTGTTTTTGCAGGACTGGGCATCCTTTTTACCAGCCTCTCTTGTGCAATGATAGGCGAATAGATGCCCATCTTGAGAATAACCCACTTAGCATGGAAGATACTGACCGCCCCGTTGCTCCATGAGCGGTACGAGTGCACAAAACAAATGTTTATTTGAATATTAGAGGTGGCACATGCAAATTTACTTGGAACGGCAGGGCAATACCGTATATAGGTAGGTATGGTGGACTCATGTGGAATAACTTGGTTTAAGGATTGTGGATGCACAAGCATTATTCCTGCTTAGTACAGACGAAAGCTAGCAATAGATTGAGAAGCGACCAGCTAGAGAGCGAAAACAGTCATAATCATGCATTGTGAATAATTAACATTGGACATAGCATGAGTAGGATATGAAAACTCTGAATTTAAACATCATGAAGGCTGCATTGGTTTTGAATTAACTACATGTATGCACATGGGCCAAGTCAAGTCGCTCGAATTACTCAGAGGGAAATACCATACCACCATACCACATCATAACCATTTTAATGCATGTTGACACATAAGATAAATCATTATACACTCCTAGCTATTTAAGCATGGCATGAGAAACTATAATCTCTAATTGTCATCATAAAAATGTTCACTCATGATATACTGAATCAAGATCGAAAAAGCTAAACATATTTACAAAAATGAAAAACAAATAGAGTTCATACCAGCTTCCTTTACCACGATCACTTCATCAAATATCGTCATTATTGACTTTCACTTGCACGACCGAATGATGTGATAATAATAATAGTGCAAGGGTGTCGTGGACTAAGCTGGAATCTGCAGGGAAGTTTTATACAAAGGAGAAGACAAGGTAATATTGGCTATCTGTTAGATCAACAATAAAGCATATGTGAGCCACTCAACATTTTCATCGTGGTCTTCTCCTTTCAGGACTCAACAAAAAAGAAAAGAAATTCAGAGAAACACGCTGAAATATTTTTGGAGCTTTTGTTTTTCTCAAGAAAGCAAATAAACAAAGGAAAAACAAGAACGAGAAAAATTATTTACACGGTAAAGCTCCCAACATGCAAAGGAAATCTTTTTGGGTTTTCTTTTTAGTACTGCAGTTAATTAAATGGGAAAGAAAAATTGAAAAGAAGCAAGAAATATTTTTGGATTTTCAAAGTTTTTCAAACACACAAGAAGAAGGCGGAAAAATAAAGCTAACATGGATATACAATGAAACAGGATGAACACCGACAATTTATATGAAGTGTGTGCACATGAATGTAATGTCGGTGAGAAATACGTACTCCCCCAAGCTTAGGCGTTTTCCTAGCTTAGTGATCACAACTGCTGGTCTGGATAATAGTTGAAGTGGTAGCTAGTGGTGGCGTTCCTTGCCGCCTCCTATGCCAAGCGAGAGGCCTCTACTACATCATTGTATTCCTGCACCTCTTCTTCAAGAACATAGTATCTGCATCGATCTTATCTGCACCTCTCATGAACTCATCGCTTGGCCAATGACATGATTTGGCGTCGGCCGTGACTATCAGGCTTGTCCGGGGCTTAACATAAGCTTGCCGTACCGAGCCCTCGCTCGATGACTCGCCCGAAGTATGCCTTCTTGAGGAGCTCCTCCTAAAGAAACTCATCTTCCTAAGCACAAATTTTTGAAACTTTTGAGCCACAAAGTTATGTCAGTAAAACTTTGCAAGATTGATAGCAACTACTCATATAGGTACCTAGAGGCCATGTCCAACATTCATACTACTTAGAACTCAAATAATTCAACATGCAAGCTCATTTTCTGTAGCACCAAGTGCAGCAAAATATGCAAAATATAAACCACTAAAGCAAAAACTAATTGGAGGAATGGGAGAGTCACATACCAAGGAGTAATTCCTCAAAACAGTTTCAGAAACGGATTTCCAAGCAAAGAGATCAAAAAATTTAGTTTTAGAGGGAAGAACACGGGAGACAGAGAGAGAGCTAGGGAATTTTTGCTGGAGGAGAGGGATAAAGTGAGCCGAAGGGATAAGGCAGGGGGTCCTGTGGGCCCCACAAGCCATCAGGGCGCGCCCAGGGGGTGGGCACGTTCTATTGGCTTGTGGCCCACAGGTGCACCTCCCTGATCTATTTTCAACACCAAAAATTCTTAAATATTCCAGAAAAATTCATGTCAAAATTTTGTGGCAATCTGAGACTTTTTATTTTTGGGTCATTTTTATTGCATGGGAAAATCAAAAAACAGGATAATCAAGGCATTTTATTTTTCTTAACTAAAAATAACAGAGAATAAACTTGTGATACGGAGAGTTGTGCATACTAAATTCATCAATCACATGTCTTTCAAAAAGGACTCATTAATAAGGTTGATCAAGTCTTATTAATAATCGTTTCCGATTGGCATGAAACCGAAGAATTTTCTTATAGCACTAAGTTACCTCAATGGGGATTTGCATCTCCCCAACAATAAGATTATAATATTTCTTCTTGGCAGTAGGTAGAGGGGTTTTGAAACCTCCAATGATGACCGTGGCACTAGGCTCAATGACATTAATATTATTAACCAAAGTTTGCTTCTTCGGAAAATGCACGGTATGTTGTTTGCCATTGATGTGAAAAGTAACCTTGCTTTTGTTGCAAACAATAACAGCCCATGCAGTATTTAGAAAGGGTCTACCAAGGATAGTCGACATGTTGTCGTCCTCGGGCATATCAAGAATAACAAAGTCTGTTAAGATAGTAACATTTGCAACCACAACAGGAACGTCCTCGCAAATTCCAATAGGTAAAGCAGTGGATTTATCAGCCATTTGCAAAGATATCTCAGTAGGTGTAAGCTTATTCAAACTAAGTCTTTTATATATAGAGAGAGGCATAACACTAACACCGGCTCCTAAATCACATAAAGCAGTTTTAACATAACTTCCTTTAATGGAGCAAGGTATTGTGGGTACTAGTTGATGCCCCATGCGTTGCTGCGGGATTTTGTTGTGGATTTCTAAATAACATCCTCATAGCAAAGAGGTCAAAAATTGAAATCAATAATATGAGATTTCATATAGAGGTAATGATAAGCAACAATATGATAGCTTTCATATAGAGGCAATGATTCAGATTATTACTGGTATAAATATTTATTGTATTGATTGCATGGACTATATCTTGGCATAATCTATTTCATGTTATTTGGAGAGATGTCCTCTTGCACTACTATGACATGGATATATGGTGTCCCACTTTATACTCAACAATAAATCTCACAGATGAGAACGGATGGTTGCCAAATGAGGGGATGTGTTGCTTTGACCAATAGGTAGAAGAGAAGAGTAATACAATGCGGGAAGATTATCGAATTTATTTGCTCAGATATATATTTGGTTTTGTACTATTGAAAGCGCATAGAAATATGAGAATGTTTCTCAGTTACAATATACGGAGATGAATGTATTGATTACTGATATAGGCAATACTATATATGTTATTGGCATGCAATGCATTGGATATTGTATCTTCTTTGTAGCATAATTTGATATTGCCGTACATACCGTACATGATGTAAAATTTCGATAGATGGTGAGTTTGTTTAATCCATAAGAGCTGGTTCAGAGTGATCCATGGTACCTCGATATATAATTTCTCCTAGTGGCATTACTCTGCTTTTGTTTACTTTGACATGCATTCAGTTACATCATTTCTGGCAACAACCTCTCATGAGAATGCCAAATAATTATAAGGCATAGCTTATTACTATGATTAACAATTATGGACTGAACGATGACACGTGTGCAGAAAATGTAGTCAATGAGACCATTGATCCTTTTGTAGAATGCAAGGGTTCAATACAAAGATTTCTTACAAACCTATGGTTTACTGCAATATTGGTCCATTAAATTTTTGTGTTATGTGTGCAGAACTGCTAATTAGAATAGTCCAAAAAAGTGGTCTAACATACAGTGAAAAGCTAATAACGTGTTACTGTATCATGCTGGGCAAAATACACAGCATACACATTCTCTGAACATACTTAAAGTAAGCAAGGAAATAATAGGCATTATGCAGTATGCATGATAGTAATCTAAAGGGTAGAGAGAACTTGGCAATGAAGGAAAAGGGAGAACCTGGTACGCCGAAGAGACTGAAAAAGGTCTGAAAGACGATGGTGAAGGACAGTTCTGCTCACAGTGGAGGTGGCACCCAACCCACACGACGGAAACCCTCGGCCATGACACCGCTCGTCCCGGCACGGAATCACGGAGCAATGATGTGTGGCGTGGTTAGTTACACGCGTTATTGTTGGCGCAGGAGGGCGTGTGGTGAAGCCCTCCGGCTTGACCCGTCGCTGCTCACCCGACGAGACTGACCACAAAGCAGGACACATCGCTGCTCACCTAGCGAGCCTGACCACAGAGGAGGCAACGGCGGCACGCGGTGAAGCCTTCCGGCACGGATGCAGCTGACGCGAAGGCTCCTAACCGGTCCTCCGCGATGACGCCCTCTGGTGTGCATGGGAGTTGGCTGTCCAGGCTGCTACTCTTAAAGGGGAGACGAAGTGCATCTGTTACCCATGCATGAGGGAGATGGGTTGCCCTCGAGATTGAAAAAGAAGGAAGAAGGAGAATCTGACGAAGGAAAACAACGCTCCCTTGGTGAATTTATTGTGGAAAGAAACTGCCATGGAGAATAAGAAGCGGTGCTCGCGCCAAAGTTGTGGCCCTTCACAAAAAATGAAGCAGTCTGCGGTTATTGAATTCGTGCTCCAGCCAACTCATCCAAATGTCCGAACTGATGGAAAGAGGTGGGCAATATATTTCAACACTCCCCCTCACGTCTAGGCTATTTTAGTCCTTAGACGTGGGATCGATGTAGGCTGCAGAATCTTTTTTATTTTAATACTGCGTTGGCAGGGTCTTGAACTCAAGAGCGCTTGGCTCAGATACCATATTGAATTCGTGCTCCAGCCAACTCATCCAAAAGTCCGAACTGATGGAAAGAGGTGGGCAATATATTTCAACAGCGGTGAATAAATGAAGGGGAGAGAAATATAAATTAAATCATAGAAATATTAGTTATATTTGAAGTTTATGATGTGGCTAGACCGCTGAGCTGGAAGAAAATGGATGGTTGCATGTTTATTGCTGATGTGGATATGCCGCATGTCAAGAGAAATCAAGTAGTGGGGTGCTCCTATTTAGATATAGTAGATACCCGGATCTCCCAACTTCTTAGGTACTCCACCATCAAAAGAATAATTAGCAAGCATGGTAGCAATCTCAGTTTCAGGTATTTTTCTTTTGTTGGTAATAATATCCTTCATATACTTAGCATACAGAGGCATTTTCAATATATTAGTCAAGCGAGTGCGCAAGAGGACAGGTCTAATCATTTCAGCAAAGCGTTCAAAATCTTCATCATACTTACTTTTAGAAGGCTTACGAGGGAATGGCATGGGTTTTTGAACCCATGGCTCTCTTTCCCTTCCGTGTTTCCTAGCAACAATGTCTCTCTTATCATAGCGTTTACTTTTAGGATGTGGGTTATCAAGATTTTCAGCGGGTTCTATTTCCACATCATTATCATGTTCTTTATTATCATCCGGTTGAGCATCTACTTCAACATCATCATTATTATTATCATTTTCATTATCACTAGGTGCATGTTCACTACCAGATTGTGTCTCAGGATCAGAAATAGAAACATCATTATGTTTATGAGCAGGTTTTTCTATAATAGGTTCACTAGAAGCATGCAAAGTCCTATCATTTTTCTTTTTCTTTTTCTTCTTAGATGGACTAGGTGCATCATCATTAATTCTCTGAGAATCATGTTCAATTCTATTAGGGTGACCCTCGAGGTAAAGAGGTTCCTGAGTCATTCCACCTCCTCTAGTCATTACTCTAACAGCATGATCATTCATATTTTTATTTATTTCAGCAAGCGAATCATTTTGTGACTTAGCAACTTGGTCTAGTTGGGTGTGAACCATAGAAGCATGTTTACCTAGACCCATAACATCATTAGCAATTCTAAACATCAAGTCACTCAAGCGATCTATCATCATGGCATTTCATCTTAGTTGATCCTTAACATAATTATTGAAATGCTCTTGCTTAACAATGTAATTATCAAATTCATACATGCATTGACTAGGAGTCTTAGTATAAGGTATATCACTTTCATTAAAGGTACGGATATAATTTACCTCTACTACCTGTGTCGGGGTGTCAAGTCCATGTATCTCTTCGGCAGGTGGTAATTTCTTGACATCTTTAGTTTTAATACATTTCTCTTTCATAGATCGTTTTTGCTTATTGCATATCTTAAGGAATGAGGAATAGAATGCCTCTCTTCTTTTGAATAGGTTTTGACGGTGGTTCAGGAAGTGTCCAAGCATCGGCATTTTGCAATATGTTATTCAATAGTTCTTCAGCTTGTCCAACAGTTCTTTCCCTGAAAATACAACCAGCACAACTGTCTAGTAAATCCCTAGAAGCATCGGTTAGTCCATTATAGAATATATAAAGTATTTCATTCTTCTTAAGAGGATGATCAGGCAAAGCTCTAAGTAACTGGAGAAGCCTCCCCCAAGCTTGAGGGAGATTCTCTTCTTCAATTTGCACAAAGTTAAATATTTCCTGTAAGGCAGCTTGTTTCTTATGAGCAGGAAAATATTTTTCAGAGAAGTAATAAAGCATATCCTGGGGACTATGCACATAACCAGGAGCAAGAGAAAGGAACCATTCTTTGGCCTCGACTTTTAGCGAGAAAGGAAAAGGCTTAATATAATAGTAGTGTATCTTTTCCTCATTAGTAAATAAAGCAGCAATATCATTCAAGTTCATGAGATGTTCGACAACAGTTTCAGATTCATAACATGGAAAGGATCAGACTCTACTATAGGAATCAATTCAGGGTTTATAGAGAATTCTTAATCCTTATCAGTGACAAATATAGGAGAAGTAGCAAATTTAGGATCATATTTCATTTTCTCCATCATAGATTTTTCTTTTAGTTTTCATAGTAGTTTCTTCAAATCATCTCTATTCTCACAAGCAAGAAAGTCCCTATCTACCTCTTCATCCATAACATAACCTTTAGGTACATAAGGCAATTCATATCTATTAGGAGAGCATGGTGTAATAGGTGATTCAAAATCTTCATCTGTTTCAACATTTTCAAGTTCTCTAGCTTTAGCAATATGAGCATCAAGTAATCCATTCAGTGGCACAATTCCAGTTTCATCATGAGTAGTAGTAGTATCATCATTAATTTCACAAGTAGCATCATCAAGTTCATGTGACAAATCAGAACGATCAACAGGTGGTGGTGTAATAAGCTGATTCAAAACAGTAAGTGAATGAAAAGCAGAGCTAGATGGCAATTCCTTACCTCCTCACGTGCGAGAGGGGACGATCTTAGTTCGTGTATCTTTCAGATTCTTCATAGTTGCAATTGTACATCCACAAGTTAACACAATAAATATAGCTATGCTCCCCGACAATAGCGCCAGAAAAAAAGGTCTTGATAACCCACAAGTATAGGGGATCGCAATAGTCTTCGCGGGTAGTATTTCACCCTAATTTATTGATTCGACACAAGGGGAGCCAAAGAATATTTCTTGGCCGTAGCAGTTGAGTTGTCAATTCAACCACACCTGCGATATCTCTCTGCAGCAAAGATTTAGTAGCACGGCAAATAGTAGTAGCAATAGTAACAGTAACAGTGACAGCAGTAATTTTGTAGCAGTTGTGACAGTAGCAGCAGCAATATTAACTTAGCAAGATTCAGTAAATGAAAAGCGTAGGCATGTGGATCGGTGATGGATAATGATTTAGATGACATCAATCATGTGACAGATACACACTAGGGCGACACAAAACTAGCTCCAATTCATCAATGTAATGTAGGCATGTATTTCGTATATAGTCCTACGTGCTTGCGATAAGAACTTGTATGACATCTTTTGTCCTACCCTCCCGTGGAAGTGGGGTCCTATTGGAAACTAAGGGTATTAAGGCCTCCTTTTAATAGAGAACCAGAACAAAGCATTAACAGATAGTGAATACATGAACTCCTCAAACTATGACAATCACCGGAAAGAATCCCAATTATTGTCACCTTGGGGTATGCGGATCAAGACACGTAATAGGTGCATACAACTTGCAAGATAGGATCCAAATCACTCTTATATTCATGAAAACATAATAGGTTCATATCTGAAATCATGGTACTCGGGCCCTAGTGACAAGCATTAAGCATAGCAAAGTCATAGCAACATCAATCTCAGAACATAGTGGATACTAGGGATCAATCCCTATCAAACTTAACTCGATTACATGATCAATCTCATACAATCCCATCACCGTCCAGCAAGACTATAAAGGAATTACTCACTCCCGATGGTGAGCATCATGGCGGTGTTGATGAAGAAGGGTTGGTGATGACGACGGCGACGAATCCCCCTCTCCAGAGCCCCAAACGGACTCCAGATCATCCCTCCCAAGGAAGAACAAGAGGTGGCGGCGGCTCCATCTCGTGAAACATGATGAAATTATCTCTGTTATTTTTTTTCTTCGAAGATGTGAATTTGTAGGACTGGAATAAGGGTCGGAGGAGCCTCGTGGGCCCACAAGCCATTAGGGGCACCCAGGTGGGTGGGCGCGCACTGTTGGCTTGTGGCCCACAGGCAGCCCCCTCCGGTGGATCTTTGCTCCATAATTCATTATTTATTCCAAAAATAATTCACAAAAAGTTTTGTCCAATTCCAGGAACTTTTATTTCTGCACAAAAATAACACCAAGGTACAGGTTTCCTAGAAAACCAAAAACAGGCAAAAAACAACAACTGGCACTTGGCACTAGGTTAATCGGTTAGTTCCCAAAAATGATATAAAATATCATATAATTGCATATAAAGTATCCTAGATTGGTAATATAATAGCATGGAACAATCAAAAATTATAGATATGTTGGAGAGGTATTAGCATCCCCAAGCCTAATTCTTGCTCATCCTCGATTAGGTAAATGATCAAAACAGAATTTTTGATGTGACATGCTACCCAACATGTAATCTCTTTTTAGTATGACCATTGAGAAACGATGATCTAATTGATATCAACATAATAATATCCATAAACATAAATAGCATAATCAGTACTTTTCAAAATATACGATCCTTAAAGAATGTTCTTCCCTACTCATTTTATCATGTTAAGCATGGCATGACTCAGTCTTCACCGCGTAAGTATAAATCAGGAGCACCCCGGTGTCAAACCAGGATATTGGATCATACTTCTAACGTGCTTCAGCATTTTCAACTTCACGCAATACATGAGCATGAACCATGCATATGGGTGGAATAGAGTATGGTGGTAGATACCAAAGGAGTCAAAGTGGAAAAGAAAGTCTCGCGTCAACTAAGCGGGTCAATAGGCTATGGAGATGCCCATCAATCAATATCAATGCGAGGAGTACGGGTTGCCATGCAACGGATGCACTAGAGATATAAGTGTATGAAAGCTCGAAGGAAGCTAAGTGGGTGTGCATCGAACTTGCTTGCTCATGAAGACCTCGAGCATTTGAGGAAGCCCGTCGTCGAAATAGCCAAGTTCTATAATGAAAAATTCCCACTAGCATATGAACATGAAAACTCAGGAGACTCTCTATATGAAGAACATGGTAACACTTTGAGGAACAAGTGCAGTAAATGGATAGTAACACTGCCCCTTCTCTCTTTTCTCTCATTTTTTTCATGGTGGGCTTTTCTTTTTTTACCTCCCCCATTTCTTTTCTGTCTTTTTTTTATTTTTTTCATCCGGAGTCTCATCCCGACTTGTGGGGAATCATCATCTCCATCATCCTTTTCTCACTAGGACAGTGCTCTAATAATGATGATCATCACGCTTTTATTTACTCACAACTCAACATAAAACAATATGACTATATATGAATGCCTCTGGTAGTGTACCAGGATGTGCAATGATCCATCGTAACATGTAGAAAATGATCAATGGTGGCTTTGCCACAAATACTATGTCAGCTATATGATCATGCAAAGCAATATGATGATGAACACACACGTCATGTGACAGAATGGTGGAAGTTGCATGGCAATATATCTCGGAATGGTTATGGAAATGCCATGATAGGTAGGTATGGTGGCTGTTTTGAGGAAGATATAAGGAGGCTCATGTGTGATAGAGCATATCATATCACGGGGTTTGGATGCACCCGAGAAGGTCACACCGACTCTCGACATGAGAATGGGCAATGCACGGTATCGAAGAGGCTAGCAATTATGGAAAGATGAGAGTGCATATATCCATGGATTCTCATTACTCATGAAAAACTCACATACTTATTGTAAAGCCTTATTAGCTCTCTCGAAGCAAAGTACTACCGCATACCCCTAGGGAGGAGGTTGTTAGGAGTTAACCATCGTGCGCCCCCGATTCAAACAACAGGATAGGATTTCATTTCAGATATAAAAATGCTCACCCATCATCACCATGCCATGGTTAATACTTAGATGAATAACAAATAACAAGCTTTAATTACCAATATTTCTACTAACCAACAATCATGTGCTCATTCCCTTTCATATTACTACAACAATATAATCAACTCATGTTTCTTCTTTAGTGAGCTACATGAAAGTTTTTATTATATCCCCTTGAATACCTATCCTTTTTGGACTAGTCTTATAAGTCGTGCCATTTACAATTCCTATTTATTATTATACTCTCAAAAATATTTAAGTGAATCATGAGAGTTCAATTATCTCTACAAAATCTGAACGATGTCGTGCTCTAAAAGATATAAGTGAAGCACTAGGGCAACTGCCTAGCTCAAAAGATATAAATGAAACATATAGAGTTTTCTAACAAATTATGTTAACCGCGTGTCTCTCTAAAATATAACACATGACGCTCCAAGCAAAACACATATCATGTGACGAATAAAAATATAGCTCCAAGTTACATACCGATAGATTGGAGACGAAAGAGGGGATGCCTTCTGGGGCATCCCCAAGCTTAGAAGCTTGGGTATTCCTTGAATATTACCTTGGGTTGACTTGGGCATCCCAAAGCTTAGGGTCTTGTCGCTCCTTATTCCTTCATCCATCGTTCTCTCACCCAAAACTTAAAAACTTCAGCACACAAAACTCAACAAAACCTCGTGAGATCTGTTAGGATAATAGACATATCAAATACATTAGGTACTGTTATAAATTGATTCATATTTCATTTTTTCATAATAGGTACTCTATTCTAACTTCTCCATGGCTTATACCCCCCGATAAAATCCATAGCATCATCAAAACAAGCAAACTATGCAAGCAAAAACTGAATTTGTCTAAAACAGAATAGTGTGTAAAGATCTGTAGCAAAATCATACTTATGTAACTTAGAAAATTCTGAAAAATTAGTAAAACCTAGGAAATTTGTATACTAATACTGTGTAAAAAACAGATCAAAAAGACGTTCCAGTAAAATTAGCAAATTCTGCAGTGGACACAAAAGTGTGTGTTTTTTGCACTGTATGAATTCTACTATCTTCCAAACCATCCCAAAAGCTTTACTTGGCACAAACACTAATTTAAACATAAAAACACAATCATTACATTATAAATAATCATGTAAACACACCAAAATAGAAAGTAAAACAAAATTTAAAGATAACTATTGGGTTGCCTCCCAACAAGCATTACTGTTTTATGCCCTTAGCTAGGCATAATGCATTGCATCAAGTATTGCCGTCCTTCACATTGATTCCATAGGTGTCCTACATAATAGAATCACAAGGTGGATTAATTTATTTCTAGGGAAGTGTTCCATCCCTTTATTTAGTGGGAATTGGAATCATGTATTACCTTCTTTCATGTCAATAATAGCACCTATAGTTCGTAAGAAAGGCGTACCAAGTATAATAGGACAAGACGGGTCGAATTCAATACAAGCACGATGAAATCCACGGGCACATAATTTCTATTATCAAGAATAAGAACATCATTTATTCTACCCAGTGGTTTCTTAATGGTGAAATCCACTAAATGCAAGTTAAGGGAACATATATTTATATCGGTGAGACCTAGCACATCACATAGAGATTTTGGTATTGTAGAAACTCTAACACCAAGGTCACACAAAGCATTGCATTCACAATCTTTAAGAATAATTTTAATAGTAGGTTCCCATTCATCAGGTAATTTTCTAGGTATTGAAACCTCTAACTCAAGTTTCTCCTCATGAGCTTTTATCATAGCTTGTACGATATGTTTAGTAAAAACTTTATTTTGTTCATAAACATTGGGTGATATAATCATGGATTTTAACAAGGAAATACATTCAACTAAATAGCAACTTTCATAATTAAAGTCCTTGTAATCCAAAGTAGTGGGTGCGTCACTATTTAAAGTTTTGACCTCTCGAAACCCACTTTTTCATTTTTATCAATAAGATCATCACCCTCCGAACAAACGGGAAGCCTTCTAGATAAAGTTGACTCATCTCCAGTCCCTTTATCATAAATTTTCAGATTAGTAAATAAAGATTCAATAGGAGAAACACCAACCATTTTAACATCTTCATCATAATTATGGTAAAAACCGGGAGGAATCGCTTTTTCTAAGAATTCTCGCTTAGCTCTCAACCTAGCGGTTCTCTCCTTACTTTCATTAATAGATATTTGTATGCATTTAATAGACTCATTTATTTCAAGTTTAGGAGACACTAGACATCAACCCGTGCATCCGCACGGGCTAGTTTAATTTTAAATAACGTATTTACTTTAAAGGTTTTATAACTTCATAGCCAATTGAGAATATAATTTAGAGTTACTTTTTCTGAAACATGTAATTAATTCCTCAAGGATATTCCTACAACAACAAAAACATAAAATTCATGTACACATGTTTTAGCTTTATAACGTAAATGAATATATAGTCAAACAGTGTGTGCACATGTGTTCTACCTGGCCGGCGTTACCTTACCTTGAATTGGTATATTCTCGAGTGAACCATATACAAACCAACTTAACTAATTAACACCTACAGAATATTTGATACCGGCACATGTAAGTTTCTTTTTTGAACTTAAATTCCTTGCCCAAGTCAATTGAGTAGTTATGAAACTATCAATTACAAACATACATATATAGTAGGTGTTTTTTTGGCTGATAAGTTTAAAATTATTTTTACGCTAAGCACCGACATTGGATATAAGTGCACAAAATTTCAAGAACCCTTGAACTTTGTAGTATTTGATTACATGTATAAGATGAAACCTTGATCACACGAAAAGGACTACATCACATAATCTAATATATGTTATATGAATTTAAAGTACAACATATTTCCCAACTGGATGTATCATTCGAGGCAGTAATAAGAAAATATGATTGTCGATCAACATGCTACCTTCCCGTCCATTGTTTTACATATTTTAGTTTTTTATAATAACATCCATTCATGCCAGCTAAGACTTAAGCTTACCACCATGTACTTCGTATTACATGTAAGCTACCGCAAAGGTCGGTTTCTTACCACCAAGTAAATAAGTTTTATCCTCAGCAGAAAATTGAGTTTTTCCTTGCGGCAGACAAAGTGGTCTACAATCTTAGAAAGGTCACCAAGAAATCAATTTTTTTACCAGTTTTTTCATTGGCAGTAAATGAATTTTTCCTTGCCGCAAACAAAGTGACTTGAGATCCGAAAATTTGAACCAATTATTTGTTGCTAAATATATCCTTACTTTGGATTCCTAACAGAAAAAATGATTTGAGATCTAAAAACAGAACCAAATTCACTATTACCTTATAAAATTATCATTTTAATAAGGAATTAAATCATTTATAGATCAACATAAATCATAGTCCTTCTATTAAAGTCTGCTAGTAAAGTGGCCGAGAATGAATCATCTATGACAGGTAAATCATCATGCGTGGCTACCAATTGTTTTCTCAAAAAGGATATATAGAACCTTAATCCAGAGTTGTGAATCATTAGTTTGAAATAAGAAACATGATGCCTAGATACACAAAAGTAGCATCTAAGGCTTTCTACTATGCTTGGTATCTATGGATCATGTTAAAAACAATGTATGTATATGACTCACACTAAGCTTGTGGCTAACCGGTCTTATATATATCATGCTTGTTGTAAGAGTAATAGTAGAAGAGGGCCAATATGGTGATGATTTTAGAAAATTTGTGTGATTACATATTGAAACCGGAGTATGATCAGCTTCATACCACTGTTATCAATAGGATGACAATGGCCATTTTATAATGTATGATAATACGTGTATCGACTGAAACACAATGTGTTTTCTTAGGCAAAAATCTATATGACATCTCAGCAACCATCTTATATTTCCACCAAGGCAACCGTGATCTCTAACAGGACTCATATCTCTTCACTCTGGGGTCTACACAACTAATCTTAATGTTGCTTACCAGTTTAGTACATTTGTATAACACCAAAGAACATGAACATGGCATCTACGGCACGACAAACAAAAACTCTATTGAGAAGAAGATATATGCAGATATGTGATATCCCTATACGGAGCATGAAAGTGTAATATACTTGTTGTGAGCTGCAGTAATCAAAATTTTGGTAATCACCTCATATATGAAGGAGAAGTCTTGAGTATGACACATGGAAATTGTACTCCAAGGTATATTAAATGATGGCATTCATTTCTTTCACCAATTTACTGCAGATAAAAACACCTAAAGGATGGGTGAATGCCAAACAATGTTGTGCGGACTCATATTATGTGGAAGTCATACTGAAAACTAACTTTATTTGCTACATCTCGGGTTGTAGCACTCATTTCTAAGATGGATGCATCATTCCCAGTTACAAAAAGGCACAAAATTTTCATTTGCTCAGATATTTTGTTCGGGATACAAGATAAGTATGCCAACAATATGCACTCTATACGTTTCTATAAATTATGTAATGGCGCACGGGAAGAATGTTTTGACCAAAGGGATACATAAAATACCTTAAAGAATAATAAAGAATGGCAGCATGTTTCTGGAAATATTACACCATGTATCACAGGGAGCGGTTATCTCCAGAGAAGGGTTCTATACATAAGGGAACACAGTACAATTTCATTGAAGTAGTACCTAGAACATTTTATTATTTAAAATTTAGGGAGAAGTTAATGTCCACGTGACACATCAAATATTTTGCACTACCTCGCTGTCGTAGGCTATAACGCATGTCTTTAATGACTAGCCTATAAAAACAAAAATATATTATTGCTAGCATGTATTTGGAAAACAAAAATTTTATAGCACGTGTGGTACATGACACCTTCCCGCGTGATGGAATGATGGCCGCCCGATCCAGAGAGGTCAGGCTCGATGTAGGCTACACGCTGGGTGAAGTGCCTCGATGGGGATGGTGCATGCGTCGCGCATCAGACACATCGAGCGAACATTTGCGTTCGAGTATTTTTCTGTGATCAATAGTAGTTATGCACAACATTGTAAAACAAACTCTTACTAAATTTGAATATATGTTTGTCTTAACTAAAATCTAAAAGTACTTCCCTATACATATCCGGGGTGTCTTCTTGATGGCCTGGTCTATTGCATGATAAAGCGCAGATGGTATGGCTGATAGGAGTAAGCCAACAATTAGGTTCTTCAGATTGTATACTCATATAGAAGGTTCCACTAAGTTAGAACATAAAGGAGGTAGTGGCATATAAATTTTATAAATATAACCATCCATTGTTCCACGCCCCATCCAAGCATGTATCTATATATGTAATTTTATATGAAAATTTGAATGACCAATGTAGAGAAAAATTTGTAGGAATAGAGGTACACAAATTACCTACTATGTAGAGGAATATGGTATGGTGTGCAACCATATGAGTCTGGGAGGAAACAAATGTTAGAATCTTAGACAGAAAACATTGCAGGGGATGGGAACCTAGCAAAGACCAGAGGGGAACCGATGGGAGAGACGACCATGGGGACGTGACACCATAGGCTTGAGATGAGGCATCGACTGGTGGAGAGTCATGATTGCAACACCAGATCAAGGAACACCATGAAGGAGAGAAGTTAGGTCAAGGAGCGGCCGCAACTTGGCACCTTCTCAAGGTCCACTATGGATTGCATCCTAGGGCACCTGTATAGAAAGGTTGGAAGGAAATAGGATAAAGGAGATGATTATTTGGATGATTGCGGCATGGAAGCATGGAAGAGGCGAGGATGATGATGAATAGTAGGCCCCTAGAGGCTAGAGCCTGGACACTTGACGATTCTTTGATATATTTTTTTACGAGAGACTTGGTGGGACAACACGTGAGGACTCTCTTTAATCTATTTTTTACGGGATACTAAGCGTGGGACAACACACAAGGACTCTTTTTCATCTAACGGCTGTCAATGTCTAATTTGGAGATCAGACAGACGATAAACCTATTTTTCAAGGATTAACGTGAAGCCTCGAATGGTGCATCCAATTAGTAAATATGAGATAGTTTTACTTTTAAGAGTTTCCACATCATGAGCAATCCTATCCATGTTTCTAGCCATATCGTCAACTTTATGTACTTTTTCTTCTACCATCGTATTGAAAATCTTTAGAGAACTAATAAATTCTTTAATTATGTTCTCAAGATCAGAGGGCATCCTATTATTATTGTAAGAATTACCATAAGAATTGCCATGATTATTAGAGGAATTTCCGGGATACGGTCTAGTATTGAAATTACATATATATGCATTGTTACTTAAATTGTCTCTAGAGACAAAGTTCATGTCAATAGCATCATTATTTTTCTCAATAAAAGTAGATAGTGGCACATCATTAGGATCAACTTGAGTGTTCTTATTTGGAAACATATTCATAAGAGAATCCAACTTATCACTCAAAGTAGCGATTTCTTCAACAGAATTTACCTTCTTACCAGTTGTAGCTCATTCGGTGTGCCATTAAGAATAATTTGTCATGATATTATCCAGTAATTTAGTAGCTTCTCCCAATGTAATATACATAAAGGTAACACCTGTAGCAGAGGCTAGAAGATTTTTCGACACAAAGTTTAGTCCCGCATAGAAATTTTGAATTATCATCCATAAATTTAAGCCATGAGTGGGACAATTTCTAATCATCATTTTCATTTTCTCCCATGCTTGTGCAACATGTTCTAGCTCATGTTGTTTAAAATTCATAATTTGGTTTCAGAGAGATATAATCTTAGCAGGAGGGAAATACTTGGCAATAAAAGCATCCTTACACATATCCCATGTTCCAATACTATTGCGAGGCAAGGATGAAAACCAAGTTTTAGCTTTATCTCTTAGTGGAAATAATTTCAGTTTAGCCACATCATTATCCACATCTTTTTTCTCTTGCATATCACATAATTCAACGAAGGTATTAAGATGCAAAGCGGGATCCTCATTAGGACTTCCCAAAAATTGTTCTTTCATAACAAGATTTAGCAAAGCGGCATTTATATCAAAAGCTTCTACACTAGTGGCGAATGGTATTCGAGTACTAATAAAATCATTACTATTAGTATTTGAAAAGTCACACGAATTGGTGTTTTCTTGAGACATGGTGGCAAAGCAAGTAAACTAGCAAGCAAACAAGTAAACTAGATAACTAAGAAAACAAGCAAATAGAAATACTTTTGTATTTTTTATTTTTATATAAATTAAAATATAACAGCAAATAAAAAGTAGAACAAGTGAAAAATAATTTATATGTAGGGACCTGACGAGAATTTGATGATGTCTCCCCGACAACGATGCTAGAAATTATTCTTCCTACTTGTGAGCTGCATTGGAATTTTCCCCGAAGAGGAGAGGAGATGCAGCACAGTAGAGATAAGTATTTCCCTCAGTGAGAACCAAGGTTATCAAACTAATAGGAGAACCAAGAAAATTACTTTCAACAGCACCTACACACACAAAACCAAACATTTGCACCCAACGTGGGCAAGAGGGTTGTCAAGCCTCTTGAACTCGTTACTTGCAAGGATTAAATCTTGATATAATAGGTATTGCAAATAATAAAAGTAAAAAAACAAATAATAAAAGGCATAGAGGTAATTTAAGAGTTTTTTGTATTTATATTTAAGTAGACCCGGGGGGCATAGTGTTCGCTAGAGGCATCTCTCATGAAAATAGCATACAGTGGGTAGACAAATTATTGTTGTGCAATTGACAAAATTGCGCATAGTTATGACATGTTATTCATGGTAATGATCATGTATATGGGCATCATGTATATAGGAATCGCGGTGAATTTTGTATTGAAGATTAAAGAGAGATAAGAAGCCATCTAGGTACTAGCTATGGACCCCTAGGTCTATGGTGGACTACTCACGCACCATCATGGAGGCGACAAGGTTGATGTAGATGGCCTCCGTGGTCGATTCCCCCTCCAGTAGAGTATCGAAAAAGGTCTCCAGATAGCCTCCCGTCAGAATAGAGGCTTGCGGTGAAAAAAGTGTTTCGGGTGGCTCTCTGTTGATTTCCCGATTTTAGAGAATTTATGGAGGTGGAATTAGGCGATACAGAGCCACGAGGGGCCCACAAAGGCATCAGGGCGCGCCTACCCCCCGGGCGCGCCCTATTGCCTTGCCCTCTCCTCCCAAAGCTCCTTGGGTTTCTTTTGTCTAGAAAAAATTGTCAAAAAGTTTCATAGAGTTTGGACTTCGTTTGGTGCAGATTTCCTGGAAAACCAAAAACAGGCAAAAAACAACAACTCACACTATGCACTGGGTTAATAGGTTAGTTCCCAAAAATGATATAAAATAGCATATAATTGCATATAAGGTATCCTAGATTGATAATATAATAGCATGGAACAATAAAAAATTATAGATACATTTGAGACATATCAGATCGTCTACGGGGGAAGGGACTTACAGGTTTGCTGATCTTGAAGACTTGGGTGCAAAGGAACATCCAGCCCTTAGGTCGCATCGACCCACCGATGTATGAATATCGTGGGAGGTGCGATCGCAACTAACTGCTCCAGTGCGAGATTTTCGAGAGTGAGGTTAAACACTGCTTGCATTTTCTGACCGGACTCCCCTTTGAGGATCTCCACCTGCAGGTGGTCGTGGAGCACTTCAACATGGCCAATCCGTGACCTGAGGTGAGTCTTTTGTTACTCTTTTTAAGAGAAAGAAAGACTTGTTACGGCTCCCTGACGTCACCCTATCTTTCAGTCTTTCAGGCTCCTGCAATGTGATGCTCGTCCTGTGTGGCCTCATTAGGGTGCCGCGGCTCACTGCCCAGGCCGTAGGCCTATCATCGAAGGTTATTATAATGATTTTGCGGTGAAGGTTGTGACCAGGCGTGGGGGTGCACCCAAAAGGCGAGGGCTGCCGTCAGGGGATGCGCCTCCATCAAAGGGTGCTCGAATAAGGATGGAGCCCGCCGTTGACTCGCTGACGCAGGCCGGAGATTCTTTCGATGATGAGGTGCGCCTTAGCCTGCGGAGCCATCCCCTGTGGTTCATGACTTAGAGTTTTTGTTGCTTGCGGACCGCCCGAGTGGGTCACCAACGGTTTCGACCTCTGGGATTCCGCATGTCCCTCCCCAGAAACCGAAAGTGACGGGGAAGAAGAAACTTGCTAGTCGTCGTCTACCTCCATCGTCCGTGATCTTTCTTCCATTGGGGGAAGGGTTGCATAATCCTTTGGGGTTTGAGGTCTCCGGTTCTTCCGCTTGCGCCGGGCTCCTTGAGGCCGCCGATGACATCTGAGACATCTCTAACGTATCTATAATTTTTATTGTTTCATGCTATTATTTTATCAACGTGTATGCTTTATATGCTATTTTATATCATTTTGGGAAATAACCTATTAACTCAGTGCCCAGTGCGAGTTGTTGTTTTCTGCTTGTTTTTTATTTTATAGAAAATCGGTACCAAACAGAGTACAAACGAAACTTTTTGATTATTTTTTTCTAGATCAAAACAAAACAAGGAAGCTTCGGAGGGAGACCATACACCGCACGGAGGAGTGACAAGGGCAGGGGCGCGCCATGCACCCTGGTGGCTCCCCTACACGCCTCTTCATTCTATAAATCCCCAAATATTCTAAAAACATATGGAAGCATCCAAAACACTTTTCCACCGCTGCAAGTCTCTGTTCCACCGCGATCCCATCTGGAGGCCTTTTCCGGTACTCTGTCAGAGTGGAAATCCATCACGGCGGCCATCTTCATCAACCTTAATGCCTCTCACATGATGTGTGAGTAGTTCCTACAGGACCTATGGGTACATAGCTGTAGCTAGATGGCCCTCTATCTCTCTCTCTCGTTTCATCTTCAATACAATGATCTCTTCGGAAACCGATTCGATGTAACTTTTGCGGTGTGTTTGTTGGGATCCGATGAATTGCGAGTTTATGTTCAGATTATTCATTGAAAGTAATCAATCCGATTTGAAATTTATTATGTGTGATTTCAAATAGCTATGTATGCTTTCCAATCAATAAGTTTGCTTTGGCCAAGTAGATGAGTAGATCCCGAGAGGGAGTGGTGCATACTAGTAGGTTCAATCTTTCGGTGTCCTCACCTTGTAACAGAAGTGGTAGCAAGGCACGTATTTGTATTGTTGCTACTAAGGATAAAACGACGGGGTCTGAACATATTGCTTGTCTTACTTTGTCTACATTATGTCATCTTGCTTAAAGCATTACTTTGTTTGTCATGAAGTTAATACCATAGATGCATGTTGGATAGCGGTCGATTGGTGGAGTAATAGTAGTAGATGCAAAATCATTTTGGTCTACTTGTCACGGACATAATGCCTACATATTGATCATGCCATGAATAACGACATAATTATTTGCTTTTCTATCAATTTCCCAACAGTAATTTGTGCACCCACTGCTACTATGCTCATGAGAGAGATGCCTCTAATGAATGCTATGGCCTCGGCTCCATCTTTATATTTTATATATAAAAAACACATAAAAATATTTATTGTTATCTATTTACTTTTTATTAGTATTTATTTATTCTACTATCAGGATTTAATCCTTGTAATTAATGAGTACAAGGAGGCTTGACAACCCTCTTGCCCCCGTTGGGTGCAAGTATTTGCTCTTCTGTGTGGAGGAACTATTGATCATGTGTTTGGATAAATTCCTATTGGCTCGATAACCTTGGTTCTTAACTGAGGTAAATACATATAGCTATTGTACTACTTCATCCCTTCCTCTTCGAGGAAAAACCCAAGCATCTACAAGTAGTAGAAGGAATTTTTGGTGCTGTTGCCGGGGAAGCTATCAAACGTACTAAAGGTTCCTTCACACACATTAGCATTTACTTGTTCTACTATTTATTTGCCAAGTTATACTATCCTTATCATTGACACACCAAAACAGGAAATAAAATTACAAATAAGATATATGGATCCTCATCCGCTTGCTAATCTTTTCGAACTTGTTGCATGTTTTAAACTAATAGCTAATAATGAAGAAGTTATAAAGTTAAATGCTATTGAGATACAGTATTGAATGAAAAGCATGATTGCAAGGTTGTTAACATGAATTCCATGAAAGTTAATTCTGCTAATGATCATGACTGGGGTAATGAATCTACTATTGATAATGAAATTTGCGATAGTATTGAAAGTGGGTTTGGAAGAGTGTCAACTTTAGGTAAAAATAATCCCACATATTCGGTGAATGTTCAATCTTATGATTTTATTGACAAAAGTGGGTTTGGAGAGGTCATGAATTTAGCTGATGTTAATGCCACTATCTTGGAAGATTGTAAAAGTTTTGTGCATATGGATCATGGAGAGAATATTTCATATGATAGCTATATTGTTGAATTTGAATATGATCCTCCATGTAATTATTATGAGAGAGGCAAATATGGTTATAGAAAATTTCATGTTACTCACTTACCTCTCTTTGTGTTGAAATTATTAATGCGTCATTCTCCCTATTTGCATATGCTAGATATTTCTTGTCTTTATAATTTATTTTCCTATAAAATGCCTATGCATAGGAAGTGATTCGGAATTGAATGAGTTTGTCACATGCTATAGTGTGCTCTCTTTGTGTTTTAGTTCTTGACTTTTATGTGAGCATCATTAAAATCTCAAGCCTATCTTAATGGCTATAAAGAAAGAGCTTTTTGGGAGACAACCTAATAGTTATCTTTATTTTCATTTCATGTTTTGGTGTGATGACAAGATTATTTATATGATAATGATTGTTTTTTTATCTTTTTATTAGTGTTTGTTCCAAGTAAACCCTTCGGGATGATTTGGATGATAGTTGAATTGATACGGTGCAGAAATAGAAACTTTTACGCCCATTTTGAATTTTATTTTTTTACTGGAATGCAATAAATTAATAAAAATGAACACAATATTGATATACAAATTTCCGAGGTTTTCCTAATTTTTCAGAATTTTCTTAGTTACAAAAGTATGGTTTCAATACAGATCTTTACAGACTGTTCTGTTTTAGACAGATTCTGTTTTTTTTTTTGCATAGTGTGCTTGTTTTGATGATTCTATAGATTGTATCGGGGGGTACAAGTCATGGAGGGGTTAGAAAATAGCAGGTATTACGCAAGAACAATTGTGAATCTATTTATAACAGTACCTAAGGTGTTTGATCTTATTATTGTACTAATGGATCTCACGAAGTTTCTGTTGAGTTTTGTGCGCCGAAGTTTTCAAGTTTTGCGTGAGATCATGATGGATGAAGGAATAACGAGCGGCAAGACTCTAATCTTGGGGATTCCCTAGGCACCCCAAGGTAATATCCAGGGAAGACCCAAGCGTTTACGCTTGGGGATGCCCCAGATGACATCCCTTCTTTCGTCTACCGTCCATCGGTAATTTTACTTGGAGTTATATTTTTATTCATCACATGATATGTGTTTTGTTTGGAGTGTTGTGTATTATTTTTTTGCTTGCTTTACTTTTTAGTTTGTCACAATCATTGTTTGATTTACACACCTACTATGAGAGACACACATTTATGGGAATTTATTAGAATGCTCATTATGCTTCACTTATATATTTTGAGTTAAGGCAATTATTCTCACGTGCTTCACTTAAATCTTTAGAGCATGGCGGAAATTATATTTTGTAGAAATCACTCTCATACTTCACTTATATCTTTTTGAGATTCTGAATCGTAAGTGGTAATTTGCACAAGTTATATGTTTAGTAGGAAAATGATAGGTATACAAGAGGGATATAATAAAAACTTCCATTTAGATCACTAAATGCGAAACTTATGATCAATGGTATTGAGGTTATAATATGGTGACTCGCTAGTTTGTGAAATTTGATTAGTAAGAATAATGATATTAAGGTTTGTGATTCAATATTCATTAAAGTATCGGTCGTGGCATGACAAGGAAGTTGTAGTGTTCTATATCCTTGATTGAAAACCTTGTGTGTTGTCTGATCAGGGGCACACGCGGTGGTTAACTCCTCCCAACCTCCCCCTTAGGGGAATGTGATGAGTGCTTTGCTTCGAGACAGCTAATAGAGGACACAATAAGTATTTGAGTTCCTTGTGTTTAACGTGAGTTTGTGGAATATAAACACTTCCCATCTTTTCTGCAATTTGCTACCTCTTTGGTACCGTGCATTGCCCGTTCTCACCTCGACATTTGGCGCATACTTTGCCGATGCATCAAAACCCTGTGATATGATATGCTCTATCACACATAAGCCTTCTTGTATCTTTCTCAAAACATCCACCATACCTACCTATCATGGCATTTGCATAGCCATTCCGAGATATATTGTCATGCAACTTCCATCGTTACTGTTCATATGACTTGAGCATTCATTGTCATTTTGCTTTGCATGGTCATATAGCTGACATGATATTGTGGCAAATCCACCATTATCATTGCATACATGTTACGCTAGTATCATTGCACATCCTGGTACACTGCCAGAGGCATTCGTATGTAGTCATATTATTTTTCAGTTTTATAGAGTTGTAAGTAAATAGAAGTGTGATGATCATCATTATTAGAGTGTTGCCCCTACCTATGAGGAATTATCAAAGAAAAAAATAAAAAAGAGGGGGAAAAGAAGGCCAAAAGAGTCAAAGAGAAAAATAAAAAAAGAAAGAGAACAAAAGAAAATGAGAGATGAGAGAGGGGCAGCATTACTATCCTTTTTCCATACTTGTGCTTCAAAGTAGCACCATGTTTTTCATATAGAGAGTCCTCATGTTTAGTCACTTTCATATACCAGTGAGAATCAATGTAGAACTTTGCTTGCATATTTCATTTACAAGTTCCACAATTGCCCGAGTTCTTCATGCTGCAGGTAGGTTAGATGCACACCCATTTAGTTTCAGTAGAGAGCTTTCATACACTTATAGCTATAGTGCATCCAAAGTAACATGGCAATCCCTACTCCTCGCATCGATATCGATTAAAAGGCATCTTCATGGACTAACGATTCGCCTAGTTGATGAGAGATCATCCTTATTTTTGTCTTCTCCTATCAATCCCTACCATCATTCTATTCCACCTATGGTGCTGAAAGTCCATGGCTCACGCTCAGGTATTGAGTGAAGTTGAAAAAGCTGAAGCGCGTGAGAAAGTACGAGTTAAGTGCTTGGTTAGGCACCGGGGGATCATTATTTATACTTAATGTTAGGAAGACAGAGTTATGTCATTGCTTACATGATTAAATGGATGGATAATAGCACTCTTTAGTGTTGTTATTTTGAAAGGCAATGATTATTTGCTAGTATTCTTCTTTATTATCGTTTCAATATTTATTAAGTCATCGTTTCTAAACATTTATACCCAAAAGATTACATGATACGCATGCTAGGTAGCATTCAACATCAAAATTCTGTTTTTGTCATTTACCTACTCGAGGACGAGCATCAATCAAGCTTGGGGATGTTGATACGTCTCCAACGTATCTATAATTTTTGATTGTTTCATGGTATTATTTTATCAATCTTATATGTCTTATATGCTATTTTATATCATTTTTGGGAACTAACCTATTAACTCAGTGCCCAGTGCAGCTATTGTTTTCTGCTTGTTTTCGGTTTTACAGAAATCAGTACCAAACAGAGTCCAAACGTGATGAAACTTTTTGATGATTTTTTCTGGACCAGAACAAGACCTGAAAGCTTCGAAGGGAGACCAGCTGCTGCACGGAGGACCAACAAGGGTAGGGGGCACGCCCCTGTGGTGCCTCTACACCGCCTCTTCATTCTATAAATTCCCAAATATTCTAACAAACCCTAAGGGGCATCCGAAACACCTTTTCTGCCACCACAAGTCTTTGTTCCACCACGATCCCATTGAGGGGCCTTTTCCGGTACTCTACCAGAGGGGGATCCATCACGGCGGCAACTTTCATCAACCTTGTTGCTTGACACATGATGTGTGAGTAGTTCCTACAGGACCTAAGGGTCCATGATTGTAGCTAGATGGCTCTCTCTCTCTATCTCTCTCTCTTGTTTGATCTTCAATACAATGATCTCTTTGGAGACCTATTCGATGTAACTTTTGTGGTGTGTTTGTAGGGATCCGATGAATTGCGAGCTTATGTTCAGATTATTATTGAAAGTAATCGATCCAATCTGAGATTTATTATGTGTTTCATATAGCTACGTATGCTTTCCGATCTATAAGTTTGCTTTGGCCAAGTATAGATAATCAGAGGGAGTGGTGCATAGTAGTAGGTTCAATCTTGCGGTGTCCTCACCATGTGACAGAAGGGGTAGCGAGGCACGTATTTGTATTGTTGCTACTAAGGATAAAATGATTGGTTCTGAACATATTCCTTGTCTTACTTTGTCTACATTATGTCATATTGCTTAAAGCATTACTCTGTTTGTCATGAACTTAATACCATATATACATGATGGATAGTGGTCGATTGGTGGGGTAATAGTAGTAGATGCAGAATCGTTTTGGTCTACTTTTCACATACGTAATGTCTATATATTGATCACGCCATGAATGACAACATAATTATTTGCATTTCTATCAATTGTCCAACAGTAATTTGTGCACCCACCACTACTATGCTCTTGAGAGAGATGCCTCTAGTGAATGATATGGACCCGGGTTCATATTTATATTTTATAAATCAAAAATACATAAAAATATATGTTGTTTTCTATTTACTTTTTATTACTATTTATCTATTCTACTCTATAAAGATTTGATCATTGTAATTAACGAGTACAAGGGGCTGGACAACCCTCTTGCTCGCGTTGGGTGCAAGTATTTGCTCTCGTGTTCGCACTTGAGAGCTGCGTTGGGATTTTCCCCGAAGAGGAAGGGTGAAGTAATATAGTAGCAAATAGTATTTCCCTCAATGATAACCAAGGTTATCAAACCAATAGGAGAACCACGCAAATTCACGTCATCAGCACCTACTCACACAAAAGAAAACACTTGCACCCAATGCGAGCAAGAGGGTTGTCAATCCCCTTGAACTCGTTACTTGCAAGGATTAATTCTGATAGTGATAGATATATAAAAAGAAAAGTAAATAAATTTTAGCAAGTTATATTTTGTTTTTAGCAATATGATTAAGTAGACCTAGGGGCATAGTTTTCACTAGAGGCTTCTCTCTCGAACACATAGCATACGATGGGTAGACAAACTACTGTTGGGTAATTGATAGAAAATTTCATAGTTATGATGCTATTCATGGAAATGATCATGTATATAGGCACCACGTCCGTGAAAAGTAGAGCGAAATGATTCTCCTTCTTCTACTATTACTCCACCAATCGATCGCTATCCAGCATGCATCTATGGTATTAAGTTCATGACAAACAGAGTAACGCTTTAAGCAAGATAACGTGATGTAGACAAAGTAAACACAATCAATATGAATAAACCCCGTCAATTTATCCTTAATGGCAATAATACAAATATGTGTCTTGTCCCCTTCTATCACTGGGATATAGAGCACCGCAATATTGAACCCAATACAAAGCACCTCTCCCGCTGAAGATAAATCAATCTAGTTGGCCAAACAAAATGGATAGATCAGAGAGAAATAAAAAGTTGTAATAATCATGCACAATAAAGTTCAGTAAAGAATCAATTACTTTCACTGAATAATCTGATCATAAACCCACAATTCATCGGATCCCAACAAACTCACCGCGAAAGAAGATTACATCGGATAGAACTCCAAGAAGATCGCGGAGAACATGGTATTGAAGATCAAAGAGAGAGAAGAAGCCATCTAGCTACTAGTTATGGACCCGTAAGTCTGTGGTGAACTACTCACGCATCATCATGGAGGCAGCAAGGTTGATGTAGATAGCCTCCATGATCGATTCCCCCTCTGGGAGAGTACCGAAATAAGCCTCCAGATGGGATCGCGAAAGAACAGAGGCTTGTGGTGGCAGAAAAAGTGTTTCGGGTGTCTCTCTGTTGGTTTGGGAATATGTGGGAATTTATAGAGGTGGAATTATGTCAAACGGGGTTGCATGGGAGTCACGAGCTCAGGGGCGTGCCCTACCCCAAGGGCGCACCCTGTGGGCTCATGGCTCTCCCGTGCGTCCTCTGGCCTCCTCCTGAACCTTCTATTGCCCCTTTTGGTCTAGAAAAAATCATCGTAAAGTTTCATCATGTCTGGACTTTGTTTGGTATTTATTTTCTGAAAAGTCAAAAACACGCATAGGAAATGGCACTAGGCACTGGTTAATAGGTTAGTCCCAAAAAATGATATAAAATAGCATATAAATGCATATAAAGTATCCAAGATTGATAATATAATAGCATGAAACAATCGTCAATTATAGATACATTGGAGACTTATCAACATCCCCAAGCTTAAGTCATGCTCATCCTCGAGTAGGTAAATGATAAAAACAGAATTTTTAATGTTGAATGCTACCTAGCATGTATATCTGATACGTCTCCAACGTATCGATAATTTATGAAGTATTCATGCCATATTCACCTATGATTGCAATACTTTATATGGTTTTGATGCACTTTATATGATTTATTTACAGCTAACCCGGACTGACGCTGTTTTCAGCAGAATTACCGTGGTGTTGTTTTTGTGCAGAAAATGAAAGTTCTCGGAATCGCCCGAAACTTTTTGATGATTTTTTCTGGAGGAAATAAGCAACATTAGAGCAAAGAACCATCGGAGGGGAGCCACCAGTGGGCAACGAGCCGTCAGGGCGCGAACCCCCCCCTAGGTCGCGCCCTGATATGTGGTGGGGCCCACGTGGCTCCGTTGCGCATGATTCCAATGCTAAAAAATCCTATAAATCCCAGAAAACCCAGAAATAAACAGGGACTCTCCGTTCCGCTGCCGTAACTCTCTGTATCGACGAAAAACCAATCTGGAGCCTTTCCAGTACCCTGCCGGAGAGGGAAATCATCATCCGATGGCCATCTTCATCATCCCGGCGGAGGCCATGACGAGGAGGGAGTAGTTCACCCTCGGGGCTGAGGGTATGTACCAGTAGCTATGTGTTCAATATCTCTCTCTCTCTCTCATGTTCTTGAGATGTCACGATCTTGATGTATCACAGGCTTTGTTAATATAGTCAGATCATATGATGTTATTCCCTTGCTACCTTGTTGTGATGAATTGAATCTTTACCTATGAGATATCGTTATGTTGGATTGAATATTTTGGTTTGAGAACACTTGATGTACGTCTTGCGTGGGATACCCGTAGTAACATTGGGGTATTCTATTGATTCACTTGATATATGTTGAGGCATCAACTTGCGGATTCCGGTGACCTTGGGGATCTATGCATAGGGGTTGATTGAACGTTTTCATACCACGTTCTTCGATAGAAATCTTGGGGTGCTCCTTGAAGTTATTTGTGTTGATTGAATATGATAGACCTGAAATTGTTTGATGCATGCCACATAATTTACCCACGGATACTTGAGGTGACATTGGAGTCTCTAGGTGACATTAGGGTTGATTGATATGTATCATTGGTGTTCTAGTACGAACTCTAGGGTTGTTTGTGACACTTATAGGAATAGCCCAAAAGATTGATCGGAAAGAATAACTTTGAGGTGGTTCTACTACCTACACCAATTTCATCTTATTGTTCTCCGCTAGATAGGAACTTTGCAGTGATTCTTTGTTGCACCTTGAGGGATGATCATATTATTCAACTATGTTAGCATTGTTGGGAGATTGCACTAGTGAAAGTATGAACCCTAGTGTCGGTGTCAAAACCGGCAGATCTCGGGTAAGGGGTCCCGAGCTATGAGACTTGGATCGATGGTAACAAGAGACGAAGGGGACAAGGTTTTACCCAGGTTCGGGCTCTCCTATGGAGGTAATACCCTACGTCCTGCTTGATTATATTGATGATACGAGGATTACAGAGTTGATCTACCACGAGATCAAGTAGCTAAAACCCTAGATGAGTTCTGTCTCCCTACAACCTAAAACCCTCCGGCTTATATAGACGCCGGGGGTCCCTAGGGTTTACACATGGTCGGTTACACGTCGAAGGGATAAACATGCCTTTTTACTACTTTAAACATGGAGGATACACCACGATTCTAGAAGCTTCCTTTCTGGAGTCTGGTCTTCAATCAATCCAGTGTCCGGCAAACGGCTCATATAGTCCGGCCTATAATAAATATGTCGGCCTCCTGAGGACCCCTTAAACCAGGACTCCCTCAGTAGCCCCCGAACTAGCCTCCAACGCCAAGAGTCCTAGCTTCGGCTGCTTCATGTGATCAAAGTATTCGGCTTGCGAGGCGAGTTCCTCCTTTCCAAATAATGATCGGCCGGGATAGTTCGGCCTCCGACGACGTGTAATTTCTTCGATCATAGATCGTCCGAACACCATGAGTAACCGGCCCTGAAGGCCAAATGTCAGGGAGTAAATAGTGATTTCTGACGACCTTTCAGATGAAAGGTCACGGCCCACCGCGACCACTGAACCAGTCGTAAAGACCCGATTCTCGGTTCGAGGCCGTTTCCACCAGCACGATCCATCAATGCACAGATCGTGCCCCGTTTTACACGGGATATGTTTAATCATGCGCGTATAATGGCACGCACGCTTTGGGAAGCGGAGAGATTCACGGCGCCGTGAAGGGAGGCTAACCGGCAGCAAGCTCAATAAAAGGGGAAGAAAACCCCAAGGCTTATCCGTACTTCCCATTTGCATCCCTGCTTCCCCAATCTCCTGAGCTTCCAGAGCCCAGATCTAGGTCTTCCATTCTTCCCCCTCCGAGCTTAGCCATGGCCAGCTCCGGCTCCAACGGCAAGTGGGAGGCATCCACGGTCACAGACCAGGACATCCGGGACCTCAAGGACGCCGGCTACCTCCCCGCCAATGTCTTCCACCGCGCTGCGGAGGAGGGTCAGGTGATCCCCACCCCCAAACCAGGTGAGAGGGTGGTCTTCATCCCTCACTTCATCCGAGGATTGAGCTTCCCGCTCCACCCCTTCGTGAGGGGCCTCATGTTCTTCTACGGCCTCGACTTCCACGACCTCCCGCCGAACTCTTTCATGCACATATCGGCCTTCATCATCGTCTGCGAGGCTTTTCTGCAAGTCGAACCACACTTCGGACTGTGGCTCAAGATATTTAATATCAAGCCGAAGTGTGTCGCAGGCGCACACGCAGACTGCGGCGGGGCAGTCATCAGCAAGCTCCCTCGCGCAGTATGGCCATCCGGCACCTTCATTGATACCATCAAGACCTGGCAAAAAAGAGTGGTTTTACATCACCGAGCAAAGGGAGGAGGGCGGAACTGTTCCTGCCGAATTCAGATCCGCCCCCCCCCCCGACCAGATTGACCTCATGGGTCCAAAAGGGCCTTGATTGGGGGTCGGATACCGAGGTGGATGACCTGCAGAGGGGCATCGCCTCCCTGATAAAAGAAAACATCGATCTGACCAGCGTGGTCCAGATTATGCTCCGACGACGTATCCTCCCCTGCCAGCGCCGGGCCTCTCCTATGTGGACTTACCGGACTGACGATGATCCTACGATCCGTCAGCTCTTCCGCACCACTCGGGAAAAGTTATGGAAGGCGCTGTTCAAAGCGCAGGAGAAGTGGTCGGGCAAGAAGGAGGACAAGGGCTTGAGCGCCATCAAGCCCCCACCCAAGGTATAGCACGGTTTTATTCGATCGGCTCTCTCTTCCTAAAGATAGTCTAAGCATTTTTCGATCACCTTTCACAGGAATGGTTGAGCAAAGCCACGGGCATCAAGTGTCCGGCTCCACAGCCCGAAGACCCCAAGTCTCCGCTGCTGTTGGAGATGCTCGTCGTGGCGCCTTACAAGGCACCAGAGAAGAAGGAGAAGAAGAAGCCAGGCCGAGCCGGCCTGCGCATCAGGGACCAGCCGGAGGCTGTGTCCGAAGAAACCCATGCCTCCTCGAATCAAGAGGAGGAGCATGAGGGTGAGGAGGGAGGCGATTCCCCCCTCGCAGGAAAGAGGGCGGCATCATCAGACGCCTCGGAGGACTTAGATCCCCCCGCCCCGAAGAAAGCATGCCGGACACAAGTAACCCTATCCGGTGACAGCTCGGACTCGGATACTAAGTCCGAGGGCTTCGAGAGGGTTCCGCGAAGGAACCTCAGGGTCAAGCCCCCACCTCGAAGGTACAGATCCGAAGACCTTTCCGAGCTATTAGTGCTAAGTTTCGAATATTATTAACATGTGAACGCTTATTGACCTGCAGCCCACCACAAGTCCTCCCCACCGATCAAGTTTCGGATGGGGAGTCCCCGCCTGCCGAGCTAGCGGAGAGTGGGACCGCGTCGCACCCCTCTCCTCCGGGCGCCGCAAAGGATGCCGCGGAGGTGTCCTCCCAACAGGCTCCTTTGGAGCCGGACACTGGGGGTGATGACGTCATGGCCGAGGCCAATACCTCAGCTGCCGAAGACCGGGGGGAGAAGCCCTTCCCGGATACTGAGGAGACCGGGCGAGGAGATGTCCGGTCACCTCCAAGGTTGTCTCCGGAGCGCACCGTGCCTCCGGAGGCACCAGTTCAATCTCCAGTTGGGGATCAGGCCAACCGATCCCCACCGGCGCCACCGTCCAAGGGGTGGCCGGCAATGGGGGAGGCTCTGTCAAGCGCCTCCATCTCCGGGGAGCACCGCACCCTTATCGGTGTGGTATTGCAGAGCATTCAGTCTGTGGACAGCGGACTGAAGGAGGCCTTCAACGGTCTCCTGATGGGCTTTCAGGTAAGCCATGTAATGCTCTATTTTGTGAAATATTAATATCTTTGTGTTATCATTATATACATGACAGCCCCCGAGCCCTAGGTGAGTTTGGAAAAAACTTGCCTAGGGGTCAATAATAGATCATTGTCCGAACTATGTACAGGACAGTATGTGTTTGGAATGTCCTAACAGTCCATAAAGGGACCGGACGCAAGATCATATTTATAATTTTTCAGAAGCTTTGAACCTATATAACCAGATATGGTTTTGTTTGTTACAAGCTTCGTCTACAGCGGCGGCTGCTAATGCTGCCGAGCTGGACGAGCTAAATCAAAAGCTGAAGAGCTCCGAAGACGAGCTTGACGCTTTGAACAAGAGATTCGACGAGGCGCAAGGTAAGCCGAATTAGAGTATTCAAAAACTCTTTATTGCCGTACTGTCAACGCAGTATTTTTTGATATGTTTAATATTTGCGCAGCCTCGGCGAAGGAGATTGAGAAGCTCAAGGCCGAGCTTGAGAAGGCGAAGCAGGAGGCTTCGATTGAGAGGGTGGCTGCCAAAGAAGCGGCTGCCGCACTGTCCGCCCTGAGAGCCACCAGCGACAAGCATGAGGCTCGGGTGGAAGAAATCCAATAGGAGCTCAAGGACGCAGGCCAAAAGTGCAAGGACCTTGAGCGGAAAGGCAAGGAGCAGGCCGCCAAACTATCCACCCTGAAAACCGATCTCCAAAAGGAGCGGGTGGGTAGGCGGTCCTATGAAGAGGAAGTCGGCCAGGCCAAGGCTATCCTGGATGGTAAGCCATATTTATTGCAGTGTATGTTCGGGGATAGCAAGTTCAAAGTGCTCACCCAAGTATGGCGTTCCGTAGGCGCCTGCTCGGACCTCCAGAAGAGCGCCGCGGACGCAAGCCAGTTCTATGCTTCGCGGGGAGAAGGAGATGAAGTTTGGCTGTTTTGGGCGTAATTCGAAGCCCCCGAGCGCTCTCCTCTCCTTATTGAGCAGCTGAAGCAGCTGATGGAGCTACACCGGATGGCGGAACCGGCCATGAAGGATCTCTGTATCCAGCTATGGCCCAACGAGCCACTGCCGGGCAGCTACTTCGGCCTGGTGCAGAAGCTTAGCGACGCTACTCCTCGGATCGACGCACTGAGGCGGTCTTCCTGCATCGAGGGAGCTAGGATGACCTTCGCGAAGGCCAAGGTGCACTGGCCGGGGCTGGATCCGATGAAGATAGCCACCGCCCCTCCGCCTCTTGGAAAGGAGCATAGGCGCCCCGAGCTGTACTTCTCCGGAGTTATGGAGGGTGCTCGGGCCATAGAATCGCAGTGTTCGAGAGAGAACTTGTATGAATAAATTGTTGTAATATGTTCGAGGACTTTTCAACATGTATATATTTAAAATGCATGGTTTATCATGTCTTGTATGTTTTGCATCCTTTATAACTCCTTTGTGGCCGTTAAACCTGAAAGCTGCGAGTCGTTGGGTTCAGGCCCCGTGTAGATACTACACGAGGTGTCTCCTCCAATTGCACTGTGACCCTTAGCCGAACTATCGGCACCCGAAGGCAGTAGTGTGGGACGGACAAGGCAATCGGACCATAATGCTTTATTGCTTTCACTTAGCCATAGGGGCGCGAGAAAGGAGTGCGGGGGGCTGATGACTAGCCCCCAGGGTTCGTGATGTTCGGAATAACCATGGCCGAAGCCTATATCACATGGTTTGTACGAATACAAAACCCATCGTATCACACGGAGTAACCTCTGACGAGATTTACATAAGCTCGGATTCGCAGACCAGTTCTCGCATACCATGACAGTCAGTTTTCGGCTTTCTCCACTGAGGTGCTTGACCAGGCTATCCGGAAACACAATCGCAGCGGTTCTCCCTTTGCCCTTTTAGCCGAACGAGCGGAACGTAAAGGGGAAAGCACAGGAGCCGGGCAACCCAACTATTGACCCAAGACATAGTTCGGAACCAATGCATATAAAGCGGAATTCCAAGACGCCGAACGCAAAAATCAGTTTGTGTTTAGGGCGATTTTAAGGTCGAGCCCCCGGTCTATTAGCCGGTTACATCGTAAAGGTATACCAGACAGGTTCGCAAGAAGAGAAGGAGAAATAGAGAGTGTGCCAAAAACAGCGAAGTGATCATGCATGATACGTCTGTATTTTACTCAACAACTCTTATTGTTCAAATTGCCGATACAACTGTTCACAGGTATTAAAAATGAAATATAAATCTTACAGGAGGGGGTTGTGCCAAGGGTCTTTGATAGGTGACCTGACGTCCTCGATATGCCCTATTGCTTGTCCGCACCTGCGTCTAACAAAGAGTTGTATACCTCGATGGGTGTACTATTCGGCGAGCGGGCTTTGTCAAAAAGTCTTGAGAAGTCGCCGAAGTGTGAATGAGCTTTACGCCGTAGTGGATACTTTATGGTACCTGTAATGTGACCGAAGACATGTTGACGGTGACAGTTCGGTCCAGCCGAACACTTACCCTTTAATACTTTTCCCCACCGCTGCCCATGGAATTTTGAGCGCGAAGTTGTGCCTCCTCGGCACGTACTTTGCTGGTACTAAGGCCGTGCGATGGGGGCGAATCCCTATTTATGGGGAGAAGAAGGTTCTGGTACTTCGGATTGAGATCGAGCTCGCTTCCCAGCCTTGGATGCCTTTACGGCGGATGTCGGCACTTGCCAATCATCGGTGTAATGGAATTCGGCCGCCAGGGCCAACGCATGTTCCTCAGTTCGGAGGGAGCGCTCTGTGTTGCCATTGACAGTAATGACCCCCTAGGGCCGGGCATCTTGAGATTGAGGTATGCGTAGTGCGGGACGGCGTTAAAGCGAGCGAACGCTGTACGGCCGAGCAGGGCGTGGTAGCCGCTGCGGAAGGGTACGATGTCGAAGATCAAGTCCTCGCTTCGAAAGTTATCGGGCGAGCCGAACACAACTTCCAGGCTTACAGAGCCTGTGCACCGGGCTTCAATGCCTGGGATCACTCCCTTGAAGGTAGTGTTACTGGGCTTGATCCTTGACAGATCTATGCCCATCTTTTTCACCGTATCTCAGTAAATCAGATTGAGGCTACTTCCACCGTCCATGAGGACTTTAGTGAGGTGGTACCCATCTATGATCGGGTCTAGGACGAGTGCGGCCGAACCCCCATGACGGATACTGGTCGGATGGTCGCGTCGATCAAAAGTGATCGGGTATGCCGACCATGGGTTATACTTCGGGGCTACGGGCTCTATGGCATAGACATCTCGAAGGGCGCTCCTTTTTGGGTATATGAGTGGCGTATATCATGTTTACTGTTTTCACCTCTGGGGGGAATTTCTTTTGTCCGCCACCGATCGGACCACGAGGTTCATCCTCGTCCTCGCTGCATGGGCTCTTGCCTTGGTCCTCAGCTGCGAGCTTGCCGGCCTGTTTGAACACCCAACAGTTACGGTTGGTATGGTTGGCGGGCTTCTCTTGAGTGCCATGGATCTGACAGGGCCTGTCCATGATCTTATCTAGCGGGGTGGGTCCGTCGCGATTGCCTTTAGGAGGCTTCTTCCGCTGCCCAGGACGGGAATTGCGGAAACCGGCGTTAACGGCCGTGTCATCGGCATCAATATTGTTGTGCCGGCGCTTGTTCTTGTTGCGCTTCGGTTTTCCGTTTCCATCCCAAACTTCGGAGGTTCCGGGGTCTTCGGGGTTATGGCTACGTCTAGCTAGCCAGTTATCCTCGCCCGCGCAAAAGCGGGTCATGAGTGATGTGAGGGCGGACATTGTCCTTGGTTTATCCTGGCCGAGCTGGCGAGCTAGCCACTCGTCCCGAATATTATGCCTAAAGGAGGCTATTGCTTCGGCATCAGGGCAGTCAACTATCTGGTTTTTCTTGGTCAAGAACCGATTCCAGAATAGCCGCGCAGATTCTCCTGGCTTCTGGACGACGTTGCTCAGGTCGGAGGAGTCCGGCGGCCGAACATAAGTGCCCTGGAAGTTAGATCGGAATGCGTCTTCCAGGTCCTCCCAGCACCCAATTGAGTTTTTGGGGAGGCTATTTAACCAGTGCCGGGCTGGCCCCTTCTGCTTCAGGGGCAGGTACTTGATGGCATGGAGGTCGTCTCCTTGCGCCATGTGGATGTGGAGGAGGAAATCCTTGATCCATACGGTTGGGTCGGTTGTCCCATCGTATTGTTCTATATTTACGGGTTTAAACCCTTCCGGGAACTGATGCCGCATCACCTCATCCGTAAAACATAGTGGGTGCGCAGCGCCTCGGACCCGAGCTATGTCGCGCCGGTGATCGGCGTCTGCTCTGGTCCGGTTCCGTTCCCGACCTTCATTATTGCAGTCGAGCCAGGGCCGGTACCCTTCCCGTTTATCGGGTGAGTATCCTCTGGATCCGTAGATGGAACGCGTACGACCTGCTCTATCGTCCAGGTCGTGTCGCAGGTCGAACCTGTCACCGGGCTCTAGTGGCTCTTTTCCCCGTCTTCGGGGTATCGTCGGCCTATAGCCGGTATCGTCAGCCGTCCTATCTCGTCCTCGAGGAGGGCGGTCTGGCTTGTCGTATTGGGCATGCTTAGGAGACGGCGTATCAATGAGCTCATCATCGAATTGTGGCAGCAGCCTTCTGCGTGGATAGCTCTTGGGTTGGTCCGATAGACCGGTGCCGTATCCTTCCTTAGCTGAGAGGACTCTCGTCCATCGGTCGTTGAGGTCGTCTTGTTCGGCTTTGAGCTGCCGCTCTTTTGCTTTCAGGCTGCGGGCCGTGGATATGAGCTGTTGCCTAAACAGTTCCTGGTCAGCAGGATTGTCGGGGATGGCGAAGTCATCAGCTTCCGCATTGTCCTCCCCCTCGATAGAGCAGAGGTAGTCGTCGTCCTCGGGATCATCTGGATCGTCGGGGTTGCGACGGTCTTCGGGCCTCTCCTGACCCTCTAACGGGTGTTCGGGGTTTTCGGGATCACCGAGGTCTTCCGGGGTATCTCCGTCTCCGGTGCCATCGGTAGCTTTTCTTCCCTTTTTTCCTTTTGACCGTTAATGCGGCTTTCGGCGCCTTGATGGTGCGTCATCCGATTTGTCGCCATCGTTTCTCGGAGTGTCCACCATGTAGACGTCGTACGTGGTGGTGGCAGTCCATCGCCCGGTGTTAACGGGGGTGAGGGCGTGATCCTCATCATCCATGGGATCTGCCTCCTCAGAGGCGTAGTCCAACATGTCGGTTAAATACTCGACAGTGGCTACTAAGTGGGTGGTGGGTGGGACAAAAAATTCGTCTTGACCCGTCCCCAACCCGATCCGAGCACAGATCGGGGTTGGGTCGTCGGTAATCTTCATCGACGAGATCCGATCTAGAGCCTCGTTGAGTATCGAGAGCTCGATCGGGTCGGTCTGCCCAGAGCTTCCGGAGCGAACTTCCGATGCGTCCGCGCAGGGAGAGTGTTCGGCAAGAACAGATGTCCGGATGTCCGGCACTATGACCGGGTCCAGACTGAGAGTCGGACCCTCGCCGGGGTAGATCCCGTGGGCGGGGCCGAAAGATGGATCTGAGATTAAAGCTTCAGAGTCTTCAGGTGCGACAGGCGAGACTGCGAGCCCGGTTAGCGATAGATCGCCCCAAGAGTCTACGGAGAACTCTAAGTTCCCGAATCTGATCTCTTGATCAGGGGCGAAACTCCCGACACGGCCTAGATGGCCGGCTGGGTCGGCGTGTAGCACAATGCCGCCGAAAGCGAAGATCTGTCCGGGGACAAAAGTGCCCGTATTGCGGACCTCTTCGTTGATGACAAGGCGAGCCATCGATTCCTTCTGATGATCACAGCGGAACTCTCAATGAAAGCACCAATGTCGGTGTCAAAACCGGCGGATCTTGGGTAGGGGGTCCCGAGCTGTGAGACTTGGATCGATGGTAACAAGAGATGAAGGGGACAAGGTTTTACCCAGGTTCGGGCCCTCCTATGGAGGTAATACCCTATGTCCTGCTTGATTATATTGATGATGCGAGGATTACAGAGTTGATCTACCACGAGATAAAGTAGCTAAAACCCTAGATGAGTTCTGTCTCCCTACAACCTAAAACCCTCCGGCTTATATAGACGCCGGGGGTCCCTAGGGTTTACACATGGTCGGTTACACGTCGAAGGGATAAACATGCCTTTTTACTACTTTAAACGTGGAGGATACGCCATGATTCTAGAAGCTTCCTTTCTGGAGTCTGGTCTTCAATCAATCCAGCGTCCGGCAAACGGCTCATATAGTCCGGCCTATAATAAATAGGTCGGCCTCCTGAGGACCCCTTAAACCAGGACTCCCTCACCTAGGCCTTGTTTCCAAGCATTAATATACCGTTTTGCTCGTTGTTTGCTATTTATTACCTTGCTGTTTTTATATTTTAAGATTACAAAACCTATATCTACCATCCATACTACACTTGTATCACCATCTCTTTGCCGAACTAGTGCACCTATACAATTTACTATTGTATTGGGTGTGTTGGGGACACAAGAGATTTCTTGTATTTGATTGCAGGGTTGCTTGAGAGAGACCATCTTTATCCTACACCTCCCACGAATTGATAAACCTTAGGTCATCTACTTGAGGGAAAATTGCTACTGTCCTACAAAACTCTGTGCTTGGAGGCCCAACACGAGTCTACAAGAATAAAGTTTTGTAGTAGACATCAAGACGTTTTCTGGCGCCGTTGCCGGTGAGGTGAGTGCTTGAAGGTATATCTTTAGATCTTGCAATTAAATCTTTTAGTTTCTTGTTTTTCACTAGTTTGGTTTTATAAAAGAAAACTACAAAAAATGGAGTTTAGGTTGCGTCAATTGTTTCATATTTTTAATGTGTTTCGTGAAAATGATGGTTCGGAAAATTGTGCTCAATTGGTAGAGGAAGAATTTATGAAAATACTTAATGAGAATTCCTTGAATGATGAGCATGATAGAAATATTGTTAGAATCAATTCTCTGAATATCCATGATCCTCATGATGATTGCACTAGTCATGATAAAAAGATTTCCTATAAGCATGTCAATTTTTTTGGAGTGAATAAAATTTGCAAAGACATGCCATATAGGGACGATAGATTTTGTAAGAAGCATAAAATGATCAAACTAATTGGTGGCTTAAAGTGAAAGATGAATGTGCCACAAGATTATGCTCTCTTCATCCCATTGTGACGATTTGATCTCCTGTGAACTCTATAATGAACTTTGCAATAGGGTTGGTCATCTTAATTTCCAATGCATGCATTTTCATGATAGAACCATTTCCAAATATTTTGACGATTTGATCTCCCGTGAACTCTATAATGAACTTTGTTTATTTTTGGGGTGTGAAGAATTGTCACGTAAAAATGATTGGTTTGATACATGCCTTATCACTAATGATAATGAAACTAGTCTACAAGAAATCTATATGTTTTGCGTTGTGAATTGCAATGAGAATACTTATATTGCCAACTATAGAAAGAATGAGAAACCAATAGAGTATAAAAGGAATACTAATGAAAGGGTAAACGTCTCCCAATACCCTCCTATTGTTTCTCGTGATGAATCAGGTTGCAATGAAAAGCTTCCCACCGAACCAATCTCTTCAATAAGAAGCTCAAAAACATTACTCAAACCCACACATAAGGTGGTGAAGAAGAAGAAAAGAAGAAATGGTAAACGTAAAAAGATATCCCTCTCAAATAATCTTTCTCCTGTCATTGTCGAGAATAAATACGAAAGTAGTGTGGGTGATGATACACTTGATGATTATTTTGTTATTCCTACTACTCGTTGTGATGAGGATGATTGGGAAGATAATGATACTCCTTATAATATTGAAAATCTTTTTGGCACCAACTTGGAAAATTATGATGATAATAATTGTTACACTATTGGTGCTATTCATGCTATTGATGATTATCATAATGATATGCAAACCCATAAGCTTGGGGATGCTATGCTTGATGAGAATGACATATTTGAGAATATATTTGCTGCAATTGATGTGTGTTCCAAGCTTGGTGATGCTACGCATAATGAAGATGATCTTTTAGTTCCCCTACTTCGAATGATCAAATTTGTTATGATGATTGCATGCCTCCTATTTATGATGATTATTGTGATGAGACTTATGTTATGAAAAGTAGTGATGATTATTATTACACAACTTGTCACAATTATGAATACCCTTTCTCTGGACATTACTCTTTTAATGCAATTTATAATATTCAAGTCTCCTATGATACTCCCACTACAATGAATGAGAAGAAAATTGCTTATGTGGAGAGTAATAAATTTTCTATGCTTGTAGATCATGAAAAGAATGTTTTATGTGATAGTTCTGTTGTGAAATTCCTTCATGATGCTACTCAAAATTATTATGAGAGAGGAACATATGATTCTAGGAATTGCAATAATATCAAGTTTCCTCACTATGTGTTCAAAGTTTTGAAGTTATGCTTGTTTTGCCTTCCTATGCTAGTTGATTCTTGTTCCCATAAATTATTTGCTCATAAAATCCCTATGCATAGGAAGTGGGTTAGACTTAAATGTGCTTGTCATGAGATTCATGATGCTCTCTTGCATGTTTCAATTACTATTCCTACGTGAGCATCATTGAAATCATCATGCCTAGCTAAAAGGCATTAAAGAAAAGCGCTTGTTGGGAGACAACCCAACACTTTTCCTTTCTGTTTTTGAGTTTTCACATGATAAGCTACTGTAGTAATCATGTTTTGTGTCTTTTATTTCAATAATGTGCCAAGCAAAGCCTTTGGGATGACTCACCAGATGAGTAGAATTGATGCTGAACCAAAACAGAAACTTTTGACTCCAGTACAGGAATTTTCTTTTTTTACTGGAGCGTGATAATGATCTGAAATTTTTATACAGTGTTGATATACAAATTCCTAATTTTTCATAATTGTTAGAGATATTTAAATATGGTTACACTACAGATCTTCACAGATTGTTCTGTTTTTGACAGATTCTGTTTTGCATGCATAGTTTGCTTGTTTTAGTGTTCCCATAGCTTATATTCAGTGATATAAATTATGTGAATGGTATAATATAGTATATATTATGTGAGAACAATTATGAATCTTGTCTTGACAGTACCTAAGTGAACGATCTTTATTTATTATACTAACCCATCTCACGAAGTTCAGTTCAGTTTTGTGTGATTGAAGTTTTTATGTTTTGGGGGAGACACCGATATGAGGAGAATAAGGAGTGAAAAGAACCTAATATTGGGGATTAACAAGGCACCCCAAGGTAATATCCAAGGAAGACTCAAGCGCCTACGCTTGGGGATGCCCCGGAAGGCATCCCCTCTTTCATCTTCAACACTATCGGTATATCTTACTTGGAGCTATATTTTTATTCGTCACATAATATGTGTTTTGCTTGGAGCGTCATTTTATTTTGTTAGTATTTGATTTCTATTATTTATAATCTTTATTTTCAATAAAAATTTCCAAGAATTGCCTTTAGGATGCTTAAATTGCATGTTTGATGTGTGTTGTGTAAAACAGAAACTTTTGCTGTAGTGTTCGATTTTTCATATTTTACTGAAACGTGGAAAGTTTATGAAAATTTTGCACAGTATTTTCATATAAATTTTTTATTATGTACCAAATTTTCATAATTTTTTGAGTTACAGAAGTACACTGGTTTAATAGATTGCTACACACTGTTCTGTTTGGACAGATTGCTGTTATAGTTTTGTTATCTACTTATCCTATAGTTTCCATAGCCTATATTGGTAGATATAAATGGTGGAAACGATAGTAAAAAGTAGATGATGTTTGAAAATTATTGTGCAATTTGTCTTGGCAGAGCATGAAGGGTTGATTTATTATTATGTGCACTAACCTATCTCACGAGTTCTTTTCAAGTTTTTTATGGATGAAGTTTTTGGGACTTAGGTGAAACCAGGATATGAGAGGATTGAACGAGATACAAAAGCTCAAGCTTGGGGATGCCCAAAGCACCCCAAGTAAATATTTCAAGAAGTCTCAAGCATCTAAGCTTGGGGATGCTACGCATCCCACCTCTCTTCATCAAACAAATATCGGTTAGCCTATGTTGAGCCTAAATGTTTATTTTGTCCACATGATATGTGCTATTCTTGGAATGAATTTTTATTTAGTTTTTTGTTTGAATAAAATACTCAGATCTGAAAATATTTATTGAGAGAGAGAGTCCTCACATAGCTACCTTATTGTTTGACTACTCATTGATCTTCACTTATATCTTTTGAGAGTAGTTTGATGTTTACTCTTGTGCTTCACTTATATCCTAAGAGTAAATTGTGAATGAATGAAATATCATAAATCTGAAATTATCAATGTGCTATATTCTTAGTAGCAAGTTCACATTTGGTTTAGAAAGTAAAATCTATTGAAGTTTAACAATCATAATATTGGTCATACAAGCAATTCATGAATGATTAGTATAAGAGAACTTTCACATACAAATATATTATATTGGACATCTTTTATGATTGTGAATATCCATTAATTGTTTTCAAACTTGGTCAAATAGTTGAAGTTGGACAAGGAAGATAATGTAATGGTTATGATTGGGTATATTTGCATAGAAGTTATATTGTTATGGATCCTCTAACATGTGGTGCTTGTTAGAACCTTTTGCTAGCCAAAACCTCGTACTAAGTAGAGATACTACTTGTGCATCCAAATCCTTGAGCCAAGTTTCTTCAATGAGACTACACCATACCTACCTATATATGGTATTTCACTGCCATTCCAAGTAAATTTGAATGTGCCACCTCTAAAACCTTCAAATAAACATCTGTTTTGTGTGCCCGTACCGCTCATGGAGCGACGGGGCGGTCATTATCTTCCATGCTAAGCGAGTTATTCTCAAGATGGGTGTTTATTCACTTGTCATTGCATGAGAGAGGCTGGTAAAAAGGATGCCCAATCCTGTATAACACAAAAATAAATAAACAAAAACTCCCCCTAGAATGTTGATTGCTTGGAGGGGAACCGTGGATTTGGACAGCCGTGGAATGTGTTTGAATGGTGGAGGGGGAGTAAAATTTTAATTTCTGTTTGGGAACCGCCAATAATGTGATTAGCATGGAAGATATTGAAAACTCTGTTGTGACGTTGACAGGAAAAGTATACCCCTCAAAATTACATATTCATCTCTGCTTTGAAACAATGAGCTCTAGCACCTCTGCAAATCCCTGCTTCCCTCTGCGAAGGGACAATCTATTTATTTTCATGATTACTTACTTTCATCTTGAGTCAACTTCTTATTCCAACCTCAGTCTATTAGTTGGCAAGCATCATGTGGTGGGGAAAGATCCAAACATATATATCCACTCAAATATATTTGATCATGATTCATTATGGTTGACAATTATCTTTATGATAAGTATGTTGGGAGGCGAAACATTAAGCCCCTATCTTTCTATGTGTTCGATGGATATTGTTTGTTCTAAAAATATGATTTGAGTATTAATCATAAAAGACTATATGATAATTGAGTATGTGGAGCTTTTACTTAGACTTGATGATGCATTGAAATTGTTTGGTGACCAAGAACATAGATTGTTAAGTTTCAAGTGAATGGATTGTTTGAACCACGACATGTGAATTGATTGCTACTCTATCATGATGATTTTTATGAGAAAAAGTTGCTGGTTATGATGCTAGAAAAGTGCCTGAAATTATCAATAATCAAAACTATTCACTATGCTAGCATTCAAACTTCATAAAGTATTTCTTTTATCATTTACCTACTCGAGGACGAGTAGGAATTAAGCTTGGGATGCTGATACGTCACCAACGTATCGATAATTTATGAAGTATTCATGCCATATTCACCTATGACTACAATACTTTTATATGGTTTTGATGCACTTTATATGATTTATTTAGAACTAACACGGACTGACGCTGTTTTCAGCAAAATTACCGTGGTGGTGTTTTTGTGTAGAAAATGAAAGTTCTCGGAATCACCCGAAACTTTTTGATTATTTTTTCTGGAGGAAATAAGCAACATTGGAGCAAAGAACCATCGGAGGGGAGCCACCAGTCTCCAACGTATCTATAATTTTTTATTGTTCCATGCTATTATATTATCTATTTTGGATGTTTTATATGCATTAATATGCTATTTTATATTATTTTTGGGACTAACCTATTAACCTAGTGCCCAGTGCCAGTTTCTGTTTTTTCCTTGTTTTTGAGTATTGCAGCTAAGGAATATCAAACGGAGTCCAAACGGAATAAAATTCTACGATGATTTTTCTTGGACCAGAAGGAACCCAGGAGACTTGGAGAACAGGCCAGAAGACCCATGGGTGGGCCACAAGCGACCTGGGCGCGCCCCCCTGGCTTGTGGGCCCCCCGTGGATCCTCCAACCCTAATTCTCCGCCTATAAATTCAGAAATATTCCCCCAATACCAAAGAGAGCCACGATAATACTTTTCCGCCGCCGGAAGCCTCTGTTCCCGTGAGATCCCATCTTGGGGCCTTTTCCGGTAATCTGTCGGAGGGGGATTCGATCACGGAGGGCATCTACATCAACACCATTACCCCTCCGATGATGCGTGAGTAGTTCACCTCAGACCTTCGGGTCCATAGCTAGTAGCTAGATGGCTTCTTCTCTCTCTATGATCTTCAATACCATGTTCTCCATGATCTTCATGGAGATCTATCCGATGTAATACTCTTTTGCGGTGTGTTTGTTGAGATCCGATGAATTGTGGGTTTATGATCAGATTATCTATGAATATTATTTGAATCTTCTCTGAATTCTTATATTCATGATTTCATATCTTTGCAAGTCTCTTTGAGTTATTCATTTGGTTTGGCCAACTAGATTGGTAATTCTTGCAATGGGAGAAGTGCTTAGTTTTGGGTTCAATCTTGCGGTGTCCTCACCCAGTGACAAAGTAGGGGTAGCGAGGCACGTATTTGTATTGTTGCCATCAAGGGTAAAAAGATGGGGTTTTCATCATATTGCTTGAGTTTATCCCTCTACATCATGTCATCTTACCTAATGTGTTACTCTGTTCTTCATGAACTTAATACTCTAGACGCAGGCAGGAGTCGGTCGATGTGTGGAGTAATAGTAGTAGATGCAGAATCGTTTCGGTCTACTTGATACGGACGTGATGCCTATATGCATAATCATTGCCTTGGATATCGTCATAACTATGCGCTTTTCTATCAATTGCTCGACAGTAATTTGTTCACCCACCGTATTATTTTCCTTCAAGAGAGAAGCCTCTAGTGAAATCTATGGCCTTCGGGTCTATTTTCCATATTATATTTTCAGATCTATAAACCAAAAATACCAAAAATACTTTGTTGCAATCTATTTGATTTTATTTTACTTTTCGTTTTAGTAATCTTTTATATCTATCTGTATCAGATCTCATCCTTGCAAGTAACCGTGAAGGGATTGACAACCCCTTTATAGCGTTGGGTGCAAGTGTTTGATTGTTTGTGTAGGTGCAAAGATTGGGGCCTTGCTTGTACCTCCTACTGGATTGATACCTTGGTTCTCAACAACTAAGGGAAATACTTATCTACTTTGCTGCATCACCCTTTCCTCTTCAAGGGAAAACCAACGCAAGCTCAAGAAGTAGCAGGCCACAAGCCGTCAAGGTGTGATCCCCCCTAGGTCGCACCCTGATATGTGGTGGGGCCCATGTGGTTCCGTTGCGCGTGATTCCAACGCTGAAAAATCCTATAAATCCTATAAATCCTAGAAACCCCAGAAATAAACAGAGACTCTCCATTCTGCCGCCGCAACTCTCTGTATTGACGAAAAGCCAATCTAGAGCCTTTCCAGTTCACTGCCGGAGAGGGCATTATCTGGTGGCCATCTTCATCATCCCGACGGAGGCCATGACGAGGAGGGAGTAGTTCACCCTCGGGGCTGAGGGTATGTACCAGTAGCTATGTGTTCAATCTCTCTCTCTCTCTCTTGTTCTTGAGATGTCATGATCTTGATGTATCACGGGCTTTGTTAATATAGTCGTATCATATCATGTTATTCCCTTGCTACCTTGTTGTGATGAATTGAATCTTTACCTATGAGATCTCGTTATGTTGGATTGGATATTTTGGTTTGAGAACCCTTGATGTACGTCTTGCGTGGGATACCTATAGTGACATTGGGGTATTCTATTGATTCACTTGATATATGTTGAGGCATCAACTTGCGGATTCTGGTCACCTTGGGGATCTATCCATAGGGGTTGATTGCACGTTTTCATACCACGTTCTCCGATAGAAATCGTGGGGTGCTCCTTAAAGTTCTTTGTGTTGGATTGAATATGATAGACCTGAAATTGTTTGATGCATGTCACATAATTTACCCACGGATACTTGAGGTGACATTGGAGTATCTAGGTGACATTATGGTTGATTGATATGTATCATTGGTGCGGTTCTAGTACGAACTCTAGGGCTGTTTGTGACACTTATAGGAATAGCCCCAAAACATGATTCGAAAGAATAACTTTTAGGTGGTTCTACTACCAATAGCAATTTCATCTTATTGTTCTCCGCTAGATAGGAACTTTGGAGTGATTCTTTGTTGCACTTTGAGGGATGATCATATGATTCAACTATGTTAGCATTGTTGGGAGATTGCACTAGTGAAAGTATGAACCCTAGGCCTTGTTTCCAAGCATTAATATACCATTTTTCTCGTTGTTTACTATTTATTACCTTGATGTTTTTATATTTTAAGATTACAAAACCTATATCTACCATCCATACTTCACTTGTATCACCATCTCTTCGCCGAACTAGTGCACCTATACAATTTACCATTGTATTGGGTGTGTTGGGGACATAAGAGATTTCTTGTATTTGATTGCAGGGTTGCTTGAGAGAGACCATCTTTATCCTACACCTCACACGGATTGATAAACCTTAGGTCATCCACTTGAGGGAAAATTGCTACTGTCCTACAAAACTCTGCGCTTGGAGGTCCAACACGAGTCTACAGGAATAAAGTTGTGCAGTAGACATCTGTATCATGTAATCTCTTTCCGGTATAAATATTGAGAAATGATGAAGCAATTGATATCAACATAATAATATCCATGAACATAAGAAGCATAATCATTACTTTTTAAAAATATACGATCCTTAACGAATGTTATCCCAACTCATTTTATAATATTAGCATGGCATGACTCTGTCTTCACCGCATAAGTATAAATCATGAGCACCCTGGTGTTAAACCAGGCAATTGGTAGTACTTCTAATGCGCTTCAGCATTTTCAACTTCACGCAATACATGAGCGTGAGCCATGGATATAGCACTATAGGTGGAATAAAATGCGGTGGTAGAGATCAAGGGAAATCAAAAAGGAAGAAAGTCTCACATCAACTAGGCGGATCAACGGGCGATGGAGATGCCCATCAATCAATATCAATGCGAGGAGTAGGGATTGTCATGCAGCGGACGCACTAAGAGTTATAAGTGTATGGATGACCCACAAGTATAGGGGGTCAATCGTAGTCCTTTCGATAAGTAAGAGTGTCGAACCCAACGGGGAGCAGAAGGAAATGACAAGCGGTTTTCAGCAAGGTAATTTCTGCAAGCACTGAAATTGTAGGTAACAGATAGTTTGATAGCAAGATAGTTGGCAACAAGCAAGTAACGGTAACGGTAAATAAGGTGCAGCAAGGTAGCCCAATCCTTTTGAGGCAAAGGACAGGCCAGAACAATCTCTAATAATAGGCAAAGTGTTCTTGAGGGTACACGGGAATTTCGTCTAGTCACTTTTATCATGTTGGTTTGATTCGTGTTCGCTACTTTGATAATTTGATATGTGGGTGGACCGGTGCTTGGGTGCTGTTCTTACTTGAACAACCTCCCACTTATGATTAACCCCCTCGCAAGCATCCGCAACTACGAGAAAAGTATTAAGATAAAATCTAACCATAGAATTAAACGTTTGGATCCAAATCAGCCCCTTACGAAGTAGCGCATAAACTAGGGTTTAAGCTTCTGTCACTCTAGCAACCCATCATCTAATAACTACTCCACAATGCATTCCCTTAGGCCCATGAATGGTGAAGTGTCATGTAGTCGACGTTCACATGACACCACTAAGGGAATCACAACATACATATCATCAAAATATCGAACACATATCAAATTCAGATGATTACTTGCAACATGACTTCTCCCGTGACCTCAAGAACAAAGGTAACTACTCACAAATAATAATCATGCTCAAGATCAGAGGGGTATTAAATAGCATAATGGATCTAAACATATAATCTTCCACCAAATAGACCATATAGTAATCAACTACGCAAGGTAATCAACACTACTAGTCACCCACAGGTACCAATCTGAGGTTCCGGTACAAAGATTGAACACAAGAGATGAACTAGGGTTTGAGAGGAGATGGTGGTGTTGAAGATGTTTATGAAGATTGGCCTCCCAAAGATGAGATGGGTGTTGGTGATGACGATGGCTTCGATTTCCCCCTCCGAGAGGGAAGTTCCCCCGGCGGAATCGCTCCGCCAGAGGGCAAAAGTGCTCCTGCCCAAGTTCCGCCTCGAGGCGGCGGCGCTTCATCCCGAAAGTCCTCCTCTGATTTTTTTTCTAGGTCAAATGTGACAATATACCAGAAGATGGGCTCCGGAGGTGGGCCGAGGTGGCCACGATACACCAGGACGCGCCCAGGGGGGTCTGGTGCACCCTGGTGGGTTGTGCCCACCTGGCTGCCCCCCTCCGGTAGTTTTCTGCTCCAATATTTTTTATTAAATACAAAAATAATCTCCGTAAAGTTTCATCTTCATTGGAGTTGTGCAGAATAAGTATCTCTGATGTGCTTTTCTTAGATCCAGAATTCTAGCTGCCGGTATTCTCTCTCCTTGTGTAAACCTTGCATATTATGAGAGAAAAGGCATTAGAATCACTCCCTAAAGCATTATTATTCAACAAAACATAGTAAATAACAGTAGGAAATCATGATGCAAAATGGACGTATCAACTCCCCCAAGCTTAGACCTCACTTGTCCTCAAGCGAAAGCCGATATTGAAAAGCATGTCCACATGGATTGAGAGAGAGGTGTCGATAAAAACAAAATACGGACATAGAAGCATCATGCTTATTAATATAACAGCAACAAACTCTATCATAGAATTTATTCAAGATAATTTCATCATATAACTTCTTATGCACAAGTAACAATTCATCACAACATAGAAGTATGAAGCATAAACCTTATTGAAAACCAACAAACTGTGTTCTCAGTCAACTTTGCAACTACAATTCATCATATTTTCAGGAAGGGTCTCTTGTAGGAGCCTTTTGGCAAGTCCACATACTCAACCATCATTTAGTCTTCTATGATTGCTAACACTCACGGCATACCCATGAACAAAAAGTTTCAACCGGACACATAGGAAGATAGGGCTTATAGTTTCGCCTCCCAACATATTCACCTCAAGGGTGATGTCAACAATAATAACTCATGCCCACTCATATCCAACTGGATATATGTGCCTAGATCTTTCCTCACCACATGATGCTTGTAAAAAAAGTAAAAAGGAATAGAGAAGAATACTTTGACTCTTGCATAAAAGTAAATACGTGAAAGTAAAAGATAGGCCCTTCGCAGAGGGAAGCAGAGGTTGTCATGCGCTTATTGGTTTGTATGCCCAATCCCTTAATGTAAAAGAACGTCAAGCTATATTGCCCCCTATGATAGCAACCTTTATTATGGAGTCCGTCGCTTTTATTACTTTGCCATCATAAGTCCGTATAGCGCTCAATTTTCTCTTACACTAATTGATCAAAACACTTTTAGAAGCAATTTTTATTGCCTTATTGCACCGATGACAACTTACTTGAAGGATCTTTCTCGATCCATAGGTAGGTATGGTGGACACTTAAAGAATGAATTTGGGTTTGGGTTTTTGGATGCACAAGTAGTATCTCTACTTAATGCGGAATTTTTGGCCAGCAAAGATATTGGGCAAGCACCACGTGTTTAAGGATCTATGACATTATAACTTCTATGTGGATATGAACAAACATAAATCATTACGTTGTCTTCCTTGTCCAACGTCAACAATTTTGACATATAATATTAAATGGGGGCTCACAATCATAAAAGATGTCCAAGATAGTGTATTTGCATGTGAATCTTCTCTTCCCTTATTAATTTTTTCATGAATTGCATCATTGACCAATGCTATGTTTGTCAATCTCCAATAAATTTTACTACTTATACTTTTCCTTATTGATGTCATTACTCACCGTAAGATTAGCATATGATTCTTTTCATTTATTTTCCTTTCCTTTATTTTGATTGCAACAAGAAAGTAGAGAGGCAAAAACTCAAACTAAACTTTATTATATAACTCTCACTCGATTACATAGATAGATAGGCCACGAAACTAACACACGAAAATAGATCATGCGAAACTTTTATTCAACTAAAGCAAAGGGAAACTAAAGATCGAACTAAATAGGTAAAGGTGAATAAAAGTGGTGGTGATACGATACCAGGGCACCTCCCCCAAGCTTGGCTCAAGCCAAGGGGAATGCCCATACCCGTGTACTCAAGTCTCCTTTGACGGTGGTGAAGAAGAAGGTGGTGGTGATGTGGTGTCACACTTCAGCCTCAAAATATGCACCAGTTTGCGGATGACCCTCCTAAGGTTATTGATGTGTTCCTCTAGAAAAATATTTTCATGGATTTTTCGGAGTCCGTTTACTTACCGTATCACGTACCTCCTATTTTTTTCAGAATTCCGGAGTGTTCCGGAAGGTTTCTTTTATGTGTTCCTATGGTGTCATGGTTTGGATAACATTGCTTTCAACGTTAATAGGCGTACCTGAGATATAGTGCTTAATTCTTTGTCCATTAACCACCTTTGGGTTAGTACCTTCGGCGTTATTAATCTTGATAGCTCCAGATCGATAAACCTCTTCAATAATATATGGTCCTTCCCATTTGGAGAGAAGCTTTCCAGCAAAAAATCTTAAACGAGAGTTGAACAAAAGAACATAATCTCCTATTTTGAATTCACGCTTTTGGATTCTTTTGTCATGCCATATTTTTACTTTTTCTTTGAATAGCTTGGAATTTTCATAGGCTTGGGTTCTCCATTCATCTAGTGAGCTAATATCAAATAGCCTCTTCTCACCGGCAAGTTTGAAATCATAGTTAAGTTTTTTAATTGCCCAAAATGCCTTATGTTCTAATTCTAGAGGCAAATGACAAGCTTTACCATATACCATTTTATATGGAGACATACCCATAGGATTTTTATAAGCCGTTCTATAGGCCCAAAGTGCATCATCTAATTTCTTAGACCAATTCTTACGAGACCTATTGACAGTTTTTTGTAATATTAATTTTATTTCTCTATTGCTAAGTTCAACTTGACCACTAGATTGAGGATGATAGGGTAATGCAATTCTATGGTTAACATCTTATTTAGCAAGCATCTTACGGAAAGCACCATGGATAAAGTGTGAACCACCATCGGTCATTAAATACCTAGGGACTCCAAACCTCGGGAAGATAACCTCTTTAAGCATTTTAATGGAGGTGTGATGATTAGCACTACTAGTTGGAATAGCTTCTACCCACTTAGTGACATAATCAACAGCAACCAAAATATGAGTGTAGCCGTTAGAGGAAGGAAAAGGCCCCATATAATCAAAACCCCAAACGTCAAATGGTTCAACAACAAGTGAATAATTCATAGGCATTTCCTGACGCTTACCGATATTACCAATTCTTTGACATTCATCACAAGATAAGACAAACTTACGGGCATCTTTGAAAAGAGTAGGCCAATAAAAACCAGATTGCAATACCTTGTGAGCTGTTCTATCTCCCGCATGATGTCCTCCATAAGCTTCGGAATGACATTTTCATAGGATTTGTTCATGTTCATGCTCAGGTAATAATACCATCTACTCCTTCTTTATAAAGATGTGGGTCATCCCAAAAGTAATGTCTCAAGTCATAGATTTTTTTTTCTTTTGTTGGTATGTGAAGCTAGGTGGTATATACTTAGCGACAATGTAGTTAGCATAATCAGCATACCAAGGTGTGTTTTGAGAAACATTTATTGCAGCTAACTGTTCGTTAGGGAAACTATCATCAATAGGTAGTAGGTCATCAAGAATATTTTCTAACCTAGACAAGTTCTCAGCTACGGGGTTCTCAGCTCCCTTCCTATCAACAATGTGTAAGTCAAATTCTTGAAGCAAGAGAACCCACCTAATGAGTCTAGGTTTAGCATCTTTCTTTTCCATAAGGTATTTTATAGCAGCATGATTGGTGTGAACAATAACTTTGGAATCAACAATATAGGATCTAAATTTATCACAAGCAAACATGACCGCTAAAAATTCTTTTTCAGTAGTAGCATAATTGCGTTGAGCACTATCTATTGTTTTGCTAGCATAATGGATAACATTCAATTTCTTATCTACTCTTTGTCCTAGAACAGCACCAACAGCATAATCGCTAGCATCACACATAATTTCAAAAGGCAAGTTCCAATCAGGTGGTTGAACGATAGGTGTAGAGGTTAAGGCTTTCTTGAGTGTTTCAAAGGCTTCCACACAATCATCATCAAAAAACAAAAGGAATATCCTTTTGCAAAAGATTAGTAAGAGGCCTAGAAATTTTAGAGCAGTCTTTAATGAACCTCCTATAAAAACCAGCATGACCAAGGAAACTTCGAATACCTTTAATATCTTTGGGACATGGCATTTTCTCAATTGCATCAACCTTAGCTTTATCCACCTCAATACCTCGCTCAGATATTTTATGCCCCAAGACAATGCCTTCATTAACCATAAAGTGGCACTTCTCCCAATTCAAGACAAGATTAGTTTGTTCACATCTCTGCAAAACTCGATCAAGGTTGCTTAAGCAATCATCAAAAGAAGTTCCGTAACGAAAAATCATCCATGAAAACCTCCACAATCTTTTCACAAAAATCAGAGAATATAGCAGTCATACATCTTTGAAAGGTAGCAGGTGCATTGCATAAACCAAAAGGCATACGTCTATAAGCATAGGTTCCAAAAGGGCAAGTAAAGGTGGTTTTCTCTTGATCGGATTGTGACACGGGTATTTGAGAGAAACCAGAATATCCATCTAGGAAACAAAAATGTGTGTGCTTAGATAGTCTTTCTAGCATTTGATCAATTAAAGGCAGAGGGTAATGATCTTTCCTAGTAGCTTTATTTAATTTTCTAAAATCAATTACCATCCTATAGCCAGTGACAATTCTTTGTGGAATGAGTTCATTCTTATCATTTGGAACAACGGTAATACCTCCTTTCTTAGGAACACAATGAACGGGACTTACCCATCTATTATCAGCAATAGGATAGATTATACCTACTTCCAGAAGTTTTAATATTTCAGTTCTTACCACTTCCTTCATCTTAGGATTCAATCGCCGTTGGTGATCAACAACGGGTTTAGCATCAGGTTCCATATTAATCTTGTGCTGACATAGAGTAGGACTAATGCCCTTAAGATCATCAAGAGTATATCCAATAGCAGCCCGGTGCTTCCTCGGAACTTTCAATAATCTTTCTTCTTCATGTTCTGAAAGGTTAGCACTAATAATAACAGGATATATCTTTTTCTCATCAAGATAAGCATACTTCAAAGTGTCAGGCAATTGTTCCAATTCAAACACAGGATCACCTTTAGGTGGAGGAGGACCTCCAAGAGTCTCAATAGGCAAATTTTGTTTCAGGAGAGGTTGTTGTTCAAAGAAATTTTTATCTATTTCATTTCTTTCACGCAGGTGCATATCATTTTCATGGTCAAGCAAATATTGTTCTAATGGATCGGTGGGAGGCACATCAATAGAAGCAAGACCAATTATTTCATCCTTACTAGATAACGCTTTATCACGAGGTCGTCTACTAAACTTGGAAAAATTAAACTCATGAGACACACTACCAAAACTGACACCGACAGTTTGTTTTTCACAATCTATCTTAGCATTGATGGTGCTCAAGAAAGGTCTATCAAAGATAATGGGACAAAAGTCATCTTGTGGGGAACCAAGGACTAGAAAATCAGTAGGGTATTTTACTTTCCCACACAAGACTTCAACATCTCTAACAATCCCAAGTGGTATGACAGTGTCTCTATTAGCAAGTTTAATAGTAACATCAATGTCTTCCATTTCAGCAGGTGCTATTTCATCCATAATTTCTTGGTATAGAGTAAAAGGGATAGCACTCACACTAGCACCAAAATCACATAAACCATGATAGCAGTGATCTCCTATTTTGACCGAGACAACGGGCATGCCTTCTATGGGTCTATGTTTGTCTTTTTCATCGGGTTTAGCAATTCTAGCAGCTTCATCATAGAAGTAGATAACATGCCCATCAATATTTTCTACCAAGAAATCTTTAACCATAGCAACACTAGGTTATACTTTAATTTGTTCAGGGGGTTTAGGTGTTCTTATATTACTCTTACGAACCACAGTCGATACCTTAGCATGTTCCTTTATCCTCATTGGGAAAGGTGGTTTTTCAATATAAGCGGTAGGCACAACTGGATCAACATTGTAAAAGATGGTTTCTTCTTTAGCTGTGACTGGTTCTTTAATTTCTTCTTTAGTAGGGGGGTGATATTTAAACCACTTCTCCTTAGGGAGGTCAACGTGAGTAGCAAATGCTTCGCAGAAAGAGGATACTATCTCAGAGTCAAGTCCATATTTAGTGCTAAACTTATGAAAAGTATCGGTATTCATAAAATATTTAACACAATCAAATTCAAGTTTTATACCTGACTCATTACCTTCGTCGAGTTCCCAATCTTCAGAGTTGCGTTTAATTCTTTCCAAGAGATCCCACTTGACTTCAATAGTCTTATTCATATACGAACCAGCACAAGAAGTATCGAGCATGGATTGATCACTATAAGAAAGCCGAGCATAAAAATTCTGAATGATAACTTCTTTCGGAATGTCATGATTGGGGCATGAATATAACATTGACTTAAGCCTCCCCAAGCTAGACCGATGCTTTCTCCTTCACGAGGCCAAAAATTATATATATAATTCCGATCACGATGAACTAGATGCATGGGATAAAACTTTTGATGGAATTCCAATTGCAAACGATTCCAGTTCCACGATCCAAGATCATCACATAGCCTATACCATGTCAATGCTTTTCCCTTCAAATATAAAGGGAAAACCTTCTTCTTAACTTCATCTCCGGGTAAACCTGCAAGCTTAAATAATCCACAGATTTCGTTCACATATAAGAGGTGCATATCAGGATGTTCAGTTCCGTCTCCTGCATAAGGTTTAGCAAGCAGTTGTTCTACCATACCTGAAGGAATTTCATAAGTAACATTTTCAGTAGGTGCAGTTGGTTGAGGGGCAACTAATTGTGGTTCCGGTCGAGGTGAAGATACCCCGAACAAACCCCTCAAAGGATTGTTTTCCATAGTAGCAAGTAGCAATAAATTTCAGCACGTAGTATAAGTTTTTCCTTACCGATTTCCACTTACCAAGAGCACTTCACTCCTCGGCAACGGCGCCAAAAAAGAGTCTTGATGACCCACAAGTATAGGGGATCAATCGTAGCCCTTTCGATAAGTAAGAGTGTCGAACCCAACAAGGAGCAGAAGCAAATGACAAGCGGTTTTCAACAAGGTAATTTCTGCAAGCACTGAAATTGTAGGTAACAGATAGTTTGATAGCAAGATAGTTGGCAACAAGCAAGTAACGGTAACGGTAAATAAGGTGAAGCAAGGTAGTCCAATCCTTTTGAGGCAAAGGACAGGCCAGAAAAATCTCTAATAATAGGCAAAGTGTTCTTGAGGGTACACGGGAATTTCGTCTAGTCACTTTTATCATGTTGGTTTGATTCGTGTTCGCTACTTTGATAATTTGATATGTGGGTGGACCGGTGCTTGGGTGCTATTCTTACTTGAACAACCTCCCACTTATGATTAACCCCCTCACAAGCATCCGCAACTACGAGAAAAGTATTAAGATAAAATCTAACCATAGCATTAAACGTTTGGATCCAAATCAGCCCCTTACGAAGTAGCGCATAAACTAGGGTTTAAGCTTCTGTCACTCTAGCAACCCATCATCTAATAACTACTCCACAATGCATTCCCTTAGGCCCATGAATGGTGAAGTGTCATGTAGTCGACGTTCACATGACACCACTAAGGGAATCACAACATACATATCATCAAAATATCGAACACATATCAAATTCACATGATTACTTGCAACATGACTTCTCCCGTGACCTCAAGAACAAAGGTAAATACTCACAAATAATAATCATGCTCAAGATAAGAGGGGTATTAAATAGCATAATGGATCTGAACATATAATCTTCCACCAAATAAACCATATAGTAATCAACTACGCAAGGTAATCAACACTACTAGTCACCCACAGGTACCAATCTGAGGTTCCGGTACAAAGACTGAACACACGAGATGAACTAGGGTTTGAGAGGAGATGGTGCTGTTGAAGATATTGATGAAGATTGGCCTCCCAAAGATGAGAGGGGTGTTGGTGATGACGATGGCTTCGATTTCCCCCTCCGGGAGGGAAGTTCCCCCGGCGGAATCGCTCCGTCGGAGGGCAAAAGTTCTCCTACCCAAGTTCCACCTCGAGGCAGCGATGCTTCGTCCCGAAAGTCCTCCTCTGAATTTTTTTCTAGGTCAAATGTGACTATATACCAGAAGATGGGCTCCGGAGGTGGGCCGAGGTGGCCACGATACACCAGGGCGCGCCCTGGTGGGTTGTGCCCACTGGCTGCCCCCTCCGGTAAGTTTCTGCTCCGGTATTTTTTATTAAATACAAAAATAATCTCCGTAAAGTTTCAGCTTCATTGGAGTTGTGCAGAATAGGTATCTCTGATGTGCTTTTCTAAGGTCCAGAATTCCAGCTATCGGTATTCTCTCTCCTTGTGTAAACCTTGCATATTATGAGAGAAAAGGCATTAGAATCACTCCCTAAAGCATTATTATTCAACAAAACATAGTAAATAACAGTAGGAAATCATGATGCAAAATGGACGTATCATGTATGAAAGCTCAATGGAAACTAATTGGGTGTGCATCCAACTTGCTTGCTCATGAAGACCTCGGGCATTTGAGGAAGCCTGTCATCGGAATATACAAGCCAAGTTCTATAATAAAAAATCCCGCTAGTATATGCAAGTGAAGACTCGGGAGACTCTCTATATGAAGAACATGGTGCTACTTTTAAGCACAAGTGTGGTAAAAAGATAGTAGCATTGCCGCTTCTCTCTTCTCTCTCATTTTTTGTGGGCTCTTTTTGGCCTCATTTTTTCGTCCGAAGTCTCATCTATACTTGTGGGGGTATCATGGTCTCCATCATCCTTTCCTCACTGGGACAATGCTCTAATAATGATGATCATCATAGTTTTATTTACTTACAAGTCGATAAAACTATACAAGATTATTCTATATGAACGCCTCTGGTGACGTACCAGGATGTGCAATGATCAAGCATAACATGTATAATGATGATGAACGGTGGCTATGCCACAAATATCATGTCAACTCTATATGATCATGCAAAGCAATATGATGATGAACACTCAAGTCATGTGACGGAACGGTGGAAGTTGCATGGTAATATATCTCCGAATGGCTATGGAAATGCCATAATAGGTAGGTATGGTGGCTGTTTTGAGGAAGATATAAGGAGGCTTATGTGTGATAGAGGGTATCATATCACGGAGTTTGGATGCACCGGTGAAGTTTGCACCAACTCTCAAGGTGAGAAAGGGCACTATTCGGTACCGAAGAGGCTAGCAAATTGCAGAAAGGTGAGAGTGTGTGTAATCCATGGACTCACATTAGTCATAAATAACTCATATTCTTATTGTGAAAGCATGTTATCCCTCGAAGCAAAGTACTACTCGCATACCCCTAGGTAATTGGTTGGTAGGAGTTAACCATCTCGCGCATCCGATTATAACAACACTCAAGGATTTCATTTCAGACATCAAAATGTTCACATGTCATCGCCATGCCATGACCAATACTTAGATGAGAATTTAATAAAAAGCTATAATACCGATATTTCTACTAACCAATGATCATGAACAATACCCTTTAATATTAGTACATCAATATAATCAAACCTTACGTTTCATATTTAGTGATCTACATGAAAGTATTTATACATCCCCCTTGAATAACTATCCTTTTTGGACTTGTCTTATAACACATGCATATTTCCATTAATATTTATTAGACTCTCAAAAATATTAAAGTGAATCATGAGAGTGCAATCATTTCTATAAAATATAACCACCGTCGTGCTCTAAAAGATACAAGTGAAGCACTAGAGCAACTACGTAGCTCAAAAGATATAAGTGAAACACATAGAATATTCTAGCAAATCATGATCATTGTGTGTCCCTCTCAAAAGTTGTGTCCAAAAAACAATGATTGTGGCAAACTAAAAAGAAAACAAACTATAATACACGACGCTCCAAGCAAAACTCATATCATGTGATGAATAAAAATGTAGCTCCAAGTGACATACCGATAGATTATATACAAAAGAGTGGATGCCAATCGGGGCATCCTCAAGCTTAGGGTCTTTCTGCTCCTTATTCCTTCATCCATCGTTGTCTCACCCAAAACTTGAAAACTTCAGCACACAAAACTCAACATAAACCTTGTGGGATCCGTTAGTATAATAGACATATAATAAACTTTAGGTAATGTTTTAAATAGGTTCATATTTAATAGATACTGTATTCTAACTTCTCCATGACTTATGCCCCCCCCCCCCGATATAATCCATAGCATCAGTAAACACAAGCAAACTATGCAAGCAAAAATAGAATATGTCTAAAACAAAATAGTCTGTAATAATCTATACTAAAACCATACTTCTATAACTCTAATTCTGAAAAATTAGGAAAACCTGGTAAATTTGTATAGAAATACTGTGTAAAAACTTCATATAAAAAACACTCCAGTAAAATCAGAGAAACTAAATATTGGGCGCAAAAGTTTCAGTTTTTGCACAGAATCAATTCTATTATCATCCAAATCATCCCAAAGGCTTTACTTGGCACAAACACTAACTAAAACATAAAAACACAATCATTACAATATAAATAATTGTGTGAACTTACAATACTAGAAAGTATTGGGTTGTCTCCTAGCAAGCTCTTTCTTTATAGCCATTAAGATAAGCTTGAGATTTTATCGATGCCCACATGAAAGATAATAATTGAAACACAAAGGGAGCATCATGTAGCACATGAAAAACACATTTAAGTCTAACATACTTCCTAGGCATAGGCATTTTATAAGCAAACAAAGTATCAAGACAAGAAGAATCTAGAATATGCAAATAGGAAGAATGAAGCATTTACAATTTGAACATCTAGAGATTTAATTGAATATGAAAATTCCTATAACCATATTTGCGTCACTCATAATAGTTACATGTAGGATCATAATCAAATTCAACAATATAGCTATCATATAAAATATTCTCTTCATGATCCACATGCATAAAAGTTTATAATCTTCCAAGATAGTGGGATTAACATCAACTAAAGTCACAACCTCTCCAAACCCACTTTTATCAAAAGTTTCATAAATCTTCGAAGATGTGGGATTCTTACCTAGGTTTACACTCTTCCAAACCCACTTTCAATGTTATTGCAAACATTATTATCAATAACATATTCATCATGAGGCTTAAATAAATTTTCAAGATCATAAGAAGCATCACCCCAATCATGATCATTACAATGAGTTGTGGACATAACAAAATCATCATCTTCAAGCTTCTAGTTTTGCATATCATTAACACAATTGTCATTAATAGAATTTATAATAATATTATCGCAATTATGCTTTCCATTTAAGGAGATATCATGTATCACTTTATAATTTTCCTTTAACACTTCATCACAATTTTCAGATTCATGATTTTCAAGCAAAACTTCATAAAGATAATCAAGTGCACTCAACTCACTTGTAACTGGTTCAACATAATCGGGTCTTTTCAAAATATTATCAAGTGGATAAGTATCCATTTATCTTAGATTCTAGTTTACTCTCCGTTCTTGTGTGTCAAAGATAAGGATAGTGTACTGGGCAAGTTGAAAGTAGAACAAGTAAATGATAGTGTGCGTGTGTAGGTACCTTGTCAGAATTTGATGATGTATCCCCGACAAGGGCGCCAGAAATTGGCAAGTTGACGGGAGACTATTTCGATCTCCTCCCAGGCAACGACGCCAGAAATTATTTGTGCTACTTGTGACCTGCGTTGGGATTTTCTCCGAAGAGGAAGGGTGAAGCAATATAGTAGGGGATAGTATTTCCCTCGGTGAGAACCAAGGTTATCGAACCAATAGGAGAACCACGCAAATTCTCGTCGTCAACTCCTACACACACAAAAACAAACACTTGCACCCAACGCGGGCAAGAGGGTTGTCAAAACCCTTGAACTCGTTACTTGCAAGGATTAATTTTGATAGTGATAGTTATATAAAAAAGAAAAGTAAAAAAGAAAGTAAATACATTGCAGCAAGGTATATTTTGTTTTTAGCAATATGATTAAGTAGACCCGCGGCCATAGTTTTCACCAGAGGCTTCTCTCTCGAACACATAGCATATGATGGGTTGACAAATTACTGTTGGGTACTTGATAGAAAAGCATGTAGTTATGATGTTTTCATGGCAATGATCAAGTATATAGGCATCACGTCCATGACAAGTAGACCGACATGATTATGCATCTACTACTATTACTCCACCAATCGATCGCTATCCAGCATGCATCTATGGTACTAAGTTCATGACAAACAGAGTAACGCTTTAAGCGAGATGACATGATGTGGTGAAAGTAAAACCAATTGATATGAATAAACCCCGTCGCCTTATCCTTAATGGCAAAGATACAAATATGTGTCTTGTCCCCTTCTGTCACTGGGATATGGAGCACCGCAAGATTGAACCCACTACAAAGCACCTATCCCGCTGAAGATAAATCAATCTGGTTGGCCAAACCAAATGGATAGATCAGAGTGAAATGCAAAGCTATAACAATCACGCGTAATAAATTTCCTAAAAGACTCAATTACTTTCAATGAATAATTTGATCATAAACCCACAATTGATCGGATTCCAACAAACACACCACAAAAGAAGATTACAACGGATAGAACTCCAAGAAGATCGAGGAGAACATGGTATTGAAGATCAAAGAGAGAGAAGAAGCCATCTAGCTACTAGCTATGGAACCGTAGTTCTGTGGTGAACTACTCACGCATCATCATGGAGGTAGCAAGGTTGATGTAGATGCCCTCTGTGATTGATTCCTCCTGTGACAGAGTACTGGAAAAGGAATCCAGATGGGATCACAAAAGAACAGAGGCTTGCGGCGGCGGTAAAAGTGTTTAGGGTGTCTCTTTGTTGGTCACGAGCTCAGGGGGTGCGCCCTACCTCCAGAGCGCACCCTGTGAGCTCGTGGCTCTCCCGTACGTCTTCTGGCCTCCTTCCGAAACTTCTAGGGTCCCTTTTGGTCCAGAAAAATCATTGTAAAGTTTCATCGTGTTTGGACTTTGTTTGGTATCTGAAAAGTCAAAAACACGCAAAAAACATGAGCTGGCACTTGATACGTCTCCAACGTATCTATAATTTTTTATTGTTCCATGCTATTATATTATCAATCTAGGATACTTTATATGCAATTGGGTTTTTATAATTTATGCCACTAGTTGTGTTCCACTACTCAGTTTTGCCATTAAAAGTTACAACTGCTCAAAAATGCCATCGTTCTGTGAGATGCTTGCTCAAAATGCCATTAGATATCTCAAAAATGCCATTGTTCATTAGATGTTTGCTAAAAAATGCCATTAGACATCATTATTTTCAGGTCAAACTCGTTGACCATGTTATATGACTAAAATACCCCTATACCCACATGTCATCTCTCTCTATCTCACAATGATTAGTGCGGATCCCACTGTCAGGAGTAAGCAAGCGAATAATTTTAGAGGAAAACAAGAACATTTTTGGGATCAAGTGGGACCCACACTTTATTGTAGTGAGATAGAGGGAGAGCTGACATGTTGGTCGGTAGGTATTTTGGTCATTATAACATGGCAAACGAGATTTGAGCTCAAAATAATGGTGTCTAGTGACATTTTTTAGCATGCACCTAACGAAGCGATGGCATTTTTGAGCTGTTGAAATTCCTAGTGGCAAAACTAAGTAGTGATACACAACCAGTGGCATAAATGATAAAACCCCGCAATTATATGCTATTTTATATCATTTTTGGGAACTAACCTATTAACCCAGTGCCAAGTGGTAGTTGCTATTTTTTGCCTGTTTCTGGTTTTCCAGGAAATTTGTACGAAACGGAGTCCAAACGCTACAAAACTTTTTGAAGATTTTTTTCTAGACAATACACTCAGGAAGCATCGGGAGGAGTCAGGAAGCGACGCGAGGAGACGACAAGCTAACAGGGCGCGCCCAAGGGGGGCAGGCACGCCCTGATGCCTTGTGGGCCCCTCGTGGCTCCGTCTGACCTAATTCCACCTCCATAAATTCTCTAAAATCGGGAAACCAACAAAGAGTCACCCAAAACACTTTTTCCGCCACCGCAAGCCTCTGTTCCGACGGGAGGCCATCTGGAGACCTTTTTTGGTACTCTGTCGGAGGGGGAATCGACCACGGAGGCCATCTGCATCAACATTGTTGCCTCCATGATGATGCATGAGTAGTCCACCATGGACCTACGGGTCCATAGCTTGTACCTAGATGGCTTCTTCTCTCTCTTTGATCTTCAATACAAAGTTCAGCGTGATTCCCGCAGTGATCTATCCGATGTAATCTTCTTTTGTAGTGTGTTTGTTGTGATCCGGTGAATTGTGGGTTTATCATCAGATTATTCATTGAAAGTAATTAAGTCTCCTCTGAATTCTATTATGCATGATTATTATAGCTTCATATTTCTCTCTGGTCTATCAATTTGGTTTGGCCAACTAGACTGATTTATCTTCAGCGGGAGTGGTGCGTTGTAGTGGGTTCAATCTTGCGGTGCTCTATATCCTTGTGACAAAACGGGACAAGACACGTATTTGTATTGTTGCCATTAAGGATAAAATGACGGGATCTGAACATATTGCTTGTCTTATTTTGTCTACATCATGTCACCTTGCTCCAAGCATTACTCTGTTTGTTATGAACTTAATACCTAGAGAGGCAAGCATAGAAGCGCTCTCGAAGTGGATTAATAGTAGTAGATGCAGAATCATTTCGGTCTACTTGTTTATGGACGTGATGCCTATATACATGATCATTGCCGTGAATAATATGTCATAACTATGCACAATTCTGTCAATTGCCCAACAATAATTTGTGTACCCACCGTATGCTATTTTCAAGAGAGAAGCCTCTAGCGAACACTATGGCCCCCGGGTCTACTAAACATAAATACAAAAACTCCAAAAATACCTTGTTGCATTTTATTTACTTTTATTTTATTTCTCTTTTACAATATCCATCTCTATCAAGATTTAATCCTTGCAAGTAACGAGTTCAAGGGGCTTGACAACCCTGACGAAAAAGGGTTTCCCCACCGCTTTGTATTACAAAGCAACCAACCGATACAGCCAACGATAGGTGCTGGGGCGGAAGCAGCACAGTCACACCCAAAAGAAACGAAAAAGAAAAAACAAAAGAAATAAATGCCGACAACGGCGGATCGACAGAAACGAAGAAGCTTCACGACCACTGCGCCCACCGAAGATCTCCAACCAAGCTCCAAGGCTCCGAAGCGTCGGTACCAAACAACACCTTCAAGAAGGACCGCGACGATGACGACGCTGCTGCCAAGGGTTTCCCCCGGTATGTGACGAGGCAAGAGGAAGGGTAGCCCCCGACGCCCTCCAGGAAGGTCCGGCAGCACCCACAGGCGCCACCGCGTCGGTGTCGGCCAGGCCAACAAGGGTTTCCCCCGATCCCAACCTTCACCTCGGATGCTCCGAAGCCTGCCACCAAACCGACCACCATCCTGTGCCAACGCGGTCTTGAAGTCTCCATGCTGTCTCACCACGGCACCGCGAAGTGAGGCCTACACAGCGACGAATAGGAGCCGGGACTAGGGGCAGCAGCACCGTCGGCACACGGGAGGGCTCAACCTCCACCGTCAACGACGGTAGCCGACCGGACACAATAGCAGGAGCATACCAGGCCCGTGGGCCCACAGACCCGGTCGGGCCCTCAACGCCCGTAAAGCTCCCGCCATCGCGCTGCAGCAGGCACGCCATCGGCGTCCCCCGTCCGAGCTGCTCCTCCTTCTCACCACACAGACGACGACGAAGCCACGACGGGGGCCGGCCCGCTAGGACCTAGAGGGGCCCGCAGGGCCCATATCTGGGTCGGGGGCGTGTCGCCGGCCATCCCGCGCCACCATGCCGTCCCGCCGCCAAGGGGCCACGCCACCACCTCGCGCGCTACCGGCCACCTCACCGGGTCGCCGGGCCGCCGCCTAGCCGAGGAACACCGCCGCCGCCCCATGCCCCAGGCGGGGGAGCCGCGCGCATGGGGACGGAAGGTCCCGCCGTCGCCAGCACCACCCGGGCCTGCGCCGGGGGCGTCCGCCGGCGGCGGCGGGGAGGAAAGGGGGCGGAGGACGGCTGAAGGGGAGGGGTGGCGCGCGCCGCCCCGGCCACCTCCCGGGGAGGCAGCGCAGGGGCAGATCCGGGAGGGGGGGGAGAGGGAAGCGGGGGGAAGGGAGAGACGGGGGCGGCCGCCGGTGGCGGGCCGGGCCTAGGGGGCCGGCGGCGGCGGGGTAGGGCGGGAGGAACCCTCCTGCTCGTTTCCTGCCGATGGACACCCTGGAGATGGCTTGACAACCCTCTTGCCCGTGTTGGGTGCAAGTGTTTGGTTTTCTGTGTGTAGGTGTTGTCAAAGGTAAATTTCTTAGTTCTCCTATTGGTTCGGTAACCTTGGTTCTCACTAAGGGAAATACGTATCTCTACTGTGCTGCATCTCCTCTCCACTTCGAGGAAAATCCCAACGCAACTCACGAGTAGCAGCACTGGGCACCGGGTTAATAGGTTAGTCCCCAAAAATGATATAAAATAGCATATAAATGCACATAAAGTATCTAAGATTGAATAACATGAAACAATTAAAAATTATAGATAAGTTGAAGACGTATCAATCGTGTGTTTAGATAATTTCTTATTGGTTCGATAACCTTGGTTCTTAACTGGGGGGAATACCTATCACTATTGTACTATTTCATCGCTTCCTCTTACGGAAAAAAGCCAACGCATCTACAAGTAGAAATGTCACGCCCTCTTCTCCCCCAGCGCTTAAGGAGGGGGTCAAAGAGTTCTTTGGCTTTGAAGTTTGAACACACTTGTCTGTCAAGGCGAAGTTTTGGGCCGAGCATTGTTGGTCTCCGTTGATGATTTTGGTAAGGCGACGGAGGTCGGGACTAAGGTACGTGGGACCTCGCCCTTCTGTAGTAGCCCCGGGGCCTTGAGCAGATTATGTCATAATGTGTTGAAGGTACCTTACTTTTATGGGTGTAGCCCCTCGTCGTCCGTGTGACAAAATTGGACTATCGTGGAGGAGGAGCGAGTAGCTAGTTTGCGAAAATCAGTTCATGATGCCTATTGTAGGTTTTTGGGGCTCCGGTGCGTCTTTAGTGTTGTTTTAATGAGTAACACGGCGTTGATTGCTGTTGTGTATTTTTAAACAGCTTTGGAGCAACTGCAAGGGCAGCAGATCCAACGTGACGCTGATCACAAGGCAGTGGGTCGTGCCTAGGATGTCGTCGACTCCAAGGGCATGGAAACACTTTCTTGTCGGGAGTTGTTGATGGCTGACCGTGGCGTGCTGGATAGAGGCCGCGACGTCAACAAGGGCTTGCGTATGCAATTGAGGGAGAGGCTAGACATGGAGGACGGGCTCCTGTGACGGCTAGAAGCTGCTCGCTGTCGTTCTGCGGGTACACTAACTGGCTTGGATGACTGCAATGCGTGGGAGGCCTCCGTAGCGAAGGTCGGAGGACGGATGGTGCAGGACCTCCAAATTCATCGTGCGCGTCAGAAACAGCTGCAGAACGCCGTGGGTGGTAGGTTGATTCTGTGTGCTTGGGTCCCCGTGGTATTGTTGTTTGACGGTGTTGATGTTATCACATTTGTTTTTGCAGCTATGTTCCCAGATTTGGCCTATCCGCCAGGCTCATCACGACTTGATGTCGTAACGTTCACCCTTGAAAGGATGGTTGAGGTGCTGGCGGGAGCTGAGGCGGCCTTGTGGGTAGGCGAAGGTGTGACTGCCAGCACCGACCAACTTGTTGTGCGTATGCCGCAGGCCGCCCGGCGTTTGATGGATATGCAAGAAGCCGCAGCAACCTTCGGTGCGCAGTATGTGCTGGCAAGGCTACGGGCAAGTCGGCAAGGCTGGTTAGCTCATGCGATAGTTACTACAGAGCCACAGGATCGCCCGACGCAAGGCTATTATGGTGACGTGGAGTCGGTTGCAGTGTTTGCTGTCGAAGAAAGTCGTCACATTTGTTTTTGCAGCTATGTTCCCAGATTTGGCCTATCCGCCAGGCTCATCACGACTTGATGTCATAACGTTCACCCTTGAAAGGATGGTTGAGGTGCTGGCGGGAGCTGAGGCGGCCTTGTGGGTAGGCGAAGGTGTGACTGCCAGCACCGACCAACTTGTTGTGCGTATGCCGCAGGCCGCCCGGCGTTTGATGGATATGCAGGAAGCCGCTGCAACCTTCGGTGCGCAGTATGTGCTGGCAAGGCTGGTTAGCTCATGCGATAGTTACTACAGAGCCACAGGACCGCCCGACGCAAGGCTATTATGGTGACGTGGAGTCGGTTGCAGTGTTTGCTGTCGAAGAAAGTCGTCGTTTGGCCTGAAGGATTGTCCCGAAAACAAAAAAACTCGCAACTTTCTCTGGGAAATTTATTAATATGACATCATGTGTGTACTTTTTAATTTACTTGCAAAACGAGGCATATTGTTTTATTGTATGTCGTGGAGGCGGTGAAGTGCCTCCGCCCGTTTTAGGAATGGAGATCCCCTTTGTTGACACCGTAGACATATTTAGTGGGGCCCGACATGACCAGAATGCTTGATTCAGTCGTCCAACATCTTTGATGGTTGCTCTCCTCCAAGAAAGGACTACCAACAAAATTGCGTCGATGTAGCCCCTGAGCACAGAGCTGTGGTAGGTCAGCAGAAGAAGCGTCCATGAGGCTTTGGATCAAAAAAGTAGGAACGTACGATCGGGTGTTGTATAGCTATGCGACGCTGATTGTATCCAAACATTTTGAGTAATACAAGTTTTTTCTCGCAAAAAAAAGAAGGAACGTACGATCAGCCTTCGGGTGGAGCTACAGGAGGGGTCCACTGATAGCGATTCAGCCGCCGAGACCATCAACAAAGAGATTCATTTGTTCATCCGCAATTTGACTATACCAAGGGGTTCAGTAAAGTGTTTGTGCTGAATAGTTGTGAATCATGTTCTCTTAGCAAACTATAAAAGGGAAATGAAAAAGTGTGGGAGGTCTTTGCGACCTTATTTTCCAACCCGATTCAGTTCGAGCTAAATGTACTGTTGGGGAACGTTGCATGGGAAACAAAAATTTTCCTACGCACACGCAAGATCTATCCATGGTGATGAGCATCTACGAGAGGGAGAGTAAATCTACATACCCTTGTAGATCGCTAAGCGGAAGCGTTTAAGAAACGCGGTTGATGTAGTCGAACGTCTCCGCGATCCAAATCGCAAGTCGTCCCTCGATCCGATCACGAACTAGCGCCGAACGGACGGCACCTCCGCGTTCAACACACGTACGGCTTGATGACGCCTTCACCTCCTTGATCCAGCGAGCGATGGTGAAGTAGTGGTTGAGTTCCAGCAGCACGACGGCGTGGTGATGGTGGTGAGGAACAATCTCTGCAGGGCTTCGCCAAGCGCTACGGAGATTATGACGGAGGAACTAGAGGGTTAGGGTTGCCGCACACGGCTTGGGGAAATCTTGATGTATCCCGTGTGCTAGCCCTGCCCCTCTATTTATATGTTGAGCCTTGGGGTCTAAACTTGGAGTAAAAGCCTCCTCCAGGTCGGTTTTGCCCGCACAAGGTCGGTTTGGCCCGCAGGGAAAGAGTCCAACTCGGATCCCTGCCGAACCGTGCACAGCCGCGCACAAGCGGTAGTACCGCTTGAGCGGTAGTACCGCTTCACCAAGCGGTAGTACCGCTTGGGCGGTAGTACCGCTTACGCGGCAGCAAAACTACTTTTTGCACTTTCCAATACCTCGTGGGCTTTATCCCTTTGGCCCATATAAAGTGTTGCTGTACCCGAACACTTCGGTAAACATCCGGAACCCCTTCCGGTGAATTCCGGAACCCTTCCGGAGATCAAAACACTATTATCACATATATCAATCTTTACCTCCAGACTATTCCGGAGATCCTCGTCATGTCCGGGATCTTATCCGGGACTCCGAACAACCTTCGGTCACCAACATAACTCAACTATACTAATCGTCACCAAACGTTAAGTGTGTAGACCCTGCGGGTTCGAGAACTATGTAGACATGACCGAGACACCTCTACGGCCAATAACCAATAGCGGGACCTGGATGCCCATATAGGCTCCTACATATTCTACGAAGATCTTTTATCGGTCGAACCTCTATGTCAAGGATTCAGTTAATCCCGTATGTTGTTCCCTTTGTTCTTCGGTATGTTACTTGCCCGAGATTCGATCGTCGGTATCTCTATACCTAGTTCAATCTCGTTACCGGCAAGTCTCTTTACTCGTTCCGTAATACAAGATCTCATGGCTAACACTTTAGTCACATTGCTTGCAAGGCTCATTGTGATGTTGTATTACCGAGTGGGCCCTGAGATACCTCTCCGTCATATGGAGTAACAAATCCCAGTCTTGATCCATGCCAACCCAACAGACACCCTCGGAGATACCTGTAGAGCACCTTTATAGTCACCCAGTTACGTTGCGACGTTTGATACACACAAGGTACTCTTCCGATGTCAGGGAGTTGCATGATCTCATGGTCATAGGAACAGATACTTGACATGCAGAAAACAATAGCAATAAACTGACACGATCATATGCTACGTTCGTAGTTTGGGTCTTGTCCATCACATCATTCTCCTAATGATGTGATCCCGTTATCAAATGACATCTCATGTCAATGGCTAGGAAACCTTAACCATCTTTGATCAACGAGCTAGTCAACTAGAGGCTTACTAGGGACACAGTGTTGTCTATGTACCCACACATGTATTTGAGTTTCCAATCAATACAATTATAGCATGGATAATAAACGATTATCATGAACAAGGAAATATAATAATAACTAATTTATTATTGCCTCTAGGGCATATTTCCAACAGTCTCCCACTTGCACTAGAGTCAATAATCTAGTTCACATCACTATGTGATTTACATTGTAATGAATCGAACACCCATGCAGTTCTGGTGTTGTTCATGTTTAGCCCTTGGAAGAGGTTTAGTCATCGGATCTGCAACATTCAGATCCGTGTGTACTTTGCAAATATTTATGTCGTCCTCCTTGATGTAATCGCGGATGGAATTGAAGCGTCGCTTTATGTGTCTGGTCCTCTTGTGAAATCTTGGTTCCTTGGCTAGAGCAATGGCACCAGTGTTATCACAAAACAGAGTCATTGGGTTAAGCGCACTAGGCACTACTCCAAGATCTGTCATGAACTCCTTCATCCAGACACCTTCCTTCGCCGCCTCCGAGGCTGCGATGTACTCCGCTTCGCATGTAGAATCAGCTACCACGCTTTGCTTGGAACTGCACCAGCTAACCGCACCCCCATTAAGAATAAATACGTATCCGGTTTGAGACTTAGAGTCATCCGGATCAGTGTCAAAGCTTGCATCGACGTAACCCTTTACGACGAGCTCTTGATCACCTCCATAAACGAGAAACATGTCCTTAGTCCTTTTCAGGTACTTCAGGATATTCTTGACCGCCGTCCAGTGTTCCATTCCTGGATCACTTTGAAACCTTCTGACCATACTTATGGCAAGGCTGACATCGGGTCTTGTGCACAGCATTGCATACATAATAGAGCCTATGGCTGAAGCATAGGGGATGACACTCATCTTTTCTCTATCTTCTGCAGTCACTGGGCATTGAGTCTTACTCAACTTCACACCTTGCAAAACAGGCAAGAACCCCTTCTTGGACTGATCCATTTTGAACTTCTTCAAAATCTTATCAAGGTATGTGCTTTGTGAAAGTCCTATTAAGCGTCTTGATCTATCTCTATAGATCTTGATGCCTAATATGAAAGCAGCTTCTCCTAGGTCCTTCATTGAAAAACTCTTGTTCAAATATTCCTTCACGCTTTCCAACATTTCTATATTGTTTCCAATCAGCAATATGTCATCCACATATAATATTAGAAACGCTATAGAGCTCCCACTCACTTTCTTGTAAATACAAGCTTCTCCGTAAACTTGTATAAACTCGAACGCTTTGATCACCTCATCAAAACGAAGATTCCAACTCCGAGATGCTTGCACCAGTCCATAAATGGATCGCTGGAGTTTGCAAACTTTGTCAGCATTCTCTGGATCGACAAAACCTTCTGGTTGCATCATATACAACTCTTCCTTAAGGTAACCGTTAAGGAACGCTGTTTTGACATCCATCTGCCAAATTTCATAATCGAAAAAGGCAGCTATTGCTAACATGATTCTGACGGACTTAAGCATCGCTACGGGTGAGAAGGTCTCATCGTAGTCAACTCCTTGAACTTGTGAAAAACCCTTTGCCACAAGTCGAGCTTTATAGACGGTGACATTACCGTCCGCGTCCGTCTTCCTCTTAAATATCCATTTGTTATGAATGGCCTTACGCCCTTCAGGTAATACTTCCAAAGTCCATACTTTGTTTTCAGACATGGATCCCATCTCGGATTTCATGGCCTCTAACCACTTCTCGGAATCCGGGCCCATCATCGCTTCTCCATAGCTCGTAGGTTCATCGTTGTCCAACAACATGACCTCTAAGACAGGGTTGCCGTACCACTCAGGAGTAGTACGCGTCCTTGTCGACCTACGAGGTTCAATAGCAACTTGATCCAAAGCTTCATGATCATCATCATTAACTTCCTCTTCAGCTAATGTAGGCTCCACAGAAACAACTTTCTGCGCTGCGCTACTCTCAGGTTGAAGTAAAGGTTCAACAACCTCATCAAGTTCTATCTTCCTTCCACTCAATTCTTTCGAGAGAAACTCTTTCTCAAGAAACGTTCCGTTTTTAGCGACAAACACTTTGCCTTCGGATCTGAGGTAGAAGGTATACCCAACTGTCTCTTTTGGGTATCCTATGAAGACGCATTTCTCCGCTTTGGGTTCCAGCTTTTCAGGCTGAAGCTTTTTGACATAAGCATCACATCCCCAAACTTTAAGAAACGACAGCTTTGGCTTCTTGTCAAACCAAAGTTCATATGGCGTCGTCTCAACGGATTTCGATGGTGCCCTATTTAAAGTGAATGCAGCTGTCTCTAATGCATAACCCCAAAACGATAGTGGCAAATCGGCAAGAGACATCATAGATCGCACCATATCCAATAAGGTTCGATTACGACGTTCGGACACACCATTATGCTGTGGTGTTCCAGGCGGTGTTAATTGTGAAACAATTCCACACTGTCTTAAGTGACTGCCAAACTCATAACTCAGATATTCTCCTCCTCGATCAGATCGTAGGAATTTAATCTTCTTGTTACGATGATTCTCAACTTCACTCTGAAATTGTTTGAACTTTTCAAATGTTTCAGACTTGTGTTTCATTAAGTAAATATACCCATATCTACTTAAGTCATCAGTGAAGGTGAGAAAATAACGATAACCACCGCGCGCCTCAATACTCATCAGACCACACACATCAGTATGTATGATTTCCAATAAGTCACTTGCCCGTTCCATTGTTCCAGAGAACGGCGTTTTAGTCATCTTGCCCATGAGGCATGGCTCACATGTGTCAAGTGATTCAAAATCAAGTGACTCCAAAAGTCCATCAGCATGGAGCTTCCTCATGCGTTTTACGCCAATATGACCTAAACGGCAGTGCCACAAGAAAGTGGTATTATCATTATCAATTCTACATCTTTTGGCATCAATGTTATGAACATGTGTATCATTACTATCGAGATTCAATAAGAATAAACCCCTCACATTGGGTGCATGACCATAAAAGATATTACTCATATAAATAGAACAACCATTATTCTCTGATTTAAATGAGTAACCGTCTCGCAATAAACAAGATCCAGATATAATGTTCATGCTTAACGCAGGCACTAAATAACAATTATTCAGGTTCATCACTAATCCCGATGGTAATCGAAGAGCGAGCGTGCCGACGGCGATCACATCAACCTTGGAACCATTTCCCACGCGCATCGTCACTTCATCCTTTGCCAGCCTCCGTCTATTCCGCAGTTCCTGTTTTGAGTTGCAAATATGAGCAACCGCACCGGTATCAAATACCCAGGCACTACAACGAGAGTTGGTAAGGTACACATCAATAACATGTATATCATATATACCTTGTTTGTTGTTGGCCGCCTTCTTGTCAGCCAAATACTTGGGGCAGTTCCGCTTCCAGTGTCCAGTTCCCTTGCAATGAAAACACACAGTTTCTGGTTTGGGTCCAGCCTTGGGTTTCTTCACGAGAGGAGCAACTGCTTTGCCACTCTTCTTGGAGTTACCCTTCTTACCCTTGCCATTCTTCTTGAAACTAGTGGTTTTATTGACCATCAACACTTGATGCTCCTTCTGAATTTCAGACTCAGCGGCTTTCAGCATCGCAAACAGCTCGGCGACTGACTTGTTCATCCCGTGCATGTTATAGTTCAACACGAAGCTCTTGTAGCTAGGTGGCAATGATTGAAGAACTCTGTCAGTGATAGCCTCTGGCGGAAGGGGCATCCCTAACTCAGCCAGACGGGTGGAGTACCCAGACATTCTGAGCACGTGATCACTGATAGACCCGTTCTCCTCCATCTTGCAAGCATAGAACTTATCGGAGATCTCATATCTCTCGATCCGGGCATTCTTCTGAAAGATAAACTTCAACTCCTGGAACATCTCATATGCTCCATGACGTTCAAAACGTCTTTGAAGTCCCGGTTCTAAGCCATACAACATTGCACATTGAACTATTGAGTAATCATCAGAACGAGCCTGCCAGGCGTTCACAACGTCTAGAGACTCAACTGGAGCGGGTGGATCACCAAGCGGTGCATCAAGGACATAAGCCTTCTGGGAAGCCGTAAGGATAATCCTTAGATTACGGGCCCAGTCCACAAAGTTACTTCCATCATCTTTCAACTTAGCTTTCTCTAGGAACGCATTAAAATTCAGGGGTGCTACTGCGCGAGCCATGATCTACAACATAAATATAGCAAAGACAACTTAGACTATTGTTCAGGATAATGAGTTTTAGTTAATTATATTACTTAAAAAAACTCCCACTCAAATTGACATCCCTCCGGTCATTCGAGTGTAACATGATCCAAATCCACCAACTCAAGTCCGATCATCACGTGAGTCGAGGTGGTTTCAATGGTGAACATCTTCATGTTGATCATATCTACTATATGACTCATGTTCGACCTTTCGGTCTCTTGTGTTCCGAGGCCATGTCTGTACATGTTAGGCTCGTCAAGTTTAACCCGAGTGTTTCCGCACGTGCAACATGGCTTACACCCGTTGTATGTGAACGTAGAGTCTATCACACCCGATCATCACGACGTGTCTCGAAACGACGAACTTTCGCAACGGTGCACACTTGGGGAGAACACAATTTATCTTGAAATTTAAGTGAGGGATCACCTTATAATGCTACCGTCGTCCTAAGCAAAATAAGATGCATAAAAGGATTAACATCACATGCAAATCATAAGTGACATGATATGGCCATGAACTTGTGCTTTTGATCTCCATCACCAAAGCACCGGCATGATCTCCATCGTCACCGGCATGACACCATGATCTCCATCATCTTGATCTCCATCAACGTGTCGCCATGAGGTTGTCGCGCCGACTGTTGCTTCCACGACTATTGCTAACGTTTAGTGATAAAGTAAAGCATTACATAGCGCTTAATGATTGACACGCAGGTCATACAATAATTAAAGACAACTCTATGGCTCCTGCCAGTTGCCGTACTCATCGACATGCAAGTCGTGATATTCTATACAACACATGATCATCTCATACATCACATATATCTCATCATGTAATTGGCCATATCACATCACAACATACCCTGCAAAAACAAGTTAGACGTCCTCTAATTGTTGTTGCAAATTTTACGTGGCTGCTACGGGTTTGCAAGAACCGTTCTTACCTACGCAAAACCACAACGTGGTGTAGTGATTGCTTTTTGATCTTCTAAAAGAACCCTCTTCATTGAAATCGATTCAACTAAAGTGAGAGAGACAGACACCCGCTAGCCATCTTTATGCAACGAAGTTACATGTCAGTTGAAGGAACCTGTCTCGCGTAAGTGTACGCGTAATGTCGGTCCGGGCCGCTTCATCTCACAGTACCGCCGAATCAAATATCAACTAGTAACGGCAAGCAATATGTATACACCCACGCCCACAACTCGTTTGTGTTCTACTCGAGATCTCATCTACGCATAGACCTGGCTCATGATGCCACTGTTGGGGAACGTTGCATGGGAAACAAAAAATTTCCTACGCACACGCAAGATCTATCCATGGTGATGAGCATCTACGAGAGGGAGAGTAAATCTACATACCCTTGTAGATCGCTAAGCGGAAGCATTTAAGAAACGCGGTTGATGTAGTCGAACGTCTCCGCGATCCAAATCGCAAGTCGTCCCTCGATCCGATCACGAACTAGCGCCGAACGGACGGCACCTCCGCGTTCAACACACGTACGGCTTGATGACGCCTTCACCTCCTCGATCCAGCGAGCGATGGTGAAGTAGTGGTTGAGTTCCAGCAGCACGACGGCGTGGTGATGGTGGTGAGGAACAATCTCTGCAGGGCTTCGCCAAGCGCTACGGAGATTATGACGGAGGAACTAGAGGGTTAGGGTTGCCGCACACGGCTTGGGGAAATCTTGATGTATCCCGTGTGTTAGCCCTGCCCCTCTATTTATATGTTGAGCCTTGGGGTCTAAACTTGGAGTAAAAGCCTCCTCCAGGTCGGTTTTGCCCGCACAAGGTCGGTTTGGCCCGCGGGGAAAGAGTCCAACTCGGATCCCTGCCGAACCGTGCACAGCCGCGCACAAGCGGTAGTACCGCTCACAAGCGGTAGTACCGCTTGAGCGGTAGTACCGCTTCACCAAGCGGTAGTACCGCTTGGGCGGTAGTACCGCTTACGCGGCAGCAAAACTACTTTTTGCACTTTCCAATACCTCGTGGGCTTTATCCCTTTGGCCCATATAAAGTGTTGCTGTACCCGAACACTTCGGTAAACATCCGGAACCCCTTCCGGTGAATTCCGGAACCCTTCCGGAGATCAAAACACTATTATCACATATATCAATCTTTACCTCCAGACTATTCCGGAGATCCTCGTCATGTCCGGGATCTTATCCGGGACTCCGAACAACCTTCGGTCACCAACATAACTCAACTATACTAATCGTCACCAAACGTTAAGTGTGTAGACCCTGCGGGTTCGAGAACTATGTAGACATGACCGAGACACCTCTACGGCCAATAACCAATAGCGGGACCTGGATGCCCATATAGGCTCCTACATATTCTACGAAGATCTTTTATCGGTCGAACCTCTATGTCAAGGATTCAGTTAATCCCGTATGCTGTTCCCTTTGTTCTTCGGTATGTTACTTGCCCGAGATTCGATCGTCGGTATCTCTATACCTAGTTCAATCTCGTTACCGGCAAGTCTCTTTACTCGTTCCGTAATACAAGATCTCGTGGCTAACACTTTAGTCACATTGCTTGCAAGGCTCATTGTGATGTTGTATTACCGAGTGGGCCCTGAGATACCTCTCCGTCATATGGAGTAACAAATCCCAGTCTTGATCCATGCCAACCCAACAGACACCCTCGGAGATACCTGTAGAGCACCTTTATAGTCACCCAGTTACGTTGCGATGTTTGATACACACAAGGTACTCTTCCGATGTCAGGGAGTTGCATGATCTCATGGTCATAGGAACAGATACTTGACATGCAGAAAACAATAGCAATAAACTGACACGATCATATGCTACGTTCGTAGTTTGGGTCTTGTCCATCACATCATTCTCCTAATGATGTGATCCCGTTATCAAATGACATCTCATGTCAATGGCTAGGAAACCTTAACCATCTTTGATCAACGAGCTAGTCAACTAGAGGCTTACTAGGGACACAGTGTTGTCTATGTACCCACACATGTATTTGAGTTTCCAATCAATACAATTATAGCATGGATAATAAACGATTATCATGAACAAGGAAATATAATAATAACTAATTTATTATTGCCTCTAGGGCATATTTCCAACATGTACATGATATGCATATATGCAGAAAGTACATAATACTTAATGTTTATGCATAAAATAAACGGAGATGCACGGCATTCCAAGGTCATGATGTGATCCGACTTGTTTTCTTGTTGCGGAGGTAATAGGCTTCATTCTGAGGACCTCGTGGATGATGTAGGGGCCCTCCCCAGGGGAGGACAGCTTGTTCTTGTGTGGTTTCTATTTGAGTCGGAGGACGAGGTCACCGGTGTTGAACTCACGTGCTCGGACGCGTTGGCCTTGGTACTGGCACACCTTCTACTGGTAGATAGTTGTGCATTTGAGGGCGAGGAGGTGTGCCTCTTCTTTTTTAGTGATGTCATGTTTCCTGCTTTCTTCAGCGGCCTCCTCTTCGTATTCGCGGACTCGTGGTGAGTCATACTCGATGTCTGATGGAAGGACTGCCTCTGCTCCGTATACCATAAAGAATGGTGTGTAGCTGGTTGATTTGTTTGGCGTTGTGCGTAGGTTCCAAAGGTTGGAGGGGAGCTTATCTACCCAGTTGCCTTTTGCTCATATGAGCGATGTTATCCGTCTTGGCTTTAGACCTTGTGTGATTAGCCCGTTTTCCCTTTCGACCTGTCCATTGGCATATGGATATGCCACGGAGGCGTAGTCGATGTGGATCCGCCATTTGTGGCAGAAATCTTTGAATACCGCGGCAGTGAAGTTCGACCCGTTGTCCATTGTGATGTTGTGGGGGACGCCGAAATGATGGATGAGGCTAGAAATGAACTTGACCGCTATGCCGCCCTCTTTGTCACTGGCTTGGCCTCTATCCACTTGGTGAATTTGTTGATTTTCACCAGCATGAACTTATGTCCTCCTAGAGATGGTGATAGCTTGCCGACGATATCTAGCCCCCATACCGCGAACGACCATGTTAGCGGGATTGTTTTCAATGATGTTGCCGGCATGTGTGTCTTGTTGGCAAAGCGTTGGCATCCGTCGCAGTGTTGGAGTATTTCCTTGGCGTCGCGCATTGCGTGGGTCTAGAAGAAACCATGGCGGAAGGCCTTTGCCATGATTGTTATTGGGGCGGCATGATGCCCGCAATCCCCCGCGTGTATTTCCTGCAACAGTTTTCGGCCTTCGTCCTTGGTGACACAGTGTTGGAAAACACCCACTTGGTTGCGTTTGTAGAGCTCGCCATTGATAATCGTGTAGGCTTTGGAGTGGCAAACGATGCATCGGGCCTTTGTTTTTCTTTCGAGAGCTCGCCCTTGGTCATGTAGGCTAGTAATGGTCTGATCCAATCCTCTATTAGGACTGCCAGCACAGCCTCTTCTTGGGTGCTTTCCGTCGGCGAGCTATCTTTCGGGGCCGCAATATCGTGTGCGCTAGATATCGACACGACCTCTTCACGGTCCTGGGTTCTGACATAGGGCTTGTGCAGTATTTCCAGGAAGGTCTCGTCTGGCACGGGGTCTCTTGATGATTCGATGCACGCCAGATTATCAGTTGCGATGTTATTGCCTCATTTAACGTGATGTATCTCGACCTCGTTGAACTTCCCTTCGAGCTCATGGACGGCAGCGTGCTACTTGTGACGCATTAGGATTTCCGCAAAGAGGAGGGGCGATGTAGTAAAGTAGCGAAAAGTATTTCCCTCGGTTAAGAACCAAGGTTTATCAAACCAGTAGGAGAACCAAGCAAACTACCGTCACCAGCACCTACACACAAAAGAGCGAATACTTGCACCCAATGCATGCAAGAGGGTTGTCAATCCATTTGTACTTGTTGGCAGCAAGGATTAAATCTGATAGTGATAGATAGATAAGTTGCAAAGTAAAATAAAAGCAAGGTGATTTAGGTTTTTGTAATATGATTAAAGTAGACCCGGGGGGCATAGTTTTCACTAGAGGCTTCTCTCGTTTAGCATAGCATATGGTGGGTAAACAAATTACTGTTGGGCAATTGACAGAAAAAGTGCGTAGTTACCACGTTATTCATGGTATGATCATATACATAGGCATTACATCCGTGAAAGTAGACCGACTCATGCCTGCATCTACTACTATTACTCCACCAATCGACTGACTCCTGCTTGCATCTATGGTATCAAGTTCATGACAACAGAGTAACGCTTTTAAGCAAGATGATATAATGTAGACAGAATAAAACCAATCAATATGATTAAACCCCATGGTTTTATCCTTACTAGAAATAATACAATACGTGCCTTGCTACCCCTTCTGTCACTGGGTGAGTATGCCACGAGATTGAACCTACTACTATGCACCAATTCCACCTAAGGTCGATAGATCAACTTGGCCAAATAAAACCCATAGATAGGAAAGCATTACATAGCTATATAAATTGCACATAATAAAGTTCAGAATTGACTCAATTACTTTCAATGAATAATCTGATCATAAACCCACAATTCATTAGATCCCAAAAAACACACCGTAAAAGAAGATTACATTGGATAGATCTCCAAAGAGAACATGGTATTGAAGATCAAAGAGAAAGAAGAAGTCATCTAGGTAATCACTATAGACCCGTAGGTCTGTGGTGAACTACTCACACGTGATCGGAGGTGCAACAAGGTTGATGTAGAAGCCCTCCATGATCGATTCCCCCTCTTGTAGGATGCCGAAAAAGGCCTTCATATGGGATCGCGGAAGAATAGAGACTTGCGGCGGGGGGAATTGTTTTGGGTGGCTCTCTCGTGGTTTTTGAGAATATTTGGGAATTAGGTCAGACGGAGCCATGAGGGGGCACAAGACATCAAGGCGTGACCACCCCCTGGCCGTGCCACGTTGTCTTGCCGTCTCCTCATTTCATGTGTGGTCTCCTTCCGAAGCTTCTAGGGTCCCTCTTGTCCAGAAAAAAATCGCCAGAAAGTTTCGTAGCGTTTGGACTCCGTTTATGGATTTTTTTGTGAAACCAAAAACAGGCAAAAAACAGCAACTGGCATTAGGTACTGGGTTAATAGGTTAGTTCCCAAAAATGATATAAAATTGCATAAAAAGTATCTAAGATTGATAATATAATAGCATGAAACAATCAAAAAAATTATAGATATGTTGGAGACGTATCACGACGCAGTATGTCGCCATCTTTGGATCCTTCGTGTCGAACGTCTTCATGACCTTTTGAACCACGAGGTCGGAGTCACCTTGGCAGATAAGGTGGCGAATGCCTACGGGGGCCGCTATCCGAAGCCCGTGAAGGAGGGCTTCGTAGTTTGCTATGTTGTTGGAGTCCCGAAAATAAAGTTGTAGAACGCAGTTCATATTGTTCCCTTTTAGGGAAAGGAGAACCACCCCAGCTCCCAGGCCTTGTACCGTCATCGACCCGTCGACATACATCATCCAGTATTCGAGGTCGATGTTTTTGGGGACCTGTTGGGCCTTCGTCCATTCTACCAAAAAGTCGAAGATGTCTTGTAATTTGACTGCTTTCATGGCTTGTACGAGAGCTCGAGTGGTAGGATCTCGATTGCCCATTCCGCCACGTGTCCTTGTTGTTGATGATGTCGGAGAGCGATGTGTGGCTGACCACCATTATTGGATTGGATTGAGATTAGTGTTGCAGGTTCCTGGCGGCCATGAATACCTCGTAGGTCATCTTGTCATAGTGTGGGTATCTAATCTTGCGGGGCGTGAGCACTTCGCTGATGCAGTAAAGTGGGTGTTGCACCCGTTGCACTTTTTCGGCCTCTTCTTGTTCCACAGCGATGACCACGCTGACCACCTGGATGGTCACCGCTATGTATAGCAGCATTGGTTCTGATTGCTTTGGGGAAACAAGGAGTGGGTTTGATTGTAGTAACCTCTTGAGGTCTACGAATGCTTCTTTGGCCTCCTCGCTCCGTAGAAATTGTCGCCCTTCTTGAGGAGGCGGTACACGAGCAGGGCCTTCTCGCCCAATTGTGAGATGAATCTACTTAGGGCTGCCACGCACCCTGCGAGCTTCTGGACCTCGCGCACCGTATTCGGGGGCTCGAGGTTTATTATGGCTTGGATATTTGCCAGGTTTGCCTCCATCCCCCGTCGGGATACAATGAACCCCAATAGTTCTCCGGCTGGTACCTCGACACTTTTTTCGGGGTTGAGCTTCATGCTGAAACTACAGAGGTTGTTGAAGGTCCGTTGGGATACAATGAACCCCAATGTCCGATCTCTCTAGATTGGACAGTGAGATCTTCATCTTCTCCAGGGTGTTGATGAAATCATGTTGAGGCCGCCGCCTCCATCCATTAGTTCGCGTGAGAGGCGACAACCCCCCATGATTGGATCTAGTACCAACGCGTGCTTGCCTCGATAGATGACGTTTTCCGGGTGATCTCTGACGTCGAAGGTCACCGTTTTGTGGGACCACGCAAGCCTTTCGCTGGTTGCGTTTTCTGCCGCATAGATCGCACGTCATGTGAGCTTCTGGTTTCGACGTGTGTTTGCCGCCGTGAATATCATGTTCACAGAGGTCTTGCGGGTGGGATCCTAGCCTCTCGAGGCCCGTGTGATGGGTATCCACGCGTGGTGGTCGGGACGATCGTAGGCCTTCAGGGCCTGCCTTTGCCCGTTGTACACGTGGTCGACGGGGTGTGAGGGCGAGATGTCAAAGAGTTGCCCTGATCCATCAGCGACCGGCTCGAAAGAACCGAACGTGAGGCATTGGCCTGGCATGAGATTGTCGGCCTTCTTCAAATCTCCGCACCGGGTTAGGTTTCCGACCGATGTCGTTCATGCCTGGCGCGCCAACTGACGGAGCAAAATACCGTCAGATCTCTCGGTAGGGTTCTTGACGAGATCAAAAGTATCGGGGAGGAGTCTGCACACATGGTTTACCCAGGTTCGGGCCTTCGAAGAGTAATACCCTACGTCCCGCTTCTTCTTGTTATTCATGGTGAGGGGATGCCTTGTGCAGAGGATTACAATGGTGTACGAGATTACTACCGAGAGCACTATCTGAGATTGGATCCCTAATGGGGCCCTAGACCTCCCTTTATATAGAGAGGAGAGGTCTAGGGTTTATACGGGGGTTCTCGTAAGATCCTTGCGCCGCCAGAATCTTAACTTGGAGATCACGAAGACCGCTTCGGGCTCCTTAGGGTTTCTCTCCTACGTGGGGCCCGATGGACCCCATGTCCCTCGTGAGGCTGGCCCTCCTTACGTCAGGTACCCTGGGTACAGGACACCATTAGGTTCCTAGAGAAGCCGCTTCTGCATTGAAGCAACAGCTCTCGAGAGGTCGCGTCGGTTAGCACCACCCTCCCTCCGTCCCTCCGGTCACATTGCGGCGTCAATGTCGTCCGCAACGTGCTCTGGGCCGACATGAATGTGGCGTGGTAAGCGGCGCGTGCATCAGAAGGAAAGCACGAGGGGGGCGGGTGGGGGCTTTGGGTGGGCCAAGGAGGTCAGAAGCGGGCGTGATAGCGGTCCGGACTCCCGCAAAGCCCCCCCCCCCCGTTTGTCTCCGATTTGCGGGAGAAAACGCGCCTGGACCGCCTTGCCGAGTGATACAGGCCCGCGTTGGATGGCCTCCGCTGTCTGAACAATGCGGTCTGGACGTATATGGGCGGTTTGTGGGTCGCAGTTAGAGATGCACTAAAGGTTAACTCAAACCGTGTATCATCCAAACGGAATTCACCAAATGTGCACGGCAAGCATCAATGTCCGCCCTCAGTTTACACATGCACTATTCACTATATAAGTTCATCTTTTTTGTATGTGCAGCTCACACGAAACGGTATTTCATGCTGAAATTTTACACAGATGTAGTATACATCTGTAGGCATGTTGTGTTCAGGATATTATCAGTCAAGACGATAGGCAGGGACGCTTCACATGCCCCATGCTCTCGCGACGCGCCCATCTCGCCCAACCGTTATTCTCCACAGCCACCACTATGCTCCCTCGCCGATGCCTCCCCACAGCCACCACTATGCTCCCTCGTCGACACGGATGCTCATGCTAGATGACATCTTCCTCTTTGCGGCATGCAACAAAGTCGTCCAAGATGGCTCTACCTTTCGTTCTCGAGGCATTTTGGGAGGACCCGACGTCGATTCGATCTATGTCGCACAAGTAGTTGGAGGAGTTGTCTTGGAAGCAGTGGTCGGAGAGGGCCATGAGGATCCACGACAAAGCCTTCTCATGGACCGAATGTGTGCGGGAGTGAAAGGAGGCTCTGCAAGCGGTGAAGGAGCACCTGAGTTCGAGATCCTAGTGAGTGAGTCAGGCCAACATGTGTCGGATCCAGGTGAAGCGAGAACTGGAGAATCTGACGTGACAGATCTTCTACAAGGTCACCATGTCACACACACACCACACACACACACACAGAGAGAGAGAGAGAGGATGACGCGACGCTCCCTCCGCTACCGGTGGAGACTGTGCATTGGGCAAGGCAAGAGGTGGGATCCGAGGATCCAAGGCGCAAGGGGAGGTGGGAGTGCATCTTGGGTATCATGTCTACTAGAGCCCACCTCCTCGAGATCCAGAAGACCATGCGTCCTATTTTTCACCGGAGTTGGCTCGTCGTTTGAACTCGAAAGGTAGTTGCTCCGCCTAGAAGGGATGTATTGTGGTGCTTAATACATCTCAAACGTATTTATATTTTTTGATTGTTTAATGCTATTATACTATCATCTTTATATACTTTTTAGAGCAATTTGTATTATGGTTATGGATTAACCTATTAATTTAGTGCTCAATGCGAATTCTTGTTTTTTGCTTGTTTTTGGTTTTGCAGGAAATCAATATCTACGGAGGTCATGCTACTTTGCCGATTTAACACAAATTTTTGGGCAACAAGAAATGCAGGAGGCTTCGGGAGAAATCGAGATGAGCTCGGATGGTCCCACAAGGATAGGTGGCACCGCTAGGGGGTGGTGTCGGTGTACTAAAGTTTGGGTTTTTTTAGTACCCCATACTTGTGCACGGATGGTTGTAGCCACACCAGCGGCAAGGCCTGCCGGGGGACAGCTGAATGCAAGTGCCAGAATGTCAAGAAAGCATTCAAGTCAATAATCAGAAGACAGAAGACCAAAGGCTGGGATCCCGGCAAGATTCTTGCCGGGATGGCTCGCGGAGCCCCGGCAAGATTCGCACCCGGCAAGACCTCGCCACCCTATCACCGCTCCAGCGCAACGACCAGCCTGTCATTTAGGTTTTGTCCTCCTGGGTGCGTGTCAAGGCGCTAACGGCGGATGGGGTTAAGCGGTGCTGATGGGACGGGCTCTTTTTCCGTCCCCAAGAAAGTTAGGGACACCTAAACAGAGCATTTAATGCGTTTGTCCTAAGACGTCAGTGAACGATGTAGCAACTTTACACCTCTTGTATATACTGAACGCCACTGTTGGTGACCCCTTCGACATATAAAAGGAGGCCCAAGGCGTAGCTACAGGGGGAGAGGACCTTCTGGCCCAGATAGCATGCATAGCGGCTGTGTACTCTTTATCACATAGCGCTCCTGGAGCTAGGGTTCGAAGACTCACAATACACTAAAGCAGGAGTAGGGTTTTACGCTTCTCAGCAGCCCGAACCTGGGTAAAAATCCCTTGCGTTGATCGCTGGATCTGCTCTTTGTGCAAACCTTTTTCCCTGCCGAACCATAAAAGGGATCCACGCGATCCCATAGGTGTCGTCCGCCGACAGGTGGTCGCGTCCCCTGAGATTGTGCGGCCCTCTATTACCGCCTTAGTCCAATTCCACCGCCATAGTTCCTTATAAATACCGAAACCATCTGTCGTACCTCAAGAAGAATGTTATCGTCGCCGCAAGCGTCTGTTTCAAAGAGATTCCATCTGGAGCCCTACCAGAGGAGGAAACCATTACTGGCGGCCTCCTTGTCAACCTTGCTACCTCCATGACCATGTGTGAGTTGTTCCTTCAAGACCTACGGGTCCATAGTAGTACATAGACGGTTCTCTCTCACTGGATCTTTAATACCTTGTTCCCATTTTGCCTTGTGTGATTAGAATCAATCCGATGTAATCTCTCTGGACATGATGAATTGCAAGTTTATGATCAGATTGTTCACTGAATCTTATTTAATCTTTTGAAGATTTTTTGTTGTATAATCAAGTAGTTATGTATGCTTTTTGATCTATTTGTCCTCTCTGGCCAAGATTGACGGGTATTTCTTCAAAGGAAGTGGTGCATAGTAGTGGGTTCAATTTTGTTGTGTTATAATCCAATGATAATAAAGGTCAAGACATGTATTGTATTGTTGCCACCAAGGATAAAACGACACTGTTTAGTCTTATTGCTAGATTTATTTATGTTTATATTAAGTCATCTTGCTTATTGAGTGCTTTGTTTCTTGTAAACTCAATATCTTGATATGCATGCTAAATAGTAGTCTTGGGGTGGACTATTAGTAGTAGACGTCAGTAAGTTTATTGGTCTACTTATCATGGACGCAATGCCTATATGAGATCATGCCTTGAATGATCATAGTGACAAATATTTGCAATCTTTTCAACTGCCCAAATGTAATTTATTACCATGACATTTGCCTGCTTTCAAGAGAGTTACCACTAGTGAACATGTGACCCCCGGGTCTATTCTCCATCAATACACGTCGTTCTCCCTATACCAACATTATCTATCTATTTGTTTTTAACCTTGTAACTAAAAAGACAAGGGGTTTGATAACTCCCTTGCCACGTTGGGTGCAAGTATTTATTTTGTTTGTGTGGAGGTGCTATTTATCTTGTTAGCTAGTTGATTCCTACTAGTTCAATTAAACCATGGTTCTTAACTAAGGGTCCAGTGCAACTGATATGTATTACCCATTGGGATACATATCCGTGATCGCCCACGCTAGTCAAACATGGGCCAAGGCCCAGGTAAGCAGTTCTCTGGTTGGTTTTCAAACGTTTTTTTTTTCTTTTCTCTGCTGCTTCCTAGGTGATTTTCATTATTTTTTTATATTTTCCTTTGTATTATGTTCTTTTCTTTTCTTTTTCCTTTCCACTTTCTTCTGTTTTTTCTTAATTCTACAACATACATTTAAATTCACAAACATTTTGCAACCGCAAATATTTCTTCTATGTGTTTCCTTTTCCCCGGTTTTCTGTTCTCATGTTTTTTCTATTGTTCTATTCCATCTATTTTTTTTAAAAAATTGTTCATTGTGCATTTTTAAAAAGTTCAGTGCGTGTTAGAAAATGTTCACCGTATATTAAAAAAATCATCATTCATTTCAAAAAAGTCACTACATATAAAAAAATGTCAGTTGTATATTAAAAACTTGTTCAGTCTGTATTAGAAAAAATCATTGTATATTAAAGAGTGTTCATTGTATAATAAAATTTTGTACAATGTGTATTTAAAAAATGTTAGAGCATAATTTTTAGTATATATTTAGCAAATGTTCATCGGATATAAAGAAAGTTCAACGTATATTAAAAATTTGTAATTGTGTATTGAAAATGTTCGAAATATATTAGAAAAATATAGTATAGAAAACTATAAAAATGTCAAAGTTTTTAAAAAGGAAAAAGTCAAAATAAAACCAGAAAATACATTAGATGGAAGAAAAAGTAAAAAAAAAAACAAAAAAAAACACCAAACGTAGTCTATAAGCTAGGCTCCAGGCGCTTCCTGTATGGAAGTAACGTGCCGGCCCAAATCGTGTAACAGGGCGACCTACGTGAGTGACGTGCGGCGAGATCTCGCCAGACGCGAGATGGGAGCTCCTCTCGCTGAAGGGTGCGTGAGTATGGTCCGGCCTATTACTCTAGGTTCATTCGCTGCTGCTCGCTGTAGGTTTACTTGTTATAGATTTGCTGTGCTTCGATCCCCCCCCCCCCCCTTTTTTTCAGAAGTTCCTTTTTTTTATCGGTTTTCTTCCATTTTTCTCGTTTTTTCTTCATTATAACTTTGGTTTTCTTTTTTGCATTGGTTTTATTTCTTTCTTCTAACATACGTCTACTTTTTCTTGGTTTTCTTTGTTTCTTTCTTCTTGTTTTTTTGGTTTTATTTGTTTCTTTCTTCTTCGTTTTCTTGGTTTTATTCATTTTTTTTGTCTCTTTAACGTTTTTATCAGTTTTCTTTTCTTTTAACATATGTCTACTTTTCTTCAATGCACAATTCATGTTTTTTCTTTCAAATACAGGATGCACATTTTCCTTTTAATACATGTTTTGAACAATTTGTTGAATACACGTTCAACATTGTATCTAATAGTCAGGTCTACATTTTTTATATACATCATGTACATTTTTAATACACATGTAATATTTTTCAAATGCATGATCAACATTTTTAAAATATATGTTTTTGGTGCCTATTTTCTTTTATATAAACATTATAAATTAATGGAATGCATATAAAATATATATTTATATATGTTTTACCATTTTTAAATTATTAACACTTTTTCAAACGTACATTCTGATGCACTTTGTACATTTTTGTTATACGTAGAGAACAATATTTATATACACGTTTAACATTCTTAAAATGCATTTATATCATTTGTTACAATTGTTTTTTATTTCTATTTGTTTTCACACACCTTTTACATTTTTTATACATCATGAACAATTTTTTATACATTTGAACATATTTACAATACATTATGAATACTTTTCAAAGATATATTTTGGTGAAAACTTTTTTCATACACATTGTACAGTTTTTTATACATTAGAAACATTTTTATGCACGTTTTATATTTTTGAAATGCATTATTAATAATTTTTAAAAAATTATGTAAAGTGATTTTTGTATTATATAGATCTGGAATATTTCCAAATATAGGGAAAAAATAAAAATAAACCAGAAAATAAAAAATGCGAAAAAAAAGAGTGCTTAATGCCCAGACGCTAGGCGAGCGCCCCTACTGTCTCGCGTGAAGTGAGGTATAAGCGCTCCCGCAATGCTTGCTGCATCGATCGCTACGAGCGGCATATCACCGCCTGTGCTCCAGTTGTCTTTGCTAATACTGTTAGTTACGTGCGTGCAATGCACGATCCAAAATTTAAAACATTATGATTTTTTTTATTAATCTATGTTTTGCTTCTTTAGATTTACTTAATCTTGTAAACAGTGAATATCAATATCTCCGGCGTTGGCGGCGAGATGTCAGCGTTGGTATGGTTTGCGTCTTACAAGGTCGTGGTTTGGGGATTAGGTCGGCTTGTTTGGAAACATTCCAAATTATAATGTTTCTTCTACGAATCGCTAATTATGGCGCTTTGCTTGATTTTGATATATTCTTTCTTTTTTGTAATGCTAATTTATGGTGCTTTAATTGTTATAACATCGTTGGAGCAAAGTAGACCATCGGATTTAAGATAACGAAGGGATGTTCAATGTTTCTTCCACAACTCGTTTTTTTAATAGTACTGGAGACTATGTTACTAGTGGGCTTTCAAATGATTAGCAAGTGGCCTTGGTCATTGAGAAAGCCTACAAATGTTTCTGTTTTGAGGATCAACTACGAATCCGGGCTACATCTGATGTGGGCCCATGAGCGTACGCAGATGACCGCCGAAGCCCTTTAAGCCCAAAAGAATTTCTACCTCGTCTTCTTCACCTTGCTGCCGTATGCCCCCGTGCCATTCCGGTGGTCTCGTCGCTCGGCTCCCTCCACAGAAATTTAATGGCGACCGCCATGCGGAGCACCCGCCTCCTACGGCTCGGCTTCCGTCACGTCCCTTCTCTCCTCTTCCGAGGGCCCCGGTTCCCCTCCCCGAGCGGACCCCTGTTCCCCTCCCCGAGCTGGGCCTGGGCCTGAGCGTTGGCAGGGTCGGGTTGGTCCACCTCCGATGCTCGGCGGCCGAGGCCGGCGACGGCAGGGGTAAGAAGGTGTCAGCGCGACTAGCGCTGGCACAGCAGGTGATGCGCGACGCCGAGGAGCGCGCGGCCTCAGCCGGCTCTGATCCCGCCCCCAAGATCACCATGGGTAACGCACTCCAACCGCCCTAATTGCCCCCATTGGTACATAAATCCGAATTGATGGCTGCATGCTTTAGAAATAGAGTAGTAAGTAAAACTGTTCAAATCCTAGGAAACACCCTTATTAAGAATTAGAGGTTTAAATTTGTAGCTTATGACTAGAAACATAGAAGATGGGGATCACGAGGTACCGTATTTGCTAAATGCTCAGGAGGATTTCAATGCCTCTACAGTCAAGATGTTATTTAAGGGGTGAGAAATGGGCATCTGATTTGGGTCCATAAGTCCATTCTACCTAGCTGTCTGCCCCTAGGGGGTTGTCCCTCCTGATTGCTCATTCAAGTGTATGTGTATCTGCTACTCATGCATACATTTCATGCTAAGGACATCGTTCTGCTGGCATTTACGTAGCGCTCTAGAATTTGTAAGCTGGCGGTATGGTGAATGCTAGCTATGAAGTTGATTTGGTTGCTCTGTTGCCAATCTGCTTTTATTAAGCAGAAACTGGTACTGTGGAAAGCAAGTTAATTAAGCTTGAGAAGTAGCTAGGCTTGCTTGCCTTATAGCTCGAAGCAAAAAAAAGAAGTAAATATTAGGTACAGATGTGAGGTAATAGTGAACTTTTGGTTAGTAAATTACTTTATCTAACGTGTAAGTTCATGTAAGAGGTAATGGAACATCTGGCCTGATTGTTGCAAGTTGCAAGTTGCAAGTAAAATGCATATTCTTGTCACGGCTTGTTGCAGGTATTTGACTATGAACTGGAATAAGGAAAATAGTTTGAAGAATTCGCTAAACTGTGATCATATATATATAGCATACATTACAACTATTTATGTCAATTGTCAACAGTCAGTGGCGGAGCTACAACAAAAAATCAGGGCAGACCAATCTAAGCTTTCACTCATACATAGGCATTGTTTTTGCTCATCAACTAGTCTATTACTCATGCATATGTTTTGGATTGAGCGGGCCATGGCACAGTTTAGCCCTCACATAGCTCCGCCAGTGTCAACATTATTAGTTCTGCATTCTGTATCCCAGTGATATTTCTAAACATTTGATTGCTGATGACTATGTATCCAACCGTTACGTGGGTTGCCAAGCTGTTCTGAAATAACCCACTTTATGTGTGCAGATCATGTTACTGTTAGCTTTGCAAGAAGTGGGGGTGCGGGTGGTCAGAATGTTAATAAAGGTTTGCTGTCTGTACATTCTCCTTATTTATCACCGCATTGATTTTTTTGCCTAGTTTATCTGAATTGTTGTTGGTTCAGCATTGTGAAACTAATGACTGATTTTTTTGTTGTTGAACAATTCCGATTCAGCAGTAGCATGTTTTGTTTCATCACTTGTCATGTTCAAATAATTGCTGTTGGCCCATCGATGGGGTGTTTTATCTTAGGTATCACCTTGTCCTAGGATGGGGTGAGTCCATCATGTGATGGTCCGTTAAATTTACCAAATATATTCCATTTGTCAAACAAACAAGTGGGTCGCATTCAGAGCTAGGATGGTACTGTCCATTAATCGTCCAGTCCCTCAAACCAGATTCTCCATGTCTTTATATTAAGGATGTCCAGATAGTGATTACTTAAGGATGTTGATGTTACCACTTCATGCTAAAATGTGTACCACTATTTTGCAGTGAATACAAAGGTTGACATGCGGTTCAATGTTGAGAAAGCTCATTGGCTTGGAGAGAGGATCAAGGAAAGGATATTGCAAACGGTTTGAAAACCTTAATTTGCACATCTTATTTGTTTATGTTGCTCTCATGTCTGAAGACGATTCTGTATTGTGTTGTTTACCTTCAATAGATGCATCTTATTATATGTTTCTCTTGTATGCATTTTTGCATTATATTTCATATTTAGAGGGGTCGTTTACAATTTAAGTTTCTGTACGCCCAGGAAAAGAACAGGATAAATAAGGAAGGTGAACTTGTGATGTCTTCTACGAAAACTAGGACACAGAAGTAAATATCACTTAGCTATTTCTTTTTGTTGTCTTGTTTGGACAGCAATTGACATGTTTATCACCTTAGGGGCAATATTGAAGATGCTTTGCAGAAAATACAGGTACGCCTCATCCATTTCAAATCCTTGTCCAGAAGCAATTTGCTATGGTTCATGTTACTGTTGCCCTTTTTCCATATAGCGTACTCATTAAATATTTGATAACAGGCGATCATTGATGCTGCATCATATGTTCCTCCACCGCCTTCAGAAGATCAAAAGAAGAAAATTGAAAAAATGTAAGATGCTTTTCTGACCATTTGCTTCCTCCAAATTTATTTAGGTGCCAATACTCCACACAAGTAGCAACTGATGAGCTAATCATAACTGAGCTAGTTCTTTTGTTTATATAAGTGCAAGTCATTTAAGGAAAATGTAAACGGTGTCATGTAGTGTAGATATCGTTGAAACATTCTGTACATGTATACTCTAAGGGGTTGTTTGGTTCACTTGCTAATATAATTGGTTTGAAGCCACAAGTTGCCACAGCTCACTTAGGCAAGTTTGACTTTTTTTAGGCTGTTGTTTCGCTTGTTGCCACACTCAGTGGCGGAGCGTCAACCACAACAAAGACCGGGCCAGTTGCTGAACTAATGGGCCAAAGCAACGCACGGGCTACAAAACTAAGCAATAGATGACGGGCCATAGCACTAAATTGACCATATACTCTGTTGTTGCAATTTGGGAAACCCGGGCCAGGGCCCAGTTTGCTCTCCATGATGCTCCGCCCCTGGCCATACTTGTAGTTGTAGGGTGCCATGGATTCCTAGCCTCGTGTCATGTCCTACCTATTAGGGCACCTTGGAATTTTAGTGATGTGGAGAAAAGAGAGTAGAGAGAAATAGTTTGTCTCTGTAGACGGTGTGTAGGATTTTTTTAGGCAACTTACAGACAGTGATTTTGCCATTGTATGGACATTGTCTTTAATCTATACTCCCAGGTAGTTATGTCTAAAAAGTAGGCAAGTTACAGAACAAACTGCTGTATGTGTTGTCTGGAGTGGTATTAGACACCATCTATCTAAACCAATGTACATTCCATGGGCACAGTTCCTTAGCCTCGTGTCATTTCGGATCTGTGCCAAAACCGGCCACACACGCACCCACACTTGTGGTGGATGGTTTGCTCACCACAAAATCTGTGTCATATTGTTTTTCTTGTCATGTGTGGATTGAAACCAAACATGACCCTAACCTTATTCTCGTTCTCCATATTAGTTACTTGTTGCAACTATGACTTGTCACACTTTCTTAGACCCAAGGTCCATGTTTCGTGGACTCGGGCATGTTTACTTGTTTGTTTGTCCTATTATGTCAGCTATTTGGTTTGCTTCCACAACTATGGCATGTAAACCTACTTAACCTGCTTGCCAGCGGCATATTGCTTAGCCAAAATTTGCTTCTAACTTGCGGCGATAAATGGTCCACCAAAACAGGCCTGAAATATATGCCGTTTCATCTCGGAATAACACATGAGAATGTCAAATTGTCAAACTACACTCATTGACTCTGTTCATTTATGTGTCATCGTAGTGCTGCAGCCGCCGAGAGGAACAGAATGCAAAACAAGAAGGTACTCTCACAGAAGAAAGAACTGAGAAGGAACAAACCCAGCTGGGACTGATTGCAGGATAACAAAAGCGCCTTCTCTGTTACCTGCTATACTGATGTGATCAAGCCTTCTGCATGGTAACTGCTGCCGTTGTTTCCCTTGATCTCCATTTTGTGGTTTCGATGTCTAGGTATGTCAGTAACATCAATATTGCACAGATTCAGAGACACTGGTTACTGGCATCTTCTCAGCGTGTTTCTTGGACGTACCTTCAGCGGAGTCTTGTGCCAGTAGCATGGTGAAGGCATCTCGGTGAAGATAGTAGCTAGTGGTTGTTACAGCCAGTTCTTGTTTTCACAGTAAATGTAAAAAGAACAAGGGCCAAAAACTGTGATGGCATCTTGGTGGGGATAACTTCACAGCCAGTTTTTGTTTCATCCATCGGAAACCAGCGCCTGACGAGAAACATTGCTTCTGTCCCAACACGTACTGTACACATCGTTGGTCCTGAACCCTGACTGAACATATCAGATGCATCGCATGTACACTGGACTGGACGCCCATGGGACAAAATTACTGTTATGACCTTTTTGGCAAACTTAATCACGAATTGACTTTGTTTTGAAAAGAATTCTGTATCTGATATATTTTGGTCATGCCAACATCTCTGACGTTTTGGTTGCATGGGAGATGCCACAGTTCCCGGTGTTTCCTCCCCAGCCGGTCATCTGACGTGGAAGGCTGAAACGTCAAGGTCCATCGTGTATCCTTCCTGTCTCATTGACGATGGCGTTTCCATATAGAGAGAATTCCTTATTTGACACTGTCTTAAAATGTGTTTCCTTATTTAACACTGAAAAACTTTTTCTTCCTTATCTAACACCGAATCTAAATTTTGTTCCTTTTTTTTGACACTTTCATGCCTTTTGACTACTAATGGTGTTAATTAACACTTGAAAAGACGATTTTACCCCTAGTGCAATAGAATTATTCACATGACGAAAAGGCAATATCCAGGGCCCCCCTCGGCAGGTAACCAGTAGCAGCCACCAGGTAGCATCGTAGACTACGCTGTATTATTTTCCTTCCTCTTTCTAATCGTGAGAGTTAGCTCGGCGTGCAAGTTCATTGGGCCTAGCCTAAGTAGTAATAGCACATGCTGCCGTGAGTCGTATTTCGCAACAGTAAAAACTGGAGAGTTAGAGCATCGTACCCTAGCAGGCGCGGCCTTTTCACGTCCAGATCGTGACACATACACCGGGGAAGTTTGTCCAGATCGAGTCCAGGGGACGCAACTATGCGCCGGAGCCGGCGGCGCACCAGCGCTGTGCGTCGCCCGCGACTCCGCACGCGCGAACACGAGGCTGCGGCTGCGGCCGCCTTCGTGGCGCTGGGCGCCGCTGTGGGCAAGATGCGCTGTAGCACGTCAACGTACACCCGAGTGTGAGTGTGTGCATGCATGCATACGTTTTGTACGTCTTCGTTTCTTGGCTGGGTTCTTTCAAGAGTGTGTGTGCATGCATGCGTAATGCGTTGTGTACGTGCGTGTTGTTCGTGTATGTTTGTACTAGCGTGCGTAGTGCGTTGCTAGCGATGATGTGTACCCGTGCGTGCACTATGTGTATTTATATTTACTAGCAAAAAGGCCCGTGCGTTGCAACGGGAGAAAAATACCACACGCTCTTAATTTACAAAAAATGATCTATAATATGAGAATTTGTAGATACGTCTCAAACAAAGATAGTCTTAGCCTACAAAAGAGTAGTTCAAGATTCCACTGGTATTCCATTTTAACACGGCTTGCATGCAGATTTAATCCGTACAAAGAAACGGGCAAGTGATCATGCATTTATTCATGTTATGTGTGGAATGGGGTGTTGTTACGGGTCGGTAAAGGAAAACGACAAAAACAGACGATGACACATTAGCACACTACAGAGACATGTGTGCATCAAGGGCGGTTTTCATTTTAAGCATCACCAACTTATCAACTTATGGTAACTCACCGAACCCACATGTATTCGTCCTTATCCGTTGGCCGGACCAAACCCTAGCTACTTCACTCCACTCCCATTCGCCACCCTACCTCACCTCCGGCGATTTCCGGCCTTCTCCGGCATGAAGGGCTGCGGATCCGACTCCGACCAGTCCGGATCCATCGACTGGGGGGTTGTCCCCTGCGAAGTGGAGGAGGCAATGGCGGTTCCCATTGCACTTCGTCACTCCCGCGAGGACAGCGCCCGGCCGACTGCAGGACCTGTCCACTGCGATTCCATAGCATCCGCTCAACGGGCGCTCGGTTCCTCTGGGGCGGGATCATCGAGGTCCCGACGGGCGGATCCATCGACCGTATCGGCGGACTTCGAGTCCCACCGGGAACGGGCTGCCCGCCGTGGGAAGGAGAGGATAAGGGTCGCTGAGTCCTTTCTCGCGAAGGAAATGGCGGAGGCGGATGCGGTTAATGCAGCAGAGCGGGCGGCCGCAGAGGAGGAAGCCATCCGCACCCGCATTTTGAAGAAACGGCAGTGGCGCGCCCTCGCCCGCGAGTAGAATCGGGCGGTCCGGGAAATGGCTGACTGCCAACGAAGGAGGTGAGCGACGACGCGGACAGCTCCGGTGATGAGCAGATTCGGCTCGATCCGTACTGCGTCTTCGACCGATACTTCGGCGGGAAGGACGGCAAGGACTCCGAGAAAGGCAAGGACAGTCGGGGCTGATGTCCACCATAGCCAAACATGTCAAGTTTTGGTAGTCCGATGTCATGTTAGTAGTGATGGAGTAGTCGGACGATGTGTAATACATCGACCTAGTAGTTGCATGGTTTGTATGGATTTAAGATATGAAATTTGAGGTGTCCGTTTGTAAAATGCATTATTTAAGACGTGATCGGTCAGTGTCCGCAAACGCGTCCGACGCATCCGCGGGCGTTTGAAGGTCCGAATTTGCAAGTCGGGCTATAGATGCTCTAACTTTGTTGATATGAGACGTGGTTCACCTGTAAAGGAAATCTCGTTTAATTTGAGACAAACAGCATAGCCGTGCAAGCCCTTCTTTTCTGATAGGAAAAAGATTAAAAAAATCTACCGCCCGATTAACAGACAACATACGCATCGGACGTGTCTAAGCGGCAAGTAACACCCACGGCTTGCAAGCTTATCCACAATGTTTTCCCTCCGGCGACTATGGTCGGCTGCTGTTGTTGCTGCGACTCGATGCACCTGCTTCCTATCTTCTTCCTTCATTTCATCCCGGCGACTGCTGTGACAGTTTTCCCTCCGGCGACTATGGTCGACTGCTGCTGTTGCTGCGACTCGATGCACCTGCTTCCTATCTTCTTCCTTCATTTCATCCGATGGAGCCGAGCGGCCGTGCCGGCGACTGCTGCGACCCCGACTCTCGGAGTCGGCTGTTCCTTCGTTACCTTCCCTCCATGGAGCTCTGTACTGTTTCTTTGTTTTCTTTCTTTGGGCCTCTGTACGCAGCTGTCCTGATCCCGAGCTCATGTGAGCTCGGGTGAACAGTAAAATCGAAAAAAATAGTAAAACAATTTAAAAAAATCTGAATTTTTTTTGTGAGAAACATTGATGTTTTTTCCACATGGTTGCAAAATTTCATTACTAGATGACATTCGTGGAAAATGTGGCAAAAAAAAACAAAACCGATGTTCCAAAAAGTCTGTTTTTTTAGCATTTTGGAGCATCGATTTTGTTTTTTTTGCTGCATTTTCCACGAAAGACATATGGTGATGAAAATTTGCACGCATGTGGGAAAAACATCAATGTTTCTCAAAAAAAAAATCAGAGTTTTTTGAAATGTTTTACTATTTTTTTCGATTTTACTGTTCACCCGAGCTCACATGAGCTCGTGATCAGAAGAGCACTTTCGGATTAGTTGCTCCTTTGTGTTTCCTTTCCTTAGGATCCCTCTTCTTGTTGATTTTGAGGCGGCTTGTTTTCAGGCAACTCGCGTACGTATATGAATTGGTGTGATTAGGTACAGAGAAGCAAGGTGGGACTATTTATTTATTTGAAGATTGAACTTTCCTTCAGCGCCAGCGAACATGACCGAAGGTTGTGATTTCTATTTTTTCCCGTTCGAGTCTAGGTCTTACATGGCTCGTGGCCCAGGCCCGGAAAAGAAAAACGTGGACAGGGGATCAGGCAACGTACTAAAAACCATGGTTTGGGAGGCGACGTACGAAAACTTTGAAAAGCGGTGGATAGTACCACCTCGTGTATGGGAAACCGGGGTGCGTGCGACAAAAAATTCTCCAAGTGGGCCACATAGGACAAACAAAAAAATTAAATAAGTGGGATGAAACCAAGAATATCACCTTGCTTTATTAGTAAAAAATAAAAATATATATATATATATATATATATATATATATATATATATATATATATATATATATATATAAGGTATATATAGAGGTATAGATATAGATATATATATATAGATATAAAAATAAATAAAAAAGCCTATAAGATAGCATCTAACGTTGTTGTCTCAATTGGAAAAAAATATATTCCCTTTTTTCGTCATGTGAATAATTCTAGTCACATACTGTACTAGGGGTAAGATCGTCTTTTTAAGCGTTAATTAACACTATTAGTAGTCAAAAGGCACGAAAGTGTCAAAAAGGGAACGAAATTTAGATTCGGTGTTAAATAAGGAAGAATTTTTTTCAGTGTCAAATAAGGAAACACATTTTAAGACAGTGTCAAATAAGGAATTCTCTCTTCCATCTACGCCCTGAGACCCCATGAAGCTTGGCGTTTGCCCATTGAAATTGGTTGCACGGGAAATTCAAACAAAAATCTGGTACATAGGCACGCCCGATCACATCAGCATCAAGTTACATGTCCGATCACAACAGAAAAGAAGAAGTATGATTAAATTTTTACATGTACGATCATAGAAAAATATTGGTCCGGCAGTCCATGCAAAAAAATGAGATTTTTTGGACGGTGAGTGTCAGCATCGGGGCTCCACGACCTCCACCACGTTCGTGACTAGCACGCCCGCCACCACGCCTTTCGCTCCTTTGCTGCCTTCGCTTTGACGCAGCAATTTTGTCGCGTCGCTGAGTTGATCTTCCGGGCGAGGGTGATGATGGGATTCTCCTGCACCTTCAACACCACCTCTGTCTCCTAGAGGTCCTCGTCCGGTTCCATGCGTCGGCGGCGGGAGCGAAGAAGAAAGTGTGTGTGGGGGGGGGGGGAGGGAGGCAGAAATTGCTTGGAGAGCGGCGGGGTAGACGAAGAGAGTGAAGGATTTTGACGCGGAAACAATGTTGGTGCTACGAAAGCGCGGGCTCCGCCTTCCTTTCGCGTGTAAGAGACCGACATGGCTTGTGTTCGGACTCCCGCAACCCCCCCCCCTGCGTTCTGGTTTGCGAGAAAAATGTGGTCCGGACCGTTCGGCGGACTGATGCAGGTCCGCGTTGGATTGCTTCAGGGGTCCGGACCGCGCGGTCCAAATGTGTGCGGGCGGTTTGAGGGTCGGTGTTAGAGATGCCCTTACATGTGCTTTATTATAAGACTACTCATAGTGAGGAGTAACTTAGATTAGTAACATGCACATGTTACCAGTATATGTGACTACCTCTATAATGGAGGAGTAACATATGTGTCATACAACACTTCATTTATTATGTTGTAGACTCATCTTGCCTTGCTATATGTGATGTTAACATATTATGTTACCACATGGCTCTCTTTGCTCAATAATTACTTGCCACATCATCTATGTTGCTTGGATATGTGTGATGTTACCAACTATGTTAGGCAAGTCAAAGTGGGGAGTAACTTATACTACTAGCACACATATGACACTAGTCTATGTTACTACCTTCATAGCGGGGAGTAATATAGAGGTAGTGTCACGGGTGGTTGTATTTATTAGCTTGTAGACTCAGCTTGCCTTGGAAAGTGTTATGTGATGGTAACATATTACTCCCTCCATTTCTTTTTAGTCTGCATATAAGATTTGATCAAAGTCAAGCGATGCAAAGTTTGACCAAATGTATATCAAAAGATATCAACATCTACAATACTAAATCCATATGCTATGAAAATTAATATCATGATGCATCTAGTAATATTGATTTCATATTATGAATGTTGATATTTTGTTTTACAAAGTTAGTCAAAGTTTACGAAGTATGACTTTAACCAAATCTTATATGCGGACTAAAAAGAAACGGAGGGAGTATGTTACTCCCAATACATCTCTCCTCACATAGACAAACTTATCTTGGGGTTGCGCTATATTACTAACCGAGTTACTCCAACTATGACCAGCCTTACTGATACGGGGCCAAGCCCTCGGTGACGAACTTTTTACACTTGGAGGGGAAAAGGGAGGAATCAAGAAAAACGCTCAAGACAACTCCGATCACACATCCACTAAATCCACAAGAACATAAGAAGATACCATGATCCAAATTCAACACGGGATACAAAATAACGAAGTAGTCTTCCCACTCCGGAGAGGGGCCTTGCTATCCCGGAGGATCTTTCCTACACGAGGGGCCTTGACATCCACATGGATCTTCTCACATAGAGTTCATCTCCGTGGGAGGAGGTAAGTGGAAGGAGCTATGCTCAACAATGTCTAATGCTAAACATAAGCTAACCCTAATTCGTCCAAGGGGTACGGTATATATAGTCTTCGGGCGAGATGTGAGGGGGAGAGGTGTACATGGGCCTCGGGCCCGAAGAGTTGCACGCAGGCAGGCCGGAAGTTCGGATCCAGGCCGGAAGTTCCGGGGGCCGGAGTTTCGGGTGGGGTCTGGGCTATCCTGAGAGTGGGCATGCCCGGGGACGCCGAAGGTGCAGAGGACAGAAGTTTCGGGCAGGCCGGACGTTCAGGGCTCCGGAGGTTCCGGACCAGCTTCCGGGCAAGGTCCGGACTACACAGAGAGTTCGCACGCCCAGGGTCTGGTCTTGGACGCGTGGAGGCCGGAGGTTCCGGGCAGGCTGGAAGTTCCGAGCTGGCCTGGGAGCTTCCCTTGATGCTCGTCTTCCCTTCTTCGTCCGGTCCTTCTCCTTGCGCTCCCAAGCTCCGGTGGTGGCCAACGTACGTGATCATGCACAATATCTCTGCTTGAGGTAGCGGCCGTGTCTCGTGCCAAGATATGGGTATTTCGAGAAGGAGGGATGTCACCTCGGATTCGATGGTGCATGCGCGAGCTCTTGTCATAGGTCCACTTGGAGCTTGATGGGTTGGTGTAGTATCCATGGGAATGACCATGGGATGCTCCGCATCATCTCCCCACCCCCCTTGGGAAAGATCCATCCTCGGATCGAGTTCTTCATCACCATGGAAGAGAGATAGGTCCTTGACGTTGAAGATGTCGCTCATATTGTACTTGTCGCGTGGAATGTCGATCTTGTAGTCATTGTCGTTGTAGCGGGCCAACACCTTGAATGGTCCGTCGGCTCGAGGAAGTAACTTAGACTTGCGCTGGTTGGGGAATCGATCCTAGCGAAGGTGTAGCCACACAAGATCACCGGTGTTGAACACCATAGGGTGCTTGTTGATGGTGTGCTTGTTGGTGACTTGTTCCAACATTCGATCATGCGCCTTGTGTCTTCATGCATCTTCTTAATGTAGATTTCCCTTGCGCTTGCATCCATGTTCACTCGTTCTTGAAGTGGCAGCGAAAGAATGTCCAATGGGGACAAGGGTTGAAGCCGTACACCACTTCGAAGGGAGACTTGCCGGTGGTGGAGTGGCGCGCGCGGTTGTAGGCGTACTCGGCTATGGGTAGGCATTCTTCCCATTCCTTGGTGTTCTTCTTGATCAAGACACGAAGTAGTGTAGACAACATTCGATTGGTGACCTCCGTTTGGCCGTCGGTTTGTGGATGATAGGCCGAAGAGAAGAGTAGCTTGATTCCGAGCTTGGCGCATAGCGTCTTCCAAAAGTAGCTTAGGAACTTGACGTCGCGGTCCGACACAATGGTCTTCGGGACTCCATGTAGTCTCAAGATTTCCTTACAAAAGAGATTTACAACTTGTGAAGCATCGTCTATCTTGTGACATGGAAGAAAATGTGCCATCTTGGAAAAACGATCAACAACAACAAATACAGAATCATGGCCATTCTTAGTTCTTAGCAAACCAAGCACAAAGTCCATGCTTATATCTTCCCAAGGTGCAAAAGGCATTTGAAGTGGCATGTATAGACCATGGGATTGAGATTTTGACTTAGCTTTGCGACATGTAGAGCAACGGTTGGTGAAGCATGCCACATCACGGGACATATTTGGCCAAAAGTACTTGTGGCAGAGCATAGCAAATGACTTGTCGCGTCCAAAGTGACCCATGAGTCCTCCACCGTGAGCCTCTTGCAAAGGCAACCAACGAAGAGAAGACTCGGGTATGCAAAAGCAACCATCTTTCATGTAATACTTCTCCCGACAATTGTTGGCTTGACATTTGGAATATGGAGTAGCAAACAAAACATCATGCGCATACAAGTCTTTGATGTGCTCAAAACCAATGACATTCAATTCAAGTTGAGTAAATAGCATGCATTTTTGGGAAAGAGCATCCACGATGACATTTTCTTTACCCTTGATGTACTTGATGACATAAGTAAAAGACTCAATGAATTCACTCCATTTAGCATGCTGTTTGTTCAACTTTGTTGGACCTTTAAGGTACTTAAGCGTTTCATGATCGGTATGAATGACAAATTCGCGTTGTCGAAGATAGTGCTCCAAACATGCAAAACTCTCACCAAAGCATATAATTCCTTATCATATATGGGGTAGTTAAGTTGTGCACCAGAATGTTCTTCACTAAAGTACGCAATTGGGCATTTCTCTTGCATTAACACACCGCCTATGCCATTACCACTAGCGTCGCAATGCACTTCAAAAGTTTTGTCAAAGTTGGGTAATGCGAGCAAAGGCGCATGTGTAAGAAATTTTTTAAGCTCATGAAAAGTGTTGTCTTGGGATGGTCCCCAAACAAATGAAGCATTCTTCTTGCTCAAAGCATGTAAAGGCGATGCAATTGTGCTAAAGTCCTTAACAAAGTGACGGTAGAAACTGGCTAGTTCAAGGAAACTACGCGCTTGTTGCAAGTTCGTGGGAGTTGGCCAAGTTTTAATAGCATCAATTTTAGATTCATCTACTTGGACGCCCTTAGAAGATACCATAAATCCTAGGAAAACAAGCTTGTCTATACCAAAAGTAAATGTCTCCATGTTGGCATAAAGTTGCTCTTTTCTAAGAACTTGCAATACTTCCCAAACATGTGCAACATGCTCCTCTAGAGATTTGCTAAACACAAGAATATCATCAAAGTATACGACAACACAATAACCAATGATAAGCCGAGGACATAATGCATCACACGCATGAATGTACTAGGTGCTTGAGATAAGCCCATAGGAATAACCAACAATTCATAAAGACCAAAATTTGATTTTGAAAGCCGTTTTCCATTCACCACCTTCTTGCACGCGTATTTGATAGTAACCACTTTTAAGATCAATTTTAGTGAAAATTGTGGCACCGCATAGTTCATATAGCATGTCATCAAGGTGAGGAATTCGATGGCGATACCGAACGGTGATAGCATTAATGGGACGGCAATCGGAACACATACGCATACTACCATCTTTCTTAGGCACAAGAATAACAGGAACCGCACATGAGCTTAAGCTCTCGCGCACATACCCATTTTTGAGGAGTTTGTGCACTTGCCTTTGTATTTCCTTTGTTTCCTCAGGGTTGACGCGATAAGGTGCTTTGTTCGGTAGAGGTGCGCTGAGGATGAGGTAGATGTGGTGCTTGATTCCGCGAAGTGCAGGAAGTTCCGGAGGTAGCTCATCGGGGAAAACATCCTCAAATTCCTACATTAGACGAGACAAAACCAAAGGAAGATGTTGTGAAGTATTAGTCCGTACAACCTCATCTTTGCACACAAGTACAAAGTGAAGCACACTTGATGGGCTCTCACTCACATCCCTGAAGTCTCTTTTGGTGGCTAGCAATACTAGGTTTTTCTTGTCCCTCGTCGTAGAGTCACTCAAGTTTGGCTTGTGGCGCTCACTATCTTTTAGTTGGGTTGCTCTCTCACTTTTATCTCCACGATGGATTGAATCTTGCTTGTCGGCGGTGACTTGACTTGGAGACATTGGTCGAAGCACGCATTCCTTGCCCTTCATTTTGAAACTATATTGATTGGTCCGACCATTGTGGATGACGCCGTGGTCAAATTGCCAAGGTCAACCAAGAAGTAAGTGGCACACGGACATGGGAACCACATCACACTCCAAAGTGTCTTCATATGCACCAATCTTGAAGGAGACTTGAATGGTGTGGTCGAGTTGGAGGGTGTCATAGTCACTTAGCCATTGAACATTGTAGGGTCTAGGATGCTTCTTCTTGACCAATTGTAGCTTGGAACAAAGGTCTCCAGTTGCCAAATTGTGGCAACTTCCACCGTCAATGATGACCTTGATGGATTTTCCTTGGTTGCCTGCCCTTGTGTGGAAGATGTGGCAACGTTGGTCTTCGTCTTGTGTTTGTTGAAGTGTCAAAACCTTGGAAACAACGAGAGCGGGGATCAGATCATTATCGCAAAGCGCATCTTCCTCTTCATTCACTTGGCGGTGGATGGCCACGTGCTCTAGCACTTCCATCTGGTCGTCGTTCATGGAACCATAAGTGCCGTCATCATGAAGGATCATATTGCGTCTTGTTGGGCACTCGAAAGTCTTGTGGCTGTGGCCCTTGCAAGTGAAGTATTGAATCCGACTTGACTTGGCGGGTGCATCCATTGGAGTTATAGAAGATGAAGCTCTTGGATTATAGTTGCTTGTAGGAGGGCGGCTAGACGAAGTCGTCTTATCCTTGTAACTTGACTTGTCGCTGGTAGTTGTTGGAGTTTTTGCAGTCGAAAGTGTCGAAGTTGGAGAAGCTTGAGTACTTGAGCCGTAGGTCTTGGAAGAAAACTTAGGATACTTGTAGTCATCTTGCACTTGGCGCTCCGCCTTGGATGCTTGATGTACTAGCTCGATAAGGTTGGAGTAGGGTTGGAAGTCGGCGATCTTCTTGATTTGGTAGTTGAGCCCATTCAAGAAACGCGCCATTGTTTGCTCATCATTTTCCTTGACATTGGCTCGGATCATGGCCATTTCCATTTCTTGATAGTATTCTTCAACGGTCTTCGTGCCTTGCTTGAGGAGTTGAAGTTTCTTGAAAAGGTCACGATTGTAGTGAGTAGGCACAAAACGAGCTCTCATGAGATCTTTCATTTGATTCCAAGTAGTGATAGGAGGTTTGCCTTTCTCTCTTCTCCGCTCAATCACTTGCTCCCACCAAATGAGAACATAATCTTGGAACTCAAGTGAAGCCATGGCAATCTTCTTTTCTTCATCATGGTTCTTATGGAGATGAAACCCAAAAGATTCATCCGTAAAGAGAGACCTGAAGGATTGGAGCATCACCAAAGAACTAGCCATGGACAGGGGTGCGTGGAAGCTTGCTATCCATGTGCCAGAACCATGAGTTGGTCGCGAGATCTTATGGGTTTCACCTCTAGCCTACCCCAACTTGTTTGGGACTAAAGGCTTTGTTGTTGTCGTTGTTGTAGTTGTGGAGACGAAAGATCTTGTCAACCATAAGTGCCCACGATGGATAATCTTCGGGATCATTGCTTCCGGAGAACTTAGGCATGGTGAACTTGAGCTTGCCGAAGCATTGTTCATCGTTTTGTTGGTGATGACAAAGCCCTTGTCTTGGAGGTGGCGCATCATTATCATTGTTGAGTGGATGATGCTCTTTCCTTGGTGCTTCTTCTTCGTCGGGCTCGTCATGATAAACTTGAGGACGTTGACGAGGCACACGCACTCGGTTTCTCCGTTCTTGATGCTCTTCTTGGTGATTAGCTTCTTCTTGGCGTTCACGTCGAAGTGCTTCTTGTTCTTTGGGCGCTTGGTGGTTGCGATCTTCCAAGGCACGATTTGCACCACAGAGGACACGTTGTGCTTGAAGCGCTTGTTCTTGATGGTGATGTTCATCTTCTTCGCGGTGTTGTTGTTCTTGTTCGTGGTCTTGTTGAGGATGTCGTTCATACTCCCGTAGGCGATCTTGTAACCCATTTCCATGGAAAGGATTGTTCAAAGCTTGACGTTGGCGATCGTGGGGTGAGCTTGGACCGGAGCGATCGTCTCGAAGATGAGAACATGCTCGAGGTGGACTTGCGCCGGAAGAGTACTCCGATGAGTGGCGACTTGAGTGGCGCCACCTTGACGATGTGGATGTAGAGGGAGCGCGGTTGACCATCAAGGTATGGATTTCGTCCATGCGACTTGATAGCTTGGTGTCGAGGTAGTCCCGCGTACGCTCCTCTGATTGTCGCAAGTCGGTGGCGAGTTGCTCGATGGGGTCATTCAAGACATCTTGCGATTGGCGCATGGCTTTTTTTGCGTTGAAGAAGTGCATCTTTGTGACATAGTCGTTCGCGTCGTCGTCGTTCTCCTCAAATGTCAGGTTTGGAATGCTTGAACTATCCATGGTACTCAAGAAAAATGTGAGTGGAAGAGTGAGAAGAACAATACCAAATTACCATTCCGTATGTTGAAAATGGATCAAAGATCACTCAATGTGCATTATGGAAGTATTAGAATTGGTACCAGAGTTCGTCACTCTCATGCCTACACAAATAAGGCTTATGGAGTAGCTTGGTTAGGATAGTGGCACAAAATTCAAGCAATCCGTAAGTCAAGATTCAATAATGTTGAAAAAGATTCACAAATTCGCAAGTGAGACAAATAGATCAATAGCAATGAATGTACACGGAAACACACAGACACACACACACACACACACACGGATAGATAATTGGGGTTGTGCAACCAAGGAATGAGCACAAAATGTGGAATCCACGGAAAAAGCTCGTGTTGCACAACACTAGAGAGATGCTGGCACGATTGCTCAAATGGGCGCGATACGAACTTGTGCACAACCTATAAGAAACAAAACGTGTCGTCTTTCTATCCCGACTATGCTATGTATGTATGACGCACGATGACATTTGCTCAAGTGATCCTAGATGATCAAGTATGATATGCAATTGGCGATGCTATTGCTTTTGCTCTTTGCTTAAAAGCTTGGCTTTTCTTTTTTCTTTTGCAATGATATTTAGTATGGTCACTATGCAGAATGTGCACACCAAGATAGCATTTTTTGTATATGCGGGGACAATTTGTAACACAAGAGATGATACAATGATATATGCACGCAATTGAAGCTATGCGGAGTATGTATCACTAAAGTGCACAAGTAGCATATCCCTGCAATACTCAATGGCTAGTCTCGATAGACAAGTAACACAGATAGGCTCAGGGGTAACAATGCAATGGCCAAGGTGTAAACAAAAGTGTCGTCACGGTTACCGTCCTTGCTTACGGTTGTGGTGTCAACGATGAGTTGGTCGGCGGCGATTGCGGCGATGATGAGTGCCGGTGAGGATGATGATCCACTCCTAAGTAGCCGAAACACCTTAGGAAGCGGGAAAGACACTGCTCAAAATCTCAAACGGCGAAAAGAATGCGAGAATGCGTAAGCCAACGTTTGTGTTGCAGCCGGATGTTCTAGGGAGGCCGGAAGGTCCGGGATGGCTGAAAGGTCTGGTGGCCAGAAGTTCCAAGTGGAGCCAGAAGTTTCGGGGGTCGGGAAACTAGGATGAACCCTAATTTCCACATCTGGGACTTGGGCGAAAAAACAGAGAGAGAAAAACAAATCTGACGGTGAAAAAGAAAAATTGGTGGAAATTGGATGGAGGGAAAGCTAGATCCACTTGCCAAACACGAAATCCACGGATCAAATCAACAAAATCTCATCAAAACCAACAAATCCAAGAAATTTTGGTACGACTATTTTTGTGGGGATTTTCGAAATTAGGTCAAATAAAACAAAAATTGGCTAGCAAATGGGGGAATGAGACTCCAAGATGTGAATCAACGTGCCTCTTGGTACCAAGATGATACGGGGCCAAGCCCTTGGTGACGATCTTTTCACACTTTTAGGGAAAAAAAGGGAGGAATCAAGAAATGGCTCAAGACAACTCCAATCACACATCCACTAAATCCACAAGAACATAAGAAGATACGGTGATCCAAATTCAACACGGGATACAAAGGAACGAGGTAGTATTCCCACACCGGAGAGGAGCCTTGATATCCCGGAGGATCTTCCCTACACGAGGGGCCTGACATCCACTTGGATCTTCTCACACAGAGGTCATCTCCATGGGACGAGGTAAGTGGAAGGAGTTATGCTCAACAATCTCTAATGCTAAACATAAGCTAACCCTAATTCATCCAAGGGGTACGGTATATATAGTCTTAGGGCGAGATGTGAGGGGGAGAGGGTTACATGGACCTCGGGCCCGAAGGGCTACACGCAGGTAGGTCGGAAGGTCCGGCGGGAGGAAGTTCCGGGGAGGTTCCGGGCGGGGTTCGGGCTATCCCGAGAGTTGGCACGCCCGGGGATGCCGAAGGTGTGCATCGGCAGGAAGTTCTGGCCAGGCCGGATGTTCAGGGCTCAGGAGGTTCCGGACCAGCTTCCGGGCAAGGTCCGGGCTACACAAAGAGTTCGCACGCTTGAGATTAAGTCTTGGACGCGTGGAGGCCGGAGGTTCCGGGCTGGCCTCGGAGCTTCCCTTGATGATGGTCTTCCCTTCTTCGTCCGGTCCTTCTCCTTGCACTCCCGAGCTGCGGTGGTGGTCGACGTTCCTGATCAAGCATAGTATCTCTGCTTGAGGTAGCGGCCGTGTCTCATGCCAAGATATGGGTATTTCGAGAAGAAGGGATGCCACCTCAGATTCGATCGCTCGTGCGCGAGCTCTTGTCATAGGTCCACTTCGATATTGATGGGTTGGTGTAGTATCCATGAGGATGACCATGGGATGCTCCGCATCACATACTCCCACTATGAATAGTCTAATATGCACACACGTAATCACCCAATGGATATAAGTCAAACTGCGCATAGCGGGAGTAATTTCAGTAGTAACATAGGGTTCAATTCAGTAAATTTGCTTATGTGACAATGATTTAATGAGGAGAGAGATGCTCTGAGTAACATAGTTAGTTACTCATACTATGAGTAACAACATGATACTTATGATCTGCGTTGGGTTTTCCGTAAAGAGAACGGGTAATTGCAGCGCAATACAGGTAAGTATTTCCCTCAGTCAAGAAACCAAGGTTTATCGAACCAATAGGAATATCAATCCACAACCATCTTCAGCGGCTGCACACAAAAGAGAAAACACTTGCACCCAACGCGGCAAGAGGGTTGTCAATCCCCTTGATCTCGTTATTTGCAAGCAAGTGAAGTGTGTAGATAATAGTAGATAATTGTAAATTGCAAAATAAAATAAAAGGTAAATAATGGCAACAAGGTATTGATAACTTTTGTAAATATATAAGTGAATAGACCCGGGGGCCATAGTTTTTCCTAGAGGTATCTCTCATGTAGGCAACATATGGTAGGTAAACAAATTACTGTTGGACAATTGATAGAAAAGCGCATAGTTATGTGATATTCATGACAATGATCATGTATATATAGGCATCACGTCCATAAGCAAATAGGCCGACTCCTGCCTGCACCTATTACTATTACTCCCTTTCTATCACTGGGATATAGAGCACCGCCAGATTGAACCCACTACAACGCACCCCTCTCTTGAAGAAATATCAATCTAGTTGGCCAAACTATTTCAATAGATCGGAGAGATTTACGAAGCTATAATGATCATGTAAATAAGAATCATAATATTCAGAGGTGACTCAAATAATTTTCATGAATAATCTGAAACATAAACCCACAATTCATCGGATCCCAACAAACACACCGTACAAAAGAATTACATCGGATAGATCAAAGCGAAGATGCGATGATCATTGTATTGAAGATCAAAAGAGAGAGAGATAGCCATCTAGGTACTAACTACGGACCCGTAGGTCTGTGGTGAACTACTCACACATAATCACGAGGGCAACAAGGTTGATGAAGAGGCCCTCTGTGATCGATCCCCCCTCTGGCAGGGTGCCAAAACGGAGCTCCAGATGCGATCGTGGTAGAACAGAGACTTGCGGCGGCAGAAAAAGCACTTCTGGATGCCTTCCAGGGTTTTTAGAATATATGTGAATTTATAGGCTAGAGAACGGGGTAGGAGGTCCACCAGGGAGGGACAAGCCATCAGGGCGCGCCGACCCCCCTAGGCGCGCCCTGTTGGCTTGTGTCTCCCTCGTGCGGCCTCCGGTCTTCTCCCGAAGCTTCCAGGTCTTCTTTTGGTCCAGAAAAAATCATAAAAAGGTTTCGGGGCAATTAGACTTCGTTTGGTACTGTAAACCTGAAAAGTAAAAAACACACAGAAAACAACAACTGGCACTGGGCACTGGGTCAATAGGTTAGTGCTCAAAAATAATATAAATTGGTAAATTATTACTCAAAAAGTATCCTAGAATGATAATATAATAGCATGGAACAATAAAAAATTATAGATACATTGGAGACGTATCAACATCCCCAAGCTTAATTCCTGCTCGTCCTCGAGTAGGTAAATGAAAGAAAACAGAATTTTTGATGTGACATGCTACCCAATATGTAATCTTTTGCATGTATGTTCATTGAGAAACGATGAATTAACAAACATAAACATAGTAGTATTTATAAGCACAAGCAACAAAATCATCAATCTTTCAAAGTATACGATCCTAAAAGAATGTTTACCCCCATTAATTTTATCATATTAGCAAGGCATGGCTCCGTGTTCACCACATTAATACAAATGTCAAGCACACGGTGTCCAAGTCAGGCAATTGGATTGTACTTTTTCAATGTGCATCAACTTTTTATTCTTCACGCAATACATGAGCGTGAACCATGGACATAACATAAAGGTGGAATAGAATATGGTGGTAGATATCAAAGGGGTAAAAAGTGGAGAAGAAAGTCTCACATCAACTAGGCGTATCAACGAGCTATGGAGATGCCCATCGATAGATGTCAATGCAAGGAGTAGGGATTGCCATGCGAATGATGCACAAGAGCTATAAGTGTATGAAAGCTCAACTGAAGCTAAGTGGGGTGTGCATCCAACTTGCTTGCTCATGAAGACCTCGGGCATTTGAGTAAGCCCGTCCTCGGAATATACAAGCCGAGTTTATAATGATGAAAAGGTAATTCCCACTAGCATATGAAAATGACATAACATGAGACTCTCTATATGAAGAACAAGGTGCCACTTTGAGGCACAAGTGTGGTAAAGGATAGTAGCAAAGTCCCTTCTCTCTTTTTCTCTCATGTTCATTCTTTTTATTATGGTGGGCTCATTTGGCCTCCCCCATTTTGTTTCCTCACTGGGACAATGCTCTAGTAATGATGATCATCACACTTTTATTTACTTACAACTCAATATGAAAACTCGATATGAAGAACTATGAAAAAAATATGACTCAATATGAATTCATCTGGCAGTGTACCAGGATGTGCAATGATCTAGCGTGACATGTATCAAAAATATGATGAACGGTGGCTTTGCCACAAATACTATGCCAGCTCTATATGATCATGCAAAGCAATATGATGCTGAATGAACTATTCCTATGATGTAATGGTGGAATTTGCATGGCAATATATCTCGGAATGGATATGGAAATGACATAATAGGTACGTATGGTGGCTGTTTTGAGGAATATATAAGGAGCCTTATGTGTGACAGAGCGTATCATGTCACGGGGTTTGGATGCATCGGCGATGTTCGCACCGATCCTCGAGGTGAGAATGGGCAATGCACGGTACCGAAGAGGCTAGCAAAATATGAGGTGGTGAGATTGTGTATGTCCACGGATTCACATTAGTCATGAAGAACTCATATACTTATTGCAAAGTTTTATTAGTTTTATCACAAATCAAAGTACTACTCGCATGCCCCGAGGGAGGAGGTTGGGAGGAGTTAACCATCGCGCGCCTCCGACTCGAAACAACACTAGGATTTTAACGAGGAATAGAAATGCTCACACATCCTCACCATGCCTTTCTAATATTTAGACAAACGGGAAATTAACACCTCTTAATACCGATACTTCTACGGATCAACAATGATGCACTCACACCTTTTTCATATTACCACATCAATATCATTAACCCACAATTTCTCTTTTATGTGCTACATGATGGTTTTGATTATCACTCATTGAATACCTATTATTTTTGACCTAGTCTTATGACCCATGCAAATTTCCGTCACTATTTATTAACTCTCAAACAAATATAAGTGAAGAATGAGAGTGCAATTATTTCTATAAAATATATACGCGACCATGCTCAAAAAGATATGTGAAGTACTAGAGCAACTGCTAAGCTAAAAAGATATAAGTGAAGCACATAGAGTATTCTAACAAATTATGATAAAGGTGTGTCTCTCTCAAATAGGTGTGTCCATAAAATGATGATTGTGGCAAACAAAAAATAAAATCAAACAAAAGCAAACGACGGTCCAAGCAAAACTCATATCATGTGACGAATAAAAATATTGCTCCAACTGACATACCGATTGCTTGAGACGAAAGAGGGGATGCCTTCCGGGGCATCCCCAAGCTTAGATGCTTCATTCTTCCTAGAATATTACCTTAAGGTGCCTTGGGCATCCCCAATCTTAGGCTCTTTCCACTCCTTATTCCTTCATCCATCGTGATAACACCCAAAACTTGAAAACTTCAATCACACAAAACTCAACAAAACTTCATGAGATCCGTTAGTATAAGCAACATATCAAATACTTTAGGTACTGTTATAAATTGATACATATTTCATTATTTCATAATCTATACTGTATTCTAACTTCTCCATGGCTTATACCCCCTGATACAATACATAGCATCATCAAAACAAGCAAACTATGAAAGCAAAAACAGAATCTGTCTAAAACAGAACAGTCTATAAAGATCTGTAGAGAACCTATACTTCTGTAACTCTAAAAAATCTGAACAATTAAGAAAACCTGAAAAATTTGTATAGAGATACTGTGTAAAAAAATTAGATCAAAAAGACGTACCACTAAAATCAGAGATATTCTTCACTGGACGCTAAAGTTTCTGTTTTTGCACCGTATCAATTCTACTCATCTCCTGAGTCATCCCAAAGGTTTTACTTGGCACAAACACTAATTAAAACATAAAAACACAATCATTACAGAGGCAATAATCATGTTATCACACACAAACATAAAGTAAAAAGTAAAAATAAAGATAACTATTGGGTTGCCTCCCAACAAGCGTTATTGTTTTATGCCCCTAGCTAGGCATAATGCATAGTTTCAAGTGACACCATTCTTAATATTCTCATATTGCGGAGTAGGCTTTTCAAAGACAATTGGAAACACATCATCAAGTAATATCTTGGCATCCTTAATAATACTCTCCTTAAAGCCTTCCGTGTTTTCTCTTACTATCCAAGAATATTGCTTATTGATAGCATTGAAGACTTGTTGGATAACATGAATAGGAGGAACTTCTTTACTAGTATTTTCATCAAAAGTATGGTTATCACGAAACACATACCTCATCATATAGTCCTCATTATATAAAATTTCATCTATCATGGGATGTTCACAACTCATATTATAATGTTCAAAGATCTCCCTAGCCTCTTGTACTATATAGTCAAATTCATGCATGAGAATGAGAGTGGCCATCTTCTTGGCTCTAGGGTCTTTTATGACCGGTAACTCATAGAAAAGTCTTTGCAAAGTGGGATGAGTATGCATAAATATTCTTTCAAGTTTACGTACAAGAGCGGAAATAGCATCGGCGTAACTTTTAGTTTTTTTAAGGATTGGAGTATCCTTGCAAGCTAAAGTACCCGTACACTTAAGGAATTCTTGGATAATGCTTTTCCCTATGATATTCCCCTTCCCCGTAACAAAAACTTTTACATCTCGCTGTGGGGGATTTTCCTCTTTGGGGATATTACTTCCATCATCCTTTTCAATAATAAAATCAGCCATGGTAGCAACTTTCATGCAAACGAACAAGCAAAGAAGCAAGTAAAGAAGCAAACTAGTAACAAGCAAAGATAAATATTTTTGTATTTTTGATTTTTATGAAGCAAAGTAAATATAACATCAAATAAAAAGAAGACCAAGTAAATGATAATTTGTGTGAAGTTACTTGATAGTTGGTGATGATATTCCCCGGCAACGGCGCCAGAAATCCTTCCTGATACTTGTGATTTGCGTTGGGTTTTCCATGAAGAGGAACGGGTAATTGCATCACAATACGGGTAAGTATTTCCCTCAGTTAAGAAACCAAGGTTTATCGAACCAATAGGAATATCAATCCACAACCGTCTTTAGCGGCTGCACACAAAAGAGCAAACACTTGCACCCAACGCGGCAAGAGGGTTGTCAATCCCCTTGATCTCGTTATTTGCAAGCAAGTGAAGTGTGTAAATAATAGTAGATAATTGTAAATTGTAAAATAAAATAAAAGGTAAATAATGGCAACAAGGTAATGATAGGTTTTGTAAAGATATAAGTGAATAGACCCGGGGGCCATAGTTTTCCCTAGCGGCATCTCTCATGTAGGCAACATACGATGGGTAAACAAATTACTATTGGGCAATTGATAGAAAAGCGCATAGTATGTGATATTCACGGCCATTATCATGTATATATATGCATCACGTCCATAAGCAAATAGGCTGACTCCTGCTTGCACCTATTACTATTACGCCACCCATCAACCGCTATCCAGCATGCATCTAGAGTATTAAGTAAAACAGAGTAATGCTTGGAGAACATTGACATGATGTAGACAAAGAGAATTCAATTAATATGAACTAACCCCATCGTTTTATCCTTAGTGGCAACAATACAAAGATGTTTCTTGTCCCTTTCTCTCACTGGGATATAGAGCACCGCCATATTGAACCCACTAACGCACCCCTCTCACTGAAGAAATATCAATCTAGTTGGTCAAACTATTTCAATAGATCGGAGAGATTTATGAAGCTATAATGATCATGCAAATAAGAATCCTAATATTCAGAGGTGACTAAAATACTTTTCATGAATAATCTGAAACACAAACCCACAATTCATCGGATCCCAACAAACACACCGTACAAAAGAATTACATCAGATAGATCAAAGCGAATATGCGATGATCATTTTATTGATGATCCAAAGAGAGAGATAGCCATCTAGGTACTAACTGCAGACCCGTAGGTCTGTGGTGAACTACTCACACATCATCATGAGGGCAACAAGGTTGATGAAGAGGCCCTCCGTGATCGACCCCCCCTTTGGTAGGGTGCGATCGGGAACAGAGACTTGTGACAGCGGAAAAAGCGTTTCGGGATGCCCTCCAGGGTTTTTGGAATATATGTGAATTTATAGGCCAGAGAATGGGGGTAGGAGGTCCACCAGGGAGGGACAAACCATCAGGGCGCGTCGACCCCCTGGGCGCGCCCTGTTGGCTTGTGCCTCCCTCGTGCGGCCTCCGGTCCTCTCCCAAAGCTTCCAGGTCTTCTTTTGGTCCAGAAAAAATCATAAAAAAGTTTCGGGGCAATTGGACTTCGTTTGGTACTGTAAACCTGAAAAGTAAAAAACACGTAGAAAACACCAACTGGCACTGGGCACTGGGTCAATAGGTTAGTGCTAAAAAATAATATAAATTAGTAAATTATTACTCAAAAAGTATGCTAGAATAATAATATAATAGCATGGAACAACCAAAAATTATAGATACGTTGGAGACGTATCACATCACACATACCAAGATACGATGGGTCTACAACCCAATAAATAAAGTGTTGCCTTACACCACACATATGTTACTCTCTAGTATAGAGATAGTAACATTGACTAGTAACATATGGGAAATACTAAGGAGCACTTGGGTGCTCCATAACCCTATACGAAAATTAAATTCAAAAAATACCAAGAAAATTCAAAAAAATAAAATCTTGGGATTTCAAATTGGGTGCCCAATGTACTCTCGTATGAAGTTTCATAGATAAATACCACGAAATGTATTTGTGGCCAAGAAAATACAGTCCGAACTAAAATTCATCCAAGCGGTTTTTTCTATATATAGATTTTTTTGTCTTTATTTCCACAGATACGTTTCCTGATATTTTTCCATGGAATTTCACACGAAAGTAGATGAACACCCTGATTTCATATCCTAGAACTCGGATTTTTTTTTAAAAATCCTGGTGTTTCTTTGAACTTAATGTTCATGTAGGAGTGTGGAACACCCAGGTACTAGAGATCCTCTTCCAGCAACATATACATGATACTAGTCTGAGTGACTCCCCACTATGAGTAGTCTCATGGATCTGGCCACTGATCTTATTTGCTTTTCTTGACTTGAGTGGAGTTAGGCTAGCTAGGCTAGGATAGCGTAGCATGCAGGTAGAGCTATAGCTAGCCTTGGCCATGCATGCATTGCACCGAGCAAGCGCATCATGCCTCCATGCGACATAATATTTAGGGTGTGTGACATGACAAGTCGTAAATTTCCTCCTATATCCATCTGCAGGTAAGGAAAATCAGTCCGTGGACACTGATGCGGGAGCTGGCGATCTAATGTTGCCCGTGGACATTTTAATCATGTTTTCAAAAAACTGGATGAATTTCATACAAACACAGAGGATCTCATATAAATTAGACAAAATTCATTACATTTTAACTAAAATAGGTAAAACTATGTGCACGTCCGGCCACGCGGAGCTCAATTCCCACGAGATGTATACACCACACTAGTTTACGACCAGCTGCGGCGAATCCCTTTGTCTTCCCATGTCTGACAACCTACTCATTAGACTGCCAGGAGCCCGAGAGGTATATTCCTCCCCCTTTCCCTATCTCTGGGTGCGTCGCTCACCGGAGTGGCAAAGAGGGCGCTTCAGCCGGAGGGGAAGGATTGCCTCCGCTTTTGTCAAGCGCGGATCCGTGCTTTTCTGGGGGCCAGGGACAACGGTGGCCCGCGAGAGAGGACGAGACACCAGCGGTGGACACCAGCTACTCGCGTGTGGTGGGCTTCCTGGGAAACACAACGGATTTCATATAAATCAGACGAAATTCATTACATTTTAGGCATATTTTACATAAAATAGGTAAAACTATGTGCATGTCCGACCGCACGGAGCTCCATTCCCACGACACGTACACACTACATTAGTCTACGACCAGCCGCATCGGATCCCTTTGTCTTCCCATGTCCGACAACCTACTCGTTAAACAGCTAGGAGCCCCAGATGTATATTCCTCCCCCTTTCCCTAGTTGACTCTCTCTAACTTTTAAACCACAGCTCCAAATTAATCAATTCTTTTTCTGTTATTCCTCAATTTTCATCTAGTTTATGTTAGTATTTATTTCCAAAAATAAACAATGTTTTTCCACTGTTTTGTAATTATGTGATATTTGCAATATTTTGAAAATAGGAAAAATGGAGGGAAGATGAATTTTTTCAAAGTTATGGAGTAAATCAATATTTCTACATACCCAAGGCAAGCATCTTGAACACATGATATGATGAATGCTTGGTGATTGTTTGCTAGAACATTCGAATCATGCTTATGTTAATTCAAATGAAATTGCATATAGATGATTATGCATATGTGGTTACTTGCCAACAATTTTATTTCGCTTAAAACATGTAACATATGTGGATGTGGTTATTGCCTCATGCCACACATGCCTATGTTGGTCCTCACTAATCTTCAAGAAAAAATCTGTCACGAGAAAAAGTGACCGTGAAACAAAAATCTTGTTGTGACGAGAATGATCGATTTTGGCATGTTGGGACATGCCACGTGGTGACCCTGTTGGGTACCACTAATTAAATATATTATGCTAATCAATGCAGGAAATATAAACCTCCTGAGTCGACCGTAGATCGAGTCTTGTCACCGGTAACCCCCAAACTTGATCCGTGCTACCACATGTCCCTACCATTGGTAGGGTATGGTTCAGTAAGTTGTTAACCCCTTTCCCTGCACACACCATACATACAGGCCATAGTGAAAGATATGAGTGGCCCTTGGTAGGCATGTCACTTGGTCAGGGGGCATGGGCGTATCCGGTTGGGACCGGGAGGGGGGCACCCCTTTTTTTCACATTTGATCCCATGCTATTCAAGGTTGTAGCATTCCCGTCTTAGAGTTTTTCTTGAAATGATGTTTTGGGTGATTCCTGGCATCATGAATGATAAGCTGGTGTGTGCTGGTCAGGTGTGTTTTCAACCCAAAGACCATAATTGGAATTAGTCAACGTCTTGGGATTGAGTAAAGAAATCCTTTACTTGTAGGCAAAGAGTGAACCCTCTGCAGAGTTTTAAAACCTATTCGAATAGCCGTTTCCGCAGTTAAGGGCTACAGTCTAGGAAGGATCAAGTGCCGGTCTTAGTTTTGGTCCTTGAAGGAATTAATTAAAAAAGAAAATGATCATGATTCATGATGGATGATTATTATCACCGATGTTGTTATGGACTTACCTTTTCTCTTATATGAATTGTTGAGTATCTCCTATGAAGGTCCTACCTCCTGGATACTCATGTCGTTACTTTCATGATTAGCCCTTTGTGAGGCGTTGCTTCAGACGCCCAACCGTGGCATTCTTTTAACACCTTCTATTGGGTTCTTTCGGGACGGTTGTACCTCCTGAAACCCGACTTTAAATTTTGGTGACAATATGATTGCTTATACTTTGCTAATATCAGATAACTAACCTTTAGTTTATGTACCAATAAATATTCCACATGATTGCACTAGATTCCCGTCATGGCATTGTAGAATACACTTAAAGTAAAACGCATGCATTCTGTCTATCTTTATTATATATTTTGTTCATGATGTTTGCGAGTACATTCAGACGTACTCATTGGCTTGTCCCTGGCTATTGTCTTGGCCAGATCATGAGTCGGAGAGGAGTGCTACGAAGACATCCTCAAATCATAGGAATCAGAGATAGCAGCCACACGATATAGGAGTTATCTAGGTCAGCTGTCCCTGTGGGAATGGAGTCTCATCATCGTCCGAGATCCACGAGTCGCTCCCGTCATCCATTGTTAGAAACCATCGTTATACCCATTAGAACTTTACGTTACTGTATCCAAATTCTTGTAAATGCTTGGTAATATGTATCAAGGATGTGTCCACCAACGAACAATGGTCTTAGGGCTGGTGATGACACGAGTGTTATTTTTTGAGATTTAAGTCCTAGAAAACCGGCCCTGACACCAGCTTCTTTCTGCATCGACCGAGCACGGTTTCGCCAACATTGACGGCTGATGGCACGGCGTCTGGACTTGTCCATGCCAGCAACGATGCCCGCTCCGCCGTGCTCCCTCACGTACCTATGTGGAGCAACTCAACACTCCTCCGCGAGCTGGCTTGGAGCAGTGAGTTGCTGAACCCGAAGCCGGCGGGAAGTGGCAACTTGCTACGTCGGGCTAGGCGAGGGAGGTGGAGCCGCAAGTTGCCTGACTCGTAACCGGCGGGCTCAACGGGTCACCCAGCCGGCTTTTATGCCGGAGAACAGCTCTTTCGGCTCATCGAATGCCATCGAAATGGTGGAGAAAATGGTGGAAGGAGGATATGGGGAGTGGAGGAGTGGTTCATTTGTTGCCCTCCATTTGGCCGCCTTAAAATAGGGAGCGGGCGTGATGAGTTTGGTTGGCGTTGTGTTTAATTTCAGCTGGCTCACAAATGAACATGTGGTCGAAGTAGGTTTATCGGCACACACACGGGTTTAATGGAGATATTTGAATGGGCGAGGAGGCGTGTTTAGTCGGGTGTGCAGTGGGCGGCGCTCTCAGCCGGTGAGCTACTTCAATGGTGGATCCAGTAAGAGGTCACGTCAGCTCTGGGCCGGCTTCAATGTGGAGCTACCGCTTTCCAACATCATGAGTGCGGGCAGGTAGCGCCGAGCGGGAGTGTGTGTGGGCGAGGGAGGAGGGTTTTTGGTGGGCGAGGGCGGTCAGAAGCAAGAATGGGTGTTGTCCGAATGCCCGTAAAGCCCCCCCCCCACATGTTTGTCTTCGGTTTGCGGGGAAAAACACGTCCGGACCGCTCGATGGACGATGCAAGTCCACATTGGATGGCTTCCGCGGTCCGGACCCTGCGGTCTGGACGGATGTGGGCGGTTTCAAGGTCGGTGTTGGAGAAGCCCCAGGGTATCTCCAACGATGATCCTCAAATTATGTATCTGTTGGTACAGATCAATTCGGACGTATTTTACCATTCAGCGCGACATCCTATTTTACTATTCAACGCGGCACCCAACGGTCCATGGACCGATCCAAGCGTCTGTTTTTCTGCAAACCAGAGGGATTTATGGGCATTCAGACCGTTGCCACGAACGAATCCGACAACCCAATCCCACCCAAAAACCCTCCTGTCGGTGTCAAAACCGGCAGATCTCAGGTAGGGGGTCCCGAGCTATGGATCTTGGATAGATGGGGAACAGGGAACATAGACACTGTGTATACCCAGGTTCGGGCCCTCTCGAAGAGGTAAAACACTACGTCCTGCTTTGATTGTATTGATGGGTGTATGACGATTACAGAGTCGGTCTACCACGAGACCAGATGAACTAAACCCTAGATGAGTCGGAGTAATGGTTCTTCATATGAGATTGTCTATTGACTAGCCTCACCTCAGCTTATATAATATACCAGAGGCCTAGGATAACAAGAGTCCTAGTCGGCTACGTTGGTGGAGAGGAGTCCTTGTCTTGATCATCAAGTCTTTAGAATCTTCCTCGTATATGTCATGGGCTATCCGAAGCGGCCCATTAGTGAACCGCCTTGGGGGGTCCTCGGCCCGACCCACTGGTCGGGAGACGACCTGGTGAGTACCCCCTTGTCCCGGACACCATCACCTCCCGCCCAAAGAACCCTCATGCATGAAACAATTGCCAAACATTCATGTCGGTCAGGCATTACGCCCGGATCGACGGGCTAGCGTTGTCACCGCACCGCAACCGCCATGGAAAGTCTGTCAAGGAGGAGCAGCCGTCGGCGATCACGAAGGTGCGGCCACCTCCACCACTACCTTGGTGGCTGTAGCGGCACCAACCACTTGTCTTGGGGCATCGTGTCGACTTTGGAAAGGCGGCGAGGCAGGCGACACTACATGAGTGTAGCAATAGTCAATACCGTTGTGTTTGAAAAAACGTGTCTAGTTTGTTCAAATTTGTTTTAAAATGGGTGCGGGCATGGTTGGATGGCGGTCACGCATCACTGTCCTGCATGCTGGTCTGGACCAGACCGTGGATAGATACCATGTCTGTTTTCGGGGTTAACGTTGGAGATGCCCTTACTTGCTGAATGGCAACTAGGCGGCCACCTTCTTTGGATCCTCCACCTCCCCCAGCTCCAGCAGCTCTTCACGTGGATCCATGCGGCGATAGAAGCAAAGAAGGCAAGAATTCGGGTGAAGATTGACAATGATCGGAGTGGAGAGGGTGGATAAAGAGGGTTTGGCGCGAAAGCGGTGCATACTGCTCCAAATGTGTGGGCTTTCCCTTGGTTTTGATGAGCCAAGGGTGTCGGGGTGCTATGTGACGTATGCTTGGACTCCCACAAAGCCCCGGTGTTTTCTTCCGGTTTGCGAGAAAATGGGCACATACTAATAGGGACTCGTTGAATGGCTTGCGGCATCTGCACAATTTGATCCAGACGTTTATGGATGATTTGAGAATTTGTGTTGGAGATGTCCTAAATTGACATTCATTTTTACATAGATGGTGTTAGACTTGGTCATACCAGGCCGGGATAGCTCAACGCATATGCCAAAGATTTGTAAGGCGTGTTTTTTTACTATCTACTGTGAAGAAAAAGCTCCACACTCTTCCTTTATTCAAAAGTAGAGTGCCAAACAAAGTACAAACAAACAAGAAAAGAAAAGGGTTATGTACATCCTTACCTATATACAAACTAAAGCAGAAATACCTATACATGTCTAAGGCAAACCATCAACCCATGCCCGAAGAAGTGGTTTAATAGAGTCCTTAACCCTATGTGTTAGGAGGGAAACATCATGGATGAACATGCTTCTTAAGCAATTGAAAGAAGGCCTTATAGCTCTAAATGTCTTCCCATTCCTGACAATCCAAATGCACCAAGCCGCCGAAAAGAAAACCTGAAAAAAGAAAGGGTGCCCAAAACAATGTTTGGTATGCAGGATGCAATCAATCAAATCTCCTTGATGAGACCAATTAATTTGGAGATAATTCCATACTCTGATGCTGAAATTACATGTGAAAAATAAATGAATCTTCTCCTCATAGCTCTGGCGCGGGCACATGACACATAAATTGTCCTCAGACTAGTTGATCTCCATTTTCTTGTGACAAGAAGGTCCTTTGTATTCAACCTATCAAAGAACAATAACCAGGAGAAAACCTTTATTTTCATGGTGCACTTACTTTCCCAAAGCCATTGACATGGTTTAATTACTGGCAGGTGTGAGTGCATTAGGGAATAATAGCTTTTTGTAGTGAACTCAGATTTTCCCAGCCAGCACCATATATCATTGGCATTTACATCTCTTTGCAGGTGTCCTAACCTGCCTTGCACACAATTCAATTCCGAGGCTGCCATGTGATATAGTGACAAATGAAACATTCAAATATCAAAATTATCCACAAACTCAACCACTGATAATTTATCGTTGATGACATAAGAGAATAGATGAGGCAATCTATCTCTTAGAGGTCGAGCAGAATTGTCAATGTACCATCCATGAGACCAGAATAACATTGAATCACCATGGTTTATTTGAGTTGTAGCCCCAACTCTATAATTGTCAACCAACTTGAAAACATCTTTCCACCAAAAAGATCCACATAAGACAGTGGCCTGTGGAACAATTCCATCATAATAAGAGTCCCTGATCAGAGATAGCCAGGGGATGCCAGCCTTGTTATAGAATTTATGCAGTTTTTTTAAGAGTAGTGCTTGGTTCTGTAAGTGCAGATTAATAACCGCAAGAACACCATTTGCTTTAGGCCTACAGACTAAGTCCCAGGCAGCTAAGGACTATCTTGGGGTGTCAGTGTTACCAGGCCATAAATATTGCCTCCGAATCCTTTCCGACTGTTTTAAAATTCCAATGGGAATGTCTAGAGAACACAAGAAATATATTGGCATGGATGACAGAACTGAAGTCAACAGCTGTAATTGAGACCCTTGGTTAAGCATCGAAGAGTTGGCTGTCAATCTCCTTTCCACCCTATCAACCAGTGGCACGAGGTCATGAATCCTGGGTTTAGTTGTACCCAGAGCCAGTCCTAGGTAGGTAAAGGGCAAAGTACGAATGGAGCAGAAAAAATAGCTGCAAGCCTTACTGCTTCTACCTCATCCATATTTATAGGAACCATGAGAGACTTCTGAAAATTTACCCAGAGTCCAGTGGAGGCATGAAAAACATGGAGTGTTTCTTTAATTGTAATGAGTTGTGCCTCATCAGCTAACACAACAAGTATGGTATCATCAACATATTGGATTATGGGGAAGTTGCAGTCACTGCTTGGTATTGGTAGGGTGAGGCGTGTGTTATAGCTAGCGCTCTCCGAAACTCCCGTACGTGATCTTTGAGATGGATTGGTTTATTATGCATACGTATGTTACTTAATACTTCCCCTGTCCGGAATTACTTGTCGTAGAAATGGATAAAAAAATTAAGTTTTACATGATGCAAATATTTAACAATTTACTTTCCGTACGTGCAAAGCAGAGAGATCGTGATCTAGCACTACCGGCGATGTTAAGCAATACCAAGCTTCATGGCTTCCCTGCTATATATGGAAACACCATCGTCTCCGGTGTTTGGGACAGGAAGGATACACAATGGACCATGGCGTTTCGGCCTTCCACGCTAGATGACCAGCTGTATGTGGTCTTTGACGGACGTACAATCAAAACGTCATGGATGTTGGCGTGACCAACAAAGATCAGATACGAAATTCTTTTTTAAAAGGGGTCAATTCATGATGAAGTTTGCCAAACAGATCATAACAGTAATTTGTCCACACTCTTGTATCTGGAAGAGTTATTTAATCAAAACCACCACACTTGGGGCTAGGGTAACAACTTGGTACTGCATTTAAACCAGGGCACAAAAAAACACCAGTTCTACGCCAAATGTGTAATGCGGAGCACTGATGCTCGAATTTAGCCGTGAAAACAACAAAGTTGACAAGTGGGGCTCGCCTGTCGAGATGATGTGGAAGGTGTTGAAGGACGCCGTTAGACGGTGACACATGACCGTTCCCGATCCCGTTGGCATGCACATTTAAGTGGGTCACGCTGGTCACCTGTTCGTGCCAAACTAGTTCATTCCTCTTGCTCGTCCTCTCTCACAACTACGACCGCCGCCGCCGCACGCCGGTCCAGCATGGTTTCGTGGAGCGACCAGTCCAGCTCCTCTTCGGACGACAAACTTGTGACTATCCACATGTGTTCTCTCTCTTGTATTCCACATGTGTGTTCCCCTCGTAGTCTTAGGGTTAGGGTTCTTCAATTGGGGATTGTTAACCAGGGCGTTGATTTGTGCAATTTCTGTGTTGTTTAGCTTCCTAGGACTATCCCTTGCTATGAATGGAGTGGCATTGGTCACGATCTGTCTTCTCGTTGTCTGCATCAAAAACCTTGCGTCATGTTGGTTGCTTTTGAATCCATGGACTCTGTGAGATCGGATCGATGTGTAATAGGAGACAAGGAACACGCGGTATTTAACGAGGTTCAGGCCCTCTCGGTGGAGGTAAAACCCTGTGTCCTGCTCTTGTTGTGTTATTGGTATAGCAAAGTACAGAGTTGATCTACCTCGAGATTGCATGTTGTGGTCTAAACCCTAGGGGTAATCATGAATGTGTATTGGTATCCTCTACGGGCTAAACCCTCTAGCTTATATAGGCACCAGGGGTATCTAGGGTTACATGAATGTCGGTTATCATCTAGAGATTACATGCCGAGGAAACCATTCCTTCATGGAGCACCCGCCACGTCTTCGGTAGAGTCTGATGTGCTCACGCCACGTCCTGAGGGCCTCCGAAATCCTTCCTCCTTGATGGACCTCCAATCCGGCCCATGGACAAGACCAGCTCGGCTGGGACCCCCTAGTCCAGGATACCATCAGTAGCCCTCGAACTTGTCTTCGAGGCCGAAGATGATAACTGACTTCGGATAATGTCTTCGACTTGATAGTCTTCGTCTTGGCAGGCAAGTTCAACAATCCAGCCCCAAGCAGCGGCACAAGATTTGTAAAACCGACTCACGTTACCCTTTTAACAAAGGGGAAACCAGTCCAAGCACGTCGTGTAAAAATGCGCTTTCCTTCATCTGAAGTGTGCAATTAAGTCCCGAGGACTAGGAGTATCGGTGTGTCCGGTAGTTAAGCACTGACAACTTTTTTCGAAGCGTCACTGATAATCCCCAAGTGCAAGGAATCATCGTAGCAATTTCCAAAGATGGAAGTGATAAGTATGGAGTGTCGAACCCACAAGGAGCTAAAGGTAAGATCAATATTCTCTCAAGACCTATCTGCCACTGATACGACTCTACGTACGCCGAACGTTTGCTTCCAACTAGAAATGAGAAATAAAACTACGTTGTGGGTACGAAGAGAATAGCTTTGCATGATATCGGAGAACTAAAATATAAAAATAGGTGCTGTTATCATAAAGTTAGAATATATTACAATATATTACCAATAGCGAGTGTGGAATAATGATGGGTCGGTGTGCGGAATTGTCCTAGGCAATTGTTAACAAGATCGGTAATCATTATTGCAATTTTATATGAGGGAGAGGCATAAGCTAACATACTTTCTCTACTTGGATCATATGCACTTATGATTGGAACTCTAGCAAGCATCCGCAACTAGTAAAGATCATTAAGGTAAAACCCAACCATAGCATTAAAACATCAAGTCCCCTTTATCCCATACGCAACAACCCACATACTCGGGTTTATGCTTCTGTCACTCAAGCAACCCACTATACGCGAATCATGAACGTATTGCAACACCCTATAGCAGGAATCCTTCACATGTGCGTGGCACGGAAGGCACCATAGGACAGCACCAAAATAAACATACAACTCAAACCAATCTAGATCATCAATCAACCCATAAGACAAAAGAAATCTACTCAAAACTCATAGGATGGCAACACATCATTGGATCATAATATGTGGCATAAAGCACCATGTTCAAGTAGGGGACTACAGCGGGATGCGGGAGAGTGGACCGCTGAAAAGATATGAGGACGGTGATGAAGAAGGTGATGTTGATGAAGACGATCACCGCGGTGATGGTTCCCCCGATGGCACTCTGGCGCCACCGAGAGAGAGGGGGAAAGGGTCTCCCCCTTGTGCTTCCTCCTCCATGGCCTCCCCCCTAGGTGGGGAGAGGTTCTCCCTCTGGTCCTTGGCCTCCATGGCGATGATGGCCCCTCCGTCTTCCTCCTCCATGGTCTCCGGTGATGGTGACCCCCTCCGGCAGGGTGCCGGAGAGGGCCAAGATAGATTTTTTGTGGCTATAGGGACTTGCGGCGGCGGAACTTCTGATCTAGGTTTCTTTCTGGGGGTTTTGGTATTTATAGGAATTTTTGGCGTCGGTCTCACGTCAAGGGGACTCCTGAGGGACCCACAAGCTAGGGGGCACGCCCTAGGGGGGGGGGCGTGCCCCCGTAGGCTTGTGGCTGCCTCGGGACTCCTCTCCGGTATCTTTTTGCTCCAGTATTTTTTATATTTTACAAAAATATTCTCCGTAAATTTTCAGCCCATTCCGAGAACTTTTATTTCTGCACAAAAAACGACACCATGGTAGTTCTGCTGAAAACAACGTCAGTCCGGGTTAGTTCTAATAAAATCATACCAAAATCATATAAAATTATTGTAAACATGGCATGAATACTTCATAAATTATAGATACGTTGGAGACGTATTAGCATCCCCAAGCTTAATTCCTGCTCGTCCTCGAGTAGGTAAATGATAAAAGAAATAATTTATGAAGTGTGAATGCTAGCAAGTGCACAAGTTTGATCAATGATAATTCTAATCAGTTTTTCTAGCATCAATATAAACCATAAACAGTAGCTCATCTCATAAAACTTCTCATGATAAAGTAACAAGCTATTCACATGTTAAAGTATAGACCAGAAACTTTCTTGAAAACTAACAAACCATATTCCTAGTCATCGAACAATTGCAATTCATCTTATTTTCAGGAAGGGTCTATGTAAGAGCTTTGATTTAGCAAATTCCACATAGTCAACTATCATATAGTCTTCCATGATTATTAACACTCAAAGCATATTTTTAGAACAAATAGCATCCATCGAACACAGAGAAAGATAGGGGCTTAATATTTCGCCTCCCAACTTATTTATCATATAGATAATTGTCAACAATAATAATTCATGATCAAATATATTTGTGTGGATATATATGTTTAGATCATTCCCCAACAGATGACGCTTGCCAAGAGAAAAAGGCGAAATATAGGAAGTGGTGAAGATCACCATGACTCTTGCATAAAGGTAAGTACTAGAAAGTAAAAGATAGGCCCTTCGCAGAGGGAAGCATTGATTTGCAAAGGTGCCAGAGCTCGAGCTTTTAAAACAGAGATGAATAATAATTTTGAGCGGTATGCTTTCATTGTCAACATAACAACCGAGAGATCTCGGTATCTTCCATGCTAGATACATTATAGGCGGTTCCCAAACAGAATGGTAAAGTTTTTACTCCCCCTCCACCAATCAATCACACTCCACGGCGAGCCGAATCCATGGGTACCGTCCATACAAACAACAATCTTGGGGGAGTTTTGTTTCATTGTATTTTGATTTGATTTTTGAGCATGGAACTGGGCATCCCGAATACCAGCCACTTTCTCGTGAATGATAGTGAATCAACACATATCGTGAGAATAACCCACCTAGCATGGAAGATACTGATAGCCCCTAGTCACTATATGAGCGATTCGGGCATACAAAACAGAATATTATTTGAAGGTTTATAGTTTGGCACATGCAAATTTACTTGGAACGGCAGGTAAATACCGCATATAGGTAGGTATGGTGGACTCATATGGAACAACTTTGGGTTTAAGGGTGTTTGGATGCACAAGTAGTATTTCTACTTGGTGCGGAAGTTTTGGCTAGTATGAGGTGGAAGCAAGCACCACATGTTGGAGGATCCATAACAATATAACTTCTATACAAATATACCCAAACATAACTCATTAAGTTGTCTTCCTTGTCCAATTTTAACTAATTTGCTCGAGTTTGAAAATAATTAATGAGCTCACAATCATAGAAGATGTCCAAGATAGTATATTTATATGTGGAATCTCTCTTCCTTCAATATTCTTTCATGAATTGTTCAAGTGACCAATGCGGTGTTTGCTAACTTTCAATAAATTTTACCACCTATACTTATTATGTGTGAAGTCATTACTCCCCATGGGATAAGTATATGAAACATATTTAATTTCAGATTTATGATATTCAATACATTCAACCATTTACTCATAGGATATAAGTGAAGCACGAGAGTTAATGACAAACTAGTCCAAAAAGATATAAGTGAAGATCAATGAGTAGCCAACAATTAAATAACTATGTGAAGACTCTCTCATCTAATAATTTCAGATCTTAATTATTTTATTAAACAACAAGCAAAATAAAAATATCACTCCAAGAATAGCACGCATCATGTGAACGAATAAAAATTTAGGCTCAACATAGGCTAACCGATAATTGTTGATGAAGAGAGGTGGGATGCGTAGCATCCCCAAGCTTAGATGCTTGAGACTTCTTGAAATATTTACTTGGGGTGCCTTGGGCGTCCCCAAGCTTGAGCTTTTGTATCTCGTTCAATCCTCTCATATCATGGTTTCACCTATTCTCAAAAACATCTTCCACACAAAACTTGAAAAGAACTCGTGAGATAGGTTAGTACACATAAGAACAAATCAACACTTCATGTACTGCCAAGACATGTTGCACAATAATTTTCAAACATCATTTACTGTTTACTATCGTTTCCACAATTTATATCTACCAATATAGGCTATGAAAACCATAGGATAAGTAGATAACAAAACTATGACAGCAATCTGTCCAAACAGAACAGTCTGTAGCAATCTATTAAACCAGTGTACTTCTGTAACTCAAAAAATTATGAAAATTTAGGAAATTCTATAAAATTTATATGAAAATACTGTGTAAAAATTTCAGAAACTTTCCACGTTCCAGTAAAATATGAAAATTCAAACACTACAGCAAAAGTTTCTGTTTATACACATCACTCATCAAAACATGCAATGCAAGCATCCTAAGGCAATTCTTGGAACTTTTTATTGAAAAAAAAGATTATAAATAACACCTAACAGAGAACAACACAATAAAATGATGCTCCAAGCAAAACTCATATTATGTGACGAATAAAAATATAGCTCCAAGTAAGATATACCGATAGTGTTGAATGATGAAAGAGGGGATGCCTTCCGGGGCATCCCCAAGCTTAGGCGCTTGAGTCTTCCTTGGATATTACCTTGGGGGTGCCTTGGGCATACCCAAGCTTAGGTTCTTTTCACTCCTTATTCTCCTCATATCGGTGTCTCACCCAAAACTTGAAAACTTCAATCACACAAAACTTAACGGAACTTCATGAGAAGGGTTAGTGTAGTAAAGATAAATCATTCACTTAGGTACTGTCAAGACAAGATTCATAATTGTTCCCACATCATACCTACTGTATTATATCATTCCCATAATTTAGATCACTCAATATAAGCTATAGAAACACTAAAACAAGTAAACTATGCATGCAAAACAGAATCTGTCAAAAACAGAACAGTCTGTGAAGGTCTGTAGTATAACCATACTTCCCTGTCTCTAAAAATTCTGAAACATTAGGACAACCTGAAGGATTTGTATATAAAGACTGTGTAAAAATTTCAGATCATTATCACTCTCCAGTAAAAAATGAAAATTCCTGTACTGGAGTCAAAAGTTTCTGTTTTGGTTCAGCATCAATTCTACTCATCTTGTGAGTCATACCAAAGGCTTTACTTGGCACTTTATTGAAACAAAAGCTATAAAACATGATTAATACAGTAGCTTAATCATGTGAACACTCAAAAACAGAAAGTAAAAGTGTTGGGTTGTCTCCCAACAAGCGCTTTTCTTTAATGCCTTTTAGCTAGGCATGATGATTTCAATGATGCTCACATAGGAATAATAGATGAAACATGCAAAAGAGCATCATGAATCTCATGACAAGCACATTTAAGTCTAACCCACTTCCTATGCATAGGGATTTTGTGAGCAAACAATTTATGGGAGCAAGAATCAACTAGCATAGGAAGGCAAAACAAGCATGACTTCAAAACTTTCAACACATAGAGAGAAAACTTGATATTATTGCAATATGTAGAAGCATAAGATCCTCTCTCATAATAATTTTCAGTAGCATCATGAAGGAATTTCACAATATAACCAGCACATAAAGCATTCTTTTCATGATCTACAAGCATAGAAATTTTACTACTCTCCACACAAGAAAGTTTCTTCTCATGACTAATAGTGGGTGTAAACTCAACAAAATAACTATCATGAGATACTTGATTGACATAACCACTTTGAATATTAAAATCATGATGACAATTTTCATGGTTACTATCACTCTTTATAGCATACAAGTCATCATCATAATCATCATAGATAGTAGGCATGTCATTATCATAACAAATTTGCTCATCAAAACTTGGGGGACTAAAAATATCATCTTCATCAAATATAGCATCCCCAAGCTTGTGGCTTTGCATATCATTAGCATCATGGATATTCAGAGAATTCATACTAGCAATATTGCAATCACGCTCATCATTCTAGGAATTCTCATTAAGTATTTTCATAAATTCTTCCTCTACCAATTGAGCACAATTTTCCAAACCATCATTTTCACGAAAGACATTAAAAAGACGAACCAATTGATGCAACCTAAACTCCATTTTTTTGTAATTTTCTTTTATAAACCAAACTAGTGAAAAACAAGAAACTAAAAGATTTAATTGCAAGATCTAAAGATATACCTTCAAGCACTCACCTCCCCGGCAACGGCGCCAGAAAAGAGCTTGATAATCCCCGAGTGCAAGGAATCATTGTAGCAATTTCCAAAGATGGAAGTGATAAGTATGGAGTGTCGAACCCACAAGGAGCTAAAGGTAAGATCAATATTCTCTCAAGACCTATATGCCACTGATACGACTCTACGTACGCCGAACGTTTGCTTCCAACTAGAAACGAGAAATAAAACTATGTTGTGGGTATGAAGAGAATAGCTTTGCATGATATCGGAGAACTAAAATATAAAAATAGGTGCTGTTATCATAAAGTTAGAATATATTACAATATATTACAAATAAAGAGTGTGGAATAATGATGGGTCAGTGTGCGGAATCGTCCTAGGCAATTGTTAACAAGATCGGTAATCATTATTGCAATTTTATATGAGGGAGAGGCATAAGCTAACATACTTTCTCTACTTGGATCATATGCACTTATGATTGGAACTCTAGAAAGCATCCGCAACTACTAAAGATCATTAAGGTAAAAACCAACCATAGCATTAAAGCATCAAGTCCCCTTTATCCCATACGCAACAATCCACCTACTCGGGTTTATGCTTCTGTCACTCAAGCAACCCACTATACGCGAATCATGAACATATTGCAACACCCTACAGCGGGAATCCTTCACGTGTGCGCGGCACGGAAGGCACCATAGGACAGCACCAAAATAAACATACAACTCAAATTAATCTAGATCATCAATCAACCCATAAGACAAAAGAAATCTACTCAAAACTCATAGGATGGCAACACATCATTGGATCATAATATGTGGCATAAAGCACCATGTTCAAGTAGGGGATTACAGCGGGATGCAGGAGACTGGACCGCTGAAAAGATATGAGGACGGTGATGAAGAAGGTGATGTTGATGAAGACGATCACCGCGGCGATGGTTCCCCCGATGGCACTCCAGCGCCACCGAGAGAGAGGGGGAAAAGGGTCTCCCCCTTGTGCTTCCTCCTCCATGGCCTCCCCCTAGGTGGGGAAAGGTTCTCCCTCTGGTCCTTGGCCTCCATGGTGATGATGGCCCCTCCGTCTTCCTCCTTCATGGTCTCCGGTGATGGTGACCCCCTCCGGCAGGGTGCCGGAGAGGGCCAAGATTGATTTTTCGTGGCTACAGGGACTTGCGGCGGTGGAACTTCTGATCTAGGTTTCTTTCTGGGGGTTTTGGTATTTATAGGAATTTTTGGCGTCGGTCTCACGTCAGGGGGACTCCCGAGGGACCCACAAGCCAGGGGGCGCGCCCTAGGGGGGCGACCCCTAGGCTTGTGGCTGCCTCGGGACTCCTCTCCGGTATCTTTTTGCTCCAGTATTTTTCATATTTTCCAAAAATATTCTCCGTAAATTTTCAGCCCATTCCGAGAACTTTTATTTCTGCACAAAAATCGACACCATGGTAGTTCTGCTGAAAACAGCGTCAGTCCGGGTTAGTTCTAATAAAATCATATAAAATTATTGTAAACTTGGCATGAATACTTCATAAATTATAGATACGTTGGAGACGTATCAGTCACACTCGTTACATCATATGCATCGGTTACCGCTTACTCAAACCGCGGTTCGAGGCGACTCTTTGATTGGCATGTCGTATCAAAACAGAGATCGTGCCCCGCGTTTTAGGGGATATCATCAATCGATTGTTTTACCCCACGCATCTAAAACAACAGGATTAGGCGAAACGTGATGATTTTCACGACGCGATCAAGGGGACGCTTCGCCTTTTACCAGCCTATAAAGAACTGGGGCAAGCTAATCTTCTTTCCCCATGCTCGCCTCCTGCTCCAGCACACAAACCTGCATAGATCCCAGCGCCCTCAATCCCTCCACCGAGCTCAAAGATTTTTGCCCCAATGGCCGCGGCATATCTGAAAGGAAAGTGAGTTCCCTCGAAGATCAATAACGCCATCATCACCGAGCTCTGGGCGGTGGGGTATATCCCCAATGGCGTGGCCTGCAGGGTTCCGGAGCCCAACCAGCGCATCCCCAGTCCCTGCATCGGGGAGAGGCCAATCTTCATGTGCCACCTCGTCAAAGGTCTGGGGTTCCCCCTGTACCACTTCGTGCGGGGGATTCTTTTCTTCTACGGGCTAGATTTCTACAATCTTGCCCAGAACTCTATCCTCCACCTCACCGCCTTTGTCACGGTGTGTGAGGCATTTCTAAGGGTGACGCTGCACTTCGCCTTATGGCTAAAGACCTTTTGTGTCAAGCCGAAGAGTGGTGGCGGCGATTTCGCCGAGTGCGGTGGTGCCATGTGATACTTGTAAACTGCGTTGGGATTTCCCCCGAAGAGGAGGGGATGATGCAACAAACCAGAGGCAAGTATTTCCCTCAATGAGAACCAAAGTTATCGGACCAATAGGAGAACCATGCAAATTTTCCCATCTTCAGCGCCTACGCACAAAAGAGCAAACACTTGCACCCAACGCAGGCAAGAGGGTTGTCAATCCCCTTGAACTCGTTACTTGCAAGCGATAAGTAGTTATAGATAGATAATTTGAGAAATATAAATTTTAAATAAAAATAAAATAAATAATGGCAGCAAGGTATTTAGAGTTTTTGTAAATATAATTGTGACGATACCCGGGAGCCATAATGTTCGCTAGAGGCTTCTCTCTAGAAGAAGGCATACAGTGGGTAAACAAATTACTATTGGGCAATTGATAGACAAGCACATAGTTATGCAATATTTATTCACGGCAATGATCATGTATATAGGCATCACATCCATAAACAAGTAGACCGACTCCTGCCTGCATCTACTACTATTACTCCACCCATCGACCGCTATCCAACATGCACCTGGATTATTAAGTAAAAACGGAGTAATGCTTGAAGGATGATGACATGATGTAGACAAAGTAAATCCAATCAATATGAATAAACCCCATCGTTTTACCCTTAGTGGCAGCAATACAATACATGTCATGTCCCTTTCTGTCACTGGGATTGAGCACCGCAAGATTAAACCCACTACAACGCACCACTCCCACTTGAAGATAAATCAATCTAGTTGGCCAAACCAAACCGATAGATCGGAGAGCATTACGAAGCTATAACAATCATGCAAATAAAATACCAGCAAGTATTCAATATCTTTTCATGAATAATCTAAACATAAACCCACAATTCAGCAGATCCCAACAAACACACCGCAAAGATTGATCACATAAGAAAGATCACCGCGGGAATTGCGGTGATCTTGGCAATGAAGAACAAAGAGAGAGAGATAGCCATCTAGGTACTAACTACGAACCCGTAGGTCTACGGTGAACTACTCACACATCACCATGGGAGCAACAAGGTTGATATAGAGGCCCTCCGTGATCGACCCCCCCCTCCAGCAGGGCACCGAAACAGGGCTCCAGATGGGCACACGGCGGAACAGGGACTTGCGGCGGCGGAAAAAGTGTTTCAGAGGCTCTCTAGGGTTTTCCAGATATTAGAGAATTTATAGGCCAGAGAATGGCGCCAGAGGGCCGGGGAGGTGGCCCCAAGCTATCAGGGCGCGCCCACCCCCCTGGGCGCGCCCTGATGGCTTGGGGGCACCTCGTGTGCCCTCCGGTCTTCCTTCGAAGCTTCTAGGTCTTATTTTGGTCCAAAACTTTGGCACACTATTCCTGAAAAGCCAAAAACACATAGAAAATAGCAACTGGCACTTGGCACTTGGTTAATAGGTTAGTGCTCAAAAATAATATAAAACAACAAGTAATTGCCTAAAAACTATCCTAGATTGATAATATAATAGCATGGAACAATAAAAAATTATGGATACGTTGGAGACGTATCGGCATCCCCAAGCTTAATTCCTGCTCGTCCTCGAGTAGGTAAATGATAAAAACAGAATTTTTGATGTGACATGCTACCCAACATGTAATATTTTTAGGTACGATCATTGAGAAACGATGAATCAATAATCATTAACATAGTAATATCATAAGCATAAATAACACAATCATCAACTTTAAAAATATATGATCCTTAAAGGATGTTTACCCCCATTCATTTTATCATATTAGCATGGCATGGCTCCGTATTCACCACATAAATACAAATGTCAAACACCATCGTGTTAAGCCAAGCAATTGGATCGTACTTTTTCACGCGCTTCAACATTTTATATCTCACTCAATACATGAGCGTGAACCATGGACATAGCATATAGGTTGAATAGAATGTGGTGGTAGGTTTCAAAGGGGTAAAACTAGAGAATAAAGTCTCACATCAAATAGGCGGATCAACAGGCTATGGAGATGCCCATCAATCGATATCAATGCGAGGAGTAGGATTGCCATGCAACGGATGCACTAGAGCTATAAGCGTATGAAAGCTCAAATGAAACTAATTGGGTGTGCATCCAACTTTCTTGCTCATGAAGACCTCGGGCATTTGAGTAAGCCCGTCATCAGAATATACAAGCCAAGTTCTATAATGAAAAATTCCCACTAGCATATGAAAATGACAAAACATGAGACTCTTTATATGAAAAACATGGTGCTTTATCTAAGCACAAGTGTGGAAAAGGAGGTAGTAGCACTGTCCCTTCTCTCTTTATCTCTCATTTATTTCTTTTTTTCCCTTTTCCTTTTTTTATTTCCTTTTTCTATTTTTTTCTTTTTTCTTTCTTTTTTTCTTTTTTTTTCATTTTTCGTCCGGAGTCTCATCCTGACTTGTGGGGGAATCATTGTCTCCATAATCCTTTCCTCACTAAGACGGTGCTCTAATAATGATAATCATCACACTTTTATTTACTTATAACTCGATATAAAAAACTACTAAACAATATGACTCTATATGAATGCCTCTGGCAGTGTACCAGGATGTGCAATGATCTAGCATAACATGTAAACAATGTTGAGCGGTGGCTTTGCCACAAATACCATGTCAGCTACATGATCGTGCAAAGCAATATTACAATGAGTGTACAAGTCATATGATGTAACGGTGGAAGTTGCATGGCAATATATCTCGGAATGGCTATGGAAATGCCTTGATTGGTAGGTATGGTGGTTGTTTTGAGGAAGATATAATGAGGCTTATGTGCAACAGAGCATATCATGTCACGGGGTTTGGATGCACCGGCGAAAGCTGCACCACTCCTCGAGGTGAGAATGGGCAATGCACGGTACCAAAGAGGCTAGCATATATTGTCGGGGTACACAAACAGGGGTGTTTATTTCACCCTGAATCGTGCATGGACGATAAGCCTCTGACCCGATGGCCTGAACCTGCCGGGGAAAGCTACTGCCTCGTCAAGACCAGTCCAAACCAGAGAAGCCGCTCTACGAGAGATCAAGGAGTGCATCAAGAAAACAAAACCAGCATTCAAGACCAAGACTCCGGCAGAAGCAACCTACGCTGGCTAAAGCAACGCCGGCAAGGTCGATGCAATGACCCAGAACGGGCCCGAACCGCGCCAGCCATGTCCCCGGTGCCTGCCGGGGACCGAGGCGCACGCGTCTTCAGGAAGACCCGACAAGCCATCCCCCCAGTAGGTGCGAGCCGATCGGCCACCGCTCCACCGCATCGCAACACCAGTCATTTGTCGATGTGGTGTCGAGCCCTCAGGTGGCTAAGTGGCTCTCGCGAAGCACGTGGCGACGCGCTGGGAGACAAATTATGCCCGTTTGACACCCGTCCAGAGGCATGTCAAGATACTAAGCAATAGTTAGCTAAAGCGGTGGTAGAAGCCTGCCGGGGATGCATCCCCGCACGCCACCTAGGCTAGCATTTATGGCCTTTTGTCCTAAGTGCCAGAGTTAGGTATGATAGCACTGTTAGCTATCTAATCACTAGATAATGTCTGTTTTGCCATTGTGGTCGCCCCTTGAGCTATAAAAGGAAGCCCAAGGCAACCTAGCTATAGATTCAGACCTTTGGACACTTGTACTCGCATAGCAGCTCTCCCGAAGGCAACATTGCCGGGTTTGAGCGCTGCGTGTGCTTCGTGTTCCCCCGATCAATCCACCAAAGCAGGAGTAGAGTTTTATGCTTACCAGCGGCCCGAACCTGGGTAAAACACCAACGTCTCGTCGTCGTGCTGTCTCACCACCTCTGCTCTTTTTGCAACATGACCTCACCCCTGCCGAACCACAAAGGGGCCCGTGGCCCCATAGTTGATCGTGTGCATCGTGATCCAACATCTTTGACGCGCCAGGTAGGGGGCATCATTTGCGCGAACCTGAAGTCATGGGCAGCGCATCAATTTTCGTCATCATTTCCTCCGCCGGGAGCGTCGAAGGAGAGGAGCAATGCTGCTCCCTAAGCCTCTTCCTCCCCGGATCCCATCACATGTCGCCGCTGTCGGAAATCCAGCTCTGCAGACCCAAGAAGGTTCGAACTCTGGGGTGTGTGCGAAGATCCCAACCAGCTCAAGCCTCAAGCCTTCCACTCCACGGCTAGACCCTGCCGAAGATGCACGAGAGCGCGAGAAGATGAACACAGCGATTTACCCAGGTTCGGGCCACCTTGCGGTGTAAAACCCTACTCCTGCTTTGGGTGGATTGGCCTCACGAGGAGGTTTGCGGATGAAGTAGTACAGTGGTGAGCGACCTCGCGAGGGCTCTTGAGTGAGGGGTGGATCCTGTGCCCCTCTACAGTGGAGGCTAGCCCCCTATTTATAGTGGCCTGGGTCCTCTTCCCTTATTGCACAGGCGGGAAGGAATCCCACAACGACCAAATTTGAAAGGGGACAGGAGGTACAGCTTATCCTGACTAAAGGTGTTCTTCGCCTGCAAAGCTCCTGGCTTGACGCAGAGGTGGGCTCGGCAATGACATCCGTCCTGTTGAGCCCGTGGTCTTGGTCTTGTTGCACCGGAAGGGAAACCTTTGGGGGGTCCCTCGGGAACCCACGTACGTCTTTGCCTCCTTAGCACCAAAGAGGAAACTGTCTTTGTTGCGCCCGCTGGCACCCGCTGGTGCCCGCCTGCCTGGGTCATCACAGCTCACGTCATCGCAGCCTCCTGAGGCCGGGCACTGCATAGGGATCTCCTCCCCTTGGGAGGCATCCTGGGGAGGCCGCTCCCCCGGGGGTCTTGGCGCCGTTCCCCTCACGAGGCTGGGGCCCTCACGAGGGTCTTGCCTTGAAGGGTTTGTTACCAGGCCATACCGGGTCGTCGAGGTGGGCCACGCGCTGGGCCGCAGGCAGGCAGGTTTGGATACCCCCGTTCCCAGAACACCGACAGTAGTCCCTCGGGCCCAAGGCATGCTCGAGCCGGCTTTGGGGCGAAGCCAAGGAAGGACGGCCAAAACACCGCGGGCCCCAATCGCCTGTGGGCCAGGTTTGACGCGTGGCGCGCGACAGGATGTGGGCGCCTCCGCTCCCACGTCGCCTCGGCAACTGCCGAGGCTGACAAAAACCTGGCGCCCGCGGCCGAGCCATCATTGATCTCTCCTTCCTTGCGCCTTTGCTTCCTTGCTCAGATCCCCTTTTCCTTGTGAGAGATTTCTCCAGATCTCGGCGTAGTGCCACCCTTCCTCTTGCTCCTTCTCCCCAGGGACTCTGCAGATGGCACCCGCTGGGAAGTCGAAGCCCGAGGCTCAGGCCTCGTCCTTTTATTCTCCCTCGTTGGCGCATATGGAATCCACCATCGCCAAGGAGGGGGACCTCGACCCTGCGCTCCCGTTTATAGCGGGCGTCTCCAATGAGTGGGGGGAGACCCTGATCTGGTGCGGCTTTGTGGAGCAACGCACCTTGGTGAAGACAGTCTACCCCTTCTTTCTCCATAGTGTCTTCTCCGGGCTCGTCCCGCCCTTCTCGGGGTTCTTTACCGCCATCCTCGAGCATTATGGGATCTAGGCCCTCCATCTTCAACCCAACTCCAATTTCCTCCTGTCTGTTTTCGCCTTTTACTGCGAGGCCTTCGTGGGCGTGAGGCCTTTAGTGGCCCTCTTCCGCCACTTCTTCAGCTTGCGGCTCCACGATGGTGCACAACGGTCGGCGTGCACCTCCTTCGTCGTGGTCCAGAGCGGGAACATGCTCCTGAAGGCCGGGAAGAAGGTGGAAGGCTTCAGGCACCGCTGGGTCTTCTTGGACGCCCAGGGCCTCAATTCGCGCCTGGAGCTCCCTACGGAGCTGCCCGAGAAGGCCCTCGCGTGGAGCTCAGCGAAGCTCACCGATCCCCGGGCGAAGCCCGTCCTGGAGCAGATCTCTCGGGACATGGAAGCCAAGCAACTGACCGGGGCAATGATAGTGAAGGAGTTCCTGACGCAGCGCCTGGCGCCGCTCCAGGCGCACTCGAAGCCTATGTGGGAGTTCGATGGTGCGAGGGACACCATCAGGCTTCAGTCCACTAGCCTGACCGGTGAGGATCTGGACAGGGCCGTGGTTAGCCTGCTCCACGGCGATCCTGGGGACCTCCCCGAGGCCTACGGTCTGCTGTACCGCCGCGACGACAGGGGGGAGTTGGTTGCCGCCATGCCCGCCTTTGACGAGCGCGGGCTCACGCCTCCCGCGCGCCCCAACTCCCCGGTGCCAGTGTCCCCCGGTGATGTCAGTGGTGAGGAAGACTCGGAGGAGACCGTGGATGACGGCTTGGAAGAGGCGTATCCCCCGTTGCAGAGCGTGCTCCTTCGCAATCTCGAAGACGACGACGCCGATGAGCCCCCGGTGGCGGACTCCCTGAGCTTCGTCAGAACCCTCAGGAGGCCAAGGTCTGCCTCCCAGACCACGTCGGCACCTAGCCAGGCGACCCCGAAGAAACGCGCGGCCGCGCCTTCTCTGGCGGACACCCCGCGTCCCAGCAGGGCACTTGAGACGCCGACCTCGTCTCTATCCGAGCCGCAGCCGAAAGACGGGGCGGCCACCGCCGGGGCAGACGTGGCCTCTCCGGCCGCGGCCCCTCGGGGCGACGCCGCCACCCATCCGGGCAACCGCGCCACGCCGAAGAAAGGCGGGAGCGTCCCGGCCCTCGACGAAGTGGAAAGGAAGAGGAACTGGGTCGCGGCCGACGAGTAAGTATCTTGCCTTGCCTTTGGTCGATTATAGCTTGTGCGCATGCTGATAGCCTCTCTTCTCCTTGGTGGCTAGGGTCATCGTCGAGCCGAAGAAGAGGAAGACGGGTGCCGAGCCGAAGGAGCCCCCTGTTCGGGGGGCGCCATCGGCCTCTGGCCGCGGACGTGGCGGGAGAGGGAGCGCGCCACGCCAGCTTAGCATGGCCCTCGAGTGCCCCGGTGGCACCGCGCCCGAGATCGTGAGCACAACACCTTCTCCTAAAACTGTGATGCGGCCGCTCGGGAGGCCGGTCCCCAGGAGGGTGGAGGCTCCCGAGGAGGCTCCCTTTGCCGCGGCTGTGGCGACCCTAGTGCCGGTGGAGGGGGCGATCTCTTGCCCTCATCTGAAGGAGTCCGCCCTTGAGGACGCAGCGGCGCGGCCTCAGGAGGAGCCAGCACCCGTGGGCCATCAAGCTAAGAAGTCGTCCGCTCTTGTCATGCTCGAAGAGGGACTGGAGCCTCCGGCGCCCCAAGCTAGCCGCAGCACTGCTCCCTTGGACATGACGCATGTCGATGCGCCGGTGCCACCTCCTGGTCAGACTCTCGCGCCTGTGGGTAGCAGCCCTCCGATCGGGCCCGGTGCCTTGGATAAGGCTTATACCGCGCTTGGCCGGCTCCGGGCCGGCCTCCAAGGCGCTCCTTCGCGGGGAACGCCTGGAGCTCATCTCCGGGTGGCTCCAGGCTGACGCTGCCATCGAGACGGCATGGAATCGATCCGAGGCTGCTGCCGCGGAGAGCAAGAAGGAGACCGCCGAAGCCGTGGCAGCTCGCGACGAGGCGCTGGCCAGGGCAGCGGCTGCCGCGGAGCGCTGTGGTGAGGCGGAGTCCAAACTGAAGGCCCTTCAAGAGGAGCAAGCTGTGAATGCACAATGACTTCACCTGCGGGAGGAGGACCTCACGGCTCGCGAGGCGAAGCTCGCCGATCGTGACTCCGCGCTGTCCCAGGCAGCTGCGGACCAAGCCGCGGAGAGTGACAGTCTGGCCAAGCTGAGGGATGAGGTAGTGGAGGCCCAGACGTCCCATGCCCGGCATGTCTCCGACACGACGGCCCAGCTGGATGCTAGGGAGAAGACCCTTGCCGCTGCTGAGGAAAAAGCGGTCACGGAGCGTGACGCCTTCCCCTCCATCGAGCTTAGTCTTTGCCGGGTGCTACGCTTCATCTGCAGGGGAGGATTCGGGGAGCCACTGGCAACTCCTGAGGGTGGTTATGCCGGGCTGTCCTCCAAGCTTGCTGAGGTGCTCGAAGGTACGGTCGCCAAGGTAGACGCCATCCTGGAGGCCGAGTGTCGCGGCCTTTTCTTCACAGCCGCGATGCATGTCTTCAGCCACCTCTACCTCCGCGAGCCCGGATTTGATTTCAGCGCGGTGATGAATGCGATTGCGCCTGAGTCCCGCGCGGACGCGGTGGCGGCCGTGAAGGATTCCGTGGACGCGCTGATAAATAAGTTCGGCTGCGTCCCTGACACCGAGCCCCCTGTGGTGGAGGCGAGCAGTGACGACGAAGGTATCGACGGCGATGTTGAGGACGAGCTCGACGAGACCGGGGCGATCGGTGGAAGCGGCCTTGGCGATGACGGCTCCTCCTCCTAGACTCCAACCTGTGACATTTATCGTGCCTCTTGGAGGCGTAAGACTTGTTTGAATCGCAAAACATCTTGTGCTTGTAATAACTCATTTGAATTCTGTGATTTCCTTTTGCGCCTTGTTTCCTTCCTGCTTGCTTCTGTGCTCTGCGTCGGCAGGGCCCAATCCCGCGCGTACCTCGACCGCCGTTGGGGCGTCCGGATCACCAGGACGAGACCAAGGGGCGAGGGGCTACGTGACTAGTGAGGCCCCTGGGTCGCGATGCCCAGGGGTCCCCCTTGACGTGCGAGCAGCGCTCATGAAGGAGACATGGCGACAACGGAGTCGATTTGGAGCGCCTTGTGCTTTGCATCGGCAGGGCCCAACCCCGCACATACCTCGACCTCCGTTGGGGAATCCGGATCGCCAGGACGAGACCAAGGGGTGAGGGGCTACGTGACTAGTGAGGCCCCTGGGTCGCGATGCCCAGAGGTCCCCCTTGACGTGCGAGCAGCCCTCATGAAGGAGACATGGCGACAACGGAGTCGATTTGGAGCGCCTTGTGCTCTGCGTCGGCAGGACCCAATCCCGCGCATACCTCGACTACCGTTGGGGCGTCCGGATCACCAGGACAAGACCAAGGGGTGAGGGGCTACGTGACTAGTGAGGCCCCTGTGTCGCGATGCCCAGGGGTCCCCCTTGACGTAGGAGCGGCTCCCATACCATTCCTCGCCAACTTTTGTCTGGGAGGGGCGCGAGAAGACTAGGTACCGGGGACCTGGGGAGGCGGCATGCACCAGGCATGGCCTGAGCGTAGCCCCCATCCAGCCCCCTTGCGCACGCATCCCAGGGAAATACTGCCTGACGGGGCCGAGGGGCCATCCTAAGGTTGGTGCAGCTGCTAGGGCACCCTCAGTTGTTTATCCACCACTGTGGAGCATGGGGCTTCCACCTTGCGTGGGCATAGTCATTGGAGGACCATGTCGTCCGCCAGCGCGGAGCATGGGGCTTCCACTTTGGCGTGGGAAGGGAGCTCTGTGTTAGAGTCTCCGGGCGTGTACAGCCCAACTTCGTTCGTACGCGTGACTGGCACGGCAGAACCGGGGGAGGTGTTGGGCACTCGTGAGCCACGTGGGCCTCACAAGGCCCTACCTCTAGGCGGGTTGTGTCGGCGTTCTGGATACCAGGGTACCCAGACTTGCCTGCCTGCGGCCTGAGGCGTGGCCCACCTCGACGACCAAGTACGGCCCGGCATGGCCTCGCTCGACACAAGGCCCTCGCGAGACCCCGAGCTTGCGAGGGAAACAGTGCCAAGACCCGTGGGGAGATAGGCCTCCCCAGGCCCCCTCCTGAGCGGCAGAGACTTCTATGCGACACACGACCTCAGGAGGCCAAGGGTGACGCCAGCCAGGCCAGGCGGGCGCCAGTGCGCCAGAGGGGACAGTTTCCCCATTGGTGCAAAGGAGGTAGGGGCGCACGCAAGTTCCCAAAGCGCCCCCCAAAGGTTTCCACTTCGGTGCAACAAGACCAAGACCCCAAGCCCCGCAGGATGGACGTCATCACCGAGCCCACCACTACATCACCGTCGACCACTTTGCAGGCGAAGACCACCTTTCGTCAGGATAGGGTGTACCTCCTGTCCCCCTTTGAATTTGGTCGTTGTGGGATCACTTCCTGCCATTGCGATAAGGGAAGAGGACCCGAGCCGCTATAAATGGAGGCTAGGCTGCTCTGCAGAGGGGACGACGAGAGAACCACCCCGCAAACACACCCGCAAGGCAACACACCACTGTACTAGTTCATCCACAAACCTCCTCGGGAGGCAATCCACCAAAGGCAGGAGTAGGGTTTTACGCTTCGCAGCGGCCCGAACCTGGGTAAACTCTCGTGTGCTATCTCCTTCCCCGCCGTCGAGTAGGGTTATCGTGTTGTGGGCTTGGAGGGGGCGAAGCTGTTGGGGAATCTTCGCACACGCCCCTGGGTTCGAACTTCCTAGAGTTTTGCGGAACCCGAAATCCGACATTTGGCGCGCCAGGTAGGGGGCGTGACGGAGTCTTCGGCAAGTTTCGCTTCTCCTTCGCCCCGTCGTGTCGATGGCCGACGCCGGACAAGCTCCTTTCGGCCTCGGAGGATCCGCCTCCACCAACCTCGCCACTGCCGCCCAAGACCCGCGCCACGGCAGTGCGATGCTGGGTAGTCGTTACCAGGCCACCAGCGTCGTTTCCACCACAGACGCCGCTCGCGCCGGCCAGGCGCATGGCGGACGAGCGGCGCCCACGCGACCGGCATCGCACTGCACCCACGTGGGAGACCTCAACGCGCACGACTCGCTCCTGATGGTGAGTGAGATGCTTCGCCACCGCCCTACGCACGGGGGCTTCGACGCCTGGGCCGACCACATCGCCAAGCTGGTCGCCGTCGCAAGGAGGGCCTTGGTCCCCCACCTTCCTTCACGACCACCGGCGCTGGGCGCCGGGGGCTCGCTCGCCGTACCCGTCGCCCCACCTGCGGACGGCGTGCCCGCTCCCCTCCCGGGCGAGCCTGGGCAGGGCCCGCCGCATGCCGTGCTTCTCCTTCTCCGAATCCCGGTGACCGGCTTCGGAGCGCCGCCCGGTCCCACCGGTAGTGCCTATGAAGGAGGTGCTAGGGCGCCCCGTGCGAACCTCAACGTACACACCCACACCCAAATGGATCATCGGTAGCCTGGCTCGTCCCGGCGGGAGCGCGCCAACCGGCGCAGGGAGCAGGCGGCTCAGGCTTCCGGCCAGGTAGGTAACTGTGATGGAGGCGCGATGGAAAGTCAGGGAGGCAACTCACGGCAAGACACGCGCATCCCACCCCACGGCGACAGCAGAGCCAGGCAACTTCGGGCGGAGGCCCACCGCAGGAGGGTTTGTGGCCCGCGCGCCCAGGATGGTGTCATCCCGCCACCCGGGGAGACTGCCCTTGGTGCGCGCGGAGACAACTCAGGAGGGGGCCAAAGCCTCTATACAGAGGCCTACGTTCCGAGCTACGTCATACCTGCGGAGGGCGCGGAGGATCAGGCGCCCTCTGCAGATGCCGGCACCCTCACGGAATAGGGGATGTCCAAGACACTCTCCCTAAGCCAGGCATGGGGGCTTCCACAGAGGGAGCACCAGGCCAGGCTTACGCAAGCAGGGGAGAAGGGGGAGCGTCCTGGGAAGCACGGGGGCGTGACGCAGCCGCCGCCCCCACGAGCAAGCAGCGCACGGCTGAGCCCAGGGCCTCAGGAGCGACCGCCTGGGGAATCGGCAGGGTACAAGCAACGTGGGCCACCCACGGCAACGGGGGCGCCGGAGCGGCCCTCGGGAGGCGGGGCCTCATGAGGCCCGCAAGCCGAGGTCCGGCCGGCGCCACGACGCTTCACGAGGCGGCTTCACCGACACAACACCTCTGCAGCTGCGCTGGGTGCATTGCGCTCATGTTTGGGCCGCGGGAGCGCAATCCCACGGCTACGCGGGGAGCAATGCACACATGTTTGGGCTGTAGAGGTGCGCAACCGCGCAGTAATGCGTGGGATGGCTCTTAACTGAGTTGGGAGCACCTGGGCCGTGCGCCTGGGTGCTTGCCCAGCTATCTTCGCCCATGACACTCTCACGTAATAATGAGTGGGATGTATATGCCCGGAGCCCCCCGAGGACGCGGAGGGGTTATCGGATTTCGGGCTTCGCAAAGCCCTCAAGGTTCGAACATAGGGGCATGCGCGAAGCTTCTCTGCGGCCTCACCCTACTTAGCTCGCTACACCATGGTGACTACGGCAAACTCGCACGATGACGCGGAAGAAGATGAACACGGTGGTTTACCCAGGTTCGGGCCGCTGCGAAGCGTAATACCCTACTCCTGCTTTGGTGGATTGCCTCTCGTGGAGGTGTGGTGGATGAACTAGTACAGTGGTTTCGAGCCTCGCGAGGGTGCTCGAGCGGTGTTCTTGGCTCTCCGCCTTGTCTTGTGTTGGTGTCTTCCCCCCCTCTACAGTGTGGCCTATCCTCTATATATAGCAGTGGCCCGGGTCCTCTTCCCTTATCACAATGGCAGGAAGGGATCCCACAACGGCCAAATTTGAAGGGGGACAGGAGTACATCCCCGCCCTGTCCAAAGGTGGTCTTCGCCTGCAAAGTAGCTGTCGATGATGCAGAGGTGGGCTCGGCGATGACATCCGTCCTGCGGGGCTCGTGGTCGTGGTCTCGTTGCACCAGAATGGAAACCTTTGGGGGGGGCTTTGGGAACCCGCGTACGTCCTTGCTCCCTTTGCACCAAAGGGGAAACTGCTCTGCCTGGCGTGCTAGCGCCCGCCTGTCCTTCCTTGCGTCATCTTTGAATCTTGAGGCCGGGTTCTGCATAGAGATCTCCGCCGCTTCGGAGGGGGCCTGAGGAGGCCCATTCCTTGCTGGTCTTGGTGCCGCTCTCCCTCGCGAGCCTAGGGTCCTCGCGAGGGCCTTGTCTTGAGTGGAATCTTGCCAGGCCGTGTTTGGCTGACGAGGTGGGCCATGCCCTGGGCCGCAGGCAGGTAGGTCTGGGTACCCCCGTTCCCAGAACGCCGACAGTAGCCCCCGGGCCCAAGGCGCGCTCGAGCTGGCTTCCGGGCGAAGCCTTCAGGACAGCCCGAAGTGCCGCGGGCCCCAAACGCCTGCGGGCCAGGCTTTACACGCGTTGAACGCCTGGGCGGCGACGCCCCCGCTCCCTGAGGACATCAAGGACCGCCCCAAGTCGAACTGATGCCGCCGTCCTCCCTAGTCGCTTTGTCCAGCGCTCCGAGCATGATCCTCTCTTCCTCCCAGGGTGCCTGCGGCCAAGAAGCGTAGGCTCGGCGAGCTCCAAGAGGAGACGGAGGCGCTGCGGGCCCAGCTGGCGACCGTCGAGGCCGCCTTCCAAGCCGCCCTGAGGGGCGAAGCAGAAGCCAGGGTGGAGCTAGCGTCCCTCCAGGCCCAGGTTCAGTAGGCGGCCGACGCCGTGCAGGCCGCCCAGGACGAGGCGGCGTACGCCAAGATGCTGGAGTCCTAGCGTGCTAAGTAGTATCTTGACATCGCCCGCCGCGCGACCAGCGCGGTGAGCCAGTTCGTCGAGGATGCCCCCACGCTGCCGTGCGCGCACAGCGACGGGGGCTATCTCGACTTCTTCCGGAGGGTGGTGAAGGCGTTGGAAGCCGGCGTCTCCTGCGTGAACGCGGACAACGAGTCCGACGCGCGCGACCTTCTGGACCTCGCCCTGACGTTCATCTTCTCCAACCTGCGCCGCCACGCCCCGCAGCTCGACCTCCGGCGTTTCGTGGAGCGGGTGCCTGATGAGCTCCAGCGCTCCCTTCGGGACGAGGTGCGCCCGCATGTGGAGTCCCTGGTGGAGCGGTTCATCCAGGTGCCCGCCTCCAGCGGGGAGGATGACTCCGACTCCGAGGCGGCCGGCGGCGCGGGTGGCGACGGCGACTCCTCCCCCTAGGCATCTACTGTTTCCCTTTCATGGTCCCTGTAATATTTCAAGGAGAACTCGTCCCCGGGGGGCGTTAATCTTTTGCATGTTACCTTCGCCCTCTTATTTTTCTGCTCTTGAACTCGCCGATCGCTTGCTTGCCGCGATGTGACTTGGTTTCTTTGCGCGGTGCTCGGCGCTGCTGCCGACGCGGCTCGGTGGTGACGGCAGGCAGGGCCCTCGTGAGGTCTTCTCTCCTGAGGGGCAGCTCAAGGCCGTCGAGCCCCGGCTCCTTGGCATCGTTGCCTGCCAAGGCAGATTTCCTTCCTTCGCGCCGTCCCTCCTGGCGCATGGGACCGCACGGGCTTCCACGGTGGCATACTATAGACCATAGTACCTGCATTCTGGCATTAGTACGCACAACCTCTATCCCGCATTCAGGCTGTCGTTGGGTCAGGAGGCTCGCGCTCGGTTCGGTAGTGCACTTAGCTTGTCGGTTGATGAAGATTTCGTGTGCCACGTGGCGCGGCCGGTTTGCCCAGATAGTCCGCGACTCCTCCCAGGATGCTTCTTCTTTGCAAGTGGAGCAGGTGGGGAGCCCTTTTGGCAATCTGTGTCTGCAGGCCCCGGTCCCGCACATTTCCCTACCAACGTAGTGTACGACCGGATCACCAGGACGCAACCACGAGGTGAGGCCTCAACACCCCCGATGCCGACCGGATCACCAAGGACGACATCGAGGGGCGAGTGGCTATATGACTAGTAAGGCTCCTGAGGCGCGTTGCTCAGGAGCCCCCTTTGACGCTCAAGCAGCTCTACGTCGGCAGGTCCCAGTCCCGCACATTTCCCTACCACCGTAGTGTACGACCGGATCACCAAGGACGCAACTACGAGGTGAGGCCTCGACACCCTTGATGCCGACCGGATCACCAAGGACGACATCGAGGGGCGAGTGGCTTTATGACCTGTAAGGCTCCTGAGGCGCATTGCTCAGGAGCCCCCTTTGATCCTCGAGCGACCCCCATTCCGCCCTGCTGGGTACTGCCTCAGGAGGCACTGGAGCCTCTTGAGGCCCCATGCTGTGGTGCCGTGCTGCGGTCGGAGCCCCCGAGCGGGGGTCGACTGCCCAAAGATGCAAGTCCCTGAGGCGACAGGGCCTTGCTATCCAGCTCCGAGGCGCCTCGGGGAGGGCCGGAGCGCACGGCCCCTTGTGAAACACCAAACCAGAAAAAGAGACTCCAAGACCGATAAAATGAGAGAGCATTGAGAGAAAAGTCCCCACCCCTTTTTCTTTTAAATATAAAGTTCTGAAGTCCTCAGACTTCATTGCAAAAAGTGGTGATTCGAACACAAAAGGAAGCAAGCAACCGCCGCGTCCGGCACGTAGGCTAGTCCTCGTCTTCGTCTTCCCCCAGCGCTGAGCGTAGGGCATCCATGTTGCGTAGGCATAGCCATTGGTGGGCAGTGTTGTCCTCTAGCGCGGAGCTGTGGCTTCCACGTTGCGTGGGAAGGAACCCCTCCGCGTCCTCGGGGGGCTCCAGGCGTATACAGCCCACTCATTATTACGTGAGAGTGTCACGGCCGTAGATCGCTGGGCAAGCCCCCGGGCGCACGACCCGATTGCTCCCAACTCCCTCAAGAGCCACCCCGTGCATTTCTGCTCGGTTGCGCGCCTCTATGACCCAAACCCGAACGCATTGCTCCCCGCGTAGCCGCAGGATTGCGCTCCCGCGGCCCAAACATGAGCACAATGCATCCGGTGCAGTCATATAGGTGTTTTGTCGATGAAGCCGCCTCGAGGGCCTCGTGAGGCCCAGCCTCCCGAGGCTGCACCGGTGTCCCAGCCTCCCGAGGCTGCGCCGGTGTCCCAGCTGCCGCGGGTGGCCCACGCTACTTGCGTCTTGCTGCCCCCCCCAGGCCAGCACTCCTGAGGCCTGGGGGCTCGGCCCGGCGTTGGTTGCCTGCGAGGGAGACGGCTTACGCCGTGCCCAGCGGGCCCGGGGGCGCCCTCCCTCTTCCTCCCGCTCGTGTCGTCCAGGCCCGGTGCTCCGTCGGGGGAGCCCCCAGACCCGGCTCGGGGAGGACGCCCGGTGCTCTCCCTACTCTTGGGGGGCATTGGCGCCCGAAGCAGGCGCCTGATCCACCCCGCCGTCCGGAGGTACGACGTAGCATGGTACATAGGGCTCCACATAAGGGCCCGGTTCTCCTCCTGAGCCGTCCGGCGGGGCGCCGGGAATGGCCCCTACGGGCGGCGGGTGGGCGCCGCCCTGCGCGCGCAGGCCACAGACCCTCCTGTGACGAGCCTCAGAGCGAAGTTGCTTACCTCTGCCACCGCCGTTGGGTGGGCCGCGCGTCTCCTGACGTGGGTTGCTTCCTCGGCGATCCGACGCGCCCTCGCCGTTGTTGCTTGTTTGTCCGGACGCCTGCGCCGCTTGCTCCCTGTGCAGGATGGTGCGCTCCCGCCTGGTCAATCCAGGCTATTGAAGGTCACTAGGTCACGGAGGCGCGTGTTAGCGCGTGCGTGGGGCGCCTTGTTGTTTCCTCCGCGCGTTCGGTCGTCATGGCTGGGCTGCGCCCCGAAACCGGTCACCAGAATTCGAAGGAGGAGGAGCACGGCGTGCGGCGGTCCCCGCTCGGGTTCGCCCAGGGCTGGAGGGGGCACGCCGTCGGTGGGCTGGGAGACAGGCGCTGCGAGCGAGCCCCCGGCGCTTGGAGAAGAGTGAGGAGCCACGGCCCTCCGCGCGACGGTAACCAGCTCTGCGACGTGGTTGACCCATGCGTCGAAGCCCCTATGCGTCGGGCGGTGGCGGAGCATCTCGCTTGCCAGCAGCAGCGCACCGTGCGCGTCGAGGTCCCCCACGTAGGTGTGGCGCGACGCTGGTGCTGAGGGTGCCGCCCGCCCACCGTGAGTTTGGGCGGTGCGAGGGGCGGTGACGGCGGAGGCGATACTGGCGGCTTGATACTGACCGCTCAGCACTATGCCGCTGGGGCGCGGGTCTCCCGTGGCAGCGGGGGGATCGATGGGAGCTGATCCGCCGCGGCCGGGGGAAGCTTGCTGGGTGCCGGCCATCGGAGCGGTGGAGCGGAGGAGGAGCGAGGCTTGAAGAAGACTCCGACATGCCCGCTACCTGGCGCGCCAAATGTCGGATTTCGGGCTCCACAAAACCCTCAAGGTTCGAACATAGGGGCATGCGCGAAGCTTCTCTGCGGCCTCACTCTACTTAGCTTGCTACACGATGGTAACTACGGCAAACGCGCACGATGATGAGGAAGAAGATGAACACGGTGGTTTACCCAGGTTCGGGCCGCTGCGAAGCGTAATACCCTACTCCTGCTTTGGTGGATTGCCTCTCGGGGAGGTGTGGTGGATGAACTAGTACAGTGGTTTCGAGCCTCGCGATGGTGCTCGAGCGGTGTTCTTGGCTCTCCGCCTTGTCTTGTGTTGGTGTCTTCCCCCCCTCTACGGTGTGGCCTATCCTCTATATATAGCAGTGGCCCGGGTCCTCTTCCCTTATCACAATGGCGGGAAGGGATCCCACAATGGCCAAATTTGAAGGGGGACAGGAGTACATCCCCACCCTGTCCAAAGGTGGTCTTCGCCTGCAAAGTAGCTGTCGATGATGCAGAGGTGGGCTCGGCGAGGACATCCGTCCTGCGGGGATCGTGGTCGTGGTCTCGTTGCACCAGAATGGAAACCTTTGGGGGAGGCTTTGGGAACCCGCGTATGTCCTTGCTCCCTTTGCACCAAAGGGGAAACTGCTCTGCCTGGCGTGCTGGCGCCCGCCTATCCTTCCTTGCGTCATCTTTGACTCCTGAGGCCGGGTTCTGCATAGAGATCTCCGCCGCTCCGGAGGGGGCCTGAGGAGGCCCATTCCTTGCTGGTCTTGGTGCCGCTCTCCCTCGCGAGCCTGGGGTCCTCGCGAGGGCCTTGTCTTGAGTGGAATCTTGCCAGGCCGTGTTTGGCTGACGAGGTGGGCCGTGCCCTGGGCCGTAGGTAGGAAGGTCTGGGTACCCCCGTTCCCAGAACGCCGACAGGGGTTCCATCCCATGCCCAAGTGGAAGCCCCATGCTCCACGCTGGCGGACAACACTGCCCTCCAATGGCTATGCCCACGCAACGTGGATGCCCTACGCTCCGCGCTGGGGGAAGACGAAGGCGAAGACTAGCCTAGGTGCCGGACGCGGCTGTTGCTTGATTCTTTTTGTGTTCGTATTGCCACTTTTTGAAATGAAGTTGAAGATTTCGTTACTCTATTTGAAAAAGGGGCGGGAACTTTTCTCTCTTCGCGATTCCTCTTTCTGGCCTTGAAGTCTCTTCTCTTTTGGATTGGCACCTTGCCGAGGCCCGTGCACCTTGGCCTCCCCCCGTGGCCCTTCGAAGCAGGCCGGCAAGGACCTGTGCCTCGAAAGCACGCATCTTTTAGCGGTCAAATTCCACTCGGGGGCTCCGGCCGTCGCCCAGCGCGATATCACAGAACCTCGGGAGGCTCAGACAGCTCCCGGAGTAGCAACCGACGGAAAGCTATGGGAGCCGCTTGAGCATCAAGGGGGACTCCTGAGCAACGCGCCTCAGGAGCCACACTGGTCACGTAGCTCCGTGCCCCTTGGTCTCGTCCTGGTGATCCGGACGCCCCAATTGTGGCCGAAGCCTCGCCCCGTTGGTCTCGTCCTGGTGATCCGGAATCCCCAACGGCGGTCAAGGTATGCGCGGGACTAGGCTCCGCAGACGCAGAGCACCGCTTGAGCGTCAAGGGGGGGTTCCCAGGTAATGCGCCTCGGGAACCTCACCGATCGTGTAGCTCCGTGCCCCTTGGTCTCGTCCTGGTGATCCGGACGCCCCAATTGTGGCCGAGGCCTCGCCCCTTTGGTCTCGTCCTGGTGATCCGGACGCCCCAACGGTGGTCGAGGTCTTCTCGGGATCGGGCCCCGTCGACGCAGAGTGCCGAAAGGGCTCCTGGACAACCCCGCAAGCAAGGAAGAAGCCCTCCCTGACGGGATCCCCGGCCTCTCTAGACGCTCCGCCCACGCTTCACGACACTCGAGCTCGCCACGACCCGATGAGCTAAGTACACCCGCCGAATAAGGGCGGAACCTTCTAAACAGATAATAGCCTGAATGCCGGGCAAGAGGCATGAGCACTAACATAAAAATACGGGCGCTGCGGCCCGCTACGTAACCCCATCAGGATTCTTGAGGATTCCAGGAGCAGGGAAGGGCGACGCGAGAGAAGGAGTCCCGCCACTCTAGGTGACGTGGCTAAGGGCCTGACCTTGGGGGCGGCGTGATCCCCCTCAGGAGGGCCCGCCCCGCGAGGGCCCGACTGGATGACGTAGCCGGTCTTAGCGCGATACCCTCGTGGGCCCCTCGAGGAACGCTGGGGCGCATCGGCAACAACGCAAGGCCCCGCGGGAGGCGCGGGGTCGCGCCACGCAAAACAAACAATCGACGGCTCAAAAAGGAGGAGGAATACGAAGGTAAAAACACTAAAGTTAACGCCCCCAGGGGCCAGGTGTTGCTTAACATGACAGGAACTGGGAAGAGAAAACAGGGGAGGACTAGGCGGAGGAGCCGCTGTCACCGTCCGGGCCTTCGCCCGCCGCGGCACCGGAGTCGTCACCCTCATCGAAAAGGGGCTCCTGGACGAACCGCTCCACCAAGGACTCCACGTGCGGGCGCGTCTCGTCCCTGAGGGGCCTCTGGAGCTCCTCGGGCACTGGCTCCATGACGCGGAGGAGGTCGAGCTCGGGGATGAGGCGGCGAAGGTTGGAGAAGACGCGTGTCAGCGCGAGGTCCAGGAGGTCGCGCGCGCTGGACGCGGTGTCCTCGTCAACTCGGAAGATGCCGGTTTCTAGCGCCTCCACCACCTTGTCGAAGAAGTTGAGGTAGCCCCCATCGCCGTGCGCGCACGGCAGCGTAGGGGCCTCCCTGACAAACCGGCTCACCGCGCCGACTGCGCGGAGGGCGATGTCCCGATACTGCTTGGTGCGCTGCGCCTCCAGCATCTTCGCGTGGGCCGCCTCGTCCTAGGTGGCCTGTAAGGCGTCGATGGCCCCCTTGACCTGGGTCTGGAGCGACGCCAGCTCCGCCTGAGCTTCTGCCTCACCCCTGAGCGCGGCTTGGAGGGCGGCCTCGGCGTCCGCCAGCTGGACCCTCAGCACGTCTGCCTCCTCCTGGAGCTCCTCGAGCCTGCGCCTCTTGGGCGCGGGCGCACTGGGAGGAGGGAACGATCAAGATCGGCGTGACAGAGGCGATTGTAAGGGAAGGAGGCGGGAAACAAGACACTTACTCATCAATAATGGCCTAGTGACGCCGGGCTTGGGCTGGCCTAGAGGGTTCCCCGCCGCTGCCTCCAGGGGCCGCCGGTGGAGCTGGGGACCCCGAGCGCTTCCCCGCACCTGCCGCACTTCCGCCGGATGCCATGGAGGAGCGAAGAGAAGGAGGAGGACAAGGAAGATAACTTGGAAGGAAGAGAAGCGAGAGGGCGCGTCAAGATGGCAAGCCCCCCCCCCCCGAGCGGGGCGGGTTTATAGGCGCAACCGCTGCACGTGGGGCGTCGTGGGAAGTGGAGTCGCCAGGCACCTCGAGCGGCGTGTGCCAGGCTCGACCGGCGTGCTATCCTGCCTCACGTCGCTTCCCCTTCCCCCGTCGGGTCACATCCGCATGGCCCGACGTGGGGGAGGATGCAAGGAGGCGCGCAGGCCAGGCGTCAGCTCGACTCAAGGCGGTTCCCGACGTCTTCGGGGAGCCGAGACGCCCATGTCTCGTGGTGCGCCACGCGTCAAGTCGGGCCCGCAGGCGATTGGGGGCCACGGCGCTTCGGTCCATCCTCCGTGGCTTCGCCCCGAAGCTAGCTCGAGCGCGCCTCAGCCCGGGGGCTACTGTCGGCGTTCTGGATACCAGGGTACCCAGACTTGCCTGCCTGCGGCCCAAGGCATGGCCCACCTCGACGACCAAGTACTGCCCGGCGCGGCCTCGCTCGACACAAGGCCCTCGCGAGACCCCGAGCTCGCGAGGGAAACTTTGCCAAGACCCGTGGAGAGATAGGCCTCCCAGGCCCCCTCCTGAGCGGTGGATACTTCTATGAGACACACGACCTTAGGAGGCCAAGGGTGACGCCAGCCAGGCCAGGCGTGCGCCAGAGGGGACAATTTCCCCATTGGTGCAAAGGAGGCAGGGGCACACGCAAGTTCCCAAAGCGCCCTCCAAAGGTTTCCACTTCGGTGCAACAAGACCAAGACCCCAAGCCCCGCAGGACGGACGTCATCACCGAGCCCACCACTACATCACCGTCGACCACTTTGCAGGCGAAGACCACCTTTCGTCAGGATAGGGTGTACCTCCTGTCCCCCTTTGAATTTGTCCGTTGTGGGATCCCTTCCCGCCATTGCGATAACGGAAGAGGACCCGGGCCGCTATAAATGGAGGCTAGGCTGCTCTGCAAAGGGGACGACGAGAGAACCACCCCGCAAACACACCCGCAAGGCAACACACCACTGTACTAGTTCGTCCACAAACCTCCTCGGGAGGCAATCCACCAAAGGCAGGAGTAGGGTTTTACGCTACGCAGCGGCCCGAACCTGGGTAAACTCCCATTTGCTATCTTCTTCCCCGCCGTCGAGCGGGGTTATCGCGTTGTGGGCTTGGAGGGGGCGAAGCTGTTGGGGAATCTTCGCACACGCCCCTGGGTTCGAACTTCCTAGGGTTTTGCGGAGCCCGAAATCTGACAGGTTGCGCCTGAGTCTTCTGGCGCGGAGCGCGCTTATCAAACCTGTGTGATGGGGACAACCTGTGCCGAACGAATCTCCGGAGGCCATCGCATGAGAAGGCCAAACACCAAGGACCCCAGGAGGTGACGTGTCGGGGCCGGGCCGCCAGACAGAGCTCAGTCGTTGGATTTATCGATGCTGCAGAGACGGACCCGAGCACAGACACCGTGCCCAGTCTTCTCATGCGACAAACCGAAAGAAAAACACTCGACGCACGGCTCCCGCGACGACGAAATGCCGAACTACGGTTATACGAACTGGGCCGCGCGCCCTGACTCACCCACTCTCGATTAGCTCATGCGAGGACGAAGCACCAAGGACCACAGGAGGTGACGTGCACGGGACTGACCCGTGAGACAGAGCTCGATCGCTTGGATTTATCAACGCTGCAGGGACGGACCCGAGCACAGACGTCGTGCCAGCCCTTAATCATAAGGCGGTCGGGGGCGGGGTTTTTAGGGTGCACGACATTCGGGGTAACGAAGCACCGGGCATGCAGTTTGGAATACTTAAAAAGACTCATCAAATGCAAGACCAGTTCTGATACATGCGCAAAGCGATACAGCTGCAGGGGCGGACCCTAAACAGCTTGAGGACGATGCAGCCCGAGGGGCGCCCTCAAATAAACAAACCAAAGATCACCTGGTATTGATGCTGCTGGAGCGTCGAGGTAGTTGCTAAAGGTTGATCCTCATGAGCCTGAGGGCTCCGGAGGCTCTGGGGGCTCACGAGGGTCCAGGACCTCCTGAAGAGCCATGCGGTGTCGGGCTTCGTGCGACGCAAACGCAGCCTGCGCGAGGCGCAGGTACGTGGCGCCCACGTTCACGAGGCCGAAGGGCATGCAGACGAAGTTGCAGGAGTAGCCCCCGTTGCGACCGACATGCGATGGCCAGAAGAGGCCCTGGGATGCGGCCCTGTTGAGGCTCGGGATGTTGACGCAGACGCGCAGCCTGCCACCCATGTCTGGGGTGGCAGCTTTACTGGGTGGCGTGGGACGACGCCCGTCGTGCATGGCTTGCGCCTCCTGAAGCTCCTTGATCGCATTGGTGACGAACTCGCATGAACCTGGCGCCTCACGCCGTGCTCCCTGCTTGCGGGGGCGCGCGTCGGAACACGCCTCCAAGTGGTGCCCGAGCACCTCCCTCATTGCACCGGACAGGTCAAAAGCTCTCCAAGTGGAAGCCCCCGAGCCCGTCCCGAGGGAAGCACTGGGCGCGCCTTCCTATGCAGGAGGAAGAGGCGCCCCCGCAATGGACACGAGGCCTGAGGTTGCCGTTCTTGGGAGTCTCCGCCCCCTGACGGCCCTTGGGGAGGTGCTGCTTCTTCTTCTTGGGCGTGTCCTCAGGAGGCAGGACGTCGCCCTCGTCGTCAGAGCTTTCAGCCGCCGCAGCCTGGTAAGCATGCTCGAGGGAGCAGACCGCATCCTTTTCATCGCAGGCGACCGTGATGACACCGCCGCTCCCCGACATCTTGAGGATGTTGTAGCCACAGTGAGTCGCCGCCATGAACTTGGCGAGTGCAGGGTACCCGAGGATAGCATTGTATGGGAGGTGGATGTGGGCGACGTCAAAGTCGATGAGCTCGGTGTGGTAGTTATCACGCTTGCTGAAGGTGACTGGGAGGCGCACCTGCCCCAGGGGAGTGGTGGAGCCATCGGTCACTCCTGAAAAGGGCTTGGTTGGCATGAGATGATCATAGGGCACCTGAACTGTCTCGAACGTCTCGACAGAGAGGACGTTGAGCCCAACGCCGCCGTCAATGAGGGTCTTGGTGATGAGGACGTTGTTGATAGTGGGCGTGCAGAGCATGGGGAGCACGCCTGCGATGGTCGCGCACTTGAGGTGGTCCTTGGAGTCGAAGGTGATGGCGACCTGCGACCACCTGAGGGGACGTGCGGCCTCAAGCTTTGGGAGGGCTGCGTTCACCTCACAAGAGAACTGCTTGAAGATGCGGTTTGAGGCAGGGGCCTGAGCACCGCCCAGGATGTAGGCGATCACACGGGGTTCCTGAAAGCCCCCAGCCCCATCGTCCCACTGGTCGTTTCTCTTTGGCGGCGGCGGCAGTGGAAGTGGGCCGGCGTTGCCCTGAGGACATGCCTCGCGAGGCTGATCGCGTCGCGGTCCGTCACGAGGCTCGTCACGCCAGAGATCCTCGCGAGGCTGGTCGCGCCAGTCCCGACGGTTGTCCCAGCGGCCTCTGCTGCGGCCCCCTCCACGACCGTAGTTGTGGCCGTCGTGCTCGGGGGGGGGGGGGGGGGGCGAAGCGCTCGTCGCGAAGTGTCCTGAGCTCCTGGCAGTCCTCGGTGTTGTGGCTGCGGGTGTAGTGGAAGATGCAGAACGGGCGGCCGCCCTTGGGGTGCTCTTCTTGGTCACGACCGCGCTTCATCTCGGGCTCAGCCACCAGCACTGCGGGCCCCTTGCGCTTCGCCTCCTTAGCCTTGGCCTTCTTGTCTTCAGGGTCTGCCTCCGGAAGCTCGAGGAGGGAAAGACGACCCTCCTCAGCCCTTGTGCACTTGTTCGCTAGGTTGAACATCTCCAGGGCCGTGCACAGTTCATCATGGATGGCGAGCTCCTCTTTCATCTTGACGTCCCTGACGCCATCGGTAAACATCGAGATGATGGCCTCGTTCGACGCCTTCGGGATCTTGAGGCGCACGTTGGTGAAGTGTTGTATGTACTTGTGCAGGGTCTCTCCCGGCTGCTGCTTCACGCGCAGCAGGTCGTTCACCCCTAGGGAGCGGTCGCGGGTGCCCTGGAAGTTGGCGCTGAAGCGCTCGCGAAGCTCATCCCAGGAGGAGATCGACCCCTCCGGAAGGTTGAGGAGCCAGGAGAGGGCGCCAGCCTTGAGGGCCATGGGAAACCAATTCGCCATGACTTTGTCGTCGCCGCTTGCCACCTCGATGCTCAGCGCATAGAGCTGAACGAACTCCACGGGGTCGGGGTGCCATTGTAGCATGGAGGTAGGTGTGGCTTGAACTTGCCGAGCCAGTTGACACGGCGCAGCTCCGGGGAGAAAGCGCGGCAGGCTGCCCCGCTCACAGGTGCGGCGTGTACGAGGGGAGATGGGTCTTGAGGCCCGTGTGATGCGGCCTTCGGTAGCGCACGGTCCTGATGACGGCGCGGGGGTGCGGGGAGCACACGCGCGTCACCTGGCGGCCTTGGCATCACCTGGCAACTTGCTTCATCCCGTGCCTGCACCGGCGCCTCGTGCGGCTGGTTGCGCGGACGCGCTTCGCGCCTGGGCTTGGGGTCGATGTCGTGCAGAGAAGGAGGGGGAGGTGCGCCATGAACACATCGCCTGCCTGGGAGAGCGGAGGACGAAGCGGGTGGGTGGGCGCCAGGACCTCGCCGGTGACACTGACAAGCTCGGCGATGCGACCAAGCCAGTCATCGTAGCGATCATGGGCGGGGCGGTAACGCGGCAGCTCGCACGCCATGAACAGTGAAGCCTGCGCGTTCGCCAGCCCGTAGCGAGCGTGAGAGGACGACGCCGAGGTGGGGACGAGGGACGGAGTAGCAGTGCGGTCGTCGTGCCGCGCGGTGGGTTGCTGCGACGAGTCCTGCTGCTCTTGAATGACTGGACCAGTGGCAGCCTTGGCTACAAGGGAAGCGGAGCGGCGCGGCCCACGGGCGCCGTCTGGGCGACGTGGGCGGTTTGGCGCTCGGCGCGGACTCGGCGGGCCTCAGCCATGGGAGCGACGAAGCGGAGACGAAGCGGAACCGGAAGGGAGACCTCGACACGCCCCTACCTGGCGTGCCAAATGTCGGAAATCGGGCTCCGCAGACCCAAGAAAGTTCGAACTCTGGGGCGTGTGCGAAGATCCCAACCAGTTCAAGCCTCAAGCCTGCCACTCCACTGCTAGACCCTGCCGAAGATGCACGAGAGCGCGAGAAGACGAACACAGCGATTTACCCAGGTTCGGGCCACCTTGCGGTGTAAAACCCTACTCCTACTTTGGGTGGATTGGCCTCACGAGGAGGTTTGCGGATGAACTAGTACAGTGGCGAGCGACCTCGCGAGGGCGCTTGAGTGAGGGGTGGATCCCATGCCCCTCTACGGTGGAGGCTAGCCCCCTATTTATAGTGGCCTGGGTCTTCTTCCCTTATTGCACAGGCGGGAAGGAATCCCACAACGACCAAATTTGAAAGGGGACAGGAGGTACAGCTTATCCTGACTAAAGGTGTTCTTCGCCTGCAAAGCTCCTGGCTTGATGCAGAGGTGGGCTCGGCGATGACATCCGTCCTGTTGAGCCCGTGGTCTTGGTCTTGTTGCACCGGAAGGGAAACCTTTGGGGGGTCCCTCGGGAACCCACGTACGTCTTTGCCTCCTTAGCACAAAAGAGGAAACTGTCTCTGCTGCGCCCGCTGGCGCCCGCCTGCCTGGGTCGTCACAGCTCACTTCATCACAGCCTCCTGAGGCCGGGCACTGCATAGGGATCTCCACCCCTCGGGAGGCAGCCTAGGGAGGCCGCTCCCCCGGGGGTCTTGGCGTCATTCCCCTCATGAGGCTGGGGCCCTCGCGAGGGTCTTGCCTTGAAGGGTTTGTTGCCAGGCCGTACCGGGCCGTCGAGGTGGGCCATGCGCTGGGCCGCAGGCAGGCATGTCTGGATACCCCCGGTCCCAGAACGCCGACAGCCACTGGAGCGATGGTGGCGACAATGATGAGGGGCGTCGGCGCTGCGGCTGATGCGTCCGACGTAGGTAGCACAACCGCAGTGTAGACCACGGTCGAGGAGGAGGCAAACTGAGCGGCGGCGCCGTCCCTATCGCAATCTTCGAGCAAGCCCACCTAATCCCAGGGAGGTGCAGCTTGGTTCAATAGGCAGAAGAAAAAGATACACGGCTATACCCCTCTCTCCTCTCCTTCCCTGCCTGTGATCAGTTCTGCATAGCGGTGGTGTCGCTAGTGTCGATAAGCTCGCGTAAGGCTCGGTCCTGCATTTATCCCGTCAAGGGTAAATCCCGAGCCGAATGCTAGAGTGAATCCATCGGTTGGCACCCCCGGCAAGCGAACCACGGCAAGGTCCCGTTCGCCAACGCCTCCATCGCATTGGTCGCTACGGGACTGTTGGACGCGAAGGAAAGGAGAGAAGGCTCGGCCATTCATGTTTACTCCCCCGTTTTCGTTGGTTGTGAATGTTTACATTAACCCGACAAGATCGTGCCGAGGATTGTACTCATAACTAATGGGCTCCCAAGTTTCTCCATTTGCCCTTCTTCGTTTTCCCTTCATCTCAGGGCAAAGATGGGTACACGCGCATGTATTCACCAGGAAACGCGAAGAGGAGGGGCGGTCGTGAATGGAGGAAGGAACAATGTGCGTGGATAGATACGCGCCAGGACGGAAGGGGAGTCATGACGAAAGCTAAGTTGACATGATTATCAACTTTCATTAGAACTCACATTTGTATATTCCCCCCTATCAACCAAGGTCTCGTATGGCGAGTCTTGTGCACGATGGAACCTTACCGTATTTTTTTGCGCCCTTGCTTTGTTTCGAGTCCACTCAACAAAACATGCGGCAACATCAAACACCATTGAGGAAAAACTCACCGACAGCGTGTCCTTACCAACAGAATGCTAAGGACCCGTTCCTCAAAGCAATCACGGCAGCACGTTGTTGGTGGGTAACCAGAGCGCACAAAGAAAACGACCATATGAATGCCAGTAAGAAAGCAAGGGGGATAGCATGCGTTTACATAAAGACATCAGTTCAGCAAACATTAAAGCAAAGATAAGTGCATGACCTAATACGGGATACATATTGTGTCTTAAGCACAAGACAACACGGCATCAAGGGTGACTCAAGACTAACCCGACGACTTCCCTGGGTCCTTGGAACTGAGAGGACCATGTCAGCAAGGGGACCGGCCTTCTTCGTAGCAATAGAGGTGTCGGCGCCCGACGGCAGCTTCTTGAAACAATCAGAGAGATCGAGGTCCGGGTGGAAGAAGGCGAGGTTGCTCAGTACCAGGAAGAGGGCGTCGCGAGTCAGCTTCCGGGATTCGTTGGCAAAGCAGGCGGCCCTGTCGTCCTCGTACATCTTACACCCCTCGATCAGGCCTTCGAAGAAGAGTGTCAGCTTGATGCTTGGAACTTAGTGCTTGCCGACGGAGAAGTCCCATCTCTTCATGTCCATACTCGCAACCTGAGCAGTGAGGCGCTCGGCGATGTCAATCATGCTCTTGATCCAAAGGTCGCACTATTGAATCTGGTTCTCCAGCTTGTCTTCTGCATCTTTTTGGAGGGTCTTCGCATTGGTCAGGTCTGTCAGCAGCAACCTCTCGCGGACACCGACAGATTCTATGTCTTTCTCCAAAGAGGCAAGCCTGGATTTCATGCTGGAGGTGGCGTTGTTGGCGGCGTCGAGATCTTGGCTCTTGGAGGAAAGCTATGATTGCGCCTCTTCCAAAGTGGCTTTCGCTTCCCGCACTTCCTCCTTGAGGGCCTTGATCTCCCTGCTGCTCCTGGCAAGGTCTTCCGTCAGCTTGTTTAGTTGGGCCTCGAGATTGGTCTTGGCGGCAGATGCGGCAGCGAGCTCGTCGGACACTTTCTTTAGTTGGGCTGAGGACTCCCGAGAGAGCGCGTCAAGAGTGGCTTTGTGGCCGTCCTCCAGCTCCTTGGTGCGTTGCTGAACACGGGCCTCCAACTCCTCTTCCTTGCCGTGGAGAGCAGCTTCGAGGGACCCTTCCCGGGAGGAGATGTTCGTCTCTCTGGTATTCAGAAGCGCATCGCGCTCCACCAGTCGAGCCTCCCGGGCTGCAATGTCCTCCTTGGCCATGGCCAGTGTCTCATACTGCCTCTTTAGAGAAAGGACCTGCCGGTTGTACCACTCTCGTAGCTCGTTCCCTTTGTCCCTCAGCTGCTAGTCCACGAGCTCGGCCGAGTCGCGCTGCTCCTTGACCGCCTGCGATTTGAGGTTGTACCTGTTCTACACATCCTTGAGCCCTGCCGCCATGGATTCCAAGAAAGCCAAATCTTTGGCGCCATCAGCAGAACAGTCAGCTTCTTCAACCCTCTGAGATAGCGGCGCCAGTATCTGTCTGATCTCCTCATCAAAATCCGCGCCCGCTGAGAAGGATGAGCCAGGAGTTGTAGGACCAAGTTGAGCAGGGACCAGCGCCAGTTTGATTAGAGGAGATTGCAGGGCCGAGGCCAGAGGATAGCTCGAAGTGAAGGGCCCCATGGACTAGAGCGGAGTCTTCTCCTCAATGACTGTATTCGGACCAGATGCGCCGCCGGGGGCTGATTCCGTTCTTTCTGAGGATTCCTGAACATCCCCAACAACCTGCCCGTGGCCCTCCGCGGCAGCAATCTTCATCGCCTCCGCAGTAGCATTTTCCCGATGCCGGCCACTTCTTCCAGCAACTCAGGCTCTTCAAGTGGCGAAGCTGCGGACAAAAGCAGTAGGTGGAAAAATGAAAGTCAGGAATCAACAAGACACACAAGAACAGAGAAAAGGGGGAAGTAAAAACGCAGGCAAGTGGGTTACCCGATGGAGGTTGCTGAGGAGGGGCATCCTCTTCCACGGCAACATCGGTTGCCGGCGTGCGGTCTGTCACCTCCCCTCCAGTGGTGGCCTCAGCACGGGCAAACCCCTCGGTGGAGGCCCTTGCCGGCGACTCCTCCCCACGGGCGAAGGTTAACGAGGGGTCTTGGAAGGAGGGCTCTCCCTGGCGAGTCCCTCTTTGATAGCTCTCTCCCATCTCCCTGTCAGGTGTGGGAAGATGCCCTTCCTCATCCCTGCCAGCAGACGAAGTCATCCCTAGAGTTTCGCCGAGAGGGCTGGACCGGGGGCTAGGCGCGGGATCTTCCTCCGCGCCTCCTGCCGGGCTCATGGCTGCCGCGGAACCCGGCCCTGCCGCGGATTTGACCCGCTTGGCTCGATGCGCAAGGGTCTCCCTATCCCTACCAGATTCAGCTATACAAGATCAGTCAAGAAATCAAGGACAGAAAACATTGACGAGGATCGTAATTGAGTAACTCACTCTGAGGCAATGAGCATGGAGCTCAACTCGTATGACACAGGCGGCGGAGTTGATCTGCCCCTTTTCAAAGTTGGAGGAGCGGGGCTTGGCTGTGGGACCGGGACCTCCGGCAGGGTCGAAATTCGCGGAGAAGTTGGGCTTGCCGGGGGGCTGGGGTCCACCCCCGTGACCGTCCGTCACTTGGCGGGAGGAGACTTAGCCCGAGGGAGGTGGAGGGAATGGCGGCGTGTTGCGTCGTGTTTGACTCCCCTGGTGGTCATCTTCTTCACCTTCTGGGTGCTCCGCGAAGACGCAGGGGCCGCTGACTCACGGTTGACGCGCTCGCGGAGACGGCGCCCTGGCTTTGGAGCTTGAGGGCCCATTTCGAGCCCTTCTTCCTCCACGTCTGGCTCCTTCGCCTCATTCGTCTCAACCCCCTCTTGGGTTCCTGTCGCCACGGCTTGGGAAGCCCGGGCCCCGGCAGATTCGAACCCGGCAGCCTCCTCCGTGGCGCGCTTTTTGCTCCCCTCTTCAGAAGAATCATCATCCTCGGGCTCCTCCTCTTCCTCTTCCCCGGAGCCCATTTTCTTGGTGGCTCTGACCTTCTTGTCCTCCTCAATCCGAGCGGCAATGAATGCCTCCTCCGCCCTGGTAGTTGGCTTGATCTGATTGTCCTCCGCCATGGAAGCTCTTTCTTCCAAGCGAGAGACCCAATCTATCTCGTCATCCACGGCAGGTAGGTCCCAATCGGTCTTGACCCTGGAGGCGTTGTAGTCGGGCATCCATTGCAGAATCTGGCTCCGGGCAGAATTGAGATGCAGGGGAACAACTCTTGCCGGCAAATGGAACGGCCCAAGATGGCCGAACAGCTGCTCGCACAGCCAACCATGGCCGTAAACCGTCAGATTTTTGGCGGGGCCTGGGTCCAACCGCATCCTGTTGGCAGAACCGTTGTACTCCCATGCAAACATGTCCCTCCTCTGCAGCGGCGCAATGCGGCGCCGGAGGAAGTCGGCCCCCACATGTTCGATGGTCATCCCGGAAGCTTTCAGACGGGTAATCCTGTTCAGTGCCGGGCGAAGCATGTCGTCGGTGAGGCCCAACTTACTCCAGTCGCTTCCGTGCATGACGCATCCAGTCCGTGTCAAGCAGAACACGGAGGCTTCTTCATCCTTGATCCAGCAACAGTCGCCCCTCCACTGTGGGGACCCCGACTCATAAGTCGTGATCACCGAATGTACGTGCACAGTGATCCCAGAGATCAATGCTCACTGAACACACAGAAATTGAATAACAAGAGTCTTACATCCATTACATACCGGTTTACTCAAATATGGCATTTATGGCCAAGTCTTCATATGATTGCAGCGGAAATATTCAACGATAGCGTGAACCCATGCCATCTGCCTTAACCCTACAGGCATTCTGACTGGGAAGCGTCCTAGCTCGCATGTCCATCACCAAGATAATCTTAATCATAACCTGGTCTTTCATGCCTGGCCAATAAAATAACCAGTGGCAAGCCAGTGAGTACTTTGAATGTACTCGCAAGCAACCCCTATTTGGAACAAGGTTCAACAGAGCATGATAAAGCACTAATAGGTAATTTTGCTGAAAGCTAGTTTGAGTGCAATGACATGTTCAATCAACTTGTAAAAGCATGCATCAACAGGTTGCAGATATCCATATGAACAAGTTACAGATATCAACATAAGCAGGATTTGAACATCACCTGTTCAATCATTTCATCAAGTCTTCCGACTTAGCTCAAGTATCTCTTTGTCACACACACACACCAAGTTTTGTGAAAACATCTGGACGTAGTTTAAGAAGGACCTCCAACTGTCCATGACCGTGGACACGGCTATTCGAATAGTTTTACACTCTGCAGAGGTTGCACGCTTTACCCACAAGACCCGGGGAACTTCCGTGTCATCCACGACTCGCGGTATATTACATACCCGAGGTAAGCACCCGAACAATGCCTTTCCCCTGGCGATACTAAACAAAGAGTCCACTCGTTGGTTCCATCCCTCATGATATACATCACACGTATCATCCATGAGGGCACACAACGGTGTGCTCGGTGCCTGTAAAGACAGCGCATGGTCGCCCTACCAGGCACGACCCCGTATCGAGAGTGACCTCGTCACTCCCGCCACTAGTAATGCGGGCTCTATGCTAGTACCCACCAAGGTAATCAACAAAGCCCCTTCCCATATAGGGGTAGAGTGGTCGCACATGTAAGGTTGGGATTGTCAGCAGACCTTAAATCTAATCCGTTTTTGAAAACACACACACACACACACACAACTTGCTCTGGTACACCACTTCTTTCTCAAGTGGTTACCTAACTCAACATCATCTCCCTCGGGCATTAGTGGCACTCGACGGGGTTTTCGAAAAGTCTCTGAAATCATTTTGTTTCCAACACCATGCATATTCCCGTCCCACTTGTGTAGCAACTACTAGCAACCTAACTACTCCCACCCGCACAACCCTCATAAGAATGGTAGGGTCATGCACGATGCAAGTATCAACAAGAAAGTATCGGAGGCATCCCACCATAGTGGTCACCACATCAACATGGTCAACATCAAGAAATAAAGTGCTATATGCCATGCAATAAAAGGGTTTCATAGTCATGGTCAAAGGGCTGCTTGTCTGGCTTAGCAACGTCTTCGAGGTCTTCACACGCTTCTCGTCCAACTCCAAGCATTCCGTCTACTTCGTCAACTACCGTCGGAGACAACCACAATAAGCAACACAACAAGTAGAGAAATAAAGGTACTCTATAATTAGGAGTTTTATGTTTCTAGGATGTCTCTGGTCATAAGAAGAATAACCGAGGAGGTATCATTGGATGTGGATCAAGGGGGATTTTTGAATAGTGGAAATGGGGAAAATTATTGATCCTATAAGGAGTTCACAAGAGATATTTTTATAAAAATGAGTGGAGGCACTCATTAACTTGGGAATGATTTTAGAAGAATTATGGAAGTGGTCTCACTGGAGTTGGAGTTGATATGAACATTCTAGAGATTTAACAAGTGGTTCCTATATGAAGAAATGGCTCAATATTCTAGATTGAAGAAGAGGTGTAAGGAAAAAATGTTGACCACTTAGTGTATGAATTCAGGACCATCTAGGAGTTAGAATCATTGCATTTGGAGTTAGGGTGAGCTTCCTAGGAATTTCTAAAGTTGTAAGCAGAAAATCAAAAATAGGTTTAATCATATAGGTGTACAGGAAACTTTTCTGAAAAAATGTGCAATGCACATATTTGGTTAGGCCAAGATTTTTGGAACGTGTAGGAATTTGAATCATCAAACTTGGGCATAGGATGAATTTTCTATGGATTCTACAAGATCTGCAAAATAGAAAATGGAAAGAGTCTTACCAAATGGGCCAACGACGCACTGAGCGTAGCATAGCAGCGACCGGACTGGGCCGGCCCAACCGCTCGACCGCGCGCGCCCTGGGCCACGTCGGAGATGTACTCCACGAAGTATGTTTTCCTGGCATGAAAACGCACCCGGCTGGAGCTGCCTCCACTTAAATGAGGGGGCCCGGTTGGCCAGCCGCCGACAGGCGGGGCCCACCTGTCGTGTCCTCCCTCTTCCTCCTGCTCGAGTAGGAGGGGCAGAGGAGGCGAGGCAGAGCGCCGGCCGGCGCCGTTCCGGCGGCTCGGGCCACCTCCGGCAAACCTCGGCCACCGACGTGCTCAGGGAAGAGGTCCGCACCCGCCTGGGGGGTCCATTCCCGCCGGGGAGCGCCTGGATTAGCGGGTCTTCGGCCGCGGCGAGGGCTCGCGACGGACGGCCGCGGGAGCACTGCGCCGGCTTCTCGGAGGAGGAAGAAGGAGCATGGGGAGGAGCGCGGAAATGCTGGGGGGAAGCTGGTGAAGCTTAGGAGAGAGGAGGGAGCCAGAGCTGCCCGGATTTGACCGAGGCCGGGGCGGCACCCGTGCGGCCATGAGAGGGCATCGGGAGCCCGGGAGCTCCAATGGCCTGATCCCGGGGGCTTTTGGAGGGAGGAAGAGCGAGAAGGGCAAGTGGGGGGGGGGCTCGGAAACGGTCTTGAAGGCGAGGGCGACCAGAGAGTGCTCGGGTGGCCTCGGATGCGCCTTTGGCACGGTGAGCACGCGTGACAGAGAGGCCTTGGAGCTTTGCCGGTGTCGTGGATAGGCGTGGGAGGCAAGAATGGGTTCCCTGGCGTGCGTGGATGCCCTACCAGAGCTGGTTTGGAGCTACAGGACGAGGTAGCCTGGCAGAGCATTGTTTTTGCATGCAAACAGCGTGGTCACCACGCAAAGGCATGTCTACGATGACTTTTTGGTCGGCCAACCATGTCTAGCGTGCAAGGAATGCATGATAGAGGTCACTTGCAAATTTGCAAGGGAAATGGAGCTAGCTGAGAAGGGTTTTCACTGCTCGGAAGTTTGCAGCAGCAAACTTGGGGCTCATCTAATGTGTTTTTACTTTAGGCCACTTGGAACAAAGCTTTGTCTGGTGACCTTGAGTATGGAAGGCCTACATGTCCACCAATTTCCAGCTCAGGGAGATGATTCTACAGAGTACTTGTAGTTCAAGGGCTCTATTTCTGCCAAAATGTAGGTTCAGATGATTTGCTCATATTTTCCACATGAGCATGCTCTCTTTGGGTTTGGATTAATGCATCATTATGCAATTGAAGTTGTGGTAGAGTTTGGGGGCATTTGTGTGCACAGAATAATGGGAGAGAGGAAGAAGAGGTGCTGCCATGGTAAAAAGAGAGGGAATATGAGGGAGTTACCCCCCAAATAATTGAGTAGAGGCCATGGCAATGTTACTGGAGGTAGAAGGGGAATAGCCCATGCTGTGGTAAAAAGCTAGAGACAAGGAGAATCTTTTTGGGCCCACTTTGCTTGTCCACAAGCTTATGGCTGAAGGTGTTTGTGCTGTGATTGGGCCAGGTACAAGAATCCTATGGCCTTGATAATTACCAGGGTTAAATTACAAGTTTATTTGGTGCTGATCACAAGTTTTGAGCCCAAATGAATAAAGTTGATAACACAAACTTGTTAAACCCTAGAAATTAACAGAATCAGATTTCTGTAGATCTAGGCATGCAAATCTATTCTCCTTAATGCACCACTTGGTGTGGTGTCACTATTTGGTGATTAGTGCATGCCCACAAAGTTTGAGATCAATTGGAAATACTTGGCAATGCAAAGTTGCTCAAATTTGGTTCTGGACAGAGAGGGTTTTGGGATAGTTCTGTGAACAATTGGGATTGAGATGAAACTTGGCAAGATGATCAAATATGTCATATGTGAGATGATAGAATTTTTCTTGGATTTATTTGAGAATATTTCTTATAGAAATATTTCAAATGCTTGATTTAAGCAGAAATGGTTTTGGAGAGTTTTGTCCAATATTTTGAACATGACCATGTGTTGAAACTCATATATATGGATATTATATGTCCACTGAGTTCCTCTAAATTTTCTCAAATATTTTCAAAGCATTTAAATAATTTTTCCCTATGAGAAACCATTTCTGGCCTTAAGAAAAAGCCTTTAAATAAAATAGTAAAATAATCTTTAAAATTAATATTTTGTGGTTTTGGGAAGTATTATATATAGTAGGTTTCAAATAAAGTCTTTGGGGAAAAAGAAGCCACCCAATTTGAAGACTTGTAGTACAAATCTCAATTCAGGGTTTTTTTGGAAAACCTAATTTGAATAAATGCTTTTTGCCAAGATAATATTTGATAAAAATAGTTTTAGGTCCTATACACATGGTATGATCATTGGACAAGAGTTTGGATCAAGGAAAAGAGTTCTTGAGGGTAGGAGGGAGTTTTATGAATATAGAGCACAGGCAAGAAATCAAACAATCATCAATCAAGTCAAACATCACAAGCACACAAAAGTTTTAATTGGCCCTAATTTTTGAGCTAAGTCGACTTAGACAAGAGAGGCAAAACACAGGGTGTGACATCCACTCTTCCCACTTCTCATGTTGCTGGCCAGGGAGATAATCCCAGTCTTCCCTCCTGCACCGAGGAATCCAACTTATGTTCCCCGAGCGGTGGGATTTGTCTTCTATCCGAGGGACAAAGAAGTGTCTGAACAAATCCACATTGGGGGCAACTCCAACAAAATTCTCGCACAGATGGGTGAAGATCGCCATGCACTCCATTGCATTGGGCGTGAAATCCAAGAGGTGGAATCCATACACCGTCATCACGGCGCAAAAGAAATCAGAGAAGGGGGAGGAAAAGCCACACAAAAAGTACGCACAGAAGAAGCGGTACAAATCTGATGGTGTCTTTTCTTTGGGACTGTCCAGCAGAACTACGGGCGCTCCTTGCCCATTTGTTTCCCTCCCCACATATAGGAATACCTTGCGATCAAGGTGTTGCCGTCCAAGTTTGACGTGGAGAAAGCCACATCTTTCTGTCGCCGCCTCTCCAGCTCTTCTGCTTTTCTCTTCCTCTCTTTAGCCGCTGGGTCCGCCAGTGCGGCTGTCTGCTTCCCCTTCACGGCACTCGTCTTCCGCCCCATCCCTTGGGCTCTCAAGGGCGGCGGAGGATCTAGCAGCGCTTGGTGGGCAGGTGGCGGCGGTGGAAGCAGTTTCTTGGCTTGAGGAGGAAGATGAAGGGAGGAGAAAAGGACGCGAATGAGCAGCACCCCTGCGCGTTACCTTTTTATTGGAAACACGCGCGGGGGCTGGCTCTTCGCTATCTTTTCGAAAAAATGCCATTTCTTTTACTGGCGTTTTTTACTCTCCAACGACTACTGTTCCACGACCCCATGACCTGCGGTAATTACGCGGAGTGGACGTGGGCTTGACAAGTCGTCACGACCAAGGACGTGAGGGCAACATTTCTTCGACGCGTGTCCGTGCACTTTTTGGGGCCTAACCCAACGATGCCAAGCGACACGTATGGCTCAGGCCCGGGGGCTTCTGTTGGGGTACACAAACAGGGGTGTTTATTTCCCCCTGACTTGTGCACGGACAATAAGCCTCCGACCCGATGACCTAAGCCTGCCGGGGAAAGCTACTGCCCCGTCAAGACCAGTCCAAACCAGAGAAGCTGCTCTACGAGAGATCAAGGAGTGCATCAAGAAAACGAAACCAGCATTCACGACCAAGACTCTGGCAGAAGCAACCTACGCTGGCTAAAGCAACGCCGGCAAGGTCGATGGAACGGCCCAGAACGGGCCCGAACCGCGCAAGCCACATCCCCGGTGCCTGCCGGGGACCGAGGCGCACGCGTCTTCAGGAAGACCCGGCAAGCCATCCCCCTAGCAGGCGCGAGCCGATCGGCCACCTCTCCACCGCATCGCAGCACCAGTCATTTGTCGATGCGGTGTCGAGCCCTCAGGTGGCTAAGTGGCTCTCGCGAAGCACGTGGCGACGCGCTGGGAGACAAATTATGCCCGTTTGACACCCGTCCAGAGGCGTGTCAAGATACTAAGCAATAGTTAGCTAAAGCGGTGGTAGAAGCTTGTCGGGGATGCATCCCCGCACGCCACCTAGGCTAGCATTTATGGCATTTTGTCCTAAGTGCCAGAGTTTTGTATGATAGCACTGCTAGCTATCTAATCACTAGATAATGTCTGTTTTGCCACTGTGGTCGCCCCTTGAGCTATAAAAGGAGGCGCAAGGCAACCTAGCTACAGATTCGGACCTTTGGACACTTGTACTCGCGTAGCAGCTCTCCCGAAGGCAACATTGCCGGGTTTGAGCGATGCGTGTGCTTCGTGTTCCCCCGATCAATCCACCAAAGCAGGAGTAGGGTTTTACGCTTCCCAGCGGCCCGAACCTGGGTAAAACACCAGCGTCTCGTCGTCGTGCTGTCTCACCACCTCTGCTCTTTGTGCAACGTGACCTCACCCCTGCCGAACCACAAAGGGGCCCGTGGCCCCATAGGTGATCGTGTGCATCGTGACCCGACATATATTGAAAGGTGAGTGTGCGTACATCCATGGATTCATATTAGTCATAAAGAACTCATATACTTATTGCAAAGTTTTATTAGCTCTCTCGAAGCAAAGTACTACTCGCATGCCCCTAGCGAGGAGGTTGGGAGGAGTTAACCAAAGGTGAGTGTGCGTACATCCATGGATTCATATTAGTCATAAAGAACTCATATACTTATTGCAAAGTTTTATTAGCTCTCTCGAAGCAAAGTACTACTCGCATGCCCCTAGCGAGGAGGTTGGGAGGAGTTAACCATCGCGCGGCCCCGACCTAAACAGCACTAGGTTTTCAACGAGGAATAAGAATGCTCACACATCATCACCATGCCATAACCAATATCTAGATGAACATCAAATTAACACCCTTTAATTATCGATATTTGTACTAAGCAACAACCATGCACTCACGCCCTTTCATATTACAACATCAATATCGTTAACCCGCAATTTCTCTTTTATGTGCTACATGAAGATTTTGATTATGCACTCCTTGAATATCTATTATTTTTGGACTAGTCTTATTACCCATGCAAACTACCGTCACTATATATTAGACTTTCAAACAAATATAAGTGAAGAACGAGAGTGCAATAATTTCTATAAAATCTATACGCCATCGTACTCTAAAAGATATAAGTGAAGCACTAGAGCAACTGCTTAGCTCAAAATATATAAGTGAAGCACATAGAGTATTCCTACAAATTATCGTGATCATGTGTCTCTCTCAAGTAGGTGTGTCCAGCAAACAATGATTATGGAAAACTAAATAAAAGCAAACTAAAACACAAGATGCTCCAAGCAAAACTCATATCATGTGCTGAATAAAAATGTAGCTCCAAGTGACATACCAATGGATTGAGACGAAAGAGGGGATGCCTTCCAGGGCATCCCCAAGCTTAGACGCTTGAGTCTTCCTGGAATATACCTTGGGGTGCCTTGGGCATCCCCAAGCTTAGGCTCTTTGCCGCTCCTTATTCCCTCGTCCATCGTGATAGCACCCAAAATTTGAAAACTTTAGCACACAAAACTCAAGAGAAAACTCGTGAGCTCAGTTAGTATGATAGGTAAATCCAAAACTTTAGGTACTATAATAAATTGATTCTTATTTTATTATTGCATAAGGTATTGTATCCTAACTTTTCCATGGTTTATACCCCCCGATACAATCCATAGCATCATCAAAATAAGCAAACTATGCAAGCAAAAACAGAATCTGTCTAAAACAGAACTTTGTGTAATGATCTGCACTGTTGGCGTTCTGGGAACGGGAGTACCCAGACCTGCCTGCCTGCGGGCTAGGGCGTGGCCCACTTCGACAGCCCAGTACGGCCCGGCGCAGGACCGCTCGAGAACAAGGCCCTCGCGAGAGCCCCGCCCTCGCGAGGAGGACGACGCCATGACCCCCGGAGGGAGGAGGCCTCTCCAGGGCCCCTCTCGAGGGGCGGAGATCTCTGTGCAGCACTCGGCCTCGTGAGGCAGGGGTGATGCAAGCCTGGCCAGGCGGGCGCCAGCGGGCACAACAGGGGTAGTTTCCTCTTTGGTGCAGAGGAGGCAAGGACGTACGCAGGTTCCCAAGGCATCCCCCAAAGGTTTCCATTTCGGCGCAACGAGACCAAGACCACAAGCCCCGCAGGACGGACGTCATGGCCGAGCCCACCTATGCATCACTACAGCTACTTTGCAGGCGAAGACCATCTTTCGTCAGGATAAGGTGTACTCCTTGTCCCCCTTCGAATTTGGCCGTTGTGGGATCCATTCTCGCCATTGTGATAAGGGAAGAGGACCCGAGCCATGATAAATAGAGGCTCGGTTGCGCCGTAGAGGAGAATGGATCCAGCACCGCTCAAGCACCCTCGCGAGTTTGCTCTCCATTGTACTAGTTCATCCAAAAACCTCCTCGTGATGCAATCCACCAAAAGCAGGAGTAGGGTTTTACGCTTCGCAGCGGCCCGAACCTGGGTAACGTGTGTTCATCTTCTTCCCCGTAATTGCGTGAGTTCAATTCGGCTAGGCTGTGGAGCTGTGAGCCTGAGGCTGAAGCTAGTAAGGATCTTCGCACATGCCCTTGAGTTTGAACCTCTTTGGGTTTTGCGGAGCCCGAAATCCGACATTTGGCGCGCCAGGTAGGGGGTGTGTCGGAATCCTTTCCTAAGCTTCGCCTCCGTTCCGCTTCGTCGCTCCGATGGCTGACGCCCGACAAACCCCCCTCGGCCCCGGAGTTCCCACCTTCACCGACCCAGCGGCGGCCACTCATGACGCACGACCTGGCAGTTCGGTGCTGGGCGGACGTTACCAGGACACCAGCGTCGTCGCCACCGCCGTCGCCGCCCGCACCAGCCAGGCGCCCCCGGGCTCCGCACGCCGGCCGCCAAGGCAGTACGCCTGCTTCGCGGCACCGCCCACCGAGCAGCCTTCGTCCTGTGTTCTCGTGGGAGATCTGAACGTGCATGTCGCGCTGCTGATGGCAAGTGAGCTGCTTCGTCATCGCCCGACGCACGGGGGCTTCGATGCCTGGGCCGACCACATCGCCGAGCTGGTCGCCGTCGCAAGGAGACACTGGGCCCCGCACCTCCCCTTCCAACCTCCGACGCTAGGCGCCGGAGGCTCGTCCGCCGCACAGCTCTCATCATCGACCGGAGGCATGCTCAGCCTGCGCCCGGGCGTGCCCGAGCAAGGCTTGCCCCACTCGGTGCTCCTCCTCCTCCGGGTCCCGGTGACCGGCTTCGGAGCATCGCCCGGCCCCATAGGTGGCACACAAGAAGGAGGCGGCGAGGCACCACACGCGCACCCCCGACACGGTGGACCATCGGCCACCTGGGCAGTCCAGGCGCGAGCGCGCTAACCGGCGCAGGGACCAGGCGGCTCAAGCCTCCGGGCAAGCAGGTAATCGCAATAGGGGCACGGTGGATGACCATGGAGGCAATCATCGCCAGAACGCGTGCGGTCAACCTCGCGGCGACGGTAAGGGCAAGCAGCTTCGTGCGGAGGCTCGGCACAGGAGGGTGTGTGGACCGCGTGGCCCGGGCGGCGCCGCCGTGGCGGCCGGGGAGCTTGACAGCGTGGCGCGCGGAGACGGCTCAAGAGGAAACCAAGGCCTTTACACGGAGCCCTATGTCCCGAGGAGCATCATACCTGAGGACGGCGCCGCAGGTAACGCGTCCGCTACAGGTGTCAGCACCCTCCCAGAGTGGGAGGGTGGCCTGGACATCCTCTTCAGGTCGGGCCTGGGGGCTTCCGCTGAGGGAGCGCCGGGCCCAGTTGGAGCAGAGAAGGGGGCGTCCCGGGATGTGCGGGGGCACGGTGTAAGCCCCGCCCCCGCGAGCAAGGAAGACGTAGCCGGGCCCCTGGGCCGCAGGAGCCACCGCCTAGGGGACCGGCAGGACACGAAGAGTGCGGACCACGCGCGATTCCGGGGGCGCCGGCGCGGCCTCAGGAGGCAGGGCCTCGTGAGGTCCTCAGGTCGAGGCCTGGCCGGCGCCCCGACGCCTCACGAGGCGTCTTCACCGACACAACACCCCTACGGCTACGCGGGGGGCAATGCACTCATGTTTGGGCCGTAGGGGCGCTCAACCGCGCAGAAATGCGCGGGATGAATCGTGACCGAGTTGGGAGCACCTAGGCCTTGCGCCCGGGGGTTCGCCCAGCTATCTTTGACCACCGGCGCCGGCTACATTCAACTGTGACACTCTCACATAATAATGAGTGGGCTGTATATGCCCGGAGCCCCCCGAGGATGCGGAGGGGTTCCCACCCATGTCCAAGTGGAAGCCCCATGCTCCGTGCTGGCGGACAACACTGTCCTCCAATGACTATGCCCATGCCTAGTGGAAGCCCTACGCTCCGTGCCGGGGAGAAGACGAAGACGAAGACTAGCCTAGGTGCCGGACGCGCCTGTTCCTTGCTCCTTTTTGTATTCGAATTGCCACTGTTTGGAATGAAGCACGAAGTTTCGCAACCTTATTTGAAAAAAGGGGGGAATTTTTTCTCTTTGCAATCTTTTTGATCTTGAAGTCTCGTTTTCTGAATCGACGCCTGTCGGTCTTCCCCTCATGCGCCCCGCGAGCGGGGGCTACACAGGCACGATGTGCACACCTTGCCAAGGCCTGGGCATCCTGGTCCTTGCACGGTGCTCTCGAGCAAGCCGACAGGCGCATGCTGCCTCAGAGGCACCCATCTCCTGGCGCTTGCTGGGCATCGCGACTCAGTATACCAGCGACGATCGACCCTCGCTCGGGGGCTCCAGCCACGGCCCGGTGCACCATCATAGATCCTCGGGAGGCTCGGGCACCCCTCAAGGCGGTAACTGGCAAGGAAGGGTATGGGAGCCGCTCGAGCGTTAAGGGGGACTCCTGAGCAACGCGACTCAGGAGCCTCACTGGTCACGTAGCCCCTTTTCCCCTTGGTCCCGTCCTGGTGATCCGGACGCCCCAACGGCGGTCGTGGTATGCGTGGGATTGGGCCCTGCCGACGTAGAGCATCAAGGAGGCTCCCAAACTGCCCCGTCTGCAAGGAAGAGGCCTCCCCCCTGGCAAGGTTCCTGGGCCCCCCAGGCCCTTCAACTATGCCTCACGACGCACGAGCTCGCCACGGGCCCACCAAGCTAAGTACCCCAACTGCGACGAGCAAGATTTTTTTATCCAATGATTCAATGACGACCCAGATATCGGGGTATGAGACGGGAACTCTAATGTGAAAGTGCAGGCGCTACGGTTTCCTGAGCACCCCCGCGGGGCCCCCTGCGGATTCGGATACAGAGGAGACGACGCAAGCAAGGGAGTTCGGCTTCTCTAGGCTTCATCGCTAAAGCCTCGGTTATGGAGCAGCATGCGTCCCCTCAGGAGTGCCCACCTCGTGAGGCCCCGGTAGGCTACTACCGCTGGACATGACGCGACAACCCTGCGGACCCCCCGAGAAGCGTCAGGCGTGGAACAACGGCACAGCGAGGCATGCAAGGGCGTGAAGGAACGTGCGGATGCACACCAACGATGACATAAATGCCCGGGGCGGAAATGAGGATGCGCAACGCAAAACAAGAAATTGGCAGTTCGAAAGAAGGAAAACAAGGTAAAACACAAAAGTTTAACGCCCCCGGGGACCAGGTGTTTCTTGATGCAACAGGAAACAGGGGAAACTCAAGCAGAGGAGGTGCTGTCCCCGTCGTGACCTCCACCAGCCGCGGCGCCGGAATCGCCGCTCTCCTCGGAGGGAGGCTCCAGGGCGAACAGCTCGACCAGGGACTCCACCTGCCCGCGCACTTCGTCCCTGAGGGGCCTCTGGAGCTCCTCAGGCACCGGCTCCATCACACGGGAGAGATCAAGCTCGGGAACATGGCGGCGCAGGTTGGAGAAGACGCGCGTCAGCGCGATGTCCAGAAGGTCGCGCGTGCTGGACTCATTGTCTTCATCCACCCTGGAGACGCCGGTCTCCAACGCCTCCACCACCTTCCCGAAGAAGTGAAGATAACCCCCATCGCCGTGTACGCACGGCAGCGCAGGGGCATCCTCGATGAACCGGCCGACCGCACCAACAGCGCGGCGGGAGATGTCCAGATACTGCTTGGCGCGCTGTGCCTCCAGCATCTTCGCGTGTGTCGCCTCGTCCTTGGCGGCCTGCACAGCATTGGAAGCTCCCTCGACTTGGGCCTGGAGGGACGCCAACTCCGCCTTGGCATCCTCCTCACACCTGACTGCGGCCTGGAGGACGGCCTCGGCACCCGCCAGCTGGGCCCTGAGCGCGTCCACCTCGCCCTGGAGTTCTTCGAGCTTGCGCCTCTTTGGCGCGAGCGCCCTGAGACGGAGAAGCGATCAGGACCAGCATGCCGGGAGTGGTTCACAAGGAACGGGGAGGGAGACAGAACACTCACTCGTCGGTGATGGCCCAGCGCCAGCGTGCCTGGACCGGGCTCAAAGGCCCCCCGCCGTTGCCTCCAGTGGGCGGTGGTGGAGCCGGAGGCCCCGTGCTCCTCCCCGCTCCAGCTGCACTTCCCCCGGACGCCATGGAAGGAAAGGAAGGAGAGGACAACAATGTTTTGGGAGGGATGGCAAGTGTGAGGGCGCGTCGGGATGGCATGACCCCTCTGGCGGGGCGAGTTTATAGGCATAACTGCGGTCCACGAGGCGTCGGGGGGAGTAGAGGCGGCGCGTGCTCCCTAGGCGCCACGTGTCTGGCTTGACCAGTGTGCAGACCTGTCGCATGTCTCCTCGCCTCCCCCCGTCGAGTCACATCCGCGTGGCTCGAGGGGGGAGAAGGGGCAAGGAGACGGCTACATTCAAGGAAGGGCAATGATGGCCGGCGCTGCGCGCAGGCTTCATGCCAGCCTGACTCGGTGCGGTTCCCAAAGTCTTCGGGAAGCGGAGGCGTCCGCGTCTCATTATGCACCATGCATCAGGCTAGGCCCGCAGGCGATTGGGGCCAGCGACGCTCGGGTCGGCTCCTTCGACTTCACCCCGAAGCCAACCCAAGCGCGCCTTGGGCCCAGGGGCTGCTGTCGACGTTCTGGGAATGGGGGTACCCAGACCTGCCAGCCTGCGGGCCAGGGCGTGGCCCACTTCGACAGCCCAGTACGGCCCGACGTAGGACCGCTCGAGAACAAGGCCCTCGCGAGAGCCCCGCCCTCGCGAGGAGGACGACGCCAAGACCCCCGGAGGGAGGAGGCCTCTCCAGGCCCCCTCCCGAGGGGCAGAGATCTCTGTGCAGCACTCGGCCTCGTGAGGCTGGGGTGATGCATGCTTCGCCAGGCGGGTGCCAGCGGGCACAGCAGGGGCAGTTTCCTCTTTGGTGCAGAGGAGGCAAGGACGTACGCAGGTTCCCAAGGCATCCCCCCCAAAGGTTTCCATTCCGGCGCAACGAGACCAAGACCATGAGCCCTGCAGGACGGACGTCATCGCCAAGCCCACCTATGCATCACTACAGCTACTTTGCAGGCGAAGACCACCTTTCGTCGGGATAAGGTGTACTCCTTGTACCCCTTCGAATTTGGCCGTTGTGGGATCCCTTCCCACCATTGTGATAAGGGAAGAGGACCCAGGCCATGATAAATAGAGGCTAGGTTGCACCGTATAGTAGAACAGATCCAGCACTGCTCAAGCAACCTCGCGAGTTTGCTCTCCATTGTACTAGTTCATCCAAAAACCTCCTCGTGAGGCAATCCACCAAAAGCAGGAGTAGGGTTTTACGCTTCGCAGCAGCCCGAACCTGGGTAAATCCGTGTGTTCATCTTCTTCCCCATAATTGCGTGAGTTCAATTCGGCTAGGCTGTGGAGCTGTGAGCCTGAGGCCGAAGCTAGTAAGGATCTTCGCACACGCCCCTGAGTTCGAACCTCTTTGGGTTTAGCGGAGCCCGAAATCCGACATGCACAATCACCATACTTCTGTAACTCCAAAAATTCTGAACAATAGGTCAACCTGGGGAATTTGTGTATCAATATTGTGTAAGAAAATCAGATAAAGACATTCCAGTAAATTCAGACAAATTCTTCACTGGACGCAAAAGTTTATATTTTTGCACCGTATCAATTCTATTTATCATGCAAGTCATCTCAAAGGCTTTACTTGGCACAAACACTAATTTAAACATAAAAACACAATCATTACAGTAACAATAATATTGTTATCACACCATGACAAAAAGTAAAAAAACAAAAATTAAAGATAATCCATAGTATCAAGTGTTGTCATCTTTGGTGTCAAGCTCCTCAAATATGCAACCATGTTTTCTTGGGAAAGGAGGAGGCTTAATGGTAGGATCTCTTATCGTGTTTATAAAATTGGGATGCACACTAATCATTTTGAGATCCTCGTTTCTTTTGATAGGAGTGACACTAGTATTCTTCAGGACATACATAATCTTAGAATTTTTTTCGTTGACAGGTACTAGCATTAGTTTTAGAGGGAGTGAATGCGGAGCCCGTTTTGTCAATTACTTTCTCCATTTTATCAATTCTTTTAAGGCTTTGCTCCACTTGCTCATTAATAATGGTATCTTTCTCCTTTGGTGCTTTCAAAGTAATCCCTACCTTTGATCCAAATTGAGTAATATGACTATGAATCTTTTTATCCAACTCCTCAATTTGTTCTTTAGTGGCCATTTTATTTTCAATAATCTCTAGCCTTTGCATAACATGCTCCAAAGTTAAGGTAGTTTCATTGACAATGAGGGGTGGTGACCCTACTAAATTTTCCATGGCTATTAAAGCATCTGAAGTGTGACTCAATAAGAAATTACCATCGGTAATAGTATCAAGCACAAATCTATACCAAGTAGTAATACCCACATAAAAATTACGAAGCAAGATATTGGGGGATTGATTATGAGTTAATTTTTTAGCATTGCAAATCCTATGCGAAGCATCTTTTAGACTTTCTCCTCCCCTTTGTTTAAAGTTAAGCACCTAATTCTCGGGGGTACACAAAACTAATGAAGAACCAGCCATGATAACCAGCAAACAAGTAAATAGAAATATTTTTTGTATTTTTTATTTTGAAATCAAGCAAAATATAACAGCAAATAAAAAGTAGAACAAGTGAATGATAATTTGTGAACGGGTACTTGATAGGAATTTGATGATGCTCCCCGGCAACGGCGCTAGAAATCCTTCCTAATACTAGTAAACTACGTTGGGATTTTCCCCAAAGAGAAGGGGATGATGCAAAAAAACAAAGGTAAGTATCCCTCGGTGAGAACCAAGGTTATCGAACGAATAGGAGAACCATGGAAATTTCTGTCTCCAGCGCCTACGCACAAAAGAGCGAACACTTGCACCCAACGCGGGCAAGAGGGTTGTCAATCCCCTTGATCTCGTTACTTGCAAGCGATATGTAGTTATAGATAGATAATTTGATAAATATAAATTGTAAACAAATAATGGCATTAAGGTATTTAGAGTTTTTGTAAATATAATTGTGAGGACACCCAAGGGCAATAGTGTTCGCTAGAGGCTTCTCTCTCGAAGAAGGCATACAGCGGGTAAACAAATTACTGTTGGGCAATTGATAGAAAAGCGCATAGTTATGCAATATTTATTCAGGGTAATGATCATGTATATAGGCATCACATCCATAAACAAGTCGACCAACTCCTGCCTGCATCTACTACTATTACTCCACCCATCGACCGCTATCCAACATGCATCTAGAGTATTAAGTAAAAACGGAGTAATGCTTGGAGGATGATGACATTATGTAGACAAAGTAAATCCAATCAATATGAATAAACCCCATCATTTTACCCTTAGTGGCAGCAATACAATATGTGTCTTGTCCCTTTCTATCACTGGGATTGAGCACCGCAAGATTAAACCCACTACAATGCACCACTCCCACTTGAAGATAAATCAATCTAGTTGGCGAAACCAAACCGATAGATCGGAGAGCATTATGAAGCTATAGCAATCATGCAAATAAAATACCAGCAAGTATTCAATATGTTTTCATGAATAATCTGAACATAAACCCACAATTCATCGGATCCCAACAAACACACCGCAAAGATTGATTACATAACATAAATCACCACGGGAATCATGGTGATCTTCGCAATAAAGAACATAAAGAGAGAGATAGCCATCTAGGTACTAACTATGGACCCGTAGATCTGCAGTGAACTACTCACACATCACCATGGGAGCAGCAAGGTTGATGTAGAGGCCCTCCGTGATCAATCCCCCCTCCGGCAGGGCACCGAAACAGGGCTCGAGATGGGCACACGATGGAACACAGACTTGCGGCGGCGAAAAAAGTGTTTCGGGAGTCTCTCTAGGGTTTTCTAGATATTAGAGAATTTATAGGCCAGACAATTATGTCAGAGGGCCGGGGAGGTGGCCCCGAGTTATCAGGGCACAACCACCCCTTGGACTCGCCCTGATGTCTTGGGGGCACCTCGTGTGCCCTCCGGTCTTCCTCCGAATCTTCCAAGTCTTATTTTGGTCCAGAAAAAATCATCAAAAAGTTTCGGGGTATTTGGACTTCGTTTGGTATAGTGTTCCTGAAAAGCCAAAAACACGTAGAAAACAACAACTAGCACTTGGCACTGGGTTAATAGGTTAGTGCTCAAAAATAATATAAAACAACAAGTAATTGCCTAAAAAGTATTCTAAAAGGATAATATAATAGCATGGAACAATAAAAAATTATAGATACGTTGGAGACGTATCACCATGATCAGCAAACTCCAAAAACCGGAGTGGCTGGAGAGAACCTTCGTCGAGATGGTGAAGATGTGGCAGCGAGACTGGTTCTACATCACCGAGCCACGCGCCGAGGACTAGGCCGTGCTTCCCCCCTTCACTAGTCAGCCTATGAAGAAGTTGAACTCTTGGCAGCTGAAGAACCTGGAATGGGGCAATCCAGAGGAGGTCACCGTTCTTCAGGGGAAAATCCACACCCTCAATAAGAGTGTTAAACTGGTGGATGTGATCGATGTGATGCGCATCGCGGCATCCTACCACTCCAATTTTGGGCTAGCCCGATGTGACTCTACAAGCCCGAGGACCCCCGAACAATCCAACACTTCTTCCGCACTGACATGGATGACATGTGGATGTCTCTCTTCAAGCCAAAGCTGAATGAGTTCCCCGAAGACGGGCCGAACCACGGCTACTCAGCTCTACATGCTCTGAAGAAGGTAACTATCCGGGCTCCAGATCTCATCAATTCGGCGTTTTAGTTTATAGTTTGAATATTTCTCTTTGTATGTATAAATGGGTGGCCCAGGCGGCAAATATCAATTGCCCAGCGCCCCTTCCCGAGGGCGACACTAATCCCGAGGCGCCTTCAAAGGGCCCGACCAAGGCCAAAAGTGAGCTGGGAGGAAGAGGAAGAAGACGGGGAGTCTTCGGATTGAAGACCCCTTGGATACCAAATTCAAGGGCGTTAAGGCCGTCTCCTCGGAGGGAGGGAACGAGGTGGAGGAGAAGAGCAAAGACAACTCGTCTCCACCAAGGAAGAAGGCAGCGTCCGAAGACGTTGTGGGGGTCGAGACCCGCACCATTCGGAAAGGCCTTGTAAAGGCTTCCGACGTAGCACCCCGCAAGGCCCCTACCAAGGCCCACATTGTCCTCTCCTCTTCGGAGAGCGGGCAATCCAAGGCTCGTAGGAACAAGCCGCGGCCGAGGAGGTATGTCATTTGTTCTTATCGCAAATTTATACTGTGGCTCCTCTTTCCTCATGTGTTTTCCTCAATCTCTTTTCCTTTTACAGGACCCAAGGGGCGGTCCATAGTGATAAGGGATCGAGCGGGCTTCCTCCACACAGCTCGTCCGAGGAGCACCTTCCCTCCCGTGTTTGCCACGGGGGGCAGCCGGTGTGCCAATGGCCGAGGTGAAGTCCACGACCGTTGAGGACCTGCTGGCAAAGGCTCCTTCCTCTACAGAAAGAGTGAAGTCAGGGAAGCCAGTGTCTTCGGCGCCTGCAGCCACTGAGACACTTCGGCCGTCTACCCTAGTGGTAGCCTCTCTGTTAGGGGAGAGATCCGAGGTGATCCGTCCATCCCCGCCTGTCGGAGGTCAGCCACCCAAGGGGTGGACAGAAGAGATGGAGGATGACATGATGGGATCCTCCATTCGTGCCGAGCACCGCACACTCATTGGTGCGGCGCTGCAAAACTACCGGTCCACAGAGGCCGGTATGAGGGAGGTCTTTTGAGGCCTCTTTCAAGGTTTTGAGGTAAACTTAATTCCTGTTTTCCTTGTTAACATAGTACCCACATAGAATCGCCGAGAACAAGATGCAACTAGTGAATCTTAACGAGAATAATAAAAAATAACTGGTCCAAGGACCGTAAGTGCCTAACCACAGTAGCCCTCGAGCCCTGAGTGAGACTCTATGATCTTACTCAGGGGTAATCAAAATGTGTAAAAGGCAATAGCAGTAGCCCCCAAGACCCTGATCGGATAGAAATATCCGAGCAGGGGATCGATATCGTCCGAGGAGTTTTTAATATCTGCATTTTGCTTGTTTGTAAGAATCGGCCTCGGTTTCAGTGTCCAACTCGAAGGAGTTGAAGACATGAACCATAAGCTCGATAGGTCCGAGAAGGAAATGGAGATGATGAGGAGGCAGATGGAGGAAGCTGAAGGTAAATCCTAAAAGATGATGAGTATTTATGTACTTGTGTCTTAAGGAACGTTGTGGCGCTAGGCTCTAAAGCACGTTTGTAAGGTACTTGCAGCTTCCTCCATGGCGCTTGAAAAGCTCCGGTCCGAGCTACAAGCAGGTTGGCAGGAGGCCGAGCATCACAAGGTTGCGGCGGAGCTTAGCAGAAAGGAGCTGTCTATAGCAGAGGACGTCGGCGAGAAGCACACGGCCAGGGTCTTGGAGGTGGAGGTGGACATGAAGGGGATTTACGCCGAGCGTGACACCTTTCAGGAGGACAAGAAGAAGCTTGTCGCTGAGCTCGCCAAGGCGAGATCGGATTGCAAAGAGGCCAAGACATAGGTCCGCGCGGACCGTGAAGTGCCCAATCAAGTGAGCCAGATCACCACTGGTAAGCCATACTTACTCCGATGCATTTTTGGTGATAGACAGTTTGCCCATCTTACGTAAATCTGGCGTTCCTCACAGGCCTTCAGGGTCCTACCAAAGAGCACCGCGGACGCCTATGATGTCTACTGATACGTCCATTTTGCATCATGATTTCCTACTGTTATTTAATTTGTTTTCTTGAATAATAATGCTTTGGGGAGTGATTCTAATGCCTTTTCTCTCATAATATGCAAGGTTTACACAAAGAGGGAGAATACCGACAACTGGAATTCTGGACCCAGGAAAAGCACGTCAGAGATACCTATTCTGCACAACTCCAATGAAGCTAAAACTTTACAGAGATTATTTTTGAAATTAATAATAAATACTGGAGCAAAAATATACCGGAGGGGGGCCACCTGGTGAGGAGCACCCACCAGGGCGTGCCAGGCACCCCCCGGCGCGACCTGGTGGGTGGTGCTCACCCAGGCCCACCTCCGGGGCACATCTTCTCGTATAAATTCCCAAAAAAACTAAAAAAAATTAGGAGGAGGACTTTCGGGATGAAGCGCCACCGCCTCGAGGCGAAACTTGGGCAGGAGCACTTTTGCCCTCCCGCGGAGCGATTCCGCCGGGGGAACTTCCCTCCCGAAGGGGGAAATCGAAGCTATCGTCATCACCAACACCCCTCTCATCTTTGGGAGGCCAATCTTCATCAACATATTCAACAACACCATCTCCTCTCAAACCCTAGTTCATCTCTTCTGTCCAATCTTTGTACCGGAACCTCAGATTGGTACCTGTGGCTGACTAGTAGTGTTGATTACCTTGTGTAGTTGATTACTATATGGTTTATTTGGTGGAAGATTATATGTTCAGATCCATTATGCTATTCATTACTCCTCTGATCTTGAGCATGATTATTATTTGTGAGTAGTTACCTTTGTTCTTGAGGTCACGGGAGAAGTCATGTTGCGAGTAATCATGTGAATTTGATATGTGTTCGATATTTTGATGATATGTTTGTTGTGATTCCCTTAGTGGTGTCATGTGAACATCGACTACATGACACTTCACCATTCATGGGCCTAAGGGAATGCATTGGGGAGGAGTTATTAGATGATGGGTTGCTAGAGTGACAGAAGCTTAAACCCTAGTTTATGCGCTACTTCGTAAGGGGCTGATTTGGATCCACATGTTTAATGCTACGGTTAGACTTTGTCTTAATACTTTTCTCGTAGTTGCGGATGCTTGCGAGGGGGTTAATCATAAGTAGGTTGTTAGTTCAAGTAAGAATAGCACCTTAGCACCAGTCCACCCACATATCAAATTATCAAAGTAGCGAACACGAATCAAACCAACATGATAAAAGTGACTAGACGAAATTCCCGTGTACCCTCAAGAACACTTTGCCTATTACTAGTGATTGTTCTGGCCTATCCTTTGCCTCAAAAGGATTGGGCTACCTTGCTGCACCTTGTTTACCGTTACCATTACTTGCTCGTTACAAATTACCTTGCTATCAAACTATCTGTTACCTACAATTTCAGTGCTTGCAGAGAATACCTTGCTGAAAACCGCTTGTCATTTCCTTCTGCTCCTCGTTGGGTTCGATACTCTTGCTTGTCGAAAGGACTACGATTGATCCCCTATACTTGTGGGTCATCAAGACTCTTTTCTGCCTCCGTTGCCGGGGAGTGAAGCGCTCTTGGTAAGTGGAAATCGGTAAGGAAAAACTTATACTACGTGCTGAAATTTATTGCTACTTGCTACTATGGAGAACAAGCCTTTGAGGGGTTTGTTCAGGGTATCTTCACCTCGATCGGAACCACAATTAGTTACCCATCAACCTACAACACCTACTGAAAATGTTACTTATGAAATTCCTTCGGGTATGCTAGAACACTTGCTTGCTAAACCTTATGCAGGAGATGGAACTGAACATCCTGATATGCATCTCTTCTATGTGAACGAAATATGTGGATTATTTAAGCTTGCAGGTTTACCCGGAGATGAAGTTAAGAAGAAGGTTTTCCCTTTATCTTTGGAGGGAAAAGCATTGACATGGTATAGGCTATGTGATGACCTTGGATCTTGGAACTGGAATCGCTTGCAATTGGAATTCCATCAAAAGTTTTATCCTATGCATCTAGTTCATCGTGATCGGAATTATATATATAATTTTTCGCCTCGTGTAGGAGAAAGTATCACTCTAGCTTGGGGGAGGCTTAAGTCAATGTTATATTCATGCCCTAATCATGACATGCCGAGGGAAGTTATCATTCAGAATTTTTATGATCGGCTTTCTCATAATGATCAATCCATGCTCGATACTTCTTGTGCTGGTTCTTATATGAAGAAGACTATTGATTTCAAGTGGGGTCTCTTGGAAAGAATTAAACGCAACTCTGAAGATTGGGAACTCGACGAAGGTAATGAGTCAGGTATAAAGCTTGAATTTGATTGTGTTAAATCTTTTATGAGTACCGATACTTTTCATAAGTTTAGCACTAAATATGGACTTGCCTCTAAGATAGTAGCCTCTTTCTGCGAAGCATTTGCTACTCACGTTGATCTCCCTAAGGAGAAGTGGTTTAAATATCATCCCCCTATTAAAGAAGAAATTAAAGAACCGGTCATAGCTAAAGAAGAAACCATCCTTTACAATGTTGATCCAGTTGTGCCTACTTCTTATATTGAAAAACCACCTTTCCTTGTTAGGATAAAGGAACATGCTAAGGTATCAACCGTGGTTCGTAAGAGTAATATAAGAGCACCTAAACCCCCTGAGCAAATTAAAGTAGAACCTAATGTTGCTATGGTTAAAGATCTCTTGGAAGAAAATATTGATGGGCATGTCATCTACCTTTGTGATGAAGCTGCTAGAATTGCTAAGCCGGATAAGAAAGATAAACATGGACCTATAGAAGGCTTGCCCATTGTCTCAGTTAAAATAGGAGATCATTGCTACCATGGTTTATGTTATTTAGGTGCTAGTGTGAGTGCTATCGCTTTTACCTTATACCAAGAAATTATGAATGAAATAGCACATGCTGAAATGGAAGATATTGATGTTACTATTAAGCTTGCTAATAGAGATACTATCACACCACTTGGGATTGTTAGAGATGTAGAAGTCTTGTGTGGGAAAGTGAAATACCCTACTGATTTTCTAGTCCTTGGTTCCCCACAAGATGACTTTTGTCCCATTATCTTTGGTAGACCTTTCTTGAACACCGTCAATGCTTTGATAGATTGAGAAAAACGAACTGTCGGTGTCAGTTTTGGTAATGTGTCTCATGAGTTTAATTTTTCCAAGTTTAGTATACAACCTCGTGATAAAGCGTTACCAAGTGAAGATGAAATAATTGGTCTTGCTTCTATTGCTGTGCCTCCTACCGATCCATTAGAACAATATTTGCTCGACCATGAAAATGATATGCACATGCGTGAAAGAAATGAAATAGATCAAATTTTCGAACAACAACCTCTCTTGAAACACAATTTGCCTATTGAAACTCTTGGAGGACCTCCTCCACCTAAAGGTGATCCTGTGTTTGAATTGAAGCAATTGCCTGACACTTTGAAGTATGCTTATCTTGATGAGAAAAAGATATATCTTGTTATTATTAGTGCTAACCTTTCAGAACTTGAAGAAGAAAGATTATTGAAAGTTCTAAGGAAGCACCGGGCTGCTATTGGATATACTCTTGATGATCTTAAGGGCATTAGTCCCACTCTATGTCAGCAAAATATCAATATGGAACCAGACGCTAAACCCGTTGTTGATCACCAACGGCGATTGAATCCTAAGATGAAAGAAGTGGTAAGAACTGAAATATCAAAGCTTCTGGAAGCAGGTATAATCTATCCAATAGTTGATAGTAGATGGGTAAGTTCCGTTCATTGTGTCCCTTAGAAAGGAGGTATTACCGTTGTTCCTAATGTTAAGAATGAACTCATTCCACAAAGAGTTGTCACTGGCTATAGAATGGTAATTGATTTTAGAAAATTAAATAAAGCTACTAAGAAAGATCATTACCATTTGCCTTTCATTGATCAAATGCTAGAGAGACTATCTAAGCACACACACTTCTGTTTCCTAGATGGATATTCTGGTTTCTCTCTAATACCCGTGTCACAATCTGATCAAGAGAAAATCACCTTTACCTGCCCTTTTGGAACCTATGCTTATAGACGTATGCCTTTTGGTTTATGCAATGCACCTGCTACCTTTCAAAGATGTATGACTGCTATATTCTCTGATTTTTGTGAAAATATTGTGGAGGTTTTCATGGATGATTTTTCCGTTTACGGAACTTCTTTTGATGATTGCTTAAGCAACCTTGATCGAGTTTTGCAGAGATGTGAACAAACTAATCTTGTCTTGAATTGGGAGAAGTGCCACTTGATGGTTAATGAAGGTATTGTCTTGGGGCATAAAATATCTGAGCGAGGTATTGAGGTGGATAAAGCTAAAGTTGATGCAATTGAGAAAATGCCATGTCCTAAAGATATTAAAGGTATTCGAAGTTCCCTTGGTCATGCTGGTTTTTATAGGAGGTTTATTAAAGACTTCTCTAACTTTCTAGGCCTCTTACTAATCTTTTCCAAAAGGATATTCCTTTTGTCTTTGATGATGATTGTGTGGAAGCCTTTGAAACACTCAAGAAAGCCTTAACCTCTGCACCTATCGTTCAACCACCTGGTTGGAACTTGCCTTTTGAAATTATGTGTGATGCTAGTGATTATGTTGTTGGTGCTATCCTAGGACAAAGAGTTGATAAGAAATTGAATGTTATCCATTATGCTAGTAAAACTCTAGACAGTGCCCAACGAAATTATGCCACTACTGAAAAAGAATTTTTTGTAGTTGTGTTTGCTTGTGATAAATTTAGATCCTATATTGTGGACTCCAAAGTTATTGTTCACACCGATCATGCTGCTATAAAATATCTTCTGGAAAAGACAGATGCTAAACCTAGACTCATTAGGTGGGTTCTCTTGCTTCAAGAATTTGACTTGCATATTGTTGATAGAAAAGGAGCTGAGAACCCCGTAGCTGATAACTTGTCTAGGTTAGAAAATATCCTTGATGACCCACTACCTATTGATGATAGTTTCCCTGACGAACAGCTAGTTGCAATAAGTGTCTCGCACAACACACCTTGGTATGCTGACTATGCTAATTACATTGTTGCTAAATATATACCACCTAGTTTCACATACCAACAAAAGAAAAAATTCTTCTATGACTTGAGACATTACTTTTGGGATGACCCACATCTTTATAAAGGAGTAGATGGTATTATTAGACGTTGTGTACCTGAGCATGAACAGGAACAAATCCTACGGAAATGTCATACCGAAGCTTATGGAGGACATCATGCGGGAGATAGAACTGCTCATAAGGTATTGCAATCCGGATTTTATTGGCCTACTCTCTTCAAAGATGCTCGTAAGTTTGTCTTGTCTTGTGATGAATGTCAAAGAATTGGTAATATCGGTAAGCGTCAAGAAATGCCTATGAATTATTCACTTGTTGTTGAACCATGACGTGTGGGGTTTTGATTACATGGGGCCTTTTCCTTCCTCTAACGGGTACACTCATATTTTAGTTGTGATTGATTATGTCACTAAGTGGGTAGAAGCTATTCCAGCTAGTAGTGCCGATCACCACACTTCCATTAAAATGCTTAAAGAGGTTATCTTCCCGAGGTTTGGAGTCCCTAGATATTTAATGACCGATGGTGGTTCACACTTTATTCATGGTGCTTTCCGTAAGATGCTTGCTAAATATGATGTTAACCATAGAATTGCATCACCCTATCATCCTCAATCTAGTGGTCAAGTAGAACTTATCAATAGAGAAATAAAATTAATATTACAAAAAACTGTCAATAGGTCTCGTAAGAATTGGTCTAAGAAATTAGATGATGCACTTTGGGCCTATAGAACAACTTATAAAAATCCTATGGGTATGTCTCCATATAAAATGGTGTATGGGAAAGCTTGTCATTTGCCTCTAGAACTAGAATACAAAGCATTTTGGGCAATTAAAGAACTCAATTATGATTTCAAACTTGCCAGTGAGAAGAGGCTATTTGATATTAGTTCACTAGATGAATGGAGAACCCAAGCGTATGAAAATGCCAAGCTATTCAAAGAAAAAGTAAAAAGATGGCATGACAAAAGAGTCCAAAAGCGGGAATTCAAAATAGGAGACTATGTTCTTTTGTTCAACTCTCATTTAAGATTCTTTGCAGGAAAACTTCTCTCCAAATGGGAGGGACCATATATTATTGAAGAGTTTATCGTTCTGGAGCTATCAAGATTAATAACGCCGAAGGTACTAACCCGAATGTGGTCAATGGCCAAAAAATTAAGCATTATATCTCAGGTACACCTATTAATGTTGAAACCAATGTTATCCAAACCATGACACCGGAGGAACACATAAAAGAAACCTTCCGGAACACTCTAGAATATTTGAAAATAGGAGGTACGTGATACGGTAAGTAAACGGACTCCGAAAAATCCGCAAAAATATTTTCTGTCAGTTTTGGAATATTTTAGAATTTTAGGAATAAAAAATAAATCGGAAGGTGATCGAGGTGAGCACAATACACCAGGGCACGCCAGGCACCCTTGGGCGCGCCCTGGTGGGTCTGCCCACCTCGGATGCCTTCCCGACTCCGTTTTCCTTCCAAATACTTGTTTCCCAAGAATAAAAATTCTCTATATATACCCCCGACTGTTTTGACGATCGCATCACAGAAAAATCCTCTGTTCTTGTTTCTTGCTTATTTCTCGTTAGATCTAGATTTCCATGGCTCCACCAAGCTCCTCCAAGGACAAGTTCTTTGAGAAGGTCATCAACCCGTATTTGCTGGAGGTGATGAAGCACTCTCAAGCCATTGAAATGCGTGAGGGGGTGCTCCACATCCGCGATGTTCAAGGACCTAAGAAGACCGGGAGCGTGGAGGCTAGGCTTGAAGCGGTGGAGCAGGAAATCTTCAATTGCCAGAAGATGGTGTAGCGTGGACTTAGTGCCAATCACTCCATGATCACGGAATTCACCCGTGCTCAGACGGTGGATGGCCGGTCTGTGAAGGACATCATCTCCACCCTCAACGAGGAAATTAATTTTCTGCAGAGCCAAGTTTATGATCTTCAAAACCAAGTCTTCGAATATGAAGCAAGATTTAAAGGTATGAGTTTAGGCGCCAGTTGCAGGACTCAAGGGACTCTCGCATCAACCTTTGATGGCAAGCCTTTGCCCTGGAAGCTGGAGGACAAGCTTACTACATCATCACCACCACCTACATCAACACCTCCACCTTATTCATCACCACCACCAAAGGAGACTTGAGTACATGGGTATGGGCACTCCCCTTGGCTTGAGCCAAGCTTGGGGGAGGTGCCCCGGTATCGTATCACCATCACTTTTATTCACCTTTACCTGTTTTGGTTCTATCTTTAGTTTCCCTTTGCCTTAGTTGAATAAAAGTTTAGCGAGATCAATTTTCGTGTGTTAGTTTTGTGGCCTACCTATCTATGTAATCGTGTGAAAGTTATATAATAAAGTTTAGTTTGAGTTTTTGCTTCTCTACTTTCTTGTTGCAATCAAATAAAAGAAAGACAAATAAATGAAAAGTATCATATGCTAATCTTATGGTGAGTAATGACATCACATAAGGAAAAGTATAAGTAGTAAAATTTATTGGAGATTGACAAACATAGCATTGGTCAATGAAGCAATTCATGAAAGAATTAATTAGGGAAGAGAAGATTCACATGCAAATACACTATCTTGGACATCTTTTATGATTGTGAGCCCCCATCAAATATTAGATTTCAAAATTATTGACGTTGGACAAGGAAGACAACGTAATGATTTATGTTTGTTCGTATCCACATAGAAGTTATATTGTCATAGATCCTTTAACATGTGGTGCTTGCCCAATATCTTTGCTAGCCAAAAATTCCGCACTAAGTAGAGATACTACTTGTGCATCCAAAAACCCAATCCCAAACTCTTTCCTTAAGTGTCCACCATACCTACCTATGGATCGAGAAAGATCCTTCAAGTTCGGTGCAATAAGGCAATAAAAATTGCTTCTAAAAGTGTTTTGATCAATTAGTGTAAGAGAAAATTGAGCATTATACGAACTTTTGATGGCAAAGTAATAAAAGCGACGGACTGCATAATAAAGGTTGCTATCATAGGGAGCTATATAGCGTGACGTTCTTTTACATTAAGGGATTGGGCATACAAACCAATAAGCGCATGACAACCTCTGCTTCCCTCTGCGAAGGGCCTATCTTTTACTTTTATGCACTTACTTTTATGCAAGAGTCAAAGTATTCTTCTCTATTCCTTTTTACTTTTTCTTTTGCAAGCATCATGTGGTGAGGAAAGATCTAGGCATATATATCCAGTTGGATATGGGTGGGCATGAGTTATTATTGTTGACATCACCCTTGAGGTGAGTGAGTTGGGAGGCAAAACTATAAGCCCCTATCTTCCTATGTGTCCGGTTGAAACTTTTTGTTCATGGGTATGCCGTGAGCGTTAGCAATGATCGAAGACTAAATGATGGTTGAGTATGTGGACTTGCCAAAAGGCTCCGACATGAGACCCTTCCTGAAAATATGATGAATTGTAGTTGCAAAGTTGACTGAGAACACAGTTTGTTCGTTTCCAATAAGGTTTATGCTTCATACTTCTATGTTGTGATGAATTGTTACTTGTTCATGAGAAGCTTTATGATAAGAATATATTGAAATAAGTTCTTATTTTAGAGTTTGTTGCTGTTATGTTAATAAGCATGATGCTTCTATGTCCGTATTTTGTTTTTATCGAAACCTCTCTCTCAAACCACGTGGACATGCTTTTCAATATCGGCTTTCGCTTGAGGACAAGCGAGGTCTAAGCTTGGGGGAGTTGATACATCCATTTTGCATCATGATTTCCTACTGTTATTTACTTTGTTTTGTTGAATAATAATGCTTTGGGGAGTGATTCTAATACCTTTTCTCTCATAATATGCAAGGTTTACACAAAGAGGGAGAATACCGGTAGCTGGAATTCTGGACCCAAGAAAAGCACGTCAGAGATACCTATTCTGCACAACTCCAATGATGCTGAAACTTTACGAAGATTATTTTTGGAATTAATAATAAATATTGGAGCAAAATATATCGGAGGGGGGCCACCTGGTGAGGAGCGCCCACCAGGGCGCGCCAGGCACCCCCCGACGCGACCTGGTGGGTGGTGCTCACCCAGGCCTACCTCCGGAGCCCATCTTCTGGTATAAATTCCCAAAAAACCTAAAAAAAATTAGGAGGAGGACTTTTGGGATGAAGTGCCGCCGCCTCGAGGCGGAACTTGGGAAGGAGCACTTTTGCTCTCCAGCGAAGCGATTCCGCCGGGGGAACTTCCCTCCCAGAGGGGGAAATCGAAGCTATCGTCATCACCAACACCCCTCTCATCTTTGGGAGGCCAATCTTCATCAACACCTTCAACAGCACCATCTCCTCTCAATCCCTAGTTCATCTCTTGTGTTCAATCTTTGTACCGGAACCTCAGATTGATACCTGTGGGTGACTAGTAGTGTTGATTACCTTGTGTAGTTGATTACTATATGGTTTATTTAGTGGAAGATTATATGTTCAGATCCATTATGCTATTCATTACTCCTCTAATCTTGAGCATGATTATTATTTGTGAGTAGTTACCTTTGTTCTTGAGGTCACGGGAGAAGTCATGTTGCGAGTAATCATGTGAATTTGAGATGTGTTTGATATTTTGATGATATGTATGTTGTGATTCCCTTAGTGGTGTCATGTGAACGTCGACTACATGACACTTCACCATTCATGGGACTAAGGGAATGCATTGTGGAGGAGTTATTAGATGATTGGTTGCTAGAGTGACAGAAGCTTAAACCCTAGTTTATGCGCTACTTCGTAGGGGTCTGATTTGGATCCACATGTTTAATGCTATGGTTAGACTTTGTCTTAATACTTTTCTCGTAGTTGCGGATGCTTGCGAGGGGGTTAATCATAAGTAGGTTGTTAGTTAAAGTAAGAACAGCACCTTAGCACCGGTCCACCCACATATCAAATTATCAAAGTAGCGAACACGAATCAAACCAACATGATAAAAGTGACTAGACGAAATTCCCGTGTACCCTCAAGAACACTTTGCCTATTACTAGTGATTGTTCTGGCATGTCCTTTGCTTCAAAAGGATTGGGCTACCTTTCTGCACCTTGTTTACCATTACCATTACTTGCTCATTACAAATTACCTTGCTATCAAACTATCTGTTACCTACAATTTCAGTGCTTGCAGAGAATACCTTGCTGAAAACCGCTTGTCATTTCCTTCTACTCCTCATTGGGTTCGACACTCTTACTTATCGAAAGGACTACGATTGATCCCCTATACTTGTGGGTCATCATCTACCACACAACATTATTCTTGGACTCGTGTTGGGCCTCCAAGCACAGAGTTTTGTAGGATAGTAGCAATTTTCTCTCAAGTGGATGACCTAAGTATTATCAATCCGTGGGAGATGTAGGATGAAGATGGTCTCTCTCAAACAACACTACAACCACTCGGTGCTCCTTCTCCTCCGGGTTCCGGTGACCGGCTTTGGGGTATCACCCGGCCCGGGCGGCGGCACGCGAGAAGGAGGCGGCGAGGCACCACGCGCGCACCCCGGCGCGCACACCCCCGGCACGGTGGATCACCGGCCGCCTGGAAAGTCCAGGCGCGAGCGCGCTAACCGGCGCAGGGACCAGGTGGCTCAAGCCTCCGGGCAAGCAGGTAATCATAACAGGGCACGGTGGATAACCACGGAGGCAATCCTCGCCAGGACGTGTGCGGTCAACCTCGCGGCGACGGTAAGGGCAAGCAGCTTCGCGCGGAGGCTCGGCGCAGGAGGGTCTGTGGACCGCGTGGCCCGGGCGGCGCCGCCGTGGCGCCCGGGGAGCTTGACCGCGTGGCGCGTGGAGACGGCTCAGGAGGAAGCCAAGGCCTTTACATGGAGCCCTATGTCCCGAGGAGCAAAGTACCTGTGGACGGCGCCGCAGGGAACGCGTCCGTTGCAGGTGTCAGCACCCTCCCGGAGTAGGAGGGTGGCCCGGACGTCCTCTTCAGGTCGGGCCTGGGGGCTTCCGCTGAGGGAGCACTGGGCCCGGTTGGAGCAGAGAAGGGGCATCCCGGGATGTGCGGGGCCGCGGTGTAAACCCTGCCCCCGCGAGCAAGGAAGACGTAGCCGGGCCCCTGGGCCGCAGGAGCCACCGCCTAGGGGACCGGCAGAACACGAAGAGCGCAGACCATGCACGGTTCCGGGGGCGTCGGCGCGGCCTCAGGAGGCAGGGCCTCGCGAGGTCCTTGGGTCAAGACCTGGCCGGCGCCCCGACGCCTCACGAGGCGGCTTCACCGACACAACACCCCTATGGCTACGCGGGGTGCATTGCACTCATGTTTGGGCCGCGTGAGCGCAATCCCACGGCTATGCGGGGAGCAATGCACTCATGTTTGGGCCGTAAGGGCGCGCAACCACGCAGAAATGCGCGGGATGACTCGTCACCGAGTTGGGAGCACCTAGGCCCTGCGCCTGGGGGTTCGCCCAGCTATCTTCGACCACCAGCGCCGGCTACATTCAACCGTGACACTCTCACGTAATAATGAGTGGCATGTATACGCCTGGAGCCCCCCGAGGACGCGGAGGGGTTCCCACCCACGTCCAAGTGGAAGCCCCATGCTCTGCGCTGGCGGACAACACTGTCCTCCAATGACTATGCCCACGCTTAGTGGAAGCCCTACGCTCCGCGCTGGGGAGAAGACGAAGATGAAGACTAGCCTAGGTGCCGGACGCGGCTGTTCTTTGCTTCTTTTTGTATTCGAATTTGCCATTTTTCTGGAATGAAGCTCGAGGCTTTTCAACCTTATTTTAAAAAAAGGTAGGAATTTTTCTCCTTGCAGTTCTCTGTCTTGAAGTTTCTTTTTCTGAATCGACACTTGCCAGCCTCTCCCTCTCGCGCTGTCGGTGTTCTGGGAATGGGGGTACCCAGACCTGCCTGCCTATGGCCCAGGGCATGGCCCACTTCGTCAGCCTAGCACGACCAGACGCAGCCACACTCAAGACAAGGCCCTCGCGAGGCCCCTAGGCTCGCGAGGGAGAGCAGCACCAGAACCGGCAAGTGGAGGGCCTCCCCAGGCCCCCCTCAGGAGCGGCGGAGATCTCTATGCAGGACCCGGCCTCAAGAGTCAAGGGTGATGCAAGGAAGGACAGGCGGGTGCCAGCGCGCCATTCGGAGCAGTTTCCCCTTTGGTGCAAAGGGGGCAAGGACGTACGCGGGTTCCCAAAGCACCCCCAAAGGTTTCCATTTCGGTGCAACAAGACCACGACCACGAGCCCCGCAGGACGGATGTCATCGCTGAGCCCACCTCTTCATCATCCACAGCTACTTTGCAGGCGAAGACCGCCTTTGGACAGGGCGCGGATGTACTCCTGTTCCCCTTCAAATTTGGCCATTGTGGGATCCCTTCCCGCCATTGCGATAAGGGAAGAGGACCCGGGCCACCGCTATATATAGAGGCTAGGCTGCACCGTAGGCGGAGAGGGCCGATCCGATCCGATCTGAAGCCAGTCGATCCATAGGATCCACCACAAAGCTAGGAGAGAGCCCAGAACACCTCAGGAGCGCCCTCACGAGGCTCTTGATCATTGTACTAGTTCATCCACCATACCTCCACGAGAGGCAATCCACCAAAGCAGGAGTAGGGTATTACGCTTCGCAGTGGCCCAAACCTGGGTAAACCACCGTGTTCATCTTCTTCCTCGTCATCGTGCGAATTCGTCGTCTTAGCCATCGAGTAGTGTGCTAGGTAGGGCGAGGCTGCAGGGAACCCTCGGCACACGCCCCTGTGTTCAAACCTTGAGGGTTTTGCGGAGCCCGAAATCTGACATTTGGCGCGCCAGGTAGGGGGCGTGTCGAAGTCTTCTCCAAGCTTCACTCTTCCCATGCTTCACCGCTCTGATGGCCAGCGCCCAGCAAGCTTCCCCCGGCCGCAGCGGGTCAGCTCCAATTGACCCCACCGCTGCCGCCGGAGACCCGCGCCCCAGAGGCATGGTGCTGGGCAGTCAGTACCAAGCCACCAGCATCGCCTCCACCGTCGCCGCCTCTCGCACCGCCGAAACACATGGCGGACGGGTGGCGCCCTCAGCACCGGCGTCGCGCCGCACCTACGTGGGGGACCTCGACGCGCTTCTGTTGGCCAGCGAGATCCTCCGCCACCGCCCGACGCACGGGGGCTTCGACGCATGGGCCGATCACATTGCAGAGCTGGTCACCGTCGCGCTGAGGGCCGTGGCTTCTCACTCTTCTTCAAGGCTGCAGGCATCAGGCGCCGGGGGCTCGTCCGCTGCACCCGTCCCCCAGCCCGCCGGCGGCGTGCCACCTCCGGCGCTGGGCGAGCCCGAGCGGGGCCAGCCACACGCCGTGCTCCTGCTCCTTCGAATCCGGGTGACCGGTTTCGGGGTGCAGCCCGATCGCGATGACCGGGCGCTCGGAGGAGACAATGGGGCGCCCCACGCGCATGCAAACACGCGCCTCCATGACCCGGTGGACCTTCAGCAGCCTGGATTGACCAGGCGGGAGCGTGCCATCCTGCGCAAGGAGCAGGCGTCGCAGGCATCCGGACAAACAAGCAACAACGGCGAAGGCTCATCGGATCACCGAGGAGGCAATCCACACCAGGAGACGCGAGGCCCACCCAACGGCAGTGGCAGAGGTAAGCAACTTCGCTCTGAGGCCCGTCGCAGGAGGCTCTGCGAGCGGCGCGCACGGGGCGGCGCCCCGCCGCCGCCTGGAGGGGCCGTCCCCGGCGCCCCGCCGAACGGCTCAGGAGGAGAACCAAGCCCTTATGTGGAGCCTTACATACCATGCTACGTCATACTGCCTGACGGTGGTGTGCGTCAGGCGCCTGCCGCAGGCGCCAGCACCTCCCAAGAGTAAGGAGCACACTGGGCGTCCTCCCCGAGCCGGGCCTGGGGGCTTCCGCCGACGGAGCACCGGGCCTGGACGGCGCGAGCGGGAGAAAGGGGGAGGGTGCCCCCGGACCCGCGAGGCGCGGCGCAAGCCGGCGCCCTCGCGGGCAAGCAACGCCGAACCGAGCCCCGAGGCCCCAGGAGTAATGGCCTGGGGGGAGCAGCAAGACACAAACAACGCGGGCCACCCACGACAACTGAAGCATCAGCGCGGCCTTGGGAGGCCGGGCCTCACGAGGCCCTCAGGACCATGTCCGGCCGAAGCCCGGATGCTTCGCGAGGTGGCTTCATCGACAAAACACCTTTGTGGCTGCGCCGGATGCATTGTGCTCATGTTTGGGCCACGGGAGTGCAATCCCGCGGTCGCGCGGGGAACAATGCATTTGAATTTGGGTCATAAGGGCGCGCAACCGAGCAGAAATGCACGGGATGGTTCTTGACGGAGTTGGGAGCCACCAGGCCTTGCGCCTGGGGCTTGCCCAGCTATCTACGGCTGTGACACTCTCACGTAATAATTACCGGGCTGTATACGCCCGGAGCCCCCCGAGGACGCGGAGGGGTTCCTTCCCACGCAACGTGGAAGCCACAGATCCGCGCTGGCGGAGAAGTCAACACTGCCCTCCAATGGCTATGCCCATGCAATGTGGATGCCCTACGCTCAGCGCTGGGGGAAGACGAAGACTAGTCTAGGGGCCGGACGTGGCAGTTGCTTGCTTCTTTTTGGGTGTTCGAATTGCCGTTTTTGGAATGAAGTTTGAGGATTTCGAAACTCTATATTTAAAAGAAAAAGGGGCGGGAATTTTTCTCTTTGTGTTCTCTCGTTTTACCGGACTTAAATTCCCTCTTTCTGGATTGGTGTTTCGCAAGGAGCGGAGCGCTCCGGGCCTCCCCGAGGCACCTCGGGGCTGGATAATGAAGCCCTATCGCCTCAAGGGCACGCATCTTTTAGCCGTCGGCCCCGCTCGGGGGCTCCGACCACAGCATGGAGTCTCGGGAGGCCCCAGGGCCTCCTGAGGCAGCAGCCGGCAGGACGGAATGGGGGATCGCCCGAGCGTCAAAGGGGGCTCCTGAGCATCACGCCTCAGGAGCCTTACCGGTCATATAGCCACTCGTCCCCCTTGATCTCGTCCTTGGTGATCCGGTCGGCATCAAGGGTGTTGAGGCCTGACCCCGTAGTTGCGTCCTTGGTGATTCGGTCATACACTACGGTGGCCGGGAAATGCGCGGGACTGGGACCTGTCGACGTAGGGCGGCTTGAGCGTCAAAGGGGGCTCCTGGTCAGCACGCCTCAGGAGCCTTACCGGTCATATAGTCACTCGTCCCCCTTGATGTCGTCCTTGGTGATCCGGTCGGCATCAAGGAGGTCAAGGCCTGACCCCGCAGTTGCGTCCCTGGTGATCCAGTCGCATACTGCGGTGGCCGGGAAATGTGCGGGACTGGGGCCTGCAGACATAGAGTGCCGAAAGGGCTCCCAAACCGTCCCACAAACAAGGAGGAAGCGTCCCAGGAGGAGCCACGTGTTGGGGAACGTTGCATGGGAAACAAAAATTTTCCTACGCACACACAAGATCTATCCATGGTGATGAGCATCTACGAGAGGGAGAGTAAATCTACATACCCTTGTAGATCGCTAAGCGGAAGCGTTTAAGAAACGCGGTTGATGTAGTCGAACGTCTTCGCGATCCAAATCGCAAGTCGTCCCTCGATCCGATCACGAACTAGCGCCGAACGGACGGCACCTCCGCGTTCAACACACGTACGGCTTGATGACGCCTTCACCTCCTCGATCCAGCGAGCGATGGTGAAGTAGTGGTTGAGTTCCAGCAGCACGATGGCGTGGTGATGGTGGTGAGGAACAATCTCTGCAGGGCTTCGCCAAGCGCTACGGAGATTATGACGGAGGAACTAGAGGGCTAGGGTTGCCGGCACACGGCTTGGGAAATCTTGATGTATCCCGTGTGCTAGCCCTGCCCCTCTATTTATATGTTGAGCCTTGGGGTCTAAACTTGGAGTAAAAGCCTCCTCCAGGTCGGTTTTGCCCGCACAAGGTCGGTTTGGCCCGCAGGGAAAGAGTCCAACTCGGATCCCTGCCGAACCGTGCACAGCCGCACACAAGCGGTAGTACCGCTTCACACAAGCGGTAGTACCGCTTGGGCGGTAGTACCGCTTCACACAAGCGGTAGTACCGCTCGGGCGGTAGTACCGCTTCACCAAGCGGTAGTACCGTTTACGCGGCAGCAAAACTACTTTTGCACTTTCCAATACCTCGTGGGCTTTATCCCTTTGGCCCATATAAAGTGTTGCTGCACCCGAACACTTTGGTAAACATCCGGAACCCATTCCGGTGAACTCCGGAACTCTTCCGGAGATCAAAACACTATTATCACATATATCAATATTTACCTCCGGACTCTTCCGGAGATCCTCGTCATGTCCGGGATCTTATCCGAGACTCCGAACAACTTTCGGTCACCAACATAATAACTCAATTATACTAATCGTCACCAAACGTTAAGTGTGTAGACCCTGCGGGTTCGAGAACTATGTAGACATGACCGAGACACTTCTACGATCAATAACCAATAGCGGGACCTGGATGCCCATATTGGCTCCTACATATTCTACGAAGATCTTTATCGGTCGAACCTCTATGTCAAGGATTCAGTTAATCCTGTATGCTGTTCCCTTTGTTCTTCGGTATGTTACTTGCCCGAGATTCGATCGTCGGTATCACTATACCTAGTTCAATCTCGTTACCGGCAAGTCTCTTTACTCGTTCCGTAATACAAGATCCTGTGGCTAACTCTTTAGTCACTTTGCTTGCAAGGCTCAATGTGATGTTGTATTACCGAGTGGGCCCTGAGATACCTCTCCGTCACACGGAGTAACAAATCCCAGTCTTGATCCATGCCAACCCAACAGACACCCTCGGAGATACCTGTAGAGCACCTTTATAGTCACCCAGTTACGTTGCGACGTTTGATACACACAAGGTACTCCTCCGATGTCAGGGAGTTGCATGATCTCATGGTCATAGGAACAGATACTTGACATGCAGAAAACAATAGCAATAAACTGACACGATCAAATGCTACGTTCTTAGTTTGGGTCTTGTCCATCACATCATTCTCCTAATGATGTGATCCCGTCATCAAATGACATCTCATGTCAATGGCTAGGAATCCTTAACCATCTTTGATCAACGAGCTAGTCAACTAGAGGCTTACTAGGGACACAGTGTTGTCTATGTACCCACACATGTATTTGAGTTTCCAATCAATACAATTATAGCATGGATAATAAACGATTATCATGAACAAGGAAATATAATAATAACCAATTTATTATTGCCTCTAGGGCATATTTCCAACAGTCTCCCACTTGCACTAGAGTCAATAATCTAGTTCACATCACTATGTGATTTACATTGTAATGAATCGAACACCCATGCAGTTCTGGTGTTGTTCATGTTTAGCCCTTGGAAGAGGTTTAGTCATCGGATCTACAACATTTAGATCCGTGTGTACTTTGCAAATATTTATGTCGTCCTCCTTGATGTAATCGCGGATGGAATTGAAACGTCGCTTTATGTGCCTGGTCCTCTTGTGAAATCTTGGTTCCTTGGCTAGAGCAATGGCACCAGTATTATCACAAAACAGAGTCATTGGGTTAAGCGCACTAGGCACTACTCCAAGATCTGTTATGAACTCCTTCATCCAGACACCTTCCTTCGCCGCCTCCGAGGCTGCGATGTACTCCGCTTCGCATGTAGAATCTGCTACCACGCTTTGCTTGGAACTGCACCAGCTAACCGCACCCCCATTAAGAATAAATACGTATCCGGTTTGAGACTTAGAGTCATCCGGATCAGTGTCAAAGCTTGCATCGACGTAACCCTTTACGACGAGCTCTTGATCACCTCCATAAACGAGAAACATGTCCTTAGTCCTTTTCAGGTACTTCAGGATATTCTTGACCGCCGTCCAGTGTTCCATTCCTGGATCACTTTGAAACCTTCCGACCATACTTATGGCAAGGCTGACATCAGGTCTTGTGCACAGCATTGCATACATGATAGAGCCTATGGCCGAAGCATAGGGGATGACACTCATCTTTTCTCTATCTTCTGCAGTCACTGGGCATTGAGTCTTACTCAACTTCACACCTTGCAAAACAGGCAAGAACCCCTTCTTGGACTGATCCATTTTGAACTTCTTCAAAACTTTGTCAAGGTATGTGCTTTGTGAAAGTCCTATTAAGCGTCTCGATCTATCTCTATAGATCTTGATGCCTAATATGAAAGCAGCTTCTCCTAGGTCCTTCATTGAAAAACTCTTGTTCAAATATTCCTTCACGCTTTCCAGCATTTCTATATTGTTTCCAATCAGTAATATGTCATCCACATATAATATTAGAAACGCTATAGAGCTCCCACTCACTTTCTTGTAAATACAAGCTTCTCCGTAAACTTGTATAAACTCGAACGCTTTGATCACCTCATCAAAACGAAGATTCCAACTCCGAGATGCTTGCACCAGTCCATAAATGGATCGCTGGAGTTTGCAAACTTTGTCAGCATTCTCTGGATCGACAAAACCTTCTGGTTGCATCATATACAACTCTTCCTTAAGGTAACCGTTAAGGAACGCTGTTTTGACATCCATCTGCCAAATTTCATAATCGAAAAAGGCAGCTATTGCTAACATGATTCTGACGGACTTAAGCATCGCTACGGGTGAGAAGGTCTCATCGTAGTCAACTCCTTGAACTTGTGAAAAACCCTTTGCCACAAGTCGAGCTTTATAGACGGTGACATTACCGTCCGCGTCCGTCTTCCTCTTAAAGATCCATTTGTTCTGAATGGCCTTACGCCCTTCAGGTAATACTTCCAAAGTCCATACCTTGTTTTCATACATGGATCCCATCTCGGATTTCATGGCCTCTAACCACTTCTCGGAATCCGGGCCCATCATCGCTTCTCCATAGCTCGTAGGTTCATCGTTGTCTAACAACATGACCTCTAAGACAGGGTTGCCGTACCACTCAGGAGCAGTACGCGTTCTTGTCGACCTACGAGGTTCGATAGCAACTTGATCCAAAGCTTCATGATCATCATCATTAACTTCCTCTTCAGCTAATGTAGTCTCCACAGAAACAACTTTCTGCGCTGCGCTACTCTCAGGTTGAAGTAAAGGTTCAACAACCTCATCAAGTTCTATCTTCCTCCCACTCAATTCTTTCGAGAGAAACTCTTTCTCAAGAAATGTTCCGTTTTTAGCGACAAACACTTTGCCTTCGGATCTGAGATAGAAGGTATACCCAACTGTCTCTTTTGGGTATCCTATGAAGACGCATTTCTCCGCTTTGGGTTCCAGCTTTTCAGGCTGAAGCTTTTTGACATAAGCATCACATCCCCAAACTTTAAGAAACGACAGTTTTGGCTTCTTGCCAAACCAAAGTTCATATGGCGTCGTCTCAACGGATTTCGATGGTGCCCTATTTAAAGTGAATGCAGCTGTCTCTAATGCATAACCCCAAAACGATAGTGGCAAATCGGCAAGAGACATCATAGATCGCACCATATCCAATAAGGTTCGATTACGACGTTCGGACACACCATTACGCTGTGGTGTTCCAGGCGGTGTCAATTGTGAAACAATTCCACACTGTCTTAAGTGACTGCCAAACTCATAACTCAGATATTCTCCTCCTCGATCAGATCGTAGGAATTTAATCTTCTTGTTACGATGATTCTCAACTTCACTCTGAAATTGTTTGAACTTTTCAAATGTTTCAGACTTGTGTTTCATTAAGTAAATATACCCATATCTACTTAAGTCATCAGTGAAGGTGAGAAAGTAACGATAACCACCGCGCGCCTCAATGCTCATCGGACCGCACACATCAGTATGTATGATTTCCAACAAGTCACTTGCCCGTTCCATTGTTCCAGAGAACGGCGTTTTAGTCATCTTGCCCATGAGGCATGGCTCACATGTGTCAAGTGATTCAAAATCAAGTGACTCCAAAAGTCCATCAGCATGGAGCTTCCTCATGCGTTTTACGCCAATATGACCTAAACGGCAGTGCCACAAGAAAGTGGTATTATCATTATCAATTCTACATCTTTTGGCATCAATGTTATGAACATGTGTATCATTACTATCGAGATTCAATAAGAATAAACCTCTCACATCGGGTGCATGACCATAAAAGATATCACTCATATAAATAGAACAACCATTATTCTCTGATTTAAATGAGTAACCGTCTCGCAATAAACAAGATCCAGATATAATGTTCATGCTTAACGCAGGCACCAAATAACACTTATTTAGGTTCATCACTAATCCCGACGGTAATCGAAGAGCGAGCGTGCCGACGGCGATCACATCAACCTTGGAACCATTTCCCACGCGCATCGTCACTTCGTCCTTTGCCAGCCTCCGTCTATTCCGCAGTTCCTGTTTTGAGTTGCAAATATGAGCAACCGCACCGGTATCAAATACCCAGGCACTACAACGAGAGTTGGTAAGGTACACATCAATAACATGTATATCATATATACCTTGTTTGTTGTTGGCCGCCTTCTTGTTAGCCAAATACTTGGGGCAATTCCGCTTCCAGTGTCCAGTTCCCTTGCAATGAAAACACACAGTTTCTGGTTTGGGTCCAGCCTTGGGTTTCTTCACGAGAGGAGCAACTGCTTTGCCACTCTTCTTGGAGTTACCCTTCTTACCCTTGCCATTCTTCTTGAAACTAGTGGTTTTATTGACCATCAACACTTGATGCTCCTTCTGAATTTCAGACTCAGCGGCTTTCAGCATCGCAAACAGCTCGGCGACTGACTTGTTCATCCCGTGCATGTTATAGTTCAACACGAAGCTCTTGTAGCTAGGTGGCAATGATTGAAGAACTCTGTCAGTGATAGCCTCTGGCGGAAGGGGCATCCCCAATTCAGCCAGACGGGTGGAGTACCCAGACATTCTGAGCACGTGATCACTGATAGACCCGTTCTCCTCCATCTTGCAAGCATAGAACTTATCGGAGATCTCATATCTCTCCATCCGGGCATTCTTCTGAAAGATAAACTTCAACTCCTGGAACATCTCATATGCTCCATGACGTTCAAAACGTCTTTGAAGTCCCGGTTCTAAGCCATACAACATTGCACATTGAACTATTGAGTAATCATCAGAACGAGCCTGCCAGGCGTTCACAACGTCTAGAGACTCAACTGGAGCGGGTGGATCACCAAGCGGTGCATCAAGGACATAAGCCTTCTGGGAAGCCGTAAGGATAATCCTTAGATTACGGGCCCAGTCCACAAAGTTACTTCCATCATCTTTCAACTTAGCTTTCTCTAGGAACGCATTAAAATTCAGGGGTGCTACTGCGCGAGCCATGATCTACAACATAAATATAGCAAAGACAACTTAGACTATTGTTCTAGATAATGAGTTTAGTTAATCATATTACTTAAAAAACTCCCACTCAAATTGACATCCCTCCGGTCATTCGAGTGTAACATGATCCAAATCCACCAAGTCAAGTCCGATCATCACGTGAGTTGAGGTGGTTTCAATGGTGAACATCTTCATGTTGATCATATCTACTATATGACTCATGTTCGACCTTTCGGTCTCTTGTGTTCCGAGGCCATGTCTGTACATGCTAGGCTCGTCAAGTTTAACCCGAGTGTTCCGCACGTGCAACATGGCTTGCACCCGTTGTATGCGAACGTAGAGTCTATCACACCCGATCATCACGGCGTGTCTCGAAACGACGAACTTTCGCAACGGTGCACACTTGGGGAGAACACAATTTATCTTGAAATTTAAGTGAGGGATCACCTTATAATGCTACCGTCGTCCTAAGATGCATAAAAGGATTAACATCACATGCAAATCATAAGTGACATGATATGGCCATGAACTTGTGCTTTTGATCTCCATCTCCAAAGCACCGGCATGATCTCCATCGTCACCGGCATGACACCATGATCTCCATCATCTTGATCTCCATCAACGTGTCGCCATAAGGTTGTCGCGCCGACTGTTGCTTCCACGACTATTGCTAACGTTTAGCGATAAAGTAAAGCATTACATAGCGCTTAATGATTGACACGCAGGTCATACAATAATTAAAGACAACTCTATGGCTCCTGCCAGTTGCCGTATTCATCGACATGCAAGTCGTGATATTCTATACAACACATGATCATCTCATACATCACATATATCTCATCATGTAATTGGCCATATCACATCACAACATACCCTGCAAAAACAAGTTAGACGTCCTCTAATTGTTGTTGCAAATTTTACGTGGCTGCTACGGGTTTGCAAGAACCGTTCTTACCTACGCAAAACCACAACGTGGTGTAGTGATTGCTTTTTGATCTTCTAAAAGAACCCTCTTCATTGAAATCGATTCAACTAAAGTGAGAGAGACAGACACCCGCTAGCCATCTTTATGCAACGAAGTTACATGTCAGTTGAAGGAACCTGTCTCGCGTAAGTGTACGCGTAATGTCGGTCCGGGCCGCTTCATCTCACAGTACCGCCGAATCAAATATCAACTAGTAACGGCAAGCAATATGTATACACCCACGCCCACAACTCGTTTGTGTTCTACTCGAGATCTCATCTACGCATAGACCTAGCTCAGATGCCACTGTTGGGGAACGTTGCATGGGAAACAAAAATTTTCCTACGCACACACAAGATCTATCCATGGTGATGAGCATCTACGAGAGGGAGAGTAAATCTACATACCCTTGTAGATCGCTAAGCGGAAGCGTTTAAGAAACGCGGTTGATGTAGTCGAACGTCTCCGCGATCCAAATCGCAAGTCGTCCCTCGATCCGATCACGAACTAGCGCCGAACGGACGGCACCTCCGCGTTCAACACACGTACGGCTTGATGACGCCTTCACCTCCTCGATCCAGCGAGCGATGGTGAAGTAGTGGTTGAGTTCCAGCAGCACGACGGCGTGGTGATGGTGGTGAGGAACAATCTCTGCACGGCTTCGCCAAGCGCTACGGAGATTATGACGGAGGAACTAGAGGGCTAGGGTTGCCGGCACACGGCTTGGGAAATCCTGATGTATCCCGTGTGCTAGCCCTGCCCCTCTATTTATATGTTGAGCCTTGGGGTCTAAACTTGGAGTAAAAGCCTCCTCCAGGTCGGTTTTGCCCGCACAAGGTCGGTTTGGCCCGCAGGGAAAGAGTCCAACTCGGATCCCTGCCGAACCGTGCACAGCCGCACACAAGCGGTAGTACCGCTTCACACAAGCGGTAGTACCGCTTGGGCGGTAGTACCGCTTCACACAAGCGGTAGTACCGCTCGGGCGGTAGTACCGCTTCACCAAGCGGTAGTACCGTTTACGCGGCAGCAAAACTACTTTTGCACTTTCCAATACCTCGTGGGCTTTATCCCTTTGGCCCATATAAAGTGTTGCTGCACCCGAACACTTCGGTAAACATCCGGAACCCATTCCGGTGAACTCCGGAACTCTTCCGGAGATCAAAACACTATTATCACATATATCAATCTTTACCTCCGGACTCTTTCGGAGATCCTCGTCATGTCCGGGATCTTATCCGAGACTCCGAACAACTTTCGGTCACCAACATAATAACTCAATTATACTAATCGTCACCAAACGTTAAGTGTGTAGACCCTGCGGGTTCGAGAACTATGTAGACATGACCGAGACACTTCTACGATCAATAACCAATAGCGGGACCTGGATGCCCATATTGGCTCCTACATATTCTACGAAGATCTTTATCGGTCGAACCTCTATGTCAAGGATTCAGTTAATCCCGTATGCTGTTCCCTTTGTTCTTCGGTATGTTACTTGCCCGAGATTCGATCGTCGGTATCACTATACCTAGTTCAATCTCGTTACCGGCAAGTCTCTTTACTCGTTCCGTAATACAAGATCCTGTGGCTAACTCTTTAGTCACTTTGCTTGCAAGGCTCAATGTGATGTTGTATTACCGAGTGGGCCCTGAGATACCTCTCCGTCACACGGAGTAACAAATCCCAGTCTTGATCCATGCCAACCCAACAGACACCCTCGGAGATACCTGTAGAGCACCTTTATAGTCACCCAGTTACGTTGCGACGTTTGATACACACAAGGTACTCCTCCGATGTTAGGGAGTTGCATGATCTCATGGTCATAGGAACAGATACTTGACATGCAGAAAACAATAGCAATAAACTGACACGATCAAATGCTACGTTCTTAGTTTGGGTCTTGTCCATCACATCATTCTCCTAATGATGTGATCCCGTCATCAAATGACATCTCATGTCAATGGCTAGGAAACCTTAACCATCTTTGATTATCGAGTGGGCCCTGAGATACCTCTCCGTCACACGGAGTAACAAATCCCAGTCTTGATCCATGCCAACCCAACAGACACCCTCGGAGATACCTGTAGAGCACCTTTATAGTCACCCAGTTACGTTGCGACGTTTGATACACACAAGGTATTCCTCCGGTGTCAGTGAGTTGCATGATCTCATGGTCAAAGGAACAGATACTTGACATGCAGAAAACAATAGCAATAAACTAACACGATCAAATGCTACGTTTACAGTTTGGGTCTTGTCCATCACATCATTCTCCTAATGATGTGATCCCGTTATCAAATGACATCTCATGTCAATGGCTAGGAAACCTTAACCATCTTTGATCAACGAGCTAGTCAACTAGAGGCTTACTAGGGACACAGTGTTGTCTATGTACCCACACATGTATTTGAGTTTCCAATCAATACAATTATAGCATGGATAATAAACGGTTATCATGAACAAGGAAATATAATAATAACCAATTTATTATTGCCTCTAGGGCATATTTCCAACACCACGGACTATCGGGACAACCCGATCGTGCCTCGCGACGCCAACAAGATCGTTGCCACCCCACAAGCTAAGTACACTACCGAACCGAGCAAGAACCCCCTGATCTAATGACAACCCGAGGACGGGATAGGAGTTGTGAGCATTAATGTGGGGATGCAGGTACTACGGGCCATCACGCGCGGCCACCGAGCCCCCTGAGGCCTGAGGCGCCAGGAAGAACGACACGAGGGAAGGGACCCAGCCGTGATGAGCAGCAAGGCCACCGACCAGAGGAGCGGTGGCCACAAGCAGCACCCCGTGAGAAGACACCCCACGGGGGCCCTGACGGCCGCCGTCGCCAGGCCGCCGCGGCACTAGCGTCAAGCCCCGCGCAAGGAAACTAAGCCACGACAACGGCGAGCTTGCAACCAGTAATTTAAGACAAGGAAGGACACAAACCAAGGTAGTACGCAAAAGACTAACGCCCACGGGGGCAGAGTTCTTCTTCAAATATTACAGGCACCAAGAAAAGAAGACAGGGGATGCTTAGGGTGAGAAGCCGCCGTCGCCACCCGCGCCGCCTGCCACCTCGGCGTCGGAGTCGTCCTCCCCACTGGAGGCGGGCACCTGGACGAACCGCTCCACCATGGACTCCACGTGCGGGCGCACCTCGTCCCGAAGAGGGCGCTGGAGCCCGTCAAGCACCGGCTCCCCGACACGCCGGAGGTCGAGCTGCGGGGCGTGGTGGCGCAGGTTGGAGAAGACGAGCGTCAAGGCGAGGTCCAGGAGGTCGCGCACGTCGGACTCGCTGTCTGCGTTCACGCGGGAGACGCCGGTCTCCAGCGCTTCCACCACCTTCTGGAAGAAGTCGAGGTAGCCCCCATCACCGCGCACGTTTGGCAGCGCGGGGGCGTCCCCAACGAAATGGCTCACCGTGCCGGCCGCACGGCTGGCAATGCCCAGGAACTGCTTGGCGCATTGGGATTCCAGCAGCTTGGCGTGCGCCGCCTCATCTTGGGCGGCCTGCATGGCGTCAGCCTCTTCCTGGACCTGGGCCTGGAGGGACGCCAGCTCCACCCTGGCCTCCGCTTCGCCCCTGAGGGCGGCTTGGAAGGCGGCCTCGGCGGTCGCCAGCTGGGCCCGCAGCGCCTCCACCTCCTCCTGGAGCTCGCCGAGCCTGCGCTTCTTGGCCGCAGGCGCCCTGGGAGAAGGAGAGGATCATGCTCGGAACGCTGGACAAAACAACTAAGGAAGAGAGAGGCGGCGGAGTACTCACTCATTGACCATGGCCCAGCGCCGGCGAACGTGCGCCGACCCCGAGGGCCCCCCACCGCTGCCTCCGGAGGAAGACGAGGGAGCCGGCGGTGCCACGCGCTTCCCCGCGCCCACATCGCTTCCTCCAGACGCCATGGAAGACGATAAGATGGGAAGAGGAGAGGGCTTTCTCGGCGGAGCGAAGGGAGCAGGAAGATGCCTCAAGACTGCGATGCCCCTCCCCTGCCAGGGGCGGGGCGGATTTATAGGCGTAAATGTAGCCACGAGGCGTCGTGGGAGAGCAGGCGTCGTGCGCCTCTCGGGCACCGTGGGGCGGTTCAATCGACGCAGTACCGTTCACGTCGCTTCACCTGCCGATTGACGGGTCACATCCGCGTGGCCAAAGGAGTAGAGGCTCGAAGCAACAGCAGCATTCAAGGAAGGGCAATGATGGTCGGCACTGCACTCGGACGTCGCGTCAATTCGACTTGGAGCGCTTCCTGACGCCCTCGGGGAGCGGGGGCATCGCCGCCCAGGCACTCGACGCGTATAAAGCCTGGCCCGCAGGCGTTTGGGGCCCGCGGCGCTTCGGGCCGCCCTCAAGGCTTTGCCCAGACCTGCCTGCCTGCGGCCCAGTGCATGGCCCACTTCGTCATCCTAGCACGAACAGACGCAGCCACACTCAAGACAAGGCCCTCGCGAGGCCCCTAGGCTCGCGAGGGAGAGCAGCACCAGAACCAGCAAGCGGAGGGCCTCCCCAGGCCCCCCTAAGGAGCGGCGGAGATCTCTATGTAGGACCCGGCCTCAGGAGTCAAGGGTGACGCAAGGAAGGACAGGCGGGTGCCAGCGCGCCAGGCGGAGCAGTTTCCCCTTTGGTGCAAAGGGGGCAAGGACGTATGCGGGTTCCCAAAGCACCCCCCAAAGGTTTCCATTTCGGTGCAACAAGACCACGACCACGAGCCCCGCAGGACGGATGTCATCGCCGAGCCCACCTCTGCATCATCGACAGCTACTTTGCAGGCGAAGACCGCCTTTGGACAAGGCGCGGATGTACTCCTGTCCCCCTTCAAATTTGGCCATTGTGGGATCCCTTCCTGCCATTGCGATAAGGGAAGAGGACCCGGGCCACCGCTATATATAGAGGCTAGGCTGCACCGTAGGCGGAGAGGGCCGATCCGATCCGATCTGAAGCCAGTCGATCCATAGGATCCACCACAAAGCTAGGAGAGAGCCCAGAACACCTCAGGAGCGCCCTCACGAGGCTCTTGATCATTGTACTAGTTCATCCACCATAACTCCATGAGAGGCAATCCACCAAAGCAGGAGTAGGGTATTACGCTTCGCAGCGGCCCGAACCTGGGTAAACCACCGTGTTCATCTTCTTCCTCGTCATCATGCGAGTTCGTCGTCTTAGCCATCGAGTAGTGAGCTAGGTAGGGCGAGGCTGCAGGGAACCCTCCGCACACGCCCCTGTGTTCGAACCTTGAGGGTTTTGCGGAGCCCGAAATCCGACACGCGCCCCGCGAGCGGGGGCTGCGGGCACGGTGCGCACACCTTGCCAAGGCCTTGGCATGCTAGTCCTCGTGTGGTGCTCTTGAGTGAGCCAGCAGGCGCGTGTCGCCTCACCCTCGCTCGGGGGCTCCAGCCACGGCCTGGCCTGGCACGTCATCATGGAGCCCCCGGGAGGGGCAAGGAACGGTATGGGATCCCCTCGAGCGTCAAGGGGGACTCCTGAGCAACGCGACTCGGGAGCCTCACCGGTCACGTAGCCCCTCGCCCCTTTGTCTCGTCCTGGTGATCCGGACGCCACAACGATGGTCGAGGTACGCGCAGGATTGGGCCCTGCCAACGTAGAGAGCCAAGAGGGCTCCCAAACCACCTCGCTCGCAAGAAAGAAGAACCCCCTGGCAAGACCACCAAGCTCCCCAGGCGCCACTACCAGACCTCGCGGCGTAGAGGCCCACCGCGGACGCATCAAGCTAAGTACTCTAATCACGACCAACAGAAAGTCTCAATTAACAGTAATGCAAGGATCGGAATGCACGACGAAAGTGCTAAAGTAAGGGCGCAAGCGCCAGAATTCATTACACGCCCCAAGGGGCCCTCCATGATTTTTTGATTGTAGAGAAAGGAAAAGAAGAAGAAGGCGAAGGATCCCCCCCCCTCGGGAGCTGCCACTCCTGAGGACCTGGCTCTGGCGCGCCAGCGCTCAGTCGGAGTCCTCTTCCTCCTTGACGGGCCCGTGGTGGCGCGCCGGCATGGCCGTTTCTTGGGCGGGAGTACGACGCCGTCGCGGTCTGCTTCCCCCCGAGGCCCGAGCGCGCCGACGCGGTGGTGCGTTGTAGGAGTCATCACTCGGACTCTCCTCGGAGGAGGTGTCGCTGCCACTGGAAGCATGACGGCCGTCGCCAAGGGCAAGCTCACCTCCCATAGCACCGCCGCCGCAAGGGCTGCCATCGCTGTCACCCTCTGGGCAGCACCCCAAGCGCCTGCCATCCTCCCCGAAGATCCTGATGAAGAGCGTCGCCGCGCCATCGTACTTGAAGTGGAGCATGAGCCTCCCCTCCAGGCCGCGGGCGCGGGCGAAGGTCTGCCACCTACGGCTCAAGAAGGTGTAACCTGCGGGGGTAGCCTCGATCTCCACCCATGACGCGCCGCTACAACAACCATCGGCTTGCAGCCATAGGCCCGCGGTCTCGCTGGCCCGCAACGTCTCCACGAAGAATCATGGGAGCTGCAGCCAGGTGACCGCCGGTCTCTCCACCCACACCACGAACTCCTGGGCTACATCGGCACTGTGGGACCACGGGCGCGGTGGTCGGGCGCCCGCTGAGGGCCTCCCCCTTGGCCACGGTCGCCACGCCCGCCGCCTCTGCCTGCGCCGGAGGGGGCGCTTGCCCTGGCGGGGGTATGACCGTGCCCCCGGGGCGCCGCCGTTGACACCACGGTGTACTTGCGGGGACGGCCCCGGTGTTGGGGAACGTTGCATGGGAAACAAAAAATTTCCTACGCACACATAAGATCTATCCATGGTGATGAGCATCTACGAGAGGGAGAGTGAATCTACATACCCTTGTAGATCGCTAAGCGGAAGCGTTAATAAACGCGGTTGATGTAGTCGAACGTCTTCGCGATCCAAATCGCCGAGCGTCCCGCGATCCAATCACGATCCTTCCGATCTAGTGCCGAACGGACGGCACCTCCGCGTTCAACACACGTACGGCTTGATGACGCCTTCACCTCCTCGATCCAGCGAGCGATGGTGAAGTAGTGGTTGAGTTCCAGCAGCACGACGGCGTGGTGATGGTGGTGAGGAACAATCTCTGCAGGGCTTCGCCAAGCACTACGGAGATTATGACGGAGGAACTAGAGGGCTAGGGTTGCCGGCACATGGCTTGGGAAATCCTGATGTGTCCCGTGTGCTAGCCCTGCCCCTCTATTTATATGTTGAGCCTTGGGGTCTAAACTTGGAGTAAAAGCCTCCTCCGGGTCGGTTTTGCCCGCACAAGGTCGGTTTGGCCCGCAGGAAAAGAGTCCAACTCGGACCCTGCCGAACCGCGCACAGCCGCACACAAGCGGTAGTACCGCTTCACACAAGCGGTAGTACCGCTTGGGCGGTAGTACCGCTTCACACAAGCGGTAGTACCGCTCGGGCGGTAGTACCGCTTCACACAAGCGGTAGTACCGCTCGGGCGGTAGTACCGCTTCACCAAGCGGTAGTACCGCTTACGCGGCAGCAAAACTACTTTTGCACTTTCCAATACCTCGTGGGCTTTATCCCTTTGGCTCATATAAAGTGTTGCTGCACCCGAACACTTCGGTAAACATCCGGAACCCCTTCCGGTGAACTTCGGAACTCTTCCGGAGATCAAAACACTATTATCACATATATCAATCTTTACCTCCGGACTATTCCGGAGATCCTCGTCATGTCCGGGATCTTATCCGGGACTCCGAACAACTTTCGGTCACCAACATAATAACTCAATTATACTAATCGTCACCAAACGTTAAGTGTGTAGACCCTGCGGGTTCGAGAACTATGTAGACATGACCGAGACACCTCTACGGCCAATAACCAATAGCGGGACCTGGATGCCCATATTGGCTCCTACATATTCTACGAAGATCTTTATCGGTCGAACCTCTATGTCAAGGATTCAGTTAATCCCGTATGCTGTTCCCTTTGTTCTTCGGTATGTTACTTGCCCGAGATTCGATCGTCGGTATCACTATACCTAGTTCAATCTCGTTACCGGCAAGTCTCTTTACTCGTTCCGTAATACAAGATCTCGTTGCTAACACTTTAGTCATATTGCTTGCAAGGCTCATTGTGATGTTGTATTACCGAGTGGGCCCTGAGATACCTCTCCGTCATACGGAGTAACAAATCCCAGTCTTGATCCATGCCAACCCAACAGACACCCTCGGAGATACCTGTAGAGCACCTTTATAGTCACCCAGTTACGTTGCGACGTTTGATACACACAAGGTATTCCTCCGGTGTCAGTGAGTTGCATGATCTCATGGTCAAAGGAACAGATACTTGACATGCAGAAAACAATAGCAATAAACTGACACGATCAAATGCTACGTTTACAGTTTGGGTCTTGTCCATCACATCATTCTCCTAATGATGTGATCCCGTTATCAAATGACATCTCATGTCAATGGCTAGGAAACCTTAACCATCTTTGATCAACGAGCTAGTCAACTAGAGGCTTACTAGGGACACAGTGTTGTCTATGTATCCACACATGTATTTGAGTTTCCAATCAATACAATTATAGCATGGATAATAAACGATTATCATGAACAAGGAAATATAATAATAACCAATTTATTATTGCCTCTAGGGCATATTTCCAACAGTCTCCCACTTGCACTAGAGTCAATAATCTAGTTCACATCACTATGTGATTTACATTGTAATGAATCGAACACCCATGCAGTTCTGGTGTTGTTCATGTTTAGCCCTTGGAAGAGGTTTAGTCATCGGATCTGCAACATTTAGATCCGTGTGTACTTTGCAAATATTTATGTCGTCCTCCTTGATGTAATCGCGGATGGAATTGAAACATGTAGAATCTGCTACCACGCTTTGCTTGGAACTGCACCAGCTAACCGCACCCCCATTAAGAATAAATACGTATCCGGTTTGCGACTTAGAGTCATCCGGATCAGTGTCAAAGCTTCCATCGACGTAACCCTTTACGACGAGCTCTTGATCACCTCCATAAACGAGAAACATGTCCTTAGTCCTTTTCAGGTACTTCAGGATATTCTTGACCGCCATCCAGTGTTCCATTCCTGGATCACTTTGAAACCTTCCGACCATACTTATGGCAAGGCTGACATCAGGTCTTGTGCACAGCATTGCATACATGATAGAGCCTATGGCCGAAGCATAGGGGATGACACTCATCTTTTCTCTATCTTCTGCAGTCACTGGGCATTGAGTCTTACTCAACTTCACACCTTGCAAAACAGGCAAGAACCCCTTCTTGGACTGATCCATTTTGAACTTCTTCAAAATCTTATCAAGGTATGTGCTTTGTGAAAGTCCTATTAAGCGTCTCGATCTATCTCTATAGATCTTGATGCCTAATATGAAAGCAGCTTCTCCTAGGTCCTTCATTGAAAAACTCTTGTTCAAATATTCCTTTACGCTTTCCAGCATTTCTATATTGTTTCCAATCAGCAATATGTCATCCACATATAATATTAGAAACGCTATAGAGCTCCCACTCACTTTCTTGTAAATACAAGCTTCTCCGTAAACTTGTATAAACTCGAACGCTTTGATCACCTCATCAAAACGAAGATTCCAACTCCGAGATGCTTGCACCAGTCCATAAATGGATCGCTGGAGTTTGCAAACTTTGTCAGCATTCTCTGGATCGACAAAACCTTCTGGTTGCATCATATACAACTCTTCCTTAAGGAAACCGTTAAGGAACGCTGTTTTGACATCCATCTGCCAAATTTCATAATCGAAAAAGGCAGCTATTGCTAACATGATTCTGACGGACTTAAGCATCGCTACGGGTGAGAAGGTCTCATCGTAGTCAACTCCTTGAACTTGTGAAAAACCCTTTGCCACAAGTCGAGCTTTATAGACGGTGACATTACCGTCCGCGTCCGTCTTCCTCTTAAAGATCCATTTGTTCTGAATGGCCTTACGCCCTTCAGGTAATACTTCCAAAGTCCATACTTTGTTTTCATACATGGATCCCATCTCGGATTTCATGGCCTCTAACCACTTATCGGAATCCGGGCCCATCATCGCTTCTCCATAGCTCGTAGGTTCATCGTTGTTTAACAACATGACCTCTAAGACAGGGTTGCCGTACCACTCAGGAGCAGTACGCGTCCTTGTCGACCTACGAGGTTCGATAGCAACTTGATCCAAAGCTTCATGATCATCATCATTAACTTCCTCTTCAGCTAATGTAGGCTCCACAGAAACAACTTTCTGCGCTGCGCTACTCTCAGGTTGAAGTAAAGGTTCAACAACCTCATCAAGTTCTATCTTCCTCCCACTCAATTCTTTCGAGAGAAACTCTTTCTCAAGAAATGTTCCGTTTTTAGCGACAAACACTTGGCCTTCAGATCTGAGGTAGAAGGTATACCCAACTGTCTCTTTTGGGTATCCTATGAAGACGCATTTCTCCGCTTTGGGTTCCAGCTTTTCAGGCTGAAGCTTTTTGACATAAGCATCACATCCCCAAACTTTAAGAAACGACAGCTTTGGCTTCTTGTCAAACCAAAGTTCATATGGCGTTGTCTCAACGGATTTCGATGGTGCCCTATTTAAAGTGAATGCAGCTGTCTCTAATGCATAACCCCAAAACGATAGTGGCAAATCGGCAAGAGACATCATAGATCGCACCATATCCAATAAGGTTCGATTACGACGTTCGGACACACCATTACGCTGTGGTGTTCCAGGCGGTGTTAATTGTGAAACAATTCCACACTGTCTTAAGTGACTGCCAAACTCATAACTCAGATATTCTCCTCCTCGATCAGATCGTAGGAATTTAATCTTCTTGTTACGATGATTCTCAACTTCACTCTGAAATTGTTTGAACTTTTCAAATGTTTCAGACTTGTGTTTCATTAAGTAAATATACCCATATCTACTTAAGTCATCAGTGAAGGTGAGAAAGTAACGATAACCACCGCGCGCCTCAATACTCATCGGACCGCACACATCAGTATGTATGATTTCCAATAAGTCACTTGCCCGTTCCATTGTTCCAGAGAACGGCGTTTTAGTCATCTTGCCCATGAGGCATGGCTCACATGTGTCAAGTGATTCAAAATCAAGTGACTCCAAAAGTCCATCAGCATGGAGCTTCTTCATGCGTTTTACGCCAATATGACCTAAACGGCAGTGCCACAAGAAAGTGGTATTATCATTATCAATTCTACATCTTTTGGCATCAATGTTATGAACATGTGTATCATTACTATCGAGATTCAATAAGAATAAACCCCTCACATTGGGTGCATGACCATAAAAGATATTACTCATATAAATAGAACAACCATTATTCTCTGATTTAAATGAGTAACCGTCTCGCAATAAACAAGATCCAGATATAATGTTCATGCTTAACGCAGGCACCAAATAACACTTATTTAGGTTCATCACTAATCCCGACGGTAATCGAAGAGCGAGCGTGCCGACGGCGATCACATCAACCTTGGAACCATTTCCCACGCGCATCGTCACTTCGTCCTTTGCCAGCCTCCGTCTATTCCGCAGTTCCTGTTTTGAGTTGCAAATATGAGCAACCGCACCGGTATCAAATACCCAGGCACTACAACGAGAGTTGGTAAGGTACACATCAATAACATGTATATCATATATACCTTGTTTGTTGTTGGCCGCCTTCTTGTCAGCCAAATACTTGGGGCAATTCCGCTTCCAGTGTCCAGTTCCCTTGCAATGAAAACACACAGTTTCTGGTTTGGGTCCAGCCTTGGGTTTCTTCACGAGAGGAGCAACTGCTTTGCCACTCTTCTTGGAGTTACCCTTCTTACCCTTGCCATTTTTCTTGAAACTAGTGGTTTTATTGACCATCAACACTTGATGCTCCTTCTGAATTTCAGACTCAGCGGCTTTCAGCATCGCAAACAGCTCGGCGACTGACTTGTTCATCCCGTGCATGTTATAGTTCAACACGAAGCTCTTGTAGCTAGGTGGCAATGATTGAAGAACTCTGTCAGTGATAGCCTCTGGCGGAAGGGGCATCCCTAACTCAGCCAGGCGGGTGGAGTACCCAGACATTCTGAGCACGTGATCACTGATAGACCCGTTCTCCTCCATCTTGCAAGCATAGAACTTATCGGAGATCTCATATCTCTCGATCCGGGCATTCTTCTGAAAGATAAACTTCAACTCCTGGAACATCTCATATGCTCCATGACGTTCAAAACGTCTTTGAAGTCCCGGTTCTAAGCCATACAACATTGCACATTGAACTATTGAGTAATCATCAGAACGAGCCTGCCAGGCGTTCACAACGTCTAGAGACTCAACTGGAGCGGGTGGATCACCAAGCGGTGCATCAAGGACATAAGCCTTCTGGGAAGCCGTAAGGATAATCCTTAGATTACGGGCCCAGTCCACAAAGTTACTTCCATCATCTTTCAACTTAGCTTTCTCTAGGAACGCATTAAAATTCAGGGGTGCTACTGCGCGAGCCATGATCTACAACATAAATATTGCAAAGACAACTTAGACTGTTGTTCTTAGATAATGAGTTTAGTTAATCATATTACTTAAAAACTCCCACTCAAATTGACATCCCTCCGATCATTCGAGTGTACCATGATCCAAATCCACCAACTCAAGTCCGATCATCACGTGAGTTGAGGTGGTTTCAATGGTGAACATCTTCATGTTGATCATATCTACTATATGACTCATGTTCGACCTTTCGGTCTCTTGTGTTCCGAGGCCATGTCTGTACATGCTAGGCTCGTCAAGTTTAACCCGAGTGTTCCGCACGTGTAACATGGCTTACACCCGTTGTATGCGAACGTAGAGTCTATCACACCCGATCATCACGGCGTGTCTCGAAACGACGAACTTTCGCAACGGTGCACACTTGGGGAGAACACAATTTATCTTGAAATTTAAGTGAGGGATCACCTTATAATGCTACCGTCGTCCTAAGCAAAATAAGATGCATAAAAGGATTAACATCACATGCAAATCATAAGTGACATGATATGGCCATGAACTTGTGCTTTTGATCTCCATCTCCAAAGCACCGGCATGATCTCCATCGTCACCGGCATGACACCATGATCTCCATCATCTTGATCTCCATCAACGTGTCGCCATAAGGTTGTCGCGCCGACTGATGCTTCCACGACTATAGCTAACGTTTAGCGATAAAGTAAAGCATTACATAGCGCTTAATGATTGACACGCAGGTCATACAATAATTAAAGACAACTCTATGGCTCCTGCCAGTTGCCGTACTCATCGACATGCAAGTCGTGATATTCTATACAAAACATGATCATCTCATACATCACATATATCTCATCATGTAATTGGCCATATCACATCACAACATACCCTGCAAAAACAAGTTAGACGACCTCTAATTGTTGTTGCAAATTTTACGTGGCTGCTACGGGTTTGCAAGAACCGTTCTTACCTACGCAAAACCACAACGTGGTGTAGTGATTGCTTTTTGATCTTCTAAAAGAACCCTCTTCATTGAACCGATTCAACTAAAGTGAGAGAGACAGACACCCGCCAGTCACCTTTATGCAACAAGTGCACGCAGCGGTGAAACCAGTCTCGCGTAAGCGTACGCGTAATGTCGGTCCGGGCCGCTTCATCTCACAATACCGCGGAATCAAGTATCAACTAGTAACGGCAAGCAATATGTATACACCCACGCCCACAACTCGTTTGTGTTCTACTCGAGATCTCATCTACGCATAGACCTAGCTCAGATGCCACTGTTGGGGAACGTTGCATGGGAAACAAAAAATTTCCTACGCACACATAAGATCTATCCATGGTGATGAGCATCTACGAGAGGGAGAGTGAATCTACATACCCTTGTAGATCGCTAAGCGGAAGCGTTAATAAACGCGGTTGATGTAGTCGAACGTCTTCGCGATCCAAATTGCCGAGCGTCCCGCGATCCAATCACGATCCTTCCGATCTAGTGCCGAACGGACGGCACCTCCGCGTTCAACACACGTACGGCTTGATGACGCCTTCACCTCCTCGATCCAGCGAGCGATGGTGAAGTAGTGGTTGAGTTCCAGCAGCACGACGGCGTGGTGATGGTGGTGAGGAACAATCTCTGCAGGGCTTCGCCAAGCACTACGGAGATTATGACGGAGGAACTAGAGGGCTAGGGTTGCCGGCACACGGCTTGGGAAATCCTGATGTGTCCCGTGTGCTAGCCCTGCCCCTCTATTTATATGTTGAGCCTTGGGGTCTAAACTTGGAGTAAAAGCCTCCTCCGGGTCGGTTTTGCCCGCACAAGGTCGGTTTGGCCCGCAGGAAAAGAGTCCAACTCGGACCCTGCCGAACCGCGCACAGCCGCACACAAGCGGTAGTACCGCTTCACACAAGCGGTAGTACCGCTTGGGCGGTAGTACCGCTTCACACAAGCGGTAGTACCGCTCGGGCGGTAGTACCGCTTCACCAAGCGGTAGTACCGCTTACGCGGCAGCAAAACTACTTTTGCACTTTCCAATACCTCGTGGGCTTTATCCCTTTGGCTCATATAAAGTGTTGCTGCACCCGAACACTTCGGTAAACATCCGGAACCCCTTCCGGTGAACTTCGGAACTCTTCCGGAGATCAAAACACTATTATCACATATATCAATCTTTACCTCCGGACTATTCCGGAGATCCTCGTCATGTCCGGGATCTTATCCGGGACTCCGAACAACTTTCGGTCACCAACATAATAACTCAATTATACTAATCGTCACCAAACGTTAAGTGTGTAGACCCTGTGGGTTCGAGAACTATGTAGACATGACCGAGACACCTCTACGGCCAATAACCAATAGCGGGACCTGGATGCCCATATTGGCTCCTACATATTCTACGAAGATCTTTATCGGTCGAACCTCTATGTCAAGGATTCAGTTAATCCCGTATGCTGTTCCCTTTGTTCTTCGGTATGTTACTTGCCCGAGATTCGATCGTCGGTATCACTATACCTAGTTCAATCTCGTTACCGGCAAGTCTCTTTACTCGTTCCGTAATACAAGATCTCGTGGCTAACACTTTAGTCATATTGCTTGCAAGGCTCATTGTGATGTTGTATTACCGAGTGGGCCCTGAGATACCTCTCCGTCATACGGAGTAACAAATCCCAGTCTTGATCCATGCCAACCCAACAGACACCCTCGGAGATACCTGTAGAGCACCTTTATAGTCACCCAGTTACGTTGCGACGTTTGATACACACAAGGTATTCCTCCGGTGTCAGTGAGTTGCATGATCTCATGGTCAAAGGAACAGATACTTGACATGCAGAAAACAATAGCAATAAACTGACACGATCAAATGCTACGTTTACAGTTTGGGTCTTGTCCATCACATCATTCTCCTAATGATGTGATCCCGTTATCAAATGACATCTCATGTCAATGGCTAGGAAACCTTAACCATCTTTGATCAACGAGCTAGTCAACTAGAGGCTTACTAGGGACACAGTGTTGTCTATGTATCCACACATGTATTTGAGTTTCCAATCAATACAATTATAGCATGGATAATAAACGATTATCATGAACAAGGAAATATAATAATAACCAATTTATTATTGCCTCTAGGGCATATTTCCAACACCCGGCCCCTCTTGGGTGGCTGTTGGTCCGGCCCCTCCTGGCGGGCCTTCCCCTTCTCGGCGTCGGAAATCCTCCTCACCGGCGTCATGGCTGAGAGGACGGGGGGCTTGGGCAAGGAAACAAGAAATCGAGATAGGCTGGGGGCTCCGCCCCCTCTGCCTATTTATAGCCGGGTGGAAGCCAACCGACGCCCCTCCACGTTCCGGGTAATGATGGCCCTGCTTCACGTCACCTCGTCTGCCCCCGTCGGGTCATGTCCGCGCAGGTCGAGGGGAGAGAAGACACAGGGACTCGACTGCATTCAAGGAACGGCAAGGCAATGATGGATGCCGCTGCGCGCGGGCTTTGTGTCATCTTGACTCAAGGCTATTCCCGAGGTCTTCGGGAAGTGGTGGTGCCAGCGTCTCATTACGCGCCACGCATCAGGCTGGGCCCGCAGGCAATTGGGGCCCGTGTCACTTCGGGTCGGCTCCTTCGACTTTGCCCCGAAGCCAACCCAAGCGCGCCTTGGGCCCGGGGGCTGCTGTCGGCGTTTTGGGAACGGGGGTACCCAGACCTACCTACCTGCGGGCCAGGGTGTGGCCCACTTCGACAGCCCAGTACGGCCCGGTGCAGGACCGCTCGAGAGCAAGGCCCTCGCGAGAGCCCCGCCCTCGTGAGGAAGACGATGCCAAGACCCCCGGAGGGAGGAGGCCTCTCCAGGCCCCCTCCCGAGGGGCGGAGATCTCTGTGCGGCACTCGGCCTCGTGAGGCTGGGGTGACGCAAGCCTGGCCAGGCGGGCGCCAGCGGGCACAGCAGGGGCAGTTTCCTCTTTGGTGCAAAGGAGGCAAGGACGTAAGCAGGTTCCCAAGGCATCCCCCAAAGGTTTCCATTCCGGCGCAACGAGACCAAGACCACGAGCCCCGCAGGACGGACGTCATCGGCGAGCCCACCTCTGCATCACTCCAGCTACTTTGCAGGCGAAGACCACCTTTCGTCAGGATAAGGTGTACTCCTTGTCCCCCTTTGAATTTGGCCGTTGTGGGATCCCTTCCCGCCATTGCGATAAGGGAGGAGGACCCGGGCCATTATAAATAGAGGCTAGGCTGCACCGTAGAGGAGGATGGATCCAACACCACTCGAGCGCCCTCGCGAGTTTGCTCTCCATTGTACCAGTTCATCAAAAATCCTCCTCGTGAGGCAATCCACCAAAAGCAGGAGTAGGGTTTTACGCTTCGCAGCAGCACGAACCTGGGTAAATCCGTTTGTTCGTCTTCTTCCCCGTGATTGCGTGAGTTCGATTCGGCTAGGCTGTAGAGCTGTGAGCCTGAGGCTGAAGCTAGTGAGGTTCTTCGCACACGCCCCTGAGTTCGAACCTCTTTGGGTTTTGCGGAGCCCGAAATCCGACAGTTTTGCGGAGCCCCGAATCTGACGAAGTTGGCGTGGTGGACATTAGCTTGAAGAAGTGACGGAGCGGCGATGCCGATGCAGGTTAGAATTTGTGACACAGTCGATGCTGGCTTGATGAGTGACCGCGCGGCAATGCCGACGCACCTTACCCGTGATATACGTGTGCGACGATGTTAGTGATGATTTAGTCTTCACAATGCCAAACTCTTAGTCGGCATGACGGGGTGATGATCCGATGAGGGTGACCTCGGTTCGACGAAGCGACGACCTATCTAGCAGAGGTCGGCTGCCGTGGAGCAACGTCATCGGGCTGGTTTGACACCAACGCGACGGTGAACTCTACCTCGGAAAAAGGCTTTAAAATTTGTGGACACGTGTTTGAGAACAACACACAATACCCTAACAAAAATTCTTCCAAAAAGGATGTCCAATACCCCGTTCATGAAGGAAGATGAACTCGGGTCGGATTCTTTTTCGAACAGAAAAGAGATTCAAAAATTGACGCACTCATCGGACGTGTCCCGGAGTTTGAACAGTCATCGAGCTGAAATTTTGAGGGGTGATCGATATGGGAATTCCGCATCCGATGAACGATGGGATCATCCAAATGATGTATGAGCTAGACGCTGGACTCCTCGCCCTAAACTCATCCAGATTCTTGTCCAGATTTGACAGGGATCCGGTAGATCGGAGTTTGTCGTAGATTCCTCTATCGAAATGCGATGAAATTTTATAGGTTGTTCTAGACTTAATTCCGCACAATTCCAGCGAAGCAATCGTCAAAGCGACGCTCGAGGAGGTGGCGACGACAAACATGATTCTGTTGTCCAGAAAAAATTGCAATCTGCACACGAGCAATCGATCCTTCTGTTGATCTCACTGTTGAACTCTCAATGAAAGCACTAGTGTCGGTGGGAAAATCGGCAGACCTTGGGGTAGGGGGTCCCGAGTTGTGGATCTCGGACGGATGGTAACAGGAATAGGGAGACGATGTTTTACCCAGGTTCGGGCCCTCTTGATGGAGGTAAAACCCTACGTCCTGCTCTTGTTTATATCAGTGGAGAAGTATCAAGTACAGAGTTGATCTACCTCGAGATCGTGAGATGTGTTCTAACCCTAAGGCTAGGTGAGTAATGTTGTGTTGAAGTCATAATGATCTATCGACTAGCCTAGCCTCGGCTTATATAATGCATCGGAGGCCTAGGATAAAAAGAGTCCTAGTCGGCTATGTCGGTGAAGAGGAGTCCTTGTCTTGATCACCAAGTCTTGTGGAATCTTCCTTGTATATGTCATGGGCTGCCCTAAGTGGCCCATTAGTGAACCGCCATGGGGTCCTTAGCCCGACCCACCTAGTCGGGAGATGACGTGGTGAGTACCCCTAGTTCAGGACACCGTCACCGGGTAGCTTTCCTTCTAGAAAAAATCGTCAGAAAGTTTCATTCAATTCCAAGAACTTTCATTTTCTGCACAAAAACAACATCACAGTAATTCTGCTGAAAACAGTGTCAGTGTGGGTTAGTTCCAATTAGAACATATAAATTGCAACAAAACCATATAAAAATATTGTAAACATGGGTAAATATGGCATGAATACTTCATAAATTATCGATATATTGGAGACGTATCAGCATCCCCAAGCTTAATTGATGCTCATCCTCGAGTAGGTAAATGATAAAATAAATAATTTATGACATGTGAATGCTAGCGTAGTGCGTAAGTTTGATCGATTTCAATCACCTTTTCTAGCATCATAAACAACAACTCTTTCTCATAAAACTCATCATGATAAATTATCAATCAATTCACACACTATGGTTCAATCAATGCATTCTCTTGAAACTTAACAACCTATGTTCTTAATCATCAAACATTTATAGTTCTAAAAAGTCTAAGTAAGAGCTCCACATACTCAATTATCATATAGTCTTCTATTATTTCTGGTACTCAAACCATATTTTTAGAACAAAAAACATTCATCGAACACAGAGAAAGATAGGGGCTTAATGTTTCGCCTCCCAACACACTTATCATAAAGATAATTGACAACAATAATAAATCATGATCAAATATATTTGACTAGATGTATGTGTTTGGATCTTTCCCCACCACATGATGCTTGCCTACTAGAGATTGAGGTTGCAATAAGAAATTCACTCAACATGATAAGTTAATAGCATGAAAGTAATATGCATAAAAGTAAGTAGAATGTCCCTTCGCAAAGGGACCGGATTTGCAGAGGTGTGAGAGCTCATTGCTTGAAACAGAGATGAATATATTTTGGGTGGTCTGCCTTTCCTGTCAACATTACGACAAAGTATTTCAATAGCTTCCATGATAAACACATTAATGGCGGTTCCAAAATGGAATTGAAATTTTACTCCCCCTCGACCATTCAAACACATTCCATGGCTGACCGAATCGACAGGTGTCCTCCAAACAATCAACTTTCTAGGGGGAGTTTTTGTTTATCTATTTTCGTATTATGCAGGACTAGGCATCCTTTTTACCAGCCTCTCTCTTGCAATGACAAGTGAATAAACACTCATCGTAAGTTAAACACACTTAGCATGGAAGATACTGACCGCCCTGTCGCTCCATGAGTGGTACAGGTACACAAAACAGATATTTATTTGAAGGTTTTAGAGATGGCACATGCAAATTTACTTGGAATGGCAGTGAAACACCATATATAGGTAGGTATGGTGGACAGTCATGAAAGAAACTTGGCTCAGGGATTTGGATGCAAAAGTAGTATCTCTACTTAGTACAAATTTTTGGCGAGCAAAGGGTTCTAAACAAGCACCACATGTTGGTGGATCCATAACAATATAACTTCTATGCAAATATATCCAAACATAACTCATTACGTTGTCTTCCTTGTCCAACTTCAACTAACTTGATCAAGGTTGAAAACAATTAATGGGTGTTCACAATCATAAAAGATGTCCAAGATAATATATTTGTATGTGAAAGTTCTCTTCCTTATACTAATCATTCATGAATTGCTTGTATGACCAATATTGTGATTGTCAAACTTCAATAGATTTTACTTTCTAAACCAAATGTGAAACTACAACTAAGCATAAAGCACATGGATAATTTCATATTTATGATATTCCATTCATTCACAATTTACTCTTAGGATATAAGTGAAGCACAAGAGTAAACATCAAACTGTTCTCAAAAGATATTAGTGAAGGTTAATGAGTAGTCAAACAATCAAGTAGCTATGTGAGGAGTCTCTATCAATAAAGATTTTCATATCTGAGTATTTTATTCAAACAGCAAACAAAACAAAAATACACTCTAAGAATAGCACATATCATGTGAACAAATAAAAACTTAGGCTCAACATAGGCTAACTGATATTTGTTGACGAAGAGAGGTGGGATGCCTAACATGAATCAAGTGGGAGTTAATATTCCAGATAAGATAGTGATTGACAGAGTTCTCCAGTCATTGTCACCAAGCTACTAGAGCTTTGTGATGAACTATAACATGCAAGGGATGGAGATGATGATCCCTGAGCTATTCGTGGTGCTTAAGGCCACGAAGGTAGAAATCAAGAAGGAGCATCAAGTGCTGATGGTTAACAAGACCACTAGTTTCAAGAAGGGCAAGGGCAAGAAGGGAAGCTTCAAGAATGGCAAGCCAGTTGTCGCTCCAGTGAAGAAACCCAAGGTTGGACCCAAACCCGAGACTGAGTGCTTCTATTGTAAGGGGGAACGGTGACTGGAAGTGGAACTGTCCCGGATACTTGGCAGATAAGAAGGCTAGCAACGTCAACAAAATATATTTGATATACATGTCACTGATGTGTACCTTACTAGTGCTCGTAGTAGCACCTGGGTATTATATACGGGTTCAGTTGCTAATATTGGTAACTCGAAACAGGAGCTGCGGAATAAACGGAGACTAGATAACGGCGAGGTGACAAAGTGTTTCCAAGGTTGATATGATCACCATCGCACGCTCCCTCTACCTTCGGGATTAGTGTTGAACCTAAATAAATGTTATTTGGTGTATGCGTTGAGCGTGAACATGATTAGATCGTGTTTATTGCAATACAATTATTCATTTAAGTCAGAGAATAATGGTTGTTCTGTTTACATGAATAATACCTTCTATGGTTATGCACCCAATGTGAATGGTTTATTGAATCTCGATCGTAGTGATAACATGTTCATAATATTGATGCCAAAAGATGAAAAGTTAATAATGATAGTACCACATACTCGTGGTACTGCCGCTAAATGTCATATTGGTGTAAAGCGCATGAAGAAACTCCATGTCGATGGACTTTTGGAATCACTCGATTTTGAATCGCTTGATACATGCGAACCATGCCTCATGGGCAAGATGACGAAAACCCCGTTTTTTGGAACAATGGAGCGGGCGAGTGATTTGTTGGAAATCATACATACTGATGTGTGTTGTCCAATGAGTATTGAAGCGCGCGGTGGATATCATTATTTTCTTACCTTCACTGATAATTTGAGTAGATATGGGTATATTTGCTTCATGAAACACAAGTCTGAAACGGTTGAAAAGTTCACGGAATTTCGGAGTGAAGTTGGAGATCATCGTGACAAGAAGATAAAATGTCTTCAATATGATCGTGGAGGTGAATGTCTGAGTTACGAGTTTGGTATGAAATTTAAGACAATGTGGAAATTGCTTCACAGCTCATGCTACCTGGAACAGCATAGTGTAATGGTGTGTCCACTTTAAATAGGGCACCATCTAAATCCATTGAGATGACACCGTATGAATTATGGTTTGGCAAGAAACCTAAGTTGTCATTTCTTAGAGTTTGGGGATACAACACTTATGTCTGATAAGCTCGAACCCAAAGGGGAAAAGTGCATCTTCATAAGATACCCTAGAGCAACAATTGGGTATACCTTCTATCACATATCTGAAGCCAAGGTCTTTGTTGACAAGAATGGATCCTTTCCAGAGAAGGAGGTTCTCTTGAAAGAAGTGAGTGGGAGGAAGGTAGAACTTGATAAGGTTATCGAACCTTCACCTGAATTGGAAAGTAGCACAAGGCAGAAAAGTGTTCATGTGATGCGTACACCAATTTTAAGAGGAAGCTAATGAGGATGAGCACGAAACTTCAGATCAAGTTACTACTGAGTCTCGTAGGTCGATAAGGACACGTACTGCCCAGAGTGGTGCGGTAATCATGTCTTGAAAGTCATGTTGTTAGACAACGATGAGCCTATGAACTATGAAGAAGCGATGGTGGGTCCTGATTCCGACAAATGGCTAGAGGCCATAAAATCCGAGATAGGATCCATGTATGAAAACCAAGTATGGACTTTGGTAGACTTGCCGGATGACTGGCAGGCCGTTGAGTACAAGTGGATCTTTAAGAAGAACACAAACGATTATAGTAATGTCACTATTTATAAAGCTCGAATTGTCACAAAGATGTTTCCGACAAGTTCAAGGAGTTGACTACGATGTGACTTTCTCACCCGTAGCGATGCTAAAGTCTGTTGGGATCATGTTAGCAGTTACTGCATTTTTCGATTAAGAAATCTGGCAGATGGATGTGAAAACAGCGTTTCCTTAACGGTTTCCTTGAGGAAAGGTTGTATGAGATACAACCGGAAGATTTTGTTGATCCTAAGGATGCCAAAAGGTATGCAAGCATCAATGATCCTTCTATGGACTGGTGCAAGCATCTCGGAGTTGGAATATACGCTTTGATGAGGTGATCAAAGCTTTTTGGTTTATAAAAAGTTTATGAATAAACTTGTATTTACAAGAAAGTGAATGGGAGCACTATAGAATTTATGATAAGTATATGTGAAGGACATATTGTTGATAGGAAATGATGTTGAAGTTTTGGAAAGCATAAAGGGTTGTTTGAGAGGAGTTTTTCAAAAGAAGACCTGGGTAAAGCTGCTTACATATTGGGCATCAAGATCTATTGAGATAGATCAAGACGCTTGATAAGACTTTAATAGAGCACACACCTTGACAAGATTTTTAAGAGTTCAAAATGGATCAACCAAAGAAGGAGTTCTTGCATGTATTGTAAGGTGTGAAGTTGAGTAAGACTCAAAGCTCGACCACGGTAGAAGAAAGAGAAAGGATGAAGGTCGTACCCTATGCCTCAGCCATAGTCTCTATACTGTATGACATGCTGTGTACCGCATGTGATGTGTGCCTTGCCATGAGTATGGCAAGGGGGTACAAGAGTGATCCTGGAGTGGATCACTGGACAGGGGTCAAAATTATCCTTAGGTACCTAAAGAGGACTAAGGAAATGTTTCTCGGTAATGGAGGTGATAAAGAGTTCGTCGTAAAGGGTTACGTCGATGCAAGCTTTGACACCAATCCGGATGACTCTGAGTAGAAAACCAGATATGTATAGTGGAGAGGTCATTTGGAATAGCTCCAAGTTGAGTGCGGTAGTACCATCTATAGTATGACACATAGATTTGCAAAGTAAACATGGATCTGAATGTTGCAGGCCCGTTGACTAAAACCTCTCTCACAAGCAGACATGATCAAACCCCAGAACTCATTGGGTGTTAATCACATGGCGATGTGAACTAGATTATTGACTCTAGTACAAGTGGGAGACTGTTGGAAATATGCCCTAGAGACAATAATAAAGTAGTTATTATCATATTTCCTCGTTCATGATAATCGTTTATTATCCATGATATAATTGTATTGATTGGAAACTCAGATACATGTGTGGATACATAGACAACACCGTGTCCCTAGAGAGCCTCTACTAGACTAGCTTGTTGATCAAAGATGGTTAAGGTTTCCTAACCATAGACATAAGTTGTCATTTGATAACGGGGTCACGTCATTAGGAGAATGATGTGATGGACAATACCCAACCATAAGCATGGCATTTGATCGTACTAGTTTATTGCTACTACTTTCTTCATGTCAAGCATATGTTCCTATGACCATGAGAATATGCAACTCCCTGACACCGGAGGAATGCCTTGTGCGTATCAAACGTCACTTCGTAATTGGGTGATCATAAAGTTGCTCTATAGGTATCTTCGAGGGTATCTGTTGGGTTGGCATGGATCGAGACTGGGATTTGTCACTCCGTATGACGGAGAGGTATCTCTGGGCCCTCTCGATAATACAAAATCACAAGAAGCATGCAAGCAATGTGACTAAGGAGTTAGACATGGGATCTTGTATTACGGAACGAGTAAAGAGACTTGCCGGTAACGAGATTGAACTAGGTATGGAGATACCGATGATCGAATCTCGAACAAGTAACATACCGATGGACAAAGGGAACTGCATACGGGATTGACCGAATCCTTGACATCGTGGTTCGACCGATAAAGATCTTCGTAGAATATGTAGGAACTAATATGGGCATCCAGGTTCCGCTATTAGTTATTGACAAGAGAGGTGCCTCGGTCATGTCTACATGATTCTCGAACCCGTAGGGTCCGCACGCTTAACGTTCGATGACGATATGGTATTATTGAGTTATGTATGTTGGTGACCGAAAGTTGTTCAGAGTCCCGGATGAGATCCCGGATGTCACGAGGAGTTCCAAAATGGTCCGGAGGTAAAGATTCATTTATAGAAAGTTCCATTTTGGTCACCGGAAAGAATTCGGGCATCGCCGGTAATGTATAGGGAGTGCCGAAGGGTTCCGGGGGTCCACCGGAAGGGGTCCACCCGCCCCGGAGGGCCACATGGGCTGAGAGGGTTTCGCACAAGCCCCTGGTGGGCTGGGCGCCTCTCCCACCTAGGCCCATGCAGCTAAGGGGTTGGTGGGAGCAAACCCTAAAGGGGGCGGCCACCCAACTTGGGGGCCAAGTCACCCCCTTAGCCGCCGCCGCACCCTAGAGTAGCCCTAGGGCATAGCCCCCTCCTCCCTCCCCCCTATATATATGAGAGGAGCGGGAGGGCAGCCGCACCACAAGCAACGGTGCATCCCTACCTCTCTCTCTAGATTGATTTCTCCCCGTTCGTGTCGCGGTAGCGCTTGGCGAAGCCCTGCCGGGACAGCTCCACCACCACCACCGCCGCCACCACGCTGTCGTGCTGCATGAGAACTCATATACTATTCCGCCCTCGCTCGCAGGATCGAGGAGGCGGAGACGTCATCGAGCTGTACATGCACTGAACGCGGAGGTGCCATCCATTTGGTGCTAGATCGGGACGGATCGTGATTGGATCGCGAAGACGTACGACTACATCAACCGCGTTTCTTAACGCTTCCGCTTAGCGATTTACAAGGGTATGTAGATGCACTCCCGCTCTCGTAGCTATACATCTCCATGGATAGATCTTGCATGTGCATAGGAAATTTTTTGTTTCTCATGCAACGTTTGAAAGAACATGTGCTGCCCCCATGTTTGGTTTTGGTAATTGATGACAATCTCTATGGACTAATGGTTGCCTTGAGTTATATTTGAAGGGTTTGTCCATAGGCATTGCTTGAAGACCATTTGTTGGTTTCAAGGTTATTAGAAGAAGAATATGTGTTGACCAAGGTTATTCATGGAGTTATCCAAAGATTGGTCATGTTGATCAACACACAAAGCGTAGAAGATGTACCGAGTGGGATCAAGTGATCTCACGGTATGGTAAGCATTGTCCATTACGCTTTGTGTACTAACCCATGTTCTATGCGAGAGTTTTATGTGGGGTTAGGTATGTTTCCATGGGCTTGCGTCAAGAGGAAGATCTCATTCAACCCATGGAGGATGACATCAAGTGGTGATCGTCATCAACATTGCGGTGTGCAAGTTCAAGTGGAGCATCACGAAGAGATCACATGCTTGAAGCTTGCCGTCCATTGTGGTGACAATGGACTTGTGAAGATGTGCCAAAGAGTGGCTCACCCATAGTGGAGTATGGGGGAGCAATCAACTAGTCTTCATCGATCCGGCGCAATCAAGAAAGGTGGTCCAACTTGAGGAGGTCAAGATCGTCATCATCTAGCTCAAGTGGACTATGCGCAAGGCAAAGGTTTGCCCTTGTTAGGTTTTCTATTTTACCGGTCTCATGGTGGTAGTTGGGAGACCGGGTTTTAGGATCGATAGCCGTACTATCAAGGGGGGCTCTCAAGTGAGTAGCTTTATCGTATCATTCGTAGAGAGCTCAAACCATTGCATCCTTGCATCATCTTTCTTGGTTTGTGTTTGGTGTTTCTCTTTGTGAGTCTTTGAGCTTTTGGTCATCTTCATGACAAGCTCGAGTTCATCGAAAACGGAGTTCATATATGCATCTTCTATGATGTTTTCGATGTTGGAGTTTATGCCGGTTCTTCATTCATAGAGGTTTCTCATCTCTATATGTTAGGCATATCTCCCCTGCCACTTCTTATTATAACCAGTCGCTGTTTGGATAGTACTCGTTGTCTTCTATCCAACAAGCTTGTGTTTGCTCAATTCGGAGCTCATTTGCAGAAGTTATGGCAGTTCTGGTTTTATTTGTATCCTCTGTTTTCTGTGGATTTTCAGTAGCTTGCAAGCGGTAGTACCGCTGGTGCCCACGGTAGTACCGCTTATGCGGTAGTACCGCTGGTACTTCCGTGGCACTACCGCTTGGGGTTTCCCCGAGCGTGCAACTCTCTGTTGCCAGTTTGCCGTTCACGGTAGTAGAGCGGTAGTAGCACGGTAGTACCGCTCTGGCGGTACTACCGCCCTTACTACCGCCGCCACTACCGCTTGCGGGGTTTCCTTCTGTGCACGTCTCTGTTGCCGTTTTCTGTTAAACGGTAGTAGTGCGGCTATAGTGCGGTAGTACCGCTCAGAGCGGTAGTACCGCTCTGCTGGGCAGTAATACCGCTTGGTGCGGTACTTCCGCCCTGCACTACCGCTGCTCTACCGCTTGTGTTTCGCAGAGTGTGCAAGTTTCTGTTGCTCGTTTCGGTTTAGCGGTAGTACCGCTTGGGTGGACGGTAGTACCGCTTGGTGCGGCACTACCGCTCCAGTCCCGTGTTCTCGCCTGCTGTTTTTGAATTACTACCGCTTAAGCGGTAGTACCGCTCGCAAGAGCGGTAGTACCGCTTGTACGCGTCCAGCACGGGTAACGGTTGGATTTGGGGTGGCCCTATAAAAGGGGTCTTCTTCCCCAACGGTTATCTTATCCTTTGAGCTCATTTCTCCCCCATTGTTGACCTTCTTGAGCTTGCCTATCTCTCAATCCCTCCAATGATTCTTGCTCCTTCTTGAGGGAAAAGAGAGAGGAGATCTAGATCCACATTTCCACCAATCACTTTCTCCTCTAAGTGAGGGGAACCCCTTGGATCTAGATCTTGGAGTTCTTGGTGTTCTCCTTGTTCTTCCTCTCACTTTCCTCCATAGCTTTTGTTGCTTTGGTGGGATTTGAGAGAGAGGGACTTGAGCACTTCGTGTGTTCTTGCCATTGCATTAGTTGCATCGGTTTGAGTTCTCCACGGTGATACGTGGAAGTGAGAAGTTGAGAAGCTTATTACTCTTGGGTGTTTGTGCACCCTAGAGCTTGTTCCTCTTGGGTGCCTTGGTGCCCTAGACGGCTTGGTGGTGCCTCGGAGCTCAATCATTGTGGTGTAAAGCTCCGGGCAAGCGTCGGGGTCTCCAATTAGGTTGTGGAGATCGCCCCGAGCAATTTGACGGGTTTCGGTGACCGCCCCCAAGGGTTGCCAAAGTGTACGGGTTCGGTGACCGCCCCCAAGGGTTGCCAAAGTGTACGGGTTCGGTGACCGCCCTCAAGGGTTGCCATTTGTACGGGTTCGGTGACCGCCCTCAAGGGTCCCTTAGTGGAATCACGGCACCTTGCATTGTGCGAGGGCGTGAGGAGAATACGGTGGCCCTAGTGGCATTGTTGGGGAGCATTGTGCCTCCACACCGCTCTAACGGAGATTAGCATCCGCAAGGGTGTGAACTTCGGGATACATCGTCGTCTCCGCGTGCCTCGGTTATCTCTTACCCGAGCCCTTTTCTTATGCACTTTACTTTGTGATAGCCATATTGTTTCTTGTTATATATCTTGCTATCACTTAGTTGTTTATCTTGCTTAGCATAAGTTGTTGGTGCACATAGGTGAGCCTAGTCGATTTAGGTTTTGTGCTTGACAAATTAAACGCTAGTTTTATTCTGCATTTGTTCAAGCCTAAACCGTAATTATTTTAAAGCGCCTATTCACCCCCCCCTCTAGGCGACATCCACGATCTTTCAATTGGTATCAGAGCCAGGTTACTCGTTATTAGGCTTAACCGCCTAGAGAGTAAAGATGTCGACTAGGGGATTAGGATTCTCTGACACTCTTAGTTTCAATGGCACAAATTTTGATGTTTGGGTAATTCGCATGCTTAATCTCTTTAGGGTCATGGACCCAAATTTAGAGCGAATTGTAGATATGGGTTTTTCTCCTCCAAAGGATTCTCAACACATATCTTTAGAGGATGAGAAAAACTCTTATCTCAATGCTCAAGCTTCTAATGTGCTTTTCGATGCTTTGAGCAATGTAGTTATATTTCAACTCATGCCGTTTCGGGATGCTCATGAGTTGTGGACAAAGTACAAAGTTGGTCTAGCTCGAGATCATATGTTGTGGTCTAAACCCTAAGGGTAATGATGAATGTGTATGGGTATCTTCTACGGGATAAACCCTCCGGCTTATATAGGCACCGGGGGTATCTAGGGTTACATGAATGTCGGTTATCATCTAGAGATTACATGTTGAACAAATCATTCCTTCTTGAAGCACACACCGGGTCTTCGGTAGACTCCAATGTGCTCACGCCACGTCTTGAGGGCCTCCGAAGTCCTTCCTCCTTGACGGGCCTCTAGTCCAACCCATGGACTAGACCAGCTCGGCTGGGACCCCCTAGTCCAGGAAACCATCAATTGGCAGGCGCTTTCTTGCGTGTGCTGAGAAGGTATGTTGTTTCCTAGTGTAAATATGATGTTCAATATATGTGCTTAGTTAGCTTGTGGTCTATTGACTTGCCAGTAATCCAATTTTGTGGATCTAATATGTGTTCCTGCTTAGTTAGTAAGTACAATTTTAGTTAATTTGTGCATATATGATTGAGAACATCTCTATTTATGCTCTAATATTTGTTTCTTCCCACAATTCCATACAATTTAAGTTAATATGTGCAAATATGATTGAGAACATATCCATTTATGCTCTAATATTTGTTTCTGCCCACAATTGCATACAATTTTAGTTAATTTGTGCATATATGATTGAGAACATATTTTTAAAATTGTAGGATGAACTGAAATGTAATTATCTAGAGTGGGTTGACCCTGAGTGGTCGGAGGCTATGGAGTTCTACCTAAGAGAATTGTGGAGCATGTATGAGAAAGAAAACAAAGATAGGGTGAGAGAGAATGTTTAGAATGCTGAAGAAAATTTCAAGGTAATTGGAGAAAAGAGGGAGTTGGAGGAAGAGCTGAGATTTTTTTAACTGGACTTTGCTAAAATGGTGGCTGACAAGGAGGAGGCTATCACACAGTTGGGCAATGCTAGGTTGGCTCTTAGGGTCTGAAAGAGGAGTTGGACAAGAAGTTGGCAGACCATGGTTACCAATCTTCATCAGCTCCTTAGGGAAAAGGCAGAGAAAGAGATGGACCAACTGGTTATAGAGAGAGACGAAGTGCTGACATAGAGGGACCAACTGAAGCAAGATAAGAAAAAACTGGAGTATATGATTTCAGATTTGCTCAAACAGAAAGATTGGTACAAGGAGAAGACGAAGAAGTTGAAGGAGATTTGTGATGAATTTTAACTATGTATGGTGGCTTAGGGTACCAGTGCACTTCTTGTAATTGTGCTTTGTTGCACCGAATAAGCAAGACCTAACTACAGTGTCTGCAGTGTATTGTTGTAATGCCTGAATTAGTAGTGAATTTGGAGTTTATCTCCAAGACTTAAATATGTAATGGCATGAATTTCTAGTGGATTTAAACTGATGTCATTTGTATCAATTTTATATCACTTGCAATTGTTGTCACTTGTATAATGTCAAATATGTTAGGTCTTTGTTCACAATTGAGATCATTGTGCACTGAATATTAACATGAAGAGATCATTGTGCACTAAAGAATATTAACATCAAGTAATTATTGTGCATCAAATATTGCAGTATATTGCATCATGCTTGGACCATAAACACAAGCATCTTTGTTCACAATTGATATCATTGTGCACCGAATATTAACATCAAAAAATTAACAGTGAAAAAATGAAGCAACTCTGGCAGTGAAGAAATTATAACTAATAGTTCCCAATGCATACATTGGCATTTATAATTCCATATCATAGTAGTTCTTAGTGGCATAGATAGGTCCAATATAATGACATACATAAAGTGCTCTAGTGCGTGATGAAGCACATGCACGTGCATACTTAGTTCAAAGATAAACATGACATAAAACCAAACTACAATGTTTTTGGCACTGGCATAGTTCAACACCACATTTAGTAGTTCCCACTACCATAGAACTATCCCTCCATCCTTTTTCTCATGTATTTCTTCCTCCTTGGCCTATGTTGTGTTGGCTGGCTACTCGAAGCTTCTGCAGAACTCCTTGGAGGATTGAAACATCTAGCACCTCTTCCACCAGCAGGAGAACACATTGCACCAACAAGAGAAGACCTTGCACCTCTAGTACCCCTAGTAGCAGTAGCAGAAGATGTACCCCTTGCAGCCCTTGTAGCAAATGACAAGCTTGCACCCCTACCACTTGTAGCAGATGATGAGCTTACACCCCCTACCCCTTGTAGCAGCATGTGCCCTTGGAGTAATTGTTTCTTCATTTGTAACAAATGATGATACCTCACCATGCTTCTGACGGTGTCCTAGACTAAGGGGTACTCACCACGTCGTCTCGCGACCAATGGGTCGGGCCGAGGACCCCCATGATGATTCACTAATGGGCCACATCGGGCAGCCCATGATGCATACAAGGGATATTCCACAAGACTTGGCGCACAAGACAAGGACTCCTCTAAACCCTAGGCCTATGTTACATTATATAAACTGAGGTCAGGCTAGTCAATAGACAATCTCATATTCATTACAACAATCTCGTGGTCAATACCTGTACTATGTACCATCCCCATATCAATACAATCACAAGCAGGACGTAGGGTATTATCTCCTTGAGAGAGCCCGAACCTGGGTAAAATCCTGTGTCCATGTTACCATCGCTCCAAGACGCCTAGCTTAGGACCCCTACTACGAGATATGTCGGATTTGACACCGACATTGGTGCTTTCATTGAGAGCCTGCTGGCAGTCGCCGCGGAGCGATGGGAATTCAGATAGTCTCCGGCGCGATCTATGCGTCGGAACCGAGCTTTATTGTCGATGTCGGCATCTTTGTCGCCGGCGCGACTGGTCACCTCGGCTGGACCGATGACTACGCTCCGAGTCGGATCATCAAGATCGGACGGATACTTTCATCATCATCAACTCCGATCCCTACCAAAATCACGGGGGAATCATCCATGAAGCTCGGGGCCTCGACATTAACATCGTCCTCAGGCGACGGTGTAGTTTTTCTGGACAGCGAATTCATGTTCGTCGTCCCTATTTCCTCGAGCGTCGCTTTGCCGATTGCTTCAGGGGAATTATGCGGAATTGAAACTGCAACAACCCCTCAAAATTTCATCGCGTTCCGCTAGAGGAATCTCCGACAAACTCCAATCTACCGGAGCCGTGTCGAATCTGGACGAGAATCTAGACGAGTTTAGGGCGAGGATTTCAGCGTCTACCTTGGACATCGTTCGGAAGATCCTGTCGTTCATCGACTGCGGAATTCCCATATCGACCACCCCTCAAAATTTCAGCTCGATCCGACCGTCCAAACTCCGGGGAACGTCCGATGAGTACAACAATTTTTAGACATGTTTTCCGCGCGAAAGCGAATCCGACCCGAGTTCATCTTTTCCTTCATGAACGGGTTATCGGCCATCTTTTTTTGAAAGGATTTTTTTCCTAGATATTGTGTGTTGTTCCCAAACACGTGCCCACAAATTTTTAAACACTTTTATGAGGTAATCTTCACGTCGCGTTGGTGTCAAACCAGCCCGACAACGTTCTCCATGGCTGCCGACCTGCGCTAGACAGATCTGCGCTTCGTCGAGCAGAGGTCAACATCATCGGATCATCAGCTCGGCTAGCCGACCAAGAGTTCGGCATCGTGAAGGCCAACTAATCGTCAAGACAACCTCGTCACCCCATGGGTTGCATGGGTCGGGCGCGTCGTTGCTTCATCAAGCCAGCATCGACCGCGTCACAAATTTCGACCCGTGTCGGCATCGCCGCACCGTCGCTTCTTCAGGCCGATGTCCACCATGCTGACCTGCTTCGACACATCGGCTGGCATAGGGGCTCTATCATAACCTTACCGACCTACTCCAGCACCTCGGCTAGACCGGGGGTTTCGTCGTCTCTTCATCAACCTACTCCTGGGACTTCGGCGTCACCATCCAACCAGCTTCATCACCTAGGCTGTACCGGGGGATTCGCCTCGCCACGTCGACCGCGCCACGTTGTCACTTCATCAAGCCGAGCTCTTTGCTCGGGCACCTCGGGACCGGCTTGGGGGCTGGGACCTCGACCTGCCGCAAGCTCGACCCACGTCATCAACACCGAGCACATTAACCAGCTAAGTCGCTTTCATGCTCAGTTTTTTTCAATTTTAATTTTTGTTCGGTTTGACCAAGCATTATATTTGTGTTAAAAAGTTTGTTTGTTAAAAACACTTCTTTTTCCCATGATAACTGGGGGCTTCGTTGTCATGCGGCCGAACTACTCTGTCTCCTCGGCTGGACCGGGGACTCCGCCTCGCCGCAACAACCATGTTGTGTTGCCACTTCTCGACCCGAGCTCTCCGCTCGATTACCTCAGGATTGGGGGATGGGACCTCGGCCAAGCTGAGGACTACGACTCCGTCCCGCCAAAACCCCGGACCGCACCAAGCACATTAACCAGCTAAGTCATTTTTATGCTCAGCTCTCTTCGAAATTTTACTTTTTGTTCGGTTCAACCAAACATTATATTTTTTGTTAAAAAAAATGTATGTTAAAAACTTTGTTTGTTAAAAATTTCTTTACCCGATTTAACCGAGGGTTCTTAAATTTGTATGAGACGTTTTAAAATAAATGTGTTTCCTTCTTGGTCGTTGCAAAGTCTTTTTCTACTACTCCTTTTTCCGACACTAGTGTGTGATTAATAGCCGGATAGCCTGTTTTCTTTCTAAAGCCGCTCGAGTTTGGTTCGCTAAACAGGCCTCGGAGAAACACTCTGCCTTCGGGATATGGAGGTTGAAGCCAAAGGCTGACCCGCTTGGAGTTCGGAGATCGGATTTATCGTGTTAAAGCACGACCGAAGCACGTATTAATTTTAAGACCAATTTTGGATTGGCACCAAAAAACTTGATTTAGTTCGGACGTGAAAGTTTTTTGCATAAGTTTTTGGGCTTTTCGAGCTTATGGCACTTTTAAGCTATTTGTATGTTTTTCTTTTAGGAGGCAGGACACCCTCATGTTGGAAATATGCCCTAGAGGCAATAATAAATTAGTTATTATCACATTTAATTGTTCATGATAATCGTTTATTATCCATGCTAGAATTGTATTGATCGGAAACTCAGATACATGTGTGGATACATAGACAACACTATGTCCCTAGTGAGCCTCTACTAGACTAGCTCGTTGATCAAAGATGGTCAAGGTTTCCTGGCCATAGACAAGAGTTGTCATTTGATAACAGGATCACATCATTAGGAGAATGATGTGATGGACAAGACCCAAACTATGAACGTAGCATATGATCGTGTCAGTTTATTGCTATTGTTTTCTGCATGTCACGTATGTGTTCCTATGACCATGAGATCATGTAACTTGCTGACACCGGAGGAGTACCTTGTGTGTATCAAACGTCACAACGTAACTGGGTGACTATAAATATGCTCTACAGGTATCTCCGAGGGTGTCTGTTGAGTTGGCATGGATCAAGACTGGGATTTGTTACTCCGTGTGACGGAGAGGTATCTCAGGGCCCACTCGGTAATACAACATCACAATGAGCCTTGCAAGCAAAGTGACTAAAGTGTTTGCCACGAGATCTTGTATTACGAAACGAGTAAAGAGACTTGCCGGTAACGAGATTGAACTAGGTATGAAGATATCGACGATCGAATCTCGGGCAAGTAACATACCGATGAACAAAGGGAGCATCGTACGGGATTAGCTGACTCCTTGACATAGAGATTCAACCGATAAAGATCTTCGTAGAATATGTAGGAACCAATATGGGCATCCAGGTCCCGCTATTGGTTATTGAGCGTAGAGGTGTCTCGGTCATGTCTACATAGTTCTCGAACCCGCAGGGTCTGCACACTTAACGTTCGATGACGTTTCGGTATTATTGAGTTATGTATGTTGGTGATCGAAGGTTCTTCGGAGTCCCGGATGAGATCCCGGACGTCACGAGGAGCTTCGGAATGGTCCGGAGGTAAATATTTATATATGGGAAGTCATATTTTGGCGACCAAAAAAGTTTCGGGTTTTTCCGGTATTGTACCGGGAAGCTTCTAGAAGGTTCCGGAAACTTCCGGAGGAGTCCGGAAGTCCACCAAGGGTTCCACCACGTCCCAATGGTTTTCATGGGCTGAGGGGAGGCGCACAAGTCCCTCAAGGCCCATGTGACTTGGGAGAGGTGGAAAGTCCACCTGTTTATGGAAAGGGAGGGAATTGGACTAGGAGTCCAACTCCTCCCCCTTGGCTGCGCCCTAGGGCTTGGAGGGGCTGATCTCCACGCCCCTCCACCTATATATAGAGAGGAGGGGGCACCCCAAGAGCACACACGAAGCCCTTGGCGCCCCTCTCTCCCTAGATCGTTTTCTCCTGCCGGGATAGCACCACCACCACCGCCACCACGTCATCGTGTTGCCGGAGAACTCATCTACCTCTCCACTCTCCCTTGCTGGATCAAGGAGGCGGAGATCGTCATCGATCTGTACGTGTGCTGAACGCGGAGGTGCTGTCCGTTCTTCGCTAGATCGTGATTGGATCGCGGGACGGCTTGCGATTTGGATCGCGAAGACATTCGACTACATCAACCGCGTTTCTTAATGCTTCCCGCTTAGCGATCTACTAGGGTATGTGGATCCGATCTCCCCTCTCATAGATGCTCATCTCCATGGATAGATCTTGTATGTGCGTAGGAAATTTTTTTGTTTCCCATGCAGCGTTCCCCAACAGTGGCATCATGAGCTAGGTCTATGAGTAGATTAGATCACGAGTATAACACAAAGGAGTTTGTGGGCGTTGATATTCAGATTGCTTCCCGCCTTAGTCTTTTCTTGATTCAGCGGTATTGTGGGATGAAGCGGCTCGGACCAACCTTACTCGTCCACGTACGAGAGACCGGTTCCATCGACCGACATGTAACTTTGTTGCATAAGATGGCTGGCGGGTGTCTGTCTCTCCCACTTTAGTTGAATCGGATTCGACAGAGGCAGTCCTTGTAGAAGGTGAAATAGCAACTTGTATATCACCATTGTGGTTTTGCGTAGGTAAGAATCGTTCTTGCTAGATACCCATAGCAGCCACGTAAAACATGCAACAACAAATTAGAGGACGTCTAACTTGTTTTTGCAGGGTATGATGTGATATGATATGGCCAGAAACATGATGAGATATATGTGATGTATGAGATGATCATGTTTTGTATAGATTATCATGACTTGCATGTCGATGAGTACGGCAACCGGCAGGAGCCATAGGGTTGTCTTTAATTTATTCTCGCCTTTTTGCTTTACTTTATCACTATGAGTTAGCAATCGTTGTAGAAGCAATAGTTGGCGCGACAACCTCATGGCGACACGTTGATGAAGATCAAGATGATGAAGATCATGGTGTTATGCCGGTGACGATGGAGATCATACCTGTGCTTTCAAGATGGAGATCAAAAGCACAAGATCATGGCCATATCATGTCACTTATGATTTGCATGTGATGTTAATCCTTTTATGCACCTTGTTTTGCTTAGGACGACGGTAGCATTATAAGGTGATCCCTCACTAAAATTTCAAGATAAAATTGTGTTCTCCCCGAGTGTGCACCGTTGCGAAAGTTTGTCGTTTCGAGACACCACGTGATGATCGGGTGTGATAGACTCTACGTTCACATACAACGGGTGCAAGCCAGTTTTGCACATGAGGAACACTTGGGTTAAACTTGACGAGCCTAGCATGTACAGACATGGCCTCGGAACACAAGAGACCGAAAGGTCGAACATGAGTCATATAGTAGATATGATCAACATGGAGATGTTCTCCATTGAAACCACCTCATCTCACGTGATGATCGGACTTGGGTTGGTGGATTTGGATCATGTCACCCTTAGACAACCTGAGGGATGTTGATTTGAGTGGGAGTTCTTTAGTAATATAATTAATTGAACTCATTATCATGAACATAGTCTAAAGTTGTATTTGCAAAATTATATTGTAGATCCATAGCTCGCGTTGTAGCTCCCTTAAATTTTGATACGTTCCTAGAGGAAATGTAAGTTGAAAGATGATGGTAGCAGTTATGCGGACTGGGTCCGTGATCTAAGGATTGTCCTCATTGCCGCACAGAAGGCTTATGTCCTTGATGCACCGCTCGGTGCGCCACCCCCTCAAGCGTCGTATGTGGATGTTGTGAACATCTGACACACACGTTCTGATGACTACTTGATAGTTCAGTGTGTCATGCATTACAGCTTAGAATTGAGGCTCCAAAGACGTTTTGAACGTCACGGACCATATGAGATGTTCCAAGATCTAAAATTGGGATTTCAGGCTCGTGCCCTTGTTGAGAGATATGAGACCTCCAACAAGATTCTTTGCCTGCAAGATGAAGGAGAATAGCTCAATCAGGTGAGCATGTGCCCAGATTGTCTGGGTACTACAATCGCTTGAATCAAGTGGGAGTTCATCTTCCAGATAAGATAGTGATTGACAGAGTTCTCCAAGTCACTGCCACCAAGCTACTAGAGCTTCGTGACAAACTATAACATGCCAGGGATGGAGATGATCCCTGAGCTATTCGCGATGTTTGACACTGCGAAGGTAGAAATCAAGAAGGAGCATCAAGTGTTGATGGTTAGTAAAACCACTAGTTTCGAGAAGGGCAAGGGCAAGAAGGGAAACTTCATGAATGGCAAGCCAGTTGCCGCTCCAGTGAAGAAACCCAAGGTTGAACCCAAACCCGAGACTAAGTGCTTCTATAATAAGGGGAACGGTCACTGGTAGCGGAACTGCCCCAGATACTTGGCGGATAAGAAGGTTGGCAACGTCAACAAAAGTATATTTGATATACGTGTTCTTGATGTGTACCTTACTAGTACTCCTAGTAGCACCGGGGTATTAGATACCGGTTCAGTTGCTAATGTTAGTAACTAGAAATAAAAGCTACGGAATAAACGGAGACTAGCTAAAGGGCGAGGTGACGATGTGTGTTGGAAGTGTTTCCAAGGTTGATGTGATCACCATCGCACGCTCCCTCTACCTTCGGGATTAGTGTTGAACCTAAATAATTTTTATTTGGTGTTTGCGTTGAGCAAAAACATGATTAGATCGTGTTTATTGCAATACGATTATTCATTTAAGTCAAGATAATAATGGTTATTCTGTTTACATGAATAATACCTTCAATGGTCATGCACCCTATGTGAATGGTTTATTGAATCTCGATCGTAGTGATACACATGTTCATAATATTGATGCCAAAAGATGCAAAGTTAATAATGATAGTACCACATACTTGTCGCACTACCGCTTAGGTCATATTGGTGTTAAACGCATGAGCAAGCTCCATGTTGATGGACTTATGGAATCACTCGATTTTGAATCGCTTGATACATGCGAACCATGCCTCATGGGCAAGATGACTAAGACCCCGTTCTCTGGAACAATGGAATGGGCAAGTGACTTGTTGGAAATCATACATACTGATGTGTGCGGTTCGATGAGCATTGAGGCGCGCGGTGGATCTCGTTATTTTCTTACCTTCATTGATGATTTGAGTAGATATAGGTATATTTACTTAATGAAACACAAGTCTGAAATATTTGAAAAGTTCAAGCAATTTTAGAGTGAAGTTGAAGATCATCATGACAAGAAGATAAAATGTCTACGATATGATCGTGGAAGTGAATATCTGAGTTACGAGTTTGTTATGCAACTTAAGACAATGTGGAAATTTTTTTCACAACTCACGCCGCCTGGAACGCCATGGTGTGATGGTGTGTCCGAACGTCGTAGTCGTACTCTATTGGATATGGTGCGTACTATGATGTATCTTACCGATTTGCCACTATCATTTTCGGGTTATGCATTAGAGACAACTACATTCACTTTAATAGGGCACCATCTAAGTCTGTTGTGATGACACCGTATGAATTATGGTTTAGCAGAAACCTAAGCTGTCGTTTCTTAGAGTTTGGGAATGCGATGCTTAT